>OY856411.1:918087356-920524856 GCA_963693085.1 Alisma plantago-aquatica | reverse complement strand
TCTGATATATATATATATATATATATATATATATATATATATATATATATATATATATATGTGTGTGTGTGTGTGTGTGTGTGTGTGTGTGTGTGTGTGTGTGTGTGTTTTATACCCATGTGGGTAGCCTAATTTCATTAACCATCTCGCTCGTGCTATCCAAATTAACCACTTTCTCAACGACACTCATATACCTAATCTCACACATAAGAAAGAAGAAGACACTACAGAGGAGAAGACTCTGAGGGGATGAAATTTCAATGTAGGAGGAGGCTCGACAGAGAAGGAGGCTGGGTAGAGGAGGAGGTACGATGGATAAGGAGGCTCATGTTCTCCATACTCATAACAGCAAGTTGATACAACAAAGAAGCTACAATGCAACGACTTGTAGAGGAAAGTCACATGCTATCCTCATTGAAATCACAGAGGCAGACATTACTCTAATTGAATGTCTTTACGGTTAAATCATATGTGGTGGTTTTATGTTAAAAGTTTGTACACTATGGAGACTTTGAAATCAAGAAATTTAAGTCACATAAATGACATTACAAGTGCAGTCATTTTTTGGACGTAGCAACTATGCAGTTGTTCTGCTTGCATTCATCAGTTTCATGTAGATGTTATTGCTAACTAAAGGATAATTTACCAATGATAGTGGCTAATGGGAATTGGATGTAGGGTAGATATTAGGAAAGGGTAAATTCTTTTGTAAGAGTGACAATGGAAAATATGATGCACCCAATTCCGTTGCAGTCGGTTTTCCCAACTTTTGTATAGGGCTTAACAGATTCTGCAATATGGGTTCTAGCTCTGAGTTGGAACTGCACTCAACAAATAGTAGAATTCAAACACACAACATGCTTGCAACATCATGAAATGATCTGCCCAGCCAAACGAGCTCTATGTGTGATCCATATTCCCTCTTTTTTTGTTTTGAGTCAATGTACTGAAACTATAGTAGTGGGGAGATCTAAAGGTAAACCTAAAGTGGAGTGCATCATTACAAAACTATCCCTAATGTCTATGGAAGATGAAGGTAGGCCTAACCAAATAGATGATACTGGTGCCTTTTATGACAATGATGGTGACTTTGTCATTGCTAGTTTAATAAACAAGGCTCACAAAGAGCTAGAAGAACTGAATGTATCTAATAAAGAGTTTCATATATATGAAAACAAGATGGAAAATTTACTAGAGGAGAAGATACATAAGGAATAAATGAATATACAACTAATTCAAAGGGAAAACAATTGATTACAATGTTCATAGGTGATCCCATGTCCATCTTTAAAGAATTGTTATAATTATTATAAAAAATCTACTTAATTAAAATGATCTAATGTGGTACTTGGAAATAGTCATTGTGAGTGTAACAAAGAAGGCTCATGAAGAGCTAGGAGAACTGAACTCATATGAGAAGGAAGAACAAAATAGACAAGGATAGGCCTGCTAATGCATTTGAGGAAGATGATATAGGAGGAAATCAAGATCCAATTAATGTAAATGATAAAGAATTGATTAGAAAGTTCAAAGGTAAAATTCCACCTTTACTATTTTGATAAATCTCTAGTCACTTCTTAATAACTTAATGTGGTCTAACATGCAAAAAAAGGTCAAAATTCATTCATGTTTGTCTATTTTGTGTATTCGTTTATTAGCTACAAGTAAATCTGACATATTGGATAAGAAAAGGAACATGTGATGAGAAAGATGGAATTGATACCAAAGTAAAGTCTTATAATACAAAGGGATAATGTAAGGATTGGGACCTGAGAGAGGAGCCACTCAAGTTACTCGATGTGAAATAATAGAAAACAATCCAATGTCAAATTTGATAACAATGTTTCACAAAGGATGATATAGTATAATTCAAGCATGTAATGTATCAAATACCAAAGGTATATCAATGGAAGATAAAAATCTAACTATTACATTATTTATATCTGACATTGCTCTCACCATGCAAAGTGTACATAAAAGGAACTATAGGAAACTAATATACAACATAGGACCATCAGGGTGTATATAAATCATTATTAAAGTGTATATTATAAATCCTAATGTGTTGACTTTTACTATGAGTTGATTTAGGCAATGTAAACTACACCATTGGATAAACCTTATTTTCCTGATTCAAAATATGAATATATATATATATATATATATATATATATGTGTGTGTGTGTGTGTGTGTGTGTGTGTGTGTGTGTGTGCGCATTCTGAACTTATAAATGAATTTCTACAATTTTTCTAAAAAATCAAATTATTGATTTTTTAAAATAAAATATGAAATACATGTAGTGTGACCCACTCGCCACCCACCAAGGTCATGATGACTTGGCTAAAGATCAACAACGGGGAACCCATACAAACCACAATAAAGGACAATTTTTCCCATAGTAAGCGTGACAAAATCAAAATAAAACCAACGATCGCATGGTAGAACACCACTATGCCATCTTCTTCCTTGACGCAACGAGAAAATTAAGTTGTTGCAGCCAAACTCAAACTTTCATCTTGCAATAGGAAGCAACCTGAGGTCAGGTAACGACCCAGTCATCTGCTACACACAATGACCAAATAAATGAACCCCAAATAGGGCTGAGCGATGATAGATAGCTCTAGAGGAGCCCTACGACATGGCCATAGTGAGGAGAGGCAAACTAGAAACCAAGAAAACTAGACATCTAATGAAAATCAATACTCCCAATAGCTTCATCATCATAGAATAGAGTCAAAGCCATTAAAACTGAAAGAAATGATATCAAAACCCCTTAATTAATTCATTGATGATATAGTCGGAAGGAGGCATTAAAAGAGGGGAAACTGGAAAAAACCTTATGTCATTCGAGTTCTTCAGCTAAAAAGCCCCTCTAGACTCCACAGAAGTGAACTACAAGATTGCACAACTATCGTGAGGTATGTGGGTTTCCAGAGAAGTTGAGGATGTGTGGAAAGGCACATGAGACCGGAGAAGATGACCAATATAGGAATAGTCAGAGATAAAAATTGATTTATGGGGAACCAAAGATGGTGTAGGGATGGCTTTATATAGGTGCAAAGGCCAGATATGGCGAGGGTTAGATACAAAGAGGACAGTCAGGGGAAAATGGGGTCTTGACTACAATAGAAGTGTTGAGGGAACAAACCCAATCAATAGGGATTGCAAGGCTCAAAATGTAGAGAGGAATGCAAAAGGAAGGAAATTGCAATCTGAAAGAGGAGAGGAGAGAGAGGGAGAGATCAAGGAAAGCTATATTTGGAATGTAGAGTCCCAAGTCATGTTAGCTCTAGGAAGAAGAAAGTCCAGTCATGGTTATAACTCTATATAATGGCTATTAAAGAAGCCAAACTCAGGGAGGAAGGCATGACACACATTGAAAATATAGAGATCCATAAAATCAAACATGTGACATGAAATTTGGAAACCAAATATAGTCTGATTCACATTGGATTAGTATTTAGATAATACTTGACACACATAAATCGTGCGTACAAACGCAAGTATACGTCTCAATGTAATATAGGCCTTGTGAGGCCTGAGTCGAACTCAGGGAAATGTGAATTTTAGTAGACTACTACTAACTGGTTGCGATCAGCTAAACCGATTAAAAGAGTTTGAGAGTTGATTGAAAATGAAAATAAAATAAAAGAAAACAAAGCAATCGATTAAATGTTTAGTTTAAACAATTTAAATGGGAATCTTTAGGATTGTGGTTTCACCGCAGGTTCTCGCTGTACTAATTTCTACACAATTATCCTAATTCGTCTCCTATTCTGGATAGTGGCCTGTAGTCAGAATTGATCGCTTTCACGATACAATTCATTACCTAAATCTAGGTCGGTTCCACAGTAGTAGTAACTTATACCCTAAATTAGGTGTATGAGAAACAAACTCTGGGTTTCCACTATTAACAGTACATCGCCTTGTTCAAGGAATTTATTAGTTAATGTGATATTCGTCTCTTTTCAACCGTTAATTCTTCTTTCAAAGTAATTAAAGGCATTAGATTATCATTAAGGTGATCAATCATAATGATAGAATGGAGAAAACGAAATCATACTACAAAATTGATAGACAAATTATGATAAACTATGTAAAAAATATCATACAACGATTACCCGGGCTACTCCCGGTCCTAAAGACAAAGGGGATTAGCCCCGCATGGTTGACAATGGAAAATACATAGGAGTAGAGAAGAAAAACATGGGAAACATGGAGCAAACTAGTGTAACTCCTGATACAAAGGTGCTTCTAGAGATCCTCCTCGAGAAACGTGCGTTTTGCAGTCTTTCGACAGCAAAATCGCCCGTCGGAGGTGCCTGGATCGCTTGATTGACAGCCTTCGTCTCTCATCTCCTCTCTCTCTCCTTCTTGAATGTTGTGCAACACAATATGAGATCCCCCTAGGGCCGACCGTGCTCTTCTTAGGTCATAGGACCACTTTACGGCTCCGAAAAAGCTCAACCGTCGGATTAAAACGCTCCGTTTTAGTGCAGAAAATCGCCAGATCCCGACGCTGTCGATACCATCGACACCATGATACAGGTATTTCCTTCCAAAATTGTGTTTTGGGGTTGCTTTCTGATGAAATGTCGATACTATCGACACCAGGGTCGATAGTATCGACTCTGGACAATGCAAAAGTGCCTGAAAAAGTGCCAAAACATGTGTATAAGTTCGGAGATTATATAAAATCATATAAATATGATAAAAGAAGTATAATTTGATGCAAAAAGAGTTTAAAGGCCAACTATAGTGAATTATGCAAATATAATCAAGAAAATGAAAAATACATGCATAAAATAGATATAAAATAAGCCTATAAAAATGACTCAAAACCCATACATCAAACTCCCCTAAGCTTAAACCTTGCTCGTCCTCGAGCAACAAAACTTTGAATCTGGTTGAGATAAGTCAGCAACAGGACATAAATACATGAAATGAATCTACATCATCCCCACTTTCTTTCCACAAACCGGCCCTCATTGACCACTGAACACTAACTGCCATCCAGGCGACCAAAGACCTATGTAAAAGATGTCTGTCCCCCAATCAGTGAAACACTATCAATTAAAGCAGTTAATATGATAAAATCATTTGGTCCATACTTGATGCATCTTGTGATCTCCTATCTACGTTGCTCATTTCCTAACTACCATCTAAATGGAAGCAGATCTCCTGATATTAATGAATGGGGAGAATATCATGGGTGGCCTACCGATTAGAGCAACAGGTGGATGGGATAGGTGTATGTGGAAGAGATGGAAGCACATAATAGTCAATCATGCAATACAAAAATTAATGACCTATCATGATGTAAAATGCAAGTGAAAATGTCCTAATGCTATATTTTTGGTGGAATGATGCATGCACTTTCATTCCATCTCAAGGTGAGATGGAATATCTAAAAAAATTACACCATGTGCTTATTCTTTTTAGTATGTAAGTGAGAATAGGTTCCTTTCTCCCTCCATTCCTACTTACTTCTCAATTCTTTTTTTTCTTCTTCTCTTTTTTTCAATTTTTTTCAAGCCCTTATTTTCATAGATGACAATGAATTATTTGTCAGGCTCACTTCTTGTTACATAACTTATATATTTGAAGCATTCTATTTGGAGGGTATGGATCACTCACCACCTTTACTGTTTCAGAAGACATAAGATGCATGATGTACTATATGCACAAAAGATGTGAATGCAGCTATAAAATGATAGTTATGCAATTAAATGACACACACCTAAGGATAATGTGCATGTATAACTACTCTATCTTTTTTTTCTTTTCATTTTCATGAAAAAATATGTGAAAATAGCTGTAATGCAAGACCTATCTACATGAGATGCAATCAAAAAGTGAAAGACAATAATGTGCTCCCATTTCTTATGGTGGAGTGTGAATGAAATTGCGCTGGATCAAATCACAAGACTAATTGACAAAACCTTCCGAAAATATCATATGTCCCTCTCTAAAGACCTGTGTAAAGGGTAACTGAAGGATTTCTCTCTTAAACTTTAGTCTAAGGTCATATTAGCGTTTGGTCGGTTTGGGCTCAAACATCCTTGTCAATCACTTTTCCTTGGACAATAAAGATGGTCATTCATGTCCCCATGTCCTGAAGCTGACTCACCCAAGCACTTCCTCAGTTATGCAACTCAATTACTCACAAGAATAAGTTCAAAAAGTTTTCAATATGCTCATATTTTCATGTGCCCACAACCCAAGAGTAAAACTCCCAATTGAAACCATGCATTTATTACTCCACAGATTACACTAGATAGATGTGGATCCTACAAAAGCGGTAAATCTAGAAATAAATACAACTAATATTTCAAAAGTAAAAGAAACATGAATAAGTAAGTAAAAACTAAGATAGAGGGCTGTTCCAACACCCCCCAAGCTTGAATATGACTATGGCCTCATAGTCAACATTCTCACTTAAGAGGTGGAACAGCGGTACCATTCACTCTGAAGTGTGGTGAAGAAGGATGGTTAGATGCTCAAGTGGACCAAGTGATGCTTGCTATCTCCCTCTTTTTGGTATCCCATTTTTGTGTCTTAGTGGTTCTAAGATGTGACTTGCTTCATCCATCTTTCCTTTGCAAAAAATGGTTCGAAAAAATCTCGTTTCGATACCTTTTATGGCCTATTTTATGTAGCTGTCCTGCAGTTGTCGATACCATCGACACCAAGGTCGATGGTATCGACCCAGACTCAGAAATTTTGCTGAATCGACGCATCTAAAAGCCTGGGAACTCAAAAGTGTCGATACTATCGACCCTAGGGTCGATGGTATCGACTTTACTGTCACCAATTTTTTTGAAAATCTTCAGGAATCTCGATACTATCAACACTAAGGTCGATGGTATCGAATTTTCTTCAGCGTTTACTGATCCAAACTCGATACTATCGACATGGGTGTCGATAGTATCGACCTTAACATTCTGCACACTTCAAAACACGAGTTAGGGTACCATTTTTACAAAAAATATCAAAACCTAAGTAAAAACTAAGTACATAAACATAAAAGAACATAACCAAACATAAAAATGAACCTAAAGTTGGGTTGCCTCCCAACAAGTGCCCTTGTTTACTGTCCTAGGCTTGACATAAGAACACCTTTAACCTGGGTTGTCAAGGGATGTCTCTAATGATTCATTTGGCAATTTGAATTTAACTCTATCATCACCAATCCCAAGTGTCAAGTAACCTCGCCCAATGGCAGCGATTACATCAGCTGTAGCTTGGAACGACCTTCCCAATAGCATCTCACCTCCTTTCAACTCATGCATGTACATGACCACAAAGTCAACATGGAAGATGAATTTGTCGACCTTGACTAGCACATCCTCGCATATACCTTGTGGCTTCACAATGGATCCATCCGCCAACTCAATTGTCATAGAAGTTTGTGTTGGCTTCTTCAATCCCAACTTTTGAAAAGTGGCAAGTGGCATAAGATTAATGGTTGCCCCTAAGTCACACTATGCTTGTGGAAAATGTTGGCCACCTATGGAACATGGTATGTAGAAACATCCTGGATCTTTCCTCTTCCTTGGTAGCTGTCCTTGGATTATAGAACTCACTTTTTCATCAACACACACAGCATTTGTATCTTTGATCCATCGTTTCTTGTTGATGATGTCTTTCATGAATCTTCCATATGAAGGAATTTTCTCTATCACCTCCACTAGTGGAATGTTAATGTGGAGCTTCCGAAACATCTCCAAGAACTTCTTGTAGTGCCTATTCTCTTTCTTTGGCCTCAGACTGTCTGGAAAAGGCATGTTTGGGTCCTTCGCTCGCTTGTGTGGTGGCACATATGGAACTTTAGGGGTCTCCTCCCCTAAGCTTGCTTCAACGCCACCTTCTAGGATAGGATTTGACACATCATTTGTGGATGGCATGACTTGTGGCTGCTTCTCCTTATTGATAGTGGCTGCTCCACTATGAAGTAAAGCTTTCACCTGCTCTTCTGACATAGGAGTCTTTTCAAAAATCTGAGATGTGGGAACGGTAGTAGTGGAAACTTGGTGGGATTTTCTGAACGGAAAATATCTGCCTGGTAGTCCATATAAGCTACAGGGGTATGACACCCTGGGCTTAACCTCTGTTTCAAAATGCATTTTACCCTTTTCATGAACCTCCTCCACCGGTGGCTCTGTCTCCTTAATCACAGACACATATTTCACTTGATGATGTACTTGAGCAGACTCTGCATTACCAGCGGATCTTTGTTGATTTGCATGCTTCATGTCCGCTACTTCATTGGAAATTTGGGTCACAGTCGTCTCTAGTGCCCTCATCTGCGCTCCATGACTTTGCAACATCTGCCCAAATTGATTCAAAATCTCGCCCTGGGACTATAACTGTTTGCCAAACGTACTCATCAGTTCTTGATTTTGTTTCACCACCTGGCTAAGCAATTCATTGTTCTTTTCCTCTAGGCTAGACTGCATCTTATGAAAATTTTGTTCCTTCCTCCAATCATAATTGTTATTTCTATATCCCTGTTGATGCATATACTTTGCATGTGCTTCATCATCAGACCCATTATCCTCTTTCTCTAGGAGCTTCTTGGCTATAAGATCCATCTTGTCATTAAGCGATTTGATGGCCTTTGCTTCATGTGTCACGCCAACCTTCTCCGGTGCATCTCTTTCACCCCAAGACTGCTTCTTTGCCATATTCTTCAAAATTTCCCAGCACCTCGTACCTTTGTTGTTCAAGAAGAACCCCGAGCCTGCTGAATCCAGATTGCTTCTGTCATGCTCATTGAAAGCAAAGTATAAAATTTTAACATGTTTTTCCTTATCTAGCCCGTGATGTGGGCACTTTCTCAACATGATCTGGAAGCGCTCCCATGTCTCAGAATAGGTCTCACCGGCCTTCTGGCTGAAGTTGTGGAACTTTTGCACAAGATCATTTGTCTTCTCAGGCAGAAAGAACATCTCGAAAAATACCTCAACCATGTGATCCCATGATTTCACATACTCATCATCAAGATTATGTAGCCATTCTCGTGTATTTCCCGCCAGAGAACTGGGAAATAACTTCAAGTAAAGTGTATCTTGCGGGAACCTGACAATCTTTATCATATCGCGATTTTCCACGAACGTGCTGATGTGGGTCACCACATCTTCATTCTTCAACCCATGTAATGCATTGGATTTGACTAAATTAATTATCCTTGGATCAATTTTGTAGTTAGGAATGTTGATGGCCTGCCTCTTGATTGGCCCCTTAGATGCAGAGGAGGAAGAAGCCTTGATCTTCTCCTATATCGTCTGCTCCTCATTTGCTAAATTGCTGCTCCGTCACCCATTATTACTTTACTAGTACCTAAAATTTCAAATGATAGTGTATGAACCGGTACTAATAATTAAAGCAATGAATAAGATTTGCAATTCAGTTCAAAAGATTAAAAGAAAAAAATATAGGAATTAAAAGTGGCCTAGTGTGGCCGCTCACAACACTCGTAGTGCTAAAATTCACCGTTTCCCCGGCAATGGTGCCAAAAACTTGACACGTGTAAATCGTGCGTGCAAATGCAAGTATACGTATCAATGTAATATAGGCCTTGTGAGGCCCGAGTCGAACTCAGGGAAACATGAATTTTAGTTACTACTAACTGGTTGCGATCAGCTAAATCGATTAAAAGAGTTTGAGAGTTGATTGAAAATGAAAATAAAATAAAAGAAAACAAAGAAATCGATTAAATGTTTAGTTTAATCAATTTAAATGGGAATCTTTAGGATTGTGGTTTCACCGCAGGTTCTCGCTATACTAATTTCTACACAATTATCCTAATTCATCTCCTATTCCGGATAGTGGCCTGTAGTCAGAATTGCTCACTTTCACAATACAATTCACTACCTAAATCTAGGTCGGTTCCACAGTAGTAGTAACCTATACCCTAAATTAGGTGCATGAGAAACAAACTCTGGGTTTCTACCATTAACCGTACATCGCCTTGTTCAAGGAATTTATTAGTTAATGTGATATTCGTCTCTTTTCAACCGTTAATTCTTCTTTCAAAGTAATTAAATGTATTAGATTATCATTAAGGTGATCAATCATAATGATAGAATGGAGAAAACGAAATCATACCATGAAATTGAGAGACAAATTATGATAAACTATGTAAAAAGTATGATACAACGATTACCCGGGCTACTCCCAGTCCTAAAGACAAAGGGGATTAGCCCCGCATGGTTGACAATGGAAAATACATAGGAGTAGAGAAGAAAAACATGGGAAACATGGAGCAAACTCGTGTAACCCCTGATACAAAGGTGTTCCTGGAGATCCTCCTCGAGAAACGTGCGTTTTGCAGTCTTCCAGCAGCAAAATCGCCCGTCGGAGGTGCCCAGATCTCTCGATTGACAGCCTTCATCTCTCGTCTTCTCTCTCTCTCTCCTTATTGGATGTTGTACAACACAATATGAGATCCCCCTAGGGCCGACCGTCCTCTTCTTAGGTCATAGGACCACTTTACGGCTCCAAAAAAGCTCAACCGTCGGATTAAAATGCTCCGTTTTAGTACAGAAAATCGCCAGATCCCGACGCTGGTTGATGGTATCGACCATGATACATGTATTTCCTTCCAAAATCACATTTTGGGGTTTCTTTCTGATGAAATGTCGATACTATCGACACCAGGGTCGATAGTATTGACTCTGGACAATGCAAATGTGCCTAAAAAGTGCCGAAACATGTGTATAAGTCCGGGGATTATATAAAATCATATAAATATGATAAAAGAAGTATAATTTGATGCAAAAAGAGTTTAAAGGCCAACTATAGTGAATTATGCAAATATAATCAAGAAAATGGCAAATACATGCATAAAATAGATATAAAATAAGCCTATAAAAATGACTCAAAACCCATGCATCAATACTCTTCCCCACTTTAATTGAGATAGTAAACATTATCTGATTAGGTTGCAAATTGACATTTAAACTAATTGGGACCTAAATAATTAAATTTGGGATTGGATTTATGTTTTGAGGTTATGTGATATGAGTTTTAGTACAACTAGGGTTTAAGTCAATTATCTCATTATCTATTATTATATATTACCATTATCCTCAATATTTAGCATTTAGAGTTCTAATGCCCACTCATTATCATCATTAGAGTTAATTATTTATCTCACATGAAATAGGTTATTTTATTCAAATTCTCATTAAGTCCATTAATGTCACATTAACTTAAATTGTGGCACATTAATCATTTCTATTACAAGAAAAGTCTATTTTTTATCCCATTACACATATTAAGCACATTAGATGTAATCCTAACCATTTATGCACATTTATATAATCCAATCTTTATTAATCATATTTAGGTCATTATATGTCTATTAATGAACAATGTGACATATATTATATATACTCAATGACATATTAGGTCATGGTTAGGTTATTGAGTAGATATGAGTGTATCATGCTATGTGATGTGGTTACATAACCTAAAGTCACTTAATGTGTCATGAATATCATCAAAGACACATATTTAGGGTTAGTTATTAATTATGCATTAGGGTACAAGAATGTGAGTTACTCATTTTTTGTACACTATATGTTTATTAGGGCACAACCAAGCATGTCAAGGTATAACTCTAACCTTGTTTGATAAAACCTAAAGATCAATCAAAGATCAACCTACCAATATCCTATTCTAGGAATTAGGGGTTTTAAAAGTCTGGATAGACAAAATTCGCTATGTTACAGATAAATTGTATTCTTTCAGAAAAAGTTATAAGGATATAAGTGTAAAGTTCATATATATCATGTAATGACATAATGTGGTCATCCACGTAATGATTCACTATGGTCATCCATGTAAAAAGGTCAAAATCTCTTCATGTTTGTCTATTTTGTGTATGTATGTACCGTCTGCGAGGAGATTTAACATATTGTAATATGAAAAGAGAACATGTGATGAGAATAGAATTGTAACCAAAGAAAACATTTTGTAATACAAAGGGATAAATTGTATTTTGTCTCAAAAATATGTAAAGATATAGTATAACGTTTAAAAAGGGTGAACATTCATCCATGTTTGTGTATATTGTTTATGTATTCTTTATTTCCAATTTTGTTTGTGCATTTTGCTTATAATTTTTGTGTTTATATATTTAGAATATAGACTTCATGTTCAATTCTTGACACAAATTCAGATATACCATCTCTAATCATTAGTGTAATACTAATGGATACATCCAAATTAAGAATGGACTAAAATCAGTGATGTGTAAGCTAACATGATGAAGGGTACATCCTTTGTGAACTTAATCAATATGCAGAAACAATAAGTTGATGTTGGAGTTTTAGAGGATATTATCATCTTGGGAACTTGCTTTTATTTTTCTTATGAGGAATGGTTACCAACCGCCCTAGTCTGACATCGACATTGAAGGAGAAGGATTTGATGCTACCTTACCTTACCTGATTTTTTGTGTTATCTCAGTCAGTTCTTCTTTGAAACTAGTTGCACTCGATCCCTCTGAGCCTGCTGGAGTTGCATAGAGAAATTTGTGGGTGGTGATGAGTTGGACTTGTGGGTTTAAGAATGAGAACAACATTAGAAGATGTTGGAGTAATTCGAGGAACACCATGTATTGGCATTGATATAGTGCCAATCAAGAACTCTGAGGTAAAAGAAGTTTGGGTAAGAGATATATAGGAAGGAATTGTTTTGGAAAATGACAAACAAGTTAGAGAGGAAGCAGCCAATATAAGAGAAAAGGATGACGGTACTTAATATGATACATAAGGAAAACCTTGTCAAAGCATGAATAAGAATGATGAGAGGTAACAATGAGGTTGATTTCCAAAATATGTACAGATGTTGGATGTTGTATCTTATGGTCATATTCCTTGTACCAGACAGATGGTACAATATACCATTGTATATTTTGTATTATATGAATGACGTGACAACAACTCTCTCCTTAAATTGGGTGGGATTGGCCCACAATAAAATTTCCCAATGGGTGAAGTTAATGAAAGAAAAAATAAAGAGACAGAGATCATGATAAATAAAAAATATTTTGTATACCACTGGTTTTATGGTATGCTTATATGTAAGTATAAAAATCAATTTTACTTTTGTATTTTTTGTTAAGTTAGACAAAAAATTCAAATGTTGTAACTTTAAAATAACTTACAATAAATTTAGGTTTGGATGTTGGAGATGACAAATATTGTAGATCTAAAATACAAGAATGCAAATCACATGATTAAGAAAAAAATTGTCCAATGAACATAAAATAGAGAGTATCATCAATAGGAAAACCAAGGTACAAGTTTGTATTAGTGAAATGCTATTTCAATTATAAAATGTATCTTTGCATTACTGACATATCATTTCTATTACAAAATATGTGTTTTATTACATAATTATTGTTTATATTATAAAATCTTATGGTTGTATTATCTTATGTTGTTTTCTATTAAGATACATGTTTGTATTGCAAAAATGTTGTTTATATTACAAAATAATGTTTGTATTACTAAAGTCGTAATCATGTTGTGAGATACATGTATTGTATTACATAAATGTTGTCTCTCTCACTAAAATATTGTTTCTATACCAATATCTTTTCTATTGCAATTTGCATGTTTTAATTACAAAATATATATTTGTATTACTAAAATGGTGTTTCTATTACAACATGCATGTTTATATTATGATAGTATTTTATATAGTAGGAAAATGTTCCTTTGGATGATGTGGGAACCACTCCCGAGGAAGAGCCACTTTGGTGACCCCTACCTCAACATTGTAAACCTCTGGGCCAGTCTGTGTGACGGGATAATTCATTTCCAAGGTGTAGAAAACTGGGATCTTGATCCCATGTCCCTTCATTGGGGAGCCAGTGCCTTTACCACCCGAGCTACAAACTTGCTAGTGTATTACTAAAATTTTGTTTCAATTTACATTTTGCTTGTTTGCATTATAGAAGTGTTGTTTATAAACATAATTTTGATTGCAAAATATATAATTATAATAGTTTATTTTCACAGTCTATATGAGTTCATGAAAAGATGAAGATGGACTGACACACCCTTCAACCACTTGACTAAGACAGATAAGAGAGTGTTACATACCCAACTCTTATGGAGTGAATTGGGCCTATGGTCCTTTAAAACTCGTCTAGATACTGCAACAACAAAGAGCATAAAACACACGCTTGGGTCATGGGAAACCTGATGATCACTGTTCACCATAGTCTTAGAGTACTAGTTAAGATTAGTAGGTAACGAATGAGTCAAAACCTTCGTCATTAAGACTAAAATTGATGTTGTTCCTACCCCAACTAAGAGAAGACAAAAAACCAGGTAAGGTAAGGTAGCAACAAATCCTTCTCCTTCACTGCTAATGTCGGACTAGGGTAGGAATGCATCCATATGGGTTACTTGCTTGATCAGATGATTGCACCTCTTATAGTTCCTTCAACCAAGCCAATTAGAGATGAAGAACTCTTTGAAATGTCATCAATGAATGAAGCAAGACTTCTCATATGTCAAGTGATAGGTACAAGTGGGTGTCCTCAGACTTACAACGTCCCACTGACTCCTCTTGTTACAAGTTTACTAAGGCTTGCTTTTTTGTATCGGGAACAACCAATATTAGGAAGTGACTACAAGTTTGAAAGACAATATATTCCACATCATATGGAAAAATATTCCTACATTACAAGTCTAAGTAAATTCAACAAGGTAGGTGACTTTACAAGAAATGAAAAAGAAAACACCTTTAGGAAGAATATGACACAAGAAATGGCTACTTGATAGAGAGAATCAAATTCCCAAAGCACGAGCTAGAAAATCGGATGGAAATGTGCATAATGAATGCCCTCAAAAAATTTGTAGAGGTGCTAGAAGAAAACAACAAGATGGAAGTGAGACTACATGAATTAATGTAAGAGAACAAAATTACAAAAGATAATTCTTTGAGGCTTTTGATAACATGTTAATAGAATGAGAAAAATGGAGACAAGAAACTCAATCAGGTTGTTACGAAAATGAATTTAACATGACAATGACTTCCCAAAATCTTATATGAAATGATGAATCACCAATGTTTAGGCCATTACATTTTGCTTCAGTAGATCGTACACTGCCATCTATAAATAAGAAAATGAAAAACTTGAAAGAGAAAAAAATGAAGAAAGGAATGAAATTCATGATGATCTAGTGAAAGAAGGAATTGAAAGAGAGACTCATTTGGATGTCAAAGAACTAGAGATAGATGATACAAAAGAAAAAGTTGAAGATCTAGTAGTAGAGAAAGAAGATACAACTAAAACACCAAGGGTAGATGATACCAAAAAAACCCTGAAGATCTAGTTTCAAAGAAAGAATATATAACTAAAACACTAGGGGATGATTATATGAAAGCTCAATTGAAGATCAAGTATAAGAGAAAGAAGAAAGATCTAAAACAACAAAGGTAGGTGATATGAAAGATAGAGTTGAAGATCCAACAACAAAGAAAGAGGAAATACTTAAATACCCAGATGGAAGGTGTTATGAAAGATAAAGTTGAAGATCCAACAATAGGAAAAGAATAAACATATGCAGCACAAAAGAAGACAATGAAGATGTTTGCCAAGAAGACAATGAAATTGAATATAAAAATTCTAAGCATTGAAGAAAACACTAAGATAAGAAGGGATCCAGAGTAAGTACATATTGTTTTTTAGTAATTTCTTTTTTTTAATATTTCTTTTAATAATGGTATGGATATCCAATTATAGAGTTGAGCATTATAGGAATTTCATTTCAAATATGTAGATTTAACATATGTTTAACTAACATAAATGTAGGGAAGAAATACAAACTTTGTAGGTTTGAACACCTCAAGGAGAACATCATATCAATTAAGTGTAAGAAAATTTTGGTAATTCATACAAAAACAAATAAACCTGATTTGTTATATAGGGCTAACACCTATTCTATAGGACAAGAAGAGAACGATGATTTGGAGATAACACACAGTACACATGAAAACAACTCTCAAGGCTACTTCTCAAGAATCAAATGATTGAATTTCATGTAATATTATTTTATCAATATATCATATGGATAAAAACTTGCATGTTTATTTCATAATACTGATCAAAATGAAACGAACAAGTAATTGACAACTTTGTGGATATGCTCAATGCAACCCTCAAGCTAGAAATGGAAGAAACATATCACATGGCATTTCTTGAAAACATTTGTCTTGGTAAGAAAAAATGCAAGCAAAGTAGAATGCTCAGAATTTTAAAAAATGTTGAATCATAATTAGTATATAAATTGTGTTTCTTGTAGAAAAATGTAAACATGAGTATAAAACCATTTTCATGGAGATAATAAACCAACTGTCAAGTCTGTTCAACATTAGATAAAGGGATTTGACAATATAGATTCAATATTCACTATTCTGCAATGACACACATTTGTCTATATTCACTATGCATTTTTACACTAATTTTTTTTTGTTTTAGGTTGGATTCCTATAGGAATAATTATCATGATTATCTAACAAAGGGAGAAAAATGATGCAATGGGAAGTTGAATATGTTGATTTTCCACTATAGAAAGAAAATGATGGACATTGTGGTTTATTTGTTATGAAATACTTTGAAAGCTTGGTTAATGTATAGAATATGAACTTTACAGAAAAGAAATTCATGTGTTATGTGGTGATACATTTCAGAAGATGATGACATTTAGGAAACTAAAGAACATTAAATAAATGAAAGAGTCAAAAGGGGGAGGTGAAAATGTGAATGACACCGAGGGAAGACAACATACAACGAATCTATTTCAAGCATGCCAGCCTTGGTAGTTTTATTGGTGTTAGACAATTTCAGCCGAATATAGTTTGTTAAATATTCAAGTAGATATGAATGTAGCTATTTTCTTATAAAAGTTAAAAATACATTTGATTCAATCTCATGTATAGTTGCTCGTTCTATGGGTCTTGAGGCTTCAAATACATTTGATACAAGTAGATATGAATGTAGCTATTTTCTTACAAAAATTATGTTGTTTTTTAATGTCTGAAATTGTTAATTTTGATTCATTAACCATTGTGGCATGCATAAATCCTATATTAGTGTAATGCAACATCCTTTTTGTGGAAATTTATATTAGAACACGATTGTGTTTATTTGTGTTTTTGATATAGTAACTGTCATGGGCCGGGGCTTGATGCTTTTTGTGTATTTTATCTCTTAATGCTGTGGTGTCTACCATCTTATTTTCATGATGATATGACCTTAGATGATGTTTAGAGGAGAATTTCATTGGTATATAGGAGATTTGATTCCACCTTGTTGGATTAAAAGAATATCTTCATAAAGATTGAATCTAGTACACACTTTTTGGTGCTTGTTGGATACAATAAGATGCACTTAAATTGATATTTAACGAGACCTTCTTAATTTATGTGAATCTTGACATTATTGTTGTCAATTTATACAACCACAGTTCAATCTTCTGATGAGTATTTTAGTTAATTGACTGAGATGGTGTGAAGTAGTTGCCATCATTTTATTTCTAAAGATTTTTTCTAGTTTTACTGAGCTATTATTGGAATTGTATTTTTCAACTCTACCTATATTGAAGGTTCATGCTATTATTTTTATTGATATAGTACATTTAAAAGGATATTGATACGAGATATATGCTCTATTGTGTTACTAGTGTTGAATTTATTGGGTTCTACTAGAAGTATCCATGTAGATAGTTTAGTGAAGATGCAATATATTGGTTGTGTTGTGCCATCTGTAATATTAAATCTTGATGCTAAAATGACTGCATTCTAATACATTTTTACTTTTACATTTTTTGGTTGTATGTCATATTGTCATGATGAGAGATACTACTTGTTAGCATTGAGCCATATTCATATTATCTATATATGTGTGTATTTATATGATTTCTTTTGTAGTAAACATTTTACCTACTGATTCTTCTTAGAAGTATGATTCTTTGTTGATTTGACTCAAGATCATGTGTATTAGTTTTGAGTCTAATTATTTGTCTATTATTTGGATCTTGAGGCTTTAGGATACATTTGTTTCAAGAATATATGAATGTAGCTATTTTCTAACTAAAGTTCAGTTATTTTGAAATGTCTAAAGGTGTTATTTTGATGCAATCACCAATGTGATGTATATAAAACTAATATGCTTGTATTGCAATATAATTTCATGGAAATTTGAATTGGAAAAATAGTTGTGTTTACATTTGTAGTTGTTATAATAACAATTCTAGTTCAGAGTTTGATTATTTTCTTATATTTTGTCTCTTAGTTCTATGGTGTCTGCTCCCTTGTTTTCATGATGATGTGGCCTTTGTTGTTGTATAGATGAGAATTACACTAGTATAGAGGAGAATTTTCTTCCATCTTGTTGGATTTAAAACAATATGTTCATAAAGACAAGATCCAATGCACTCGACATCACTTGTGTAATACATTAGGATACATTTAAATGGATATATAAGGATACCCTATTAGTTTATATAAAATATTGTTGTTGCTACTATCAATTTATAAATCCAAGGTTCGATGGTTCTGATGAGTATTTCTGTTAATTGGCTAAGATGATGATAAGTGGTTGTTATTAGTTTTTTGTTGATGATTCTTTCTATATTTTATTGAGATATTGTTTGGATTGTACTTTTGTATCAACCTATATTGAAGGTTTGAGATATTGTTGTTGTTGTAACTGCCCATTTGTAGGGATACTAGTATGAGATATATGCTTTACTGAGTTAGTGGTGGTGAATTTATTAGGTTTGACTAGAGGTTTCCGTATAGATTGTTTGATGAAGATGCAACCCATTTGTTTGTTGTGCATTCTATAATATCAAATCTTGTATGTGAGCTAATTGCCTTATGTTACATTTTTTATTTTAACATTTGATGGTTATATGTCATATTATCATGAAAAGAGATACTACTTGTAAGAGTTGATCCATATTCATATTCTCAATATATATGATTGCTTATGTAGAACATTTTATCTACTAATTCTTTTTAGAAGTATGATTCTTGTTGATTTGACACAAGCTCATGTATAATTGTTTGTGTTTTGGATCTTGATGTTAATGTTTCAAAATACATTTGCTTCAAGTAGATACAAATGTCAATGTATTCTAACAAAAGTTCAATTGTTTTGTAATGTTTGAAGGTGTTACTTTGACATAGTCACCAACATGGTTGTATAAACCTAACTTTTTTGTAATCCAATATCCTTTTTGTGGAAATTTGATATAGAAACACTTTATTCTTTGTAATAGTAATTTTCATGGCTTAGAATGTGATGTTTTTTTGTATTTTGTCTCATAATGCTATGTTGTTTGTTGCCTTGTTGACATTATGATGTGTCCTTGGCTCTTGCATTCGTTTGGGGATCGCTATCATAAGCTGATTTGGGAGAGCATCATGTAAGTAGAAGATCTTGCCTCTTTACATGATGATCTTGTATCTTACCTCTATATATCGTGTATGAGTGACCATTGTGTGAGGGAACTTGGAACATCTTAATAAGTTAAGATATTATGTAATGAGTAGCATAAAAATGTAACCAAGGAGGACATGTTATAATACAAAAGTATAAACTATAACAAATCATCAAAACCATACCACACATGCTGGGGATTAAATATAAGGTAGAAACAATGTTCTAATGGATTATAAATTATCTTCTAAGGAAAAATCTATAAAATTGTAGTAGAAAAAGAGGCATACAAAAAGGTCAAGGTTCATCCATGCTTATCTACATGTATGTGCATAAAAAACACTCTATATGGAGAGTTGACATATTATAATGAGATACAAAATCTATAGTTGAAAGGAGAAAACTATAACCAATGTGAACGTTTTGTATTGCAAAATTATAAATTGTGATATATGTATCCAACCTTATCCCCTCATTCACCCTTACTCTAACCTTGACCAGCACCGTGTTCAACTCTGTATTGATATTGGGTTTATATAGTAAAGTCCCACTTAGTTATCTTAAAGAAGGAGAACACAACACACATTATTATCTACCCCACCACCACATGTTCCTAGAACACCCAATTCTCTCTCTCACTTTATTCTTTCCACCCTCCTCCCTCCCTCACATGGATGCTACTCGAGCCTATCACCCTCAATCATATCCATCATCAGGCGAAAACCTTAGCGATCTCAATATCCACACAACCACACTTCAATGTACAACAACCCATGATCGTTTATTCCCGTTTATAATTCCCCTAATAGTGTAGGAACCATAGAGATCTTGACATCCCCACGAATACATTTTGATCTATAATAGTCCTTCATGGTTCATTCCCTTTTCAACCCCCCTAAACCACACCAACAAATGAAGCCAGGAAGTTAGTGTGAGTTATATGTTTTCTTTCCATATACCATCCTTCGTTTATCCCTAATAAAGAACCAAACGAGTAAACTATAGATCCAAATACTCATACTTTCATGCATGTGCTTTTTCTTGTGAACTTCAAAGGCATTTCCCACTATATTTGGTGTGTAATCGTGATTCATTTTCATGATAACCTCTTACAATTGAACTATTTAAGTTGATTTAAATCATCCACAATGTTGATTTAAAATATGACTATATTTGTAGATGCAATTCAACTAAAAAATCACACAATGCAATATATTTGTATTAGGGAGTAGAATGTGATACATCCACGTTGGATCACAATACACCATACTTGGTTACAATTTTCTACTCCCCATTACATATTCTCTATTATCATTAAAAAATTGTCTTGTTATAATTTATTATGTAGTATGGTTTATTCTCTAACAATGTAGAATTTAATACCTTCCGTTGCATTAAAAAATATCATCCTTAGTTACAGTTTTCTCCTTCCCACTATTGATTCTTCATTATCATTACAATATGTCAACTATCATTGCAAGTTTTTCTTATATGTTACAAGTTATCCTTAAAAAATCTGTCCACGCATATTGAGACTACTTAGCCTTCCACATTTCCCCATATATCTAAAGGATCATCCTAAATTGTAACTTTGTAGAAAAGCTTGTACCCTATATGTATTTTATGTAGCAGTATACAAGCATTGTAAACAAAATATTTACTTGACATCAGTAAAAAAACGTGTACATAAAATTATTAGACAAAATTGTACACATATGTGCAATATACCCTACTTCATTTGTGTACACATATGTCTGAATTTATATACATATTTGTGTACTATTATGAGTATAAACAAATTCAACATAAAAATTATGTGCCCATCTGTATTCTTTAGGGGTTGATCATGTTTTGATAAGAACTATTGCACATAACAAAGAAAACGATGAATGACAACAACTATTGTAGCTTATTGTCTTCCATCTTCTAAAAAAACTTATTGTTTACATGCCATACCGAAGAATGTATGAATAATAATTTTTTTCCCTAAAAAATGAATTGAACTTATAAATGGGGGAAAAACTCAGGGCTACACTTCTGGTTGCAAGCTAGTATATTAAACTTATATATTTTTATAAATCATGATAGTAAATATTAATAGGCACATGATAAAAAATAAAATTTAAATTATCTTCATTGCGATAACTTAATACATCAGAACACAAACAAAATCACATAAAGCCCATATACAAACATAGTCAATACTCTATAGGATTAGAAGATACTAAAATATAATAGTTTGCTCTGGCTTCATGCATATTGGCTAATAACGGTTTGTTGGACTTCCCCAAACTTTTGTGGGACACATCCATACCAAGTATGATTGTGGGAACTTGGAATATATTAGGCTATGGTATATCTAGTTCTTACAAGTTCTACCAAGTTCTCACAATCATTATTGGTTTGGATTTGTTCCAGAAAAGTCCTCGATAGTATAACAAATTGTTATGCGATGATATACGTAAAGGTAGAGTATATATATATATATATATATATATATCTTATAGATATGTATAGCGTTCATTGTGTAGAGGATATTGTGCTAATTTTTGATGATGCATTTTTTAATAATCAGACAAAGCTCGTAACAAACATAGTCAATACTATATAGGACCAGAAGATGCCCAAATATGATGATTTGTTCTGTCTTCATGCATAAAGGACAATATTATTTTTTAGATTGCACACAACTTCTATGGGACACATAGGATGGTTGTGGGTACTTGGAAGATCTTAGGAAATGACACATCTAGTTCTTCCATATCCTACCAAGTTGCCACAGTTACTTTTGATATGGATGTGTTCCAGGGAAATCCTAAGTAGACTTCAAAACCATTATTATTTGACATGCATGAAGCCAAAACAAATCATAATATATGTATCTTCTAGTCCAATATAATATTGAATGTGCTTAGTTTCCAAATTTTAACCTGATGCCTTACCATTTTATTTAGTTTTTCTTGTTTGCCTTATCCACCTGATTTCCTGAGGTGCATTTTCATAGTTTTCCTCATAAACATATGGTGGTTTCATTTTCCCGACCCATTCATTTATGTCCACTCCCTAATTTCCTTAAAGCACCAGTATCATTGTGACAACCTCCTTGGGGAAATAATGTATGTATCATTTGTAATCCTAGTGAGGTTCATTTTCTTTTTTCTTTTTGAGCTTTTGGTTATTGCCACCCACCAAACATGCACCCCACAAGATTTTTTTATCTAATCTTTTATTAACAAAGGTGTTTACTCAACACATTCTTCTATTAGATGTATGACCTTAGGCCTTAGGGAGAGTGATAAGGCTCATGGCCATAATCATTACTTGGCGATCATGTGTTCTATTTTCCTAGGATAATTTCGCCTTCTACACATCCAAAGGGTGTTCCACATGCCCCTATAATATTTTCTCTTATTTTATCAAAGCTTTTATATATGATGGTATTGTATTGGTGCAAGACTATTTTAGATGTACAACCTCAAGCCATAGGTTGAGTGATTAGACCCATGATCAGAACCATTACTTGATGATCATGTTCCCTATATCCTTAAGATCATTTGGCCATCCACACATCCAAAGGGCGTTCCTCACACCCCACAAAGTCTTTCTTTACCGATCTAAGCTTTCATCAATGAGTTAGTCACTTTGTTGTTTGCCACCTCTTGAGTGTATGATATGATGCCATGGGATGGGTGATTGGGCCCATGACCTGAACATTACTTGGTGATGTACCCTAGTTCCCAAGGATCATTAGTCATTTACACATTCAAGGTGTGTCCCACCAACTGGCATTCTCCTTTTTTGTTGCATGTGTTTAGAAAATTATGAGAGGGAATGATAAATCATCTTGATTAGATATGAGGCAAAAGGAAAGCCAGTTTACTGAACGTACTCCGCTAAAGTCCATGGTAGTCATACATGATTTCTTTTTTCATCTCAAAGATGACACAAATTCATTAAATGTCTCCCCTCTCATAGCCTTTATATCACCTTATCTGTCCGATCATGGAGGCTAGATTGTGTCCTCCTTGCTTTCTTTCATTTATCTTTTATTTTGCAATTTTTATTCTTTAAGAATCATATTTACCAACCCCTCTAAAATGAAATAAAAATTTAATAATATAAAAAATGAAAATATATAAAAAAAGATACAAAAGAAGAAATACAATTGGGCATCCACCAAGAGTAAGCCCCATCCTTGCAACCTTTGAATTAACGCAATACCTCAAATATGAGGAAACATAATTGGGAATCCATCAAGAGAAATCCCCATCATTGCAACCTTTGAAATAATGGAAATACCACAATTATTAATTATGCTATTTATAAAATTTGTGTAAGGATTCAATGCCTTATGATCTTTCATGTGGTTTTCAAATGCTTGCAAGGAATTATGCTAATATTTGGCAATTTTTCTTTCTTATTAAGTGTCATGCAATTTCTAAGTGCCTGCTCATTACTTTAGTGTTGTAGCAAAAAGTAAAAGTGTTGGGTTTCAAAGACCAACACATCACACCTTACACTCTCCCCCACCTACAATGATAATTATGGGAGCATAACCCTCATGTTGAACGGCCCAAAAGACACATGGGTACGTAGGAATGAAGTATATAGTATCTCAAGCAAAGTAAAGAACACCCATTGAGCTTATTGCAAGAACACGTATAGAGAGGTTGGTGATATAATTGTGAAACTCATGCAGTCTAAGATGGGGGGAAGAGACTTGCATTTTTTAAAGAAGATACAAAGAGAATAATGAACCCCTTTGTAAAACTTAAGACAAAATCAAAACACTACATAACTTTGACCCATTGGTTTGCCACTTTTTTGAAAACCCAATACAAAGCCAAAATGCTGCCAAAAATTTAACTCTTTGGTATAACCTTTTTGAAAACTGGAACTACATAATGCCCACATGAGGCATGAATATCTATAAAACCTCCTTTTGAAAACCCATCACAGAGATAGAATGTTGCCCAAAAATTGACCCTTTAGCAAAAAGTTCTTGAAAACCTAAGTTGCATGATACATTTGTGAGATATTGGTATTGATAAAACTGTCTTTGAAAATTCGACATAGAGCTGAAATGATGTCCAAATCTTGTCTCCTTGGTAAAACTTTTTAAAACCTGAGGGCCATGTAAGGCATTAGGCTCGGTAAAACTAAATGTACAAAACCTTATCATGTAGGAAATTTCAATCCGAACCTATTGGTGATTTTTTTTTCAAAAAAAATTAGACCTTGTACTAATGAATTAATGTATAATATTCATAGATCAATGGAGAAATTTGTTGACTTTTCCATATCCTTTTTATTATGAAACCCCTAATAAGATTAGAAGCTACAAAACACTTCAAAACACCAGGTCGGACTTATATGATTCTCATGATCTTGAGGAGCACAAAACTACTTAGAATCTCATCAACATGAATGGTACGACTATATCAAAACCTTCAATCATATATAATTACAAAGCTATAGTAAGCAAGAAGCCCTTCTTTTAAGCAAATAATAAGAAATGAAACACTTCTTAACTCATTCTCAAGAAAACTACATATTTTTTTGGGTATGCAATCTTATCCTCCCTTTCATTATCTATGTCGAGGAAAATTTTAATTTTTTTATACTTTTTAATTATAACCAATTCCTTTCTTAGGCCCATTGAGAAAAGAAGAAGGATTTGTAGAATTGAATCCTCAATAGGGAACCCCATTCCATCCCTGATTAAGTCGTCCACATATGATGACTCATGTAAATGAATCATCAAAGTTTTTAGTCATGAAAGGATGACCACGCGCAAATTACATACACATTAGGATAAGTAGTCAAATGTTAAGGGAGTCTCATGGGATAATACAAAATGAAAACTATTTGTATCAAACATTTAGAATGCACATCTCGACCATTAACAATGTCAATTCAATATTTTCATTTAACACTTCTCATTTACCTTTACCCCTTGCCAACAAAGGCTTAATTTTTTTTCTCTAACACCAAAAGAAAATAAGAATGAGTAAATAATGCTAATCCCAATCCCATTTTCATTCAAGGGGAAAAATCTATTCATCCATTTTTACAACATTCCATCATTTCCATATCATTTCCCTCTTTCAACACATGGGGCAATTTTCATTTCTTAAAGATTATGCATTCTATTTCAAATCTCCTTTTTCAAGGGGTATTTTTGCATATACCATCTTTCCCAGTGTTGAAAAACTTGAAACTTACATACACAATGTTACATCTATTATTATCATCGAGCATGAATCTAGCAAGTAAGCCTCACCAAGAAAGTCATTATCTCCTCTTGTTGTGTATGTGATTATTGTCAATGAATCAACCTATGTAAGTCAATATTCATCAAATTACTAATTTCATACATGCACCTAGAAGTAAGCCACGATGATGAAGTCCTTCTCCCTTTAGTTTGGGCACACGTCTAGCATCAACTCACCAACATATGCAAGACAATGCTCCCAAAATGGTTGTTTATGACCTCAATTAACCAATCATCTAGTATGTTTGTCTTGGATTCCAGATTCAAGAATATGTGGGCAATGGGTCAACCATGGGTGCACTATAATCATTTGACTCCTGACATCAGATATTGATGTCTAATATCAATCCCAGATTCCTAGGAACTTAGACACTCTTAATGTAAAGGAACAATTTATTCTCCAAATCCTAACTCCAAATGACTAGAAAGTCAATGGTGAAAGGATCAAGACATCTGTCCCTAGCATGGTATTATCAAAGAATGAATGTAGAAGTGTAAAGATTAGCATACATGAATAAATAACAAGACAGAGGCACCAATAGAGTCTCAATATTCAACATGTATACTAATAACATATTTCTTTATTACAAGATTTAGATTACAAATTGAGAGTACATTTACACAAGTCTTCTCATATATACTAGATAGGATCTTACAAGAAGTAAACCTAAACATATCTCACCAAGTCATCAAATCCTAGCCCTATATGAACCTAAAACATATGTGAAACAAGCAGGTCAACACACAAGGTGTTTATATAAGCTTTATATAACTTGAAAATAGTTGTTGAAGTAAAAGAACATGAATAACTTAGTTAAGTGCTTTGTAAAATGAGAACCCATGTTTTATGTCTATTTATTCCAATTGTACTATTAAACATCATGTATTCATTAGGTCTTTGGCCAACTTCCCAATAGAAGGGTTTGTGAGGGTGCTCAAGAACCCTATTTCTACGTGAGGGGCCTCAATGGCCAAAGTCATTAAGCAAACCCTATTTCAACAATTGTATAAAGTATTTCTATATTAAGTTCAAGTTTTAAGTCATAAATACAAGCATGAAGTACAAAAATAAAATACTACATGGCAATATATAAACAAGTAAACAAACATACATACATATAACAATTCAAGCAAGAAAGCCATATACATATAATTAATATATCCCTTACCTAATTCAAGATTCATAACCTAACTTATTCTTAATAATCTATCCATAAGCAACATCTAGTTAATAACAAGATTTTATACTATAAAAAAAGAGAGAACAAGATTGTATACATGCATTAGATCATCATCATTAACCCAAACTAGTTCCATTTTTAGGATTTTGTCCAAATTAGGTTTCAAGTTGGTTAGTTACATGTTTGATGATCTTTTACTAGTCTAGAGGTCATTTTTAAGGTGTGGTTCAAGTTTCATGTCAATATGAGGTTCCATTTATTTTATAGGAATATTTCAAGATTCATGTCACCTATGCATTTCTTGAGGTCAAAGACTCATAATAGAGTGACCAAGGACATGATTCAACAAGTCTTGAGGTATAGACAAACTAGGTGTTTTAGATCATCTTTTCTAGGACATAATAATCATATTGAAAATATTGTTGGATGTCCCCTAGGGTCTAGGCATCATATCACCAACCTTGGGTATCATCATTTCAACCTACATTCAAACATCAATATGGTTCATATATGTCATTTTAAGATTCAACATGTGACTTAGGAAATCAACATTCAATACCATAAGGGATAGGTGATTCTCTGATTTGAGAGGGAAGGACAAGAAGAGAGGTTTCAAATCAATATAAGGGTACATGTTAGACAATCAAGTCATCAATGTCAATAATAGATCAAAACTGGCGGCTTTGAGTCATTTAAATCATTATAACACAAAAGGGGTTGGTCTTAGCCATCTAGGTCACAACATATCATAATGTTATTGAATCTTATAGGGTATGATGCACATAATGGGTAAGGTCACCATTTGATTCAAGTATAAACTTGTATCAACATAAAAGGGATCACTTTCAAGCATTAAGTGTCATGTGACTCAAACATAGCAAAAGGACAATAGGGCTGAAATTAGAGTTATAAAGAGGTATAGTTATAAAAAATTTCAAGATTAGCCCAACTTTAGGTATCTCTAATAATCATGATTATCAAATTAGGGCAAGATACATGATTAATATCCCATATTAGTCATAGTCACGCACTAGAGTCATCCAAGGGGAAGAAAAAGGGTGGTTAGGTGAGCAACATGTTTAAAAGTACATAAAAGATAATGCTTCTATTATTAATTATGCAAAGTGCATAAAAATCCCATCTTTATCATGATCACGTAATGCATTCAAAGTAGTCACATATTGCATTTTTAGCAAAACATGGAAAATGAAAGGGTTTTTGAGTCTAAAACTATACCCAAGATGCATATCTTTTTGAGACAATCAATTTGATATATAGTATTGCCCTATTTTGGATGGGGAGGGGGCTAGGAGATATGCATTTTTTGAATTTTGCATTTAAAACTATATAAGAGAGGGGAAGGGCTTTACATTTATTCATGCACCAATCAGGCTCGTTCGATACAGATCCAGTGGCACCATCCACCCCCTTCACAACCAGATGTCGGGTTGGGTGGATGTTGTGTCCACCGTATAAGGGTGCCTATAGGACATTAGTCACCATTCACCACCATTATCACACAGTGGGGCCACATGTCCACATCCATGTATCACCTGGTCATTGGTACACTAAGATCAAGCATCTGCTGACTGACCCCATCCAACAAGTGAGAGAGAGATAGCTCGAGATCATGATTGTGATTGTCCCTTAGTGGACCATACTAGACCCACGTGGATCCAACACAGAGTATCACCCCCCCTCTATTGGTTTTAGCTTGCGTAAGGTGCCTAATGCCCACTACAACTGTGACCAGCATGCTCACTAGTGCCTATAGGAGAGAGGCCCCAAAGTCCCTACAGGCCCATCTGACTGGCTCCATCTAGAGGCCACAAAGCTATTGCTAGTGCTAGCTGCTCTTGGAGTATCCCCAGGCTCAAAGCTCTAGGGGTGGTTGATGGCGACACTCCCCAAAAAAGGAGGATGCAGATGGAGGGTGAGAGGGGATAATAGGGCATGGAAGAGAGTTAAAAGAGAGGGAAAAAGAGAGAGCATCGAGATGGGTAGATTGGGATAGACAATTTGATCAAAGCAACAAGGATGCAACTAACTGGTTGCTTACAAAAGCACTACTACAATAGCAGATGCATTGTACGAACCATGGAAGAAGGGTCCATAGTCGTTGGATTAGTGAGGGCTGATTTGTGGGTGTGTATTATGTCGAGAATAGGAGAAGGGGAAACTCAACCCCACCGGGCGGTGCTCAATTGGGCCCAAAATCAAAATAAGGTATAACATGGCAATATTCATATGGTCATATCTTGGGCTATATTGGTCTGATTGAGGCAATTTTGGTGCAGTTGGATTCATAACTATACACTTTATCACATGAAATATATTATGAACCAAGGTGATTTCATTTGTGAGGTTCAAAATTTCTAGCAAGAGTGTGATATGTATTAAGGTATGCAACTTAGCTTAAAGATACAAACTAGTGCCACACATTGTAAAATTGATCATTGAAGTGACCAAAATGGAGCATCGCCGCCCTCAAAATATGAAATTAAACTCAAATTCAAATAGGTTAGTCACCTGTAGGAAGATAAAGAGTATAATTAAAGAGAGAGAAAAGCCAAGTTGTCACACTTAAGTTTCATGCCATATTGTCGCATACCACATCTCCTACGATCAAAAGCATGCTTAGCCTCTAAATCCTTAAATATGACGCTGAAAAACACCTTTGATGCACAACTAGAGTGTAATATCATTTCAAAGCTCTTCTTAGTTAAAAAACTTGATCATGTCAAACATGTACCTACAATTCAACCCAATAAAACAATCTTTAGTCCAAAACCCAAGACTTTCCAAAATTCTACCCAAGTTTTAACTTGATAATACCATTTTAGACCCAAACTACATCAATCAATATGATTCAAAATCAAGTTGGTAGAAATACTCATTCTACATACCTCGAGTACTTCATATTTGAGTTTGACCACACATGTACAAACCTATTCTAGACACAAACTTGTCTCAATGTCCTTTATGAGCATTATCAAGATGTTTTCAACCAACAATTGACACCAGTAGTCCGTTTCCATAACCAATTGGCATGACTAAGATCTTTGTCTCCCAACAGACTCTCTTCATTTAATATCAAATTATCAATTGGAGGCCCCTAAATATAAAGTAAGGATCTATGATTTCACATACCATTTCTAAAAATGGATGGAAGTAGAGCAAACATGATTCCTTATAAGGGATCCATATGAAGGGATCCATTTGATATCAAATTATCAATGTCCTTATAGTGAGCATTATCAAGATGTTTTCAACCAACAATTCAAACTAGTAGTCCTTTTCCATATCCGATTGGCATGACTAAGATCTTTGTCTCCCAATAGACTCTCTTCATTTGATATTAAATTATCAATTGGAGGCCCCTAAATATAAAGGAAGGATCTATGATTTCATGAACTATCTCTAAAAATGGATGGAAGTAGAGAAAACTTGATTCCTTAAAAGGGACCCCACCTCCATTTGCTACATATCATAAACAAGGTAATTTTACCCCATTTAGGTTTCCAAACCAAAGGAAACCACTCATCTAGTCTATGTAATGGATAGAGGCTGAATGTAGAATTTCATTCAGGGAAAACTAAAAGATGGAGAGGTAGATGACCTTACATGATGATAAAATTTCCTTCTATTCAACCAAAATGGGGAAGACAACAAAACATTCATGAGTAGGCTACATTTGTTTATACCCCTCCATTATCCCCTTGCTACACAAGGTCATTTTTTTACTTTTACATCACACATCATATTTTGGAACACACAATGAACACAACATAAACCAAATCTATATGCAAGTGGAAATTTTCTTCCTAATACTTGGGAATTATCAACATTAGATACCATATTAAACTCAAATGTCATACATTTCCATCCTCTTATAGGTTTTCTCTATCATCCATGCCCCCTTTCCAAACAAGGGGCAATTTTCTCAACATTGTCTATAGGGTTTTGGTTGATCCCTACATTATCATGAAACTGTTAACTCTTACACAAAGGTGTTTCAGGTCTCTTTATCTTAGTGGACACAAAGAAAATTATGGGAAAGGATGACATGAACATTTCCATCCAAACCACATCTATGAAGTCACCATCCTTTGCTCCTCAATAAGTGTTGATGGAGACTTCATCACAACCACATACATCTTTGAGAATATGCATTCTAAGAGTAACACCAACGAAGTAGGTCCCGATGCCTATCATGTGAATAGAACAACTTGACAAAGTGTAAGTTCCTCTAGAACTCCGACATTGATGGTTAAGTCCAATAATGACCCACCATTTGTAGAGCTTACCACAAATGAGGGAAATACAAAGGTCACCTCCAATGTGGGATCAACTTCAAAACCAATGTCTGATTGGGCCGACAAGAAAGATTTGGTAGTTTCGCTTGACATATCTATCAAGTTACCATGGATGTTTTAAAATTAATCAAATTCCACCATCACTTGAATTATTATGCTCCTATATTACCAATTAGGGGCATATAACCATCCTAATCACGTAAAAAATCATATGTTGCTACAAAATTATCCCTCCTACCACATAGTAAGATATATGAAGAAGACTATTACAAACATTTCTATGTCAAACCTCGTATAGAGATTGCCCTCACACCAGTCGACAATTTGAAATAATTAAAGGTGTGTTTGTGTAAAAGAACATCCAATAAGTATTTACATGTTGGAAGAGCCTTAGTGGCACTCCCAACCCAAGTATGTGGACTACAACTCATGTTCATGACATATAATATGGATTTACAAATGAACAAATCCATAACAAGATGGAAGATAAAGGGAACAAACTGAGGAAGAAAGAAGAATCACAAATTAAAAAAAAATCTAAAATGGAGTATTGATGGTAGACGGAGACCTCCTTCTTCTCAAAGTTGGCAATGGAGATAGATATGATGGATCTGGAAGTCCTTCTCCTATCTAAGACAATGGTCAAAGCCTTGGGAAGTGGTGATGAATAGTGAAGAAGCTTAGACTATTGTCCTCACTCTCTAATGGTCGATGGTGAGAATGGAACTAGACAACACTTCTTCTTAATAGAGAAGGTGCTTTCAATGGGGGCCATACAACCCTATTTATAGTGTTTCTTGTGTACCTGAGATACTTGAGCGTAGGGACCTTTCTTGCATCCCAAGTCTCAAAGCACGTGCCTCAGGGCACACACATTTAACTAATCATAGTGATGATGTGCTTTGTACATGCTTCATCGGTAGTGGATTCTCAGAACACTTCATCAATGTCTAGTTTCTACTAAGCCATTAAGGAATGTCTTGATCAACCATCAAGATCAGGACCATATCGGCCATCGGCATCAAGGTGTACACTGAGCAATAATATTTGTTGCGTGTTGATTTCTCATCAGTTTGTTGATGGTCTATCCGACCGTCAGAGCTCATTGTGAGCTGATCCTCAATGAGGAGAGGTCGAGCATCATCATCAGAGCTAGAATTGATCTATTTGTTCATCAAGGCAAGTCTTCATGGAAACATCAATACTGAATGCTAGGCTAGCTAGTGGTCTGCTTGGCATCATGTTGGGGTTCAATGGGTGCATCGATGTAGTTGAGATACAATCATTAATGAGTATCCAAGCTTTAACAGTTGGGATTGGATCTAGATTGATCGTCGACCTTGGTTTGATCATGACTCTATCAGGGCTTGCATCGATGAATCTTGACGTGTTTCATCAGTGGGTAGCTTATGACCTTCCTACAAAGTTTATTGAGCATCATGTTATGTAATTCCATTAGTCATCAATCATTGGATCCTTTTGACCGATAAAAGTGTTGAGTACTTGTTGTTTCACTGTAAAAAATACAAAACTATAACCAAGACGGAAAAAATTCCAAAATGTAAGTAAAGATGAAATTTATTTATATAAAACATAGAATGATAAGAGAAATGAGGGATAAAATAGGCATGTAACATCCAAAAAACTGGATGCTATAACCCCCCCCCCCCCAAACTTAGAGACTAGCTTGTCCTCAAGCTAATAAATATAATCAAAGTGTAAATTGTCAACACTTGGCTTTTGTAGTTTAGTTAGTTTTATCATTGTGATCATGCTTTGATGCCATCTTTACACCAATGTGTCTGATTGACTGCTTATCTGCTTGCTATGTCCCTTCTTAGATACTTGAAGTTGCTTGACCTTTTTATATGATATTCCCTTCTTCTAAGTAAAGGTGCCTCCCTATTGATACATATTTTGAGCCTCGCTCCTTATCTGTAATATGCATAAATCTTGTTGAAGTTAGCTTTCACAACAAACTTTTATTTTTTGGGTAAACAAGAGAGTGTGTGAGGGGGTGGGATAAGGATGTAGTATATATTGCCATTTTTCTTTCAAAAGACAAGGGGATATATTTTGGATTCCACATTATACTACTGGTTACTACATATCTGCATTTTCAAGTGTAACTTTGCACCAGCATGGCAAAACCCTTCAATTCATACTATGCACAACTCTCATATTTTATTATCTCTAAGTATTTTATTCTTTCTCACTTGTCTTGGGGATGATAAGATTTACAGGGTATGTGGGCTGCCAAACCTCTTTTTTCTAGCACCGAACTCAAGCACTAGAAGGGGTAGCTTTTTCCTTTTTGCAAGACTTATGCACTTTCAACCTATACTTGGAGGCTCGATCAATCAATAAATAGTGTACCGGTCTAGGTTCTCCTCATCTTTAGGAAATTTTCCAGGTTTGCAAGCATTCATTAGCAGTGTATAGTATCCTGAAATAAAGATGATGCAAAAATATGATCACTAACCAGATCATTACATGAGTTTGTCACCCAATTGGTCACTTGATACGATAATATGCTGAGATTTAGATTGGACACATACATGTATAGTATAGGAGTGAGGATAAAATCCACGAAAATTGGATGAAAATCTACCTGAATTATCCTTCATTTCATCAAGATTTCCTAACTATGAGTAAACATTTGCTCAACATGTAATGCCTAAAAAGTTCAATTTTTTTCAAAATTAAAAGAAAATTTAAAAGACAAAGTATATTCAAGTAGAATAGAAAGAGAAAATTTAAATATACATAACAATATAGTAGTTCCCCCTCACCTATTTACACCCTAAACTTATCATTCACTCTATCTCCAGAGTGTCAAAGATTTGTTTGAATGTAAACTATAAAGGTGTACACTTGATTCCCAAGTCCCTTATTAGCTCAGTGAGAGCACAACAATTGGACCACATACATTCCACGAAGAGGATTATATACCTCATGTTGTAGACTTCCAACCTTTACACCCCTAGAGGCTATGGATTGTGTCCATATATGGTAGTGGAAGCCACATTCATTTGATTGTGTTATCTATTGAGGGATTCTATGATAGATTATAGCTTCTTAAAGTCTTTTACTAGGATGTATTTGTACTCCTTGTCATGAATTTGTATGAGTTTTATAATTCCTTCTCCACAAAACTATTAGTCCCCTCAGTGATGATCTATAACATTGCCATATTAGTGTACTTTGTCAGCCCATACTCAACATCAAAATTTTTGTACCATAATTTGTTCTTTAGTGTTTATTGTCAACATGGTCCAATGATTGTCGTACAAATAGGAAGGAAGATGAAAGTTGGGAGAGAGATTTTTAGGCATTTGATTAGTCTTTCCTTATCTCCAGAGTCCTTATTTTGTAGGAGATCCTCTTTTAAAAGGTAATACGCCATGCACACCTAGGGCAGACCATCTCTAAGTAAATATTAGCATGGCAACATCACCCTTAACAAAATATACTCATTAACCTTTAATGTGTCATAGAGGCTATCTTTTATAGTACAAATTCATCCCCTTTGTAAGACAATATCACTAATGTCATTCTCTTCTATCAATACATCAATAATCAGGTCTAAGTCATCTTGTGATAGACTTTTCCATGCCCACCTATAAAAGTTTGAGAAGGTAGCATGGACGGTCACAGGTGACCCATTAGGTATTGTTCTACAAAGTCTAGGACGTCAACATATTTTGGTTGACTTGGTAGGACTTCATCAGTAGGAACGCCATATCTGAAGACCCCCTCCTTAGGTTGGTCATATGTGACATGTGTTTCTTCTTCTGTGTGGATGATGGCCATTTCTTCATCTATTTCTCTAGAGTAGAAGTTTCTTCATCCCTTTTGGTACATCGTTCCTCCATTTGGAGGTTCTGTTGGTCCTTAGCTTCTATATCTCTTTGTCATTGTGGTTGTTTTGTATGATGTTCCATGGTAGTCCACCATTTTTTCCACTCCAAAAACTACTCTTTCTTTATTGGACCGATCCATAGCTCTTTCCTCACCTCTCACCATGGATGCTTCTTTGGGCAAGGTACACCTATATGAAGATGGTGTGGTACAATGTTTAAAGGCATCTCTGGGTCATGGAAGAAGCACCTATTATACATAACCCCCATCTTGTATAGACCACATAGTCGATGTAAATACTCCTAAATGAGATCCTCAAAAGGAATCCCTGTGTTGACATCCTCCATTAGCCTTAACATAATGAACACACAGTTCCCTAATATTGGCTCCTCTTGGGGGATTTTTTGTTGATCATGAAAGTTTCTAGTTGTTTTTAAGTTTGTGACTTGCCCGGTTGATTGCACATTCAAGCTGTATTGGAATCTTTTAGATCTCACACGCCTCTACATTATGGAAGACTGCCACATTGCATATATCTTACTATGCACAATAGTTATAGATTATCATGCGTCAATTGTACAAGTCATCCACTATTAGAATACAATGATCTTTGGTCTTATATGGAAGAGTAATAGACTTGGTTTTCCATATATCAACTATGTCTTGTACTTTGAGGACCGACTGTGACTTTTCTTTCTTGTGGAAAAGTCAACATAGATTGTATTTTTTTTGCATCTAGGAACTCTTTGAGGATTGTTGAGCATAAGACCTTGAATAGACATGTGCGTACAAGATTTCTTCTTGAAGATTTTGCTAAATGTTCTCTCACATTAAGGAAAACCATCTCATGTACAAGATTTCTACCCATGGTAGATTGTTGTTGAGGATATCTACTAAGACATGGACATCACTATAAAATATGGTGGGACACAACAAACATATCCATTCCTTTCATCTTACATGGGAGGGATGGAGGTACATGTGTTGTCTATCTTGTTGAAGTTTGAGTTTAGGGACATATGTGCTATACTCCCTTATGGGGGAATCATTGAAGAAAAAGTTCATCTCCTCTCCATCTTCATTAGAAATTTATGCTTTTACTGTGGTCCCATATATAGATGCAATGTTTTGTTGGGACCAGACCTTTAGATTCACTAAACTGTAGCTGGATGTCACAATTGTCTACTAGGGAGACATCTAGTTCCACCAGATTTGCCACTTTGGAAATCATATTTTCTGTAGTTTCCGTGGATTCATCTTCTTGTATTACCTTATGTACAACTTCTTATGGACATGTTGACACTACCTCTTTAGGTATTATGATTTCTGATTGAGGTGGTTGATCCCCTTGGATTTATGACTAAAGAACTTCCAATGACTGTACTAGTGCAACCTTCCTTTCCTGTTCTACTTCGAGCTAGAGGTTCAGGTCTATCTCAATGACTATACTACTTTTATAGAAGATGCTGATTGCTCCACCTCCTCTGGAGGTGAAGAAGTAAACTAACTCGATGACGCATATGACTAGGATCAACATTCTTTGTAGTATTTTTCTCACATGCATTTCATCATAGCATCACTACTCATCTTCCCATTCCTGTCTCAATTTGTCCCATTCTCATTACATCTCATCACAGTCCCTCTATATCTATATAGTTCTATTTATATAAAAACCATATTTTCCATCATATGACGTTGGTAGTCGACAACTTGATTCATAAATTGTGAGAGAGATGTGGCCCTTGAATCTATTCTTTATACATGCATCATTAGTACTTTGATGGTAGAATATAATGAAGAGAAGTTAGAAAATTTTCTCAAACATGATGTCAAATTGACATCCAAGTTCTTCTCCTAGATTTGGGATGCATGGATGTTTCAATGATGGTGGAGTAGGTTTCTATGTCACTTTTTCCTTGGATGGGGGGGGTTAGGCTCATCTTGAGGTGGGGGTGCTGCTAATTCTTTTGATGTTTCAACCATTTGAGGTGATGGTGGTGTGGTTTCTGCCCTTTGTTCAGGTTGGTTTCTTATTTAGATTTCCCCTACCCCGATCACCCAAAACTATCCTTTGTCTTATTTTATTTTTCCTTTACTACATCTTGGCCTTCATCTACAGCTGGGGTTGGTTCATCATCAGGAATGACATGGTCATTGTGTCTCTCCTTGGCTAGATCAAGCTCCTTTTCTATTGCCACCATGTCTTCTTCAGTGGCAACTGAGTGTAGTTCAACATTGATGACTTTGTAGGGAAACATACAGATAGAGATGGTAGTAGAAACAAAAATTTTCTTGCCATATTCTCATTTACCAGTGGATCACATCAACAACTATGTATTAGGAAGAAGGTTTGCAAGGCATATACCTAGTCCTAGAGCAAGTACAATGACTATACTTGCAGCGACGTGCTTCTTTTACAAGCATCACCCAGACGGTTGTCGGTGGAAGCCTCCTAGTGTAGTACCATACACAACGGTTGATGACGTCCTTCTAGAAGGTGGCAACAAACTCCATGCCTCTACATAGTCCACGCGGACCATCAAGAACTCCTGTTGTTATTTTAGAACTATTAGGAAGGAGTTGTCCCTTCTATGTCAATGTGCTAGTGTTGACTGCTCTCCCTTGTTGTCTCTCCCTTTTATGGGTAAGAATTGCTCGGGTTCTCACGTTACCACAAATGTGAGAGGACAACAATTTTTGGATCTTGTTATGGTGTCTCCTAAAATCCTTGACTGCCCCGCTATTTATAGGAGGGCTAGGGTCAGGGTTTCTAGATCAACTGCGAGTCAAAGAGACAGATTCTCATGAATTTTCTGGAAGCTAAAAACCACAAATTGGTCGGTTCACTTCTAAACTGGTTGGTTCTTATGTGAATTGGTCGGCTCAACACTTGAACTGGTTGGTTCATATGTTTCCTATTCAGAAACATATTGGCTTTCAATGTGGCAATTAATGCACAACATGACATCAACATCAATCCTCGATTCAATCATACTGATCACTCAACCAGTCATTTTACATCTGAAATGACCAGTTCAGATTTTAAAATAGTCGGCTCACTTCTAAACTGGGCGATTCAAATTCCAACTCAGCCAATGTACAACTAATGTTCTTTAAATTGAATACCTAAATACTTTAGTAATCAAGTTAAACCAAACTCATGAGTAAACTCCTTTTTCTAGGTGCATCCGATGCATGTGACCCTATAGGTATCAAATTACGTTGGCACTGAATGTCCATGACCAATTTATGACATTACAAGCAATGAGCAGTATCTAGCAACACATAATTGTTACCCAAGTAATTGAAAAGTTGGATAACTACTTCAACCTACAATTCATGATCAGTGTTATAGTGATCGTATAGTTCCTTTGTCTTATATATCCAGATTGAACTTGAGACATGCAATCATCATCCTCTTAACACTCAATCCATGTTTCTTGAACTAGAGTAGACTGTTGAGATACACCTGAGCTCAATATCACATATTGACTCACATGAGCATGGGCATTCATTTATCAGACTCCAGTGGCCAGGATATTATCTCTGATAGGAGGGACAAATCCCATCTACATCACTCACTGTCAATCGCCATGTGTCACAATGTACCCAAGCATCACCTTTATGGCAGTCCTTATTCAAGGTCATGTTAGATGGTGTCAAAATATATTGAATGAATGTGATGAGTGTAGTGACTTCAGGTCAAAGAACCGCAATCACCACTATCACTATGAGACCTGATTCTGACTACCATTCCATGGTCTCCATGTATCACTCTCAAGGTGGGTCTATCTGGTACATTGTTCTCTAACAAGTACCTATGTTCTTGGTTTGATATCAAATATCATGACTAATGAAATTCTATCATCGTGTTGGTGAGAGATCTTAGTAGGTGAAACCCAATCCAAGTTCCCTTCCATACTTTGGTTATATCTTTCTTGTTTGATGTTATTCTCTTGTTTTTTTTCTTAACTTTTTTTTCTTTCTTTGTTTGGAGTAACATCATTCCATAAGGAACATCATCTTAATCTACCCTCTGTTTGGTGTATTTGAGTCAAAGTCTCTATGCTCCTAGCACTTATCGTTACTTGTGCCTGTGGTTCGACCTCGATCTACTACATCAAACCCCGTATAATAGTTGTGGAGGCCTGAGTGTCGGGTTATAATCTAAGAGTCTAATTACTCTAGATCTGCTCCATTTTGGATGTGCGATTTAGGTCGATCATGTGCCCCTCCATGCTGGAAACCTAGCACACCTCTTGGGTTGTCCTATCTAGAAAATAAGTTTGACCTCTCCCCATTCCTTAAAATAGAAGACTTTATGTTGTCTTGTCTAAGGGAAATGACTTTCAAGGATTCAAAATTTTCCTTTAGATCGGATTTCCCCCTACCATAGAGACCTTGAGAACACTCTCTTCCGTGATAAACCAAAATTAGTCTGATTCTATGCTCCTCTATTGATGACCTTCCATGCATCATCAAAGCTTTGTTGCATGAAACTAGGAACTTGTTGTTAAGTTTCTTCCAAATTCTAATGCTATGATTGTCTAGGGAATTTCACTACATCCTAGATTTGTTGGTGAGGGAATAATAGTATAACATTATCTTCATGGACTCCTCACACACACTAGCTTCCTTTCTCAATCACAGAGGTCTATGAACCTCCACATGTGGTCATGCATGTTCTCACCAACTCATCCTGTAAAAGTGTTGTTTTGCATCATCATTGCCCATTGCATTTTCATTGGAAGCTTTGAGGTTTGGTAGTAGGTTGGACAATACTGTTGCTAATGCCAACAAATTTTGGTATAGAGAACTCATACAACTCTCTTTGTCATTTTGCTTCTTAATCTACTTGTAGTTCTGCTTGCACAATAACTCTAATGTGCTCTAGTGGGTGAATAGAGCTAATATAAATCTTATACAATTTCAAAGACTAAGAAGGTTAGATTGCAACTTTATTAAAAGATAATACAGTAGAAATGTCAAGAAGTAATTAGACAATGAAAGTAAACCACAAGAGACACCCGATGTAGAGTGGTTCTGTCAAAAGATGTCATTCTACTACCTGGTTGTTCCCAACCACAATTTTTAACAATCTACTTTTATTAACCTTGAGAGGAATGTTACAAAGTATACTGTTACCCTCTTCTTTCACGTCCAAGGAAGACCATTGAACCGCTTCTTTAATGGCCACAAAAGAGCATTGAACCTTCAACTCTTCTTTAATGGACAAAGAAGAGCACCAAACCTTTATCTCTTATTTAACAGATAAATAAGAGCATTGACCTCTTATTTAATAGCTTTGAAGAGCACCAAGCCTCTTCTTTAACGACCAAGGAAGAGCATCGAACAATGATGCCAAAGAAGATTGGAGAGACAAAACACCAACACTCACAATATGTAAATGTCAATTCTTCAAAAGATTTACAATATGAATCTCTCTATGAATGAGTGATGATCAACTTCCACAAGGATAGGAAAGGCTAAATTTTGTGGAGTATGACACTATTATTGAGCTATGACTTAGATCTGAAAATAGCAATGTAGAATTCTAAGCTTGAAGAAAGATATCATGTATTATATTTTCTTATGTGTATATTTTAGGTGTTCATAGGAACTCCTATATATAGAAAACTCTTATGAATGGTCAATACTATTTGACCAAGTTAAATGCTAAACTAGCCATTCGGATTTCAAAAAGTTGAGTTTACAATGGATTGAAAAATTAATGCTGATTTTGACGTCAGACTGATTTTCAATCAAACTGTACTTCAACCGAGATCCATCTCGGTTGAACTATAGTTCGACCGATAGTCAATCTCTTCTCAAAATTCACAATGGCTATTTTCTATAATGGCTCTTTTTCTACAATGAATCTTTCTTGGTCGAAGTGTAGTTTGACTAAAAACATGTCTGTGAATACATTTCTAAACTTTTGGAAAATAGATTACATGATTTTTCTAATGACGCCTATCTATAATAAAAACTTGATATATGTGTCAAAGGAGGTTTAGAATATTATAGGATTGAACACCACTCGTTCTTACATCATTCTTAGCAAGTTGCACAAAATGCACTTGTACAAAGTATATACATAGTACAACTTATCCTACAAGCATCCAAACACGTATAATATTGCATATTCTTTATTTTTGTATATTGTCTAAGTTCCTTGATCACCCAGAACACTAAATGAATATTTTAATAACACAAAAGGGAAATATTTGCATCTTCAAAATTAGAGTGTGGCATATCCAAAAACCTAACAACCTCCCCCTTTTTGGTGATGAAAAATATTTCAATAAGATAATATTGAAAGTAGACAATTTAGAGAACCATGCCTTAAGTTGTTATAGATAGTAAAAATTAACTTCATAGATTTTTTCTCCCCCTTTGTCAGAGTCAAAAAGGGGTTATACTTACCAATGCTACCCCTCAAGGAGACATTCCCCTTCAACAAGATAGTCATTTTAGAGAGGGAATATATATACTCAAGGGAAAATAAGGATGTACCAATTTTAAATGAGATACATTTCATAGACAAAAGGCCATATTTGATCAAGGAACATTAAAAAGTTGTCTAATTACTAATAAAAGGAATGTTAATTCCTTCATGATAAATAGATCCCATTAAGCACAAATATCAAAAGGATACTCTAAGTCAATAGTAAGAAATGTTAAGTCCACCATGATACAGAGATGCCATGAATAATGCCAATTTTCTAAAGAATATATCAATATCAATGCAAGGAATGTTAAGTCCTCCATGATATAGAGATTTGCCATAAAAATCAAAGACAAAACTAAAACTAATTTCCCAATCATGTTCAAGGTATCTTAAGCCAAGAAATGATTAGAGAATCCATTAAGCACAAAATGAGGCCAACACAGAATATCTAGACCAAATATAAGGGATGTTAAGCCCATTTTGATATAGTGAATACATTTAAGAAAAAAATGATATAGATATGCAAGTTTATAACAAATAACTTTGAGATCCCCCCTTCATATCATACTTTTAAAAATTGAGCTCAATTCAAGAATTGAACCATTAAGATAAAGATATTCATTAAGAACCAAAAACCTTTATACATAACATGTAGAACAAATAACTTTAGATTTCAAAATTAGGAAACTAAGAAATGGAATGAATCTGAAAACCAATTTTACAAATAACCAAGAAAAAATGTTGCAGTCAATTTATGATCTCTATCAAACCTTTTCTTAATGCAACAATAAACTTATAAAAAAACAATTTATGAGAAAGATAAAAAAGATATCCATTTAAGCCCATGCCCTCTTTTAAAGTGAGTTTTAGGGACCCAAACTATGTTGTTGTCCCTTTTCTTTGTAAATGGGTATGAAAAGGCATAATGCCCAAATCTCCCATAGTCATAACAAGTAACATGATTAATAGGAATAGAAGAGCTAGATTTTGGTTCGAAAAAAATAGGACCTTCCTTTTTATTTCTTATATCATTGTTAGAAATATAACCAAGTCCATGAGTACCAACATGAGGATGAGAATGCAACACATTATTCAACATATATTTATTATTTTAAAAAAAATAGACATATTCTCAACTTTTCATTTTCCTTGACTGGAAATAGGTAGTCTTTCGTAGTAGAAACTAAGCGTTTTCTTGTACTAGCAATGTTTTCTTCAAGAATTTAACAACTTTTTCATTTATCATATCATTTATTTCAAGTATACGATCATAATCAAAATGTGAGCAATAAATCGGTTCTCACTCCCTATTACTAAATTTTTCTAAAAGAGTAGTCACTTGAGTTTGTAAGGAAGCATTTCGAGAAACAAGTTCATCTATCTTTTTTCTTTTTAATTATATATTGACTAGTTATCTCATTAAGTTCTTCATTTAAGGAATCTACAATATTTGTCAATTTATTATTGTTTTTCTCATATTTTTCAACTATTTGAAGTAAGTTTAATAAGTGATATATACCTTATCATCATTACCTTGTGCATCTTCATCATGGTCATCATTTTCTTCATGCTCAGCTATGAAGCTTTCAACTGCATGATGACATATTTCTTCATCACTTGCCTTTGATTTTGAAGAGTCATCTCAAGTGGTATGATGCCTATTCTTGTTCTTCTTCTTCATGAGTTATGGGCATTTATCTTTCCAATATCCTTTCTCTCCACATAAGTGACATCTAGTTGAGATAGATCTATCTTTATTTTAGAATAATAATGTATATATTTCTTACCATTATGACACATTTCTTCTTCACTATTAGATGATTCACTAGAACAAGATGGATTTGAAGCTTTTACTTTTAATGCTAAGTTCCTTTTCTCGACAAGTTTTTCTTCTTCTTCTTCTTCTTCTTCTTCTTCTTCTTCTTCTTCTATTTTGGCCTCTTATTGAGCTTCACTTCATGTGTTTTCAAGTATTCAATGAGCTGCTCCATCAATAATTATGGGAGGTCATTGGATTCTTCTATAGTAGTGACCTTATCTTTGAATTTTGATGGCAAGGACCTAAGAATATTGTATACCTTCTCTTCCTCTAATATAGGCTTTCCTAAAGCACTCAAATCATTATTAAAGTAGAAAATCTATCTTACATTTTAGCAACAAATTCAATTTTCGTCATGCAAAATAGTTCATATTTAAGTTCAATATAGTAATCTTTGTACTCTTGAATTGTTGAGTCCTTCATGTGTATGAAAAAATTTGTACATATATCATATTCAATTTCACAAAAATATATTATATTAAATTCGCAATGAGATATATAAAAGTATTTAATGCTTACTACTCTGGCATTCATAGTTTCCTTTCTTATCGTATCTAGATCACATTTATCTGTTTCTATCGGTGGAGGTTCTTATAATAAGGCAAAAAAAATTCCAAAGGTCAAAGTCGATGCCTTGGAAGTAGTATTGCATCCTTCTCTTCCAATGTATGTAATTTGCCCCGTCAAACACCGACAGTTGCCCTACATATGATCCTTCAAGGTTGAGTTGCCCCATTATATTTTCCTCATCTTCAAGACACGTTAAAGTTCCTTAAAGCCTACTCTAGTACCAATTGATGTGCTCTAGAGGGGGTGAATACAACTAATATAAATCTTATGCAATTTCAAACACTAAGGAGATTAGATTGCAATTTCTTAAAGGTAATGCATTGGAAATTTAAAACAAGTAATTGGACAATGAAAGCAAACCACAAGAGACACCTGATATAGAGTGGTTCCATGAAAATATGCCAAACCACTAATTTGTTGTTCTCAATCAGGATGTATAATAATCAACTTTTATTAACCTCATGAAAACTAATACAAAGTACAATTGTTACCCTCTTCTTTCACGGCCAAGGAAGAGCATCAAACCTCTTCTTTAACGCCAAGGAAGAACACAAAACTTTCACCTCTTCTTTAATGGTTTAGGAAGAACATCAAACCTTCATCTCTTCTTTAACGGACATGGAAGAGCACTAACCTCTTCTTTAATGACTTTGAAGAGAACCAAACCTCTTCTTTAACGGCCAAGGAAGAGCACCAAATAATGTTGTTGAACAAGATTGGAGAGAGAGAACACCAATACTCACAATATGCAAATATAAATCCTTCACAAGATTTACAATATGAATCTCTCTACGAAAGAGTGATGATCAAATTCCACAAGGATATGCAAGTCTATATTTGGTGGAGTATGACACTATTGTTGAGAAATGGCTTAGATATGAAGATAGAATTGTATAATTCTAAGCCTGAAGAAAGATACCGTGTAATAGATCTTCTCAAGTGTGTATTATAAGTGTTCATAGGCATTCCTATATATAAGTAACACTTAGTAATGGTGAACATAGCTTTGGAGAGTGTTTTCACCAAGCTAAATGCTAAAATAACTATTGGAATGTCAAAAGTCAAGTTTACAATGAATAAAAAAATAATGTTGATTTTGGCTACAGAATAATTCTCAGTTAAAATGTACTTCAACTGAGATCCATCTCTGACAAACTGTAGTTTGACTGACAATCACTCTCCTCTCAAAATTTGCAACAAGCACTTTCTACGATGGCTCTTTTTCTACAATAGATCTTTCTCCGTCGAAGTGTAGTTCGACTGAAAATGTGTATGTAAATACATTTCTAAAATTTTGGAAAACATATTAAATGATTTTTCGAATGACACATATCTATCCTAAAGACTTGATATATGTCTGGAAAGAGGTTTAGGATATAATAGAGTTAATTATCACTCGTTCATACATCATTCCTAGCAAGTTGCACAAAATTCACTTGTACAAAGTATATACATGATACAACTTGTCCTACAAGCATACAAACACATATAATATTGCATATTCTTTATTGTTGGATCTTGTCTAAGTTCATTGATCACCTAAAACATTAAATGCACATTTTCATAACACAAAAGAGAAATATTTTCATCATCAAAATTAGAGTGTGCCATATCCAAAAAGCCAACAAGTTATGGATTCTACCACAAACTTGTCTCTTTGTGTTGTTTCTACTTATTTAACTTTGTGATTGGTATCCTCTTCAGTCGTCTAAGCTTGACATTCATGAAGGATCCTATGGTAGGTTTTTTCAATCTCAGGGTTGAAGTCTAGATGATGATTGGTGCTAGAAGAGAATCACATGCACTAGAGATGGTTCACAAGGAAGGAATATTACCACAATTAAGATATTGATGTGGAGTTGAATTTAAGAGATAAGAAATGTTTTCAATTGTAAAAGAAAATTCTTATCTAATACAAGTTGATTGACTTGATAAAAAAATCTATTTTCCTCGATAGTGGCACCAAAATTTGATGTGAGATTTATTGCATGAGCAAATGCACTAAGGATGGATTCCCGAGAGTTTACCCTAACTAAGTTTACAATAATCTCACCCGCAAGTAGACAAATATTATCATAATATAGTTCATGATTGAATCCAAAGGACAACATTTTATGAGTTCTCTAATTAATGAAACAAGGAAAACTAGTACTTATCACAAAAGTTGTTTTTTGTTTTATTACACTAAGATTGCAATAGTAAAAACTAGATCAAGAGTTGATTAATTGAAGTATGTAAGGTAGAATTGGTTTCACCAATAGTACATATCATTTATTCTCTCAATACATCATATTAAGCATGAAAATATGTATGTTCAGGCTAGGTAAATTTTCCTTTTGGAGTTAGGTTTAAAATCTAGATTGATGTACAAGTTTATCGTCACATTACCTAGAGATCATACATATATTACCTTGAAAATACCTATCTAAAATTCCCATCAAGGGTTTAATAGGAATCAATCAATATCCTAGATCCTAGGTTCAAAGTTCCCTATACACAAGATCTGATAAGCACGTAAACTTAATGATCATACAAGAATAAAATCATAAAAATGATTGATTCCAGACATATAAAGGTTCATACAATAATATATGTAGAAAAGAGAACAAAATTGGGTATAGGGGCTACTCCCCACACCCTAGAGAGAGGATTACTTGCTCATCATAGTAGTAACAAGATTAACAACAAAAGAAGAGAGAAAAAAGGTAACCAGGTAGACAAAGAAGGAGCAGTCGTGGTGTTTAGATGCCCATTTTCAAGGCCAGGGAAGACAACAATTGACACAGTAGTTATATTACTCTTTGGCATTCGTTAGAGAAGGTATTGGGTCATTTTCTTCCTTCTTTTGGTTAAAATAGTCTACTATAAAGGAGGAACAACGTGTTGATAAGGGTAGAAGCTATCAATTGATGGAAATGAGAACCCCAAGAATAGCATCTTTTGAGGTCTCAACTTTGAATACTTGGATAAGTATAGGTGGAGGCCGTCAGTTGGCATTCATCAACTGATGGGAACAACCAACAGAATTTGGAGGTAGAAGCTCAGAAGCCTAGTGGCATCAAATGATGGTTGCTTTTCCTAAAGGTAGTGGAATTGTATTTATAGGTGGAGGCTAGGGTTTAGAACCCTTCCCAGTCACCTTGTAGTTAAACATTTTGCCTACATGGATATGAAGAGACAATGGCAGAATGTAGACAAAGGGTCTCACAACCCAAAAAAATTCCATCAGTAGATGAAGGGTTAGGAGGAGCATCTGTTGGAAGAATGCAAGACTCAGTTCGGTTGATTGGCTAGGAAAAATTTAGAAGGTGAATGCAACACAACCATCAAAAGGTAAATGTATAACAACCATTGGAAGGTAGATGTAGAGTAACTATTCAAAGGTAGACGTTGGGGCTCATTGGTTTTTGGTTAGAACTTATATTAGAAGATGATTGTAGTAATCCCATACAAAGGTAGCCATCAGTAGGTAAGTGTTGGGCATCGATCGATTTTTGAAAGAGAAAACCAATGGAATGTCTATGATCGGTTTCCAACTGATGGAATGGACGAGAGACACAAACCAACTAAAGGGTAGAAAACTAATGGAGTGGTAGAGTGATGCAAACCCACCGAGGGTGGAGGAAGGGCTATTATCATGTGTCATGGGGTTGTTCCTATGAAGAATCAACTGATGGAGGGATAGACCACCATATCCTATGTTGCTTCATGACATATGGATCTCAAAATTTCCATGAGAACCAAGGATTTGGATCAAATCCTAAAAATTAACATAAAATTAAGAAAACCTGAATGTAATATAGTTATAAATTAAAATGATGGAAATGAATACCAAATGAAGATGACAATTTATCTAAAACTAGGATGAATATTCACTAATCACCCCACTAGCTGCATTAAGAGATTCTTTTAGTTCATTATTGAGACCTACAAAGACATTGTTAATCAATATTCAGTTAGGTAAACCATTATGTGGACACTCCCTTTAGTACCCCTAGAATCTCTCCCACATATTATTGATACCATCTAACCGACACGACTCAAACCCACTAACCAGGGTAAGGGACCATCAAGAAGGCGTTACAACTAACCAACCATTTTATATATGATATAAACCATCATAACTTTTCCGTTCATTAATCATAAAGAAACTTACAGAAGCATGGATTTGTTTGAACTAGCAATATCAGATACCATTAACATTGACTATTACAACAAAGTTCAAATTTTACATAGAAGAAAGAGTTCTCATTTAACATATATCAAGCACAACTCATTACAAACTGATATCTTTTCTCACTCACTCACTTCCAGGATCTAGAGGAAAAATAAGAGATTACCTAGCTAATATACATACTTCATCATAAAACCTATCCTCTAGTCTTGATAAAAATTGGCTTCTGCCTCGTCTAGTGGAGCTGGCCCTATACCTAAAAATGATTCAGTAGGTTTATGAGCTATTGGCTCAGTGTGTAGAAAATCAACAAGTAACTAAGATTAATCAATTTAGTAATATTCACACTTTAGATATTTAAGCAGTTAAGAAAGTCAATCAACATCTTTACAATTTTAGTGCAAGAAGACAAAATGTATAAACAATTAATCACAGTAAATCACTAAGTAACTATAGAATTCTTTAATTCAATTATTATATGCCTCTAGAACCACATGAAGTGTAACACATAATTTAAAAGCACCGCAACAATCTACAATCTCATTATACAAGACTTAAAAGCATGCCCAAGATCCTAAGTCTTTAGTCTCAACTGTTCCGTCGACATCGGGCATTGCCACATCTTGCCTTTGACGGCTAATGGGAGTGTCCAAATATCTGGAGTCCTCCTCTAAACTTGGGTACTAATAAGGAGTGTCAAATCACTCTGGCTTATTCTACATCAATGATCCTATCAAAGATGACCATTGATATGCAACACATGTACCACCGATATCCTCAGTTGATGTTGGATACCACAAAACTATAAGGAGTTTGTCCTTACTGGACTAGACCGCCACACCCTAACGGTGTGGTGCACTCCAACTTACCTCGGTCTGGAAAAATACCTCCATTCTGGAAGCATGTCTCCTCCCCACAACATAGGTCTCCTATGAAGGATTCTATAGTGTCCATGGTATCTACTGTCTAATGACATTTAATTTGTATATCTAACATCTTTGACACTGCTAATAATTATCCTATCTTTGTTGATTGAGTATTTAGCACGAAACAAAGAATTCATATGATAGAATAGCAACTTTCTTAACTCTAGTAAATAATAATTTGATCCTTTTGATATGGAATAGGGAAAAGTCAGCTTCTTTAATGCCTTTAAATCCACCATATCACTTTCCATATTGCATAGAAATGTGTACAACAACTGAAGATACACAATAATTTCACAACAACAATTACTGAAAAATTATTAACACACAAACAACAATATTTCTAGTTTATTTGTTGTAAGTAAAGGTTAGGAGGTAATTTTCCACTCACTTATGCATGTTCTAGCTTGTTAATCTCGTCCTTACCTAGCTAGACTTGAAATCTAGCCCATCCTTGTATGATCCAAGCCTTTAGACCTCAAGAACACATCCAAATAGCCCTTTAGTGGGTTTATCAGCCTAGAAGAAGATCTACTAAATGTAGAAGAGAATGAAGGTTAATAAAAACCTTCAATTTATGAATTTGAGATTTTTGAGCAAGGTAACATGAAGAGATGGAAGGATCAACGATCAAGAGATACTTACCAAGTCAAAAATATAATGCAACCTTTGACCTCCATTGTTCTTCGTGCTCTTCCTCAAATATCACCATAGAGTCACTTTTCAGGTCATCCTTTCTGTGTTACAAAGCTCTGGTTGTGTATAGGATTAAAAAACGAACCCAACAAAACTTATGTTATTTAATTTTGATAAGTATAGTAAAAGTTATGGTTGATTTTGTGATTGGCTGTTCTGGGCAGCCACACTGGTCAACCATCACTCTTGCACCATCATAAGCATGCCATCAGAAGGCCCTCCATTGGAAGCCCACCATCGGTTTGTCAACCGATACCAAAACTAGATGAAAACTAAAAGTAGTATAACTTCCTCAATTCTGATTTGGTTATTCTTTTTGCAATGGATTTGGAATTGAATTCTCTACAATTATACAATAAAATTTTGATAGAATTATTATTTGATAATTTATTTATTAATTAATTCCTTAAATATGTATAATGTTCCTCCACATGCATGTGTGGGCTATTACTATATCAACTAGGTTTCAAATCTTGATGTATTCATGACACATACTTTATTAAACTTATCAAAGAACAAGTTTGAGTTAAACCAAAATATAAATCAACTAGTTAATGATGTGAAGTGTTAATAAGGTAAAATAAAAGTATCATTAACACTATAATTATCTTAAATCCACAAAATTCCAATAAATCATGGTATCAGTTGTAATAATATCCCCTCTAATAAAAAGTTTGTCTCAAGATTCCTATAAGAGGAAGGGATACTTGTTACACATCTTAGATTATAACTCCCATGTAGCTTCTTCTACACCATGGTTCCTCCATATCATCTTCACTAAGGGCATCTCCCTTTTTTTCCTTTCAAAATATATGGTCTAAATTTTATATAGGACCTTCAACGTAGGAGACATCTTCCCGTAGTCATATTGGTTTTGGGTATATGATCTTCTCTGTACCTGGATGACACATCTTCAAATTGATACATGAAACACATCATGTAGATTGGCTAGATGTGGAGGTAGCTCAAGTTTATATACTACTAATCTAATTCTTTGAATGATTTTATAGACACCCATGTATCTAGGAGTAGTTTGCCTTGCTTCCCAAACCTCAACACACCTTTTTCATGGTGAGGCTCTCAAGTAAACCTCATCTCTAACATCAGATTGAAGCGATCTACACCTTTTCTCTACATACCTTTTCTATCAATCATGTGCATCCTTCAACCACTGTCTAATTACATGTATATTTTCTGTTGTTTCCTCCACTATCTCAGGACCTAGAATTTTCCTTTCTCCAACTTTATACCACCAAATAGGAGATATACACTTTCTCTCATACATATCTTCATAAGGGGCCATGCCTAAACTAGAATGATAACTATTGTTATAAGCAAACTACATAAAACTAAGGTGATCAATTCCAAGTTCCACTAAACTGCAAAACACATGCTCTCAACATGTACTCTAGGGTTTGAATGGTCTTGTATGACTGTCCATCTATCTGAGGGTGTATGTTGTGCGAAAATTCAATCTTATTCCAAAGAACAATGCAATTGATTCCAGAATCTAGATGTGAATTTGGGATCTCTGTCACATATTGTAGAAATGGGTACACCATGCAATATGACTATCTCATCCATATAGACTTTGGCAAAATTTGGTGTATCCGATGATGTCTTAACTGGTAGAAAGTGAGAAGACTTAGTTAGTTTGTCTATTGTTAAGCATATAGAGTCAAATACACATGGAGTCTTAGGAAACCCAACCACAAATTCCATAGTAATATACATCCACTTCCATTCAGAAATAGGAAGTCATTGCAGAGTACATGTTGGATTCTAATGTTCAGCCTTGACTTGCTGACATACATTGCACTTAGCTGCATACTTAGCCACATATTTCTTCATACCTGACCACCAATATAATTCTTTAAGGTTTCATACATCTTTGTGTTACCAGGATGCATTCCATACATACTCAAAAATCTACTACCTTACTTCAGAATCCCTCGACATACATAAATTGTCCTACTGATACAACATCCTGTCATATGAATATATGAATTTTGTTCTCTACCTATTGACATATCATGCATGATCTGTTGCAATTCACTATCACTCTGTTGAAGCTCCTTGATATTGATCATAGAACTTAGGTCTAACCTACATATGTGTAATGAGTCCACCTAGTTCAAAAACATTCAAATCTGAATTCATCTCCCTCATCTTAACCAATAAATCACTTTTTACACATGCCATAGAAAACATATTTGTAGATGACCTAGATGTTATACTCAGAGCATATGCTACTAAAGTGGCCCTCCCAGGGTGGTAATCAATGGTAACATCATAATTTGTTATGATCTCTAACCATTTGTGTTGTCTCAGGTTGAGATCCTTTTGTGTGAAAATGTACTTTAGAATTTATAGTCAATAAAGATTTGACATGACTCACCATAGAGATAATGATTCCATTCTGCAAGACATGTATTATTGTTGCAAGCTCAAGATCATGTGTGGGATAGTTTTCTTCATTCTTCTTAAGCTATATAGAAGTGTAAGCTACCACTTTTCCTCCTTGCTTAAGAACAAATCCTAGTCCTCTTCCAGATGCATCATAGAACACCACATATCCTTTTTTTTGCCTCCGGTAAAACCAAAACCTGTGATGCGGTTAACTTCTTCTTTAATGTTTGAAAACTTTTCTCACAAGTTTTATACCAAATAAAAGGCACATCCTTCTTTATTAAATGTGTAACAAATGTCTTCAATGCACTGAGGTTCCTTATAAACTTTCTATAATATCCATCTAACCTTAGAAAACTTATAATTTTAGTAGGGGTTGTAGGTTGCTCCAACTGAAGAACAACATCCACTTTCTTAGGGTCTATACTGACTCCTTCTTTGAATAAGACATGTCCAAGAAGGGAAACTTCAGACAACCAGAGCTCAAAATTTCTAAACTTTGCATATATCTAATGTTGTTCAACAACTGCAAATCTATCCTCAGATGTTGCTTGTGTTGTTCTATGTCTCTAGATGATATAAGGATATCATCTATAAATACTACTATGAACTATACTAGATACGTTCTAAAAACCCTATTCATCAAGTCCATAAAATCTATAGGGGCATTTTCCAGCCAAAAGCATGACTACAAACCAATAATGCCCATACCTTATTCTAAATGCTGACTTGGGTACATATGATGCCTATGTCCTTAACTAATGATAACCCGACCTGAGATCTATCTTTGAAAACATTGTTGCTTCACGTAGCTGATTAAACATGTGACAATCCTAGGCAGAGGATATTTGTTCTTAATGGTTATCATATTCAATTATTTATAGTCTATGCATAATTGCATAGTTCCATCCTACTTCTTCACAAATAGTACTAGATCTCCTCAAGGTGATGTACTAGGTTGGATAAATCCCTTATCCAGTAACTCATGTAATTGAGTTTTAATATACTTAACTCTGTATGTGCCATAAATCCCTTATCCAGTAACTCATGTAATTGAGTTTTAATATACTTAACTCTGTATGTGCCATTCTATACGCCGATAATGCTATTGGGTGACTACCAGGTAAATCATGGGCTAAAAGATTTAATCTAGTAACTAATGACATCTGGATAATAGAATGAGTCACGCTAGGATCTATCAGATATGTAACTAAAGTTCTATCAAAGAGAAGCATCTCACATGTCACAACTCTGGGTGAGAGTACACCTTCAGATGGTTTCATTGAGAAGAAGCATCACATAGATCTCCCTCTACCACGTTTTCCACTACTGGTAATAGGTCATCCCCTTATAGAGCCTAAAGTCATTGAAGAACTTGCTCCTCTAACTTGAGCCAGTCTCTAAGGAGTTGGCAACCATGATTGTGAATCATGTTTGGGTATAAATTGAATCTATGTCCCTCTCAATATGTCCCTTCTGTCCATAATGATAACACTTTTGAGTACTCACTCCCCAACATTAACCAGAATGTGTCACATACAATTGTATCTTGCCTATGTGGTCTTGTAACTTACACTAAAAATCATGAAGACCTAGTTGGTGGTTCCCACTTGGATGGTGCATCTAGTGGAATAAGAGCTCCCTCCACTATGAGAATAACTAGATCCTTGTCTTCTAAAACAACAAAGGCCTCATCCTAATTTGGTAAAGAAATCACCACCTCCTATGTATCCACTACTACTCTATCCTCCTCTATTGAAATCTACATATTTTTTTCTAGTTTCAGATTGCTTATCATCATTAACTGACTCTTCTACACATCTCACTACTTCCACAAATGCTCCAAAGTTTTCTATAAAGAGTGGGACCCAGAGGGGATCCACTCCCTACTAAAATTTGAAGAATAGAACCTCCTATCCAAACACACCCAAAAGGTATGTTGGAGTGGGTGTAAAATGTACAAATCTTAATTAATGGTATACAAAACAACCAAAGTGTAGTAGAAGAATAAAAACATTTACTATATTGAATTTTGACTCACCATAGACATAATGATGCCATGTCTTCAAGGCGTGTATTACTGCTGCAAGTTAAAGATCATGTGTAGATAGTTCTCTTCATTTTCCATAAGTCGTCTAGAAGCGTAAGATATCACTTTTTCTACTTGCATAAGAATACATCCTAGTCCTCTTCTAGATGCATCACAGGCACACCACATATCCTTTATCTACCTCTAGTAATATCAAAACATGCAATATGGTTAACTTCTTCTTTAATGTTTGGAAACTCTTATCACAAGTTTTAGATCAAATAAAGGGCTCACTTCCTTGTTAAAAATGTAAGAGGTGTTGTCAATGCACTAAAGTTTCTGATAAATCTTATATAATATCTAGATAACCCTAGAAAACTTCTGATCTCAGTAGGGATTGTAGTTTACTCCCACTGAAGAATAGATTCCACTTTCTTAGGGTTTACAGTGACTCCTTAACCTGATATGACCTGTCCAAGAAAGGAAATTTTAGACAACCAGAACTCACATTTTTGAACTTCACATACAACTGATGTTGTCTGAACAACTACAAATATATACTTAGATGTTGCTCGTGTTGTTCTGCATCTCTGGGATATATAAAGATATCATATATAAATAATACTATGAATAGATCCAGATATGGTCTAAAAACCCTATTCATCATGTCCATAAAAGCTACAGGGGGATTTTTTAGTCCAAAAGACATGACTACAAACTCATAATGTCCATACCTTGTTCTAAATGCTGACTTAGGTTCATCAGTTACCTTTATCCTTAACTGATGATAACTCGAGCCGTGATCTATCTTTGAAAAGATTGTTGCTTCACGTAGCTAATCAAACAAGTCATCAACCATAGGCATATGATATTTTTTCTTGAGGGTTATCTTATTCAATTGTCGATGGTCTATGCATAACCACATAATTCCATCCTTCTTCTTTACAAATAGTACTAGAGCTACCCAAGGTGATGTACTGAGTTGAATAAATCCCTTATTCAGTAACTCTTGTAATTGAGTTTTTTATTCCTTTAACTCTGTAGGGGGAATTCTATAGATTGGTAATACTATTGTGTGACTATCAGGTAAAATATATATCTCAAAGTCTATAACTTTTCATGTGGTAAACCTGGTAACTCATCAGGAAAGACATCTGGAAACTCACATACTACTGAAACATCCTCTATATTGTTTATTCTTTTCTCTACCCTATCATCTAACACACGTGCTAGAAAGGCCTCACACCCTTTTCTCATCATATTATCATCTACATCACCTGATACTATACACCTGGGTAAGACTTTCATGTACCCAAAAAGACACAATAAAAGCCACCTTGTTGAAAGATAGCTTCTTTCTTCCAGCAATCCAATTGGACCGGATATATCTCAAGGAATTCCATACCCAAAATAATTTAAAAAGACTTAATATCTAAGGTATGAGATTGACTACTATTCTATACCCAGTAAAACTCAACACACGTTTAGGAAACACTTCTATTAAAATTGATGATTCACCTAATGGAACTCTTAACAACAACTCATGAGATAAATCATGGGTTAAAAGATTTAATGCACTAACTAATGACCTTTGGATAATAGAATGAGTCACACTAGGTTCTATCAAAACTAAAACTGAAATGATATTAAAGAGGTCATCTCACGTGTCACAACTTTGGGTGAGACTACACCTTCATATGGTGTCATTGAGAAGAAGCGTCATGTAGCTATACCTCTGCCACATTGTCCATTAATGGTACTGGGTGCTCCCCTCTAGTGCATGAAGCCACTGAATGACTTGCTCCTCTAACTGGAGCCTGTCTCGATTGAGCATTTAGCATGAAACACAATTTATAGGACATAATAACAACATCCTTAATTCTCTTAAACCATAATATTTAGATCCAGAATAGGGCAAACTCAACTTCTTTGATTCTTCTAAATCTACCATCTCGTTTACCATATTTCCTTACAACTTGTACAACAACTGAATATACATAATAATAAAAAACAATTATTGAATAATAATTAACACCTAAACAAATATACTACTAATGTATTTGTTGTAATTCAAGGTTAGGAGGTGGTTTTCCACTCACTTGTGCACATTCTAGCTTGTTGATCATGTCCTTGACCTAGCTAGACTCAAAATGTAGCTCATTCCAGTATGATCCAAACTTTTGGATCTCAAGAACTCATCCAAACAGCCCTTCAGTAGGTTTATCAGTCTAGAAGAAGATCTTTTGGAGGTAGAAGATGTAGAACTAAGGTTAATCGAAACCTCCAGTTGATGAATCAAGGATTTTCGAGCAAAGTAACATGAAGAGAAATAAGGAGAAATGATCAATAACTACTTACCAAGTCAAATGCATAATAAAAGTTTCAATTTTTGTTTTTCTTCACATTCTTCCCAAAAAATCACCCTAGAATTATCTTCCGTGTCATTTTTTTGTAGTTTAAGGCTTTAGTGGTGTAGAGGATTGAAAAATGAATAAAAAAACTTATTTCGTCAAATTCAAATAAGTATATAAAAAGTTATGGCTGATTTTATGATTGGTTGTTTTGGGCAGCTATGTTGGTCAGCTAGTGGTCAACCATCGGTTTGCACCATCAGAAGCCCGTCGATCGGAAGTCCCACCATCAGTTTGTCACTATAGTAAAATTGTGTGAGAACTAAAAGTGGTATAACTTCCTCAATTAAACTCTTATTCTGTTCATTCTTTTTGCATTAGAGTCATAATTGAATTCTTTATGAATGCACAATAAAAGTTTGATAAAAATACTATTTGATCATTTATATTTTAATTAATTCCTTAAATATATATAATGTCTTCCACAACATATGTGGGATATTACTATATCAACTAGGATCAAACCTTGATGAATTTACAATACATACTCTATTTAACCTATCAGAGAATAAGTTTGAGTTATACTAAAATATAAACCAACCAGTTAAAGATGCAAAGTATTAATAAGGTTAAATAAAAGTGTGATTAACACTAGAATTATCTAAAATCCTCAAATTACCAATAAATCACGGTATAGATTGTAACTATTTTTCATGTTTGAAACAACAAATTTGGACACCGTAATGACCTCATTTTTCATAAGTGTATAATTTGTTAATGAATGCATTTGTTAATTCCTTCCATGTATGCTCCAGGGATGACATTCGATCTTGCTTCAACTTTTTTTTACAAGTAGAGGTTACACATGTGCATGTAGATGTTCTTTTATTTGACACCAATTATTTTCACAATACTACAAATATTTAAAATATTAGTATATGTTCTGTTGGATTTTCTATTTGACTGCCACAAAACTTCCAACTGAATAAGATTGATGAAGTCACTTTGGAAGTTGTTCTATTGACATTAAGAGGGGGCTTGAAAACAACAATCATGCGATTATTTACCTTTGGTGCAATTAAATATTTTAGAGAAACACATGTCATTTGAGGGTTGTTTTCACCATTCATCCTCTCCTCCAAGTTTTTGTCATTTTAATCTTCCATTTTGATAAGTGTAACCACTATGGAAGATCTTTAGATGGATCGACAAAGTTTGTAGGAATTCCTATAAATATTTGGATCAAAATTATGAAGTCCACTTGGAGTTGAGGAACTCCTCAACATAAGTTGCTTTAGTGTGTCTAAATATAAAATGAATTCAATCTAATTACACATGAGCAAAAGGAATGAAATAATAAAAGTTATAAAGAAAAGTTATAAAAGTAGAGTAATCAAACAACTAGTAGATTGCTTTCAGTGTGTATCTGAGAAATGATGCCAAACACTTGATGCATATGTGAACATGGTGGCATTTAGAAGTTGATCTAATGGAATATGTACACCATATATCGATAAATGAGCACATAATTTTAAAATTATAAATCAATTGCAAAACATTGTATCTTGGAAGTGTACAGTTCTATTGTAATGGACCCATGATTGATCAAGAAATCTCATAAATAACTACATAATACTGGAAGTCTTATATTATCTGCATCAAACTGATATAAAATAGTTTAGCTTTTAAAGTTGCAAATAATGAAAGGAAATATAAAAAAATGAAGTAATAATGAGGTGATAATCAAAGATAAATTTCTATAGTAGGGTTTTCTATCATCTAGACCATACTAGTTATTCAATTGAAAATATTAATTAAATAGATATTAAGTAACTAGGCGATTGTCAATATCTCCATATCTCACGACCTGTTTTCAAATTAGACATCTAATTAGGGTTTACTTGGATGATTGCATGTTTAACCAGATTGATTGTTGTATAAAGCTTGATTAATGATTGTAGGCTATTCATGATTTTTTGAACCTAATGAGAAAATCTAAATGTGTTTTTATTTCAAATAATTAGGGTTTGAGAATTGAAACCCTAATCAGCCAGAAATAGCATTTTGGTAGCATATGAACACAGAATTTGACAAGTATAGTGGTTCATTAAATGAATTTTAATATTTTATATACAACTCTTATGTATTTGAAATTTTCATATAGTCTAGATAACTCAAATGTAAGAATTATTGCAAAATATCAGAAGTTTTGAATGTTTTATGACCTACTTATTGGCCAAGTTTTCGTAGGACAAACTCAGCCGACCATGTTTTCAGAATGAAATATAGCAATGTGGTATTTGAATTTTATCTTTTAATTGGTACATCCAATTGGTCTGAAATTTTAATTGTATCTTTGAAACTAAAATATAAATGTTTTGTAAATTTTATAATATTTAGATGATGTTTTAGTTTTACAAAGTGTGGTTTCGTCCGAGTTTCTTATCAGTAACAACTCGACCGACCATGATGCAAACTACAGTATAACAGTGTAATATTTGATTTTTATTTATTTATCGGTAACTCTAAATGATTTGAAATTTTTAATATATATCTTAAATTATTTTTACCAAAATATACTAAATTTTCATAATTTTTAGAGGAGGTTTTACCTATTAAGTAAATGATCTTCAATAACATTTGTATGACAAAAAATTCTACTGAAATAAAAGAAAGTATAAAGTTGGGTCAATTTGCAATTGACCCAAGCACCTTAAATGAACTATATGAATAACCTAGATCCCAATGATATGTCTTCATTACTTTTAGATAAACAAAATTCTAGAGAGAGAGGAGATCTAGGGTTTTGAGAAGAGAAAGTGGTGGAGAAGTTGACTTGAGGTTTGACCATTTATGCAATGATGAAATCAAGTAAGTTCACCTTCTTTGCATAGTCTTTCATGGTGAATTTTCTCTCACATGTCAACATTATGTCCTTCCTCTGGTTTTATTTGAAATGATATCATATCACCCCCTTTTCTCACTCTTCCTCTCCTATCCTCCATTTCTAGGATTTTCAAGTTGAGAGGAGGAAGAAATGGATTCAATAGCTAGAACCAGATTTCTAGAAAATTCAAAGTTTGACCTACATTTCTAAGGTGCTTGTCATCTTAGGTGAGTGTTTATGTCCCTCTTAATCTCCATATTCATATTTAAATTCTAATTCTATATGGATAAAATAATCAGAAACCTTACTTTTTTATCTATATGTGATTGGGTATTGATTTGGAAAGATATTAGGGAATCAAATTCTATTGATTCTGATTATTTCTCACTGAATTGAACTCTATTAGTTCCTGGTATATTTATTGATGTTCCATGAAAAAATCCATGGATAGAGGGATATGTTTCTCATGTGAATATTGCTTAAAACTCAGTGCAATGCCCGATATTCTTGGAAATTGAATTGACATGTACAAAATAATATTTGAATTGTATTAGAATGAATTATACAAAATGGCTTTGTGCTCTGGCGACGTGACTGATGACAAGGGGGGTGACACCAGAAGACCTCCAACAAACCCTATTGTAGAGAGCACCGCCGGAAGGAAACCAGGCCCATCTGAAATCAGATGCCCTCAAGCTCCAATCAAGCAGCCAAGATGGAGAGAGGGCGGCGTCCCAGTGGCGGCGGAGGCCAAAACTTGGAAGGATCTTTTTGTTAAAAAGGAAGTGGATGGAACAATATTGCAATGGTGTGATCTTGAAGTTTTTGAAGGATCTGTCATGTACTCCAGATCCATAGAAGAGAGGAATGCATCTCAATGGGCAAATACCATTATGGGGTATGTGGTCGACTTGAAGCCACATTGGCCCACACTTCACAGGCATCTAGCGCTGATCTGGAAGGCCAAAGTAGAGTTTGAGATTCTCTCATGGGGGAATGATTTCTTTATCATCAAGTTTTTAGATCCAAAAGATATGAGGGTCTCTATTGAGGATGGTCCATGGTACATTGCTAGAAAGCCAACGATCTTAAAGAAATGGCAAAGAGGGGAGCCTCTTGAGAAACTGAAGTTGGTGGAAGTTCCAGTCTGGGTACAGATCTATGATCTACCCTTAGAGCTATGGGATCTGGAAATGTTCTACATCATAGGCAACTATCTTGGTACTCCTCTGAATCCGGACCTTCTGACTAGGAAATACAAGAGACTTGATTTTGCAAGGATTCAAGTGTTGATGCAATCATCATCGACGTTTCCTAAAGAAATGATGCTTGTCAGTGATGATGGAGTTAAAGACACTATCAAGCTAGAATATGAATGGATTCCTACTCTCTGTAAATCATGTTAGACTTTCGGGCATGGTCAAGGTGAGTGTGTGAAAGGTGAAGAGAAAAAGGGGAAATCAAAGCAAATCTAGGTGGAAAAAAATTTGATTGATGTGGAAACTATTGCTGACACTTTTTATGACTGTCCCCCGATTGATACTATGAATATAATTTGGATGGAACTAATGATGTATCAGATTCTTCAGTTGCTATAGAGATAGTTGGTTATGAGGGTGCTGAGAAGGATGAGACTAGTATAGATGATGCTTCACCATTGATTACTGGAGCTCAAAATTTTAGCAGTCAGTCCACAGACTCCTCCATCTTTAAATAAGGATGTATTGATAGCAACACCAGATTCAAATGATGGTTGGTCTAAATAAGGTAGGAAGAACAATGTGCCACCACGCAATACTCATAAAATTCCTCAACAGATAACCAGTGGTATTCATGTGTCACCGAATAGTTTCAAAGTTCTTGAATTTTCTAAAGAAATTGATAAATTGAATGATAATGGCACTGATGACATTGAATTGAGTGCAGCTCTTGAAAAGAACAGTGGTTCGAAGGAAGTATCCAGCCTAACTATTTCTAATTGTTAGCATCAATCTAATGTCTTAGAATGTGAGAGGTTTGAATAAATAGGACAGACAAAAGGTTGTTCGTGATATGATCCAAAAGAATGACATCTCTATTGCTTATATTCTTGAATCTAAAATTAGAAGGAAAAGATGTAAATCCATCTATAATATTTGTCCTGGAGCTTCTTGGTTATCTAATCATCTCTCTCATCCGCTTGGAAGGGTAATTCTGATTTGGGATCCTGGACAAATCACTATCAACAAAATCTCTAAGAGTGACCAATATATTCTTTGTGATGTAACTGTTGAAGGTAAATCTTTCCTTTTAACTACAGTGTATGGTCATAATCCTGACCATAAAAGGATTTCAATGTGGCAAGACCTCTCTTCCTTCAAAATTAATCATCCTTGGGTTCTCATGGGTGATTTCAACTCTATTAGACTCTCGTCTGAGAAATTTGGTAGGGTTGAGGCTTCTTATTCTGCTATTGCTCTTTTCATTGAATTCATCAATGAAAACTCTCTTGTTGATCTTGATCTTATTGGGTCTCATTTTACATGGGACAACAGGAAAGAAGGTAGTAATCTGGTTATGTCCAGAATTGACAGAGTACTTTATAATAAGGTTTTTCTTGAATGTTATCCTATTATTTGGGGGAACCTTATTTCCTTAATTCTTAGTGACCATAAGTGCCTTATCACTTATTTGAATGGCTCCACCTATAAGAAGAAAACTCCATTTAGATTCTTTAATGGTTGGACTGATATGACTGGTTTTTATGAAGTTGTTGAGAAAGCCTGGAGTGAAGAAATTGTTGGTAATCCTATGTTTTGTTTGTGTGAGAAATTGAGGAAAACAAGAGATGCGTTATGCACCTGGAATAAGGAAAAAGTAGGCAATGTTTATGAGAACTGCAAGATTCTTGAAGTTGAGGATATTATGGCACATGATGAGATGGAATCCAATCCTACCGATGATCTTATCTACATGTGTAATAAGAAAAGGAAAGAGGCGAAGGCTGCTTGTGAGGCTGAGGAGTCTTTTATTCGTCAAAAATCAAGAATCCAATGGTTGAAAGCTGGTGATAAAAATACAATTTTTTTATTCTTCCCTTAAAATGAGAGGAGTGAGGAATACTATCAATAGTTTGAATATTAATGGAATGAACTGCTATGATGAGATGTCCATTAAGAATCATATTGTTGATTTTTATTCTATGTTGTTCAAAAAAGATGATAATGTTGAAGCTGTGTGGAAGGATTAATGGAACATTCCTAAAATTAGTGATGAGCATTTCAATCTTTTGTGTAAGAAATTCACTGATGAAGAGATTGATGATGTTGTTGCTCACTCTAATGGGGACAAAGCCCCAGGACCAGATGGCTTTAACTATTGCTTCTTCAAGAGTTGTTGGAAGATCATAGGTTGATGTAAAGAAAGCCATTCACAATTTCTTTGACATTGGATGCCTGCTTCGAGAGGTAAATCAAACTCATATATCTCTTATCCCTAAAGTGAGGAACTCTTCTGATATTAAAGACTAGAGACCAATTTCCCTATGCAATGTAGTCTACAAAATCATTTCCAAACTGATTGCAAATAGATTAAAAGTTATCCTTCCCAATATCATCAACCCTATGCAATGTGCTTTCCTACAAGGAAGATCTATTTCAGATGCAACTCTCTTGGTCAATGAAGTTATCAATGATATGATGAAAAGTAAGAGACCTAAAATGTGTGTTAAAGTAGACTTGATGAAGGCTTATGACTCTATTGATTTGAAGTATCTCAATGTGATCATGCATCATATGGGATTCCCTTTTTGATTTATCCATTGGATCAATACTTTTTTTAATACAATTAGATTTCAAGTCTTAATAAATGGGGATCCATCTAAATCTTTTTTCCCTGAAAGAGGTATTAGGCAGGGTGATCCCATAGCTCCCTAACTCTTTGTTATAGCCATGGAGGGGCTCACTGGTATGATTAACCATGTAGTGTCTTCTGGAAGTATTGCTCCTATCAAAGCCTCAAGGAATCTCTCGGTCTCACATATTATGTTTGCAGATGACTTAGTTATTTTCTCTGAAGTCAATGATACTATTGTATAGGGGGTTAAAGAAGTGCTCTGTAATTTTGGGGTTGTCTCTGGTATGAAGATGTGTTACTTGAAAAGTCATGTGTTCTGCAATAGTGCTGCTGAAAATTTGGATGTCCCTGGTACTTTGAATATGCAGGTTGGCTTGCTCCCTATGAAATACATGGGGCTTCCTTTGTTCAAAAGGAGATTAACTAAAAGTCTTTGTACTCCTATTATTGACAATATAAGATTGAGGTTAGAGGGTTGGAAAGCTCACAATCTATCCATGGCTGGAAGGTGTGAATTGGTCATATCTACTCTGGCCTCTTTTCACTTGTACTGGGTTGCCTTGTTTCCCATTCCATGCAGTGTTATTGAAGATATTGATCAGATTTGTCACAAATTCATTTGGTGAGGAACTGATCTTAAAAAGAATTTTCATACTGTTAGCTGGGATTATGTTTGTAGGCCAAAAGCGGAAGGGGGTTTGGGAGTTAGAAATACTAGAGATGTTGTTAAAGCAAGTCTCATGAAAAACATTTGGAACATAGCCACTAAAAAAGATAGCTGGTGGGTAAAATGGGTGAATGAGAGGTACTTGAAAGGTGATTCTATCTGGAGGATAAAAGGCAGCTCTTCAGCTACCTAGCTATGGAAACAAATTATTAAGATTAGAAATTTGATTGTGGATAAGATTTTTTTTAAACCTAGTAATGGTAAAAGCATTCTCTTATGGAGAGACCCTTGGGTTGCTAAGGGTAAGTTCCTAGATGAAAATTTATCAGCCAAAGATATTTCTAATTTTGGGAAAGGTAATTTTGTTAGTCTTGGAAGCTTAGTGGATGATAATCATCAGTGGTGGTAAACTGAATCAAGGCATTGCAGTCGTATCCTAAAGGAAATTAAAGAGATGTTCTTGCATACATCTTGTACAGATGAGCTGGTGGTGGATAATATTAAACCCAAAAGAATGAAATATTTTTGGGAAATTTGCAGAGTAAAGAATACCAAGGTTTTTTGGAACTCCTGGGTCTGGGAATCTAAAGCACCTATTTGCTGCAATATGTTTACTTGGAAGTTGGTTATGTATAAACTGCTTGCCCATGATAACATGAAAAAGATGGAGATCTCTTTCCCATCCATGTGTATTCTCTGTTGCTCTAGTGAGGAGAATCATACACACTTGTTTTGGAGGTGTGTTTGGGTAAAGGAAGTTTGGAGAAATACTAGTAAGGATGGATATATTCTTAATCTTCCTACTAGTTTAGTAGAGATGTTGAGATTTAGAACAAAAGAAGCACTGACAGCCAAAATGATATGCTACTACACTTGGAAAGAAAGGAATAACCGTATTTTTGAGGGAAAAAATAGAAGCTATGAGGCTGTATGGAGACTTATTAAGTCAGATGTAGATATCTTGCTTTGAGCTCTTCTTTTTTATATAGTTTCTTTGTTTGGTTTTCTTTCCCTTCCCTGCATTGTAAATACCCCACTTTTTGATATATATAAAAAAGGAAACAAGCTTTGAGGGATAAAAAAAGAATGAATTATACAAGTGTATTTTTGAATCCTACCGAAATTGAATATGATATATACATAATGATTAGTATGAGGTGGCATATTTCCTATTTAGGGTTTGTGTTGAGGGATTGAATAAATGAGCTAATGAATCAATGTATACTTATGATTGATGAATGAAATATGTGGAAATAGAAATTAGGGTTTCCATGTGTGTGAATAGCCATAATGAATCCATATGCACTAGTGTGGGATTACTAAATGATATGATTCTTATGATATGTTGAACTAAGAATTAATTATTGAAAACCCTAGAAGTTTGGTATTAATACGAGTATGAGTGATAAGCTAGAACATGTGTATATGTTGTAAATGTGATCAAAAGTTGAATTGTAGGTATTAATGCTTCAATTGAAGATGATGAGTCTTACTAATATGATCTAATCTTAATGCATCTATTTTATTACAATTTATGGAATAATGAGTAGCCCTCACATGAATGTGGGTCCTTTTATACAAGCTACATAGTAATGAATTGGGAAGAATGATTAGATATTATGATGTAAGAATATGTAACCTAATCCATTCTTTTAATCTAAAAGTGAGCAGTATTAGAAGGGACAAAATGATCTTTGTTAATTATAAGAATTCCATTAGAAATTAATGACATGGAACATTCAACTAATTATAAGAAAGGAGATGGATAAGAATAATTGAATGATGATGACAAGTTACAATTGAAATTAATAAAATGTAAATGATGAAGTATATATTGTATATATTTCGATTAGATGTATGTTGATCTAAATTGCATGAAATATATTAAAATCAGATTATAAAGGATTTCAATGAGAGAGAAACTTTATATATTAAGTAAATTTATAATGTTTGGATTTAATAGTAGTAGTGAGCATCATATGAAAGAAGTTAAAAACTAATAAATATGAAACAAAGGGAAAATGATGAAAATTAGTAGATGGAACTAAGAATCCAATCTTAACCCCAAAATAATGAGCTATGTGTTTCTAATGAATAACAATCACAAATAAGGGACTAAGGAATGCACATGGGTGTAGTCTAATTAAACAAGTTGAGGTTTGATGATATGAATTGATTTATTTGAATGTGCTCTTAGACTGTAATTGTATGTTCAGACACTTGTATTCAGAGGATGTTCTTTTTGATAGACTTCAAATGGGATCACTTATGTGTTGAATAGTAGCCCTAACTGGACAGTGGTAAATAATAAGAGGGAAGTATTAAATGTTTTATGAATGTTGATACTTGAGATTCATTCCTATCTATATAAATTGAATAGAATAAGTATTTGGTGCATGTTAAGACTATTCTGAGCATGATGAATGACATAAGATGTCTATATGCTTATATTGTTGTTAGTTATAAAATATCAGTTAATGCATATGAGAAAATATTATATGAAATGAATGGATAAGAAATATGTTGAGATAAAATGTACATTCTCTGACTACTTTTGAGAAATCTTGATGAGGGTATATGCTAGACAATGAGATTATGTCTCAAACTAAAAGCCCAATGATGATGATGAAACGTTGATGGGGTAAATGTTGGATAATAAGATTATGTCATGGTATGAAGGCCCAATTATGATGAATGCCATGATATAATGTGGAATTTAAAGAATTATATGTGTTGTTAATTATAGATTTTTGTGATTCTTGTTTTGGTCATTGTCTTTCTTGATAAGCCTAATATGTTTCATGATATTTTAGTTATGCGAGAATACACACATATGATACATGATGTTTTGAATTATTTCAAGTTGAGTAAAAGAGACCAATAACAAGTGAAATGATGACATATAGTTAGGTGCCTTGAACATTGTGAGTTTCCCCTGAGGTCCACACTAGGGAGATAAAACGGATCTCCTTGTAGTAATCTATGAATTATGAGAAGGGATTTTCTAGAGTGTGGGTTGAGATAAAGGTTAGACCAATAGGATTTAGGAGTGATTCATTTGGAGTGGCTTTGGCCCTAAGTCCTTGTTGTAAAAGTCTATGTCCATGAGGAATAGACTCTGATGAAATGAAATATGAGAAATGATGTGATATGTGGTATATTGTTTTGTTGGTTCCTATCTTGTGTACCTGAGATGAGGACGTGAGCCTCTAAGGAAACCCTGAGGTGGCCAGGGTCTGTTGTTGATATCTTAGGGTGGTCAGATAAACCCTAGATAGTGACGGTGAGTCATTGACATGAGAATCAGGCGTGGTGAATTCTACTTGGTGAAGTACAAGCCAAGTAGTTTTAGGAAAAATGAATAAAAGATGACAAGCCATGTAGAATATGATTCGAATGTTTGTTACATTCCTTGTGTTGCTAGCAGATAATTTGCCATTGTTGATTATGTTTCTTGTTGTGGAAAATAATCATTCTGATATAGCGATTATCTATAGCATATTCTGATTTGTCTTGTTGACTAGTAGTAGATGTTGGGATTGTATGCATTTGAAATATGTTGGATTGCTTGTCATGTGATAGTATTGTTTGTTAGACATGTCTTATGTGTATTTCAACTTCAAAAATACAAGATGTGTTCTTGGTTTGGCTGGTGTAATTTCACAAAGATGATGTTATTGTTAAGTATTGATTCAAAATATTTAGACATTGACTTGTTAATCATGCTAAAGGGTTGTTAATTTGAACTAAGAAGTATCTACTGAATTGTTCATAGACATGCTCTAAAAGATGATTTAAAGTTAGATTTGGTTTAATTGATTACCTTATATGTTTGATTATATTACCATTTTTAAACTAGATTTGACTAGTTGCTAGAACTATCTACTAGACTTTTCAATATCTACAAGTTTCTTTTAAGTTCATTGTACTTATATGATGTTGATGCTTGTACTCAGCTTGAGTGGGATGTATCCACTCACTAGGGCTCTATATGGATCTCATGAGGTTTTTTCAAATGATTTTAGGTATAATGCTATCCAACGGAGAGGTCGTGACAAAGATGATGTAAATAGAATAATCTAGATAGATTAGAATGTCTTTGTACTCTCTCTTTCTCAAGATGAGTAGTGTATCAAATTGTTCATTAATGTACTTGTATATGTTTTCAATTGAACTGCATGTGAGTAGTAAGATTTGATTTTGGTTTTAAAGGAGTGGATTAATAATTGTGATAACTTAATATGATGTCCTTGATGTGACATTGGTTTATCAAAATTGAGAAGAAAAAAAATGGAAAAAATGTATGTGTGATTTTTGTATACTGTTTTAATTGCCTTTGTTGATAATTCATTATTTCGTTTCACAATCAAGATTATGGTTAGGGTTTATCTCTAATGGTTTTTAGTTATGCTAATCAAAAGATCTGTCCCGACACCATACCCATCCTTATCTTTAATTTAGGAAGTGGATGCAAATTTTGTGGAAAATGACTCTCTCGAGACTGAATGTCAATACTTGTGAGTTATAGGATGCCAAACAAATGACTCAATGTGCCCTCCTCATTTAGGGGGTCAAGAATCTCTACTCTACCTCGGTTCACTAATAGACCATGACTATGATGGTACTTTTAAAGATACATTTGACATAGAAAGGCAATGAAAGGAGAAATTAGTCAATATACTTATAATAATATGGCAGTTAGAGTGAACTAGTAACCAGATAAAGGAACATAATATCCAATCAAGATATGGAACTAGGTGTTAGATGGATTTAAAGTGCTCGAGGAAGGAGTTGAGTTCCATCACTGGTATATATATTACGAAAAAGTATTGTCGAAGAAGTTGTAGTTGTATGGGCACTCAGATTTCTTCAAAAATGTTGATGCAATACTCCTTCATGTCTCTATGACATGGTGGCATGTCATCTCCAGTCTTCTCCAATCATTGATCTATGAAGAGGTCGAGTTTAAGGGAGACTGACATTTTGTGGGTCGGTGTAGGGTAGGTGTTTGCAGAAATTTGACGTTGTTTCGAGCAGATGGTGGACAACAAGTAGAAGGGGAAATGGAAGTGGACATGAAGTGAGTGATGGTTTGAACCAGAGAACATTGGTGAGGGGATTCTATATATATGTGCAGTTCTTGGGTGATGGTCGTAAGTGTCTATTCCTTAGTATTATAATGGCATTCGAATGAGTTATTGTCTCATCTCATATGATTGATTGATGGTATTTTATTACTTCAAATCCTCCTCTTAGTTCAGATGCCAAACTTTCTAGAATCTAGAGTTGACCAGATGAAATACATCAGATAGAATTGTCATAGGTTATGGAAGGTCACTCATTATCTCTAACTGAGATGATTCCATCAGTTCAGATTGGCTTCAAGGATAAGGACCTTGTAACTAATCTTTGGGTCCTTGAGCTTCACTTCTTCATAGCTTTCCAGTACATCTGGAGGCTCTTCCTCTGTGGAAAAACCATCTAGTTGGATATCATCTGGGTGTCTTTGTTGCATCTTCAACAACATTGTGACTGCATTTGTTTATCTCACATGATTTTCTCATTCTTGGTGAAGACTTCACAATGGATGTTGAGAAATATTCAATAAGTCCCAAATATCAATCAGATATAGTGCAAATGATATTTTCTTATTCTTTCTTCATAGATGTAGAGAGTACCAAAATGTAGGCACTAAACACAGATATAAGTCTACATTCTAAGATAGAATGACGCCATATCTAGCTAAGAGATCAACCCAAAATGATTTTATGACCTACTAATCTTTCCAGCCATCGTGACTAAAATTTTATCATGCAATCCTTAAATGTTAGGCCATTCTACAAAATTGGTTGAAGAGTGCATAAAATTAAACTTGGTTACTATCAAGGGTCCAATGAGTACGTCTATGTAGTGGCATACCCATAAAAATAGGTAGGTGAGGCCATGTTATAGTAGGATTTTTTAAAAACTATTATTAATAATGAAATCCCAAAATATTCCCTTGCCTTTTATAAATCCCAGTAAACCTCCATATAGTAGAAAAATATGTTTTGTAATAATTTTATATTTGCTTTTGAATTTTACTCCATCACATCCAGCTAAGCCTTTTTTTATTTTCATTTATGATTATATTATTAACTTATAACCATAGTGTCAATAAACCATTTGTTTGTGAGATTTACCCTTCAGAAAACCATCATTTTTTGAAAGAAAAAAATCAAATCCTTGTACTGGGAAAGCACTCTAGGTTAAGATTCCATTTTTTAACAGCTACTATGTTAGTTGCATGTAATAATTCTATTTGAAACCATGTAATGATATCTCAATTACCTACATGTATGCATTGGTTGTGATAATCCTGGAAGTAGACATGGCTATGGACACTCCTTTTTAAGAGGAGTTTATAATATCAATCTATTCTAATTTGTGATTAAGAAGCTAATACAATTTGGTATTGTGATGGTCTAAACCAACTAGAGTAAAGGATGGCTTCATTTTCCCCACCCTTTAACTGAGCTAGAACCAGATATTGGCATCCCTACTAGACTTGCCCATTGGAAAGAAAGATTCAGTGAGATTTTAACTTGGGTTTTATTATGGGGTATGATCATAGACTGGAATTTTATTTTGGAAAGGTCCAGCTAGGTAGAGGTGTAAAAACATTGGTTGTGGTTCAGTTTCAAGTCAACCAAAGAGGGACTAAAGCTACAACCTAGTTAACTTAGTCAAGTTTCTATAACAACCAATCACAAGATGTGCATCGAAAAGGCTATCAAGGATATGTGATTTTTGCAGTTTGGATATGGATCACTTATTAGATAGCATGTATCATCATATACAATTATGTATATATGTATATGATTGTAATTCTAATAAAAGAGAGAAGTAATAATAAAGGAATATTTAGTATACTAAAATTACAATATTGGATATGGTGGATTTCACATTCTTCACGATCTTCTTGTTTAACTAAGATATAGAAGTATATGAATTAATTTCTTGATCTTACTCCTTATGACTTCTTTACCATATCTAGCTATATAAATTGATCATTAAATACACATACTTTATACGTTTCCATCTTGTCCCTAGTTACTTCATATTCCCACACTATAAATCATCGTCTCGCTCTATCAATAGTGGCATCTTGTCTCTGTTCATCAGCGGTATCCGTAATGTATGTGGTCAAAGCAAGAATTTGAGGCTTACTGAATGAAGGATTAAGAGTGCATTGTGCACTGTTGCTTTTTGGGCAATGATTATAGGAGAAGAAGTCTTCTACATATGTGTAGTTGCAGGGCATGAAATCATTGGGGCCAGTTTATACACCAATAGTAGATATACTCATAGCCAGGTGATGTTGCGGCCTCACCTAGCCTTAATAGAGATCCGCCGCTATATCCATGGTGTCGACCCGTTACACATTATATTTTTAAGGAAATTTTAACAGTAGTTAGAGCATGGGTGGGCCTAATAAGATGACCCGGACTCCTATTAGAAAAAGAGAGGAAAAACACACTTTTACAGAAACAACGTGATCAATTGGGTTTGATGGATAAAAATGGCCAAAAAATAATAATAAGCATTATGGTATTGGTTGAGCATCAATGTACGCTTTAAGAGGTCTTAGTAGCTACTAAAGGTGCTGAACCAATGTCCCTTATTGATTAATTTTCTATAGAGACACTAAGTCAATAAGTGTGTGATATAATCAAACAATGTAGCCTTTTTGTGTAAAACTTAAGCCATTTGCATGGTAGAACCCCATGGATCATTTATGTGAGTAGAAATGCTTATAAATCGTATTATATTTGAGCCCAATATCAGAAAGTATAATATACAATTTTAATTAAAAAAGGGGACTATCCATCATAAACAAATGTATACATCTCAATATTCTATTAAAACTGGCCTTGAAAATTTGACACCCTCATTATGTACACATTATTTTGAAGTGATATTGATTGTAACAGATTCAAGATTGCATTAATGACAACCATACAAACCAAAAACAACAATAAAACACTATCATTCCTTACGTTGAAGTATTTTCTCCTGCCTACATTTGACCAATATAGTTATAAAACTTGCACCTTTTTATTGTTTTTTCTTACAACCGTGAAAATTCTTTTGGTTGAATTCTAGTTGGGTTTCATTTCACTAGAATCTGGATTACAACAATTGTCCAAATTTATCCTATCTATAGTTTGGTGGAACTACAAAACCCCCAGTTCTCATTAGACATTAAATCCATAAAATATCTTGGATTCTAGCATAATATATATTCTATCAAGCATGTGACTGGTTTGAGTTTGATTCTAATCCTCAAGAATGTAGATTTGAAAGTGAACTAGAAAAAAAAATCAGGGTTGTTTGGAAAATTCAAGCTCTTAATTTTGAATCAGAGATGGTAATTTAAAGTCAATACGATGATTCATTTCCTCAGTTTGGGATCGCAAAAATAAGTGACGCAGCACCACCCGCTTCTATCCCTAAGAATGGAGTGAGGAGTGGGTGAGGAAGAAATAAATGGGAGAGGGGAGAGAAAATAATGAGGTAAGAAAAATGGAAAAGAAGAGGGAGATAGATAAAGAAAAAGGAAAAAGGGGCCAAGAGTGAGAAAGATAAAAGGAGACTAAGAATTATCTTCCACCCAAGACAGAAAGATATACATGTGATTGGGTATGATTGCAGTAACTAAAGTTACTATTAGAAAGAGGTAGCATATATATATATATATATATATATATATATATATATATATATATATATGGGAATTTGTTTGCTACCCGCGCGGGTATCTACAGATTGCTACCTGTGTCACGTGTTTTAAGTGGAATTAGGTGAGTGAGTCTATTTACGATTCATGCCATCGTCTCTTCTTCGTTGATTTGGACTAGCGTCTCGTTAAGACCGCCCTGACGACTCCGATGGTCTTAGACGTTGTGGCAGCTGCCTGCTCCAACCCGTCCACGAGCTTCTGCGTCAGTGGTGCTATGCAAAACCAATCACTAATGATGTTTCCTTGACGTGTGAAGTAGGAAAAAGACATTCGAACTGCAACAATGCCGTGGATGGAGTTCATGACTAGCCAGCATACCGTTCTGGCTCCTCTCCCCACCATCGCAGTGTCGGCGAAACACTCCATTGACACTATACCAAAGCCAGCCGCAGCGGAGGTGGTGCCCGTCCTCCGTCGACATTCTGGCATGAGGACCTATACGGGTCATGCAGATCCAGCAACGCCGGTACCTACCGGTCACCAGTGATCGACTCCAATGTCACAGACCCTTCCACGGTGTCGTACAGCCCCTGTCCTCCGTCGAGGAGGAGCTTCTCCTCCCAGTAGTGTCGGAGGACGCTGTGATGGGACCCGCAGCGAGCGGGTGTGAGGCTCCCGACGACGACCACAGTGACGAGGACGGGCTGCTAGTTGTCGGCGACATGGATATGGACGACATGCTTGACGGCTTCGACGAGTGCTGCAGTGGCGGGAGCAGCTACGACGACGATGAAGATGCTCGGCGGTGGGGTTTTGATGTACCGGAGGAGGAGCAGGAGAAGTCGTGTCCGACTTGGGAGACGAGCACGGTAGCCGCTGGCTGGGCATTTCGCCGCAGCTTCTAGATGACTCTCCATTGCCCGTGAATTGGTGATTGTCGTTGCCTCCATACACACACTTGCATTGTTGGTGCATTCTCCATTGCAAAAGCACCGACACATCCTGATAGCTCTGGAGTCTGGATCACCGTCGTGACAGTCTTCCTGTGACCTCCTCTTCGCCGCCGCTACACAAGGCATACAGTAGATAAGGTGGATGTGCAGTCAAGGTACAAGCATTGGGCAGGCCACTAAATTTATTTTTGAGCAATATGGAAGGTCGGGTGGGGTCTTCCATTGCTCCACACAATCCTTCATATCCCTATTTCTGCCGTCAGGCTGCTGGTTAGTGGTGCTGCTAGCTTGATGGGCATGTTCTTTATAGGAGAGGCATGTTCTTTATAGGAGAGGCACGTGGATTGGGGTTGCCCACAATCTGTCATCCATGTACCATGATGGGCATGGAATCCATATGACATATGACGCTTGCTTATTATAATATGACTATCCATATTACAAAACTATCACCTACATTATAGTTGGTTCTTACCTATTACAATGCGAATGTCCATATTACAGATGATACTTGCTTATTACAATATGACTATCCATATTACAAACTGTCACCTACATTCTGGTTGACTCTTACCTATTACAATGTGACTGTCCATATTACAGATGACACTTGGCTATTACAATGTGAGATACCATATTACAAAACTGTCACCTACATTACGGTTGACTCTTTCCTATTACAATGTGACTGTCCATATTACAGATGGACTTGCTTATTACTATATGAGTATCCATATTAAAAAATGGTCACCTACATTACGGTTGGCTCTTGCATATTATAATGCAACTGTCCATATGACATATGTCACTTGCTTATTACAATATGACTATCCATACTACAAAACTATTACCTACATTACAATTGGCTCTTGCCTATTACAACGCGACTGTCCGTATTACATATGACACTTGCTTATTACAATATGACTATGCATATTACAAACTATCACTTGCTTATTATAATATGACAATCCATATTATAAAATTATTACCTACATTACAGTTGGCTCTTGCCTATTACAACGTGACTGTCCATATTACAGATGACACTTGCTTATTATAATTTGACTATCCATATTACAAATTGTCACTTGCTTATTACAATATGACTATCCATATTACAAAATTATTACCTACATTACAGTTGGATCTTTCCTATTACAACGTGACTGTCCATATTACAGATGACACTTGCTTATTACAATATGACTATCTGTAATAACCCTGACCTGGGTTAGTTACTTATTCAAAGTACTTTTAAAAATAAAGTATCTGACTCTTAGTGTTGAAGCTACAGTTCATACATTTACTAGGAATGAGAATAAAGATAGCCAGTTAACAGAGGAAGCAACGACTAGGCAGAATAAATCATATTATAAGGTTCATGAGTTTGTTCAGTTTAAAAGATGAGCCAACAAAAGAGTTCAAGGGGAATAGGTGGGGAGCAGGGAAAGTCTGAATCATTTAATATGTAAAAGCTGTTGACTTTATGCACGACAGAAACAAATGAAACCCCGTGAGACATGCAAAATATATATAGAGCATGCATAGGTACAGACGGAAATTAGCAAGGGAAATTAAGGCCACCCACTCCCCAACGAACAAAAAGACAATCTTCCCCAGTCCGTGGAAGCTCACAGTAGTGCCAGCAAGGTCACCTAGTAGGCAGCACTCCCCCCGTCCTCATCTCCTCAAACTGGTCCATGACATTTTAATATCATTTGCAGTTAGCATACACTAAAATCACAGTGTTCCAGGACACCACATCTCCGTCGGGACCTGATCAAAGAGCTTTGTTGTGCTTGCCATATGCTCGTTCTTCATGTAGGCAATGATAATGACATTCCAAGAGATCAATTTTTGGACGACATCTCATCGAACACCTTCAGGGCAATCATAAAGTCAGCCCCTGGAGCTAGCAAGCATGACAGACCAGGCAACCACATCCCACCTTGTGGTTCTGATGAAAAGTACACCAGCTACCCTAAGGTCATGTAGTTAGTGTTGAAATCGATGAGCATGTTCCTAATGAAGCCGGAAGACTCCCCTCCAGCTTGATAATCTGATCGTGGAACTGGCATCCCGAAACATAGATGAATGCAGAGTAGAGAAATTCCCTCGACAAGATGGGTTTATGTCTCCACCACTAGTCGAGAAGGTCGAGGTAGATGGGCATTCTTTTTCTCTCCCTGATAACAGGAGGAAGGCCCCCTCCGGCAGACTGGGCTTCAGATGCAGTGTTCCACGCTGGCTTGGCCAACAAGATCAGCAGCGAGAGTCCCTCCTCCACCATCATCACTGCACCTACGGGGGCGGTGTTGCAGACAGAGACGACACTCCCTCCGACGGCCAGCACAATCGAACTTAAAGGGCTCAACTTTAGAAGCAATGTCCTGAGGACCCGCTTGGCCAACAAGATCGGTAGCGATAGGTCCTCCTCTACCATCGTGGCGACGCATGTGGGGTGGTGTCGCTGACAGAGACGACCTGGCCCCCTCCGACCATCAGTCGTTGGACTAGAACCTCGTACAAGACGATAGCATTGGTCGGAGGTGAAGAGTCTGAGTTTGTATAACAACAGAGGAGGAGTGGGAACCAGCGGTAGGAGCCCTATACTGCTGTCGGGGACAACGAACCTGTGTTACAGGACAAGGATGAGTCAGGGAGGATCTTGGAACATAACTAACTTGGTGCCACTCGCTGGATTGCGGCAATGCAGGACGGAGCAGTGAGGAGGTATGATGCGGCAAGGACAGTCTTAACTCGGCTGGTATTGTCATAGATGAGATGACGCGAAACAGAGATTAAGAGGGAGACGAGAAATATTTACAAAGTGTTCCACCGCTACCTTGGAAACGGGTAGTTTAGTTTGGTACCCGCGCGGGCAACAAAAACACACACTCTCTCTCTCTCTCTCTCTCTCTATATATATATATATATATATATATATATATATATATATATATATATATAAAAGAATGGAAGAAGTACTTTTGTTTGGATACAATGTTACATATTTATAAATACTATGGCATAATAACTCCCTACACATTATTTATGTTATTGTATTTTTTATCCATCTTTATATCTTGGAGCGCATTTGTGTGTATTGTATCATTTAGACATTTGTTATACTAAATAATATGGTGGTGTTGAAGGGACTCAGATTCAACTCTGGTTGTGTAACCCTCGGGGTGCAAGAAGGCTCCACGTTATTGAGCACGCCGCGGTGCCTCCATGTACGCGGTTGGTTCTGGGGTTTAACCTTAGTTGGATGGGGTCCAATAGTGGTCGATCCCGGGAGGGGTTCCTCGTTATCAAAAAAATATGGCGGTGTATTGTTTTATACGTTAGTACTTTATTTCATTGTATATTTTCAAATATTTATGTATTGTGTAATTAATATATATGCTTTATCCAGTACATTTTTGTATATTGGGTACTATTTATTTGCACATTAATAAGTGTTATGCTTGTATTTTGTATTCATTAACTTTTGTTGTAACATATGTGTGTGTTGTTTTCAATATCAATATGCATTGCCTATGTGTTGCTTAGAGTATATGCTTGTATTTTTTATTGTTACTTCAACAGAAATAACTTTATATTTTGTATGTATCGTTAATGTTAATTCACGTGCTTTTTATCAATATTAATGTTAATATAATACTTTTGATTTCTTAGCACAGGATGTTTAGAACTTTTCAAAAAGGTTCAAAAAGTTATGAATACTAATGTTATGACTTCCAAGTCTGTGGATGTAGTTTTTTGAAGAATTGACTTTGCCATTCCGAAAGGGGTGGCAACGCAGCTTATTGCGTGTCTACCTTCTCAAAATACATGTACAAATTAATGCCTATGTTTGAATATACATTGATTTAATTTGCATGCAGTATGTATTATTTCATTTCCCTTATTATGTCTCTCATTCATCGTTAATTTATCTATTAGTTCTTTTCTCCATTCATTTGTCTCATCTACTCTCCCAACCTCTATTCTCGAGTTCCGACCAGGTCAGGCCATCGTTCCTAAGGATTGATTTATTTCTCTCCTCTCCCTATTTTCTTTCACCTTTTCATTTATTTTAGATCAAAACGAGATAAGATATAGGGAAGTAAACATGTTCATTCCCCTAAAAGGTAAAAAAATATTATTTTACAGAAATACACATTTGAAGAGTAACATTCACATCTAAAACAAGAATAAAAAAGATGTATAAACATATTAAATGATCGATAATATGTATCATGGTTCGTAGACATTATTATACAAGGAAGTTTATTTTTTGAAGATCATAGTTAAAATACAAGTAATACATGAAGAGAGAGAGGAAAAACACACGTTTCCCTTGCAAGTAGCATTTCAATGTTACTCAACTATATTTTTTTTCATGTTATGTTACATCTTTGAAGTTATTAAATGTAACTTATATAAAAAAAGTAAGCTAGAAGACTTGGAATGTAGTCGAGTAACATAAACATGTATCAAATGTGGATACAATTGTTGGATCTTAATTTTCACCTAATGAATTATTTATAAACTATTTTCATCTCATCTATACACTTGTAGGTCATCCAACTAATATGTATAGATTGACATCTGAACTAGTTTTAAGCCATCAAATGGGTGATATTTAGATGTAAGAGAGATGCATGTCGGAATGAGCTCAAATATTTCGTGTGACTGAACGTATTTACTCTTCTTGCTAAATAATGTAATTATTGTACATAGAAACTATATATATATATATATATATATATATATATATATATATATAATCAACTCTCTCTCTCTCTCTCTCTCTCTCTCTATATATATATATATATATATATATATATATATATATATATATGTGTGTGTGTGTGTGTGTGTGTGTGTGTGTGTGTGTGTGTGTGTGGTGGAATGATGATTGTACATGTAGTTTATTATATGTACCAGTTAGATATCTAACATGTTTGTGCCATTCTATTATGATATATAATGATTTGATAGAGATATACATACTATGTTATTTTTTGGTGGGATATACATAGTATGTTGTTTATATGTGATGTAACTGATGTTTAAAATGTTAGTTTTAGTTTTACTATTACCTTCCATGTCAAATAAAGTACTATATTTTTCAGTATTGATATCTACCATGTTGAACATTGTTTTCATATGTTGCGCATCTGTTATATGTTTACGCACGTGGTTTTACATATATGTGTATAATGTACTAGATATCAGGTGTTATGTATTGCATACTGTTATATGTAATTTCATGTATTTGTGTGCATTGCGCAATGCATATGTTTATAATATGTGTACCTCTAATGTTTTAAACACTACAATTATATCCTGTACGGCTCATTGACTTATATCTTCTCTCCGCTATTTCTTTTGTAATATTTTTTCTCTCTCTATGTTTATTTCTTTTCTCTCTGCCCCCTCCCCTTACCTGTTTTCTTTCTCTCCATGTAAGGACAAGACTCTAACTATGTAAAGATATTAATTTACTTTTTCTCTTGTCTCCCCCTCGTTATATATTTCCTTTCCACTCCATCCATTGCTTCTTTATTCCCCATTTCTCTCTCTCCTAATTTATTTCTCAATTCCCTTCGTCATTTTATTAGTTTTTGTTTTCTTTTCCCTGTGCTTTTTTATCTCCTTCATTCATTTCATTACTTTTTTGTCCTCATTACCCTCTCTCCATAATGTCTTGGGTTCAAATATGTTGTTCTACGGTGATAATAAACAGATGAAATGTAAACAAGAAGGAAAATCAGACAGTTGAGGCGTGCAGGAATGCACTGTCCTTAAGAGTATTTCCGCCTTACTCAACGACGAACGTCGGTGTAGCAGTAATCCACGGCGGGTACCCTCCCAGGATACAACAATAAGAGGAGCGAAGCGTGCACCCGCAAATCCCTCCTCAGCGAGAGGTATTTGATCGTTCTTTCAGCGATCACCGGAGTAGCGGCAGCGGCAGCGGCAAAAAATGAACGGAAAAGATAGTGTCTAGTGTTTTTGTTCTATCGAACGATAGTGGAAAACAAACATAAATAACCAAGAAAGGAAGTGTGAAAGGATGCGTTCGGTTGCAAACGTATTGCGGTTTGGAACTGCCAAACAAACGGATGCATTGCAGCGGCCCAGGTTAAAAATTGGTTCAATGAACCGAAGGGCAAAACCAAGTCGGGGCCGCGCCCGCACAAGGGGCTCCGGGAGGCCGGATTTGTACCCCCCACCTTACGTGCGGGATGCGACGTGCGCCAACGCACCCGATTAAAGGGTTTCCAGACTGGGCCGGCCCAAACCCCAATGGCAAGGCCCACCATGCGTGTGCGTAGGGCCTATTCCCTTTTATTCCTCAATTGTACTATGGACAAGGGTCCATATATAAGGAGGAGGGAAGTCTCCACCACAAGCAATATGGGACTAAACATTTGCCTTTTGGTTTGAAATACAACAAAGAGTATAACAATCCCCCACTATTTCAAAACAAACAATATAAAAACTGAGTTGACCACTGGAAGAACTTAAACAAATGACATGCATAAGCTTTGGTAGAACTGAGTTCTTTGAACTAAATCATAGAGTAGATGTACATAATCTGTAGAAGATTAGTTGAACTATGTTCGTGAACCAATTCCTCCTTTATCTGATTAGTGGTACATTACTCACATGACATTCATAAAATCAATTACCTTTCTTACAGATTGGCACCTTTAGGCCATGCACGTACTGGGAAAATTCATGAATGCTCTAGAGATCTGCCCAAATTACAACAGGAGCGGCCCCACTCCACACTCATATAGTTGGACTTTCATCAAGCATATATTGCAGTATATACACCACCATTAATGGCTATGAAATCCATTAAGAAATATATTCAACTCAATCATTGCAGATTGTTGTTTACATCATAAGAATGAGATACATATATTACAACACATTGAGTCATCCAGTGACTTCGTTTTTACCATTGAACCTTCTTCCTGGGATCACCGTTCATGAAGCTTGGGTGTCCATCACTTCGACTTCTGGTATGGGCATAGTCTCATTCTCCTCGATGTATCGCTCACTAGTCGTTGACTTAATGGCTTTGTCAGAGGATCGACCAAGTTTAATTCTGACTTAACATAATCCATTGAGATTATGCTATCACATACAAGCTGCCTCACAATATTGTGACGTAGGCAAATATGTCTACTCTTCCCATTGTAAACTTTGTTTTTAGCTCTTGCTATGGCAGCTTGATTATCACAGTGTATAAACACTGGTGGAGAAGGTTTCTCCCAAATGGGAAGATCTATTAGAACATGACTCAGCCATTCAGCTTCAGTTCCAGCCTTTTCTAAGGCAATAAACTCAGATTCCATAGTGGAACGAGCTATACATGTTTGCTTGGAAGATTTCCAAGACACAACACCTCCACCCATAGTGAAGATGTAGCCACTTGTAGATTTCAATTCATCTGAATCCGAAATCCAATTGGCATCACAAAATCCTTCTAGCACAGTTGGAGATCCACAAAAAATCAATCCATGATTAATTGTGCCTTTAAGGTATCTTAAAACCCTATGTAGAGCATCTCAATGATCCTTATTAGGATTTTGAGTATATCTACTTAATCTCCCCATTGCATATGCTAGATCTAGATGAGTACAATTCATTAAGTACATCAGGCTTCCAATAACTTGTGCATACTTGACTTGTTGAACATTATTACCTTTATTTTTCTTGAGATTGCAATTAGAATTAAAAGGTGTACTGACCGGCTTACAATCAAATATTGAAAACTTATTGAGAATTTTCTCAACATAGTGTTCTTGGGATAGCAAGATGCAATCATCATTTTTAAGAAGTTTCATTCCTAAAATTACATGTGCCTCACCCATATCTTTCATGTCAAAATTAGAAGCCAAGAAGCCTTTTGTACTATTTATTATATCAATATTAGTGCCAAAAATAAGCATGTCATCGACATAGAGACATATTATAACACAACCTTGGTTATCAACTTTAGAATATATACATTTATCTCCTTCATTTATATGGAATCCATATGATACAACGACCTTATCAAATTTCTCATGCCACTGTTTAGGTGCTTGTTTCAAACCATAGAGAGATTTGATTAGTCTGCATACCATATGCTCTTTTCCCGAAACTACATACCCTTCATGTTGATCCATACAAATTTCCTCATCTAAATCTCCATTCAAGAAAGCAGTTTTAACATCCATTTGGTGTATGATTAATTTCTTAATAGATGCCAAAGCAATTAAAATTCTAATTGAAGAGATTCTAGTAACAGGAGCAAAGGTATCAAAATAGTCAATATCCTTTTGTTGTTTATATCCCTTGTCAACCAAACGAGCTTTGTATTTATCTACAGTCCCATCTATTTTCAATTTTCTTTTAAATATCCATTTACATCCTATGGGTTTAATACATGGTGGAAGATCCACTAATTCCCATGTATGATTAGATAATATAGATTCAATCTCACTATTAATTGCTTCCTTCCATAAAGAGGAATCAGTTGAATTAATAGCTTCATTGTAAGATTGAGGATCATTATCCACTATAAAGGAATAGAAATCATCACCAAGATTCTTTTCCTTCCTCATCCTAGTGGATCTCCTAGGTTTTATATCATCCGGTTCTAAAACATCATTAGAATTGGATGTACTTGGGATATTCTCAAAATTTTCATTTGAAGGATTAGCTAAGTTTTCTAAGGGAGTTTTCATAGGAAAAATATACTCAAAAAATCAGCATTTTTAGATTCAACAATTGTATTAGGTTCTACAACATTGTTGCCACTTCTAATAACCATGAATCTATATGCAGCACTATTCTGAGCATAACCTATAAAAACACCATCTAGGGTTCTAGATCCCAATTTTCATTTCTTAGGCTCAGTTAATAAGACTTTAGTTAGACACCCCCACACTTTGAGGTATTTCAAGTTAGGAGGATATCCTTTCCATAATTCATATGGTGTCTTATTTGTCTTCCTACTAGGGATGCGATTTTGAAGAAAATAAGATGACAAAATCGCTTCCCCCCACAAGCTGTTGGGTGCTCCTGAATTGATTAAAATAGAATTCATCATCTCATTTTGAGTGCTATTTTTACGTTCAACAATACCATTTGATTGAGGAGAATATGGAGGTGTGTATTCATGTATAATACCATGGTTCACACAAAATTCATTAAAGGGAGAACAATCATATTCACCACCCCTATCTGAGCGAAGACGTTTTATTTTCTTATTGAGTTGATTTTCTACTTCTGTTTTATTATTAACAAACATTCCAAAGGCTTCATCCTTTGAATGTAGTAAATATAATTTTGTATATAGTGAGAAATCATCTACAAAAATAATGTAGAAACATTTCCCACCTCTAGATAGGTTTCCTTTTAAATCTCCAAGACCAGTGTGAATTAAATCGAGCAATTCAGAATTTCTATGTGAAATTTGAGGACACAGTTTCTTGGTAGATTTAGTTTCAGCACATATTTGACATTTATTATTTAAATTAACAACACCATCAATATCCTTTAGTAAACCTAAAGATTTCATGCGTTGTAAATATTTAAAATTAACATGTCCTAATCTACTGTGCCATACATCAAAAGAATCAACGATATAAGAAGAAGGACTTATTTCATTATCGGCAGAGTTTGGTACATTCAACATAAAAAGGCCATTTGAACAGTATCTCATGCCTATGTAGTCTCTAGATTTGGAGAGAATGACCTTGTTTGATTCAAAGGACACTTTCACCCCAAACTTCACAAGTTGAGAGACGGAAATTAAATTCACATGAATATTTGGGACAAACAACACATCTTTGATCAGCAGAATTTTTCCAGAAGTCATCTTGATCATGACATTGCCCTTTCCAATCACAGGAGAAGCAGTGGAGTTGCCCATGACAACCCGGTGTTCCTCCTGTCCCACTTCAGTGAAAGTCACGAAGGCATCTCTGTTGCCACTGATGTGGCGACTAGCCCCCGAGTCAATGATCCAATCATTCTGGTGGAATGATCCCATGCTGTCAATGCTGACAAATGCCACAAATACGTTCTCAGTAACAAGGTTGGTTGAAGGTTCCTTTGAATCCTGGATTGCTTCTTTCTTCCTATGCCTGCATTTAGGAGAAGTGTGACCAGGTTTGCCACATACATAACAAAAAACATTATTTTTATCTATGTCTTTGCAGCCTTTGTTTTTATGATTGTTTCTTTTGTCCTTCTTCTTCCAACGATTTTTAGCATGATAAGAAGATTTATTATTTTGTTTAACATCAGAGTTAACAAAATTCGCGGAAGAAATCAGTTCCTTATTCATATCAGATTTTTCTCTTATACGATTTTTATCTTCCACTCGGATGTGTATTATCACATCATCCAGAGACATAGTCTTTCGTTTATGTTTTAAATTATTCTTATAATTCTTCCAAGAATTGGGAAGTTTTTCAATTAAACTACCAACTATAAATGATTCAGGAAGATCTATCTTTTGATTTTTCAAATCATCAAGTAAAATTTGAAAGTCATGAATTTGAGCGATTATATCCTTGTCATCAGACATGCGAAATTTCAGAAAATTTGCAACTCTAAACTTCTGCGTAGAAGCCTCTTCTAAGACATATTTCTTGTTTATGCTTTCCCATATTTCAGAAGCAATTTTAACAAGGAAGTATGCATCAAACAGTTGGTTAGAAATAGTACTTAGAATAACATGACGACATATACGATTTGCTTTTTCCCATTCAACATAATCAGATTCAGGTTTCATTTGGGATAAAGCAAAAGCAACATTCGATACTTCTAATGCAGTGAAAATCTTTTCTTGCCATCGTCTGTAATGAACACCGTCAAACGTTTCAATTTAAAAAACATCAGGAAGAGGATTTTGCGAGACTGTCGAAACAGTAACAAGTTGGTTGTTAGGCGCAGACGGCGTTACTGGTGAAGAAGGAATTTCGAATCCTTCCATTTAGTTAACCATCGTAGAAACAGATATTACTCTTAAGATTGTTGTTCTACAGTGATAATAAACAGACGAAATGTAAACAAGAAGGTATACCAGACTGTTGAGATGTGCAAGAATGCACTGTCCTTAAGAGTATTTCCGCCTTACTCAACGACGAACGTCGGTGCAGTAGTAATCCACGGTGGGTACCCTCCCAGGATACAACAACAAGAGGAGCGAAGCGTGCACCCGCAAATCCCTCATCAGCGAGAGGTCTTTGATCGTTCTTCCAGCGATCACCGAAGTAGCGGCAGCGGCAAAAAATGAATGGAAAAGATAGTGTCTAGTGTTTCTGTTCTATCGAATGATAGTGGAAAATAAACATAAATAACCAAGAAAGGAAGCGTGAAAGGATGCGTTCGGTTGCAAATGTGTTACGGTTTGGAACTGCCAAACGAACAGATGCATTGCAGCGGCCCAGGTTAAAAATTGGTTCAATGAACCGAAGGGCAAAACCAAGCCGGGGCCGCACCCGCACAAGGGCTCCGGGAGGCCGGATTTGCACCCCCCCTTGTGTGCGGGATGCGACGTGCGCCAACGCGCCCAATTAAAGGGTTTCTAGACCGGGCCGGCCCAAACCCCATTGGCAAGGCCCACCATGCACGTGCGTAGGGCCTATTCCCTTTTATTCCTCAATTGTACTATGGACAAGGGTCCATATATAAGGAGGAGGGAAGTATCCACCACAAGCAATATGGGACTAAACCTTTGCCTTTTGGTTTGAAATACAACAAAGAAGTATAACAATCGCCCACTATTTCAAAACAAACAATATAAAAACTGAGTTGACCACTGGAAGAACTTAAACAAATGACATGCATAAGCTTTGGTAGAACTGAGTTCTTTCAACTAAAGCATAGAGTAGATGTACGTAATCTATAGAAGATTAGTTGAACTATGTTCTTGAACCAATTCCTCCTTTATCTGATTAGTGGTACATTACTCACATGACATTCATAAAATTAATTACCTTTCTTACGGATTGGCGCCTTTAGGCCATGCGCCTACTGGGAAAATTCATGAATGCTCTAGAGATCTGCCCAAATCACAACAGGATCGGCCCCACTCCACACTCATATAGTTGGACTTTCATCAAGCATATATTGCAGTATATACACCACCATTAATGGCTATGAAATCCATTAAGAAATATATTCAACTCAATCATTGCAAATTGTTGTTTACATCATAAGAATGAGATACATATATTACAACACATTGAGTCATCCGGTGACTTCGTTTTTCCCATTGAACCTTCTTCCCGGGATCACCGTTCATGAAGCTTGGGTGTCCATCACTTTGACTTCTGGTATGGGCATAGTCCCATTCTCCTCGATGTATCTCTCACTAGTCGTTGACTTAATGGCTTTGTCAGAGGATCGGCCAAGTTTAATTCTAACTTAATATAATCCATTGAGATTAAACTATCACATACAAGCTGCCTCACAATATTGTGACGTAGGCGAATATGCCTACTCTTCCCATTGTAAACTTTGTTTTTAGCTCTTGCTATGGCAGCTTGATTATCACATTGTATAAACACTGGTGGAGAAGGTTTCTCCCAAATGGGAAGATCCATTAGAACATGTCTCAGCCATTCGGCTTCAGTTCCAGCCTTTTCTAAGGTAATAAACTCAGATTCCATAGTGGAACGAGCTATACATGTTTGCTTGGAAGATTTCCAAGACACAACACCTCCACCCATAGTGAAGATGTAGCCACTTGTAGATTTCAATTCATCTGAATCCAAAATCCAATTGGCATCACAAAATCCTTTTAGCACAGTTGGAGATCCACAAAAAATCAATCCATGATTAATTGTGCCTTTAAAGTATCTTAAAACCCTATGTAGAGCATCTCAATGATCCTTATTAGGATTTTGAGTATATCTACTTAATCTCCCCACTACATATGCTAGATCTGGACGAGTACAATTCATTAAGTACATCAGGCTTCCAATAACTTGTGCATACTTGACTTGTTGAACACTATTACCTTTATTTTTCTTGAGATTGAAATTAGAATTAAAAGGTGTACTGACCGGCTTACAATCAAACATTGAAAACTTATTGAGAATTTTCTCAACATAGTTTTCTTGGGATAGCAAGATGCAATCATCATTTTTAAGAAGTTTAATTCCTAAAATTATATCTGCCTCACCCTTATCTTTCATGTCAAAATTAGAAGCCAAGAAGCCTTTTGTACTATTTATTATATCAATATTAGTGCCAAAAATAAGCATGTCATTGACATAGAGACATATTATAACACAACCTTGGTTATCGACTTTAGAATATATACATTTATCTCCTTCATTTATATGGAATCCATATGATACAACGACCTTATCAAATTTCTCATGCCACTGTTTAGGTGCTTATTTCAAACCATAGAGAGATTTGATTAGTCTGCATACCATATGTTCTTTTCCCAAAACTACATACCCTTCAGGTTGATCCATATAAATTTCATCATCTAAATCTCCATTCAAGAAAGCAATTTTAACATCCATTTGGTGTATGATTAATTTCTTAATAGATGCCAAAGCAATTAAAATTCTAATTGAAGAGATTCTAGTAACAGGAGCAAAGGTATCAAAATAGTCAATATCCTTTTGTTGTTTATATCCCTTGGCAACCAAACGAGCTTTGTATTTATCTACAGTCCCATCTGTTTTCAATTTCTTTTAAATATCCATTTACATCCTATGGGTTTAATACCTGGTGGAAGATCCACTAATTCCCATGTATGATTAGATAATATAGATTCAATCTCACTATTAATTGCTTCCTTCTATAAAGAGGAATCAGTTGAATTAATAGCTTCATTGTAAGATTGAGGATCATTATCCACTATAAAGGAATAGAAATCATCACCGAGATTCTTTTCCTTCCTCATCCTAGTGGATCTCCTAGGTTTTATATCATCCGATTCTAAAACATCATTAGAATTGGATGTACTTGGGATATTCTCGGAAATTTCATTTGAAGGATTAGCTAAAATTTTCTAAGGGAGTTTTCATAGGAAAAATATACTCAAAAAATTCAGCATTTTTAGATTCAACAATTTTATTAGGTTCTACAACATTGTGGCCACTTCTAATAACCATGAATCTATATGCAGCACTATTCTGAGCATAACCTATAAAAACACCATCTAGGGTTCTAGATCCCAATTTTCATTTCTTAGGCTCAGTTAATAAGACTTTAGTTAGACACCCTTACACTTTGAGGTATTTCAAGCTAGGAGGATATCCTTTCCATAATTCATATGGTGTCTTATTTGTCTTCCTACTAGGGATGCGATTTTGAAGAAAACAAGATGACAAAATCACTTCCCCCCACAAGTTGTTGGGTGCTCCTGAATTGATTAAAATAGAATTCATCATCTCCTTTAGAGTTCTATTTTTACGTTCAGCAATACCATTTGATTGAGGCGAATATGGAGGTGTGTATTCATGTATAATACCATGGTTCACACAAAATTCATTAAAGGGAGAACAATCATATTCACCACCCCTATCTGAGAGAAGACGTTTTATTTTCTTATTGAGTTGATTTTCTACTTCTATTTTATAATTAACAAACATTCCAAAGGCTTCATTCTTTGAATGTAGTAAATATAATTTTGTATGTTGTGAGAAATCATCTACAAAAATAATGTAGAAACATTTCCCACCTCTAGATAGGTTTCCTTTTAAATCTTCAAGATCAGTGTGAATTAAATCGAGCAATTCAGAATTTCTATGTGAAATTTGAGGACACGGTTTCTTGGTAGATTTAGTTTCAGCACATATTTGACATTTATTGTTTAAATTAACAACACCATCAATATCCTTTAGTAAACCTAAAGATTTCATGTGTTGTAAATATTTAAAACTAGCATGTCCTAATCTACTGTGCCATACATCAAAAGAATCAATGATATAAGCAGAAGGACTTATTTCATTATCAGCAGAGTTTGGTACATTCAACATAAAAAGGCCATCTGAACAGTATCCCATGCCTATGTAGTCTCCAGATTTGGAGAGAATGACCTTGTTTGATTCAAAGGACACTTTCACCCCAAACTTCACAAGTTGAGAGACGGAAATTAAATTCACACGAATATCTGGGACAAACAGCACATCTTTGATCAACAGAATTTTTCCAGAAGTCATCTTGATCATGACATTACCCTTTCCAGTCACATGAGAAGCAGTGGAGTTGCCCATGACAACCCGGTGTTCCTCCTGTCCCGCTTAAGTGAAAGTCACGAAGGCATCTCTGTTGCCACTGATGTGGCGACTAGCCCCCGAGTCAATGATCCAATCATTCTGGTGGAATGATCCCATGTTGTCAATGCTGACAAATGCCACAAACACGTTCTCAGTAACAAGGTTGGTTGAAGGTTCCTTCAAATCCTAGATTGCTTCTTTCTTCCTATGCCTGCATTTAGGAGAAGTATGACCAGGTTTGCCACATACATAACAAAAAACATTATTTTTATCTATGTCTTTGCGGCCTTTGTTTTTATGATTGTTTCTTTTATCCTTCTTCTTCTTCCAACGATTTTTAGCATGATTAGAAGATTTATTATTTTGTTTAACATCAGAGTTAACAAAATTCGCGGAAGAAATCAGTTCCTTATTCATATCAGATTTTTCTCTTATACGATTTTTATCTTCCACTCGAATGTGTATTATCACATCATCCAGAGACATAGTCTTTCGTTTATGTTTTAAATTATTCTTATAATTCTTCCAAGAATTGGGAAGTTTTTCAATTAAACTACCAACAATAAACGATTCAGGAAGATCTATCTTTTCATTTTTCAAATCATCGAGTAAAATTTGAAAGTCATGAATTTGAGTGATTATATCCTTGTCATCAGACATGCGAAATTCCAGAAAATTTGCAACTGTAAACTTCTGCGTAGAAGCCTCTTCTAAGACATATTTCTTGTTTATGCTTTCCCATATTTCAGAAGCAATTTTAATAGGGAAGTATGCATCAAACAGTTGGTTAGAAATAGTACTTAGAATAACATGATGACATATACAATTTACTTTTACCCATTCAACATAGTCAGATTCAGGTTTCGTTTGGGATAAAGCAAAAGAAACATTCGATACTTCTAATGCAGTGAAAATCTTTTCTTGCCATCATCGGTAATGAACACCGTCAAACGTTTCAATTTTAAAAACATCAGGAAGAGGATTTTGCGAGACTGTCGAAACAGTAACAAGTTGGTTGTTAGGCGCAGACGGCGTTACCGGAGAAGAAGGAGTTTCGAATCCTTCCATTTAGTTAACCATCGTAGAAATAGATATTACTCTTAAGATTGTTGTTCTACGGTGATAATAAACAAACGAAATGTAAATAAGAAGGAATACCAAACTGTTGAGGCGTGCAGGAATGCACTGTCCTTAAGAGTATTTCCGCCTTACTCAACGACGAACGTCGGTGCAGTAGTAATCCACGGCGGGTACCCTCCCAGGATACAACAACAAGAGGAGCGAAGCATGCACCCGCAAATCCCTCCTCAGTGAGAGGTCTTTGATCGTTCTTCCAGCGATCACTGGAGTAGCGGCAGCGGCAGCGGCAAAAAATGAACGGAAAAGATAGTGTCTAGTGTTTCTGTTCTATCGAACGATAGTGGAAAACAAACATAAATAACCAAGAAAGGAAGCGTGAAAGGATGTGTTTGGTTACAAATGTGTTGCGGTTTGGAACTGCCAAACGAACGAATGCATTGCAGGGGCCCAGGTTAAAAATTGGTTCAATGAACCGAATGGCAAAACCAAGTCGGGGTCGCGCCCACACAAGGGCTCTGAGAGGCCAGATTTGCACCCCCCCCCCTTGCGCGTGGGATGCGACGTGCACCAACGCGCCCGATTAAAGGGTTTCCAGACCGGGCCGGCCCAAACCCCATTGGCAAGGCCCACCATGCACGTGCGTAGGGCCTATTCCCTTTTATTCCTCAATTGTACTATGGACAAGGGTCCATATATAAGGAGGAGGGAAGTCTCCACCACAAGCAATATGGGACTAAACCTTTGCCTTTTGGTTTGAAATACAACAAAGAAGTATAACAATCCCCCACTATTTCAAAACAAACAATATAAAAACCGAGTTGACCACTGGAAGAACTTAAACAAATGACATGCATAAGCTTTGGTAGAACTGAGTTCTTTGAACTAAAACATAGAGTAGATGTACGTAATCTGTAGAAGATTAGTTGAACTATGTTCGTGAACTAATTCCTCCTTTATCTGATTAGTGGTACATTACTCACATGACATTCATAAAATCAATTACCTTTCTTACGGATTGGCACCTTTAGGCCATGCACCTACTGGGAAAATTCATGAATGCTCTAGAGATCTGCCCAAATCACAACAGGAGCAGCCCCACTCCACACTCATATAGTTGGACTTTCATCAAGCATATATTGCAGTATATACACCACCATTAATGGCTATAAAATCCATTAAGAAATATATTCAACTCAATCATTGCAAATTGTTGTTTACATCATAAGAATGAGATACATATATTACAACACATTGAGTCATCCAGTGACTTCGTTTTTCCCATTGAACCTTCTTCCCAGGATCACCGTTCATGAAGCTTGGGTGTCCATCACTTCGACTTCTGGTATGGGCATAGTCCCATTCTCCTCGATGTATCGCTCACTAGTCGTTGACTTAATGGCTTTGTTAGAGTATCGGCCAAGTTTAATTCTAACTTAACATAATCCATTGAGATTATGCTATCACATACAAGTTGCCTCACAATATTGTGACGTGGGCGAATATGCCTACTCTTCCCATTGTAAACTTTGTTTTTAGCTCTTGCTATGGAAGCTTGATTATCACAGTGTATAAACACTGGTGGAGAAGGTTTCTCCCAAATGGGAAGATCCATTAGAACATGTCTCAGCCATTCGGCTTAGTTCCAACCTTTTCTAAGGCAATAAACTCAGATTCCATAGTGGAACGAGCTATACATGTTTGCTTGGAAGATTTCCAAGACACAACACCTCCACCCATAGTGAAGATGTAGCCACTTGTAGATTTCAATTCATCTGAATCCGAAATCCAATTGGCATCACAAAATCCTTCTAGCACATTTGGAGATCCACAAAAAATCAATCCATGATTAATTGTGCCTTTAAGGTATCTTAAAACCCTATGTAGAGCATCCCAATGATCCTTATTAGGATTTTGAGTATATCTACTTAATCTCCCCACTGCATATGCTAGATCTGGACGAGTACAATTCATTAAGTACATCAGGCTTCCAATAACTTGTGCATACTTGACTTGTTGAACACTATTACCTTTATTTTTCTTGAGATTGTAATTAGAATTAAAAGGTGTACTGACCGGCTTACAATCAAACATTGAAAACTTATTGAGAATTTTCTCAACATAGTGTTCTTGGGATAGCAAGATGCAATCATCATTTTTAAGAAGTTTAATTCCTAAAATTACATCTGCCTCACCCATATCTTTCATGTCAAAATTAGAAGCCAAGAAGCCTTTTGTACTATTTATTATATCAATATTAGTGCAAAAAATAAGCATGTCATCGACATAGAGACATATTATAACACAACCTTGGTTATCAACTTTAGAATATATACATTTATCTCCTTCATTTATATGGAATCCATATGATACAACGACCTTATCAAATTTCTCATGCCACTGTTTAGGTGCTTGTTTCAAACCATAGAGAGATTTGATTAGTCTGCATACCATATGTTCTTTTCCCGAAACTACATACCCTTCAGGTTGATCCATATAAATTTCCTCATCTAAATCTCCATTCAAGAAAGCAGTTTTAACATCCATTTGGTGTATGATTAATTTCTTAATAGATGCCAAAGCAATTAAAATTCTAATTGAAGAGATTCTAGTAACAGGAGAAAATGTATCAAAATAGTCAATATCCTTTTGTTGTTTATATCCCTTGGCAACCAAATGAGCTTTGCATTTATCTACAGTCCCATCTGTTTTCAATTTTCTTTTAAATATCCATTTACATCATATGGGTTTAATACCTGGTGGAAGATCCACTAATTCCCATGTATGATTAGATGATATAGATTCAATTTCACTATTAATTGCTTCCTTCCATAAAGAGGAATCAGTTGAATTAATAGCTTCATTGTAAGATTGAGGATCATTTCCACTATAAAGGAATAGAAATCATCACCAATATTCTTTTCCTTCCTCATCCTAGTGGATCTCCTAGGTTTTATATCATCCGGTTCTAAAACATCATTAGAATTGGATGTACTTGGGATATTCTCGAAAATTTCATTTGAAGGATTAGCTAAGTTTTCTAAGGGAGTTTTCATAGGAAAAATATGCTCAAAAAATTCAACATTTTTAGATTCAACAATTGTATTAGGTTCTACAACATTGTTGCCACTTCTAATAACCATGAATCTATATGCAACACTATTCTGAGCATAACCTATAAAAACACCATCTAGGGTTCTAGATCCCAATTTTCGTTTCTTAGGCTCAGTTAATAAGACTTTAGTTAGACACCCCCACACTTTGAGGTATTTCAAGTTAGGAGGATATCCTTTCCATAATTCATATGGTGTCTTATTTGTCTTCCTACTAGGGATGCGATTTTGAAGAAAACAAGATGACAAAATCGCTTCCCCCCACAAGTTGTTGGGTGCTCCTGAATTGATTAAAATAGAATTCATCATATCCTTTAGAGTTCTATTTTTACGTTCAGCAATACCATTTGATTGAGGCGAATATGGAGGCGTGTATTCATGTATAATACCATGGTTCACACAAAATTCATTAAAGGGAGAACAATCATATTCACCACCCCTATCTGAGCGAAGACGTTTTATTTTCTTATTGAGTTGATTTTCTACTTCTGTTTTATAATTAACAAACATTCCAAAGGCTTCATCCTTTGAATGTAGTAAATATAATTTTGTATATCGTGAGAAATCATCTACAAAAATAATGTAATAACAGTTCCCACCTCTAGATAGGTTTCCTTTTAAATCACCAAGATCAGTTTGAATTAAATCGAGCAATTCAGAATTTCTATGTGAAATTTGAGGACACGGTTTCTTGGTAGATTTTGTTTCAGCACATATTTGACATTTATTATTTAAATTAACAACACCATCAATATCCTTTAGTAAACCTAAAGATTTCATGTGTTGTAAATATTTAAAATTAACATGTCCTAATCTATTGTGCCATACATCAAAAGAATCAACGATATAAGCAGAAGGACTTATTTCATTATCAGCAGAGTTGGGTACATTCAACATAAAAAGGTCATTTGAATAGTATCCCATGCCTATGTAGTCTCCAGATTTGGAGAGAATGACCTTGTTTGATTCAAAGGACACTTTCACCCCAAACTTCACAAGTTGAGAGACGGAAATTAAATTCACACAAATATCTGGGACAAACAGTACATCTTTGATCAGCAGAATTTTCCAGAAGTCATCTTGATCATGACATTTCCCTTTCCAGTCACAGGAGAAGCAGTGGAGTTGCCCATGACAACCCGGTGTTCCTCCCGTCCCACTTCAGTGAAAGTCACGAAGGCATCTCTATTGCCACTGATGTGGCGACTAGCCCCCGAGTCAATGATCCAATCATTCTGGTGGAATGATCCCATGCTGTCAATGCTGACAAATGCCACAAACACGTTCTCAGTAACAAGGTTGGTTGAAGGTTACTTCGGATCCTGGATTGCTTCTTTCTTCCTATACCTGCATTTAGGAGAAGTATGACCAGGTTTGCCACATACATAACAAAAAACATTATTTTTATCTATGTCTTTGCGGCCTTTGTTTTTATAATTGTTTCTTTTATCCTTCTTCTTCCAATGATTTTTAGCATGATCAGAAGATTTATTATTTTAACATCAGAGTTAACAAAATTCGCGGAAGAAATCAGTTCCTTATTCATATCAGATTTTTCTCTTATACGGTTTTTATCTTCCACTCGGATGTGTATTATCACATCATCCAGAGACAGTCTTTCGTTTATATTTTAAATTATTCTTATAATTCTTCCAAGAATTGGGAAGTTTTTCAATTAAACTACCAACTATAAACGATTCAGGAAGATCTATCTTTTCATTTTTCAAATCATCGAGTAAATTTTGAAAGTCATGAATTTGAGTGATTATATCCTTGTCATCAGACATGCGAAATTCCAGAAAATTTGCAACTGTAAACTTCTGCATAGAAGCCTCTTCTAAGACGTATTTCTTGTTTATGCTTTCGCATATTTCAGAAGCAATTTTAACAGGGATGTATGCATCAAACAGTTGGTTAGAAATAGTACTTAGAATAACATGACGACATATATGATTTGTTTTTTCCCATTCAACATAATCAGATTCAGGTTTCGTTTGGGATAAAGCAAAAGCAACATTCGATACTTCTAATGCAGTGAAAATCTTTTCTTGCCATCGTCTGTAATGAACACCGTCAAACGTTTCAATTTTAAAAACATCAGGAAGAGGATTTTGAGAGACTGTTTCGACAGTAACAAGTTGGTTGTTAGGCGCAGACGGCATTACCGGCGAAGGAGTTTTGAATCCTTCCATTTAGTTAACCATCGTAGAAACAGATATTATTCTTAAGATTGTTGTTCTACGGTGATAATAAACAGACGAAATGTAAACAAGAAGGAATACCAGACTGTTGAGGCATGCAGGAATGCACTGTCCTTAAGAATATTTCCGCCTTACTCAACGACGAACGTCGGTGCAGCAGTAATCCACGGCGGGTACCCTCCCAGGATACAACAACAAGAGGAGCGAAGCGTGCACCCGCAAATCCCTCCTCAGCGAGAGGTCTTTGATCGTTCTTCCAGCGATCACCGGAGTAGCGGCAGCGACAAAAAACGAACGGAAAAGATAGTGTCTAGTGTTTCTGTTCTATCGAACGATAGTGGAAAACAAACATAAATAACCAAAAAAGGAAGTGTGAAAGGATGCGTTCAGTTGCAAACGTGTTGCGGTTTGGAACTGTCAAACGAACGGATGCATTGCAGCGGCCCAGGTTAAAAATTGGTTCAATGAACCGAAGGGCAAAACCAAGCCGGGGTCGCGCCCGCACAAAGGGCTCCGGGAGGCCGGATTTGCACCCCCCCTTGCGCGCGGGATGCGACGTGCTCCAACGCGCCCGATTAATGGGTTTCCTGACCGGGCCGGCCCAAACCCCATTGGCAAGGCCCACCATGCTCGTGCGTAGGGCATATTCGCTTTTATTCCTCAATTGTACTATGGACAAGGGTCCATATATAAGGAGGAGGAAGTCTCCACCACAAGCAATATGGGACTAAACCTTTGCCTTTTGGTTTGAAATACAACAAAAAAGTATAACAAAATATGATGTCCCAAGCATGTTGTCCCGTCGTGTCCTATCTCGACCATACATACACTGCATTAATCTTTATTAGGAGTAGATTTTTGGATAAATGTATGGTAGGGATTTTTTAGGACACAACGAGGACAGCAAGTCCAGTACAACAGATTTGGAGGCATATGGCCTTGTCGTCATATATGGTACAATAATTCCGGTCGGAAAGAAATAGTTAAAAAAAGAGTGCAGCAATTTGGCACGCACACACTGTTTTACTGCATAAACCGAAAAATCTAACTCTTGTAAGTTGGACCGATTATTCAAGAAGGCCTGAATCCCAATGCAGCTGGGATTGAATACGCGGTCGCGCAACTATTAAGTACAGAATTACAACTCCAAAGTATTGCCCAGTTATAACGCATCGCCGCCTCTTCCGTGTCTGATTCTCCTTGTGACGAATTTCTTGCACCGTCTTCTTCCATCGCTGCATGGGAAAGATGGCTTCAGGAAAGAAGGTGACCCTTCGTAGCTCTGACGGTGAGGAATTTGAAATCGACGAGGAGGTTGTTGTGCAGTTGCAAACCATTCACCTCATGATCGAGGACTGTGAAGATAACACCTTCCCCCTACCCAACATCACTGGGAAAATCCTCGCCATGGTGATTGAGTACTGCAAGAAGCATGTCGAGGTTGCCCATGGGGACAACGACGATCAAGCTTCTGCTTCCAAAAAGGATCTTGAAGCTTGGGATGCAGAGTTTGCCAAGGTTGATCTCGTCAGGCTCTTTGACCTAATCCTTGCCGCAAACTTTTTGAACATAAAAAGCCTCCTAGACCTGACTTGCCAAACTCTGGCAGAGATAATGAAAACGAAAACTGTAGAAGAGATCCGTACGCTTTTCAATGTCAAGAACGATTTCACTGCGGAGGAAGAAGCCGCACTGCGGAAGGAGTGCTCACGCTCCTTTGAGTCAACATAAAATAATCATGTAGCTAGCAACCTGTTGTGGTTGTCTTAGTTTCTCTTTTGATTTCGGATAGCTGCGCTTCGTGGCCGAAAGACTATGTCACTCTGTCTTCATTTTATAAAATTAGGTTTCAAAAAAATAAAAAATCATCTTTATATGGCATCGACCAACTTGATATATATCTTTTAGCATGATATTATAATGAGCAAGACTTTCTTGTAGGGTGCGCGATATTAGTTCTATATCATGTCCGAGTAATACTATTAATATTATATCTTATCAGCAGGTGATAAGGTGGAAATTTCCAAACTGATTATAACCAAATTTTATATGGTTCGTAATAGATCACTTGATATTGCTAAGACGACGCCTCGGAGTCGGATGCAACTGCCACCAGCGATTGCCCAGTCAGATAAATTTGGAGTGCAAGATCACAAAATAGCAGCGGCATTTTTATATACAATTTAAATATCTACTATTTTTTTTTAACAACCGACCGCCTTTAACAGCATAGCAAGAAACGCAGGGGGCCTTTTTCCCTTCGTTACAGCCGAGGATCAAATTCCTATAATATTGCACATTGCAACTCGAGCTAATTCTAAAGATTAACATTTACATTTTACAACACTACAATCCTAGTACTCCAGAGCTCAGAGACATTGCCTACCTTGCTTTTGTTGTGTGCATGATTGATCGACAATAAGATGTACAAGTGGCTATCCTTTCTCTTACATTTAATATAAGAACAAAGTAGAAGATGATGCGATAACCCATAGCCATCAGAAACAAAACCAGTAGATTTGTCCACTTTGCACTCGTAGATGAGGAGATGCTATAAGAACCACGCACGGCCTGGACACCAGAAATGGCTCTCACCTGTCCAACTGCATAGGATGTTCCAACATACTCGTTCTCAAGGAGACCCTGCAAAAGGAAAACGAAATCAGAGCGATCAGAAAAGGTATACCAATATCTTTTTCAGTCATATATCTATAAATATAGAACCTGCAAACCTATATACCTGTATCGAATAAGTATGGAATGAAATATATGACAGTGGATAACTCCACACAGCTTCAGGCAAACTGTTTCTCATCCTAACATATCCGGCAACGAGCATCATTATCACCTGAAAACAACAATAAAACATACGCGATGACATATGCAACATCCTTATATATATTAGAGGATCAAAGTGTAGTCTTAGTAATGCATGTCTCTGCATCTGCTGATTTGTTTTACATGTTCACCAATATCAAATTCAAATAACAAATGGATAATGAAGAGCACTGCAAAGGTTGTGTATGATGAATAGGGAAAAGAATGTGTGACTTACATGTATGAAAACCAATGATAAAATGCTGCCAAATGGTTCTTGCCATATGTAGGCAATGATCATCATCAATGCCTCATTTGCTAGCAGGAACATGAAGAAATTTAGCACAAAGTACATCAACAGGCTAAACTCATCCCTCAGTTCAATTAGAAAATAGAATATCAAGCTGGAACATATTGATATCAAAAAGAGGAAAGGTATGGTGGCTAGCAGATGACCCAGTAGGAAAATAAATGCTCCCGAGTGCTGGTTTGATTCTTCATGTGTGTAAAGCTGCATAAACCAACAGATACTTTTTAGTCCCACTTCAACGAATAACAAGAGTTCGACAATTGATTATTATCAATAAGTACAAAAGCACATCCATTCTCTGTAGCAGGGAAAATATTGAAGGTCTACTATTACACCATCGATAACTGGCAGATTCTAGAAGCAAATATAGAAAAGTACATCAGAACCATATTATCATAAGCATTCCCCCTCCCCCCACCCCAGTAGGGCTGCAAACTTAATGACCCGGAAGGGGGCATGTGCCCTACACAGGCTCGGGAATTGCAGTGTGAATTTTAGCGCAGATTTTAAGTGAATGCTAATTGTGCCGTACTAGCATGCTTGCCCAAGGTCAACACCAGTTTTCAAGGCTTGGCCAAGCCATAAAAACTGGCAACGAATGGTTAGACATGGTCAACTTCATAGATGAACTTTGTCTTAAAAGGCTCGCAAGAATACTTAAGAAAACTCATATTTACACCAAAGTACACATCTAAACAAGAACAGATCACTTTGGACAAGTTTGGATATTGTTAGAGAATTGACTATCGATTACTGCCTTCATTCAATATTTCCAAAATAACATTTCTCAGGAGGACAAGTCACTATGGTCAAGTTACGATCAATGATTGGCATGATAGTGTGACTTCTTTACAATGCCACACTCATGGAGCTCGATGAAAATATAACAGGTTTCCCTCTTTTTTTGACATGGTAGAGCATTAGGTCTTTGACTTATAATTTGTTGTGACTCCATAGCCAACAGGATGCCATCACTAGATCTGGCTGTAAGCATTTCCACATAAGAGGGAGGTGTACCCCAACTAGTCTCAAGCTTATGTTCATAGTTGGTAAAGAGGGAGGTGTACAAGAGAGGAGAGAAGAGAAGAGATGGAGTGAATATGTTGAAAACTTCTGGAGAAGATTGTGCGTGTGTTATTATTCTACCAACAGATTTGTAGTTCTTTCTTATTTCTGCATCCCAGAGTTGTGTTTTCAATCAATTCATCCATATCACCGTTATCCATCATTCGGATATGTTGCCTCTACTGCTGCTATCCTTTTTCGTGCAATCTTGTTCATGTCAACCACCTATCGCCCGTGCAGTGTTGTGCGTGTTGACCACGTCTGCCTGCTACCAAGCACTCTGTGGAGTATTCAGTGGTATTACTGACGGAGATGATATTCATTGTGCCTACTTGCCTTCTGTCTACTATAGCACCATATATTGCTATAGATTAATCGAGATTTCTTCTATTACAAGCTCTTATACTTCCTAAGACACTATGTACTAGAAGGGTTGTGTGTGACTACTTGTACGAGTTTCATATGCGTTAGTTTTATGTTTCAGTCTATATACTGCATTTGGGCCTATCATGGCAAAGTGGACATTGGATTCTCTCATGCTCCATGTAGAGGAGTGTTTGAGAATAAGTATGAATTATTAAGTGCCTTATGTTAATAGGATGAGTTTGTTGGCCCGTTAGGGTTTTGTGTCAAGTGATATGGATCCTTACAAAAATTTCGTTGGAGCGTCCCTAACTAACGACGCGCTGCATCGACACCAGGGTGTAGTGATAAATATACAAGGGGTTTCGACACAACGGCACCCGGTTGTGTTGAAGGACAGAAAAGAGTTTCAACATCTTGGACGGATGTGGGTAAAGAAGTTAGTCTTGCTGCATCATTGTCTGGATGTAGTGAAAAATGTACAAGGGTTTCTACATCTTAGATGGAGGTGGGTAAAAAAGTTGGTCATGTCGCATCATTGCCCGGATGTAGTGAAAAAATGTGCAAGGGGAACATTTTCAACGAAGGCATGTAAAGAAGCAAGTTCAACAAAAAAGGATTAGATTGGATCTTAAAATATTGACTTTTTGATAGGGAAATCTTTGGAGATAGTGGATACTATGATGAGAAGAAAGTCAATATAGCTTGTTTGCAGGAAACCAAGTGGACAGGGGAACATTGTAGAGAGATTGGAGACACGGGATACAAAATCTGGTATACATATATTGATAAACATAGAAATGGCATAGGTATTATTGTTGATAAGATGTTGAATGATGATGTTGTCAAGATCACAAGGATGGGTGATAGAATCATAGCTATCAAGGTTGTTCTTGGGGGAAATATTTTTAACATTATTAGCGCTTATGCCCCCCAAGTTGGCCTTAGCAATGTTGGATATGAGAGTTCATGGTGGTTTTGGATATGGCAACAGAAACGGAGGAGAGAGGATATTAGATTTTGCAGTTGCATATAATATGATTTTGACAAACACCCATTTCAAGAAAAGAGAATCTCATAAGATTACTTTCAAGAGTGGACACAACAGTAACCAAATTGATTACTCCTTACGAGGCAGGTGGATCGTAATATATGCAAGGATTGCAAAGTGATTCTTGACGAAGAACTCACGACCCATCATAGGTTGGTGGTTTTGGATATTAACATGAAGATCAATACAGGCAAGCATAATAGAAATCAAGATAGTAGGATCAAGTGATGGAATCTTAAAGGAGGAAAGAAATTGACTTTTCATGATAAACTCGTCAAGGAGGGAACTTGGAACTTCGAGTCTGATGTTAACACTATGTGGCATAACAGGAGCTCCTGCATAATAAAAATTTTCAAAGAGGTTTTGGGGGAGTCCAAAGGTTGCACAGGAAGAGACTTGGTAGTGGAATGATGAAGCACAGAAGGCTATTAAACTGAAAAGGGAGATCTGTAGGAGCTTGCCCAAACTCGAGATGATGTAACGTTCCAAAGATACAAGCAAGCAAAGAAAGAAGCTAAAAAGGTTGTTCGGAAGGCAAGGTCTAGATACTTTTGATGATATGTATAAGAAGTTGAACACAAGACAGGGAGAAAGATACATATAAAATGGCTCGTATAAGAGAAAGGAAAGGAAGAGACTTGACTCAAGTAAAATGCATCAAGAATGAAGATGGCAGAGCGTTGGTGAAGGACGATGATATCAAGAACCAGTGGAGAAATTATTTCCATAAGCTTTTCAATAGAGAAATTGCAAATAATATTAGAGACTCGTGTGACATGAATACAAGAGATATCATTTACACACGAGGACTTTCACCATTTGAGGTCAAGAATGCTTGAAAAAGATGAAAATGGGAAAGGCATGCGGACCAGACGGTATTCCCATTGACGTATGGAAGAGAATGGGGGATGAAGGAGTTATGTGGTTAACAAAGTTCTTTAATAAGATCATGAAGACCAAGAAGATGTCGGATGAGTGGAGAATTAGTATTATAGTCCTCATCTACAAGAACAAAGGTGATGTTCAGAGTTGCACAAACTACATAGGTATCAAGTTGATGAATCACACGATGAAGCTTTGGGAGAGGATTATTGAGAAGAGGCTCAGATCTATATCAAACAACCAATTTGGTTTTATGCCTGGAGGATCAACAAAAGATGTTATTTTTCTGATAAGGCTTATGGAGAAGTATAGAGATAGCAAAAGAGATCTTCATATGGTGTTTATTGATTTGAAAAAGTCTTATGATCGAGTACCCAGAGAAGTGTTGTGGATGGTTTTGAAGAAAAATTGTGTGTCAATCCAATACATTGACTTGATCAAAGACGTGTATGATAGCTCTACTGCTAGTGTGAAGACTCATGGAGGAGAGACACCAACGTTTCCTATCACAGTTGGGGTACACCAAGGATCCACACTCAACCCATATTTTATCGTTCTTGTTATGAATGAGTTGACAAAAAATGTTCAGGATGATATTCCTTGATGTATGTTATTTGATGATGATATTTTTTTGATTAATGAAACTAAAGGTGGAATGAATGATAAAGTTGAACGTTGGAGAAATGCATTGGAATCAAATGGATTGATGATTAGCAGGAACAAAACTGAGTATATGCATAGCAATTTCAGCCAATCTCGCAGTGTGAATGGTGTAGGCAAGTTGGACAGAGTAGATATACCAAAATGTGATAAATTTCATTACTTGGAAACTGTTATTCAAATAGATGGGGATGTACAAAATGACGTTGTCACGGGATCACTGCAGGATGGTTGAAATAGAGGAGTGCAACTGGAGTATTATGTGATCGGAAGATCCATCTCAGGTTAAAATGTAAATTTTATAGAACAGCTATAGGGTCAATCATGCTCTACGGGAGTGAATGTTGGGCGGTGAAGAAACAAGGTCTCAACAAGATGAACATGGCTGAAATGTGTATGCTGAGATGGATGTGTGGGAAGACAAGAAAAGATCGCTTGAGAAATGACTATATCAGGAATAAAGTGGAGGTGGTGAGCATTGAGGACAAGTTGTGTGACGGTCAACTCAGATGGTACGGACATGTGCAACGCAGACCGACTAATGCGTCTATACGAAGCAACGCTATTGAGTCAAGCACAATAAATAGAAGAAGAGAAAGGCCTAAATTAACATGGGACGAGCTTAAAAAGAGAGATTTTGAATCTCTACATCTCAACCAGAATATAGTCCATGATAGAGATGGCTGGAAACGAAGGATCTATGTAGCCGACCCCAACATAGTTGGGACTGAGGCTTAGATGATGATGATGATGATGTGTATATGTTCGCTAGAATTTTGAACTGAGTGTTTCACAACGAAGGGTGGGGTCCTGTTACAGAATATGCATTATTTATAAAAAGGTCTTATGTAAATGGACATGAGTTTGTTGGTTCATTAAGGTTTTGTGTCAAGTCTGTATTTATTTGGTAGCAGAAGAACTGAGTCTGCTTCACAACAAAGGGTGGGTCACTTAGGATTAGGAACGTCAGTCTACAGACAATAGCAAAAAAGTTGTTGCTTGGTAATGAAAACTAAAACAGAGTGGGACCGGTGTTTTGAAGCTAGCTTGGATATAATTAGGAAATAGAAAAATATGTAGAAGTAATAGAAATTAAGAAATGTGGAACTAAATACATGCTATACAAAACACATGACATGTATACTCAATAAGTAACGCTTGATATATGAACTGTATCAAATAAGATATTAAAATGTTACCTTAACTTCTTTAACATGAGCAGGTAACCCTGCAATACTGAGCAACGAGGTGAATGATACAAACACAAATATAGCAGAAACTCTGACCTGTCAGTAGAGAAATGGAGCAAAGAGTCAAGTATGGAATTTAGTGCATTGCAGACATAAAGGTTATAAAAAAATTGCTGTGAATGTGCTGTTTAAATTTGATTGTTATAGGTTGAGTTTCTCAAGAAGACTGACTTCATTTTGCTTCAAATACTCATAGAAGCTTCTTGAGTGTAGGCTCAGATACCAAATGTAGAATGTAGACTGTGACTCTCTCTCTCTCTCTGTGTTGTGGGGTTGGGGGGAGGGGGTGTTGGGGGGTCAGAGCTATCTTAAAATAATTAATGTAAAGAACACAGCGACTAAACCTAATTTTCTTACAAAAAGAGTTTAGCACCGTAATAAGGATAAGCTAGCACAATTTAAAACAACGCCACAAAGAGACAAAATGTAGTCTGTTTCAGTAAGGCACTAAAACAATCAAAGATAGTCTTATATAGCCAACGAACATTTGGCGTGCGAAAGGGATATCATGCTGTAGCAGCATACTTTTATGAGAAAGTACTTTATCAATGAATAATTAACATGAACAAAGAAGCAAAGACATGGTATCTGAAACATGGCAGCACACTATAGAAAGTAGTTGCCCAAGACAGTTAGTTCATGGAACCCCTTATATGATGCACTTTTGGTACCAGTAGTATCTTAATGATTAATCTACTACACCAGATCTAGTAGATAGTCCCATGCAGGATTAGGGTTCAAGAAACTAACCGCGACAGATGACAGTGTGTGTCCAACGTTGGAAAAAATTGTACCAATGGAAAGAGAGAGAATCATATACAAGACAAGCCTGAGCCAAAAGTACTTCCATTCTCTTGACATGATTAACAAGGACCTCCATGTTAAAACTGCAATTCTAGTAGCAATGCTTGCTTGGCCTTTGTATTTTAAAGAAGGACCACCCTGCAAAACAGCAAAATGGTCAGGAAATCTCCCGCCAGGTTAAACCATGCTCTAGTACTTCTGCAAACTTCTCAAAACTGCCTCTGATGATCCATCAATTTCAAATTAAATGATGTAAGCGTAAACTGTTTTGCCACTGTTGGGGCCTATTTATCATGTGGTTACACTACATCAATCTGAAAATGGGGGTTAGTGGGAAAAACCTTCTGTATCAGTTTACTCATTATTGTTTCAACAGCAGTGGAATCAGCAGATGATTTATACGTAGCTTCAAGGGTTCGAATTGCAACAGCAGTGTCCATATTTACAGAAGAGAAGTCTCCATGGTCATCCTGTCGCAATTATGTGAATAATTGCATCATAAGGCTTCATATTCGAAGTACAATAAAATTAGTAAAATATTCCACTGCAACAAGGGAATACCTGAAGACTTTTACACATGGCTATGATTCTGTCAAATTCTGTGTTGATTGCACGTAAGAAATGATCCGATGGGCTTTGCATTATAGGGCAAGGGAAACCGGCATTAGAAAAATGCTGTATTAAGATCGAGTAGTTAGTGTTAGCCATTTGTTCATTTGAGGAAAAAATTTAGCATGGAAAAGAGAGTGACTTGCAAAGGCAGGGCTGGGAATTATACTGAAAATCAGCTTTCGGAATAACTAAAAGTCTAAGCTAGCAGTCATGATCTTATTAATGAGCTCTGGCAACTCACACAACTTCCACTTTAAAATGTTTTTATATATCTTATGGCGTGTAACATTGCACTTTATACATGCTAGCGAACAGTTTTATTGATGCAACACTGTGGAAAGCAAATATTACACTACATGTCAAGCTGCTGAAAATAGGGGCATCATTACCCACATGTTTCATCTCTGCTTTTAAGGACTGCTAGCTGCTTAATCCAACACAGAACAGGTGACTGGGTATATCAAACAAATATTCCAAAAATGGTTATTGTTGTAGTAGGTATAAACCCAGACACTGCTTGATTGGATCAAGGCAACTTGAATGTGCACCTCCAAAAGGCATGAACAATATAAGCAAACAAATACACTTGTTAATTCAGAAAGAACAGGAAAAGGACAGCAAGCAGAAGCCAAACGGGTTGCCCAATTACTCAGCCAAATATTGGCATTGGACCATATGTCCACAGTTTAAGAGAGCAATTCACTGTAGCATGTGTTGAGTACAAGGTGGTGGATGAAGAGAAATGCAAACCTAAAAACGCCCATGTGCCCTTTGGCATGCTTGAAGGCGCTGAAAACAAGAAAGGGAGATGGGAAAAACGGGGAGGTGCCGAACAAAAGCAAACCACAAGAACCAAAGGAACTCATCCAGCTGTTAATTTCTATTCTAAAAAAAGCCATTATCCCCTCCTTCCATTTTGCAGTTATGGGCGACATAATTTGCCAAGGAACTATTCGGAATCAGGATCTCATGATTGTTTGAAATAAATCATGCAATCCAAACACACTGTGGAACTGTAAGTTCTAACAATTAAAAAAAAAGATTTGATCTGAAATGAAATGCCAGTCTTGTTCCGTCAAAATTATCCAACAACAGGTCTCCAAGGTGGTATCTTCAAATAAGTAACCCCCATGATGTCTTAATCAGGGAACCACCAAACAGAGAGAGAAATCTGCTGACTGTCAGCTGCAAAACCAATAAAATAGTTCCATGCAAGTGGTGAACCTCAAAACGAGATTCATATGAAGATTTGATCTCATAGAGTGAACAAGCTGAGCTAACTTCCAAAGCATCTAATCGACTAGACATCACTAATGTCATGGCAAATATGATAACTAACAATGTAAGTTATAAGAACTTACAAATTAAACAGCTCTTTTTCCTCACAATGAGGGAACAAATCGGTGACTAAGAGTTTGAAAAGTTCCAAAGGCAGTATGAACCAGTCAAGAACCCAATGAACAAGCAATTTTCAGTATTAATGACACTCATTTTTTGATGTGATGTATCTATCAATTCTTTTAATTTTTTGTTTACTCTACCTACATTTAATAGTATCTATTAGCACATGCAAATAGTATTTTTAGCCCCTTTATGAAATTGAAACTGGGTTAGACTAGATATTGGGAGTGAGGTAACCTGGTTGAACCATGTTGGGTGTTTGGGAACTCTGTCTAGAAGAGGTTGTCAATAATAAATTACCCCAAGAAATAGGTAAAAGAAATTTCCATCCAAGATGTAATAGTTGGTCTATTTTCATTCTTGGTAAAGTCGATCTTGTTGCAATAGGAATAATGCTGATCCAGGTGTGTTTGGATGGTAAGTTTGTAGACAAGAATCTAACTTGGACTAGATTAAAATATAGGTCACACTACAAAATTATGACCCATAACAAAACTGATTGGAAAAGAAAGATCCATGTAGCCGAGCCCAACATGGTGAGGATTGAGGCTTAGATGATGGCGATGATGATGATCTACAAAATTACCAGTCTGGGCAAAAGCAAAAATGAGTTAGTATCAATTCGGGGACTCTGTTAGGACTAATGGACGTCGCATCCCATCCCATTCCAACTTCACACAAACGCTCACTATTAAAGAGGCTACTTGTTATGTTCTCGATATATGGTTCTCATTTTCACATATTCAAGTCATGAAACTCTCACATTTTTTTGAACTCGTCTAAATATGTGTTCTTACATAATGTAGACAACTAATATAAACTCATCCAAACAGTTCATAAGTATTCTACAACAATTAATTCTAGATTATAAGTTTACATAAACTGACCACGATTCTTGAGCCGCTCTTTTATTCTATCAGGTAGATTTTCTAAAAGGATACATACAATTCTATCAGTCATGTATTTCACAACTTTCTAGAAAAATGCTTATTTAGTCTGAAACCCAGAATTAAAACCCTAACTAAATAACCATGTTACTCCAAGTGTGCTCAGATGGTCCTACTTAGCCATATTCTATACATGTGTGTATTTGTACACATTTTCTTATCAAGTCCAAGTCTAAACAGCATCAGAGTCATTAATGTAAACACATCTGACCTTTACCGAATTTCAACACAGCTACTTGAAAGAGGTAGAGAGAAAAGGCCAACCATAACAAATGATCAACATACCTCATCAAACCAACCCACTTTTGCCCTTCCTCAGAAACCAAATATATATATATATATATGAGTGTGTGCACGCACACAGCACGTGCATCCTCAAAAGGAAAAGGATGAATATCATCCTACATTCATTTTAGGTTATAACTACATAACGAATTAGCCGGTAAGAAAAAATCATTTAAAACTTGGAATCGACCTACTCGTTCATATTTTAGTTAAACTTAAGGATATAAGCAAGCATACAAAGTAACTACAGACTAACCTGCAAACAAGCTAACGTCTCGCCAAAAAAGAGTGTATTCCCGTTTGAAAGCAAACATATTCTATCAAAAAGCCCAAAAACTTCTGTGCTGCTCTGGTACATCGTAAAAATGAGAGTACAACCAGTGCTAGCAAGCTTCTTTAGAGTAACCATCAATAAGAGTGCTGATACACTGAAACATGACTTCTAAGCAGATAAGTCAATCAAGAACTACAAAAAACTTTCAACAAACAGTTATACTGAAAGAAAGGTAATACCTGTCAAGATGATAAAGAGGTTCATCAATAAATATAATGTGAGGTCTCATTACAAGTTCTCTTGCGATGCTAACCCGCCTCCTCTCACCTCGAGGAAGACTTTTCATATTGCAATTGCCTCCAATTAGCTTATCAGAGTAATCTCCCAATGACATAGATGCAATTGCTTCCTCAATCACACTCTTTTTCTCAGTGAAGACTCCAGGTAGTTGTAAAAGTGCTGAGTAGTAGAGCATCTCCCTTACAGTAAGAGATTCGATCAGCACATCTTCTCTATCCACATATCCCTACAAATCAACCACATGTAGATATGAGCTTTGTTAGAATGACATGCATAGAATTCGTCTGCAAATCCTATACTATTATATCACGTGATCATCTTGGTATCCTCAAAAATTCAGTTAATATACAACAGTGTTTGCATATTTTGAAAGAAAAGATGTTTACTACAAACAAATTAGCAATGAGAAGTTAGCAAAAAATACTTTAAATTGTAGCATTAGCGCATACAATTATGTATGTGTTTGTGCATGCACATGTGTGCGAAGAGAGGACAGAACTACCCGTCAACTTCGACCTCAAGAATTTACTAACAATAAAATTTTGGCTACAAGTATATATGATGAAAATAACTCAAGAGTTTGACAATATGCTGTCTTCAAGGTGAAATCTCAAGTATTTCACTACAATGGTTTGCCATTAGAATTTGTGTTCCATTTTCACAAACAACACTTGAGGTTTGCATGTTCCGGTATAGAGCAAGACAAATGAAGAAATTGAAAATACCACTCATAAATCCTGACGCTTTGAAATTATGTCCAACATCATAGTATGCCGCTGAACAAAGTGGACATATTAAATATGGTCCAATCCAGCTACAGCTACTAAACCTACTCATTAAGGCTGGTCCTTTCCCAAACAAAAATATTCAGCTCCATGCTACTAAGTGGATCCAATTTTGAAAATAGCTATTCTAAGTGTAGAAAGATAGGAGACTAGAAAGATATTTGTTATTGATAGTGGGCAAATGCCCTCCTATATATAGGAGAGGAGGCAAGTACAAGGAAGCATAACTTAATCCTCATGGGACAAGTCAATTAGGCCCATGTACATAACAAACTGACTAATCTAACACTCCCCCTCAAGCTTGAGCATGGGCGAAACACATGTTCAGCTTGTTCATACATGAAAAAGATAAAATATCTCATACAAAAAATTGATCTCCCTTGACAAGAAATGATCTCCCCCTAAATCTTGCAATGCAAAAATTTGAACACTCTTAACACTTCCCTTGAAGAAGATAGCATGTAGAAGCAAACAAGTCTTCTCCCCTTGATGAAGATAAGATCAATGCAGAAGCATTAATAGTAGCATGAACACTCTTAACACTTCCATTTGTTTTTGTTCGAGCTTTTGCTCTTTTCTGTACAGTTTCAGTAGAAAAATATATAAAGAGGGTCCCACGCTTTTCCGATCAAAAAAAAAAAATAGTAGCATGGACTCCCTATGAATTGAAAAATCACCAGACTTGTAGAAGTAATCACAAATCATTTTGTTCTAGATCTCCAAACTCGTTGAAGCAACCACAAATAAATTTTTGAATCTTTGACAAGCAATTGGAGAAATGTAGATGGTGGAGGACATATATAGATGTCATTTGATTTGCCATTGTTGTCAAAGTGTTCCTGCACAAGAATCACCAATACAGGAATATTGCGCAGTAGTTGGGATAAGAACATTGTTATTGGAATATTGCGCCATAGAAGGTCGGCACATGTCTTTGACGCGCTACTATAGGAATATGCGCTATAGTAGGTGCCAACAGCATTGACAACTACGCAGAAACTAGGCAACATGGTCAGATGATATGACTTATTCTCTTTGTCTTATCTCCTCTTCTCTCTTCTGCTCATCTTCCTCTATTCTCCCCCTCACTCCAACCACGAAGAAGATCATGAGAGTGGTTGGGGTGGAGAGTCATAAACATTGATAAAGGAATAGTGGCACAGAAATAAAGCACTACCTATATAAAGGCACGGTACGAAAAACAAAGCACTACTAGAATAAGCACGGTAGGAAAAACATCAATGTACATCTCCTTTTTTTACTTTATAAACTAGCACCGGGTCGTGTACAAATCATTACAGATTTTAAGGATCTGTTTTTTTAACCAAATTGAATTTTATTTTTTGGGTCAATGCACTAGAGGAACAAGCAGGACTTTGACCAAGGCAATGGACGTGACTATCCATATTAAAATAGCGTTCCCATTCAGTATAGGAGTCTGCGTGACAAGATAGGGCTGTAGCCCATGTGACTTTAAAGATAACGTTAATTCAGGGTTTTCCTGAAAATTGATCCTTGAAGATGATTTTTAGAATCACGAATCAAGCATATTATTTTCAATCACGTGGACGGTGGTCTCTTGGTCCAGTTGTCCGTGAAGTTGGACAGTTGCAAACCTCTTAAGTTGGACGGGTGAAAAACTCCTGATAATCAATATGTTCATGACTTTCAAGCCCAAAAGATAATCCTTTTCTGTCCTTGTGGAGCCAGAACCATTGTCTTGGCCATGAAGCAGACAATACAAGGAAAAGGATTAAGCGCTAACCCACTTCACTAAGCCCTCCCTATTTCGTGGCCGCGTAGATCAAACGACAACCATGCACGGAAGCGGCACACCGAGTATTATGATATGAATCTGCCATACGCGTGTGTATGAAGCCATGAACATTGAAAAAGATAAACCGATCTTCTAACTGATGGTGGACGGACAAGCTGGAGAAGGATGTCTCGCATAAAATGAATTTCTTTTCTTCCCTTCGTTAATCGGAAATTGTAGGAAAACAGAAGTAGTGATTCAAGTATTTGTTTGGTGCTATGTCTTCAGGCGGTCGAAGGGTAAGGAGGTGGGGTTGGAAACAAGTTGGTCGGTTGATCATGATCTCGATTCATATGAAAAAGGCAATAGACAATGATCTTAGATGACAATAAAATCCGATAAACATTAGTCATGGTCGGGATGGAGAGCGCTGACACAAATGTTGAAAAAGATTGGATTTTTATGGAAGGAAAAGGTAGAAGATGGCCACGGTGGACGGGACGATGCTTGGCGGACAGCCAAGCCAAAAAGAGACGGCGACCACCCGCAGGCGGAGACTTTCTATTTTGTCTCCCTAGGTTAGGATCATTGCTCTAATACCATGTAGAAAGTTTGAACGAGACTAGAAAGATATTTGTTATTGATAGTGAGCAAACTCCCCTATAAGAGAGGAGGCAAGTACAAGGAAGCATAACTCTTCCTAATGGGCCAAATCAATTAGGCCCATGTACATAACAAACTGACTAATCTAGCACTAGATATTGCTGCGTGGGCTTCTAAAGATCTCTATCCATATCAATTACTCTAACTGGCCATTTGAATGTAAATAAGACTTTACAATTTTTCGGTGAAAAGGCAACCTGTTGCTTGGTCATTATAAGCATTGTCAATAAATCTCCCAATTTTTTAACTATTCAAGAAAAAATCATTATTTTTTCATGTTTAGTAACAGGTTCACAGCATTTGTACCCTTTATTTGTTCCAAGGTACCCCAACACTACACATTTTGAATATCATAGATCCAATTTGTTATTCCACACAAAGCATGTACTACCAAAGACTCCCAGCAACACGTGTTTTGCCTCTTTCAGAGTGATCTGATGTAGAGTTTACTATTGGCCTTTAACTTGTGTCTTTCTCGTCATCCATAGCGATCGAGTGACTCTAATTGTTGCAGACTTGCATAGAGGCAATTGCCACAACCCCTACATGGCTATGCTGCTCTGGAGGCATGGGTGATACAAACTAATTATACTGTACTCTGGACAAGAGAAGCACTTCACAAGGCTTGCTATAAGGCACGGAACTACATCAACTACATGTCTTTTACCTTTGTCACAATGACATGGTGTGGAATTTATTGTTAAGCACTAACTAGAGTTTCTTGCACATCATCCATGATAATTGATGTGTTGTTTATTGCACAGAAAAATTCACCTAGGAAAAAGTTGCTACGTTTTTACCTAGACTATGTACAATAATCACCACCTGCAAGTGGACAGATCTTATTGTGGTATAGTTCGGGATCAAACTCAAAGGACAAAGTATTTAAGAATGATCTTATCAAAGTAAACTGTGCAAGTACTGGTACTCAACACAAAATTTGGATCGATTGTTATACTAAGATTGCAAGAATCGGATTGCTAGATTAAAGTCTAGATTTATTATATGATAGAGACACCAGGGTGGAATGGGTTTCGCCACCTCTACCCAGTGTTCTGAAAAGCGATAATCGGTGTACGGGCGGAGAGGGTACCGAATAGAGTATATACGGTATGCGGGAGTATAAGCGGGAGAATATTCGGTTTTAATCAGTTTTGATTTTTTTTTTAAATATTAATCATAAAGATATGTAAATTATATATTGACCATATAATAATACCAATGATAAGTAATTAGAAACATTTATAAGTACTAGACTAATATTGCATTCATAAGTAGTTAGAAACATTAATGAAATTAGAGAAGAAACTTGATAAGTAATTACAAACATTGATAAGTCATAGACTAATAGCACATTAATAAGTAATTAGAAACATTGATAAGTAATAGACTAATATTGCATTAATAAGTAATTAGAAACATTGATAAGTCATAGACTAATATCGCATTAATAAGTAATTAGAAACATTGATAAGTAATAAACTAATATTGCATTTATAAGTAACTAGAAACATTAATGAAATTAGAGAAGAAACATTGATAAGTAATTAGAAACATTGATAAGTCATAGACTAATATTGCATTAATAAGTAATTAGAAACATTGATGAAATTAGAGAAGAAAACATCAACAATAAGGATCAGTTCAATAAACCTTAACTATAAACTTATTGAGAAAACATGGGGAGAAGACCAAATATGTAAAGTGGAAGAAGAGAATGTAATTGTAATGACCAATAGTAGTATTAGAAATAATTAATGTAAAAAAAATTATTACTAGCATTTGATTTTGAAAATTGTCGATTAATCGGCCGATTATACCCCCAAACGGCCGATTAATCGGTCTTGGACCGATTATAGGCCGATTATTCATATGCGGAGCGCTAGACCTCCAAAACCGATTATTCGACCGATTAGACCGATTTTCTGAACACTGCCTCTACCTATTATTCACTCTCTCACTGCATCATATTAACTATGAAAATACATATGTTGGCTAGTAAATCCCCTTTCGACGTTAGGATTAAAACTTGGACAGACATCATTCCAAACTCGATGCCATGTTACCTAGAGATCATACATCCATCGCCTCGGAAAACACCTATTTGAAATTCTCATCAAGGGTTGAACAACAATCAATATGCATCCAAGATTATGGGTTTAAAGTTCTCTACACCCAAGATCTGGTAAATATCTAAACTTGATGATCTGGAAAGAGTACAAACATGAAAAGATTGATTCTAAACATATTAACAGTGGGAGAAAAGTAAGGAAGCCATCGTCAGTATAGACAACGAAGGGGGAGTTGTGGTGTTCAGATGCTCGTCTTCAAGTCGGGGATGATAGCGGTCAACGCAACAGTAAAATTGCTCCTCTAACATTCGTTGGAGGAGACCTCATGGGCGTCATCTTCTTTCACCAAGGTTGGATCTGATCACTGTGAGGAAAGAGCAGCAAGTCGACGGTGTTGGAGGTCGTCGATTAATGAAAATAGGTTCCACGGGACAAACCTCTCTCGAGGTATGGACCTTGGATCCCTAGCGAAAGTGAAGGCAGAGGCTTTATTGGTTGACGTTCGTCTACCTATGAGACTCTTTGATGGAAAATGGAGGTAAATGTTGAGCCGTTGAGGGATGAAATTGCCAAACTTGCGACATCAATTGCAGATCCTTTTCATGGTGGGAGTGGCCTTGTATTTATAAATGGGGGTTACAGTTTGGAACCCTTCTCAGCCGCCTTGCACTTAAGTCTCGGCCACCATGGATGTGAAGGGGCAACGTCGGGAGGTAGACAAAGGGTCTCATGGCCCTCACTATTCTCATCGTTGTTGGGAGAATTAGTTGGATCACATAGAAGTTTCATCAGAGGTTGAGTGCAAGTCGGGCATCGGTTGGCGAAGTCTGCCTAATCATCGGTTGGCAGAGTGGAATCCCATCAGAAAGCAAAGTCTAGACAAGCCTCAGAGGGAGAGAGTAGAATTCTCATTGGTCGCCACGCAGGGAGCTTATCAGCATAAGGGAACAATGTCAGACCGGTGTACAGGCGGCTTGGAGACACAAGAAGAGCAACTACCAGTGTAGCAATATACTATAGCAACAACATTGTTGCAGCACATTATGTAGGCGTTAAAATTCTTTTCTATAATGCTTTCTCCTCTCTTTCTTGTATTTGTGTTCTTGCCATGACTGAGCGAGTAGTCCTCGCTGGGGCACGGAGAGCAGGCTCATCGCTCATGCTCTATCTTAGTTGTCATCAAACTCAATTTTTCTCAGTATATCAGATTGTTCTTCATTCAATTTATGTTTGCATATTGAGTTGATCTCTTAATTAGCATGTTTGATATAATCCTGAGCATGGAGACCACAAAACTTAAGATTAGATCCCCAAATGGATGTGTAGGATTTCAAATGTGATCACAAAAGGGACCCTATAGAACGATTGAGTCATAATCTGTGGATAACAAGACATTGAGCCCACGGGAAGTTCAATCCCTATGCAATTTGCATTTTGTGAGGAGGTGAATTCACATGGTCTTAATCTTGATAGTTGTAATAACTAAGTTGTAACAACTAGGAAGTCTAGGATAGGTACGTAGGTGATGGTGGTGAAATCCAATGTCCCAACGTTCTTTAATATTGACTTCAACCACCTTTAAATCTAAATCCTTGCATTGCAATTGTTTAATTCAATCACTAGTTATAATCATTCTCAAACAATCAGTTTTAAATATTTTTCTTAACGACTGGCTCTGAAAGTGATTTCTCAAAAATATTGTCCTTTGGGTTCGTCCCTTTGCTATACTGCAGTTGATTTGTTCGCTTGTGGGTAAGTTAGTTGCAATTGTAATAAAAAGTTTTAAAACCTAGGATAATTCATCTTAGGGAACTTGTGTGTGCAATAAAACGCGCATCAATGATCAATAACCTAGTTACACAGCTTGGGACTAAACACATATAGAGACCCATGTACATCTCAAGATTACTAAGTACAACTCACAGATACATATTCCAACAGTCTCGATTTTCTATACATTACAATGTTACACAGAAGCTAAAGTTTTGGTTATAAAACTCTCAGGAACTTATGTTATTGACTTATCATTGAGATTATCTTCCTCTAGATCATGCCATGCTTTTTTCTTGCAGTTCAGAAACATGTTTCCATGAATAGTCTCTCTAGTTTTTATCTTGGTGGGGAATGTCAAGAATTTAAAATCTAGTGTTACATTAAGTTGAGTTTGTTTTTGTACTTTCATGGCTCCGCAAAGTCACATATAAATTTCATGTTTGTTAAAATTGTGATCAGTACGGATATGATGTATCTAGCTTTTATAAATGCACAAACATCCTGCATCTATGTTTATGACAGTAGGATGTCATACAATGTTAGAAAATGATCGAAATGGCTATATGGAAATCTAAATACACACCACACAGTGGCATGTGAGGTCAGGTCACGTGTCATGGCGTCTTGCTTGAGTCCTGCTGGGTGGGGTGATCTTTTTCCATAAAACCCATGGCCATTCGGGTAGGGATAGGGTCAAGGATGAGATTGGGTCAGACTTTGGTTCTAGAACCTGACCTAACTTGACTCATTGGCATGGCATGTCTGTCAAAGCCAACTGAGGGGAACATGAATGAGGTTTCTATACCACTCACTTTCTCAAGAGATTACGGTAAAAATGGTCCAGATGTGATTGTGGTTCTATCCAGAAGATAGTCCTAGTAATATGAACTCAAAAGCATGCATGGAAGTGTCGGCTTGACTCTGTAAGAGAGAAAACCAGTCAGATATTGGTGCGTATTTCAATTTATGGTTTTTTTGCTAAAAGAAAATGTCTCTAGCCATGTGTGATAGAAACAGCATGCAAATAAAAGTGTTCTTCCATCTTCATCTTCTAAGCTTCAAATAAAGGTGCATGCAACGTACAAATTACAAACGCATTAGGTCAAAAATTACGGAAGGAACTAAGCAAGTTGTTACTGTAATAAATGCGAAAAATGGAAGTACGCAACTGATATTTAAAAAAAAATGACCTAAACTATGCATAAACAAAAAGCCAATAAAAAGATAAGATCACTGGTTGATCACTTACAAATGACCCATAAGGTATACCAGATTTCACCCCATTCACAAAAACCTCGCCAAACAGTTTTGCTGGTGCTTTCAGCTTGCCTGAAAAGAAAACTACATCCATGACTGACTGTGTCCAATATCATGTGAACAGATTAGGAATCTCTTTGCTATTTTATCTAAAGCTAAAAATAACAAATTGAATGATCAAAAACCCTCATTAAGCAGGGTCGCACAGCCCCCACCCGACAGGACTCTTAATGCCCAGTATGTCCCCCTCATTTCCTGACATGCTACAAATTGCATGATCCAAACCCACATTTTATTTTAAGAACTTTGAGTATCATGCTGATATCATCGCAATGCCAAAATTTAAAAACAATGTCAAATACCGTGAGGAAATAATGCAAGAAATATTTGTGCATAGCAGCTAGTGTTGTAGGAAAAAGTTTGGAATGCAACAGAAATAAGTATTCACTTCTTTTTATATTTCTAGATAGAATGAGGGAATTTTGAGTCTTTTTTCATCTGATTATACTCTTGCACAAACTTCTGTAGGAGGCCTTTACGGATATAATTTATACATTGTCTATGTATATCAGACAGCAGTTACAGTTGAAACCAAGCATATATAATCTCCATTAACATTTAATGCAATCTAAACATGCCTAAGCCTGCATATATTGACTACAAGGATGGCCACAATTAAAATATTGTCTATGTTCTTTTTACTTATAATTTTCACTGTATTTACTAAATTTAGCATTTCACAGTCCATACATACAAGGAGCACCCATTAGCTACTTTTAGTTGACAGTTTTTTTTTTGTAAACATTAATTTAAGCAGCTATGAGTATTGCTGGTAGAATATTTGAATATATGTAAGAAAAAGACTCCCTTAAAATAGCCATATATGTATCCGATTCCACAGTTTTCTTTTCCTACAAAAATATACACCAATATCCATTGCTAAAATATGATTTCAAGAATGTCTATTGATTTCCCTTTTTTTTTCATGGATGACAAAATGATGTCCAAGTTAAATCCTTCGTCAATTAACTACGCCCTCATATTGCACTAACCTGTGGTATATAAAATGTATGCTTCCCTCTTTGAAAGATGTTTCGGTTTGCAACAGAGAAGGAAACATTTAATTGTGATGTTGTTTCGACAACCCTCATATTTATTTTCCAAGAAAAACTGGGCATATGTGCTCCTAGAAGTTTCAACATCAAAATATTGGAATGAAATTCAAAATTTTACACGAACAATATAAAGCAATAAATGTGTATAGGAGGATATGAGAGGGTTCATTGCGGTTTTGGATACGGCAGCAGGAATGGTGAAGGAGAGAGGACATTTTGTAGTCGCCTATGATGCAATTTTGGCAAACACCCATTTCAAGAAAAGATCTTCTCATATGAATACTTTGAGTGGGTGCAATTGTAGACAAATTGATTACTTCCTTACAAGGCAGGTGGATAGGAAAATATGTAAGGATTGAAAAGTGACCCTGGCAAAGAATTCACCACCCAACATTGGGTAGGTGGTTTTGGATATTAACATGAAGATCAACAAAGGTAAGCAAACCAGAAACCAAGATAAAAGGATCAAGTGGTGGAATCTCAAAGGAGAAAAGAAATCAACTTCTTATGATAAACTTATCAAGCAGGGCACATGAAACTTGGAGTTTGATGTTAACACTATGTGGCATAATTTGAGCCTTGCATACTAAAATTGCCAAAGACATTTTGTTGAGTCTAAAGGGTGTGGGCCTCTACAGAAAGAGACGAAATGGTGGAATGATGAAGTATTGAAGACTCTGACGGAGGGATGTTTTCCTGCCAAGTGGTGGAATGATGAAGTATTGAAGACTATCAAACCCAAAATAGAGAGTTATAGGAGCTTGCCTAAATGATGATGCAACCTCACAGATGCAAGCAAGCAAAGAAAGAAGCTAAGAAAGCAGTTCAAGAGGCAAGGTCCAAGTACTTTGAGGAGGTGTCATATAATTAGTTAGATACGAGAGAAGGGGAAGTATATATAAAATGGCTCGTATAAGAAAAAGAAACCAAGAGATTTGCGTTGAGTAAAGTGCATCAAGAATAAAGATGGTACGATGTTTGCAAAGGATGATGATACCAAGAACTAAATGAGAAACTACTTTCACAAGCTTTTCAATGGAGATACTTTGTATATGTTAAGAGACTCGTGTGACACAAATACAAGAGATATAACTTACACACGACGAGTATCACTATCTGAGGTCAAGAATGCATTAAAAAATATGAAAATAAAAAAGGCATGCAGACCAGATGGTATTGTTATCGAAATATGGAAGAGTATGGGGTGAAGGAGCTATCTAGTTAATGAATTTCTTTAATAAGATTATTAAGACCAAGAAAATGCCACACGAGTGGAGAAATAATATTATAGTCCCCATTTAAAAGAATAAAAGAGACGTTCAGAGACGCACAAACTATATAGGTATAACTATATAGGTACAAGTTGATGAATCACACTATGAAACTTTGGGAGAGGATTATTGAGCAAAGTCTTAGATTGATAACCCAAATATCAAACAACCAGTTTGGATGCATGCTAGGGAGATCAACAGATGCAATTTTTCTAGTAAGGAGGCATGTGGGGAAGTACAGAGAAAACAAGAGATCTTCATATGGTTTTTATCGACTTGGAAAAGGTTTATGATCGAGTACTCAGGCAAGTAATGTGGAGGGTTTTAGAGAAAAAATGTGTGATAATCCAATACATTAAATTGATTATAGACATATATGATAACTCAGTTGCAAGTGTTAGGAATCCCGGATGAGAGACCAAGTTTTCTGATCATAGTTGGGGTACATCAATGATTCACACTATGCACATATGTGTTAGTTCTTATAATGGATAAGTTGACAAAGAGAATCTAGGATGACATTCCTAGGTGTGTTATTTGTTGGTGATATTGTGTTGAAATTGTTGATTGATGAAACAAAACAAAGATTGGATGATTAAATTCAACTTTGGACAAATGTGTTGGAATCAAATGGATTTAATATCAATAGAAGCAAAATTGAGTATGCGCATTGCAATTTCAGCCAGTCCAGAATTGTAGTTGGTGGTGTCAAGTTGGATAGAGTGGATGTACCAACATGTGACAAGTTTCATTACTTAGGTTCTATTATTCAAATGGATGGTTATTTCTAAGATGATTTTTATGCATGATCACACCATGATGGCTGAAATGGAGTGCAATTGGAGTAGTCTGTGATGGGAAGATTCCCTCACAGATTAAGAAGTGTGTTTTCTACAACCGATCTCCGGCCAGACATGCTTATGGGGAGTGCATGTTGGGCGATAAAGAAACAAGGCCTCAACCAAATGAATGTGGCCAAAATGTGTATGCTAGGATGGATGTGTGGAAGACAAGGAAAGATCGCTTGAGAAATGATTATGTCAGGAATAGAGTGGGGGTGGTGAGCGTTGACGTTAAGAACGAGTTGTGTGAAGATTGTCTAAGATGGTATGGACATGTGCAACACATACCGACTTACACTCAAGGAAGAAAATGTCCAATTACGATGTCGTTTCGGTGGCCACATAAATAGAATTTTTGACAGAAAAATCGATAAATGCATTTTTGGAGTTTTGACGGCAAAATTAACAAATTAATTTATAAATTTTACCAGAATGATCGACTAGTGTGGATCTACTCAAATATGTAATATTATTTCATATTGGCTATGTATGGGGTGGGGTCTCGTCATTTGCGAGTGAATGACCCTTTGAACTGTTTCGATGGGCATTTCGATGGGGAATTTTTATGTCAATTTTGGATGGTATATACGCCCTTTCTTTCAATTTGTATCATGATCAAAATTTGTATAGTTTGTGTTAACAGTTCATGTTACACCCAACCAAACTCAATTTGAAAGTTAGTGGTGTATATTGATGTGAGGGGTCCTTTGACTAGACATAAATAGACTCATGCAATATATCATATATTAGATGTCAAGAGCCTTCAGTTATTGAAGTTTCAATACTAAATTTTATGATACTCATGAAAGCATGTATCGAGTGAAAACAAAGTAGCATACAACTCCCAAACTATTTATCAGGCTTCAATTACATGGGATGATGACTTGATCGAATACCTAAGTAATGGGTCTGTTCTTTTTTGATATAACATTGACCTGATGACATATAGGGACCAACATGTGGGTGGAAATGTAGTCTTTTAATCATTGGTGTTGTACTAGATAAGAAGCATTACCTACCTATCAAAAACAAAAATATTAATTCATAACAAATATGAATCAGTTAGGTTAATTATTGCTTCAATATTGTATATCAAAGACAACTCAGAAACTAGAAGCTGCATTTCACTTTTTTATCCCATCAAAATCAAGAAATTTTCTTAAAATGTTCTCCTATGGATTCTCAAAGGTGACGGCCTATGCTACAACTCAGACTAGACATAAATAGACTTATGCAATATATCATATATTGGATATCAAGAGCCTTCAGTTATTGAAGTTACAATACTAAATTTTATGATACTCATGAAAGCATGTATCGAGTGAAAACAAAGTAGCATACAACTCCCAAACTATTTATCAGGCTTCAATTACATGGGATGATGACTTGATCGAATACTTAAGTAATGGGTCTGTTCTTTTTTTATTTAACATTGACCTGATGACAAATAAGGGACCAACATGTGGGTGGAAATGTAGTGTCTTAATCATTGGTGTTGTACTAGATTAAGAAGAATTACCTACCTATAAAAAACAAAAATATTAATTCATAACAAATATGGATCAGTTAGGTTAATTATTGCTTCAATATTGTATATCAAAGACGACACAGAAACTAGAAGCTGCATTTCACTTTTTTATCCCATCAAAATCAAGAAATTTTCTTAAAATGTTCTCCTATGGATTCTCAAAGGTGACGGCCTATGCTACAACTCAGAAACTAGAATTCAAAAGTTCTCATTTATCATGGTTTTTTAATACAAAGCAAAATTTTAAATAACCTAATAGAGGAGTGCGAATAAAGCCACACAAAATACTAAAAGCTCCCCTCCCCGAGAGTCTCACCACAAACCCTCTCAAATCATCAATATAATATTTTAACATGTATGCTTATTGTGGAAACTAGGAGGAGAGAAGTGATATTTTGTGGTATAATTATCAAGGAGGAAAGTTGGAACCGAGCTTTTGATGTTATACTTTGTGGCGTTTGAGCTCCAACATAACAAGAATCAGTAAGGAAGTTTTGAGGGAATCAAATGGTCGTAGGACCTCAAAAATTGAAGTAAAAGACTTGTGCAAAATTGATACAAGAGATATCACTTACACACGATGAGTTTTGTATTTAGAGGTCAAAAATGATCTGAAAAAGATGAAAATAGGAAATGCATGTGAGCTAAATGGTATCCCTATTGATGTATGGAAGAGGATGGGGGATAAATATGTTACATGGTTAACGAGCTTCTTCAATAAGATTATGAGTACAACAAACATGTTCAATGAATGGAGAACCAATACCAAAGTCCCTATCAACAACAACATCGGAGATATTCAAAATTGTACAAACTACAAAGGCACAATCTTGACAAGTCACTCTACAGAGCTTTAAAAAAGGATTATTGAGCAAAGATTAAGATTTTTAGCACAAACATCAAAGCTTTGGTGGGCTTTTACATTTTTTTATTATTAAATGCCATTGTTATTATTTTCTAACCTTTATTGTAGATAACTCATTTTGTAACATTAAATCCTAAGTATATTGTGTTTGATTATACAACTCATATAAGCATGATACACTTATATAGTATTGTAAAATTTCATTGTATGTATTAATTTTACTTATTTATTTAATGGGTCATTTATTCCATTGCAGTGTTGTACAGTGTACTAAATTGAAATTACTACTACATGATTTTTTGTTTGTCTTTGTTTTCTTATTTTTCAACACAGTATTCTACTTATAATTGATGTAGTTCATTATTATTTAGATATGAGGCTTATCCGTTATGACTTTTGTGAACATGTTTGTTTCCATTATTTGTAATGTTTAATGTCAATCTAATTGTTGAGTCAGCACACTATCAGTGTACAATGATTAAATACCAAGCTAATTAAAGCATAGGGGAAGACCAAATTGTGATATCGTTGCATATGTATGTGTATTTGAGTTAATGAATTGTTATAGTAGAATTGGAGAATTTAATTCTTACATTTTGTCATCAAACTTCACAGGAAATAATCTATTTTCCTTACCTCCCATGTAAAGGAACCCCCTCCAATACATATTTAATTTAGGATTTTCTTACATAAAACAGTGCATTTAGATGCAGAAATTACACCTACAAAATGATTTACTTTGTTAATTTTGGCATCAAAACGGACAGGATTGCATCTGTCAAAATTTCTGCCAATATACCGATAGATACCTAATTCCACATTGTTGAAACAGCATCAGTATTGGATACCTTATTCCTTAATGAAAATATGGCCCATCATATAGCTGAATGGAAGATAAGATGACAATGATGACAACAATGATGATGATGAGATGAAGGATTTCAGTGATCAAGTAATTGTGTTGTCATAGATTGGTCTCTCCTAATGAATAACAATTGCCCTTACTCTTTTTAACATATTTAGAGAGACACCCATTAGCCTACTGTTGTGGTATATATAAAGGAAAGATACAAAAGGTGTGAATGTATGGTAAAGAAGTAAAAAATTTAAATGTGCAGCTGGTCTCAACATTGTAAATTTTCCAGCTTCACAAGGGCCCTCAATAAATAAGATTTAAATCAGTAGAGATAAAGCTAAGGTGGAATGATCTTCTATTGTGGGGGTTTCCTACTTAGATCGATTTTGTTTTCTTGGAATCTGTGAAAGTCGAGCATGTTTTGCCTGCAACAGTAGGCATTAGATCTACATCTAGTGACTACTAGTCATCATCATCATCGTCATCTAAGCCTCAGTCCCAACTATGTTGGGGTCGGCTACATGGATCCTTCGTTTCCATTCAGTTCTATCATGGGCCATATTCTAATTAAGATGTAGAGATTTGAAAATCTCTCTTTATAAGCTCATCCCATGTTAATTTAGGTCTCCCTCTTCTTCTATTTATTGTGCTTGACTCTATAACATTGTTTCGTATAGGCGCATTAGTCGGTCTGCATTGCACATGTCCATACCATCTAAGTCGGCCCTCGTGCAACTTGTCATCAATGCTCGCCACCCCCACCTTATTCCTGATATAGTCATTTCTCAGGCGATCTTTTCTTGTCTTCCCACACATCCATCTCAGCATACGCATTTCAGCCACGTTCATCTTGTTCAGACATTGTTTCTTCACCGCCCAACATTCACTCCCGTAGAGCATGGCTGGCCGTATAGCTGTTCTATAAAACTTACTTTTTAACCTGAGAGGGATCTTCCGATCACATAAAACTCCAATTGCACTCCTCTATTTCAACCATCCTGCAGTGATCCTGTGACAAACGTCATGTTGAACATCCCCATCTATTTGAATAATAGAACCCAAGTAATGGAATTTATCACATTTTGGTATATCTATTCCGTCCAACTTGGCTCCATCATTCACGCTGCGAGATTGGCTGAAATTGCAATGCATATACTCAGTTTTGCTCCTGCTAATCATCAATCCATTTGATTCTAATGCATTTCTCCAACGTTGGACTTTATCATTCAATCCATCTTTAGTTTCGTCAATCAAAACAATATCATCAGCAAATAACATACACCAAGGAATATCATCCTGAACATTCTTTGTCAACTCATCCATAACAAGAACGAACAGATATGGGTTGTGTGGATCCTTGGTGTACCCTAACTGTGATAGGAAAAGTTGGTGTCTCTCCTCCAGGAGTCTTCACACTAGCATTAGAGCTATCATACATGTCTTTGATCAAGTCAATGTATTGGATTGGCACACCCTTTTTCTTCAAAATTATCCACAAAACTTCTCTAGGTACTCGATCATAAGCCTTTTCCAAATCAATAAACAACATATGAAGATCTATTTTGCTTTCTCTATACTTCTCCATAAGCCTCCTAATCAAAAAAATAGCATTTGTTGTTGATCTTCCAGGCATGAAACCAAATTGGTTGTTTGATATTTGCGTTATAGATCTGAGCCTCTGCTCAATAATCCTCTCCCAAAGCTTCATTGTGTGACTCATCAACTTGATACCTTTGTAGTTTGTGCAGCTCTAAACGTCACCTTTGTTCTTGTAGATGGGGACTATAGTACTATTTCTCCACTCATCCGGCATCTTCTTGGTCTTCATGATCTTGTTAAAGAACTTTGTTAACTACATAACTCCTTCATCCCCCATACTCTTCCAGACATCAATGGGAATACCGCCTGATTTGCATGTCTTTCTCATTTACATCTTTTTCAAAGCATTCTTGACCTCAAATTGTGAAACTCATTGTGTAAATGATATCTCTTGTATTCATGTCACACGAGTCTCTAACATTATTTGCAGTATCTCCATTGAAAAGCTTCTGGAAGTAATTTCTCCATTGGTTCTTGATATCATGGTCCTTCAGCAACACTTTGTCATCGTCATTCTTAATGCATTTCACTTGACTCAAGTCTCTTCCTTTCCTTTCTCTTATACGAGCCATTTTATATATATCTTTTCCCCCTCTCTTGTGTCCGACTTCTTATAAATATCATCAAAGTATCTAGACCTTGCCTCCCGAACAACCTTTTTAGCTTCTTTCTTTACTTGCTTGTATCTTTGGAACGTTCCATCATCTCGAGATTTGGGCAAGCTCCTATAGATCTCCCTTTTCAGTTTAATAGCCTTTTGTACTTCATCATTCCACCACCAAGTCTCTTTCTGTGGACGCCCACAACCTTTGGATTTCCCCAAAACCTCTTTGAAAAATTTTATTATGCAAGAGCTCATGTTATGCCACATAGTGTTAACATCAGACTCCAGGTTCCAAGTCCCCTCCTTGAGGAGTTTATCATGAAAAGTCAATTTCTTTTCTCCTTTAAGATTCCACCACTTGATCTTGGTATCTTGATTTCTGTTATGCTTGCCTTTATTGATCTTCATGTTAATGTCCAAAACCACCAACCTATGTTGGGTCGTGAGTTCTTCGCCAGGAATCACTTTACAATCCTTGCATATATTATGATCCACCCGCCTCGTAAGGAGGTATCAATTTTGCTACAATTGTGCCCACTCTTGAAAGTAATCTTATGAGATTCTCTTTTCTTGAAATGGGTGTTTGCCAAAATCATATTATATGCAACTGCAAAATCTAATATTCTCTCTCCTCTGTTTCTACTGTCATAACCAAAATCACCATGAACTCTCTCATATCCAGCATTGCTACTCCCCACATGGCCATTTAAATCACTCCCAATAATAATCTTCTCTTCTGTCGGTATTCCATGCATCAATTCATCCATGTCATCCCAAAAATCCTTCTTAGCATCCTCGCTAAGGCCAACTTAAGGGGCATAAGCGCTAATAATGTTAAAAATATTTCCCCAAGAACAACCTTGATAGCTATAATCCTATCACCCATCCTTGTGATCTTGACAACATCGTCCTTCAACATCTAGTGACTACTAGTAATGCGAAAAAATTATTTTGTTTTTACTTTCTTCCAATTTGCAGTTTCTGTAATTGATTTATAAATTTTTTGTTTAACGATTCTGGCAACCATATCCGCCTACACTGAACTTCTATACCAATTAAATACACCAAAACAACATATATTGACAACACGGATGTTCAAAATCAAAACATTTTTTTTCATTTTCATCATTTACATTGAGTTTCTATATTAAGTATTCAATAGTACATACGAGATACAACATATAGATCACCTCATGCTTCAGGTTACGACTAAAACTATTTCCAAATCTTAACTGTTATTTTGTGAATATCATCGGTTGAATGTGTACATTGTGTAAACTACACCCTACATTTCATGCTAAATTTTCATAATCTATTTCAACTTTCCACAATCCATAGATTCCATTTCCATGAGTGGCATGGCAGCCAAGCTGAATCCTTCGTACCCTAACTATTGAGCCAACATGTTGCATGTTGCAAACCTTTTCTCTCCTCCCCTCTCAGAAAGTTGTGGGTTTGAAGATGTTCTACCACACTATCATGTTATCAAGCACAAGTCCACAATCGTCATGCGTTGTTATACAAAAAAAGTTCTTTGACCTTAATAGCAGAGTGAAAAAACCAGCAAACCCAGCCACCCCCATCCGCCACACAACACCACCACCAACCCTTTCAAATCTTCAATATAGGATAGCTATATACATTGTATCTAGTATCAAATAATTGTTTTGCCCTAGCTTGGTCCCTTTTGATTAACAATATGCACCCACTAGTATATCCACAAGCCTAATATTCACGTACTTGTAGATTTTCAGAGTATTAGGACTAATGATAGAGCTAATAGGCAGATCCTTACTTAAACACACTAATGATAGTATAGTTTATCTTATGCTGCTTTTCATGCACATCTTTTCTCAGGCCTATTCTATATATAGGACTCATAGTATCTTTGTTTTGATTAAAAAATCTCTTCATTAACCATATAGTAACAAAGAAAATTAAAAACCCTCACTGTAACAGAGTGAGTTTTTACATATATATATTAATTAGTTTCTCTCTCTTACAAATTTCATTGTTCCAATTATGCCCTCAATCATCTCTCTCTCACTAATTTGATTAAATGGATCATCAATATCACCTTAGACCATCCATAATGATATATATAAAGTCAATAATACAAGTATTATGACATTTAGTCAATTGACATTGTCAATAATCGAATTGGGACTCTAATTTTGCACCATAACTAAATCATAACATTATAAAACTATGCCTAAAATCTCATTACAATTGGAGTTACCAATTTAGAGTTATTTACATTTGAAATTTTGTGCATTATATCACCTAATCTAGCCTAGGACTAAGGTTTACGATTAAATTGGACATTTAATCTGTCACGCAGTCAATTGGGCTGCTTTGGGCGCGGCCCACTCACTGGGAGTTAATCCCAGCCGCCCGATCAGTGGATCAGGAGACGCGCGATATCTAACGGCACACGAGTCATCCCTAACCTCCCGCAAGACCGGGTCTTCGCCTCCAACAGATCGACGAACCATCCGAGCGATCCAGCACTCCAATCTCGTCCCCTCTCCCCGAGATATTTGGAGGAAGCCTTCTACTCTCAAAAACGAACCTAATAACCCTCTACTCACCTCCCCTCGTCCACGCAACTCGGAGAACAACCTCCTGAGTTCTCGCACCTCTCTAGGGCGGCGGCAGCCAAAATTAGCGCTCCCCTTCCTAGTACCTCCCACGCCTATTTAAGGAGCCCAGTAGCTCCGCCACCTTCCCTTTAGTCGCACAAACACCTCAATTGCAACCGAGATCGCCCCTACCTCCCTCACCTCGAGCACCCCTGCTCACCTGACCCCCGACCTCCCTCTCACTCTGGTGGATTCCTCCATCCAATTGAGGGCGATCACACCATCTCAGGACCCTGACGAGTCGAACGCCACCCCCAGTTGGAGCCGCGAAAGCTTAGGACCTCGGGTCGACGAACCGCCGCAGCTGAGCTCCAAAGCTTCACCGCCGGCGAGGTTGGGACCATCTCGGAGTCGCGGGAAGATCGCAACAGCACCAGTAGACCGCCGCGGAGCTTCGTGACCCCTCAATCCAGCCGGAGGGCAGGTAAATCCTTAGAACCCATTTTCCGTTTTCAGAGTCTCCTGCCGTCGCAACCATGGCTGTAGTTAACCTCCGACAAGCTTCTTGGGCTCGTTGGACTCAGGAAGACCCCGCGAACGCAATCCGCCCATCCTCACACTCCCAGACCCCCCCCCCTAGCCAGCCTGAGCTACTTCACCTCCCTTCTTCTCTGCTACCCGATCATCGTTGTTGCCTCGCGCGCGAGGAAAGCAATCGAAAGGGCAGAAATACTAACATGCCCTAACCCGTCGTAACGCCAAGCAAACCCCAAAAGGGGCCTTTAGGTCTTTTTACCCTCATCTTTGACCCGGTTGACTGCGGTTGGCTCGCGGGTTAAGGAGAGGATCCGCGTAGCCGGATCCCTCTTCTGATCCGCGAGACCAGCGACCTTTCTCTTTTTTTTTCGTTTATTTCCTTGGAATTTTCCTAATTGGTCAGAATTGTGGAAACCCTAAAAAATGACACGAATATCGAAATATATCGAACCTATATATCATTTTCATCAGAAAAATGCAATCTATTTAAATAAAATAATTCCAGGACTTAGATCTGATTCCTTCTCTGAAAAATGGCCTAAATGCCTAAGGACCCATTAATATTTATACATATATTATGAACAATGGTCATTACTGATTTCCAATCTGCCTTGGGAAATAGATTAAACCCTAATTAGGATTCTAAACACCATGTTATCCGAAATCATATCCAAGAAGGATAGTTGATCCAACAATGATGAAAAACCCTAATTTCGAGATTCCACTCTTCATAATGTATACATTATACAATTTTATGTCATACAATCAATTGCCTTGAATGACTTTGATTAACCCTGACCTTAGAACCAACCCTGATCTCTCGAATCACATGTATCCTAAAAATGATTCTCCAAAATGACCTAAACCCTAATAAGAAACCCTAATGTGGAATAATGAGAATCCATGGTAACTTTAGATTTTGTCTATATTTCAGGGTGATCTACTATCTTTCTCCTAACTTAGGACTTGTGGAATTCAGATCTGAGAATTAAAGGTACGTGGATATAATTATATGACTAGTTTTTGCTGGATGTTAAGTATATGTAATTGTTTGCATGAAATTGATATACATTGATGGATGTGGATATATGATTAATTGATGATTTACCGCCTTGAACATGAAAGAACATAATTGAATATAAGTGAAATGTAGTTACTAGTGGTGCTCATTAATCTCCTTATTAGAGAGGGAAAGTATTAATGTTGACTAGCACCTCCCTAATGGTACAAGGTACGCAGGGAGATCCCTAATGGTACAAGGTACGCAGGGATAGGGCCCAATATTTATGTTTGTGCTAAGTCCACCATAGTAATGCATTTTCATTCTAAATAAGGATAATAACTTGGGATTTCCTGATTTTCTGCCTCTAAATAATGTTTTCATTCTTTTCTCCAATTTTGAGTATTTTATATACCAGCATAGTATAGCTTTTAATTCCACGTACCAACTTTGTTGATGTTTTTGTTTCTCGTATTTTCTAGGTACAAGGAACGATTGATAATAGATGAAGCACTCTAAAGTACCTAAAGTCACTAAATAAAGATCATGGAGGATATGTGAGATAGATTTCCACTTCTCATCATGTTCATTTCAGTTAGCTAGTCTTTATTCTTCTAGATGATGTAATAGGATGTTATAGATCCTATGTAATAAACATATTTTCTTTCCATAGACTTAACCTTCTTCCTTTCTCACTTATTAGAATGTATGACTTTATCTTTCATTATTGAATGAAGTGTTGTGTGGCTATTTACTATGATGTGAACATGATCTTGGCTTATCTCTGATTTTAGTTGGCTATCTTGATTTCTATTATTTTCCCTTTTGACATTTATAGATATGAGTGCACGCATATCTGTATATGTCACTAAGGAAAGTATGTAGAAATTGGGGTCGTCGCAGTTGGTATTAGAGCCATTGTTCACACATCATAGTCACATGACTTTCATTCACCCTATTATGAGTCTAGGGTAGTCCTTGAGTTAGGGATGTGAAGGGTTGAGGTGACTAGGATAGCATCTGCCTAAGGTTTGGCTAAAGTCTCCGAGCCACTTTGCTTGGCAATCACGAGGCTACCTATAAGGCAGTGTGAGTCTACCTGGCCGATATCCTAAATGTCCCTTACTTCTTGGGCATACCTTAAAATAGGATCCTTCTCATCTATAGAAATTCCCTCTCCTCTTTTCTATAGGAATATTTTCCCTCTTATCTCAAAATTTTTGAAAATTGTTCTTCCCTTCATCTTTATGATATAAGATTAGGAAAGAGTCTCTCTATTTAGAAAGTCTTAAGGACCGACCAATAAGGACTTTTAAGGTATCCTCCATAAATTGTAACATCAAGAACATTAATAAATGATATAAGAGAATAATGAAATGACATATTGATAATGACAAATATAATTGTTGAGTAATAAATCTAATATATCCCAATTAATTTCAGGATGCCTCCTAAGACTCGCAGCTCAGGGGAATCGTCCTCTAAGAAAAGAAAAGAACCTGAAACCTCTGAAGTACCTGATCCCGATGTTGCGGCCAAGGAAAGGTGGGAGGAACAGAAGAAAATCCTTCTAGATTTTATGGAAACCCTCGCCACAAAAGGAACCCCTGAACCTAGTTCATCTAGGAAGAAAGAAGTAACGGTGATAGATTTTATTAAACTAAACCTTGATTCCTTTTGGGGAGAGGATCAGCCTGAGGTCATGGACAAGGCTGAAGCCTAGATTTTGACCATAGAGAATGGTTTTCATACCCTAGAAGTACCCAATGAGAAGAAGGTTAAGTTCGCTACCCATATGCTTAAGGGAGGGGCAAAAATCTGGTGGGAGAACTATGGCGGGAATAGGGGTGAGGAAATAGACGACATGGAGTGGGAAGCCTTCAAAAACCTCTTCACGGATCGTTTTATGCCCATAGCTGAGAGGAAGAGGAAGGAGATGATGTACATGGAGTTAAGCAGGGTAGTCTTTCAGTAGCTGATTACACTTGGAAGTTTAGGCTACCGGAGCGTTATGCACCCATCAGGACTGAAGACCGTCTTACTGAACACTATGTTGACTGTCTTTCCGCCCACCTAAAAATCCTAGTCATAGCCTCTCGTCCCAGAAGCATAGATGAAGCCCTAGATATGGCCCTCAAGCAGGAGAGAGAGCAGGGCATGCAAAAACCTTCTAGCATGGGATACTTAGGGTTAACCACAACTGAAGAGGACAAGTCTAGAAAGTTCCATCCTGGCCATAACAATAAGGGATCAGGGAAACGAGGAGGTTCAGGAAAGGGAGGACACAAAAGCTACCAGAACCAACCGAGGACGAATCATCCCAAGTGCAAGACTTGTGGACGTTTCCATGGTGGAGTATGCCGCCACACCAAGCCAGTCTGCTATAACTGCAAAAAGGAGGGTCATTTTGTCGCCAAGTGCCCCACTCCCTCCATCTTTGGCAATCCTGCGGGTGGTGCTTCGCAGCCTCAGGGACACCGCAATGGCAGGGTATTCGCAGTAAATGCAGAAGAGGCCAAGGCAAACCCAAACCAGCAATGTGAAGGTAACCTAATTTCTTTATAATTCAATATCTTTTTCAAGCCTGCAATTATTCATAATTTGATTACCTTATGTAAGCACTGTATTATTAAATGGTCATCCTGTTAAGGCCTTATTTGACTCTGGATCTACAAATACTTTTATTTCTCGAACTCTGGCATCCATATTAAATCTTCACATAAGGGATTTGGGATATATTCTGGACGTGTCTACTTCGAGTGGCAAAATACTCACAACTCTGCAGAAAACTAATGAACTTTCTCTTAAATATGAAAATCATGATATGCCCTTTGAATTCATTCTCTTAACTATGGAAGACTTTGATGTTATACTTGGTATGGACTGGCTCTACACATACCATGCTCACATTGACTGTAGAAACAAGACGGTCGTTCTCTCTCAACCTCATTCTTATCCTGTGAAAATCCCTAGGGGAAGCGGATTCTGTAATAATGTTGTAATATCCTCTCTTAAAGCTAAAAAGCTCATTTCCAAGGGATGTAAAGTCTTCCTCGCATTAGTCTCAGAGACCAGTCCTAGTAGCGGGCCTGTAGAAAGTCTGGAGGTGGTACGTGACTTCCCTGACGTTTTTCCGGAGGAGCTTCCTGGGCTGCCTCCAAATAGAGACATTGAGTTCTCCATAGATCTTCCTGGAACCACTCTGATTTCTAGGGCACCGTATAGGATGGCTCCTGCTGAGCTGATGGAGTTGAAGAAACAGTTGCAAGAACTTCTCGACAAAGGTTTCATTCGTCCTAGTGTTTCCCCCTGGGGAGCTCCTGTTCTCTTTGTTAAAAAAAAAGATGGTTCAATGCATATGTGTATTGACTACTGCATGTTGAACCAAACCACTATTAAAAACAAGTACCCTCTTCCTCGAATTGATGACCTTTTTTATCAGCTTCGTACTGCTAAAGTATTCTCAAAGATTGATCTTCGTTCTGGATACCATCAACTTAAAATTAAGGATTCTAATATTTCAAAAACTGCTTTTCGAACCCGTTATGGGCATTATGAATTTCTGGTGATGCCATTCGGGTTGACCAACGCACCAGGTGTATTTATGAATCTGATGAACAAAGTCTTCCAACCTTATCTTGATGAGTTCGTGGTCGTCTTCATTGATGATATCTTGATCTATTCTGATTCTATGGAAAAACACTGGGAACACTTGCGAGCAGTCCTTGACATTCTTCGAACCCAGAAGTTTTATGGCAAACTTTCAAAATGTGAGTTCTGGATTGATAAGGTTATGTTTCTTGGGCATGTCATTTCTGGAGGAAGTAAATCTGTTGATCCCGCCAAAGTCTCTGTTGTACTTGATTGGCAACCTCCCTGTAATCCTTCTGAAATTCGGAGTTTCCTGGGTCTGGCCGGATACTATCGTCGTTTCATTCCAAATTTCTCCAAAATTGCACTTCCTCTAACCAAACTTACTCGGAAGGACGAGCACTTCATCTGGTCAGCCACTTGTGAGTCCAGTTTCCAGCAGTTAAAGCAAAAGTTGATGTCGGCTCCTGTTCTCATTCTACCCTCTGGCAATGAACGGTTTGTGATATTCACTGATGCTTCGAGGAATGGATTAGGGTGTGTCCTGCAACAGAATGGTAAGGTAGTGGCCTTTGCGTCTAGACAGCTAAAACCCAATGAACTTAATTATCTCACCCATGATTTGGAATTAGCTGCAATCATTCATGCCCTCAAAATCTGGAGGCACTACTTGTACGGGGCAACGTTCGACATCTTCACCGATTACAAAAGCCTGAAGTACATCCTGACTCAGAAAGACTTGAATCTGCGTCAACGTCGATGGATCGAATACCTAAAGGACTACGATTTCACTATTGTCTATCATCCGGGTAAGGCAAATGTAGTCGCTGATGCCCTTAGCAGAAAAAGGGCAGTGTGTGCATCTCTTGTTGTCCCCGAATGGAAGAACATGGAGGACCTAGTGGGCTGGAAACCGCAGTTCCTGTCTGATCGTGTGCATGTTAATAACATTTCTATCACGTCCAACCTGCATTTCGAACTTCTTGAGGCACAAAAGGCTAGTCCTGGTCTGGCAGAGCTATCGTCTCTCCTGTCGAAGCCGCAAACGCATCTGTCTGTGGGTCTTGATGGTGGTCTCCGTTACAAGAATCGTATGTGGGTTCCTGAGCAGTCAACTGTAAAGACATCAATCCTAAATGAGGCACATGGGTCCAAGTACACAGTTCATCCAGGCACGACAAAGATGTACAAAGACCTACAACGTCAGTTTTGGTGGAGAGGCATGAAGCGTGATATTGCCGATTTCGTGTCTAGGTGTTTGACATGTCAAAGGATCAAGGCCGAACATCAGAGATCAGGCGGTCTACTACAACCCCTTGAAATTCCGGAATGGAAATGGGAACACATCACCATGGATTTCGTGGTAGGGTTACCCAGGACCAGGAAGGGATACGACGCTGCATGGGTCATAGTGGATCGTCTCATCAAATCAGCTCATTTTCTTCCTGTGAAGACTACTGCAAGGGTTTCTGAGTTGGCTGACCTCTACATACGGGAGATTGTACGTCTGCATGGAGTCCCAGCGTCTATTGTCTCGGACAGGGACCCAAAGTTCACATCAAAGCTGTGGAAGCAGGTTCAAGAGGAACTGGGCACCAAGTTGAACTTCAGTACAGCCTACCATCCGCAAACAGACGGGCAGTCGGAGCGTACAATACACATTCTAGAGGATCTTCTGCGAGCTTGTGTTCTCGATTGGGAAGGCTCATGGGACTATTACTTGCCTTTAGCTGAGTTTGCCTATAATAACAGCTATTAGTCAAGCATTGGGATGCCTCCCTATGAAGCTCTTTACGGCCGATCATGCAGATCACCTTTACACTGGGATGATGTCGGAGAGCGTACCCTGACGAAATCCGAGGAGATGCAGTTGTATTCTGATAAGGTCGCACTGATTAGGCAGAGAATGAAGCGAGCACAGGATAGACAGAAGTCTTATGCAGATGCTCACTGTCAAGAACGTCAATTCAAGGAAGGTGACCATGTATTTCTGAAGATCCGACCTATTCGAGCTTTGGCCAAGAACAAAGGAAAGCTCAGTCCTCGTTATGTTGGACCCTTCGAGATTCTGGAAAGGGTTGACGAATGTGCATATAGTCTTGCCTTGCCGCCTCAGTATAGTGCCATGCATAATGTGTTTCACGTATCTAATCTGAAGCTCTATGTCAAGGACTCCAGTCATATCCTGAATCATGAGCCTCTCGAGTTGAAGGATGATCTGTCATATGCTGAGTCCCCAGTCAGAATTCTCGACTTCCAGTCAAAGGAGCTTCGCAGTAATCGTCATATCGAAATGGTGAAAGTTCTCTGGAGCCACCATGATGAAACGGATGCCACCTGGGAGCTTTTTCAGGCTGCTTGAATTTTGAGGGCAAAATTCCTAAAAAGGAGGGGAGAATGTGACAGAGTGAGTTTTTACATATATATATTAATTAGTTTCTCTCTCTTACAAATTTCATTGTTCCAATTATGCCCTCAATCATCTCTCTCTCACTAATTTGATTAAATGGATCATCAATATCACCTTAGACCATCCATAATGATATATATAAAGTCAATAATACAAGTATTATGACATTTAGTCAATTGACATAGTCAATAATCGAATTGGGACTCTAATTTTGCACCATAACTAAATCATAACATTATAAAACTATGCCTAAAATCTCATTACAATTGGAGTTACCAATTTAGAGTTATTTACATTTGAAATTTTGTGTATTATATCACCTAATCTAGCCTAGGACTAAGGTTTACGATTAAATTGGACATTTAATCTGTCACGCAGTCAATTGGGCTGCTTTGGGCGCGGCCCACTCACTGGGAGTTAATCCCAGCCGCCCGATCAGTGGATCAGGAGACGCGCGAGATCTAACGGCACCCGAGTCATCCTTAACCTCCCGCAAGACCGGGTCTTCGCCTCCAACAGATCGACGAACAATCTGAGCGATCCAGCACTCCAATCTCGTCCCCTCTCCCCGAGATATTTGGAGGAAGTCTTCTACTCTCAAAAACAAACCTAACAACCCTCTACTCACCTCACCTCGTCCACGCAACTGGGAGAACGACCTCCTGAGTTCTCGCACCTCTCTGGGGCGGCGGCAGCCAAAATTAGGGCTCCCCTTCCTAGTACCTCCCACGCCTATTTAAGGAGCCCAGTAGCTCCGCCACCTTCCCTTTAGTCGCACAAACACCTCAATTGCAACCGAGATCGCCCCTACCTCCCTCACCTCGAGCACCCCTGCTCACCTGACCCCCGACCTCCCTCTCACTCTGGTGGATTCCTCCATCCAATTGAGGGCGATCACACCATCTCAGGACCCTGACGAGTCGAACGCCACCCCCAGTTGGAGCCGCAAAAGCTTAGGACCTCGGGTCGACGAGCCGCCGCAACTGAGCTCCAAAGCTTCACCGCCGGCGAGGTTGGGACCATCTCGGAGTTGCGGGAAGATCGCAACAACACCAGTAGACCGCCGCGGAGCTTCGTGACCCCTCAATCCAGCCGGAGGGCAGGTAAATCCTTAGAACCCATTTTCCGTATTCAGAGTCTCCTGCCATCGCAACCATGGTTGTAGTTAACCTCCGGCGAGCTTCTTGGGCTCGTTGGACTCAAGAAGACCCCGCGAACGCAATCCGCCCATCCTCACACTCCCAGACCCCCCTAGCCAGCCTGAGCTACTTCACCTCCCTTCTTCTCTGCTGCCCGATCATCGTTGTTGCCTCGCGCGTGAGGAAAGCAATCGAAAGAGCAGAAATACTAACCTGCCCTGACCCGTCGTAACGCCAAGCAAACCCCAAAAGGGGCCTTTAGGTCTTTTTACCCTCATCTTTGACCCGGTTGACTGCGGTTGGCTCGCGGGTTAAGGAGAGGATCCGCGTAGCCGGATCCCTCTTCTGATCCGCGAGACCAGCGACCTTTCTCTTTTTTTTTTATTTTTTCGTTTATTTCCTTGGAATTTTCCTGATTGGTCAGAATTGTGGAAACCCTAGAAAATGACACGAATATCGAAATATATTGAACCTATATATCATTTTCATCAGAAAAATGCAATCTATTTAAATAAAATAATTCCAGGACTTAGATCCGATTCCTTCTCTGAAAAATGGCCTAAATGCCTAAGGACCCATTAATATTTATACATATATTATGAACAATGGTCATTACTGATTTCCAATCTGCCTTGGGAAATAGATTAAACCCTAATTAGGATTCTAAACACCATGTTATCCGAAATCATATCCAAGAAGGATAGTTGATCCAACAATGATGAAAAACCCTAATTTCGAGATTCCACTCTTCATAATGTATACATTATACAATTTTATGTCATACAATTAATTGCCTTGAATGACTTTGATTAACCCTGACCTTAGAACCAACCTTGATCTCTCGAATCACATGTATCCTAAAAATGATTCTCTAAAATGACCTAAACCCTAATAAGAAACCCTAATGTGGAATAATGAGAATCCATGGTAACTTTAGGTTTTGTCTATATTTCAGGGTGATCTACTATCTTTCTCCTAACTTAGGACTTGTGGAATTCAGATCTGAGAATTAAAGGTACGTGGATATAATTATATAACTAGTTTTTGCTGGATGTTAAGTATATGTAATTGTTTGCATGAAATTGATATACATTGATGGATGTGGATATATGATTAATTGATGATTTACCGCCTTGAACATGAAAGAACATAATTGAATATAAGTGAAATGTAGTTACTAGTGGTGCTCATTAATCTCCCTATTAGAGAGGGAAAGTATTAATGTTGACTAGCACCTCCCTAATGGTACAAGGTACGCAGGGATAGGGCCCAATATTTATGTTTGTGCTAAGTCCACCATAGTAATGCATTTTCATTCTAAATAAGGATAATAACTTGGGATTTCCTGATTTTCTGCCTCTAAATAATGTTTTCATTCTTTTCTCCAATTTTGAGTATTTTATATACCAGCATAGTATAGCTTTTAATTCCACGTACCAACTTTGTTGATGTTTTTGTTTCTCGTATTTTCTAGGTACAAGGAACAATTGATAATAGATGAAGCACTCTAAAGTACCTGAAGTCGCTAAATAAAGATCATGGAGGATATGAGATAGATTTCCACTTCTCATCATGTTCATTTCAGTTAGCTAGTCTTTATTCTTCTAGATGATGTAATAGGATGTTATAGATCCTATGTAATAAACATATTTTCTTTCCATAGACTTAACCTTCTTCCTTTCTCACTTATTAGAATGTATGACTTTATCTTTCATTATTGAATGAAGTGTTGTGTGGCTATTTACTATGATGTGAACATGATCTTGGCTTATCTCTGATTTTAGTTGGCTATCTTGATTTCTATTATTTTCCCTTTTGACATTTTTAGATATGAGTACACGCATATCTGCATATGTCACTAAGGAAAGTATGTAGAAATTGGGGTCGTCACACTCACAATCTTTAAATTGAGTGTCGTCGCCCTCCTCGAGAGTAGCAATATCTGTTGTGCCCCCTAGGATAGCAGTCGCCGCCCCACATGAGGACTCGTAGTTGCACCACCTGAGAAAGATGCCACTCCATTGGTGTCAATTAGGAGGCGACAACCGCCATCAACGCTCTTCAAAGAGGGTGTAGCAGCCACCCCCCGGAGCCCCCCTAAAAGGAGAGGCCAGTAGGTCATCATATCCTACAAGAGGTGTCGTCGCTGCCCCCATAGGGGACAACTAGCACCACCACGTCTTCCTTATGGAGCAAGAGGCTGCCCCAGACTCCTAGGATTCATCTGAGCCTCTATCCATCCCCAAGAGGACATAAATCCTCTTTATATATGCCTGCTTAGGGAACATTGGCCTCCCTCTACGTCAATGGACTCTAGTTCTTTGTCCTTCACCAACAGAATGGTGACTCCTTGTTGTTAACTACGACAACTTCATCCGTGGGGTGACCATCTGAAAACTTTGTAAGGACATCAGCATATTGTCTTCCCTCCTACCTCCCCATGTAACGTCCCTACATACATGGGTGAGTGCATCTAAATCAAGGATTATCTTCTAATTTCTATCACAGTGATTCTTACATGTGATAGTGCAAAATTGCGCTTCTGACCAGCATTCTCATATCACCATGCATCTTACCAGTGACTCTTCTATGTTTGTTCACCATTGACCTTTTGGTGATTCAGATCTCAAACAATAGTTGGAAGTAAAGATCCTCCTAGTCAAACATCGTCTACAACGACAACGCTCCGCTTCCATTATCAAATTAAATGGATATCATTATCTTTAGATGAATTCATCCTATATAATTCTTAAATCCAGAGATAAGTTGAAGTTCATTGAGAAGCTTGTCGAGGACAGCTCTGAGTGGAGACAGTGGAATGGCAAAGTGAAGCACTGGTTGTAGAACGGTATGGAACACCCCAATGCTCCCAGCTATATATTCCACAAAGACGATTTGTGGGAGGCCGCCCACCGTCACTTCACTTAGTAAAAAAACATGATGTTGATCTACAAGATCAAGGGCAAGCTATTTGTTGAACACCAGGGCACAAATCTATGCATGACAATTATGATGTAGTTGTTGCCTTGTCGCGACAACACGACTTATTCCATCCTGTCACCTTTGATGAATGGACAAAAAGAGTATGCTAACCTCATAATTGCAAAGCTCCTCAACAGTTTTCATCTGGCATATGCCCCTGTTCATAGTGTTATATTGGCAGGCATCAATTCCCAGCCGTGTAATTTGTAAGATGCATATTCTCATCTATAAAATGATAATGTGTGGTCACAGCTCAGCTAGGCTATGCTACCGGAACCACAACTTGCCATGGTTGTCATTGCCCATCACTGAGGATGTAGATGTATCCTCAAACTAGAATGTACCTTTTGCAATAAATTTGGTCGCCTTGAGGAGATAGTGCTACCAGAAGCATGGGCATCCCTACGGATAAGAAAGGAATTAAACGTTGATACCGACGCCTTATCGACGGCGTGGAAATAGATATTTACAGGTATACCGACAGAAATATCGACAGATGCAATCCTAGACTTATCGACGCCTAAATGAATGAATTAAATCATGAAATTTTACAGGTGTAGTCTCAACACCTAGATGCAACGTTTTATGCAATAAAATTCTATATTGGGTATGTGGGGGGGGGGGGGGGGTCAATCATGTGGGAGGTAAGGAATCAGTCCTTTTTTTTGGAGATTTCGATGACAAAATATAAGAATGAAGATCTGAAATTTTAGTAGAACAATTCATAAACGCATGTGTACACACTTATGCAATAATATTCAATTTACAACAAACATATAACAACATAGTAAATTACTAACTCACATCAGTTGTATGTTGAGTGGCGCGTCGGTTCACTATACATACATTGTTGATATGAATATTGTTGTTCCACATATTGCTCCCATGTCATCAAAGCTCTATAAGACTTGTTGTATGAAACAACATGCTCCTCATACACTTCAGGATTGACTACTGCATCATCCCAATCTTTGGGAAATGTTCTTCTAAATCTTTGAGATATTTTTCCTTGTTTGCTAAATTCCTAGGAGGCTGAGAAGAAGCGGGAGGAGGTGCCCATGCTCGAGGAGCTTGAGGTTGAGGAAAAGGAGGTTGTAATGGAACGCCGACAATAGGAAAAATTATAGTATGTGCACCACTCCATGTTTGCCCTCCATCTTTATAGTATGCTTCGGTGTTCACCCGAAAGCATCCATAAGGGCTACGGACAGAGTATGCTTTATGATATGCCAAACCAACTTTTAATTGTAATCTTAGTGGTGATTCAACTTGATATCCAAAATACCCATGTTGGAACTGAGAAGTCTGAGTCTCTTAGATGGGTATGGAAGGTCTGCCCAAAATAACATATAATCTTAAATTTTTTGGAGTGGATCTAAGATTTGGGTGTATTTAGAGATTTTTGGAGAGCATTATGGCAAAAATAGAAGGAAATTGAGAGGGGAGGGGTTGGAAATGATGAAGAATGAAAGAAATTAAGAAAATATACCTTGATTAGGGCTGATTTGAGCTCCAAGGAAAGAAATCGCCCAAAATCTCCTTGCTTCTTCACTCCAACGGCAGCAACAAACTCTAGTTTGCAAATCTCGGTATGTCGAGGCGGCATACCGCCGATACCGCCCTTAAGTGGGAAATTTTGCACTGCAACCCTCGAAAACCGCCAATATCGACCGGTTTTACCGGTAAACCGGTGGGTTTACCGAAATTTGCAAGCCTAACGACAGACTTGCGTGAACCGATGGCAGATTGCGTCGATATCGATATATTGAGCGATATATCGACAATATCGTCGATATCTTCTTCCTTGCGGATAAGGATGTGGAGCTGGTACAACTTATATTCCCAAACTACAGACAACTCGTCACCATTTATTTTGTAGAGACGGGCAACTTCTGCATGTGCCTCAAAATCCTCCAAGATCCAAAAATTTCATCATTATGCAACTTGCTGCAATATCTTTAGTGCATATGGCCTCCAATCAAGGTAACATGGGGGCCTCAATGATAGCCTAGATAATTGACTTGTGTCCAAAAAAAGAAGAGGTAGGCCTGAATTAACAAGGGAAGAGCTTATATTAAAGAGAGATTTGAAATCTTTACATCTTGATCAAATTATGACCCATAATAGAGTTGATATTAAAAGAAGGATCCATGTTGCTGACTTCAACATGATTGAGATTGAGACTTAGACAATGAGGATGAGTTCACTTTGGGGCCACACTATACATGACTATCATGACACCTTTTAATGACAGATCTATTAAAACGGTCCAACAATGTGGCAGTGTGAATCTTTAATTCCAATCATAAATTGTTGTGTCTGCGTAAACTTTCTTTTTTAGCTTAATGTTTGTTGTTAAAAGAAATGGACGCTTTAAATTGGTGTAACCTTTGGTAGTCAGGGCTGTGTGATGCACGATTCTCAGAATTTGAAGACGATTGGTTTGGGTTTTGGAGTTGGTGACCTATACTACTTTGTTTTAGCACTCAGTATTTTGCTCTTCTTTCATGTTCGCCTCTTTAGCTTTATTAGCGCACATGCATCCATATCTGGAGAAACTCAAACAGCTTGAGCTGTCATTTATCTAGTTTCTAAAGTCTTTCATACGATTTTTGTCGCGCAAAACTTTTTTATGTTTGATCAACAACATTTGATGTTATTCACAATGAATGGATTTTGGTATTTGTTATGTTTTTCGATCACTTCTCTAGACTGGCATAGATATATTTGTTCAAAACTCGTGATGCAATGTTTGGTAGATCAAAAACTTTGTAAAAAATGATAACAACTCAGTATAATAAGTCCATTAAAGTCTTCAAATCTAACAATGCCTTAGAAAATATCTCTGCTTCCATGTCAAATTTTAGCTCTGACACTGGGAAGATCCATCAAAGATCTTGTGCCCGCACTCCACAAGAAAATCGAGTTGTTGAACACAAGAATCGCCACTGGTGGGACATCACTCGAGCCCTCATTTTTAAGCTGAATTGCCCAAATCCTACTGGTCTAAAGCCATCCTCATAGTTTGCTACCTTATGAATCGTCAACCGTCATTTGTTCTTCAGAATAAAAACTTTTCTTCCAATTGTCGTTCCTAAAGCCACTTTTTCATCTTCCTCTCTTGATTTTTAGTTGTGTTGCCTTTGTCCACAACTGTGATCGTGATGCGGACTGACTCGTGTTGTGCTTAATTGAGACAATTTTGCTTGGCTATTCTACCTTTCAAAAAGGTTACAAATGTAATAGCCCAAGCAATCAATGTAGTATGCATTGTCGGATGTTACTTTTCATAAATTGGACATCTTTGTTGCGCCTACTTCGCCTTCTTTGTCGCCTTAGAACAAGTTTTTCAAATCAGATCTTTATGATCCTGTAAATTCAATTCCTATCGAATCTCCACCATATTATAACGTAGCTACACCGCCACCTGAGCCGCCAACTATTCCTCAGTTGATGCCCAATGGTCAATCCACAGTTCCAGAATCTGACATGTTCGTCAAACTCTAAGGATTCAACATGTCTTGTTGCGCTCTGAAAAGGTATATGTTGTTGCACCATGCACCGTCCCATATCATACACGTCTTTTTAAAATTTCCCGTAATGTTAAAACTATTTCCCAACATTTAGATACCTTTCAGGTTACTTAAAATCATAATGAGGTTGATACCCTGTTAGAAAGTTGTATTGCTCAAAGAAATAACAGCTATGCACGACAATGGTACTTGGGATCTTGTCATGCCATGTCAGAATGAGAACATTGTAGCCTATTGTTGGGTGTTCTCCATCAAGTTCAATTATGGTGGCTTAGTTGAACATCTCAAAGCATGTCTTGTCAGTGTTGTCACCAGGCTTCACTGAAACCTTTGGGTGGACTTCTTTGAAACCTTTTCACGTATGACTCATACACTAGGCTTCATTCAAATCTTTGGGGGTGGACTTCCTGTGAAACCTTCTCACCTATGACTCATACTACTTTGATCTGGATCTTCATCTCTCTGGTAACTCACATGGATTGCTCCCTGTTCCAACTTGATACAAGAATATATTCCTCCAAGGTCAGCCGAAAAAAGAAGCCTACATGCGGAAACTCCAGGTTTCGTTGTTGATGGGGAGTTTTCCGATTCTGCAAACTCAAATGATCACTTTACAGCCTCAAGCAATCACCAAGCTTGACACTTAGGGATCTTCCCGTTAGTTACCCACACAGTCACTTGAACATGTAGACTCTCAAACGCAGTGGAAGAATACCATCACGGGAAGGCAGACAGGGATGAATGGGCAGTAGACAGGCCTATGCACTCCTAGTTGCACAGGCAGAAGGGCAGTAACAAAATTCAGATTACTGAATTACATCAGCAACAACAGAAAATAGGGTATTGAGGCAACTTGAAGGTCCTAGAGGCAGTGAGACTGAGTTGAAGCCCTAATAGAAGGGGTAAACCCCTTGGCGGAAACATTTGTCTGGAAAAAAAATAATGCAACAAGGTTATCTACCAACGTCAATAGAGGAGTAAGCAGGAGCGGCAAAAGGTGGAACGGGCAATGTCTAGAAGTGCGGCCTGAAGAGAGGAAGAGTGAAGGTGGAAGATTTAGGGAGCAGGATAGGATCACTGCTATGATACCATGTTATCATAGAAACTGTATTCATCTTGGTAATCTAATACAGAGTACGGCTATACCCTTTACAGGTTAGGCTAAAACCAACATGAGAGAAAATAAGAAAAACATTAATATACAAAAAGTATTTGCATTTATCTCCTCTAATACAGTTCTTGCTAGAAAAATTTCTACTCCTTACATTATTGTTGATGATCAGTTGCAAATATATTCACAAACTCTCTTCCTTGAAAAATGACTTCAAGTGATATGTTCCAAGTTGAATTCACATGATCAGTTGCAAATATATTCACTTCAACTTGAGGGGTTTTTTGATGTTATGAGTATTAGAGTGTTAAGAGTATATATTGTTTTATTATGAGTTCGGTTTCTATTTAGTCACATATTGGGTAATTTGTAGTGGCTATCATTATTTCAAATATAAGCACGTATACATACCCTTGTTAATCATCAAGTAATTATTCTCACTTATTCTACTACTAGATTTCTTACTTGACTGGTAGAGGTGCTTGTAAGGTGAAAACTAAGTATGTTTTGCCTATGAACTAGATCTACCTAAATGTATAAATATTGCTAGATTAATGGCCAAAAACTATTTTTGTATTTATTTCCAAATCTAGTAGTTAATATACTTTATCCAGTTTTTTTTTTTAATCGGTCATGTTTTTCACCTACAATAACATTCGACACTACTTTTATATGCCTAAAACTAGACATACTGACTATCACAATGCCCAAAATTAAAACTTTTTCTATTTCCCTTTTAGGCGGTAAAATATGTGTATTACAATGTTTAGTACTAAATGGTGCTTACATACTTATAGGCCCATAATTGTTCAAAATCTTAATTTAAGCGATTATTTAAAAGATAATATTGGCACAACATGTGCGTCATGTGTAAGCAACACTCTCCTAAGTATTTCTTCCCATATTTTCAATAGAGCTACCTGAATCTAAAACTATTTATGAGATGAATGCCCAGACATGGTTCATTTTTTTCTTCCAAAAATAGAGATTCATTGACTAGTTTAGTTGATAGTTTTTCAACCCAAGCGTGTTTTTCCTATGATAGCATTAGGCAACTTAAACATATACCTAAAAGTACACGTTTTGACTATATGGATTCCCAAAATCAAAAGTTTTCTATTTTCCTTTTTCTCATAATTGAATGTAAACATGTGTCGTGATGCTTTGTATGCAATAGTTATGCATACTTCCAGGCTCGTAATTGTTATACATCTTAACCTAAGTGGTTATTTTATGTATATTCTTAGTAGAACCTGTGTATCTTATGTGAGCAAATTTCTCTTTAAATTCCATGTCATGTTATCATGACGGGCTTCAAGCTTCCACAATTTACATGGTCTCTTAACACTACATAAATTTCCATCACTGGACCCATGGTTCAAGATTGTCGGTGAAATCTAAAAATTTAAATCAAAAATAATGTTGGTTTAGACATGGATCAGAAGTAGAAATGCAAGTAAAATTTCAAAAATTTTCCAGTTGAAGTCAAATTTTGCCAAAAACATAGCAATTTCGGTGAAAAAAGTCTAGTTCGAGCCTAAATTTTGCAACACACCCGAAATGGGTTCACGATTTTGAGAAACGACCATGGAATGCCTATTACTCATGGAGGGTTCCTTCTTTGGTTTTTTTTTTTGCATTCTCTTGATCTTTGAGGCCTTCTTCTTTGGATCTAAGGCAAGTTTACTCTCACTCCTTCCCATCTACATCTATTACTTCCACTTTGAACCACACCAAATCAAAAAGATCTACTTTAAAAATTCAACTTGCAAGGAATAGATCTTCCCCAAATCTTATGATCTAAAACTTTAACCTTTAGATTTATGAAACAGTGTAATAAACCACATAGATCTACAATTATTTTACAGATCTAACTTTATATACGTTCTGTTTCTTATGGTGATAGATACAATTTCCCAAAATGAGCTTTTTTAAAGTTTTCTTATTTATGTTAATGTACATTATGCAACGCTTAGCAAATGTTAAAATTACACTTATATATCTTAAAGGATATTATTTCAGTTAAAAATATTAGTTATAAATATATAATATTTCGAATTCAAACTATTTGATACATAATTGCAGAGTTTTAAACATTTTAAAAATAAGGAAAAAATAATTTTTATGTAGGATGCTAATATTTACATACATACCACATCCAATTCCGTAATAATTTCATGATTTCTTCCTGGTAAAATTTCATGACTTCATTCCTTAATTTGGTTGTCGAGATCGTGTTTTTAAATCTTGTGTCATTATGACGCATCTTTCAAAATTTCCATCAGCTTTTTGGTAAATTTCTATTTCTAGACCATTGGAAATGACGTCAAAGTCGGACATTTAGAACTATGGATAAAAAATGATTTGCTGCAATTGTTGACTAAGTTGAATAGCTTTCTGTTTTCAACAATTGCAAAATGGGGGCCCAGGAAAATTCTTGATCAGCCCTTGTGTTGCTAACTTGTTGGCATTGTTATATGTAACAAACATTCACTCCCTTCTTAGGACGTGTGAGATGGAAGAAAATTGGTGCACACCACACCATCAACCCTCTCAGGTCTTCAATATAACATATTTTTACTTATGGTTTTTTATGTGACACTTGTTTTGCCCTATCTAGGTCCCTCCTAATAGCCTTGTCTTTTCAAACATATCCATTGGTGACACCCACTAGCCTAATCTTATTGTACTAGCAGATATAGATAGAATAAGCGGTGATGGTACTGTGAAATTCAAACCTGCAATTGCCCTCAACAAGGTAGATTTCCCAGATTTAGCAGGGCCCATGATGACCGTCAGTGTTCCTGGCAATGCATAGCCATTGGAATTCTTCACCACTTTCTCAGAATAAGGCCTCTTCCCCTTCACTGCAATCGACAGATCCTTCCAAACCATAGACGCCCCTGCAATTTTCCTCATGGCAACTGCAGCACCCTCCGGCAGCGACGGAGAGGCCATGGACCCGCTGTTGACTTTCGAAAGGCATGGTGAGGCCGTTGAGGTAGCGGCTGCAGCAACAGCAGCAGAAGCAGAAGCAGCATTGTTGTAGTCACCGACTTCTATTCTAGGATCGATTTCAGCATCTTCCCACTCGGGCGAGTCTTCAAAGGATATAGGCTGTCTTAAAGCCCCCGGCTTCCGCACATAGAAAAAATTGCCCGCAGGTGCCCTCCCATTCGGGCTACTGGCGGAAGACGACGAGGACCTGTAGTTATCCGAGTAGGACTGTATCTCTTCCATGTATCTCCCTGTTTGGTTCATTGCAAGCTGGAGGCGGAGCTACAATTGAGATAAGGAGATATTTCCAATGACCAATGCACGATATAACAATAAGCATTTGCCTTGGGACCAAGTAGAATTACGCTCCCAACAGACTGCCTCAGAAGGGGAGATTCCTACCAAGCAGACAATTCATGAATCTCAAAAAAAACCGGAACAGAGGCAGGACTGTATACCTGTGTAAAACCAAAACAGTGCACAGTTAGATAAACAAGTGGAAATTTCAATATTTAGAAACCCAATTCGTGGAAACGTCAAAACCTCCTTCCCCACGTCGAAGCAGAAGCAATCAATCAAAAGCAGGAAATGTGGAACGAACCGCAGAAGAACAACCTCAGCCATCAGTACCGGATGTCAAAACACCTCCTTTCTTGAGGCATTACAAACTCTCAAGCATGGATAACTTGAAATCGGAGGAAGAAGTAAAAGGATTTACTAAATTCGGAGATATCCCAAACTCTTGAACAAAGGAGTCGAGGAGGGATGCGAAACAGAGGGAGGCGCAAAATGGAGGCCTCGTGTGAGTCACATTTAGTTGAACCTAGCTACACACAGAAGAGAAAGAAAAAAACAATGGCTAAGACAATGACATACCCGCGCTTACTTTTTCATGGAAAGGAGGAATAAAATCTTCAAGAGATGCAGCCTCACTAGAACAAGCAGGGAGGTGGAGGTGAGCGCAGAGTCGAAAAACCGCGAGAAGCAAAACCGACATACCGCTAGCTTGTACACCTCAGGAAATGCAGAACCAAAAACCACCGTTGTGAACAGGCAAAATACCCGAGAGTCCACAGTGACACGGCGACGAGTGGGCGGAAGAAGACAGAACCTCATACCCCCACACCCGAGGCACGAGCAAGATGTGGATTCCCGCGAGAAGGTCCAAAACAAAGGAGAGGGTCTCCAGAAAAAGACCTAATCTACCACAAACACACAAACACAACCCTCCCACCCTCCCCTTTTCCTATCGTGTTTTCGCGTGGATCCAGAGGGCACCGAGCAAGGAAACCAATAAACAAAGAAATGCACAGGCAGCACAGTGCCGGCGGGAAACCAGGAAACCCATTGGCGTGATAGTAGAGTAGATAGAAAAAAACACATACCTGGGCCCTTGGTCACTGTGGAGAATGCGGAAGAAGAAGAGTAAGCTGGGTTTTGGAGAGAGGCCGCGGACAGAGAGAGCTGAGCTAGCTGGTGACGGCTGGAGGAGGTGGACGGGCCTCGCGGTGTGGTGTTGTAACTGCTGTTTGGTGTGGGTGTTTGTTGTCGGCTCACGCAGTCCAGGCCTCCAGGGGTGTGTGACACCTTCACTCCCCAAACAGTCGACACTACTTTAACATGCAAGTGGCCGCTGGCCGCCCGTCCCTCTCAAAATGCATCCCAGTTTTTCTTCCCCGCCGAGCGGCCTGTTGGATGGACCAAACCCAAGGAGGACGGAGGAGGGGGCTTTAGCCGTGCTTGTGTACAACAAACAAATTACAGATTTTGGATTCTATCAAATGCATCCTGAACTGTGTCGCATCTATCCGACCTATTCTTTGTGTGACAGTCTCTGTTTTAGCTGTTATATCTACTTAGCTTGGCGAAACGGTACTTAGCTTGGCGAAACGGTAGGTAATTGGTTATATCTTTCAAGCTCCAAGCCTCCAACTAATGGCTTATAAAACGGCTTAATACCTGACAGCAATGTGCGTCTTTATCTTTTCCTATACACACAATCTTTTCCTATACACACAAGAAAATCGACCCTCTTGCTTTAAACTGAAACATAGGATCTTGCACGCACCCTCCGCCCCAACCCCCTCATCGGGTTATTTATATCTATTTCACCAAACTTTACCTTGTAGCACTTTAGAAAACGCTAGTATGTAAAGGCACCACCAGCATGGGTGTATTTTTGTGGGGAGAGGACATAGAGTAACAAAGAAAACTTGGGATCTTGTCCCAAAACCCCACATCTTTTAAAGAAATTTTAAAAAACCATCCATCTTTTTAGAAATCTCAACAAGTTCCTTATAGCCATCTAGTCCTTAGTCACCTTAAGGGATGCGACAATTTATCTCTATTTTAAAAACTTATTGTGTTATTTTTCTTTAATATGTGGTAGTATTGCATGTAGTTACCGACCTATCTTCCCCCCCAAAAAAAAAAAATCACTTCGTCCCATAACTATTTGATTCGAACAATTGATTGTCTTTCTAAAGTCAAAACAATTTATGCTAGGTTTCACCAAACAATTGACTTCTCCCGGAGACTTCGTAACATTTCAGACACGGTACGAATAGACATGTGATTGTTTTTTCAATGGAAATAATATACGTTGTGCTCCATTATATAAGCGATTTTTCTTGATAATTTTTGTTATAACTCATAGAAATTTTGATTAGGTTTTGGCAAACAAATGAATTTTTTTAATTATCAATACAATAAATTTTAGGTGAGGTTCTATCAAACATGTGCTTTTTTTCTCCTTGAAAATCTGCAACAATTCAATTCTTATCTGGGCTATAGCATTTGTTTCTTTTACAATACGTCTATCAATTTGATACAACTTCAACTTGATTTGGCTAGAAAATTGGGTTGATTTTGAGTCGAATAAATAGTGACTCGCGCAATGTCAAGTGTAGATATCTATGATACATTGGTATCTATGATTATTTCACTCATTTTCCTCGCTTCTTTATTGTAGTAGTATTATTGTATTGTCCATACGTAAGAATGATAATGGGTTTTTGGGTTTACAACGACCCAAACTCGGTTCGAGTTCTTTACAAACGCAACAATAACACCGAGCAAATTGTTGCAACTTTTGTAAAACAATCAAACATTTGACTTGAACTGGATTTGAATTCTTGCATGTTGTTTGGGACAACACACACATTTTTTTATGGAACCTAGCCTGAAAAAATTGTGAGATTTTATAGCTTGGATTATTTTGTGTTTTGAGGGGGGTGGATCACCGTGTTCAAAATCAATCAGTTGAATTTCATGGAATTTTGTAATGGTCTTTTGGAAGAAACATAACACATGTTTGATTGAACTCGACATGAACTTTCATGTTCTAGAAAAGTACAATTTGTTGTTTGATAATATGCAATTTTCACAAAGTTAGAGGAAAAATGACAGGTGTGCCTACCCAACCCAAATTGTTGTGATGTTTGCAAAGAGAACGCTCGATTTTCCAGGAGTGGATGCAAATGATCTAGTTCATGTGAAGCCAATGACAAATTGAGCCATTGCATAGTACATTGATATTGTTATGATCAGTATGAGAAATAATTTTAAGATTAATAGATAGAAAGAAACTATATAGAATTTGATTGTATAGTAAGGGAAATGAAAAGGAAAATACCTCACTTCTCTCATGGAGGCTAGTGATCGGGTGTATAGAGGCGGTTCGTTAAGACTTGATGTCAATGGGTCAGGTTTAGGTAAAATTTAACTCAAACAAAGCTTGACATGATCTGTACAAGACATGTGAAAAGTATGCCCCAAATGGACTTGAATCATATAGATCCGACCAGAACCTGCCACAACTAATAATATGAGAATACTTTGTTATCATGACTAACAAAATAGGAAAATATGTCATACTCAAAACTAATTTGCCTCAAACGGACCAGGATAAACTGAAGTTAACATGACCCATCCTGACTGGTAACTCGAACACTCTCATAAGAACCTAGAGTTTTATTGGGTCGAGTTGAGTCAAGTTTTTTTGCCATTGGCTTTCTCAAATGCTAGTTGTTTATAAAATCTTGTGGCGGGGGGGGGGTGGGTTGGTGAAGAAGCACCAAAGAATTTTAAATGTAGTGACAAAAAGAATGGCCGGAATAACGGATCTTAATATGCCAAAAAGCACTTTATTCCTCTCCAAATGACATACTTTATTCAAACCTAAACAACACCCTCCCACCCTATTTCTTTCTCTCTTTTCCTATTGAAATCATGTTTCCCGCTTTAGTTTGTTTGCTTTATTAAAGAGAGTAAGAGACCCTATAGCAGCGGCTGCTTTTGCCTTGGGAGTACGGGTCAGGGAGGCACCGGAGCAGGTTTCCTTGTCTCCATACTACCGTGGTCCATGCCGCACCCTGCAAGACTGCGCTATGGACTGGACTGGACTGGACTGGAGGAGAAGTTTAAACTTGAGCAGCGCCTTGGGAAATGAGACGGGGGATCGTGGACGGGAAGCAGACTGAGATGGATCGGAGGGGACTGGGGGGGAACTTTGCTAGCATACTCGATCGGAGGAAGGTTCGTGCATTGGCCTGTGCGTTGGACCGCGGCCTTCAACCATTTGCTTTGTTTAGCTGAGAAATATCTCTGTGCCCTAATGGTATTAGTAGTAGCGGAGCAGTGCGCTGGCATTCTGATTTCCACGTTGCTGCACACCGGACCAAACACGGCGGGCTCGTTTATTTATGTCGTGTGGGAGGCAGGTTCATTAAATGAGTTAGGGTGGAAGTTAGCCATTAGTCATGTGGGGTTCACCGGGACGTAAGATGAAATAAACTATAATAATCATAACGGCCCGGTGCATGGGTGGGTCAGGCGCGAATGGTGAGGTCATGTTTGGAAAGGGTTGTAACTAGGGTAGAAGCATATTAGCCTATGCCTTCTCGTGACAATTTAACCACAGTTTTGGCAAATTGTTGAAATTTTCCCAATAATTTTTATAGTTGTTTGCTATACATATCAGAAAGAGGATCTGAAAATAAGACCCTTTTTAGCATTACGTATGCATAACAACAAAATGGAGCAAGAAATTCCTCCATTTTATTGTTATGCACACATAATGTCAAAAAAAAATTCATTTCTGGTCTCGTTTATGTTCTACTTATCATTTCTCATTTCCATATTGGTGGATATAGAAACGTATTATCAAAACACACTGACTATTATTTTTTTTCTTTCTTTTTAATGTACCATGTATTGCCTAGAGCATACATTTTTGCACAGATTTTCTTTTAAGTCTATATATTGTGATTGTGAATTATAATGACTTAATTTATTGATTCACCAGTGGCAATTGACATCAAAATTCTCCATCAAATCCCCATCGAAGCAATTTAGGATCCTTCACTCACACATGAGGAGACCCCACCCCCACATCTCTAATATGAAATATTATTGCATATTTGAGTAGATCCGCACTAGTCAATAATCCTGGTAACATTTCATATATTAATTCACTAATTTCATCAAAATGCCAGGAATGCATTTGTTGAACTTTTTGTTAAAATTTTGGTATATTTCTAGAGACTACTACTAACTATATCCTAATCAGTTTTTTCTAGTAAGGAGTGATTGGTTGTTTGTTTATAACTAAGGTCAAGAATCAAAATCTAAATAAGTGGGTCGTGATCAAGAATTGGTGAATTTCTTAGGATTACAGTTTTACCATGATATACATTATATTTAACTCCAATTTATTAATAACCATTTACCCTTAACTCTGGGCTAAGAACCTATAGCAAGTATTACCTACTCTCACAACGTAATACACTACTTATACTAAGACAAAATCTACTTTTACAACAATTTAAGACTTAGATAGATGCATTAATGATATCTATAAGTTATTCCCTTCACAATCGTAGGCACTATCCCGAGGCACACACTACTACAGAAACAGCCTTTGGCGTCGGTTGTTTAACCCCCTTTGGCGTCGGTTTCTGAGCGACGCCTATGTGGGCGCCGCTAAAGGTCGAACACTTCGGCGTCGGTTTTTTAACCGATGCCTATTTAACATATAGGCGTCGGTCTTTTAGTAGATAACCGACGCCAAAAGGGTTCGCGCCACAGAAAACGGCGTCATCTAGGACACATTCTGCGTCGGTTATCTACTAAAAGACCGACGCCTGTATGGACTATAGCGTCGGTGTTTACTTGGTAACTGACACAGAAAGAGTCCTAGATGACGCTATTTTCTGTGGCGCGGACCCTTTTGGCGTCGGTTTTCTATAAAAAACCGACGCCATACTTCAAGATGACACGGCCGTGCTTCCCTGCACGGCCGTATTTAGTACTATAGGCGTCGGTTTTATATGAATAACCGATGCATTTTCCACCACGGTCGTGCTTTCCTGCACGATCGGGTTGTTTGTACTATTAGGCGTCTGTTTTTATCCAATAACCGACGCTGTAGGTCTTTGTTGACGGTTTTCTGTAAATAACCGACGCCTATATCTATTTTTTTTCATATCAGTTTGCAGGCCTGCTGTGGCTGGTCAGCAGGATGAGAACCTGCAGTTCAGTTTTCTGAACTGCAGGTTTACGACATCCATTGATATCAGCCTACAAACAGGCCACAAACCTGCAAAAGTCCCAAGGAAAATTTCACACAAGTAGATACATTCAGACATCAATTCAATTCTCACATTCACACATATAAAAACATTCAAATACATGTATTAACATTCAGAAATATTTATTTACAAAGTATCATTCATTATCGCTATCAACATCTCAATTATATCTTACAGTTGCCACTGCTTGTATGGCTTTTGCCCATTCTTCTCTTATTTCATTTAATGCTTCCATCGTATATGGAGCATGTATATTTTTTAAGCGTTTACCTATAGTGTATTCAGTTTTAAACACCTGTAAAGAGAATGATGTATATATAAGTAATAATATAAAAATAAGATTGATATATTTCATACTAACTAATGAGACTATATATAATACCTCATGTATGGTATCGATGTCCAATGCGGCATGTTTGATAATCATCTGCATAAATCGCATCACATAGTATGCGCATACCCAGCCATTGTCTTGTGTAGCGCACTATAAATTGAAACATACAAAACAATACAACTAAGCACAATTCACATCAATAATATATACATTGGAGTCGGGAACTTACTTGTACATTCTGCCAATTTATTGGCTGGTTCTTTTTCCTTGGGACCGTTCCTCCAGCCTTTTTGAATGCATCTAAACCCCTACATGTTAATATAACACAGTAAATTACATAAGTAAATAGTAATGTAATAACATATGTTAACATATACAAAAATGAAATATTTCTCACCAGAATAATGGCATTCTCATTACGTGTCCAATTTTAGTGTTTAATGTACTTCCCGCGGGATCTAGATAATAAACAGTGAACGTCCCAGGGACAATAACTAGTAACTCCCAATGTTTACCGCTAGAGGTAAAAAGTTAACAATTAATAACTCAAAATGCACAATAAAAATGGAATTTTCTTAAGTCCAAATTATAAATAAAGTAAACTTACTTGACATTGAATGGAGCTATTATTATCGTCTTCTTTTACTGACCAAAAATTGTAAAAGCATCTATACAGTATTGTTGAACATTATCAGGGTCTTTAGCTACCATACTAATCAATGATGGAATCAAAAATCCCACATGATCAAATGCAAATTGTTTGCAATGATCTTCGACTAAGTAGCTGCAAAACATGTATTACGTATGCATTAATATATAAGAAACTAGATCACTGGATCTTACACAAGGTATATGGATGTATAAACAAGATCTCACCTTATCCATGTCTCTATCATTGATGTATTCATCCAATCATACATAAACAGCTCAATAATATCTTGTATAAATAAAGAGCTATCGTATGATTGACCTGCATAATCTGCATCTAAAGAAACAATTATCGGGCAATGTATATTATGTGCTCGTAGCCAGCATGCCATTTCCCTACAAGCAGGACCTAACGGGTATGTTAGGTCAGTTGGAACCCAAGTTGGTAATGCGGGAAGTGGAGGTGGAGGCCTAGGTGCTCATGGTGTCTTCTTTTTAACCTGTATATATAATTTCATATCAGTTGACATCATATATACACATTAACAGTCTAAATCAATGTAAATTTATCTTACAATTTCAGTAGTGTAGACGACATCTGCTTTGGGCCACAATATGACCCCGCCTTCTGCCTCAGCAAGTGTATCAATATCCGGGTGGGGATATGGCAATGTAGCTTCCCTCCAATCGGGTAACACACGTAATGGGCCCACACAAACGTAGCCCTGTGGAATTGGAGTCCCGTGAAATCTTTCCCCAGGAAGGGACGGGTAAGCCTGCGCCTCTGCAACAACATAGTCTTGTATTCTTAAGCGGCATGGCTTCAATGCCTACAAATTTACGTAAAGAATAGTATACATCTATACATATCATCTTAAAAACATATCATCTTGAAAAGACTAGCTACAATGTCATAAACAATACTTACAGCATACGTGTTAGGCGATGGGTCTCCAGGATTACTCGCAGTCTGTGCATCAGGAGAAGAGTGGGTCGCCATAGGCTGATTGGAAGCCTGAGATGTCTGCCACCGCAGCAATTCTTCCTTGACCTTCTCAGCAACTACATCGTTGACCTTCTTAACATATGCATGCCACCTCAAATTCTTCGCATCTTTCGGATTTGTAAACAAGCGTTGAAACCGTGATATTATAGGTAGATACCACAACACCTTGGCAGGAGAACCAGTTTTGGACTCCCCCGAAGTCGTCAATTTATACCTTGACGCACCACATTTTGGACAATCTTTCAAATCTACATAGTCCTTTTGAAATAATACACAATCATTTGGGCATGCGTGTATCTTCTTGGCCTCCATTCCCATTGGGCACAACATTTTCTTTACCTGGTATGTTGAGATTGGCAGCTCGTTTCCTTCAGGAAGCATTTCTTTCAACAAAGTCAACAATGAAGTGAAGCTTTTGTCGCTCCATCTATTGTTAGCTTTCAACTTATACAATCTCAACACAGCGCTAAGCTTCGTAAACTTAGCACATCCTATGTATAACGGTATCTCAACATCATGCACAATGTTTCTAAAGATAGGAGGTGGATCGGTGTGCTCTACCCTATAACTATCCAGCATCGCATCAACGATGTCTGCTGGAACTGGTTCGTTCACATTTACGTCATCGGAGGCAATTTCTTCTTCCACCCAAGCACTGCTATCGACATCTACTGGTTTCGATTTTGAAATCTCTCCATGCCAGTGCCATTATGTATAGCCTTGTACAATCCCGTTGCACATGACATGACTTTTGATTTCCTCACCAGTGTTGACTTTCAAGTTGTTACTGCAATGCCTACATGGACAGTAGAACCTATCTGTAGGTTTTTTCCTATGTTCCTCGGCAAATCTAATAAACTGATCAAGACCAGATATAAACTCTGGGGTGCAACGATTACGAATGGACATCCATGATCTATCCATTCTATGATCAGAGAAAACAAGTATATATTAGGAAACAAGTATATATTAGGAAAAGATTAGGGTATACACTTACATCCTAAGTGTATAATGTGATGTCATTCTTATATATAATAAATGTGTACCACCTATCCCATCCTTGAACACCTAATCTCACTAGTAAGTGTATAATGTGTATTGGGTTTTCAAGAAAATTTCGGCAGCATTTCCCCGATGTTCTCTAAGTACATATGTACTTAGAGAACAAACAGGGAAATGTTGCTGAAATTTTCTCGAAAACCCAATACACATTATACACTTACATCCTAAGTGAGATTAGGTGTTCAAGAACAGTCCCAAACCGGGGACTATCCAAGATTTACTCCTAATGAGTCAATCTTGGACGGGTTTCTAGGCCAACAAACACATTTGATGTCATTCTTATATATAATAAATGTGTACCACCTATCCCATCCTTGAACACCTAATCTCACTAGTAAGTGTATAATGTGTATTGGGTTTTCAAGAAAATTTCGGCAGCATTTCCCCGCTGTTCTCTAAGTACATATGTACTTAGAGAACAAAAAGGGAAATGCTGCCGAAATTTTCTCGAAAACCCAATACACATTATACACTTACATCCTAAGTGAGATTAGGTGTTCAAGAACAGTTCCAAACCGGGGACTATCCAAGATTTACTCCTAATGAGTCAATCTTGGACGGGTTTCTAGGCCAACAAACACATTTGATGTCATTCTTATATATAATAAATGTGTACCACCTATCCCATCCTTGAACACCTAATCTCACTAGTAAGTGTATAATGTGTATTGGGTTTTCGAGAAAATTTCGGCAGCATTTCCCCGCTGTTCTCTAATTACATATGTACTTAGAGAACAAACGGGGAAATGCTGCCGAAATTTTCTCAAAAACCCAATACACATTATACACTTACATCCTAAGTGAGATTAGGTGTTCAAGAACAGTCCCAAACCGGGGACTATCCAAGATTTACTCCTAATGAGTCAATCTTGGACGGGTTTCTAGGCCAACAAACACAATAATAGATATGTACATGTTAGGGTTTCATCACAATTGATGTTAGGGTTTCATCAATGTTAGGGTTTAATCAAATCAAATTAGGATTCTAGAATGGATTTAAATCAAATTTGGGTTTAAATCAAATCAAACACGGCCGTGGCTGTGTTGGCCTACCACGGCCGTGCTGGGAAGCACGGCCGTGGTAGGCCATTCTTCTCAATTCTCAGTGAAAGAAGTGGTGAAACCAAGATTTAGATGCAATATTAGGCGAGCAACAACAACTGACCTCCCAGCAGTGGTGGCGGTGACTGGCGAGCTCCAGGCGGCAGGGAAGGCAGGTGCAGCGGTGGCCGGCGAGCTCCAGGCGGTAGGGCAGACAGACCAAGGAGCAGCGGCGTCGGCGGGCGACGGTAAGGAGGAAGGCGGCGCGGCGGCGAGCTCTAGGCGGCAGGGAAGGCAGACCAAGGAGCAGCAGTGGCTGCGGAGAAGGGGGTGCGGCGGAGAAGGGGAAGAAGGCAGCAACAGTGGCGGCGGAGAAGGGGGTGCGCCGGCGGCGCGGCGGCGCTGTCATGGAGGAAGAAGGAGCTTTCGTGGAGGAGAAATCGTCGGCGTGGTCGGGCGACAGCAGAGAAGAAAAGGGAAATCGGCTCGCAATGAAACAGAAGAAAGGGGAAGAGTCGGGCGATCGCGGGATATTAACTTCCAAATTAGCGTCAGTTGTTTCAAACAACCGATGCCTAAACCTCTTTAGCGTCAGTTGTTTGAACCAACCGACGTCCAATTGGACAATATTTTCACAAAATTGTTTGGCGGAAACCACTTTCAGCGTCAGATATAAAAGGTTAACCGACGCTGAAAGTGACATTTTTCGCGCAAATTTTCATCGCACATAGGCGTCGGTTTCTATCTACATAACCGACGCTGAAAGTGACACTATTTTTTTTGCTCGAAAATTGGATTTCACGGGCGACTTTAGGCATCAGTTTGTTATTAACAACCGACGCTGTATTCAAAGCGGTACCCGTGTCTGGCTGGTCTTCGAATATAGACGTCGGTTTGCCTAAATAACCGACGTCTAATAGTATAGGCGTCGGTTTTCCTAAAGAACTGACGCCCAGAAAAGCGACACTGAATGTTGTTTCTGTAGTAGTGACGATATTGACTGTGTAAATCTATGACTTGTTCGACCCTTAATCCTTCTCCCGAAGCAATTAACGATCTAAGAAACTCATTGTCATAATCAAGCAATTCATTAAGCAATCATAGATTTATGTCCAGAATTAAGGAATGTATATATATATATATATATATATATATATATATATATATATATATATATATATATATATATATATATATATATATATATATATAAAAGTCAAATACAATGCAAAATCGGGCTATTCCTAGGTCCTAAAGAATAAGCAGATTACCTCGCATAATTTATATCAATGAACACAAAGAGGAAGAGGGAGAAAACAAGCTAAACATAAGAAGACTAACAAAAACCCTTGAAAAAACCAATATGGACGACCCTCTCTAGTGATCGCTTCAAAATACAACGTTCTGAATGCAAATCTACTTCCCGGAGGTGCCCCAATCATCTTGTATGTGACTGTCTCCTCCTCTCTCTTCTTTGTGCTCTGTTGTAATGAGATAGAACACGCTTCTTCTTTTTGGTCTGACTCCCCTTAGGCCATTAGTGAGGCTCTTGCCGTTATTAAGTCTCAGTTTTGAGATTTTGTCTTAGTCTTTAATCTGCTCTGATCGCACAAAGTCGATGCCACAGACTGTATGTCAGTGGAACCGAGTTGTCGATTGACTCGAAACCCTTGACAAGTGTCGATAACACTGACTGGTATGTCGGTAGCACTGAGTTTCTTTCTACAAGTTTTGGCTTATTTTGGGTGCAAAAGTCAGTACCACTGACTTGTCTGTCAATGGACCGAAGTCCTAAAATCTGCTACTGGCGTTTTTGGGCAGAAAGTTGGTTGCACTGACTCCACTTCTCGGTAGCATCAAACACCATCTACGTAGCACTGAGCACTGTCTTGGTAGCACTAAGATTTCTGGAATTCCCTGTTAGATTTCACCTAACATCAGTACCATCGACTTTTATGTCAATAGCACTGAGTTGTGCTGAAAGTGCTCAAATAGCCTGAAATGAGGAAAAACCAACATAAGTCCGAATAAATGTTGAAAATTTAGCAAAATTTGGTAAAATTACTTATTAATTAATGTGACAGTGTTTCACATGATAGTAATGATAAACAATGCATAAATAAGATCAAAGTCAGCAATTATGCACTAAATACATGGAAAATATCCTATTGAAAGCAACAAAAACTCAGTGCATCAAAATCCCCCAAGCTTGAATGTTGCTTTCCCTTAAGAAATACTACCTTTGGATCTATTAAAAATAAGTCAACAAGAGGACAAGCAATATGAATTACATTTCTTAAATACCCCCACATAACGGTCCCGAACCGGCCGTTACCAACCACTGGACAAATAACTACTCTGAAGTGACCAATTTTTTTTGTTAAGGATGTCCACCCTTAGATCAATGAAATACTATTAATAGAGTAGCTAACATCATAGTCAATAGGGCATACACTTGATGCACCAATGAAACACTATTAATAGAGTAGCTAACATCATAGTCAATAGGGCATACACTTGATGCACCATGTGATTCCATGTCTACATTGCTCCTTTCTGCCTACCAAACTATGTTTGAAGTAGTTCCCCATATAATAGTGGATGAGGGGATTAATCATATATGTTTCCTACCACAAAGAGAAATGGGTTGAATTAATTAGGTGTTTATGAATAAGAATCACAAGTAACATCCAAATCATTATGCGAAAACAAAATATGATGAACCTACAAAACATAGGAAAATAAAAATGCAGGAATCATAATGCCTAATATTATGGTGGAATGATGAATGCAGTACAAGTCTCATCTGATTGATGAGTGTGGGTAAAAGAATGATACATGTAACTATTTTCACTTATCCTTGAATGAAACTTTAAATTTAGTTTAAGGCATCCTTTTCTCCCTCTTTATTTGATAATTTCTCTTTTTTTTGTTTTTGTCCTCTTATTTTAGCATGATGTATGATTTATTCTCGGGCTTTCTTCAACATATAACATTTTTTCTTTATTGGGATGTATGTGGATGTGTATCTTTTCACTTTATAATTGAGGAGAAAGCTACATAGATACGTGATGTGAAGAATGATGCAAAAAGAGAACGTAATCTACATGAAATTTTTTATGCAACTAATTGTTATGCACATCTCTATATCTTTTCTTTCTCATTTACTTTTTTTAACTAATGCACTATAAAGAAACTAGCTATCATGTTACCTATATGCTATGTTATGCAATCAAGAGGTAACAATTTGAGTTACTTGATCATCTTAAGGTGGTGGATGGATGAAATGTCATGAAAGATGGATGAAGTCATGTGATTAAGAGACAATGCCTTTATAAACTATTATATATCCCTCTTCTATTGACTTGTATACAGGGTAACCCTAGGGCTTCTTTCTAAATATCACATCGAAGGTCTTATTACTTGTTTGGTCAGCTTAGGATCAAACCCCATCGTCAAACACAAATCTTGGATAAATTAAGATTTTCATCCATACTAAGTGTCCTCAAGATGACTAACCTAACACTTCTTCTAGTTGGTGTTTCCTTAGACTTTGCAACTTGATCTTAAAAATATGTGATCATTTAAATCTTAAAATTCATTGGAAAGGCACAAAACACATTTTGCTTTAACGATAGATGAAATCATGATAACTAAGCTCCATTATTATACTAGATAGATGTAAGACCCCTGACCTAGCTTTATACTTGATCTTGCTTGATTAACATAATAAGATACTTAAAACCTTAATATAATCATGTGATGAACCTTAATAACATATGACATGCTTATGTTTTTAGTTTGGTCCAGTTTGGATGATGTTTGAGCTAGTTACACATGTATGTGCTTGTTTTGGACCTAATTGCACTTTACCAATGTTTAGGGATTATCTTGCTATTTTTCACATGCTTGTTATACCTCACATGTTTTGGCATCATGTTTGAGAGAGGGTGGAGCCCTTTGTCCCTATGGTACCTTGGCTTGATGAGGAGAAATGTGATGACATCATGAGTGTTGATGTTTCTAGGGTTTGCTTGGATGCCCTAGCTTGGTGTTGACCTTTTGTGTTGACCGTCGAGTTTTGGTTTCAGTGACCACCTTGATGTTTCTTCAACCATGGTGTCTTATGTCAATCATTTTTTAAAGTGAGCCTTGTGTTCTCCGTGGTCGTTAAACCCTATCTTGGGTCAATGAGAAACCTAGGGTTTTGTTTATGCGGTCGCTAGGTTTGGATGTGTTTTGGTCGCAGAGAATTCTCTTCAACCGATGGTCTTCTAGACCAAATGAGGTCGATGGTTCTCCTAGGTTTTAATGACCCTTATTTCATGCATATGTTTAGTGCTTGCATTGATGTTATATAGTGGACAGTTGTTGCATGTATGCTTGACACCTAACCTTCCTGACCTCTCTACTACCCTTGGGTATATATACTCCTATTGTAACTGATAACCTCTCACTTTGTGATGCTATTTTATTAATTTTCCCTTGTTTTCCATACTCTTTCTTAAATAAATTATAAAGAATCATTAAATCTTTACCTTATTGCTGACACATAAATAGATTAACTTTTCTCTTCTTTATCCTTGCAGAAAAACACAAAAAAATTTACAAAAACCCCAAACGGTCCCAAGACCGTTTAAGGCCAAACGGTCCCAAGACCGTTTAAGGCTAAACGGTCTCAAGACCGCATGAACTCTAAACGGTCCCGATACCGCATAATCTCAAACGAGTTCGGCGCCCAAACGGGTCCAGCGCCCAAACGAGTTCGGCGCCCAAACGAGTTCGGCGCCCAAACGGGTCCGGCGCCCAAACGAGTTCGGCGCCCAAACGAGTTCGGTTCCCAAACGGGTCCAGCGCCCAAACGAGTTCGGCACCCAAACGGGTCCAGCGCTCAAATGAGTTCGGCGCCCAAACGAGTCCAGTGCTCAAACGGGTCCAGCGCTCAAACGAGTTCAGCGCCCAAACGGGTTCAGCGCCCAAACGGGTTCAGGAACCAAACGGGTTCAGCGGCCAAACGTGTTCAGTGCCCAAACAGGTTCAAGACCATTTGGGCTCCACTTAAGCCTATAAATAAGACCCAAAGGGGTCCTCAAGAGGAGAGAACTCTCAGACGCCCAAAGGCTGCCTCTCCAGTTCCAGAGCACTCCCATCTTTCATCCATCGCCCCAAGGCTGCCAGTTTGAGATCCACGTTCCATCTTCAAGCTACCTTCTCTCTCAACAACAAAGAAGGTGGGAAGAGAAGATACATCATCAAAGCATCCACGAAGTGTGAAGATCATTGCTCTCTTCACCAAGGGTTCATCCTTCCCTCCTCCGTGGAGATGACGTTCTTTCTCTCTCTTCTCGCCTCCTTCTTTGTCCTTGATATGAGCGAGTAGTCTCATTCACTAGGGTGCAGGGAGTAGCCCCGCTACCCATGTTTTCATTTCATGCAATGTCATTCAACTGTCTGCAATAGAGATACTCTCCTTTTCAGTTCAACATCAATCGTTAAATGAATGCTTGTTGCTTGATCATCAACTTGTATTACCTATTGTCTTTCGGTATGAATTGTCTACGTTTGTACCCTTAGATCTGAATATCGATTGAAAGTTGGTTCTGGATGTATGTAGTCACCATACGTCTGTTTCGGTATCTAGGAGTGCTTTCATGAGTGGAGTAAACTCACTCCCATCGTTGCACTTTCATACTATGAAATGGAATCAGTTGACGTATGAAAGTGCAACCTTGGCAAGGTCGAGGAACACACTTCATGAAGAAGTAATGCAAAGCAAGTGACCATTCATTATGGGATGGTTGGCGTTGCAATACTCCACACTTCTCGAAGTTAGTTATCCGAAAAGAAACTAAGTCTACAAGATACTAGCTGATTAGAATCTCTTTGCAGGTTGTTTTATTATGTTGCATGTTTTGATCCATGTGTAGTGGCGTGAAACCCGATAACATCCTAGTGGTTTTTAATCATTGTTTACAACCCTAATTTCTACTTTCTCGCTTTTACGTTCCTCGCACTTAGTTTAAACAACCAAATCAAACTTTCGATCTAAGTATCAACCGTTAAGTAATTAGGTATGACTAAAATGTTTTCCATCTTGATTAATTCTAATCAAGACCGTTGTCCCGAGGATTCGACCCTTAAACTATACTACGATAAGACTTCCGCGTGTTCTAGTACACGTGGATGGATATCTTACCATAGTACAAGCAAGGCTAAACCTAGATATTCATCATCTATAGGATTTTTAGTGGCGTTGCAAAACTCCATCAAAAATTGGCGCCGTTGCCGGGGACAACGAAACGTTTTAGTTTTTACTTAACAACTTATTGGTTGATTAGGATTTTACACTTTTCCTTGATAACTACTCCAAATTTTCTTGACCTCTTTGCTTCCTTTCATCATCTAACCGAGTGAATTTCTTCCTACTCAGGTAGAAAACGTGTATGCTAACCCCGCATCACATCAGATTCTCCCCTGAACCAGAGTACGACTCTGAGGTAGAAAGAAGTTTCCACCGAAGGATTAGACTTAACCGCCAAAGAGCCAGACAGATGGCTGAAGAGCAACGCCTTGTTGCAGAAAGAGTTAATGCCGCCATAGCTGCACAATGAGCACAACTTATCGCTGACACTCGTGCTCAAGTGCAAGCCGAGATTCGAGCTGAGGAACAAGCCCGCATCCAAGCCGAGAATGCCGCTGCTCAATTAGCATTAAGAAACAAGCAACTTCGGGACTACGCAGTCCCACAGAATTATGAAGATGATCACCCAGTCCGACCACTGATTATTAACATACCAAACTTTGAAATCCGGACGCAATGGATCCAGATCATGCAAGGCATATCTTTCTCTGGAGGATTTGGAGATGATTGCATGGATCATCATAAGAGATTCAAGTCACTCTGCCGACTTGTACCTCAAGCAGGAGTTGCCTTGGAAGCAATAATGTTACACCTCTTCCACTTCACCTTATCTGGAAGAGCGCTAAGTTGGTACAATGCTTTAGATAGGCACCCTATCATCACTACTTGGACTCCCTTAGAAGAAAAGTTTCTTGAGAAATTCTTTCCACCTTCACTAACCTATGAGATTAGGGGGCAGATCAACCATTTTGCCCAACTACCCGGAGAAACACTTGCAGAAGCTTGGGAAAGATTCAAGGAACTCCTGAGAAAGTGCCCTCACCATGGCATATCCCAAAATCAACTGATTGAAACATTCTATAGAGGAGTAAGTGATGATATCAAGCAGTTTTTAGACTCCTCATATGGAGGAAACTTCATGAGAAAGAACTATGAAGATGCTTGGAATATAGTTACGTTAGGGGCCGAGAACCAATCCAATTGGGGAAGGTCGTCTAACCAATCCAAGGGAGTTCTTAAAGTCTACAAGGCTGAAGAATCTATGGAACTCAAGGCCATTGCAGAGGCCTTGAAGACTATTGCTAGCAAGCAACAAGCTCTCGAAACTTCTTTTGGAGAATACGACAAGAAGAAAGGCTCCCAGGTTCAACAAGTAAAAGCAGCTATTGGAATTTGTGAAGCCTGTCATGCATCTGATCATCCCACACTATCATGTGGTCTGCTATACAATGTCATGATGGATCTACAACCACCAGTGCTGCAATATGAACCCATTATTGAACATCCCAAGGACCAAATGCCAGAGCAAGTCAACTCCATTCACTCAATACCTGGCCAGGTGTATTATAATCCAGATAAACCAAGAAACCACCCTGGTTTTCAATATGGGAATCCTGCAGGGACTGTCAATCCACAACAACAGACACAAGGCGGATCTTTCAATAGACAACCACCAGGATTTCAGAATAACTTCAACCAAAATCAAGGGAATTATAGAAATGGTTTCCAAAGATCCAATTATCCTAGGAATCTATCTTACCAATATACCCATCCAGGACTGCACCCACAGCTGCAACAACCTCAGTTGCAGCAGCCACAACAACCGCAGTTAACCGCACCTCCACAACAACCACAAGGGCAGTAAGTCACTCAATATCAACAGAGGAGTGCCCCTTCCCAACCATCTGATGAAATTTCTTTGATTAGACAGATGCTTCAATCTCAGCAAACTATGCTTGCGAACCAACATGCTCAACAAAAGCCTGTAGAGGCCCAATTAGCACAGATTGCTGCTCAGTTGAAACCACCAACAGGTACCTTTACTGGGCAACCAGAGGCAAACCCAAGGCATGACCAAAATAGACCTGAGCAACTAAATGCTGTCACCACAAGGTCTGGTCGTGTCCTTCCTGATACCACTAGAATCATCCATGATGATGATAACGATTTAGCTATTCTTTCCCCAATAGAAAGCTCAACCCAGGAAAAGGAAAAATCTACTAAAACCACTGAAAGAGAAAAAGAAAAGGAACCAATGCCAGAAGTTCCACCCAGAATCCCTTATCCGGACAGGCTGAAAGGAACCAAAATGGACACTAGGTTCCAGAAATTCAAAGAAGCTATGAAGAAACTATACATCGATATACCATTCCTCGATGCTCTTTCCGAAGTGCCCGCATGGGCCAAATACCTGAAAACCCTTATGTCAAAAAAATATATGACAGAAGAGCACGAAACAGTGAAACTAGCTCATACCACTTCAGACATTCTGCTTAACAAAATGCCAAAGAAAAAGAAGGACCCAGGTTCCTTCGGTATTCAGTGTTCAATTGGAAATGGCTCCAGCAAGAAGGGATTAGCAGATTTAGGAGCAAGTATATCCATTATGCCCTATTCTATGTGCAAAAGATTAGGCTTCACTGATTTGTTACCTACGACAATGACAATTCAGTTAGCCGACTCTACCATAACTGCTCCCCTTGGAATCATTGAAGATATACCTGTCAGGATAGGAAAGGAATTCTTATGTTCCGTGCGATTTCGTTATTATGGACATACAAGAAGACCTAAGATACCCGATAATCTTCAGCAGAACTTTCCTAGCTACTGCCCGAGCGCTTATCGATGTAGAAGCAGGAACTATTATCTTGAGACTTGGGAAGGAAGCTTTCCAGTTCAGAGTCCTTAATAGCATGAAAGGTTCAAGCATTCAAGAGGAAGTCTTTCTCCTGGACGCTATATATCAAATGTCCCAATTAGAAATGTCTGAACCCTCCGATGATTTGGAAGATATATTGATAAATCCGGAAGTAGAATTCTTGGCAAATGAACTTGTGCAAGAATGCCTTCAATACTTAGAAAAAGCTGAAGAAGCCCCAACGGCCACCTTTGAAGAACTCAAGGCCGTTACCATTATAGAAGCAACTGAGCCACCTAAGGCTCCTGAAATGAAAGCTCTACCTGAGGGACTCAAACATGCCTTTCTTTACAACGAGAAAATTTGTCCAGTGATTATCAGCTCCACCCTGGAGGTGGACCAAGAAAACAGACTTCTTGATGAACTAAAGAGACACAAGAAAGCTATCGGATACAAGATGACTGACTTGACGGGTATAAATCCAGCTTTATGCATGCACAGATTGCCTATGATGGAAGAATTCAAACCATCAAGGGAACATCAAAGAAAGTTGAACCCTAATCTCAAGGAGGTAGTTCGCCTCGAGGTTCTCAAACTTCTGAAAGCAGGTATCATCTACCCAATCTCGGATTCTCAATGGGTAAGTCCCGTGCAGGTGGTCCCAAAAAAAGGGGGGACCACTGTTGTTCTTAATGATAAGAATGAACTAGTACCTACTAGAACAGTAACTGGGTGGCGAATGTGCATCGACAACCGAAAACTTAACAAAGCAACAAGGAAAGATCATTTCCCCTTGCCCTTTTTGGATGAGGTTCTCGAACGACTCACTCACAAATTTTTTTTCAGTTACCTTTATGGATATTCAGGATTTTACCAAATCCCAATCCATCCTGAAGATCAAGAAAAAACTACCTTTACTTGTCCTTTTGGAACATATGCCTTTAGAAGGATGCCTTTCGGGTTATGCAATGCACCCGCAACCTTCCAAAGATGTATGACTGCTATCTTCGCCGGATTAACAGAATCTATCATGGAAGTCTTCATGGATGATTTTTCTGTATACGGAAATTCTTTCGACGACTGTTTACTCAATCTAGGAAAAGTCCTACAAAGATATGAAGACACCAACCTGATCTTGAATTGGGAAAAATGTCACTTTATGGTGACTGAAGGTGTGGTCCTAGGACATCGAGTAAGTGAAAAAGGGATTGAAGTGGATAAAGCAAAGGTCGATGTCATCTCAAAGCTAACTCCACCTAAAGACATCAGAGGAGTCAGGGCATTCCTTGGTCATGCAGGATTCTACAGAAGATTTATAAAAGATTTTTCAAAGATAGCAAAGCCAATGACTCACCTACTGACCAAAGAAGCAGATTTTATATTTGACCAAGAATGCATTAATAGATTCACAACTCTGAAGAATGCCCTTATCTCTGCCCCTATTTTAAGAGCTCCTGACTGGTCTCAACCGTTTGAAATTATGTGTGATGCTAGCGATTATGCTATAGGGGCAGTCCTTGGACAAATGATTGACAAAAAGCCTTACGTCATATATTACGCCTCCAAGACGCTTGATGAGGCACAAAAGAACTATACTACCACTGAAAAAGAGTTCCTGGCAGTTATCTACGCTTTTGAAAAATTTCAGTCTTACCTAATCGGGTCAAAAGTCATAGTATATACTGACCATTCTGCAATACGATACTTGGTACAAAAACAAGATGCTAAACCCCGACTTATCATATGGGTATTAATGCTTCAAGAGTTTGATTTAGAGATTAAAGACAAAAGTGGGGTTGAAAATGTCGTCGCGGATCACCTCAGTCGTACTGAAGCTAAAGACTCCGATAAAATACCCATTCGATACTCTTTACCAGATGATCAACTAATGAAGATTACTACTGGATTTCCTTGGTATGCTGATATTGTTAATTATTTGGCAACAGGAATCATCCATCCGTCTGCATCATACCATGACAAAAAGAAATTCATTCATGACGCTAAGCAGTATTTCTGGGACGAGCCCTACCTATTCCGCTTATGCGCAGATGGACTTTTTCGTCGATGCATTCCAGAAACAGAAATCACCCCAGTTTTAGAACACTGTCACTCAGGCCCTACTGGGGGGCACATGAGCTCTAAGAAAACTGCTCTTAAAATTCTTCAATCTGGTTTCTACTGGCCAACCATCGCAAAGGATGCACATGAATATGTGCGATCATGTGACAAATGCCAACTATCTGGAGGAATAACTAAACGAAATGAAATGCCTTTGAATATGTGGCAAGAAGTCGAACTCTTTGATGTTTGGGGAGTGGATTACATGGGTCCTTTCCCCCCATTTTACGGATTCACGTACATTCTAGTAGCTGTGGATTACATTTCGAAATGGGTAGAAGCTCTACCGACCACTTCTTGTGATTCCAAACCAGTCATCAAAATGTTTAAAGAAATAATATTCCCCAGATTTGGCGTTCCAAGAACAATAATATCCGATGGCGGATCTCATTTTCTTGAGCGGAGTTTCGAAGCACTATTAAGAAAATATGGAGTCAAACATAAAGTTTCCACACCTTATCACCCACAGACTTGTGGACAGGTCGAAGTCTCCAACAGGCAACTCAAGGCCATTTTGGAAAAAACTGTTAATAGGCACCACACAGACTGGTCTACCAAACTTCCTGACGCTCTATGGGCCTATCGCACAGCTTTCAAAACACCAATTAGAACAACACCATTTCGATTGGTGTATGGGAAGTCGTGTCATCTACCAGTCAAATTAGAGCATAAAGCTTGGTGGGCTATCAAGGAATTGAACTTTGATCTCAAGAGTGCCGGTGAATATAGACAACTTCAATTACAAGAATTGGAAGAGTTGCGAATGACAGCATACCAAAATGCCAGAATTTACAAAGAAAAAACCAAGATGTGGCATGATGGCCACATAAAAAGAAAGGATATAATCATCGGAGATAAGGTTCTCTTATTCAATTCCAGACTAAAATTGTTTCCGGGAAAACTGCACACAAAATGGTCGGGGCCTTTCACTATCAAACATATCTACCCGACAGGAGCGGTTATTATCCTTGATGATAACGGGAGAGAAAGAACCATCAACGGTCATAGGTTAAAGAAATACTACATTCCAGCAGATAAATTGCCAAGACAAACTATAGAGATCCAAGATCCTATAACATCAGCATAGCCAGATCAGCATTTCGTCGAGCCAGTGACATTAAACCCAGGCGCTATTTGGGAGGCAACCCAAGATCTGAGTATCATCATTTTTCGTCTTTTCTCTTCTTCTTTTTAGTTTAGTTTTCTTCTGAAATATATATACAAAAAAATTCACATAAACAAAATAAACATAAAAATCAAAAACATCAAAAACCTAAACCTCCCCAAATGGTCTCGCACCCGTTTGGAGTTCAAACGGTCTCGCACCCGTTTGGAGTTCAAACGGTCTCGCACCCGTTTGACTTCGCGAATTTGTAAGGACACCCCCCAATTCTATAAATAACACCCCACACCCTCCTTTCTCTCTTCTAGAACCTCTCGCTTTCTCTGTTCCACTGCCGTTTCACTCCAGTTTCCGTGCGCGCTTTTGCTTCTTTGAGCTTACCGTTATCACCTCCGTCTTCCACCGTCGTTCTCGTCTCCGACTGACACTTTGTCGTCGTCTGTGTGAGGCTTCATTCTTCTGCTCGCTCATCGTCGCTTCCTTCCGGCCCTTCTTCTTCCGCCGTCATCGCCTAACAGGTAGAGTTTTCTCTCGCGGTTCTCGCTACCGCCGTCACCGTCGCCACCGCCGACGAGCATTTTTCGGCTTCCCTCCCGCCGTCCCTCGCCGCCAAACAGCCTAGATCTTCGTCTTCCCGACGGTCTGCTCCAAATGAGTTTACACCCGTTTGGACGAAGGACCGTTTGGCCCCAAACGGTCTCCAAACCGTTTGGTGTCAAATGACCTTGCACCCATTTGGACGAAGGACCGTTTGGCCCCAAACGGTCTCCAAACCGTTTGGTGCCAAACGACCTCACACCCGTTTGGACGAAGGACCGTTTGGCCCCAAACGGTCTCCAAACCGTTTGGTGCCAAACGACCTTGCACCCGTTTGGACGAAGGACCGTTTGGCCCCAAACGGTCTTCAACCTGTTTGGAACCAAACGGTCTTCAACCCGTTTGGAACCAAACGGTCTCGAACCCGTTTGGAACCAAACGGTCTCGAACCCATTTGGATCCAACCAAACCTCAAAAATACTGTTCTATTCTAATAAACTTGTTTAAATTCAAATTTCAGATCTCTAACTTTTGTTTTCTTGACAAAAATTTCAGAATGGCCTCCCCCACAAAACAACCAACAGGAACAGCTGACAAACCTTTTTGGACAAAGGAGGAATTAATTGCTGACCGGGCGAAGTTTCAGCAAATCATTGACCACTATGAACAAACTGGAACGGTCCCAGCAAGGGTGGACCTGCTCAAAGTCATGCATGAGATAAAACGCATCAACCACTGCTTAGCAGAAGAACCTTCTGAAGAGGAGGTCGAAGAAATCTCATCTGATGACCCCTCGAAATATGAGCCTTCATCGGAGGCAGAATCCCCTACCAAAAAGTCCTTGGGGAAGAGGAAGGCCCAAGCAACCACTTCAGCACCACAACTGAAGAAGAGGGCAAGGAAACAGGTTCACCCTATCACTACAAGGGAACAAACCCTGGCAGGTTTCATTCCACCATCCTCCATTCAACCAACCACCACCATCACTGCCACCCCTGCCACCATTACCGTTCCTATTCCCCCCCCATTACCACCACAACACCACCACCAGAAAATCTTCACATCCATACCCTCCCATCCATTAAACAAACTCTAAAACTGACAAAGTACGTTTGCCCAAGCATACTTATGAAGATGGGGATCTACAATAGAATCCTCACCTTGCTAGACAATTCCAATCTTTCTCGACTTTGTTTTGTCATCGAATCCTCATACGTTGAGCCTACAACAGAATTCTTCACTTTTTTCACTAGAGAAGCAGTGGACACTTTCGATAAAGCACATGACGGTGGTGATCGTAGAATATCCACCAGAATCTTCAACAACAAAGTGGTCATAACTGAAAATATGCTGAATGAAATCTTTATAGACAACCAAGAGCAGTTGAAGAAAGCCAAGGCTGTTGGCACAGACAACACCAAGTTCAACAAACACAACTTCTGGAAATCTTTAACGGGGCTACCAGTTTATGATGCAAAAACATGTAAAGCATAAAACATTCAATCGGGTCTAGTGCGCACACTTCACAAAATCCTTGTTGGCGCACTCTTCCCCAGGTCAGAAGGAGGAAATGTAATCCTCTCAGACCTCTTTGTTATCTGGTCCATCCTAAATGGGTTGCCAGTCAACATTGGGCGTCTTATCATCCAAAAACTATCAGCTTACGCCCTAGGAAAAGAAATATGTATGGGTGGTCTTATCACATCAATTATCAAATACCTTAAGATGGATAGACTTCTACCTAGATGCACAAAAATAAAGGGCGACATCCTTACAAATGAACAAACATTGAAGAAGTCCTTCATCATAAAAGACAAGGATGGCAAGCTACATTACGTCTTCTGCCCTACAGCAAAATCCTTCAGAACGCTGCTCCCACTACCAGAACTTGCGGATTATGACAAAGACAAGCTCCTTTTCTCAGATGACGAAATCACAACACTCATGTCTTTGGTCAAAATCACCAAAAAGAAAGCAACGATGGGACAGACAGAGCTTAGCATAACCGCCCCGACAGCAAAAACAACAAAAATTCCTGTAAAATGACCTTCCAGAAGGCCTTTGAAGGAACAAGAGCTGTCGGGAACACCAACTTCCAAACCCCACCCCGAAACAGAACCCACCCTTCCAGAGGAACACATAACAACATCATCACTAGACTCTTTCATAATGAGTCTACATGCTGATCTCGAAACCATCACTCCACCATCCACCATCCCAACATCCACCACCCCACCATCTTCTACCACACCTTCCACCATCCCAACATCCACCACCCCACCATCTTCCACCACACCATCCACCACCCCATCATCCTCCACTCTTCCACCTTTTTCCAAATTACCCTTCTTCCCTTCGGGCATCCCATTTTCCGCTACTACGCCCGAATTCACTTCTTTCACCTCAACAGACTTTCCATCAACATTACCGGACAAACTTTTCTCTCCGGATATGTCACCACCCTTCTCATCCGTCGCCGCCCTGACACCGCTAGTGACCCCTTCCACAGTCACTACGCAATTCGCGGGACCATCAACAATGTCCTTTCCGCATGACACTACCACCACCATTCCACCCCAACCCCAGCCGCCCCACCCTTCTCTCACTGGGGTCCCCTTCACTAATGTCGGTGAGGAATTCAGACGACAATTTGACACCATCCGAAACCTCCTCACCGACCCTTCTAACATATTAAATTCTATTTTTTCTTGTGTGCAGGGTTTAACAAAGCAGGTCGCCAAGATCGACGAGCAAAACCACGCCTTGCCAAGCATCCTCCAAGAAATCCAGCAACGACAAGTTTCAGTGGCTAACAAGTTGACCACGCCGACGGCTACTGCAAAACCTTGCCCGAGCTGGTCCTTGGAGTCCAAAGCCAGCACAAGGCGATGGCAAAGCTAGTCGAGAAGATCTCAATACAGACTCAACCACTGCCTGAGACCCTCCGCGAGCTCAAGAAGCAACAACAAGCTTTCAGCACGCGCTTGGACGACATCAACATCACCCTCACACAGCTACACAAACGCCAAGAGGAGTCATCAACCAATGAACTTACTCAACTACGAGCTCAAGTAACTGACCTCACAGCACGACTCCTTTCGGCTGAAGCATGTTATTATGATTTAAAGGAAACCCACGACGCACTGCTCGAAACACACGAGCACGTGCAAGTGGAATACGATGAGCTTCAATCCATCCATCGTCAGTGCAAGAAGAAAGCACATAAGAAAACAACGGATAAATCAGCAGCAAATGAAGACGATAAAGATGAAGATTCTGATTCTTCGGCTGACTCCAACAACAGTACCTCCTCAAGTGATGATTCTGATAAACCAGATAATGCTGGGGAGGGTCCCAGCCATGGAACAGAACCCAAACAGCAGATGGATCACCATGACAGTGATAAATATCTCAAATCCCCACGCAATGATAATGTTAACATGTCATATGGGGACCAATTTCTTGACTATTTCCCTATGGGATCCATCGGGGAGGCTGCTAAAGACGCGGCTTTCGCTGAGTTCCACCAATGTATAATAGGAACCAGCGCCAGCTCCCCCGCAACAGCTGTCCCACCCCCCTCAGCGCTCGACACGCCAACAGCTTCACCACATGACGAGGACGAATCAGAACGAGTGCGTTTAGATACTGATGAAGAGCTCGATTCTGCCTCGGACTCAGACGACGACATACAGGGCTATGAGGAAGCTCCAGAACTACCTCCCTCCCCCCTCCACGAGAGCTTCCCCCGCCACCACCCCTACCGCACAAAATGCATGGCCTAGATATGGCGGCCATCTCCACATTAGATGCTCAGGATATTTTTATACTGAACACTATCGTGGACGATGCAAAAGCAGGGGACGATATTATCTACCACAATGCTAAAACAAAGCGCAAGATGACACGTGAAGACTTCCGCAACATTCTGCGACCTCGTCGACGATGCCAATGTCTATCTTCCGTGTCCTTCTCACCAACTGTATAGAAATGTACAGAAGTCATAAGCGGCAGCAGCCTGTTTTTAATGCCCCGCCTGCCCTATCTTTGGGCCTGCTATACAAGGACATCAAAGAAAAATCAATCGAACGTCTGCGTACCGGTTTAGCACGACGAGCACATTATCTTACCGTGCCCTTCCAAGTTTCAAATCATTGGTTATTCATGGTTGTTGATACCGAGGCTCGGGACGCCACGGTTTATAACTTCTGCAGCGCTGAGCTACCCGCCGGTACAATAAACATTATGGGTGAAGCAGCCGGTGAAGTAAGATGTATACCCTTTCGGCTACTTAAGCTAATTTGAGCTGCACGTCCATCTCTCTGCCACAACTGGAGCCAGCCTTGGTTCAAAATAATAAACCCGCAAGTCCAAGCTGACGAGGAATCTGGGGATTGCGCTTTCTGCACCATACGTCACATCCAAGCACTGAACCAAGAAATCCCATTCTCTGCTCTGGTTGCTGAAGATTTTCATTCTTTACGAGGACGTTATTCCATGGAGCTCATCTGTGATAGATGGTTCTTCAAGGACCCGACGATGGCACCAGATGATGTCCCTCGCTACCTCTTCTCCTCTATCCAGCGACCGCAGCGGCGACCCTTCCGACAAACTCTGAAGGAGTCAGAGAAATCAAAGGCACCGGCCTCGACAACCGAGCAAAGCAAAGACGACATTGATCCTTTGTCTTCCATCAAACCATCTTTCCCAGACTTTGATCTCAGTGCTTGCAAAGGCCTCTCCGACTACGAACTACGTCTCATCATGTCAAGGCTTTCTGCCGAGAAAGATGAACTCGTGTTCATGTCTGGTGACATTCTCATAATGGCAGACACTCTTCGAGAAACTTTACAATTTAAAGGATCACTCTCTGTAAGCCTAATGGCTGCTTACCAATTTCTCCTAGGCCAAGATAACCCCACAACATATATGGCGTCTCCTTATTTGAAGGATGACCTTTTAAAGCTAAAGCACTTCGGCGCAGATGAAACACTAATCTCCTATCTACAACACACAACGCCGAAGTTCATCATGCTACCCTTCCTCTATCATGAACACTGGCTGCTCCTGGAAACAAACCTACCAGAAGGAACAATTACAATTTATAATAGTTCCGACAGCCAGTACAATCCAAAACAGAAGAATTATGTCGTGATGCCAAAAATGCCCACGGAGGTAGTAGCGAAAGAATGTGCGAAAAATTAATCGATTTTCTTAGTCAGCACACAAAAGCTTACGACAAAGAACATTTTCACCGCCCTTCCTTCTGCAACAAGTGTCCCCAACAAATTCGACAATCAAACGACTGCGGCTTCCATGTCCTCTATTGGATCTACACCATCATCGTTCTTCAGAAACCAGTAGAGGATATGATTGACGTAGAATATCACGCCCTGCGAGGACAATTTGCAGCTAAACTCCTTCAAGCACCAGGGGCAAGCACATGATTCACTTAACCTGCGGCCCTTGTCCTCGTACTACTCCACCTATCACTTTGACACTCTGAGGACAGAGTGCGTGATAAGTTGGGGGGGTACATTAGACAAGGGTGAGGTATCATCTCTATATCCTTCTTTCTCCATCCTCTCCTTTTTTTCTTGTATAAATTTTCTCAGTTTCCGTTACACCTTTAGCTTCTTAAGAATGGTTCATCTTTAGAATAAAAGTCACCCTCAGCTAACTTTAGAATCAGGTTAGTCCTCAAAAGTAAAATAGCACTTAGACATACAATGGCGACTTAATAATATCTCTCCACCTTGGGTTTTCATGCTTTTGTTTCACTTCTATATCTAACTCTCCACAAGGTCAATATCAAGGCAGAAATAAGTCGAGCTCTCAAGGACGAGAGGGGTATCAGGCAACTTCCGAATTAAGAAGTCTTGCAAGCGGACCACACAATAAGTGCATGTTGAAAAACTCTAAGAACAACTTTTCTCTCTTCAAATAAAAGAGGCTTGGCCGCCCAAAATAAATTCCAAAAGTAATCCCCAAATCCCAAGCCTGTGAGTTTTTCGAATAAAAGCCAGAGTGTTGAATAAAAACATGAGAGTTGTGCCATGCATAAGGACTTATAAGAAGAGCCAATAAAGGTTTCACCCGGCCGGTACATTCAGCTGCCCTCATAAAGGCAGATGTGTCGTGCCCGGTAGTGGGACCCTAAGGTTTCTAAATATAAGAGAAGGCTAATAAAGAGCTTGCCCGGCCGGTACATTCAGCTGCCCTCATGAAGGCAGATGTGTCGTGCCCGGTAGTGAGTCTCTAAAAAGCATAGACAAGCCCTCTCCCAAAAAAGGGAGAGTTACACTTTAAGCCTTTAGCCAACCCTCATACCCACTCTAGTTACCGGTAGGTTCCTCAGAGAGATATAAAGCTGATTAGAGTCAACAACATGCAAAGAATAAAAAGTGGTCCCAATGCAAGCTACGAGATATGGAAGGAACTTGAGACCCATGCATCTCTCAAAAACCTAAAAGAGTCAAGGCAAGCAATAAGATTCGATATGATTTGAGGAGAACTCAGGTTGAGAATTGAAACAAGAGTATGGAAACCCTAACTAAATAAAATCGCCTCGCCATTGCATGCCTTAGCTCTATCTAACTTGAGGACAAGCTAGACTCTAAGTTAGGGGGGGGTGACAACCTCTCACTTTGTGATGCTATTTTATTAGTTTTCCCTTGTTTTCCATACTCTTTCTTAAATAAATTAGAAAGAATCATTAAATCTTTACCTTATTGCTGACACATCAATAGATTAACTTTTCTCTTCTTTATCCTTGCAGAAAAACACAAAAAAATTACAAAAACCCCAAACGGTCCCAAGACCGTTTAAGGCCAAACGGTCCCAAGACCGTTTAAGGCTAAACGGTCTCAAGACCGCATGAACTCTAAACGGTCCCGAGACCGCATAAGCTCAAACGCGTTCGGCGCCCAAACGAGTCCAGCGCCCAAATGAGTTCGGCGCCCAAACAGGTCCAGCGCCCAAATGAGTTCGAAGCCCAAACGAGTTCGGCACCCAAACGGGTCCAGCGCTCAAACGAGTTCGGCGCCCAAACGAGTCCAGTGCTCAAACGGGTCCAGCGCTCAAACAAGTTCAGCGCCCAAACGGGTTCAGGAACCAAACGGGTTCAGCGGCCAAATGTGTTCAGTGCCCAAATGGATTCAAGACCGTTTGGGCTCCACTCAAGCCTATAAATAAGACCCAAAGGGGTCCTCAAGAGGAGAGAACTCTCAGACGCCCAAAGGCTGCCTCTCCAGTTCCAGAGCACTCCCATCTTTCATCCATCGCCCCAAGGCTGCCAGTTTGAGATCCACGTTCCATCTTCAAGCTACCTTCTCTCTCAACAACAAAGAAGGTGGGAAGAGAAGATCCATCATCAAAGCATCCACGAAGTGCGAAGATCGTTGCTCTCTTCACCAAGGGTTCATCCTTCCCTCCTCCGTGGAGATGACGTTCTTTCTCTCTCTTCTCGCCTCCTTCTTTGTCCTTGATATGAGCGAGTAGTCTCATTCACTAGGGTACGGGGAGTAGCCCCGCTACCCATGTTTTCATTTCATGTAATGTAATTCAACTGTCTGCAATAGAGATACTCTCCTTTTCAGTTCAACATCAATCGTTAAATGAATGCTTGTTGCTTGATCATCAACTTGTATTACCTATTGTCTTTCGGTATGAATTGTCTACGTTTGTACCCTTAGATCTGAATATCGATTGAAAGTTGGTTCTGGATGTATGTAGTCACCATACGTCTGTTTCGGTATCTAGGAGTGCTTTCATGAGTGGAGTAAACTCACTCCCATCGTTGCACTTTCATACTATGAAATGGAATCATTTGACGTATGAAAGTGCAACCTTGGCAAGGTCGAGGAACACACTTCATGAAGAAGTAATGCAAAGCAAGTGACCATTCATTATGGGATGGCTGGCGTTGCAATACTCCACACTTCTCGTAGTTAGTTATCTGAAAAGAAACTAAGTCTACAAGATACTAGCTGATTAGAATCTCTTTACATGTTGTTTTATTATGTTGCATGTTTTGATCCATGTGTAGTGGCGTGAAACCCGATAACATCCTAGTGGTTTTTAATCATTGTTTACAACCCTAATTTCTAATTTCTCACTTTTACGTTCCTCGCACTTAGTTTAAACAACCAAATCAAACTTTCGATCTAAGTATCAACCGTTAAGTAATTAGGTACGACTGAAACGTTTTCCATCTTGATTAATTCTAATCAAGACCGTTGTCCCGATGATTCGACCCTTAAACTATACTACAATAAGACTTCCGCGTGTCCTAGCACACGTGGGTGGAGATCTTACCATAGTACAAGCAAGGCTAAACCTAGAGATTCATCATCTCTAGGATTTTTAGTGGCGTTGCAAAACTCCATCAGTAACACCCCTCCCTAGGGTTTTATACATGGTTATCGGAAGCATACATTCTCCCTAACATTTTCCATAATGTGGGGTGCTTGAATTTTGAGGGAGATTTGTCACATTTATGATCTCATATCAAGTAATAAATGACACTTAGAATTTCATTGAAAACATATATTCATACATAAAGTTCTTGGGAATAGAAACTACATCATAAGTTTAAGATATGCTTAACATAAACTAGACAACATGTGTAAACATAGGATTTCCATAGATGGAAGTCCCACCAGGAAACAACTCCTTAGATCCTTAAGTCCTTGGAAATCCTCAAGCTGGTTTCTCCCCTTTAGCTTTAAAACCTAGGGACATCTCATCCCCAGCCATGAAAAACAAGACGTTCATGGTAGTAAGTGGCATTGGCAGGTTATAAGACATTGAAATAACATATACATTGACTTGTCATAAACATGAACATAAATTTGACATTAAACATTACTGGCATCTTTTAACATAATAAATTTGATAAGAAATGTATGCAAGCCTCTCTTAATACCCGATAAGGAGCCCATAATGCTCTAAAATCCCATAATGCTCGGAAAGCCCATAATGACTCAAAGAGTCCATAGACGAGGTGCATATAGAACTTAATCACATTTAACTTGATCTAAAAGTATTGATAACTTAATCTTGATCTTAATGGGGTTACTCCCTATGAACATGGTTGGGATTTCTCCCCATGAAACATAATGGGATTTCTCCCTCTTAATCTTGATTTCATGAATCTTAATCATAATCCATAGCATTAGTAAGATCTTCTATACTTAAAACTTAATTTATAGCAATCAACCATTCAATAAACATATTCTTTGAGGAAAACATGTACTTATCATGACTTTAGTATAAAGTGCATAACCATAGTCATAAACACTCAATAAAGTAAATTTAGTTATGCCAAGGGCATGGCCCACTTACCTTGAGCTAAAACACCTAACTCAAACCTTGTTTGACTGATTGGATTCCCTTAAACACCTGAAATTAGCATGCATATCCTTCATCATACATCTTTAAACCCTAATTCGTTCATATACAAATTGAGATGTGAAAATAGGGAAACAGCCGATAACAATCATAAAATCAGATTCCTCATCAAAAATCCTTTCCATCGACTATTTACTTGTATTTTTCTGAGCATCGGTTGAATTACTATGATTTTACAAAGAACAGACTAATGGAATTTTAGGGAAAAGCCACATAGATAAATCTCAATCCAAACCAGTGGGCTGGCTTCTGAGTTGGTCCAATCGAGCTTGGCCAACTCAGCAGCGAGACTTGCCTCAGTGGTTAACAAAAGCGGGGTGGATAATCCCTTAGCTGCCCTTGCGGTTTAAATACATCAATTAAAAAAATGCGGGGACTCAGGGGTCATTGAACACCCTAGTTTCTTCCCCTGCAAGCCATGGCTCGACCTTCACTCCAGGAACAAGAAGTTGAGAAACACCCACGATTAAGGTTGAAGATCTGAGTTCCTCTCAAGGAGTCAAGGCTACCAGTGAGTTTTCCAATTCCTAACGAAAGCGCATAACCCTTTCATGGGCTCAGGTGTGAACTGGAGCTCGAGAAGCTCCTTGGCCATGGTGGCATAGCAAAAGTGGGAGTCAGAACCATGGATGGGCCATGAGAACACATTGATAAAGACTCGTGAGAGGTCGTTGAATCACAGGTAACAAACACACTTGTGAAAGGACCATCGTGGCCAAAGAGCAGAGCACGACGGTGAGAAATAGGGGAGGAGGTCGGGTACTAGAAACTATAAAAATCATGATGAAAACCATATGCTCAGGGTCAGGAAACATTCACCGTAATCAAACTAAGGTTGGGGCATTATCCCCCAGGTAGGAGGAGCCTTGAGGCACTGCAACGACTAGCACCAGTGGTGACCTCTACTGGGCTCTATAGGGTACAATGTCTAGGGCTAAAATGGGGCAACCCAAGGTCGTGAAATAAAAAAGAGAGGGTTGAGGATGCTCACTGAGGTCATGATTGGACTGGGGTGGTCGGAGAAGTCTGGGAGAGGCTTGGGTCACCGGAGAAGGAGGCTGAGTAGGTCAGGGCTCTTGAGGCCGTCAGAAGAAGAATCGAGTGAGGAGGGGAGGCACTTGGGGTCTGGTGAAGCCTTCAGGCTCTTTAGATGGAGACGGGGAGGGCGGATGAGGTGTCTGCACAATCATGGCAGAGAGAGGCGGCGAGCCCTAAATGGGCATTTATTCTATAGCGAGAGGGGGAATGTGAGTGAGGGCTCACTGAAATCGGGGTGACAAAATGAATTTGGGGGAGAAGAAACATCACAAAACGGTTGAGAGGTGAGGGAGATCGAGACCAATGAAAACCAAACTGTGAAACGACTCCTATTCGCAGAAGAAGTGGAGGTAGATGACAACACAAACGTTGTTGGATCCTGATCCAACGGTCGCGAACGTGCCCAAAAATAAAACGGACAAAGTAACCTGTGTGACAGAGTGTATCACATAAATGTGACACATAATACCTTGATTGGTATTCATTAAACCATATAAAACGTATAATTAACATTAGAAGGGTCATTTGAAGTCCAAATGACCTCAAACATCACCCATAGGATAATTAAGTGCATTAAAACATAATGGCACAATTAGTTTCATCCTTTAGCCCACCATCACTCCTAATTAGGAAAAATCAATTCAATACACTTAAGTGAATAGATTAAAGCATATAGAGCTATTCATTAATCACTAAATGAAGATAATTTGTGTGATCAGTCCAAATATCAACAATAAACACCTTGAGGAATATTAAGCAAGCTTTTATGCATAAAAACCACTAATGATAATAAGAGAGAGGAAAGTTGACATAAAAAAATTCATTTCTATTTTCTAAACAAGAGTGCATACATATACAAGGAAATACTTTCTAAAAGTAAACCATGGATAAGAAATTAAATGAACATAATTTTCTTCATATGAAATGAAATTGTAAAGCTAATATGGGCAAGTTGCATGAAGGTCCTCAACAATTATGCTATAGAAAAAGATTATGTAAAGAATAAAATATTTTGAAAATTTGCATAAAAAGAGTGGGATGTTACAATACTACCCACCTTAAATAAATTTCGTCCTCGAAATTTCCTAGAGTTTCTACCCACCTTAAGGGTTTCACATAAACTTGAAAATTTTCCATACAATTTTCATTATAAAAGAGGCATACATAAACAAAGCATTATTATTCAACATAAATTACTTAACTACCCTCACCTTGATCATCTTCCTCTTCTCCATTTGAAATTTGCATGGTGAAGAGCCTTGGTTTAACCTTGGGTGGAGGATTAGGGTTCCTAGCTTGGTTATGGTTGGGATCCTTCTTTGCAAGCTTGGGGCAATTTGGCTTGATATGCCCTTCCTCACCACAATAGTAGCAAATAGAAGTTCCAAACCTACAAGGACCACCATGATTTCTCTTACATGTAGGGCATGGGGTTCTCCCACTTTGAGAATAAGGCTCAGGGGCTTTTCTCTTGTGGTTGGAGGGTGGAGGGGGTTGATGGCGGCGACTGTTTTGGGGTACCTCCTTCTTATGGTTCCTCCGAGGGTGATCCTCCAATTCTAGGGCTGCATCCAAGGCTGATTGCATGGTCCTATGACCTCTACCTGATAAGGCATAACTTAGATCGAATTTAAGCCCTATAATGAACTTCTTGGCCCTCTTTTTCTCAGTGTACTCAAGGCCATACTTTTAGCGCTTACAAAACTTCATAGCATACTCAGTGACGATCATGTCACCAACTTCCTTAAGGTTGACAAACTCATCCTCCTTCCTCTCTAACATAGCCTCAGATACATAATGATCATTAAAGACCTCCACAAACTCACCCCAGGTGAAAGGAGGGTCATCTTCTTACCTAGAGGCTAAGAGGTTCTCCCACCAAGTACGTGAAAAACACTAGAGGGGGGGTGAATAGGGTTTTATAATAATTTTTAAAATAATTCAACCAACAAACAACCACAAGGATTTTGAAGAATGAGACTAGGGTTTAGAGTGGTTCCACCCTTAGCAAAAACTAAGGGAGTTAGTCCACTACCCAATTGTTTCCAATTGGGATTTTGACAATATTTGAATTTTATTACCTTCTCAAGGATGTTACACAAAATTACAAATACCTTCCCAAACCCTTTGGATAGCCTTCACCCGAAGTCATCTCACCAACTTTGAAGCAGCCTTTACTTGAAGTAACTTCAAGCTCCCCCTTGAAGTAGCCTTCCTCCTTGAAGTAGCTTCCGGTTGAGACCTTCTAGAAGTAGTCCAAAGTCCTCCTTCTCCACCTTAGAAGATTTCACCCTCTCCACTCCATAGCCTCCAACCTAGGAGTAGCAAGGAGAGTACAATGCAATAAGAAAGAACAAGAAAGGAAAAAGGAAACTACAATTACCACTTAAGCACAAGGCTTGAATCCTATATCAAGCGTTTTGATCTCCTATCCAATGTGTATGAAAGTGGAAGTATAGTGAGTAGGAGATTCTAGCTTATAGGACATGAAATTCCAGTAATGGAAATAATTAGCAAGTGTTGAAGTTGCTCAATTTCTAACAAGAATTGATTCTCAATTGCAAGTATGTGTACTCAAGTGAGTTTAGGTGTCCTAAGGTATGTCCTATTTATAGGAATGGCCTACTAGTGCTTTGGGATGTTCTAGACACTTTCTAGGGGGTTCTTAGTGCTCAACTAGCCGTTAGGTATCCACTAATTGTATTAGTAACAACTAGTTAATTAATTCTGAAAAGTGCAAACAGAAACTTTTTCGGTCGAGAAGTTTGTCGATCGAGTGCCTCTCGGTCGAGGAATTTGTCGACCGAGAGTAAGTCTGGAGTAAGTGTATTGCAACATTCAACTCAACTCCCAACTACTTTTCTAACTCAGTCTAACGGCTAGGAGGGTCTGTTCTCGGTCAAGGAGTTTGTCGACCGAGAGTGTCTCGGTCGAAGTTTTTGTCGGCCGAGAACATCCCTGATTCAATGTATTCATTTACTGAGTATGTGTATCAATGTGCTATTGTGGCGCTAACTTAGGACATGACCTATCTAATTATTGTATGTGGATAGGGAAGATCTAAACACTTGATTTACATGATATCTAAGTACTTGTACATTATATATTTGTATAAGTTTACATTTGATTACAATCATGAAAATAAAGCAATTTAAGCATGTAGATCTTCCAAAATTTGTCATCCACCTTGTTCCTGAAATACTCAAGTAGCACTTTAGATCCACAAGAATGAAATGTTTGTCATTTTCAAAACAAAAGGTTTTTGATGATGCCCATTTAGTCAACAATCTCCCCCCTTTTGAAGATGACAACCATTTCTAAATATAACTCAAACAAGCTTAAATAATGTTGAGTTGAGTTTCATACCTAAAATTTACCTTGTGTACACCTTCTCTTGTTTATGGAATGTGCGCTTATTATTCCCAAAGAGGTGTGGAACATAAAATCTAACTCTTTTAGGAATATAGCAACATTTGATGTGAATCCAAGAGAGTATGTATGAAACTCATTGATTGAGTATTTAAGATTTATATTATTTCTCCCCCTTTGTCATTTCAAAAAGATAACCGTTAAAAGCATCTGTTAAGACTCCCCCTTAATTGGTTCTCCCCTTTCAAAAAGATAACCGTTAAAAACATGCTAAAAGATGTCCATTTACAGCCAAAATGTAAGGATCAGAGAAACCAAACGATTTTAAGAAGCACAAATGTCAAAGAAAACATCTTCTAAGGGAGTGATAAGTAATTTCTTCCTTATGTTATTAAATTGATCTAATGGAAGTGGTTTTGTGAAAATATCAGCCAATTGATCTTCTGTATCAACATGATGAAGGGATATATGTGTTTTAGAAATATGATCCCTTAGAAAATGATGATAAATTTCAATATGTTCGGCACGACTGTGTAAGATAGGATTATGTGCCAAGTTTATAGTGCTTGTATTGTCACAAAAGATAGGCGTAGATGAAAATATAAGACCATAATCATTTAAAACTTGTTGCATATAAAGCACTTGAGTACAACAAGACCCGGCTGCCATGTATTCAGCTTCAGTGGTAGAAAGGGAAACCGTGTTTTGTTTCTTGCTTAACCATGATACTAAGGCTCTTCCTAATAAGAAACAACTTCTACTTGTGCTTTTTCAATCAAGTCAAAAACCAACATAATCGGCATTGATATAAGCTTTCAAATCTAAAGATTGTCTTTTAGGATATTGTTGGTAGTTTACACTAACGAGTTTCAATCATTAAAAATGATCTTTTACTCAACTAGCTATATCCCGCAAGTATACGAGAGTAGTTGTAGTCGAGGTCGAACACAAGGAGCGTTGGTTAGTTAGGCGCAAGAGTTATGATTTTCAATAATCTAGATCGTTGTACACAAGATGGTTGGATTAGAACAACTAAATTATAGATTTAAAACAAAACAGTAAATTATCACTTAAGAAAGGTTAAGATTCAGATTTGGAAGGATCTTAGACTTGGGATTTCACTATCACATCATAGCTTATATTAAAATATGAATTTAAACATGTTAATTAACTTGCAAAGGAGGTTTGTAGTCATCACTCACCTCCCGGTGAAGTGATGACGATTTTAACTTCATACATCACTCTCGTGTATGAATTTCATTTCAAATCACAAACCTTGCTCCTCAACATAATCCCAGCCACTCTCGCGGTCAAGGAAAAGTTGCCAAAAGAGTAACTCCATACTCTCAAACACATCTTATCAGATTATGAAAGAAAGCATAAAACATGCAAGTATGATGGCCAATCACACAAACAAGAATTTCAGATCTGAAACAACTCTTGGAACATGCAAGAAACTAACATTTAGTACGAAATTCATATGTTCATACAAGCTATGACATGGGAGTTACTCTCCCATGTCTAAGATTTGGATTCTACTCGTCCATGATTATATATTGCAGAAATGCTACAGAATTTTCAGAGTTTAACATGGTTTAGAGAAGGAAAATCTAGGAGAATTGAAAGTGTAACCCAAGAGAAGTAGAATTCCATCTTGGGGACGAAATTCCACTCCTAAAGCTGCTCCAAAACGGACTGACTCCTCTCCCGAGAAGCTGCACGAAGTTGGGGAAGCTTGGCTGCACCTTGGAGAAGACAATGGAGAAGAAGAGAAGAAGAAATGGACTCCTTTGGCAAGAAACCACCTCCTTTCCCCTCAAAATCGCCCTCCTCTGCTCTAGACTTGCTCTGGGATGAGAGAACTTCTGCAAATGACCGTCCGTAACCGCCCATTAAGTTCCCCCTTCGTTTTAAACAAAAACTCATATTTTACAAAATGCTGAAACTGCCAGGTGCACGGCGTGCACTTCAAAGTGCACGTCGTGCAACTTTCTAGAAACTTTCTTCTGTCTGAAATTCGCAGGTGCACGGCGTGCACTTTTGGTGCATGGCGTGCACTTTGCTGTTCTGGGCTGTTGTGTATTCTGATCATAACTTTCAGTGTGTAGGTCCGATTTACATGCCGTAAAAAGTGGTATTTGCGTAATTTCGAACCCCAAAACATGTAGATACTTGAGGAGTGATACAATAAGAGATAATATGATATATTCCTCATAATTTCATTGCAATATGTAGTACCTACAATCCAAACCATGAGACAAGTAAGAACAGATAAAAATATAGAATCTAGCATGAATGAGAGTGATAATTGAGTCAAAACAACATGGATATGCAACCAAACATGATCCAAAAGGTGATATGATTTGTGCACATCAAATCCCCCTAAGCTTAAACCATTGCTTGTCCTCAAGCAAAAAGAGCATAGAAACACAAATGAAGGAATTGTCAAGCTCATGCATAGATCAAATGAAATGAAATATGTGTATAAGACCAAACCAACCATGATCAACATGTTTATACCCATATCCATCCATTCAACTTAAACACCCAAGAAAGAGATTTTTAGTTTAGCAGGGGTGGTCACAATTAAATGAATCAATCAATTAAACAACACCAAGTAAAATTTGGATGACCAAGCCAAGTAATTAGTGGATGTGCAACTCAAACTCTCAACTATTAAGGATACAAAAGATGAAATATTAGTTAAAATTAACAATTTTAGTTGTACTCTCCTTCTCAAAAGTGATATGATAATGGATTATGGGTTCCGACACTCGGCTGCTAATGTAGGCTTATGCACACGTGGAATGTCGGTTGGGGTATTTTACCCTCTTTTAAGACATACCACCTAACCATCATGGCCAGATCAGACTTACACTAGGCTAGCATGGTATGTGGGCGGTTTAGCCATCTTTTATGGGGTATAAATATGAGATAAGCCAAAAGAAATTTTAATTTTTTTTTTCAAAAGATAGGAGAGTCAACTAAATTGCAACATTAGCTAGTTTTCATTCATTTGTTTTGAAAATTTTTCATTGAAAGAGTGGTTGAAAATGCACTAAGAGCTTGGCAAGGGCATCTTGTATTCCAAATGATGTTGTAAAGTTGATTTACTCACAAAAATTGAAACCATTACATGTTTTAAGCAATCAAGGATGTGAAAGATGAATGTTCAGGCTAGAAGCATAAACCAAGGTTAAGCACATGTTGATGGCCAAAATGTTTCATTTGATTAATGCATGCCTTTTACAATTTCTCCAAATGATATTTCTCATCAAAAGAGGACAAATAGTTAAGCATAGGATTTCTATCCACATATAAAAGATAAACATCATATCATACTAGATTTTCCACAAGAAGCATAGAATTGAAAACAAAAGACTGAAATGTGAACACAAAACAAAAACAAATGACAAGAAGCAAATAACATGAAAGGGAAAAGCTAAAAGAACTAGGTTACCATCCGGTTGCTCCCCCCTAAGCTTGAAATCTACAGTGTCCTCACTGCATAAATCAAACTAAAAAGGTTGCAACCAGGTACCTCATCATGGTGGAAACATCAAAGTCCATGGAGGACCGGTGCTCTGATTTGCAGATGGAAATTGTTGTGCTAAAGATTGATGCCTCCTTGCAAATATGTCTTTGATTTGGGGCAAGCAAAAGCACCTATTAGCTACAACAAGAATAGTCTTTTGTATGCCAATACTATTTGTCTTTTCATTCTCCTTTGAAGCATCATCAAAATATGAGTTGGGAAGAGTGTTCTCATTATAAAGCAATGCCTCATCTAGAATGTAAGGAGGAAGGACATGTGGCTTGCTTGAAGAATCAACATGTAGAGCATGTGTTGTATCTTTCTCCCCTTTAGTTGCAACTTCATAATCATCATGGATATCAACATCATCATACTTTGAAGGATATACTTCTATGACAACTCCATTCTTCAATGTCACCGGCCTGAAATATGTAGGATTTGTCTCCGGTGGACTAGGCAAGAAAGGTGGAAATTTTTCTTTGCTAGAAAGAGCTTGTACTTGTGGTTGTTGTGGCTGAATGAAATTTGGGTTGACATTGTTGTAGAAGTCCGGTGGAGTGTAGCCCATTGGAGAATAAATAGAAGAAGCATAACATGTAGAAGATGAGTGTCCAAGAAACCCACATGCATCACAAATAATATTGGCAGCTTGAAATGGATGTGTGCTTAGCTTCTCAAACCTTTGTGATAAAATGTCTAGCTTTGCTGCAATTATGTCTAGAGCATCAACCGTGTGATCTTCCACTTGCATTCTGAAAGTAGTATGTGAAAAAGATGGGTGGTATCTTGTATCCGGACTCCATTGGTAATGGTTTGCTGCCATATCTTCAATAATAGCATAAGCTTCTCCGTAAGATTTGTTCATTAGAGCTCCATTTGCAGCTGCATCAATAGACATCCTTGTATTGTAGCACAAACCATTATAGAAAGATTGCATTAGAAGCCAATTGCTTAGACCGTGATGTGGACAAAGATGTTGAAGATCTTTGAACCTCTCCCATGTATCATACAAGGTCTCTCCATCCCTTTGAGAATAATTGATGAGTTGAATCCTCAACTGTAAAGTTTTGCTAGGTGGAAAATATCTTGCCAAAAAGACCTTTAGAAGCTCCTCCCAAGTGCTGATTGACTTCTTTGGTAAGGTATAGAGCCATGCCTTGGCTCTATCTTTAAGAGAGAATGGAAAAAGAATTAGGCCTATCCCATCAGTAGGAACGCCATATATCTTTATGGTGTTTAGCAACTGCAGAAATTCAGCAATGTGGAGGTTTGGATCCTCCATTGGTGTCCCTCCAAATGCATTCAGTTGTAGCAATTGTATGATGGATGGGCTGATAGAAAACTCCTCTGCCTCAAATTCTAAAATATTAATAGGCCCACTCATGTGCATTGCAGCTGTACCAAAGTAGTCCTTAAGAGGAAGGTCATCCTCCTTGATTAGTTCTTCATGTGGATCTGGAGGATTAGGTGGATGTGGTGTATGTGGTATGGATGAAGGTGGTGGATATGAGGGTGTGGAAGAATGTGGTATGGGTGTTGGTGGTCAATTAGGTGTGGATGATGGTGATGTGGATGATGGATGCATGGGTGAATGTTGTTTGGATGATGGTGACATGGATGATGGTTGTGTGGGTTGTGATTCCTCCATACATGTTTGGGTTTCACTCCTTCTTGCTCCATGAGGGCTGCAAACAGTGTGTTCATTTTCTGAATGTAGAGATATGCACGGTTCAAGGATCTTTTTATGAACACCCCATATGCTCCTGCAAATAAATAAGGTGAGTGAGATATAAAAACAAACATGGAAGATACAACAAATTATGATGATCATGATGAATTATGATTTATGGATATGATGGTGGATATGAAGGTTGTGATCTAGTCTCATTTACTTATCAACAACTCTTACTCTAACAGGAATACCGATGCTCCCCGGCAACGGCGCCAAAAACTTGTTGGTAGTTTACACTAACGAGTTTCAATCATTAAAAATGATCTTTTACTCAACTAGCTATATCCCGCAAGTATACGAGAGTAGTTGTAGTCGAGGTCGAACACAAGGAGCGTTGGTTAGTTAGGCGCAAGAGTTATGATTTTCAATAATCTAGATCGTTGTACACAAGATGGTTGGATTAGAACAACTTAATTATAGATTTAAAACAAAACAGTAAATTATCACTTAAGAAAGGTTAAGATTCAGATTTGGAAGGATCTTAGACTTGGGATTTCACTATCACATCATAGCTTATATTAAAATATGAATTTAAACATGTTAATTAACTTGCAAAGGAGGTTTGTAGTCATCACTCACCTCCCGGTGAAGTGATGACGATTTTAACTCCATACATCACTCTCGTGTATGTATTTCATTTCAAATCACAAACCTTGCTCCTCAACATAATCCCAGCCACTCTCGCGGTCAAGGAAAAGTTGCCAAAAGAGTAACTCCATACTCTCAAACACATCTTCTCAGATTATGAAAGAAAGCATAAAACATGCAAGTATGATGGCCAATCACACAAACAAGAATTTCAGATCTGAAACAACTCTTGGAACATGCAAGAAACTAACATTTAGTACGAAATTCATATGTTCATACAAGCTATGACATGGGAGTTACTCTCCCATGTCTAAGATTTGGATTCTACTCGTCCATGATTATGTATTGCAGAAATGCTACAGAATTTTCAGAGTTTAACATGGTTTAGAGAAGGAAAATCTAGGAGAATTGAAAGTGTAACCCAAGAGAAGTAGAATTCCGTCTTGGGGACGAAATTCCACTCCTAAAGCTGCTCCAAAACGGACTGGCTCCTCTCCCGAGAAGCTGCACGAAGTTGGGGAAGCTTGGCTGCACCTTGGAGAAGACAATGGAGAAGAAGAGAAGAAGAAATGGACTCCTTTGGCAAGAAACCACCTCCTTTCCCCTCAAAATTGCCCTCCTCTGCTCTAGACTTGCTCTGGGATGAGAGAACTTCTGCAAATGACCGTCCGTAACCGCCCATTAAGTTCCCCCTTCGTTTTAAACAAAAACTCGTATTTTACAAAATACTGAAACTGCCAGGTGCACGGCGTGCACTTCAAAGTGCACGCCGTGCAACTTTCCAGAAACATTCTTCTGGCTGAAATTCGCAGGTGCACGGCGTGCACTTTGCTGTTCTGGGCTGTTGTGTATTCTGATCATAACTTTCAGTGTGTAGGTCCGATTTACATGCCGTAAAAAGTGGTATTTGCGTAATTTCGAACCCCAAAACATGTAGATACTTGAGGAGTGATACAATAAGAGATAATATGATATATTCCTCATAATTTCATTACAATATGTAGTACCTACAATCCAAACCATGAGACAAGTAAGAATAGATAAAAATATAGAATCTAGCATGAATGAGAGTGATAATTGAGTCAAAACAACATGGATATGCAACCAAACATGATCCAAAAGGTGATATGATTTGTGCACATCAGATACCATAAACCATAGTTTGTGGTGCCGGCTAAGTATCTTAGAATCTTTTTGACAGCTTGAAAATGAGTTTGTATGGGTTTTTATTGAAATCTAGCACAAAGTCCAACGGAAAACCATTGGATCCTAGATGGGTGATTAGATGCTCTAAAGGGGGGGTGAATAGAGCTGAATGCACTTAAACAAAATTCATTAGACCTTCAAAATATATCACAAGATAAGGTTGCTAAATAGGAAATTTGTGTGCAACTAAAACATGCATAGGAAGGGAGAGAGAGATTGAACATACACCAATTGACAAGTTGTTTAGAGTGGTTCCACACTTCAAACTAGAAGTGAGTCAGTCCACTACCTAGAGAGGTCGACCTCTAGGATTTCTTAACCTTGCATCTTCATTATATTCATTATAAGAGATACAATACATGACCACCAAAGGACTTACCTATCCAATACAAAGAGTCTTAAACCTTACCAAGGACTTACCCACTTTGCAAGGAGTCTTCCGCCTTCTTCTAAGGACTTACCTACTCTTACACAAGTCTTCATCCTTGCAAGGATTACCCATACCTACTCTTCATGGATCTTCCACCTTTGACTTACCTTCACTCAGAGAAGCTTCCACCAAGGACTTACCCACTTGAGCAAAGATTCTTCTGCCTTCACCAAGGGCTTACCCACTCTTTCTCTAAGTCTTGAACCTTGATCTTCACCAAGGGATGCCTTCCCTTGTTCTTCTTCACCTCTCTTAGCTAAGAGAGAGAACCTTCATCTTCATGATTGAAATGAGAGATAGGGAGGTGGTGGAAGTGAGAACCTCATAAGATATACATGTAGGACTAGATCTCTTACAGATTTCCTACTCACTCTAATGAATGTAGCAAGTGATTAAGCTTAGAGAGAGAGGAGGCTGTAAGAAGCACTCAACTATGGAATAGGAACCTCACATAGAGTTTTGCATTGAATGCTCCACCTTGGAATGAAGCCCAAGGGGTCCTATTTATAGCTGGGGATGCCTCTTAGCCTTTGGGAACACTTGAGAATGAAAACTAGCCATTTTGTGGCTTGCAACGGATATATTTTCACTTGTTGCGACTCCACAATGGCTAGAAGCACTTTTCTGTACAGTGCAATCGGTCGAGTTTCTATAAAGGTAACTCGACTGATAGAGTAAAAGACAAAGCCAATATTCAGACCATCGGTCGAGTTTATCCTGGGGAAACTCGACCAACCAATAAAACTTGAATTGGTCAGGTACTCCATCGGTCGAGTTCTATGAAGTGTAAACTCGACTGATCAAAAGTCCTTTTCAAGATCCAATCAAGATCGGTTGAGTTTGCAACTCACAAAACTCAACCAATGAACAACCTGATGTGAATTTCGGAAAATGACTTTTGAGTGCTTAAACATTCAGTTTAAGTGCTCCTGATTTTTTCTAAGCTTAATTACAAGACATACAATCATTACAAGTGATTTACAACATGATTCTAATGGATTTACATCATATTACAAAAATGTGCACTTGTATTGACTTTGACTTGTCTTTTCTCCAATTTGATATGCGCAAGTTAGGGCATTTGGAGTGTGTCTATACCTAATCTGAAAGCACTCAAGTAGAAGCATTAGACACCAATATGTGGAATAATTAATCATCATCAAAACATGAGTTTAGTCAATTTATATGTGAGTCAACATTGACCTAATTGACCTTGAGTCAACATTCTCCCCCTTTTTGAAGATGACAAACCATTCCATACATGTATTGAAAGCATTTAAGTAAAGTCATACCTTTGGAGAAACCTAGGGGTTTCAATAGGATTGAGCTCATATGCTCCCCCTCAATTGATGCATATGGAGTTTTATTAACATATATAGAAACTATGTCTTCTACTCATATATGTTATACACATATATGTCTTCTCCCCCTTACATGGACATACTTCTCCTCTTCATGTAAGACATGCCTTCTCCCTATTTTGTCAAAAGAAGACATACCTTTCTCCCCCTTTGTCATTTCAAAAAGTGGGGTTATGAAGAAATAAGAACACCACTTGTTAAGAGAAAGGAGATAATAAAAAGTTATATAGGGAGAGTAGAAGAGCACAGATAGGGGCTTGTCCAAGCATAAAAGAAAAGAAAGTTAAAGCATGTACTTGAACAACCCAAAATACAAGATGAAGTACTGTAGAAAAACAATAAAAAACAATTTTGACCCTCAAGATGATAGAATTTGCCCAAAAAGTGTCAGGGCTCATGGAAAAGCAATGAGCTAGGGTTGTCAATGGGTAAGGATTAACCCATTTACCCTTTACCCATACCCTATAGGGGAAGGGTAAGGGTAAATGATTTTCTTACCCTTTACCCGCCTACCAGCTACCCTCTAACCCGCTACCTTAGTGGGTAAGGGTAAGGGTAAGCCATTACCCATACCCTCTAACCCGCTACCTGCCAATACTTATGTAAAATATGTTAAATATATAGTCATTGTGATGTTTAAGTCTATGTATTATTTAATATTATGCGGTCATCATTTGATACAATACATGATACTCTTATCGATCTCTTATGTAGCTAACTTGATTGTGTATACAATACCATTTACAACAACTTTTATATTATATTGTCATATAATATCATTTTTGTATAACATCTTTTTCTTTTAGGTGTGAGTTATTTTTTCATACATTAATATTAGGAGTACTACTTTTTGTACATGAACAATCCTTGCCTTGTGAATAGAATCATGTTGAGTAGTTAATATACATTATAGAGAATCTTGACATGTCAATAAAATGTATAAATATATTAGGCAAACCATTATTGATAATATAAGAACAAACTTTTGGAAGACATAAAAATTCCCCGCTGCACCCTTACCCTCCCAGTTTACCTTGTGGGTAAGAGGGTAAGGGTAATGGGAGGGTAAGGATATCGATGGAGTGGGGAATTACCCATACCCTTACCCACCACACTTGGTGGGTAAGGGTAAGGGTAAGGGTAAGCCCTTACCCTCCCCATACCCTCCCCATTGACAACCCTAAAATGAGCCTTGCTCAGAAGGTCGTTTCTGCATAAAAAACACTAGTCTTGCACCAAACACTGAAACTGGAGAAAAATCTACATAACATCCTAAAATAATCCAATTTCTACATATAATGTAGATCTATGTACCCTGCATCACAATGTTATGCAAGCAACTCAAGATAGTATATATGCGATTCAAGGAACAAGCTTGAGCATGTATGAGACAAGATACAAGCATAGCATATAGATGAGCAAAGATGCCAAAAGATATATAAGATAAAGCAAGCTATGAGTAAATGTATAGATATATCCAAACAAAGAGATATGCAATTTTAGAAGCATGAAAGGATATAACTCACATACAAGTATGCATCATTACCAAAAGATGATTACCACTAAGAACCTCAAGGTTGTATCAAAACAAGATATACACCTAGATTGATGTAGCAAGTTAGAGTACAATGGAAGCAATTTTAGACACAACCAAGAGATCCAAAGAGATCATCATCAAAACCTACAAAACAACTCAAAGCAAGTAATTGCAAGATATAGATATACCAATTTAGAGCAATTAGAGAGATAGAGTTGTAAGAAAGATAGACAATTTAAAGCATGGCAATATGCACATATAAAGGTACCAAAAGAGAGTGCCAAAGAATAAGGCCATTGGTTGAGAAAATCTAGTTGAGAGAGAAATTCTCATTCAATAAGCCAAATGTATATTCTATGCACAGTGTTATCGGTCAAGTTCTGTGTATTGACAACTCGACCAATGATAGCTGCTGGAAACACCCATTGATTCCTATCGATCGAGTTTCAAATAGGACAAACTCGATCGACAGAGTTGCTGTCAAAAGACACATATATTTCATAAAAATATATTTAAAGGGATGCTAAACATACAAACCATATCCAAACATGTGCAAGAAAGCTAGTAATGCACTATGAAAGCATTAGAAATAGTTTTTGAGCAAGAGTGTGAAGAGAAACACAAAATACCACTTTTAACTCAAAAACCACATGCATAGTGCACACTAACTTGATAAAAATAAGTTAGGATAGGTTATAAGCAAGTAAACATTTACCTTTATTCTTACCATTCCTTTTTCCACTTATTGTCGCCATCTACACATCTCACCTTTCTTCTTTGATGTGGATTGAAAAGTCAATTTGCAATTCAATAGCTCAAGTCAATCCATTTGCAAGTACCTACAAGAAGAAAGATGAAATGGTCCCCAATCATGTTTTTGGGTCCAGAGGGGTTAGTTTAGCAACCCAAGTCCTATTGCTCTTGGGTGCTTTCCTAAAAGGACAACAAGTAGAATAATGACCAATTTCATTGCAATAGTTGCATGTGCCCATAGTCTTGGAACTAGAGGATTCTCCATGGAATATTAGAGGTCCTTTACCTTTGTTGTTCCTTTGACTACTATCATACCCTAAACCATGTCTACCAATTTGTTTAGTAGTATGGTGTAGGATGTCATTAAGATTCTTTTTACCAACTAAGAATCTTTGCAAAGAAGATCTCAAACCATCATTATCATGCATAAGAGAAGTAATAGTAGAAGACAAATGATTGATATTATCCCTAGAATGCAGAAGATCATTTTCTAAGCAAAGAACTTTAGTTAAATAAGAATCTCTATCAATATGAAGAGCAACAACATCATTCTCTCTACTAGTAGAACTAGAACAAGATTCATGCACATTAATTTTAGCAAGCAAGGAGGCATTTTTTATTTCAAGCAAAGCAATCTTAGAAAGATAAACACCATTTTCAGATTCTAATCCTTGCAAAGCAAAATCTTTGTCCTTATTTTTAGATTTAAGAACATCAATATCATGCATGAGAGAATCAATAATTAAAGTATGCTCTTCATTAGAACTAGGCATAAGAGGTTGAGCTTCTAGAAATCTAACCTTATCAAGTAAACTAGTATTTTCAAGTTTAAGAGAATCTACTTGACTAAGACAAGAATTTTTGTCATCAAGCAAGCAAGAACTAGCATGTTCAAGATCATCTAGTTCTATATGAAAATTGTCAACAATTCTAGCAAGCTTTTTCTTTTTCCTTTTATAATACTTAAGAGAGGCACAAGTATCATGAATAATAGCAATCAAAGATTCTTTATCTAAATAGTTTAGATTTACCTCGCTTGAGTCTTCACTTTTTGATGACATAAGAGCAAAATGACATTCTCCTTCATCACTAGAGCTTGAGCTTAATCCTACACTTGAATCTTCACTTGAGCTTGATTTGGAGGAGTCACTTGAGCTTGAGTGACACTTATCTTCTCTTTTCTTGTGATGATGGATCTTCTTGCCTTGTGGGCAATCTTCCTTGTAGTGACCCTTCTTTCCACATGTGAAGCACCAGATGAAGGACTTGACTTTATAGAGTTTACCCTTGGAGTACATGGCATCTTCTTTAACTTGAGAGGATGGAGAAGTTTGTCCCATGATAGCTTCAATTTGAGCCTTCATTTCAGCCTTCTTCATTCTCTTTAGTTCTTTCTTCTCTTGTCTTTCAACTTCTTCTCGTCTTTCAACTTCTACTCTTTTGTCAAGTGTGACTTCATGTGCTTGTAGATTTCCAATGAGCTCTTCAATAGGGACATCCTTAAGAGACCTTGCTTCTTCAATGGAAGTCATCTTGGGTTCCCACCTCTTGGGGAGAGTTCTAAGGATCTTTGAGTTGATCTCTATACTAGACATAGGATGTCCTAGAACAATAAGACCATTCACAATGGTGTTGAGCCTTGAGTACGTGTTGGCTATCCTCTCCTCCTTTCCCATCTTAAAGTTCTCAAGCAGCCCTTTGAGCATGTAGACTTTGCTTTCCTTCACTTGATATGTTCCCTCATAAGTGATGCATAACTTTATCCATACCTCATAGGCTGTTTCACATGAAGAAATCTGGTTGAACTCAGTGGGGGTCATGGAGTCATAGAGGATGTGCATGGATCTAGCATTCAAGGTTGCTTTCTTCAAGGTAGCATCATCCCATTCTTCAATCTTTGTCTTTGGTAGCTTGTATGCGTTGTTCACCATTTGCCACATCTCAAGACTTGATCCTTGGATGTAGAATTGAAGCCTTCTTCTCCAATAGAGGAAATTACTCCCATCAAAGATTGCTAGGATGATCAAGTATCTCCCTCCTTGATAGTCACCTATCTTCTCCTATTTGTTGAAGTATGCTTGGAGAAGCCCACTCTGATACCAATTGTTGGATCCTAGATGGGTGATTAGATGCTCTAGAGGGGGGGTGAATAGATATGAATGCACTTAAACAAAATTCATTAGAAATTCAAAATATATCACAAGATAAGGTTGCTAAATAGGAAATTTGTGTGCAACTAAAACATGCATAACAAGGGAGAGAGAGATTGAACATACACCAACTGACAAGTTGTTTAGAGTGGTTCCACACTTCAAACTAGAAGTGAGTCATTCCACTACCTAGAGAGGTCAACCTTTAGGATTTCTTAACCTTGCATCTTCATTATGTTCATTATAAGAGATAGAATACATGACCACCAAATGACTCACTTATCCAATACAAAGAGTCTTCAACCTTATCAAAGACTTACCCACTTTGCAAGGAGTCTTCTGCCTTCTTCCAAGGACTTACCTACTCTTACACAAGTCTTCAGCCTTGCAGGGATTACCCACTCTTCTTGGATCTTCCGCCTTTGACTTCACCTTCACTTGGAGAAGCTTCCACAAAGGACTTACCCACTTGAGCAAGGAGTCTTCTTCCTTCACCAAGGACTTACCCAATCTTGCTCCAAGTCTTCATCCTTGATCTTCACCAAGGGATGCCTTCCCTTGTTCTTCTTCACCTCTCTTAGCCAAGAGAGAGAACCTTCATCTTCATGATTGAAATGAGAGATAGGGAGGTGGTGGAAGTGAGAGCCTCACAAGATATACATGTAGGACTAGATCTCTTACAGATTTCCTACTCACTCTAATGAATGTAGCAAGTGATTAAGCTTACAGAGAGAGATGAGGCTGTAGGAAGCACTCAACTATGGAATAGGAACCTCACATAGAGTTTTGCATTGAATGCTCCACCTTGGAATGAAGCCCAAGGGGTCCTATTTATAGCTGGGGATGCCTCTTAGCCTTTGGGAACACTTGAGAATGAAAACTAGCCATTTTGTGGCTTGCAACAGATATATTTTCACTTGTTGCAACTCCACAACGGCTAGAAGCACTTTTCTGCACTTTTCCGTACAGTGCAATTGGTCGAGTTTCTATAAAGGCAACTCGACCGATAGAGTGAAAGACAAAGCTGATATTCAGACCATCGATCGAGCTTGTCCTGGGGAAACTCGACTAACCAATGAAAATCGAATTGGTTAAGTACTCCATCGGTCGAGTTCTGTGAAGTGTAAACTCGACCGATCAAAACTAATTTTCAAGATCCAATCAGGATCGGTCGAGTTTGCAACTCACAGAACTCGACCGATGAACAACGTGATGTGAATTTTGGAAAATGGCTTTTGAGTGCTTAAACATTTGATTTAAGTGCTCCTGATTTTTTCTAAGCTTAATTACAAGTCATACAATCATTACTAGTAATTTACAACATGATTCTAATGGATTTACATCATATTACAAAAATGTGCACTTGTATTGACTTTGACTTGTCTTTTCTCCAATTTGATATGCGCAAGTTAGGACATTTGGAGTGTGTCTATACCTAATATGAAAACACTCAAGTAGAAGCATTAGACACCAATATGTGGAATGGTTAGTCATCATAAAAACATGATTTTAGTCAATTTAGATGTGAGTCAATATTGACCTAATTGACCTTGAGTCAACAAAAACATGATATCCGGTCTAGAAGCGGTTAAGTAGCGCAAACTACCAATCATGGCCCTATATAAGGAATCATCAATGGGTTCCCCATTTTCATCCTTGTCAATTTTAGTAGAAGTATCCATTGGTGTGGTAGCATATTTGCAATGTTCCATTCTGAAACATTTTAAAAGTTCATTTGTATACTTCTCTTGGCTTATAAAAATCCCAACGGGCGTTTGCTTTATTTTAAAACTAAGAAAGAAAGTCAATTCTCCCATGAGACTCATTTCAAATTCCTTTTGCATAATATCACTAAATTGTTTACATAAAGATTCATTTGATGCACCAAAGATAATATCATCAACATAAATTTGAACAACTAGAAAGTCAGATTCATATGTTTTAAAAAATAAAGTAGAATCTGAATTTCCAATTGAAAAACCGTTATCAAAGAGATAATTTTTTATCCTTTCATAACAATTTCTAGGAGCTTGTTTTAAACCATAAAGTGCTTTCTTAAGTTTGTAAACATGATCGTCTTTACCAGGAATTTCAAAACCAGGTGGTTGGGCAACATATACTTCCTTTTGTATTATTCCATTTAGAAATGCACTTTTTACATCCATTTGGAATAGTTTGATGTTTTTGTGGGCAGCTATAGCTAGTAGAATTCTAATGGCTTCCAGTCTTGCCACCGGTACATAAGTTTCATCAAAGTCTATTCCTTCTTATTGATTATACTCTTGTGCTACCAACCTAGCTTTATTTCTTACTACTTCTCCGACTTCATTTAACTTATTTCAAAAAACCCACTTAGTTCCAATAATGGTTTTATGTTGAGGTTTAGGAACTAAGCCCCATACATCATTCTTAGTGAATTGGTTTAATTCTTCTTGCATTGCCATTATCCAATAATAATCTTTTAGAGCTCCAGTCACTTTCTTAGGTTCAATTATAGATACCAATGCCATATTTGCAACATCTTTAAAAGATGATCGGGTTTTTTACTTTATCCTTAGGATTTCCAATGATTAGTTCTTGAGGATGATCCTTAATGAGTCTAGGGATGGGTTGTTGTGTCTCAATTTGTTGATCATTTTCAACATTTTGATCATCTTTAGTTGATATGGTTAGGTCTTCAATTTGATGAGTAATATCAACTATGTCATCACTTTGTTTTAGTTCTTCATGAAAAGTAATGTGAATGGATTCTTTAACTTTTCTAGAGATGGCATTGTAAACTCGAAATGCTTTGCTAGAAGTTGAATATACTAAGAAAAAGGCTTTTTGTGATTTAGAGTCAAACTTTTCTCTATCATATTTTGTGTTTAGGATATAGCAAGTTGAGACAAAAGTATGAAAATAATCAACCCTTGGTTTCTTATTATAAATGAGTTCATATGATGTTTTCTTAAAATAAGAGTGTACATTTACTCTATTTAGCACATAGCAAGCTGTGTTTACTACTTCAGCCCAAAACATTTTAGATGTATCATGTTCAAGCATCATAGTCCTAGCCATTTCTGGTAAGGACCTATTCTTTCTTTCAACTATGCCATTTTGTTGTGGAGTACGTGGAGCTGAAAAGTTGTGAGTGTAGCCTTGAGATGTGCAGTAATCTTCAAATATATGATTCTCAAATTCTCCACCATGATCACCTCTAATTGTGCATATTTTATTTTGTAATTGATTTTCAATCTTTGAGAAAAATTGTATGAACAATTGAATGGTATCATCCTTATTTACAAGGAAATGAACCCATGGATATCTATTGTAATCATCAACAATAACAAAGCAATATATTTTTCCACTAATAGATTGTATCCTCATACGTCCAAATAAATCCATATGAATGAGTTCTAGTGATCTACTAGTGCTAAGCATGTTTTTGGGTTTAAAAGAAGTTTTAGTTTGTTTACCCAAAGTACATGGTTCATAATTTTCAGATTGATCAAAAGATAGCTTAGGCAAACCACGAACAAGATCATATTTAACTAGATTTTTGATAACATGTTAACTAGCATGATCTAATTTTCTATGCCATAATTGGAGAGAATTATCTTTTGCAAGTAAACATTTTCCAACTACAGAATTGCATAGAGTTAGGTCTAAGAATATATAGATTTCCAATTCTTTTTCCTTCATACACAACATTTGTAGTGTTCTCTATTAGTAACTTGCAGCAATTTTTATTGAATAAAACATCATATCCAACATCACATAGTTGACTGACACTTATTAAATTATGGTGCGGACCATCAACAAGTAAAACATTTTTTATTTCAAGGTTTGTACCAATATTACATATTCCAACAATTTTACCTTTGCCATTGTCTCCAAAAGTGACTGTTCCACTTTTCTTTTCTTCAAAAGTTTGAAAAGCATCCTTATTTCCGGTCATGTGTTTGGAGCATCCACTATCAGCCACCCAATCCTGCAACAAAATATGGATTTTGGTACCCATGTGATGGTCCATTATGGTTAGGTACATTTAATAATAAACTGAACATGATTACATAATTTAAGCTTATCAGAACTTCATTTGGTCGATAAATACTTCGACCGATCTTGTCTCAGTTGACAATTTCACGACTGGGATTGTTACTGTTTTAACAATAGATTTCAGATTTGATATATGAATTCCTTCGATCGAGAAATGTCTTAGTCAAAATATTTGTCGACCGAGGTTGTTTCTATTTGTTTTCAGCAATATGTTTATGTCATTTTGGGTTTAAATCGTTGTAATATGCTAAGGTACCATTCTATTTAGTTGAGATGAGACATTATGATATTCAAATGAAGTGTTAGGTAAAATCTCAACTTAATCATATTAAATTTGCTAAGTTTGGGATCTTTGAACCCATACTGACTCAACATCTTTTTTCTTCTAAGGACACGAGAAGGAATAATGTCCAAGATGCAAGCAATAGTGACAACAAACGAAATCAATTTCATTTATCTTTCTAGGATTTTGAGTTGTGTTCTTGGGTACAAACATGATCTTGGTCTTGGGTGCTTGAGTTCTCCTAGGTTTGGGTTGATAAGAGTTTTCTTTTGGAACATATCCTAAACCTCTTCTTCCACCATAACCAGAAGAGTTCTTTAGGATCTTATCAAGAATACCATTATTTCTCAAGCTACTAACTTATTTTTGTAACTTAGCAATCTCATCCATTTTCTTTTTGATATCTAACTTTGCTTGATCTAGATAAGATGATAAAGCATCTCTTTCTTTAACAACATCATCATAATCTAGATGAGTACATAGGATAGGTTGAGTCTGAAAATTATTTAGTTTTGCAAGCAATTCAACTTTTCTTGAGAAAGAAGATCATAGTTTGTTTCTAAAGTAAGCAACTTCATATTGCAATCATTTAAAGATGATTCCAAATTAGAGTTTTTAGAAATAATTTTGTCCTTTTCAAAAGAAAAAATTATTTAATTTAGCATATAAATCCTCATTAGTTCTAGTAATTTTCTTTAGTTTCTTTTTGCAATCAACATATTTGTCATGAGTATCTTGAAGACTAGTAATTAGATCTTCTTTTGGCAAATCAAGAAGGCTTACCTCTTGAGAATCATCACTATCATCTTCTTTGTCCATGAGACACTCCACATTCTCTTCTCCACTCTCACTATCACTTGACTCATCTCATGCAACTTTATATGCTTTTTATCCCTTCTTCTTGGATGAGATTTTCTTCCCTTTCTTTGCTTTAGGACATTCATTCTTAAGATGTCCCTTCTTTCCACATTCAAAACACCTAGGAGAGAAAGAATAAGAAGAACCAATAACTTTGTTAGATTTAAATCTTATATATTTCTTACCATTTACAATTAGAGTTTCTTCTCCCTCTTCTCCATCACTTGTCTCGTCACTTTCTTGAGTGATGAACTTTGTAGCCTTGAAAGCCATGTCCTTCTTTCTTCCTTGTTGAAGTTCACACACTCATCTTTCTTCCTCCTCTAAGGTTGCCTCATGTTCTTCTAAGTTGCCAATGAGTTGCTCCATCCTTAGTAGGGTGAGGTCATTGGCTTCTTCAATTGCGGTCACCTTAGGCTTGTACTTAGGAGGAAGAGACCTAAGAATTTTCGACACTTGATCTTCTTCACTAATGGCTTTACCTAATGCATTCAAGCCATTAACAATAGAAGAAAACTTTGCATACATTTCACTAATAGACTCATTTGGTTTCATACAAAATTGTTCAAACTTTTATTTAAGCATACCAATTTTAGAATTTTTTACTTGAACAGTTCCTTCATAAGTAATAGAGAGTCTATGCCATATCTCATATGCAGTTTCACAATTTGAAATTCTATTGAACTCACCTACAGAATTTGAACAATAACGGATACTTATAGCTTTTGCATTTAATTGAGCTAATCTCATTGTGTTTGCATCCCATGTAGCATATTCAGTTTGAGGAAGATCATAGGCATTTGACACCATTCTCCAGAGATCCCAGCTGATTCCTTGAAAGTAGAATTGCATCCTCCTTTTCCAATAGGTGTAGTTGGTGCCATCAAATGGTGGAGGATGAGCCACAAGTGTTCCTTCCAAGTTGAGGTTGTTTAGTACCCCATCACCCATTTTCTTCAAGACTTTGTTAAAGTTCCTTGAAGCCCGCTCTGATACCAAATGAAAAACACTAGGGGGGTGAATAGGGTTTTATAATAATTTTTAAAATAATTCAACCAAAAAACAACCACAAGGATGTTGAAGAAGGAGACAAGGGTTTAGAGTGGTTCCACCCTTAGCAAAAACTAAGGGAGTCAGTCCAATACTCAATTGTTTCCAATTGGGATTTTGAAATATTTGAATTTTATTACCTTCTCAAGGATGCTACACAAAATTACAAATACCTTCCCAAACCCTTTGGACAACCTTCACCCGAAGTCATCTCACCAACTTTTAAGCAGACTTCACTTGAAGTAACTTCAAGCTCCCCCTTGAAGTAGCCTTCCTCCTTAAAGTTGCTTCTCGTTAAGACCTTCTAGAAGTAGTCCAAAGTCCTCCTTCTCCACCTGAGAAGATTTCACCCTCTCCACTCTGCAGCCTCCAACCTAGGAGTAGCAAGGAGAGTACAATGTAATAAGAAAGAATAAGAAAGGAAAAAGGAAACTACAATTACCACTTAAGCACAAGGCTTGAATCCTATATCAAACATTTTGATCTCCTATCCAATGTGTATGAAAGTGGAAGTATAGTAGGTAGGATATTCTAGCCTATAGGACACGAAATGTCAGTAATGGAAATGATTATCAAGTGTTGAAGTTGCTCAATTGCTCACAAGAATTGATTCTCAATTACAAGTATGTGTACTCAAGTGAGTTTAGGTGTCCTAAGGCATGTCCTATTTATAGGAATGGCCTACTAGTGCTTAGGGATGTTCTAGACACTTTTTATGGGGTTCTTAGTGCTCAACTAGCCGTTAGGTATCCAATAATTATATTAGTAACAACTAGTTAATTAATTCTGAAAAGTGCAGACAGAAACTTTCTCGGTCGAGAAGTTTGTCGACCTAGTGCCTCTCAGTCGAGGAATTTGTTGACCGAGAGTAAGTTTGGAGTAAGTGTATTGCAACATTCAACTCAACTCCCAACTACTTTTCTAACTCAGTCTAACGACTAGGAGGGCATGTTCTCGATCGAGGAGTTTGTCGACTGAGAGTGTATCAGTCGAAGTTTTTGTCAACCGAGAACATCCCTGATTCAATGTATTCATTTACTGAGTGTGTATCAATGTGCTATTGTGGGGCTAACTTAGTATATGACCTATCTAAGTATTGTATGTGGATATGGAAGATCTAAATGCTTGATTTACATGATATCTAAGTACTTGTACATTATATATTTGTACAAGTTTACATTTGATTACTATCATGAAAATAAAGCAATATAAGCATGTAGATCTTCCAAAACTTTATCATCCACCTTGTTCCTGAAATACTCAAGTAGCACTTTAGATCCACAAGAATGAAATGTTTGTCATTTTCAAAACAAAAGGATTTTGATGATGTCCATTTAGCCAATAGTACGGGCTGCACCCTTGAGCATATGAGTGGCAAACCTAACCCTACTACGTGGGGGCACTCTAAGTCTCTAAAACAATGCTCCATATGGCTAATCCACTCCTTAACTTTGGTTACCACATCAACCTCTCCTTCACCATGGAAAGCATCGGGCCTAATCTTCAAGAAATCTATGAGGGAGATCTCATGTACTCTAGGTGGAGCTCTAGGTTGGAAGGCATTGGTCATGGTTTCAACTAGGGCTTCTATGGTTATTTGTGGGGGAAATTTATTCATATCTTGAGTCCTATCTCCACTAGAAAATCCTTGTGAGGGCCTTGACTCACCAGCCTTCTCCTTCTTCTTAGGGGCCATCTGAAAGGGTAAACATAACATGATATTAGAACATAATATGAATCTCTATTGTTGCCTTAGTGGCCATCTATTTCTTGCTCTGATAACATTAATGTAACACCCCTCCCTAGGGTTTTATACATGGCCAAGGGAAGCATACATTCTCCCCAACATTTTCCATAATGTGGGGTGCTTGAATTTTGAGGGAGAGTTGTCACATTTATGATATCATATCAAGTAATAAATGACACTTAAAATTTCAGTGAAAACATAGATTCATACATAAAGTTCTTGGGAATGGAAACTACACCATAAGTTTAAGATATGCTTAAGATAAACTAGACAACATGTGGAAGTATAGGATCTCCATAGATGAAAGTCCCACCAGGCAACAACTCCTTAGATCCTTAAGTCCTTAGAACTCCTCAAGCTAGTTTCTCCCCTTTAGCTTTAAAACCTAGCTAGGGACATATCATTCCCAACCATGCAAAACAAGACATTCATGGTAAGCAAGTGGCATTGGCATGTTATAAGACATTGAAATAACATATACATTGATTTGTCATAAATATGAACATAAACTTGACATTAAACATTACTGGCATCTTTTAACATAATAAATTTGATAAGAAATGTATGCAAGCCTCTCTTAATTCCCCATAAGGAGCCCATAATGCTCGAAAAGCCTATAATGACTCAAAGAGTCCATAAACGAGGTGCATATAGAACTTAATCAAATTCCCATTTAACTTGATCTAAAAGTCTTGATAACTTAATCTTGATCTTAATGGGATTACTCCCTCTTAACATGGTTGGGATTTCTCCCCATGAAACATAATGGGATTTCTCCCTCGAAATCTTGATTTCATGAATCTTAATCATAATCCATAGCATTAGTAAGATTTTCTATACTTAGACTTAATTTATAGCAATCAACCATTCAATAAAAATATTCTTTGAGGAAACATGTACTTATCATGACTTCAGCATAAAGTGCATAACCATAGTCATAAACACTCAATAAAGTAAATTTCGTTATGCCAAGGGCATGGTCCACTTACCTTGAGCTAAAGCACCTAAGTCAAACCTCGTTTGACTGTTTGGATTCCCTTAAACACCTAAAATTAGCATGCATATCCTTCATTATACATCTTTAAACCCTAATTCGTTCATATAAAAATTGAGATGTGAAAACATGGAATCAATCAATAACAATCATAAAATCAAATTCCTCATCAAAAATCCTTTCCATCGACTATTTACTTGTATTTTTCTGAGCATCGGTTGAATTTGTACCATTTTACAAAGAACAGACTAACAAAATTTTAGGAAAAAGCCACGTAGATAAATCATAATCCAAACCAGTGGGCCGGCTTCTGAGTTGGTCCAATTGAGCTTGTCCAACTCAGCAGTGAGACGTGCCTCAGTGGTCAATGAAAGCGGGGTGGATAATCCCTTAACTGTCCTTGTTGTTTAAATACATCAATTAAAAAATGCAGGGACTCATGGGTCATTGAACACCCTGGTTTCTTGCCCTGCGAGCCATGGCTCGACCTTCACTCCAGGAGCAAGAAGCTGAGAAACACCCATGATTAAGGTTGAAGATTTGAGTTCCTCTTAGGAGTCAAGACTGCCAGTGAGTTTTCCAACTCTTAACGAAAGCACAGAACCCTTTCATGGGCTCAGGTGTGAACTGGAGCTTGAGAAGCTCCTCGGCCATGGCGGCATAGCAAAAGCGGGAGCCGGAACCATGGATGGGCCATGAGAACACATTGATAAAGACTCACAAGAGGTCATTGAATTGTAGGTAACAAACGTAGTTGTGAAAGGACCATCGTGGCCAAAGAGCAGAGCACGACAGTGAGAAATAGGGGAGGAGGTCGGGTACTGGAAACCATAAAAATCATGATGAAAACCATCTGCTCAGGGTCAGGAAACATTCACCGCGATTAAAATAAGGTTGGGGCATTGTCCCCGAGGTAGGAGGAGCCTTGAGATGCCACAATGACTGGTGCTGGCAGTGACCTCTACTGGGCTCTATAGGGTACAATGTCTGGGGCTCAAACGGGGCAACCCAAGGTCTTGAAATCAAAGAGAGAGGGTTGAGGATGCTCACTGAGTTTGTGATTGGACTGCGGTGGTCAAAGAAGTCGAGGAGAGGCCTGGGTCATCGGAGAAGGAGGCTAAGTAGGTCGGGGCTCCTGAGGCCGTCGAAGGAAGAATCGAGCAAGGAGGGGAGGCACTTGGGGTCCGGTGATGCCTTCTGGCTCTTTAGATGGAGACGAGGAGGGCGAATGAGGTGTCTGCACAATCTTGGCAGAGAGAGGCAGCGAGCCCTAAATGGGCATTTCTTCTATAGCAAGAGGCAGAATGCGAGTGAGGGCTCACTGAACTTGGGGTGACGAAATGGATTTAGGGGAAAAGAAACATCACAAAATGGTCGAGAGGTGATGGAGATCGAGACCGATGAAAACCAAACTGTGAAACGGCTCCTGTTCGCGGAAGAGGCAGAGGTAGATGACAACACAAATGATGTTGGATTCTGATCCAATGGTCACATATGTTCCCGGAAATAAAACAGATGAAGTAACCTGCATGACAGAGTGTATCGCATAAATGTGACACATAATACCTTGATTGGTATTCATTAAGCCATATAAAACATATAATTAACATTTGAAGGATCATTTTAAGTCCAAATGACCTCAAACTTCACCCATAGGATAATTAAGTGCATTAAAACACAATGGAACAGTTAATTTCATCTTTTAACCCACCATCACTCCTAATTAGGCAAGATTCATTCAATACACTTAAGTGAATAGATTAAAGCATATAGAGATATTCATTAATCACTAAATGAAGATAATTCATGTGATCAATCCAAATATCAACAATAAACACCTTGAGGAATATTAACCAAGCTTTTATGCATAAAAACCACTAATGATAATAAGAGAGAGGAAAGTTGACATAAAAACATTCATTTCTATTTTCTAAACAAGACTACATACATATACAAGGAAATACTTTCTAAAAGTAAACCATGGATAAGAAAGTAAATGAACATAATTTTCTTCATATGAAATGAAATTGTAAAACTAATATGGGCAAGTTGCATGAAGGTCCTCAACAATTATGCTATAGAAAAATATTATGTAAAGAATAAAATATTTTGAAAATTTGCATAAAAAGAGTGGGATGTTACACCTCTCCTTACATGCAAGTGATCCTTTTACACCCTCTCTCTTCTCTCCCTTTGTTTGGATCTCGTCCCTTGTGTTCTTGGTGGTGCAAGTGGAGCTTATGCTTGGAGGAGGTGGTCGAACCTTTGTATGTGGATCTAGGGCTTGGAGCAACTCTCCTTTGGTGATCTTTTGGTGTTCCTTGATCTTGATAAGTGATCTCTCTTGTTTGATCTTTGTTTTCTTTCAACCCTACATCTTTTCTTTCTCTTAGCCGAATCCATGGGTTGCATGGTGGTGCTTCTTGAGGAACTTCTCTCTTCTTGGTGGAATCTATGGTTCTCCATGGTAGTGCTTAAGTTGAGTTGAAGATTCTCTCTCTTCCTTAACTTTTCGGTCAAGGGTTTTACCCTCTTTCTTGTGATCCTTTAACCTAGGGTTGTTCTTATTTCTTTGAGGCGATGCTATCTTGACCGTGAGGTGGTGATCAAGCTTGGCTTTTCCTCTCTTTCCTTGGAGCATCTTGCTTTTAGAGTTCTCCTTCACAATCAAGGTGAGTTATATAACTTTCTCCTCGATTATTGTTACACTTAATCTTGCATGCAATTAATCTAACTCCAAAATGTGGTTCCTAATAGTATGATGATGATATCTTGAGCTAGGGTTTGTGATTATGTGATGGCCTTGAGTAGATGGATACCTTTTCTAAGCTCTAATTCTTATTCTCAAACTCTTGTTGATGATGGAGGTGTTGGTTCTTGCATGCATATTCCAAATATAGGTTTTTCTTCTCTTGGTCATGAATTTTCTCTCTTACTTGATGGAGGAGTACATGCATGACGTTTGATATGTGTGGTTTTCTCCCTATAATTGTGGATTTGTTTCTCTCTTATGTTAATGGCCACAATTAGGGTTTTGGGTGTTGTTCTCCTTTGTGAGGTTTGCCCCTAGATGTTTTGGTTTCATAGTGATAATCATTCTGATTTGAGCATGGTTTGGAGGTGGTTTCTTCCCCTTGACGTTCTTCATGATATGGTCCATGTGGTTGAAGAGTTTTAATGATTTTAGGTTGCTAAGTATGGACCTACTTGTGAGGTCACTAAGGTGATATATTTTCTCTTTGTTCGATGAGTTTCTCCTCATGTTCTTCGGACAATGATGGTTTAAGTATTCTACGATCAACGAGGTACTTGACTCAAGTGGTTTTTGGGGTGGTGCTTTTTTCTTCGATCGATGATCTAATGTGATTCTCTTTGGTCGACGACCTGATGTGATTTTGTTCATTCAATGACCTAATGTGGTTCTCTTCAGTCAATGACATGCCTAGATTTATCTTTGGTCGTGTTGAGTCATGTGGGTTATGAGGGTGATCCACCTCTTCGACCAATGAAGATGATGAGGTATATTCCTCTTCAGTACCTAAAGATGTCTTTATTTTACATGGCTGACTTTCTAATGATAGCAGTTAACTCTCTTACTTCCAAGAAAGTTGGAGATCATGATAATTTGTATTTAATGTTAGTTGCTAATTTGAAACCTAACTCGGTTAATTAAGTTGAAATCTAACCCTAGTTGCAAGTATATAATGATGTTTCTTAGTTACTTCAATAACTATCATGTTGATAAAATATTTTCTCTCTCCTAAATTATTGTAATCCTAACTATTATCTTTTGAACGTCATAAGTGCATAATGTAAGAATGTGTTGAGGCCTATGTAACACAGGTGTGATGATTATGAGCCTTAGTGAGGCATGAAGAGATAATGATATCCTTGCAGAGAATAACGTGAGTGGTCTTGTGACCTTGGTAGATGCTTTGTACCTAATTGAGGTGATATCCTCTGATGATGTGATAAGGGATTGGTATCCCATGGTGATGTGATAATGATGATGGCCTTGTGTGTAATAATATACCAATACTATGTGGTGATGTGATCAACCTTATGCTTTATACATTTTATATCTTCTGAAGTTACACTCTACCTATGCTTTGCAAAATCTATTTAGGGTCTGCTTGTAATTTGATTGATGCAGTTAAAAGACACCCAATTGTCTTTAATTAATCAAGTGGAACCTTAATCATGTATTTGTTCCGGACATAGATCCGTCCCAACATCATGACTTTCTGGATGATGAAACAAGTATTCCTAAGGGAAACTTGGAGTGCATATTGTTGAGTATGCAGGGTGCTTGGAGAGTTCATCCTTGTCATCCAGATCCCGATGTTTAGGTAGGATGGTTGCGATCATATTTAGCCCTCAATTTGAGAATGACCACGGTCGTTTCGCAGTGATTATATGTATGATGTGATTGGAGGACAACTGTGGTTCCCTAGTGGAAGGGTTATGTGACACCTCTCGCTACAAGCCATGACATAACTCCAAACTAAATGCAGAAACAACAAAAGAAAATAGATTACTGGAAAACACTAGAAAGTAAAATCGATTTAATTAAACACCAAAGCTGCAAAAACCTTTATATATAAGTCCTCATAGATTACAAAGTGCTTACATCATCATGTCTTATCACATATGCTATCAACCTGCTACAAGAAAAACTTGTTCCATGTATATACATATAAACACCTACCCTAGCTTTACATCAAATGACACATAAGCCAAAACCACATATCGAAAGCATTTCTACAAAATGCACCCAAAAACCATCCCAAAGACCTAAGTGTACATGGACGACTCTAGGACTCTAACACCAAGAAACATACAAGAAGCACACCCAACCTTACCAGCTACTGTCCTTCTTGCTGTTGCTCTACCTCACCTGCACGATCTATGCCTCCTTGTGTACATCCACCTAAAAGATGTGGGGAACCCATGAGTGAGATCCAAATCTCATAGGGAGATATAAATCTCCACCAACACTATTATTAACACATATATGGATAGCTAAAGAATAGAAAATAAAGCTATAATTGCGATAAGCATGTTTAGTTACATGATATGTCTGAAGCAGAACAGTATAAGAAACTGCAGTTGGATTGTAGAACATCTTATCATCATAAAAGGATTATGAAGAACATGTATATCCACTACCAACTATATTGTACTAAAGCAAGCAAGGCCTCATCAATGTTTTCATATTTAATCCTATGCAAATGTACTACATGGCTGGTTACATATTTTATTATGCCCTAAGGATTTGAGCCGTACCACCCAAATCCAACCGACCTTTGCTAAGTCGAAATCAGTGCCATACAAGGTCAATGGAAGAGCCAGAATCCACGACCTCACTAAACCTTATGGTTAGTATAGGAGTACACCATAGAGACATACCAGTCAACTGCAACCAGCAACAAATAGTCAAGCTATGAAAATCCTAGCCCACCTTGGTACAGGTCACGACGCTAGTGAAACTAAGCTACGACCCACAACCACACTCCTGCTAGGGTATGGCCCACATCCAATCCTGTGAAACCTCATAAACATCAAGTCACTAAGCTACGACCCGCAACCACACTCCTTCCAGGGTATGACCCGCAACCAATCCTATGAATGCATATACTCAACAATATATGACTCCAAGCTTCCACTAGGGGAAGCCTGTTTCACCATCCAAGAAGTGCTGATACTGAGATGGATCTATGGCACATGAAAACACTACATGAATTATGTTCCACTGGATTAGTTAAGTCAATTTAGTGTCTTTTAGCATCAATGAAGTTACAATGTACAAAGAAATAACAGACTCTACAAAGATAAGGGCATAGTACAGCTCCAGAAAATATAAATGTATACGGTGTGAACTTATCACATTATCATCACATGATGCATGTATCACTGCTATTCACAACATCATCATCACCAAAACCATATGCTATGGGATATCAATCCCTTAGCTCATCATTGGGAAATGTCATCTCAAACTAGGAAATAAGCCATTTTCAGGTCATAGGATCTATTCACATCATTCCCATTGTACAAGTACTTCAACCTGCCTCATGAAGGCTCATTCAACCTGTATCATATCATAATCACCATAGCTTTCACTTAGATATGATTATCAACTCACAATACCTGCATGGTTAGAAATTTCATAAACAAAGGAGATAACATCCTAACACCATAGTCATCTTATAAAAGGGACACAAGTAAGATACATTGTACAATATTAGGGTTAAGGCTCCTTCTTAGCCAATTAGGGTTCATAAAGCTAGGTTCACCAAACAACCCCAAGTTCATTAATTCCTGACATCTTGGAGTATTTTAGGTTCAAGGAATATAGTTGAGATTGATTAAATATTATTCCAAATAACACTTTATATGACTTAGTCATTACTCATACAAATACATCATCAAGTGTCCAATTATACCCTTCAACCACCACCACCATCATGTATCAACCAACCATCACATCATGTCTCAGTCCATCAATGTCAATAGGGTATCGTCTATCACCAACAAGGTATGTCAACCTATTACCAACATGATGTATTGACCTAACACCAACATAGTGTGTCGGCCTAACATCAACAAGAGGGTATTGACCTAACATCAACAAAGGTATGTTTGTTCTACATCAACATAAGTATGTCGTCCATTAACCATCATGGGTTACAACTATGGATAGGGTGTCGGCTACAAACTGCCATGGGTTACCACTATGGCTAGGGTGTCAGCCTATCAGCAACAAGGTGTGTCAACCTAACATCAACATGGTGTCTCGGTCTATCAACACCATTGTAACATACTGAATCTCAGGGTCTTCCCTACAATTTACCCACTTGTGAGATTTTCTTGACCTTCGAGTCCATTTGGACCTTTTTCATAAATTTCCCATCCTTTTGGATCATTTTTGGACGCTATGTGCAATTTGGGCATAATTTGATGTTGAAATCACTATTTACCATCATTTATGATAATGGAGGGGTGTTTGCACAAATAACCCAATTTAGGAGATAAGTGAGTGTTAATAATGTAATTTGGTCATTAAGGATGGATATAAGTAGATAATATTAATTTGGAGCTTTTTGGATAAATATATTAATAATAATAAGCATTTGAATTAATTATGAGTATATTACTCCTATTACTTTCTCTCTCCTCCAATTTGATAATAAATGTGTGAAAACATATCTAAAGATTGATATTTTGCTCTTAATACTCATATATAGCTATCACCTCAAATTTGACTCACTAATTGCATTAATATAGTTATTTCATAATAATTCACACCTTTTAATGTGTTAAAATACATTTTAATGAGCAATATATTAATTGAGGGCCTTATTGGATATAAATACGAAATCTAATTATATAGCATCGTTCTAAATGCTAACATGAACCTGTGGTCCAAATTTGGTGTCATTTGGACTTCATTTGACCCTTCAAATTCATTTTATGAGCTTTTAATAAAGTATAACTTTGGGATTTAATCGATTTCAATTAAATAACGTTGTAACGCCAAAGTTCCGAGTGATTTGATGTGTCACGTGCACCCCTTAGCTGACGCGCCATCGGATGGCCAGGATCCGATCATCCTGGACCCAGACGCGATCCGACGGCTCTCCCGTCGTCTCCTACCTCCGACCGTTCGACAGTCAAGCCTCTCTGCCTCCCATGACACCGTTCTCTCGCTACACTCATCCGTTTTGCATGATTTCAAGTCCGTTGGCTTCGTCTTGATGATCCGTTTCCAATGAGCCAAAGATTACCCTCTCTCGTTCACCAGAGACAAAATGCCTATTAGGGCATTTCGGCCTCTCTCCGCCTCTAGTTCACAGCAGGACCTAGGGTTCGTCTCTCGGCTGTATAAGGGGTCGTGGAGCACCCTCGAGCTTCAAGCTTTCTTCCTCCTGCTTCAATTTCTCCTCGTTTTTCCCCGAAGATCCCGACCCGCCCGCTCTTCTTCTCCGGCGACCTCAAACCGCTGCTCGCAACACCGGCCACTTTGGACCAATTGCTTCCTGGGTGACCATCCTCGACCTCCCCTCTACCTTTTCGCTTCTTTGTTTTGTCTCGTGATGGCCCCGATCGCTCTGTCCTATAGAGCTGCCGTGGAGTAGCAGCCGGTGCCAAGTTGTTTTGAGCTTTGGTGCTCCTCCGCCTGTGGCGAGGCATGGTTTCGAATCCTCGTGCCTCTGCGAATGTTTTTACAGCCTTAGCCAATGGTTTCTTCTTGTTGTTCTTTGGGTTCTCGTTCATCTTCTCCGTTCCCCTATTTCCGGCCAGCTCGGGCCTCTTTTCTTTGCGCTTGTGCACGCCTCTGTGTGTTTTTGAGCTCTCTGTGACCACGAGACGTCGGGGAACAACTTCCCAGTCTCATCTTGGGACAAACTGCAGCGAAGCGGTCTGAAGCAATGGAGCCCAAGCTCCAGGTTGCTCCCTCTCCATTGCTGCGAGTGGAAGATACTGGGTCACAAAATGACCATGGTACCCTAGCCCCGGTGTGTAGCTAGCTGAGCAGCCATGGGCATTTGGGTAACTTCCGTCTATTGTTTTTCTCCTGCTGCGAAGTTCTTTGCTATCCCTGAATGACTGATCTGCCCTTGTCATTCTAATTAATTTGATTTGACGAGCAAGGGTGTTTTAGTCATTTCAGATATTATTTACATCGAATTGTATTTGCATTTAAATACATGTCACACTATAGTTTTTCTACATCCTGATTGGTCGATTTTAATTAATTCATAGTAAATCGATCTATTGTCAGAAAAATGCAAATAAATAGTTAATGGAAAGGATTTTTCATGTAGAACCCGATTTCGTGGTTTTTGAAGCCTTTAAATGATTTTTCGAAGTTTGCCTTGAATGCTTTTTAAGAGTATAAAATATTCTAAAATACCTAATTAATTCATTTTAACTCCAAATGAGGAAATAAAATATGTTTTATTAATCAGGAGAATATGAATAATCGTTTGGTCAAGGTTTTGAGTCACAAATCGACCTTTGGTTTTCAAGGTAGAAAATTAGGTTTTTCCTATGATTTATGTTTTATATATATTAATACATGTGTAATTATGTAACTAGGAAATATGGAGATGGATGCAATCTGATTGGTGAATGTGATGGTAAATAATTAAAAATAGGTATGTGAAACCTATTTGTATGTGAGCCCTATTTCAGTATGTGGATCCTATTTGGGAACATCTATGTTGAATGTGAAATGAATGTGGAATGTATAATGTGCAAACTACCTATCCTTCAGTTGGGTCTTTTCCAACCCTACAATCATTATTGTGCTAGCCTGATTATCCCTCTAATTGCATTTATCGGCTCTTTACTTATTTTATGCTTCTAATGCCATTGTGGCTCATTCATTTGAATAATGTGAAACTTGCTATATGTTGCCTCCTTTACTTGGAAATGCTTTGATCTTGTTATTGCCTATGTGGCTCGTCCTTTTGAATTATTTCGAACCATTGTATAATGTTGCTGTTTGTTGACTCTTTTACTTCTTGGAGTTCTTGGATATTATTGTGGCCTATGATGGCCTATTTATTTATTCTTGGGTTTTATTCCCAATGCTATGATGTTATTTTATTCTACTTTTCACTCTACTGCCAAGTGAATGTTATGCATGATATAGTTATTGGCCAATTGACAATGTAGTATACATGAGTACAAACCACCCACAGGGCACTGGGGTTTTAGTCCCCCTGCCGGGCACTGGGGTTTTAGTCCCCCTGCCATTTTATATATTAGGCACTGGGGTTTTAGTCCCCCTGCCACTTTTTAGGCACTGGGGTTTGAGTCCCCCTGCCATTGGTGAGGTCCGGTAGGTGCCTCACCCTACATTGAGAGGATGTTGAGTCATAATTTATATTCATGCAATTATAATATTTGTTGATATTTAAATGTGGCAGTGTTCTAAATTCTTATTTACTCATTGGTCTCTCTCCTCTTGAAATCCCTTAATGGAATATTTTTGCTTAGCTTATTAATTGCCTTTATCCTATTTTTAACACATACCCTTTATCTTTCTCTTGTTGGATGACCCCAACCATCCAGGCTAGGATCAGAGTGCGCAGTGGAAACTTGGTGGACCCAAGGCTAAGGATAGGATGAGAAGAAAAGGAACATATAGTATATGATCATAGTTGCTTTTATGTTATATAGTTGTTTGGTTTGGAGACAATGTTGTATTAGTTAAGTCTTCCTCTACCTAGATCCTTGTCCTTGTATAAAGATGTACCCCAATTGGGAAAAAATTGTAATGTACTCTTTATACATTTTGAATAAAGTCAAGATTTAAATTTCCGCTGCTACACAATTGATGATTTTGTTTATCATGTTTAATAGTAGAGACTATGTCTTTACAACCATGGTGGGTTGGTCTGTCATCAATGAGGGTATAGGCCTATCACCAACAAAGGTGTCGACCTAAACTCATCATAGTATATCGGTTTATCAACATCATGGTGGGTCGACCTATCATCAACAAGAGGTATTGACCTAACATCCACATGGGATATCAATCACTCACCATCACAGGTTACAACTATGACTAGGGTGTCAGGCACAAACTGTCATGGGTTACATCCAGTGGCGGAACCAGAAAATTACACTAAGGGGAGCTGAAATCATATATGTGTACATTTTAGCACAGAGGGGGGGCTGAGCCAAAAATGTTGTCCCCATTGAGAATGGAACCTGCATCATTTGCTTTAAAAACCAAGCTATATACCACTCCAGCTAGTCCCATTCTTTGAAATTTATACGTAGTTAATGTATTTATTTATACTTTAATCTATACTTAATACTAAAAAGATAACTATTTGCATTAGTTTTTTGGGGGGAGGGGGGGGGCTAAAGCCCCGACAGCCTCCCCCTAGTTCCGCCCCTGGTTACATCTATGGTTAGGGTGTCGACCCAACCTCAACATGGTGTATCGACCTAAAAACCACATGGAATATTGACCCAACATCCATATAGGGTGTATCGACCATTAACCATCATGGGTTGCAAATAAAGCATAGCTAGGGTGTCGGCCACAACACCACATGGCCAAGACCATCACCAAGACATGACCAAGTTGGGATAGGGAAAAACCAGATCTGAAACAACAAGGAACTCTATTATCATCGAGGGAAAACCCCACAAGATAGACATCTAAACTTGCTTCGAGAAAGGACCACATATAAGGGTAAAAGATCATGTTCTACACACCCCAAAACAACAAGCTAAGTTAGGGTTTCAGATTTCTTTCAACCAAGCAAAACTTCCATCACCAAAATAGTTCATAAGATCATCATCAAGTACTAGCTCATTGGGGAAAATAGTTTAGAGCAAAGAAACTAATACATGCATAAGTAAAGAGTGCAATAATAGAGAGGCTAAGAGTTATATAATCTACCTTGAGAATATCACTACCAAACATGCAAGCTTCAAGATTTTTTTTATAGTAAAAATTGGCCATTCTATTCATCATGTGGCCCGGGCTTGATCCTACGACCTCTCGCTAACAAACTGAGTGTCTAACCATCTTGGTGTCTTCTAAGATCAAAGCTCCTAGAACACGATCCAAAGGTTGAAGAAGATCCACCAAAGGTCCCATTCTCAGTCACAACAACACCTCCAAGAGAAGAAGATACCAAGGTCAAAAAGGAGAAGAAAGGCAACCCTAGCTGATCCAAAGAAGAGGAAGAAAGAAAAGAAAGAGGGAACTTCATCCCGACATGCCTCATGTCCCTAGAGATGAGAGTTCCTTCCTTAAGAAAATACTTCATACCAAGGCATGATCCATGTCTAAGAGAAGGGAAGAAGAACAAGAAGAGAAACTAAGGAAAACGTCACAAAGAATGCACAACTCACCAAGGTGTGAAGATGAACAAGATTCACCACAAGCTAAGGATCTGATCACCAATCTTCCAAGGAGACTTCTTCTTGCTCCTCAAGGATCCAAGGTCGTCCACAGTGAAAGGGAAAACAAGAATGGTCAAAAGTTTCACTTGTATGAAGAGGAAAGAGGCTATATACTTGTAGGATGGGAGAAGGATCAAAGGAGAGGTGTCATCACCTTAAGGCGTATAGGGGGACACTTGTCCACACAAAAAGATCCACATACAACCACTCTTGCCTAACATGCAAGGCATGGTGATGCACTCATAGGTGGGGTCTTGGCCTCTTGGCCACCTACCAAGGGCGTGACCCTACTAGCCCAAGGCAATACACCACACACACACTTGTAGGTCAAAGCACACATATCACTCATAGGAGCCTTAATCACCACCACTCACCCAAGATGCAAACAAGGCACCTACTTCTCCCTCTCTCCTATAGATGATGTCAAGAGATGAAAGGTACACTCTTGAGGTGGCAAATTACGCATCAACCCCCTACTTTGGGTAAATTTCAATTTGCACCAAAACTATCATATAAAGAACAAACAACATCCAAACAAGCTCAAACTTGGAACTTAAGTTCTTTATATCCCTAGTTACATATCACAAGATTAAAAAGCAAGGTTATAAGCAACTTATTTCGGAAAAACAAACATGGTTACCCCAAAACTCAGGTCAGGGGTCTTATAGGTTATGCTTACATACCCTAGTGTCTAGTGTCATGACCTGTACTAAGGGCAGACTAGGTGTTTTCAGTTTGACTATGTGTCAATGGTGGCACTTTGACTGATATGCCACTATAGAGCAGACTCGTACTGACCGAGTGGGGAGAAGATCTTAGATTTTGGTTATTCATAAATCTTGTATGGTACTGATTTCGACTTAGTAGTGGTCAGTTGGATTTGGGTGGTATGACTCAAATCCTCAGGGCATTAATTAAAATATTCAATGCAACCATATAGTATATCTATTTAGGGTTAAACATGCTTCACATTATATGTTTACCCTTACCTTATTTTTATTACTGCTTGTTTGTTATATAATGCGCTAAGAGAAATCAATTGTTATACATGTTCTTCATATCCGTTCTAAAAGCATATGATGATATAATTATCTGCTAGAGATGTTAAATCAGTCTAACTTATGTAATCAGTTTAAATTATCCTTTTAGTTGAATTAAATCATCCTGCTTATAATTATATATCCTGCTTTGTTTCAATAACTATTGGTTGAGAGTTATATATCTTGCTGGGACATGGATCTCACCCTTGTGGTTTTCCCTATCTTTTTAGGTGGTCATCAATAGCGTGAGCAGGATCATACAGTTGAGGAGCAACTTGGAGATTAGTAGTCACATAAGGTTGGATGCTGCTAATGTCATGTTGTAGAGTCCTATGTGTTGTCCTTGTACTCTCAGGTATGGGAGAGTTGTGTTTTGTAGATGATCTATACCTCGATACATGTTTTAGCAGTATGACTTGGTTGTACATATGGCTTGTATATGTGGCTTGTATATGTGAATAGATCTTTTGTAACAAGTGTGTGGAAGACGGACACTGTATAGATGTATATACTTATTATGATATGTGATATGTTATAGGTTGTGGACCTTGTTGTGATATGTTTCTACACAATGATGGTAATATAAAATCAGTTTTAATTTACCCATTTTTGTGGTAATATGGCTGTTAAATGTTTATTGTGTGCTTTGTTTTGAGTAATCTCGATCGTGTGGCATTGGTGCGCCACAATAGACATGGATCCTATACTTTCAAATGAGATAGAGAAACTAAAATAAGATAGAAAGTAAAATAGATAAAGTTGTTCCAACACCCCTTAAGTTTGAACTAGACTATGTCCTCATAGTCAGAATTCAAACAAAGAGGTTGAACATGGGTACCGTGTGCTCAAAAGGGTGGTGGTGGCTGAAACATTCCCAGTGGCATCTGTGGATCATGAGGGTAGAAGGTGCCACTGAGCATAGGTATATTTGCTAGCATAGGAGGTAGATGCGGGTAGCTATAAAAGTTTCTGTGACTCCAATAGTGGTCATAGAGTGGTTGTTGGTGATACTCAATGTATTGTAGGTGAGTGTGCATGTTCTTCTGGTTGGCCAGGAGAAGGCTCTCATTGGCAAAATTGCATGTTGTTGTTGAAGGAGATGCTCTTAGACATCTTAGATCTTAGTCAAGGTGGCCACTTGTTAATGTTTCCCCTACTGAATGGACTAAAGCATCCCACACATACCCTCCATGGAGAATGAGTCTCCCTTTGGAGGTGGTGGTGGTTCTATAGAAATGGATGCTATGTAACGACGTGAAATTCTACAAAAACACCATCTCTAAGTAAAAGGCATAACATCCTCCTCTTTGTCATCTTCTTCTACTTCTTCTTCTTCCTCCTCTTCGACATCCTCTCCTTCATTTACAAGCTCAGTGTCGTCTGGCGGCCAGAGAAGATTGGCACACTCCTTGGAGGCAAAAGATAGGGTCCAAAAGGGCCCTTCCCTTAATTTGTTCACTAATAGTGTAGTAGGCATACACCCTGACCTAGTATTTGGCTACCAAGTGTTCCCGCTTGAAGTCAAATGTCAATGTAGTTTTCAATGGCCTAAAGAGGTCGAGGTGGAGGGTGGAAACATAATCAATCCCCAAAAAGTGAACTGGGGGTTTCCTATGAGCTTGCCTCTTTACTGCCAGCATGTGTTGAAGGAAGAATGACCCCGAATTAATCGTATCCATCCCCAAAGATAGGAATGCCCATAGAACAAATAGGTCCGCTTTATGGACCTTCCCCTACCCTTGAGTGGACCTGGAAATTATAGTATTTGACAGGGTGCATTGTAAGATTTGGGAAAATGGGTGCTTGATATCTATCACCGACGACTACTGCTAGTTGATAGTGAACCCCTAAGGCAAGGTTGTCATCTCCCTCCAAGCCATGGCGTATTCAAAATCACCTAGAGTAAAACATGATTTATCCATTGACCAGTTGTAGATGGAGTTGAACTCATCCAGAGTGAGATGGTGGTTGATGTTGTACAACTGAAACTTCACCCAACATGACTGCTAGACTTCCCCATGCTCGAGGATGCAATAGATCTCTAGAATTACAAGAAACTTACAAGTGATCTCTTGGTACATGGGCTAATCACCAAAGAAATGTGATTGCCCACCATACCCTGCCTAGTAACACACTTGGTGTAGGATTTTGATGAAGCTGGTGTCTTTAAAGAACGTGCAGTCATCATACCACGTTGGTATTATCTCCCTATTCATCATGGCAACAAAGAGTTTCTTTTGATCTTCGTCTGGAAAAAAGCCATCCTACATGGCTTGGGTACCATCTTGTCAGATGCACCTTCCAATGATGCTTGCCTCCTTGTAGCCATTGATGAAGGAATGAGAAAGGAGGTCAAGGAAAGGAGCTTGGTGAAGACTCGGGGATGTCAGAGAGCTTTGGTGAAGTCCTGATGATCATTTAGTGCATGTTTTGGGTGTAAATGCATAGCACCCATTGCCTCCCCTTATATAGTTGTTGAACTACCTTGTTGTGCCATGTCGGTGCCACCAACCCATTGTGTCAGTGTACCGACTTCCATCCCTATCAATGGGCATCTGTGTCATCTGTTGATACTGCCGGTCATGAGTTGTTGATGTACTCAGTTGTGAATCCTTCCATGTTGGTAGTACCAATGTAAGTCAGTGGTATTGACTTCTATAATATGAGCTCAGATCGGTGCCACCGAACTTGGTGTTGAAGATCTCGATCATTGATATTGGTGTCATGGATTATGGTCTTCTAAGTCAGTGCCATGACGGGGTGTTGCTAATACTGAGCTGTAATGTTGTGCACCACTGACTTCTCCTATCGGTGCCACATACTTTTTGCGTCAGTGGTACCAAGATGTGTCAATTCTCATAGATGGAGTTGGGTAGTTCGGTACCACTGAACTGCCTCTCTGTAGTAGCAACTATAATTTTCTAAATTCCTATCATTTTTGGCCAAATACTAGTGATGCCAACCTTTTTCTTAGTTGATAGTACTAACTTACATAATTCATCCTGATAAAGATTTGGTGCCACTAACCCTCCTGTCGGTGGTACCAAAATTTTCAAAATCCATGTCATGAATTTAATTGTAATTAGGTGCCACCAAACCATATGTCGATGGCAATGAGATTTTCTTTACCCACACACTAAAAAAAGCACCAAGGCACCTTTTTTACACTTAACAAAATTATAACAAGACAAAATATGAGAAATCTATTGATAGATTGTAAAAAAATTATAAATGACAGAAATAAAAAATGAATGGGTTGCCTCCCATAAGTGCCCTTATTTAATGTCTTAGTCTCCACAATATTTTCACTTAAAATATCAAAAAATCTCAATGAGCTTCAACTCCTCTCCCTCGTGGACCACCTATCCTCCATAATAATGTTTAAGGCGTTGTCAATTTGTCAAGAAAGTCTTGAAACCACCACTTATCTCAATGGCTCCATGAGGGAACACCTTGGTCACCACATAGGGTCCACCCCACCAAGATGTCAACTTCCTAGGATGCAATTTCATCCTAGAGTTAAACAATAACAATGTTAACGCGGTAGGAAAACTCTATGGATAATGTGGCAATCATGCATTTTCTTAGTCATATCCTTGTAGATTCGAGAACTTTCATGGGCATATAGCCTCACCTTCATGTAATTCATTTAGTTCTAGTCTATGCTTCTTCCCTGCACTAGAAATCTCAAAATTTAATTTCCTCAAGGCCCATTTGTCTTTGTGCTCGAACTCCACAAGCAAATGACATGCCCATCCATAGAATAACCTTTAGGGTGTAGTGTCTTTATGTGTATTGAAATCCATCTGGTAAGCCCACAAAGCATCATTTAGTAGCATGCTCCTATTAGTCCTATTGGTTGCGACAATCATTTCTAGGATCATCTTTATTTCCCTATTAGACACCTCAACCTAGCCCTGGGTCTGGGGGTGATATGGGGTTCCTACTCTATGCTTCACTCCATATTTGCTTAATAAAGCTTAAAACTTCCTATTCGTGAGGTGAGATCACATGTTACTTATAATCACTCTGGGCACCCCAAATCTAGAGAAAATGTTATCCTTCACAAATTTACACCCCGCCTATGCATCATTGAAATGGGTTGGAACTACTTCCACCCATTTTGATACATAATTAACTGATAAAAAATGTACAAATTTGAATTAGAAAACACAAAAGGACTCATAAAGTTATTGCTTCAAAGATCAAAAACTTCTACCTCCTAAAAAATATTGAGGGGCATTGATGTCTCCTAGAGGTGTTGTTGGAATGTTGACACGCATTATCAGGACCTCTCTTTTGATCAACATAAATGCCAACCATTAGAGATAACCCCTATGCATAAACCTAGATTAAGCAAAAAACCACTTCATTATTGACAGAGACAATATAAAAAAAGCATAGATAAATTTTTCTTTTTTCATTTCTTCACCATTTTCACAAATCGATGTCACATTAAGGACCTCACATTAATATAACACAAATATTATCCAACTTCACTAAAATAAAATCAAATCTTATTGCTCATGTGCAACTCAGTTTACAACAAATACATGTACATGAATCAACAAACTTTGTATACTACCCATCCTAGGAAAGAGAGTGTACATGTAGACATGTCAAAATGGGTCATTGACCCGTAGGCACCCGCAGGTCGACCCATTTAATATGGGTTTGGGTAGGGATTATGGCCACCCGTTTAAATATGGTTCAGACCCAACCCGTACCTATTTTTATGTGGGTCTCATAGGTTGACCTGAGGGTGACCCATCTAAATAGGCTTATTTAATTATGTACCTTTCAAAACAATTGATCAATGGTGCAGATTCATTGTGTAACGTTATTAGGGTTGTTTACGGTACGAGTTCCTATAAATATAACAATGGCTTGCAATTTGTATTATAACTTGTATCCACCAGAGAAACTCGGCCGCCGTCTGCAATCTGATTTCTATCCGATATCTGGATTTTGGATGTATGGATCTGGTTTTCTATAGTTCTGCCTGCTTCCGTCGTTCCACGGCTATTGTTCTGTCTATAGTTCTGCTTTCTGCGGCTTCCACCTAAGTAGACATGACGTGCATTGTACTAGGACCAACAACCTCTGAGAATCATACTTATCAAGTGGAATACGTGAGTGGACACGATAATTCTCTGATATCTTTACATCTAACAGTCATTAATATAATATGTATCAAATTCGTTTTTTTCATTTATATGCACAGGTCGACGGACGACGGGAACTTGACCTAGACTCCTAGTTCTATAGCAAATAGAATACACATTTTGTAAGGTATATTTTTAGACAATCTTATTTCTATTGGGTTCTACATTGATAAATAAAATAATATAGATAAAATATTAGTTTATTTTGATTCAAACTTACATTTGTTTCTCAATGTTGTTATAGGTTATTTGTTGAATGACGTCGACATCAACACCTACTAGAAACACTATAAATTTGGAATGTGATGCTGGTTCGACACATATGGATACAAATATACCTCATCATGAATCTTTACATATGGATGTGCCTTCCTCTTCTCAACCAACACATAATATGGATCAAGAAATATCCGCTCCTACTAGGAAAAAAAGATTGACATCTAGAGTTTGGACTTTATTTGTTCCATATGAGGATAAGAATGGGAAATGACGGGCTAAATGTAAAGATTGTGGAAAAGATTATGCTGTGGGATCTATTAGTCATGGGACATCAAATTTGAAAAGGCATCTTGATGAGTATGGAAATTGTTCTCTTGTTGCTCCATAAACTATGAAACAAATGCACCTTGACCATGAATTAAAATTAAGAAAAAATAGGATAGATCAAGAAATTATTCGTGAAAAATTAGCTTTTGCCATCATGAAACACAATCTGCCTTACATGTTTGTTGAATATGAAGGGGTTTGTGAAATACTTAAATACTTAAATGATGATGTTAAACACATTACTAGGAACAAAGCTAGATCAAATTGTATGAAACTATACCACCAAAAGAAAGAACTTCTCAAACAATATTTAGCTCGGGTTCCTGGTAGAATTTGTTTAACATCTGATTTATGGTCTTCTACTACAAAAGAGGGATATCTCTATTTAACAACTCATTATGTTTATGAGACGTGGAAATTGCAAAGTAAAATCCACAACTTCTCTCATTTTCCTCCGCCACACACCGGAATAAGACTTTATGAAGCTATATTTGCAATTATAAGAGATTGGAACATTGAAAAAAAAAGATTTTCTCTATTACTTTGGACAATGCAACCAATAATGACAACATGCATGATTTGTTAAGAAAGAAACTCTCTTTGCATGATACATTGTATTCAGGTGGGAAGTTTTTTCACATCCATTGTTCTGCTCACATTTTAAATTTTATTGTAAAAGATGGTTTAAAGAGTAAGAGAGACCCATTGGTTAAGATTCGAGAGTCTATTAAATATATTAAAGGATCTGAGGCAAGGATAATAAACTTATCAAAATGTGCAAAAGATGAGGGGATAAATACCATAATGGGACTTTGCATGGATTGTGATACTCGATGGAATTATACATATTATATGATTGAGAGTGCAATTAAATATCGCCTTGATTTTTTCTAGTACTGCCTAATGGATCATGGTTTCCTTACATGCCCATCAGTTGAAGAGTGGGACAACATTGAGAGACTTTGCAAGTTCCTAAAACCATTTGAGACTATCACCACACTATTCTCAGGATTAGAGTATCCCACTACTAATCTATATTTTTCAAATGTGTGGAGAATACAAATGAGTTTAATTGAAAACATTAATGGTGGTGATACTGATATGAAAAGTATAGCTAAATAAATGCAACCAAAGTTTGACAAGTATTGGAATTCATATTCTCTCATTTTGTCATTTGCCATTATTCTTGATCCTAGATATAAGCTTGATTTTGGGGAGTTTAGTTACTCAAAATTAGATCCGGGAAAGGCCAAGGGGATGGTGGGTTCTTTGAAGAAAGAGTTGAATAACCTATTGGATGAGTATGTATCTAGGCATTCCTCACGTGAATCTACTCATTCTACAAGCCAAGAAGGTAATATTGGAAATGACATTGCTAATACTGAAGACTTCATGGCGGTATGTGATTATTTGTAAAATTTTATTTTGTTTACAAATTTACGCCCCATATCATATCCATATTTTCATTAACTCTTTCAATGTGTAGGACTTTGATATATTCAAAGGGGATGCACATTCCAATGATAAATCTGAGTTGGCGTTATATTTAGATGAAAAAAGACATGATAGAAAGCAACACGCTAAGATGAGTGTATTAGGATATTGGGAGTCTACATCAAGGAGATATCCTATCTTATCAATCATGGCGAGAGACATTTTGTCAATTCCAATTACAACAGTTGCTTCAAAATCTGCTTTTAGTATTGGAGCCAAAGTGATCAACAAATATAGAACATCACTCAGACCAGATAGTGCTCAATCTTGTATTTGCACAAGAAATTGGTTATTTGGTTATGAAATGGGAGGTATATATATTTTGTCACTTGTATTTAATTCATAATGCATTCTTATAAGTTAATTACCTTTTACTTGTCTTCGTAGATAATGGAGAATACAAAGATGTTGACCTTATGGTTAACCTTGATGAAAATGGACTTCAACATAAACAAGCATCAAACACAACTGAGGAGAGCTTCAACTTCTAGTGTGCTATTGAAAAAATTCTTCTTGAATAGCTTCTAAAATTTTGAGTTTGTAATTTGTGTTAGTAAAACTTTTTAATATATCATTGTGTGTTTGTCAAACTTTTTATTTTATGGTTGTGTATTTGTCAAACTTTTTAATGTATGATTGTTTGCTTCAAAAGGAATTTTTCTAGTGTTACTTTTGGTGTTTGTAACATTTTTAACAAAAATAAAGTGTTTTACTATTATAGGTGAAATCAAATATCAACAACTAAGTGTTGTTTATGATGAACTAAACTTAGGTTACAACAATGTATTTGTTATATTTTACATTAAATGTGAACCTATAATTTTCTTATTGAATTATAACAAAGTAGAAAACTAATAAAGAAAGAAAAATATTAATATTCTTTTGTTCACACCAACTATGTTTCTACTTGATACAAACTAAACGAGTACCCGCGGGTCGACTCACGGCCTGCCGGGTCGGGTTTGGGTGGACTTTTTGATGACCCACTTAGAAGTGGGTCTTTTTTGACCCGCACCCACATAACCCGCACCCGCAATGACCTGAACCGAACCCAACCCGACCCACCCATTTGAAATGTCTGTGTACAGGGACATTCTAATCTATCAAGATTATGCTATTTATATCTTCTTTTTCACGACCTATATGCTGGATAGCATTATACCTAAAAACATGTGAAACAACCTCATGAGACTTGTATATAGCCCTAGTGAGTGGATACCTCCCACTCAAGCTAGATACATCCATAATACCATCAGTTTAAGTATAATAAACTTAATAAAAACTTGCAGATAATGAAAAACCTAGCAGATAGTTCTAGCATCTAGTCAAATTCAATATACAATTGGTAGACTCATCAAACATATAAGCTAATCACTTAAACCAAGTCCAACTTTAAAATATGTTTTAGAGAATGTCTTTAAACAAATTTGTAGATTCTTCTTAGTCCAACTTAGCTATCTTTCAATATAAACAATAAGTCAATATCTAAACATTTTGAATCAACAAATAACAATAACATCATCTTTGTGATATCCCACCAGCCAGACTAGGAACACATCATGTAGTCATGAAATTGAAGTACACATAAGACATGTCTACCAAACAATACTATCAAATGACAAGTAATCCAAGTCATCTTCAGAGTGGATATTTAAATCCCAAGATTTACTACTTGTCAACAAAAGAGATCAAAATATGTTATAGAGAATCTCTACAACAATATGATTATTTTCCACAACAAGAAACATAATCAACAGTGGTAAATCATTAACTAGAAGTAAAAGGAATGTAACAAATATTCAAATTGTGTTTTACATGGCTTGTCATCTTTTATTCATTTGCACTAAAACTACTAAGTTTGTACCTCACCAAGTAGAAGTCGTCATGCCTGATTCTTGTGTAAATCACTCACCTTCACTGTCTTAGGGTTTATTCAGCCACCCTAAAATATGAAAAACATACCGTGGCCACCTCAGGGTTGCCTAAAGAGGCTCACATCCTCATCTCAAGTACACGAGATAGGAACCAACAAAACACTATATCACATATCACAACATCTCACACATTTTCACATTTCACATCTTTCATTCCATCTGGACATAGACTTTCACAACAATGATTTAGGGCCAGATCCACTCTAGATGACTCACTCCTAAATCCTAGTGGTCTAGCCTTTAAGGTCTCGATCCACACTCCAAAAATCCTTCTCATAATTCATCCATTACTACATGGAGATCTGTTTTGTTTTCCCAATGTGGTCCTCGGGGCAAACTCACAGTGTTTAGGGCACCTAACTAGATGTTTCATCATTTCACTTGTTATTATCTTTTACTCATCTTAAAGGAATTCAAAGCATCAAATATCATATGTGTGTATTCTCACATAACTATAATAACATGAAACATATTAAGCTTATTGATAAAGACAATGATTAAAGCAAGAAGCACAAAAAATATGTATTTTGCAACACATATGGTCAACACATGTGATTTTTTACATTTTCTACATAATCTCATAGCAGTCATCATCAGTGGGCTTTTAGCCCTAATCTCATTGTTTAGCATTTATCCCATCAGGATTTTATCATCATTAGTTGGATTTTAGCTCGGTACTTAATCTCATTATGCAACATTTATCCTCATCAAGGTTTCTCAAATGTAAGGAGTGCATATTAAATTCAATTCCAACATATTTCTTATCAGTTCATTGTATATCATAGTTCTTAAAAAATATTCACAGAGGCATTAGAACTAGAAATAGTAAAAGTATATAGATATATTATATCATTCATCATACTCATAAAAGATTAATCATACAACATATGCTTATTCCGTCCAATCTCAATAGATGCAAGTAAATTTCATGCGAATACATGCATAACACACTAGTTATCTTCTTATTTTATTTCACATTCTTCAGTTGAGGTTACTAATTAACACATGTTGAATATCATTTGAAGTCTGTACTATTTGTCCATTCTTTGAGTACAAGTATTGTATTAAATAGTCACAATCCAAGAACACATTCTTATAAATCAATTGAAATGCTTGAACCTCATCTTTTAATTGAATTCAACTGTAGTTATGTGCATCCTTAATATCTCATTTAAGATTGTCCTTCATTAGCATCATAAAACTCATCATTTTAGGGTAAGAATTAGATTCTTAGAATCATCTACTAATTTCCTTATTTTTCCTCCATTTTATATCCAGTAGTCTCAACTTCTTTCATTCATGTTCATTACATTATTCGTATCAATCTTTCTTGATTCACTTTACATACAATGCTTCTCTTCTCATTAACATTTATCAAAGTTCAATTCTTAATATATTTCATTCAATTTGGGTTAAGTCACATGTAATTAAAATAAAATATTAAAGACTTCAATAGTTTCATCTTTAACTTGCGATCACCATTCACGACATTTTGTTCATATTGTCTCTTATATTTAGATAAGTATACCATATCATTGAATTCTAATGTCATTTACATAATCAACAATGATCCTTCTTTATTATACTAATCACTTCAGCTTAAAAGAATGGTTTAGGTTACATCTTCTTACATCATAATCTCTAATCATTCTTCCCAATTCATTGTTATGTAGCTTGTATAAAAGGACCCACATTCATGTGAGGGTTTACTCATCTTATCATAAGTCATACTAAAATATATGCATTAGAATTGGATCATATTAGTAAAACTCATCATATTCAATTGAAATTTTAATACTTACACTTTAGCAATTTATCACATTTACAACATCATATACAAGTTCTAGATTTATCACTCATACTCATCTTAATACTAAACATCTAGGGTTTTTAAGAAGTCATCCTCAGTTCAACACATCATAAGAATCATATCACTAAGTACTTTCATCATGATGCATAGGGGTTCATTAGGGCTATTCACACACTTGGAAACCCTAGTTTCCATTTTCACATATTCCATTCTTCAATCATAAGTATACATTGATGAGTTGACTCATTTGATTCACTTCCTCAACACAAACCCTAATCAGGAAATGTGGTCACCTTATGATGATCCTTATGTATATATCATATTTAATTCCATTAACATTAAAAAATACACTTGTATAATACATTCTAATATAATTCAAATATTATTCTATACATGTCAATTCAATTCCAAGAATATCAGCCATTGGGCTGATTTTTACGCAAAAATTGACATGGAATAACATAGTCATTTGTTGTAGGATTCTCCATGGATCCTCAATCAATATATTAGGAACTAATAAAGTTATAATTAGTGAGGAATAATCAAAATCAGTAGAATTTGATCCCTTAATATCTTTCCCAAATCAATATCCAATCACATACATATACAAGCATGGTATCTGATTATTGTTACCAGATAGAATTAGGTTTTGAACATGAATACATATCTTAGGAGGGATAAAATCACTCATTTAAGGTGACATGCACTTTAAAAACGTAGATCAAACTTTAAATTTTCAAAAAACCAATCTAACTCTATCAACTAAATCCATTTCTTCCTCCTCTCAACTCAGAAACCCTAGAAATGGAGACCAGGAGAGAAAAAGTGAGAAAAGGGGGTGATTTGATGTGATTTTGAATTAAATCAGAGTAGGGACAAAATCTTTATAGTGAGAGAATATTCACCATGAACTGCTATGCAAAGAAGCTAAACTTACTTGATTTCATCATATCTTGGATAGAGAAACCCTAGGTCAACATCCCCATCACTTTCTCTTCTCAAAACACTATCTCTTCTCTCTCTAGAATTTTGTTTCTTGGATAGGAGTGATGAGTTATGAGAGCTCCTTGGGTGTTAGGTTAGTCATATAGATGAATTGAGGTGCTTAGAACAATTGCAAACAATTCCTTCATTATATTTTTATTTTGTTCATACTAGTTGGTCAGTTGAGTTCGAAACTCGACCAACACCACACTCTGTAGAACTAAAAAATCATCCAAAATTTATGAAAATTTAACATAATGTCTGAAATTGAGTTTATAATGTAAAATAAATTTTAGATTATTTAGTGTTACCGATAAAAAAATAAAAATAAAATACTACACTGTTATATTATAGTCTACAACATGGTCGGTCGAGTTTGTCCTGGGCAGAACTCGGCCGACACCCTTTTTTGTAGTGATGAAACATCATCCAAAAATTATTAAAATTTAATAGTATGTCTATAATTGAGTTTCACAATGGATTCACCAATAAGAAGATAAAATTCAATTACCAGACTGTTGTATTTCAATCTGAATGAATGGTCGGTCGAGATTGTAACTCGATCGACAAACATGTCTGAAGAAAGTCAAAATTTTGGTATTTTACAAGAGAACTTATAATTGAGTTTTCCCTATCATATACATATTTCAACTAAATAAAGTTGTATATAAAATACCAACAATAATTTAGTACACCACTATACTAAACAAATTATGTATTCATATGCCATCAAAACCCTAACTCTGGCCGATTAGGGTTTTCAATTCTTAAACACTAATTATATGGATCAAAGTATGATTAAATCTTCTCATTATATTTGAAACATATGAATTAAAATATCATCATTAATCAATATTTAAATAATGATCAATCTGGTTAAACATGCAATCATCCAAGTAAACCCTAATTAGATAACTAATTTGAAAATGGGTCATTACAAATTCTCCCCTCCTTATAGGATTTCGTCACAAAATCCAATAAAAGACGTGGAAGAATTTCATATCATCTAATCATCCATCTCTCTTGGCACCAAGTTTGAAAGCCTTCCATTTTATGTTTCTTTCATATGACATCATTTTTTGTATTAGATGGATATTTCATCCCTTGTCATCATCATATATCTCCTTGAGTATTACAATAATTTAAATCACAAATATTAGCAATACATCATTTATCAAGATGTGGTTCACATCACCTTTCATATTAATTTAAAATTTGATTATACATCTCATGGATCAATATTATGACTCATTCTATATTATCATCCACTTCCATCAATTTCCTTCATAAAGAAGATCATTCAGTGTGTGTCTTAGTTCATAGATTTTTCTTACAATTTCAATTATCATACTCAGATACAAGCTTTCATTTTTCTTATATGAAGTTTCCTACTTTCCATAGGTTTGATACTAAATTATAAAATCTTTTTCTCTTTCACCATTTTATCACCATTGTTTTCATGCATCTTATTATAATACCAAACTGCTTCATCTGGATACTTGGTCAGGGCATCCAAAATAAGTACAATCAATAGTTCCATACTAGCTTACTTCAATACCCAAATACTTGACCAGAGTATCTAGATACTGAGTTCAGTCAGTATGCACATCATTCATGTTATATTCAACATCCACATTATCATTTAGTCCTTGATCATGTTGTCCTTGTAGACTCATCTAACCTAGGCCCTGATACCACATTGTTGGGACCTCTCTTTTTCTCAACATAAATGCCAACCATTAGAGATAATCCCTATGACTAAACAAAAATTAAGCAACAAAACACTTCATTTTCGATAGAGACAATAACGACAATATACAAAAAGGACAAATAAATTTTCCTTTTTTCTTTCTTCACAAATTTCACAAACTAATGTCACATCAAGGACCTCACATTAACATAACACAAATCTTATTCAGATCATCAAAATAGAATCAAATCTTATGGCTCATGTGCAGTTCAATTTACAACAAATACATGTACATGAATCAACAAACTTTGTATACTACCCATCCCGGGAAAGAGAGTGTACATGGAGATTCTAATCTATCTAGATTATGCTATTTACATCTTCTTTGTCACGACCTCTCCGTTGGATAGCATTCTACCTAAAAACATTTGAAACAACCTCATGAGACTCATATAGAGCCCTGGTGAGTGGATACCTCCCACTAAAGCTAGGTACATGCATAATAACATCATATTAAGTATGATAAAGTTAAAAGAAACTTGCAAATAATGAAAAGCCCAACATATAGTTCTATCATCCAATCAATTTCAGTATACAATGGTAGACTAATCAAACAGATAAAGTAATCAATTAACCAAGTCCAACTTTAAAATATTTTTTATTAGAGCATGTCTATGAACAAATCGGTAGATGCTTCTTAGTTCAAATTAGCAATCTTTCAATATGAATAACAAGTCAAGATCTAAACATTCTGATTCAACATATAACAATAACATTATCTTTGTGATACCCCACCAGACGGACCAGGAACACATCTTGTACTCCTAAAACTAAAGTACACATAAGACATGCCTATCAAACAATACTATCAAATGAAAAGTAATCCAAGTCATCTTCAGAGTGGATATTTAAATCCCAAGATTTACTACTTGTCAGCAAAATATATCAGAATATGTTACAGAGAATCTCTAAAACAATATGATTATTTTTCACAATAAGAAACATAATCAACAATGGTAAATAATTAAATAGCAGTACAAGGAATGTAACAAACATTCAAATCATGTTCTACAGAGCTTGACATCTTATATTCATTTCCCTGAAACTACTTGGCTTGTACCTCACCAAGTAGAAGTCACCATGCCTGATTCTCATGTCAATGACTCACTGTCACTATCTTATGGTTTAGTCGGCCACCCTAAGATATCAACAATAGACCGTGGCCACCTCAAGGTTGCCTAAAGAGGATCATGTCCTCATCTCAAGTACACGAGATAGGAACCAACAATACAATATATCACATATCACAACATTTCACATATTTTCACATTTCATAGATTTCATTTGATCAGAGTCTATTCCATCTAGACATAGACTTTCACAATAAGGATTTAGGGCCAGAGCCACTCCAGATGACTCACCCCTAAATCCTGGTGGTCTAACCTTTAATATCTCAATCCACACTTCAAAAATCCTTCTCATAATTCATTGATTACTACAAGGAGATCCATTTTGTTTCCCCAGTGTGGTCTTCGGACAAACTCACAGTGTTTAGGGAACCTAACTAGACGTTTCATCATTTCACTTATTATTAATCTATTCTACTCATCTTAAAAGAATTCAAAACATCAAATATCATATGTGTGTATTCTCACATAACTAGAATAATGTGAAACATATTAAGCTTATCAAGAAAGACAATGATTAAAGCAAGCAGCACAACAAATATGTATTTTGCAACACATATGATTCTTTCAATTTTCTACATAATCTCATAACAATCGTCATCAGTGGGCTTTCAGCCCTAATCTCATTGTCTAGCATTTACCCCATCAGGGTTTTATCATCATCAGTGGGATTTCATCCAGAGACATAATCTCATTATGCAACATTTACCCTCATCAGGGTTTCTCAAATGTAAGAGTGCATATTAAATTCAATTTCAACAAATTTCTTATCAGTTCATTGTATATCACAGTTCTTGACAAATATTCATAAACGCATTTGAACTAGCAACATTAAAAGCATGTACATATCTTGTATCATTCATCATACTCAGAATAGATTTTTCATACAACTTATGCTTATTCCATCCAATCTCAATAGATGCAAGTAAATTTCATGCATATACATGCCTAACACACTTATTTCTCTTCTTCTTTTATTTCACATTCTTTTGTTGAGGTTACTAATCAACACATGTTGAATGTCATTTGAGGTCCATACTATTATTCGATTCTCAGAGTACAAGTATTGTATCAAACATTCACAATCCAAGAACACATTCTTGTAAATCAATTGAAATGCTTGAAACCTCATCTTTTAATTGCATTCAACTACAATGTTGTCCATCCCTTAATCCCTCATTTGAGATTGTCCTTCATTAGCATCATCAAACTCATCATTTTAGGGTAAGAGTTAGATTCTTAGAATCATCTACTAATTCCCATCTTTTTCCTCCATTTTATATTCAATAATCTCAACTTCTTACATTCATGTTCATGACATTATTCGGATAAATCTTTCTTGATTCACTATACATACAATGCTTATCTTATCATTAACATTTATCAAAGTTCAGTTTTTAGTATATTTCATTCAATTTGGGTTAAGCCAGATGTAATTAAAATAAAAGATTAAAGACTTCATTAGTTTCATCTTTAACTTGCAATCATCATTCACAACATTTTGTTCATATTGTCTCTTATATTTAGATAAATGTACCATGTCATTGATTTCTAATGTCATTTACATAATCAATAACGATCCTTCTTTATTATACTAATCACTTCAGCTTAAAAGAATGGTTTAGGTTACATCTTCTTACATCATAATCTCTAATCATTCTTCCCAATTCATTATTATGTAGCTTGTATAAAAGGACCCACATTCATGTGAGGGCTTACTCATCATATCATAAGTCATGCTGAAACATATGCATTAGTATTAGATCTTATTAGCAAGATTTATCATATTCAATTGAACTATTAATACTTACTCTTTAGCATTTCATCACATTTACAACATCATATACAAGTTCTAGATTTATCACTCACACTCATCTAAATACTAAACATCTAGGGATTTCAAGAAGTCATCCTTAGTTCAACACATCATAAGAATCATATCACTAAGTAATTTCATCATGATGCACATGGGTTCATTAGGGCTATTCACACACTTGGAAACCCTAGTTTCCATTTTCACATATTCCATTCGTCAATCATAAGTATACATTGATCAATTGACCCATTTGATTCACTTCCTCAACACAAACCCTAATCAAGAAATGTGGTAACCTTATGGTGATTCTTATGTGTATATCATATTCAATTCCATTAACATTAAATAATACACTTGTATAATACATTCTAGTACAATTCAAATATGATTCTATACATGTCAATTCAATTCCAAGCATATCTGCCATTGGGCTGATTTTTAGGCAAAAAATCACATTGAATAGCATAGTCACCTATTGTATGATTCTCCATGGATCCTCAATAAATATATCAACAACTAATCAAGTTCAATCAATGATAAATAATCAAAATCAGTAGAATTTGATCCCCTAATATCTTTCCCAAATCAATATCCAATCACATACATATACAAGCAAGGTTTCTCATAATTTAACCAGATAGAATTAGGATTTCAACATTAATATAGAGCTTTAGATGGAGAAAACACTCACCTAAGGTGACAATCACCTTAAAAATGTAGATCAAACTATGATTTTTCAGAAAACCAATCAAACTCTAATAACTAAATCCATTTCTTCCTTCTCTCAACTCAGAAACCCTAGAAATGGAGATTAGGAGAGAAAGAGTGAGAAAAGGGGGTGTTTTGATGTTATTTCGAATCAAATCATAGGAGTGATGGAATCTTGACATGCGAGAGAATATTCATGATGAAATTCTATCCAAAGAAGTGAAACGTACTTGATTTCATCATATCTCAGATAGAGAAACCCTAGGTTAACATCTCCACCACCTTCTCTTCTCAAAACCATAACTCTCCTCTCTCTAGAATTTCATTTCTTAGAAAGGAATGATAAGTTACGAGAGTACCTTGGATGTTATATTAGTCATATATATGAATTGAGGTGCTTATAACAATTGTAAACAAGCCCTTCATTATATTTTTATTTTTGTTTAGACTGGTTGGTCAGTTGAGTTCAAAACTCGACCAACACCACACTTTGTAGAACTCAAACATCATCCAAAAATGATGAAAATTTAATATGATGTCTAAAATTTAGTTTATAAGATACACTTAAATTTCATATCATTTTGATTTACCAATAAATAAATAGAAATCAAATACTAGACTTCTATGATGTAGTCTACAACATGGTCGGTCAAGTTTGTCCTGGGCAGAGCTCGACCGACACACCTTTCTATAGTGATCAAACATCATCCAAAAATGACGAAAATTTAATAGTCTATAATAGTGTTGTACAACTAATTTTAAAATTTTGGATCAATTGGATGCACGAATAAAAAGATAAAATTCAATTACCACACTACTATATTTCAATTTGAATGAATGGTCAGTCGAGTTTGTAACTCGACCGACCAACATGTTTGAAGAAAGTCAAAAATTCTGATATTTTATAAAACCACTTACGATTGATTAGTCCACATCATTTACATTCATCTAAATTGAGTTTTATATACAATATTAAAAATCATTTAGTACACCACTATACTTATCAAATTTTGTATTCATATGCCATAAAAACCCTAACTTTGACCCATTAGGGTTTTCAATTCTTAAACCCTAATTATATGACTCAAAGTATGATTAAAGCTTCTCATCATATTTTAAACATCTAAATTAAACTATCATAATTAATCTAGCTTTAAACAATGATCAATCTGGTTAAACATACAACCATCCATGTAAACCATAATTAGATGACTAATTTGAAAACGGGTCATTACACACATCATACCTCCACAAATAATCATATGCATCCTTAGCAACTACAAATAGAATAAACCTAACCATAATTATTGAACTTGTATGGTGTCCCCCAGTGGGTAAAGAGTGACAATGAGAAAGTATGCTCTCAGACTCACACTCTGCAACATACTTCCTTAAAATGCCATCCCTATAATGTTTAAGAAAGGTAGGATCAAAATAATCTTTTCTTATATTGATATACCCAATCCTCTGATATCTCTCCACATGCCAGATAGTTTACTATGTGTGCAAATCAGGGATCCTTGTCCCTCATGGCAAAAATTTACTCATTAGGAAACTCTTCAACAATGAGTGCATCCAACCCTGATTCATCCACTCTTTCCAACCTAGACAAATGATCCATTACTATATTTTCTACTCTAGCCTTGTCCTTGGTTATTATGTCAAACTCTTATAAAAAAAAATTCATCTAAACAACCTAGGTTTTTCATCCTATTTGTAAGACCCTTGACCTTGCTTAAAGTGTTGAACATGCTTAATTACCATAATTGAGTGCTTTGAATGTTACTATAACCTTGCAATATGTTTTGGTATCATGCGACAAACTTAAGGGACCGTTTGCATCCTACTTTTCTGACTATAGGTATTCAATGCATAAGTTGTGTGTGGCTAGTATTTCAGTTCATTGGTTACATTATTTTTCCTACGGCAATTTAATATCCGAGCTCCTCCGGTAAGCCCCAACACGGAGGAAACACAATGATAAAAAAGCCGTCGTGATTGAGGTGTTTTGTAAATGCTACTTTTAGCTATTAAATCCGAATAACATAGCATTTGCTATTACCACCTTATAAATATAATACAACTGTGACTATACACAAATTCCACAAGATGAAAAGTCTCTCCCAAACTAGGCCTAAGTTTCAAATTTGGTCCAATTTGGACACTATTTGTGCAAGTTATACTATTTTATGCATATTTTGGATTTTATGCAATTTACCCAAAATGGAGGTTTTACTTGCAATTTCTCACATGCATTATAATAATTACATGTTTCCTGATCATGATAGAGCTTGTTGGGCCATGGGGCACCTAGTTGAATCTTGGTTTGGAGGTGTTTTTCTTCAAGGGTATTTTAGGGTTTACCCCTTAATGGATGAGCTACGTTTAGGAGCTATCAACCAATGATTTAATTGAATGGCTTGGAAATCAAACAAACGGTGTCTAAGTAGGTTTCCATGAATGATGGGGTAGCTTCTTATGTGGCTGATTGTATATCCATAATAGTTTAAGGCCATGGACACATGGAGACTTGTTAGGACACCTCAAGCTTTTCTGTTTCCTTATCTGTAAGCCTTATATAATTATCCTTTAGATAAAAAACAAAACCTTTAGACACTTATCTCTTCCCTCTTCTCCAAAACTTCATCTTTCACCTGGTTGGGGGAAAATAGAGTGCCCAAGGTAGAAGAAGATAGCCAACCTTCTTGTTGGAGCATCTAGAATTTGAACCTACCCTTATCTAGGGTTTGCAAAGCTCCTTTTTGGTGATCTTGACCTAAACTAGTAAGTATCTCCTTCTCTCCTTCATTTATTTTACTATTCCTCTTCCTCCTACCTTCTTCCTGGATGAAATCTTTCTGTTCCATGGTAAAGTTTGCTCTAAAGCTTAAGGTACTTATCTTTCTTGCTCCCTTCACTAGGGGTTTACTCCCTTTCTTGGAAGAGAAGCTTACTTGGCCGAATTCAGACCTAAAGCTAGGGTTCTTCACCTTCTTTTCTATAGTTTTATTGCTACTTGGACTTTGATATTCTTCCTAGAGGTGAGTTTTATAACCCTCTTCTCTTTTATTGCTTACTACAAGCTTGATCACTCATGTTCTTGCTCGAAAATGAAGATCTATGCATATTTCGAATTTTATGGTGTTCCTTAATTAATTTCCAGTTCTATATAAACCTGAAATCATTTGCACAACCTTCCTGAGGTAGAGGAAGACTTGGTCCTTTCTTACATACTAACTAATGGTGCTAAGTACCTATCAAATGATGGCATATACTTAGCATTTTAGGCTAATTTTCAATTTTATACATGAACCGATGGATGACCTCACATTAGAACTGATGGAGATGCCTTTGTGGCAATTGATGCTGATGACAAATTGTGTTAAATGAGTGGTCACACCTTGTAATTTCTAGACTCTTTTGGAAGCTCAATGATTAATGGTTTAGTGTCCTAAAGATGACATGAACCGATGGTGATTTTTAGCTCGACATCGGATGGTGTTCAATGATGGTAGTATTGACCCCATCAGTAGATGGTGGTATAATGTGTCACAACTGATGATGGTTTAGGTTACCACACAATGGTGTAACTAGGTATCATGAGTTACTTCAATTAATCCCTAAATTGATGGTTTCTTTGGTTATATGGTCCAAGGGTTAAATCTACATATCAACCAATAGGTTTGAAACGTTAAACCTGATCCAATGGTTGTGAATGGATGCTTAAACATCCAATGATTTAGAATGAAGTCTATAGTATAATGTTTTGGTTCCAATTATGAGAATTTGATGGTTAATACCCTTAAATTTGTAATCTTACCTTTTCCCTCGGATAGATATAATTCATAATCACCATAATGAGTTAATGGGTAAACCTAATGAAAAATAGCTTGTTACACCTACCCTTAATGTAACTAAGTGATGGTGAGAAATTTCTAATCAGCCCTCTTGAATGATTAATATAATATAGAGTACTCTCTTATTATTGTTGAAACCCTAGTATGCTATAATTTGATGGTTTTACCTTGAGTTATGCTTGGATCCATACATGAGGACAATATGGAATTTGATGGTGATGCTTCACCTTGTGTATCCATGATCCGATGGGGATACCATGAGTTAGGGATTGGGTATGAATGTTGATTTGTAGCATCAATGTGACTTATCTTGTTACTCCTAATTATAATACCATTAGGTGATGGTGATTAAACATGATTGGCCTACTGTGAATGATTAATAGAATAATGGAGTATTCTCATATTATGGTTGAAACCCTACTATACTATAAATTTGATGGATCACCTTGAGTTATGCATGGATCCATACTTGAGGAAGGTATAGAAGGTGATGGTGATGCTTTATCTTATGCATCCATTATTGTATGGGGATGCTATGGATCAGGGTTTGTGTATGAGTGTTGAACCATATCTTTAATGTAACCTATCTTGCTAAACCTAACCCTAATGAAAATAGAGGATGGTGGTTAGGCATGCTAACCTTTCTTGAATGATTAATATAATAATGGAATATCCTTCCTAATGATTGATTGTAACTCTAATTTGTTAATTAGCAGTCATCATAGCTTTATGATTTATTCTTGCATATGCTGAACTTGTACACTATAAGTGTGATGATGTCCAATCATATCTAGCTTCCTTATATGTTGATATAATAAAGGAATGCTCTTAATTTCTAAGATAACCCTATAATGTTATATTGTGAACATCTTTTAGTTCTTTAATGCAATATCATACTGAGCATGTGTATCACATGTATGGTGATGCTTATTGAAAGCCTTATTTTAAGACATGGAAAGATAATGATGATCTTGCATAGAATGATATGATGGTCTAATGATCTTTGGGCACGGTTGAGCCCTGAGTGAGGTGTAATCCTCTTATGTTGACAAGGGTTGATACCTTGTGATATGGTGATAAGGATTTATATCCTGTAATAGTATGATGACAAGTGTAGTCTCATGAATGGCAATGAATAGTACCATGTGATGATGAGTTGAGGAACACTGTCTCATACATTTTATATTTTTTGAATTTGTTATACTTATATGCTTGTTAGAAGTGAATTTGGGTTTGTATGTCCACTAGTTTGATGCAGCCTTAATTCATCCAATTGGCATGATTAACCAAGTGAAACCCTAATCATGTAGTTGCCATGTGCCATATATCCATTCCACTCTTAGAACTTACTGGATGGTGAAACAAGCAATTCCTAAGGGAAACTCAGAGTGCATATTTTTGAGTATGTGGGGGCACAAGTTGAGAGTATCTCCTTGTGTCCACAATTATAGGTTATGGAGGATGAATGCGGTCATGCCTCAGTTATGTGCGATATATGTGAAAGGCAGTAATATAATTGCAAGATGCCTCTTATAGAACGTGCATGTGTGACCTATTCTCTAGCGTTGTGACCTGTACCAAGGGTGGGATACTTGTTTTCAACTTGACTATATGCTGTTGTTGGTAGTTGACTGTTATGTCTCTGCATTGTCTCTTGTACTGACCGGGAGTTATTGCTGAGATCATGGAGTCTGACTCTTCCATAGATCTTGTATGGAACTGATTTTGACTTAGCAATGGTCAGTTGGATTTGGGTGGTACGACTCAAATCCTCAGGGAAAAATAAAATATGTAATATAGCTGTGTAGTATATCTATTTAGGATTATACAGAACATTTCACATTGGATGATAACCCTTGTTTGTTATCTTTATATAGAGATAATGCTTAATACATCAAAAAGGTAATAGATATGCTTATGTTGTAAATATGCTCATGTTGTAAATATGCTCATGTTGTAAATATGCTCATGTTGTAGATGTGTACATACAATATCCATGTTTAAGTTGATAGATATACTACTAGTGTTGTCTATGATTATGACATTAGTTATCACATGTTGTTATCTATGCTTCTGTTACTAGCTATACCTCTATAATTAGAGATGCCAACACTGATGATTGCGGTTATGCAGATAGTTGTGATTATGATGTTAGCTCTATGTATGATGTAGATTTTCCCAATATTTTAGACATGCTAATGTTGTCAGCTATGCTTATGTTGCTAGACTTATTCATGATGTTAGAGATGCTATGCTATTAAACTTGATTATGATGTTAGTTATGTGCATGCTACTGAACTACTTATATTGTTAACAAGGTAAAAGACGACAATCTGGTTAATGATGATAATTGTTATCTACTCCTCTATGTATCTTATTAATCATCACTGCTGCTAAATCTATCTATTGTACTTATTTAATATGCTTAAATGGTTTAATTACTTAACCTATTGTAATCAATAAGCGGTGTTGAAAGTTATATCTCTCACTGGGACATGGGTCTCACCCGTGGGTCACCACATCTTTTTAGGTGATCAAAAGTAGTGACAATAGATCTGTGGCAGCTAGGAGGAGTTGTGATGATGGCCCTTAGAGAAGTTTGTTAGATGTCTAGTATGTCCTAGAGGCCATCCATGTACTCTCAGGTCTAGGCGGGAAAGTTTGTATATGGTGTTTCAAATGAATCAGGCTTTTGTTAGCATATTAATGTTTATTTATGCAGCATAGTATGAATACAAGAAAGATGTTGGGCTCTTATGCAAATGTTTTTTAGCATGTGTTGATGTTGAAATATATTTTGATTTACCCTATTTTCTAGTTATGTGTTTAATTAGTGATTGATCGTGTTTAGTGTTTTGAGTAATCTCATTTAGTGTAACGGGTTCTTATACTATTTGTGCAAAAATATATTTTATAACTGCATGATCAGTCCACAACTAATAGCTTTCCCCCATTAAATATTTTCCAAATTTGTAAAAGGAAAAAAAAGGCTAAAAGCTCTTTTTCAGTGATGGTATAATTAAGTTGGGCATCATTCAATGTTCTAGATGCATAATATATAATAGAAAGAGCCAACTCTTTGCATTGGCTCAAAACAACCCCTACTGTGTAATCTGACGCGTCATACATCAATTCAAATGTTTGGATCTAATTTGGAGCCACCACCATAGGTGCAGAGATCAATTTCCCCTTCTAAAGTTCAAATTATTTCAAGCAAAATTTTTTAAAAATTGAAATCCATGCTTTCTCTAATAGTTTGGAAAGCGGCTTGGCAACTTTCAAATTTTTTATAAATCATCGATAAAATCTGGCATGTCCTAGAAAGCTCCTAAATCCCTTCACCAAAGATGGTGGAGGTATCTTGGATATCACCTCTATTTTTATCAGATCAACCTTCATACCTTTGCTGGACACCTTGTGTCCCAGCATAGTTCCCTCACTCACCATCATATGACATTTCTCCTAGTTCAAGATGAGATGAGTGTCCTCACATATTTGTAAAAATTTATCAAGATTGGAAAGATAATCCTCAAAAGATTCTCCAAACACTAAAAAGTCATCCATAAAAATCTCAAGACAACGATCCAACATGTCATAAAAGATAGCAAGCATGCATCTTTGAAACGTTGTTGGTGCATTACAAAGACCAAAGGCCATCTGATGGTAGGCAAAATTGCCATAGGGGCAAGTAAAGGTAGACTCATCTTGAACCTATAGTTCAATTGAAATTTGATAGTAATCTGAATACCCATCAAAAAAACAAAAATGCAAGCGGTCGAAGAGCCTATCAAGAATTTGACTAATAAATGGGAGCGGGAAATAATCTTTCAAAGTAGTGGTGTTCAAACAACAATAATCCATACACATACACCACCCTGTCACTAGACTAGTCAAGACTAACTCTCTCACTAAATTTGTAGTGACCATAATTCCTCCTTTCTTAGGAACAACCTACATAGGACTAATCCACTTAGAATCAAAGATAACATAAATTATACATGTCGATAGAAGCTTAAAAACCTCTTTCCTGATCACCTCTATCATGATAAGATTTAGATACCACTGAGGTTGTGCTACATGTTTTTATCCTTCTTCAATTTGGATCTTGTGCTGACATAGACTAGAGCAGATCCCCTTTATGTAAGAGATGGAACACCCAAATGAGGCATAATGATTCTTCAATTTTATGAGCAGTTGTTCCTCCTCCCTGACAACGAAGCTGAAAACCTGACACCCTAAACTATGTGTGCAAAATGCAAGTGTATGCATCAAGTAGTATAGGTCTATTAGGCCCGAATCTCAAACTCAGGGAAACATACTCTAGAAACTACTACTAACTATAACATAATCAGCTAGGCATAGGTAAAGTGTGATTGGTTGTTTGTTTATAACTAAGGGCAAGAATCAAAATCTAAATTAAATGCATAATCAAGAATTGGTGGATTCCTTAGGACTATAGTTTCACCATGGTATACATTACATTTAACTCCATTTTATTAATAATTTTCATTTACCCTTAACCCTAGACTAAGAGTCTGTAGCAAGTATTACCCACTACTGTAGCATAATACACTACCTATACTAAGACAAACCCCACTTCATCAATGATTTAAGAATCATATAGGTGCATTAACGATATCTCTAGATTATTCCCTTCACAACCGTAGGCCCTCTACTAAGGCACGATATTGGTTGTGTAAATCTATGGCATGTCCAACCCTTACTCCCTCTCCCAAAGTAATTAATGCTCTAAGAAACTAATTGTGGTGATCAATCACATGCAAATCATTAAGCAATCATAGATTTATGTCTAGAATTAAGGAATATATATATATATATATATCATGGAAGTGAAATGCAATGTAAAACTGGGCTAATCCCTAGTCCTAAGGAACAAGAGGATTAGCCCTGCATAATTTCTATCAACGCATATAAAAAATGAGAGAGAAAATGAGCTAAACATTATAAGACTAGTGAAAACCCTTAGAAAAATAAGTTTGGACGATCCCCTTTGGTGAGCATCTCGATCGAAAACATTCACAACTGTAAATATGCTTCCAGGAGGTTCCTGAATCATCTAGTGCGTGGATGTCTCCTTCATCTCCTCCTCTCTCGACTTTGTGCTCTGTTGTAATGAGATATAACACACTTCTTCTTTTTGGTAGAACTCCCCTTAGGTCATAAGTGAGGCTCTTACTGTCATTAAGTCTCAGTTGTTGGATCTGTCTCAATATTTCATCTTCTTAGATCACACAAAGTCAGTACCCCCAATTGGATGTAGATGGCACTGAGTTTAGACTGGTTCAAAACCCTTGATAAGTGTTAGTACTATTGAATGGTATGTCGATAGCACTGAGTTTCTTTCTACGAGTTCAGACTTGCTTTGGGTGTAAAAGTTGGTACCACTAACTTGCCTATCAGTGGCATTGAAGCCATAACATATGGTATTCACATTTTTTGGGCAGAAAGTCACTTGCATCAACTCCACTTTTGGGTAGCATTGAATTCCATCTCAGTAGCATTAAGTGTTGTCTCGATAGCATCAAGATTTTTGGAATTCCCTGTTGGATTTCGCATAATGTCGGTACCACCGACTTTTATAACTTATCGGTGAAATTCCCCCGGGGGTAGGTCTAAACATTGGTTTTGACAATAGAAAGATGCTCAACTCAAATGAAGTGTGTCTTCTAGCTGCTCGCCACAACGGGGGCATCTAGGATCAACCGTAAGATTACGACGTATGCAATTAGCGTTTGTCATCAGTCCCTGGTGTTGAATAAGCCACAGGAACGTTCTATACCTGATAGGTAGAGCATTCTTCCATATGAGTTTCCAGTTCCCTAGCACCGAGTTGTGTTGAAAGTGCTCAAATAGCCTAAAATGAGGAAAAAATCAACATAAGTCTGAATAAAGTTGATAACTTAGCATAATTAAATAAAATTACTTATTAATTGATGTAATAGTGTTTCATAGGCTAGTAATGATACAAAATGCATAAATAATATCAAAGTGAGCAATTATGCACTTATTACATGAAAAAAATAGTATGTGAAAAGCAACCAAAACTCAATGCATCAACCCCCAACAAGTTCCTATAATCTAGATATTCATGCTCCTACCCTTGAGTTTTATTATAGATTAGCACTTGTGTTTTTCACGACGGTAGTCTGGGTCATTTTCCATCCAATCCAACTTAGTAAATGATACAAACCCCTCCTCCCCTCAATCTTGGAAGTTCCTCTCCTCTCCTTGACTCTCACCTTCCCCTATTGTCGTGCTTATTTGTTAATTTCCCCATCTCTTCTCCACCAGTAACGTCATTGACTAGAAAAATATCCATTGGTTAATACGAATGTAGTACCAACCATAGTGATTCCTCTCCTTTTGACCCCCATAATTCTGTGTCACTACATCTTTCTTATCTAAACCCTAGCCCACATGGGTAGATATGGTTATGTGTATCGAGTCACCCTAATACTAGCATGTCATGTGTTTTTTCTTCCCTCATGATACCACAATTTTCCACTCTACTTTTTCTTTTAAAGTATGTCTTCTTCAATTTGGATATTTCCTACACTCTTTCCTTATTTTGCGTATCACATGCTTCCTCATGAATTTATGTCTACACTCATCTTGTTAAATCACCTCTTTACTATCACCCCACCAACTCTTATTTGCAATAGGGAGACATTATTATAAGCTCCCTTTCTATGATTGAGACATGGTACACCCTTTGGCTCTACTCAATGATTTTATTGTCAAAACTTACTCTAGTTCTTGTGTTGGATATATCAAGCTAGGTCTTTATTATCCCTTCCACATGTCTATTTTAATGCTTAGTTATTAACCCACATTGGATTTGTACATTTATACCTTACCGAGGTGTAGTCCTTTTTATTTTTCCATACCTTCCATGATTTTGTATTGTATCCATATTTATGATACATGAAGTAGTTCAACCTGAAACTAATTAGGTTTGAGCTTCTTTGAAACATATCTGTGTACTGTGGTCATTTGATTAGACATTTGTTTTTATTTAGAATGCCACTATCACATAGATATTTGGAACATTTGGCATGCATCATGTTATTTATTTGTTGTGTAGTATGACACACTAATTTGGGATGCATTTTTACATTCAACTTTAGGTTTGTTGGGATGCATTTATTTTGGATACTATTTATGTTTAGGTTTATGTTTATTGTGCATGACATTTAGGTACATTATATGCCTTGATTTTTACCTAATTAGCCAAATTCACTCCACATTGTCCAACCACACCGCTAGTTATGTTAGAATATCATTCCTACTTGATTTGATGTCAATATCATTAGTTTTTTCATGTCTTAGATATGGTATCTAGTTTTTTGTGGAAATTATTATTGGACATCATTACACATGCTGACTTGATTCTAATGTAACTGAATTACTATCTCCAATACACACTGATTTGGATGGTCTAGAATGCATTGAGCTATTTGTTAGTTTTTGTTAGTATGTTTGTTATGGTTGTATCTACTCTTTTCCTTGTCTTGTGCTCACAATTAAGTGGGGCACCTATAACCAACTTAAATGGCCTCACTCCTATATGTGTAGGATCCTATGTATTCTTTTTTTACTAATTGAAAGCAACTTATTCTACATGGTATCTGAGCATAACCCTAACCCTAACCCTAACCCTTCCCTTCCCACTCCTATCCCTATAGGACCCTTGCTCTCCCTCACCCTATAGTCGTTGCCCACCACCACCACCACAACACCATGGAAAATATCTTATCTAAGCAGTAAGTGGATCATCTATTGTCAAAGTATTATGATACAATGAAGGATCTATCAAACCAGTTGAACTTCTTCTATCCAACAACCTATGTTGCAGTTACCAAAGAGAGGCAAACTCTCCTTATTGAGCTCTTCCTCAAAGGGCTTCATCCTCATTTTGATGTTGTTCGAAAACTCCTCCTAGTTGGTGCAATGCTTCCATCTATGGACCAGGCATATGCATGCCTAGACCAATCTAAGATGCTTTCCCCTTGCATCTCTCCCACTACTACATCTAAACTTCCACTAGCATTGGATGCGGCGACCAGAGGCCATGATCATGTACGAGGCCAACGCCCAAAGTGCACTTATTGCAACAAGTTGCGCCACACTAAAGATGCCTGCCCCTTGAAGCATATATATCCAGCACACTACATATGAGGATGTGCCAGGGGCTCTGACCATGTCATCCAAGCACTTTCCCATGTTGTTCAAGCATATATCCTACCAATTGATCATACATCTCCTTCACCATAGGCATCTTCTCAAACTTCTCATGTCTCATTGTCAAAAGAGGAGTACATATGCCTTCTCCAAGATACACAATATTATGAGGATTCTCCCCTCCACAAAAGCTTGACCGCATCTGCCTCCTCTGATAGGCAAGTTGAGGATTTACCTAGTGTTAGGTCTTCTTCCCACCTAGACACCACTCTTCAAGGTAACTTTGGGATGTCCATGCTTGCTGCCAATTCTAACTAGATTGTGGATTCAGGTGTGTCACATCATATGATCAGTGTGCACATCTTCTAACCATATCCTTTTCATTTATCCCTCACTCCTCTAGTAGTATGGTAGATGTATTAGTTTAATGATTAACTCAGTGTGGTAGTGTTCATGTTTCTTCTAAAATCCAGTTGATAGTTGTCCACTTTGTTCTGAACTTTCCACACAATCTAATGTATGTAGTAAAAAATTAGGTGTTGAACATGCTTTCTTATCATAATTAGGTGCTTAAAACCTTAATCAAACCTTTTGATGTGATTTGATATCATGTGAGATGCTTATGTTTCAAGTTTGGTCCAGTTCAGACACTGTTTGAGCTAAGTTATGCATATCTGCTTGTGTGGGACCTAATTGCAATTTACCCACTTCTAAGGTTCTTCTTATAGTTTGTCACATGATTTTTTCCCCTCACATGTCATGATATCACTATGGATATAGTTGATATTTGGGATGCCTTATCACACCTTGGTTTAATGTGGTGACATCTCATGTTGAGATTAGGGTTTGCATGGATGCCTTAAGTTGATGGATGACCTTGAAGTTGTTTGACTGACGAGCCCTTGTTTTTGGCAATTGCTAAGTTTTCCTTTTGCCATAGTTCTTGGCCATCAATGATTCCCTCCCTTGTTCTATCTAGGGTTGGTGGCCGATGAAGTACCCCATTCATCTTGGTCACCAACATCACCTAGGTATAGCGACCAAATGCTTTCCTTGATCTCTTCAGTCACCAATATCTTGGTTCATCGATTGTTTAATTTTTTGGACCAATTTGGTTTATGGATTTTCTTGGTGGGCATGCATGAGTAAGTTTCTTGCATGGATGAGATCTCTTAGACACATGTCATAATTAGCTTGACACCTAACCCTCTTTCCCTCTCTCCAAACCTATGTTATATAAACCTCTCTCCTTGCATGCAAAAAACCTCTTTACACACCTAGTTTTCTTTCTCTTCTTCCTCAGTTTCTTAGAGCTCATCCCCTACTTGGTGTCTAATGAATGCATATTCATCTTAGTTTTAGTCACCATTTTTGGCCCAGTTTTGCACTGAAAGCTCTCATATGCCCCCTGAATCTGCTCATATACAATTTTCCTCAGTTTCAGATGATTATTTAGAGTTTTGATCAAATCTATTCATCTCCATTGCAGGATTAAGCATGGCACTATGTGCATAAGTGTAGGAGGTGGTGGTCTTGCTAACTGACTAGCGGTCCCAAAAAACTTTCGATAATTTGGACCCTTTTTTCCATGGCCAGTTCCTTCATCAGAAAGCATCCTCATCAATAAGAGGATTCATCGACACAGGCCCATCGACCCATAACAATACCCCCCCTCGCAGGGTGGGTTTCATCCATAATGTCATGACTACAACCGCAACCAAGAAGAACATATCCACAACCGCGACCAAGAAGAAATGACCGTGACCGCGATCAAGAAGAAATGATCGATACCGCGGTCAAAGAAGTGATCACCGTGACTGAGAAGACCACACGCCGTGACTGTGACCTCCCACACAACTGCGACCCGACCTCCCATGCGACCTCGAATGAGGCACGCCCACACCATATTGACCTCGACCACAACTACGATTAGTACCTCAACCATGGCCAGTACCTCAACCGCAGAGTTAAGTCGGTGGTCTGCCCCTATAAATAGATGACCTCCCCATCCATTTGAGGCATCTCTTCCACTCCACAACACTGACAAGATGCCACTCTGTGCCCAAACAAGGAAGACGATCTCCACTGCCAAAGACTACCTCTGCGGTGTCCTTGCCACTCTGCCATCTCCGCTTCATCAAGATCTACTTCCTAGCCATGAAAGTGGTGGGATTTTAGATATGTAACACCTTCATCCATCAGCCATCTACCGCTTCATCTCATATGAGTAAGAGCAAGAGAAAAAAAAGGAAGAAGGGGAGAGAAGATCATCCTCATCTATCTTGGTGTTCTTCCCCTACTCGTCCAGATCTGCCCCACCATCGTGTAGAAGACTGTTTCTCCACCAAGCTACAATCATCTTCTTCACCATGACCATGGTGGAATCTTCCCTCTCTTTTGTTCTTTTTGTACTATTATGAGGAGCAAGTAGTCCATTTCACTGGGGTGCGGGGACTAGCCCCGCTACCTGTGCTTACATGTTCATCTTATAACATTCCATGGCTTGTATATAACTTTCCATTTCATTGTTAATCATTTAATGTGTGCTTTGTGGATTGCACCTGCCTTGCATGATCTATTATATTCCTTTGTTGTGAGAACTTCAATACTTAGGATTTGAATATCAATTAACATGGTTGATGCCCGGAAAAGAACTTCCAAAGGGATATCTGGAGTAGTAAGTGTGTGACCCATGGTAACGAGACATCGAGCCCATGGAGATGCTTATGTAAACTTTACTTCCTAACTGATGGTTTGGTACTCCATTTGGATAGTTGTATCTTGCCTAGATGTGTTTTAGATGTGTTTGCATGTGTAGTGGTGGTGAAACTTGATTCCACCCCAGTGATTCCCATCATTAATCTAAAATAAGTTTCAATCCCGCTCTTTTTACTTCCCTTGCAATTAGTTTAACTAAACCTGAATCACCTCTTGTTCTAAATATTAGTCTTGATTCAACTAGATTCAACTAGTAAGATTCTTAAAAATGTTGTCCCTTGGGATTCGATCCTTAACTATACTATGATAAGACCTGTCCGCTTGCGGGTGGTATTATTGCACAAGGTTTTGGTGGAAACTTAGGGATTTCAGCCCTAAGTGAGTTTTTTAGTGCAGTAAAAACCACGTCAAATTTTGGCACCGTTGCCGGGAATAATAGAATTATTTAGTTAAATCTAGTTCTATTAAGACTAATCTTGGATTTTACTTTTATTTTTGATACTATTGATCATCTAATTGAATTTGGTTCTACTCCGCTCATCTGACTCCCGAAAGATCTTTCCATCCCATGTACCCCCAAAGACTAGTGCATGCCACGCTCCAACAACACCGACTTTGTAGCTAGATTTGACCCTGAGATAGAATGAACCTTTTGTCATCAGAGTAGAGAAAACCAAGATAGGATGGTACAAGAGGAGAAAATTTCCCGAAGGGTAATTCAAGCCATTAATACACAAAGAGAAAGGCTTATGCTAGAAGCCCGAACTGCGGTTCAAGAGGAAATCCAAGCGGCCCAAGCAACAACTCAACAAGCTGAGTTACAAAAGGACCTTAGAGAGTTCTCAATCGCTAAGGCTGTTGATGTTCAACACCCAGTGCAACCTCCTCCCACCACTGCTCCAAAGTTTGAGATCAAGTTACATTGGATTACACCACTTCAAAACAACCCTTTCTATGGCAAGCAAGGTGAGGATATTCAAGAATATCTTCTGAGGTTTATAGATTTAATTATGTGCTATGACAAAGTAGAATGGAGTTACAGATGATGCCATCAGACCCCGTCTCTTCAAATATTCCCTTAGAGATAGAGCCATGATTTGGTACAACTCTTTGCAATGTGACCCCATCACAACTTGGGAACAACTTCAAAATTCTTTCTTGGAAAAATTCTACCCTCCTTCCCTCACCTATGATGTTAGAGGCTGAATAACACAATTTGTTCAGGTCCCTGGAGAAACCCTGGCAGAAGCATGGGAAAGATATAGTGAGTTACTATGCAAGTGTCCACACCATGATATACCTAAGAATAAACTCATCAAAATCTTTTATAGGGGTTTGAATGATGACATCAAGAAAGTTTTAGAATCCTCATCTGGAGAAAACTTCATGCATCAAAGTTATGATAGCACATGGAAGGTTGTCACCCTTAGAGCTAAAAATCAAGCCAATTGGGGTAGATCCATGGGCAAATGAGTGTTAAATGTAGCTATGACAGAAAGTAGTCCTGAGTACATGTCTATCACCGAATCCTTAAAGCTACTAGTTGTCAAGAAAGACAACCTCAAATCGTCTTTCAAAACCTATGAGAGGAGGCACTCACCCCCCTAAAAAACAAGAACAAGTCAAGTCAGCTTCACTATTTTTTGAAGCATGTAAAGGCACTGATCATTCTACACTAGCCTATAATATTCTCTATGATGTCGTTCTGGGCAATGCTTGTACCTAAGGAGGTAATGGCCATATGGAAAATCTGAATGCTATCCACACTATCCCTGGTCAAGGGTATTATATTCCAAATTAGAACAGGAACTATCTAGATTTTCAGTATGGAAATCCTTCAAGAGCAGAAAACTCACAAGAACTCGGTTCAGATAATCAATAACAAGGCCCACCGGGATTCTAGTATAATCAACAACAACATTTTAGGAATCAAGGGAACTTCATGGGTAACTTTTAGAATAGAAGTTACAACCGGTATCAAAACACCCCTCAGTTCCAAAATCTTAACCAACTCCCACATCAACAACTACAACAAGGATAACAACCTAGTCCCATTTATTCTAATGAGAAATTGTCTTCCATTGAGAAGATGCTACAATCACAATAGACTATGATAGCAAATCAACAAGTCCATCAGAAGGCTATTGAATCCCAACTAGCTCAACTTTCAGCTAGCCTCAAGCCACCTACTGGAGCTTTTGCTGGCCAACCAGGGAACAATCCTAAACATCTTGAGCAATTGAAAGTTGTTTCTACTCGATCTGGAAAAGACTATTCTGATCCTCCTGTCAAGACACCTGTGGTAGTTATAGAAGAGGATGACTTGGTGATTGTTCAAGACACTGAAGTACTTGAATCTCAACTAAAAGAACCACTGATGAATGATAAGATAGATTAGGCAAAATATGAGTAACATGTCGTTGCAGAAGCAGCAGACACACATGAGCTAGTTATACCAGTATACAAGCCTCATCCTCCTTTCCAAGCTTGACTAAAGCAGACAAAGCTCAACACTTGTTTCATATAGTTTAAGGAAGCAATGAATAAGCTTCATATTGATATATCTTTTCTAGATGCACTGGCTGAGATGCCAGCTTGGACAAAGTACTTAAAATCACTTCTCACAAGGAAGTATATAACTAAGGAATATAAGACAGTCAAATTAGCAACAACTACTTCTGATATTATTGAGAGAAAAATACCCAAGAAGCAAAAAGACCCAGGATCTTTTGGGATTTCATGCCATATCAACGACTCTAAATGTAAGAAGGGATTAGATGACCTCAGTTCTAGCATCTTTATCATGCCACTTAGCCATTGCAAGAGGCTAGGATTTGCAGAACTTCTCCCAACTGGAATGACCATATAGCTTGCAAACAATTCTATGACTCTTCCTCTGGGAATCATTGAGGATGTCCCAGTCAAGGTAGGCAAAGACTCTTATGTCCCATGTGACTTTGTAATCATGGACATAAAAGAGGACTCCATATACCCTCTTATCTTTGGCCATCCATTCCTCACAACTGCGAGAACTTTGATTGATGTTGAAGCATGAACCTTACTCTTAAGACTGGGTAAGAAAATACTCGACTTCAGAGTTTTTGAAAGTATGCGAAGACCAAGCATGCAATAAGAAGTCTATTTGATTGATTTTATAGGTCAAATGTCACTCCTCATATAAGACAATCATGAATCAAACAATCCTTTAGAAGTGTCTCTAACACACCCAACTACTGATGAATCCATTGACTAATAAGTAAAGAATTGTGTTCTCCAACTCAACACTACAGAAGAAGATCCTGAAGCTAAATTTGAGGAAATCAAGGCTGTGAACATAACTGAAGACCTATGTGAGAAACTAGAGGCCCCCCAAATGAAGCCCCAACCTGAGGGACTAAAGTACATGTTTCTGGATGATCTCAAGGTTTGCCCAGTTATCATAAATTCTGACCTGACATCCGAATAAGAAGACAAACTCCTGACAGAATTAAGGGAAAGAAGATAGGCCCTCGACTACAAAATGAGTGACCTCACCGGGGTCATCCAAGCTCTTTGCATGCACATAATCCCCATGGTGGAAGACCACAAGGTGACTGTCAAACATCAATGGAAGCTGAATCCAAATATGAAAGAAGTAGTCTTCCTTGAAGTCATTAAATTGCTCACTACTAGAATCATCTATCCTATATCCAACTCGCCATGGGTGAGTCTTGTACATGTTGTCCCAAAGAAAGGTGGAACTACCATGATACAAAATGAAAATAATGAACTCCTCCCCACTCAAACAACCACTGGTTGGAGGATGTGTATTGGTTACTGGAAAATTAAACAAGGCCACACGTATGGATCATTTCTCAATGCCTTTCCTAGACCAAGTCTTAGAGTGATTGGATCACCAAGAATATTTTTGCTATCTTGATGGTTACTCTGGATTCTATCAAATTCTCATACATTCAGATGACCAAGAGAAGACAACATTCACTTGCCCCTTTAGAACATATGCCTTTAGAAGGATGCCTTTTGGGCTTTGTCTATTATGGAAGTTTTCATGGATGATTTCTCCATTTATGGGAATTCATATGACTCATACTTGAAGCACCTCTCCCTGGTCCTCAAACTATGCGAAGAACCACATCTAGTGCTAAATTAGGAGAAATGTCATTTCATGGTAAAAGAAGGCATTGCCCTTGGCCATAGGGTCAGCAATTGAGGGATTGAAGTAGACAAGGAAAAGATCGAAGTGATTTCTAAACTCAGTCTCCCAACCAATGTAAGAGAGGTCCATGCATTTATTGGTCATGTAGGCTTTTATAGAAGGTTTATAAAGGATTTCTCTAAGATAACCAAGCCCATGACAAACTTGTTACTAAAGGACGCTGATTTCCACTTTGATGAAGAATCCATCAAAAGTTTCCACAATCTTAAGCATGCCCTTACATCAACCCATATCATTAGAGCTCCTGATTGGGAGCACCCATTTGAAATAATGTGTGATGCCAGTGATTATGCAATTGGTGCAGTTTTGGGCCAATATATAGAAAAGAAACATCATGTCATCTACTATGCATCTAAGACCCTTGATGAAGCTCACAGGAACTATGCAACTACTGAGAAGGAACTTTTAGCAGTTGTGTATGCCTTTGACAAGTTTAGATCCTACCTTATCGGTTCCAAGGTGATTGTCTACACTGATCATGCTGCAATTTGCTACCTCCTAGTAAATAAAGATGCAAAACCCAAGCTAATTAGAGGGATTCTCCTCTTGTAAGAATTCAATCTTGAGATAAAAGATAAGAAACACATAGAGAATGTTGTGGCAGATCACTTGAGTTGTATCCACACCCTAGACACTGACAAGATTCCAATTAATGACTCTCTTCCAGACGACCAACTTATGAAAGCTTCGAAAGCTATCCCTTGGTATGCAGACTACGTGAAGTACCTTGCGGCCAGTGTCACCCACCCTGAATGCACTGGCATTGCACTAAAGAAATTCATGCATGATGTACGACAATATCACTGGGATGAGCCGTATCTCTTCAAGCTCTGTGCTGATGGTCTTTACAGACATTGTATCACTAAGGAAGAAGCTCAACTTGTTCAAGAGCAATGCCACTCAGGCCCCGCTGGAGGCCATATGAGTTCCAAGAAGACTGCTTTGAAAGTTCTACAATGTGGCTTCTTTTGGCCAATCATATCCAAGGATGCCTACAACTTTGTCTTGTCTTATGATAAATGCCAGAGGGTGGGTAACATAACAAAAAGAGATGAGATGCCCCTTAAGCTCTGGTAGGAAGTCAAGATTTTTGACGTTTGGGGAGTGGACTACATGGGTCCATTCCCATCCTCATATGGATTCTGCTACATTCTAGTCGTGGTGAATTATGTCTCTAAATGGGTAGAGGCCATACCAACCGCCACTAGTGATTCGAAACCAGTCATCAAAATGTTTACGAATATTATTTTTTCCCATTTTGGAGTTCCACGCACTGTGATATCTGACAGAGGTTCTCATTTTCTGGAAAGAAGTTTCAAGTCACTACTGAGAAAATATGGTGTAACTCACAAGGTAGCTTCCCCCTATCATCCACAAATGAGTGGACAGGTAGAGGTGTCAAACCGTCAACTCAAAGCTATCCTGGAAAAGATAGTAGGTCGCAACCTAAAGGATTGGTCAATAAAAATCAATGACGCCCTATGGGCCTACATAACCACTTTCAAGACTCCTCTTGGAATGACACCCTTTAGATTAATCTATTGAAAACCATGTCACCTGCACGTAGAAATTGAACACAAAGCTTGGTGGGCAATCAAACAACTAAATTTTGACATGAAGAAAGCTGGCCAAGCTAGGATTCTATAACTTTAGAAGTTGGAAGAACTTCGAATGACAACCTACGAGAATGCACGGATCTACAAAGAACGCACTAAACTGTATCATGATGGTCATCTAAAAAGGAAATACATACAAGTGGGAGACCAAGTTCTTTTGTTTAACTCAAGACTAAGATTTTTCCCAGGGAAACTCCATTCTCGCTAGTCTGGACCATACACTATTAAGAGCATCTACCCACATGGTGCCTTCATTTTATGGAGTGAAGAGTTAGGAGATTTTGTGGCTAATGGCCAACACTTGAAGAGATATTTCACCACAGTAGACATGAGCATTGAAACATTTCCAACTCTTTCCAAACAAACATATCAACCATGAAATTGAAAGAAGCATGTCGAGCCAATGAAATAAAACAAATGTGCTTGTCGGGAGACAACCCGATCCTTACATTAGATTTTACTTTTAGTTTGAATTAATTTTTTTTTGTACCTAATAGATATCGCATCGCAAGATGCAATCTTAAGTTCTGATAGTTTTCATTTTTGAGATTTCAGATGGAGGACATGTTTCTGAAAGGAATGCAACCACATCTGGTGGACCAACCGGCACAATTTTCCCCTCCATCTCAAATTTAGAGTTTTCTCAGGATGAGAAAATTTCTAAGTTTAGGGTGGAGGGTGGGTGGTACATACTTTACTCTTCACCCACACCTATCTATTCAGACTTACGATTCCATCATTGCAATTTTGAGCAAAATTTCCAACATTTATAAGTTTTCAAAGTAGTTTTATATAGAAACTCGATGAGGTTTTGATGCCTTTATTTCAATCAAAGCCTTTACCTAGCCAACTATTTCCTTTTCTATGAAATTTTGAATCATTATACCCCCTTATTCGAAGCAAAGCCTCAAGGGGGATAATTTCTGAAACTAGCCACTGGTTAGAAATCACCATGTGAAGCTTATGAATCCTAACATCATGTTCGGTAGAAATGGCATGTATCCGTCGAACTGAGAGGGAACAAACACATCATGCTTCCTAATGGACTAGTGGAACAATAGCATGGAATCTCCACCGGATCCTCATCAAGTCATTATTTGAGCATAGTAAGATAAGGAGAACACCTCGGTGCACTGAATTGTAAATCAAGTTGCATTATGATTTGAAGTCTCTTCTACACTTCTTCTCCCATCTTCATACCCCTCCATCCATAAAAAAGAAACAAAAATCCATAAAAATAGTGCCAAACCCTATGTTCTGGGTGGCACACCACTCCTCTCTTTATTCATTTCTTCCATACCCCTCTCTATGTAATAGAGGCATATCAACAAAATGAAAAAGAAAAGATGTCAATGTGCACATAAGAAAAAAAATGCAATCTTGAGTCGAATAGAGGAGAGATTTACAATAAAAAAGGAGAGAGTTGCAAATCAATGAAATTGAAACCATATAATAAAAATCTCGAGTCGAATAGAGGAGAGATTTACTACTTCCTTACATACCCCCCTTCACTCCCTTTTCCACATACAAGCACAATGAATGCTTCCTTTTTTACCACTCTCTTGAAAAACACCAGTGTCAGATCAAGTGAACACTTGTTGTTCTGTGGGTATCTATAGACTCTTACGAAGCTATTAGACATGCTTGATGTTGGAAAAAGTGGGGAGGAAGTGCTTTTGTGAAACAAACTCACGAATGAAGATATTGTAAGATGCGTTCAGTGGTCTCAGGATGTTGAGATGCTCAGCCATACAAAGCTATAAAGAAACAAATGTGATGTGAAGATGAGGCAATCACAAGTGTTGAAAGTATTCAATTGGTGACTACTTAAGATTTTGTGTTACTCAAGGATGAGTAACGTTTTAGTTTGGGGTGTTTTGATGAATGCATATTCATCTTAGTGTCGTCGCCATTTTTGGCCCAATTTTGCACTGAAAGCTCTCATATGCCCCCTGAATCTGCTCATATACAATTTTCCTCAGTTTTAGATGATTATTTAGAGTTTTGATCAAATCTATTTATCTCCATTGCAAGATTAAGCATGGCATTATGTGCACAAGTGTAGGAAGCGGTGGTCCCGCTAACCGACTAGCGGGCCCAAGAAACTTTTGATAATTTGGATCCTTTTTCTTATGGTCAGTTCCTTCATCAGAAAGCATCCTCTTCAACAAGAAGATTCATTGACGTAGGCCCATAAACCCATAGTAATAGCACCCCCTGCGGGGTGGGTTTCATCCATAATGTTGTGACTGTGACCACGTCCAAGAAGAACATAGCCGCAACCACGGCAAAGAAGAAATGACCATGACTGCGGTCAAAGAAGCAATCACCGTAGCTGAGAAGACCACACACCACGAACGTGACCTCCCACATGACCTTGACCGAGGAACACCCACACCAGCTCGACCTCAACCATGGAGTTAAGTTGGTGCTAACCTTGACTGTAAAGTTAAGTCAGTGGTCTGCACCTATAAATAGACGACCTCCCCATCCATTTGAGGCATCTCTTCCGCTCCACGACACCGATAGTCTGCCACTCTATGCCCAGCCAAGGAAGACGATCTTCGCCACCAAAGACTACCTCCGTGGTGTCCTTGCTACTCCACCATCTCCTCTCCATCAAGATCTACTTCCTAGCCACAAAAGTGGTGGGATTTCAGATCTGTAGCACCTTCATCCATCAACCATCTACCATTTCATCTCCTGTGAGCAAGAGCACAAGAAGAGAAGGAAGAAGGGGAGAGAAGATCATCCTCATATGTCTTGGTATTCTTCCCCTCCTCATCCAGATCTGCCTTGCCATCGTATAGAAGACTATTTCTCCACCAAGCTGTAATCATCTTCTTCACCATGAGCATGACAGAATCTTCCCTCTCTCTTATTCTTTTTGTTTCTATCATGAGGAGTGAGTAGTCCATTTTGCTGGGGTGCGTGGACTAGCCCCACTGCCTGTGCTTACATATTCATCTTATAACATTCCATGGCTTGCATATAACTTTCCATTTCATTGTTAATCATTTAATGCCTGCTTTGTGGATTGATCACCTGCCTTGCAAGATCTATTATATTTCTTTGTTGTGAGAAGTTCAATACTTAGGATTTGAATATCAATTAACATGGTTGATGCCCAGATGAGAACTTCTGAAGGGATATCTCTGGAGTAGTAAGTGTGTGACCCGTGGGTAACGAGACATCGAGCCCATGGAGATGCTTACACAAACTTTACTTCCTAACAAATGGTTTGTTACTCCATTTGGATAGTTGTATCTTTCCTGGATGTGTTTTGGGTGTGTTTGCATGTGTAGTAGTGGCGAAACCTGATTCCACCCAGTGACTCCCATCATTAATCTAAACTAAGTTTCAATCCCGCTCTTTTTACTTCCCTTGCAATTTGTTTAACTAAACCCAAATCAACTCTTATTCTAAATATCAGTCTTGATTCAACTAGATTTGACTAGTAAGATTCTTAAAAATGTTTTCCCTTGGGATTTGATCCTTAACTATACTGTGATAAGACACGTCTACTTGTGGGTGGTATTATTGCATAAGGTTTTGGTATAAACTTAGGGATTTCAGCCCTAAGTGAGTTTGTTAGTGCATTAAAAACCACGTCAGTGGCTAAGGAGGAGCTAAAGGTTCAAGAAGGATGTCAATCTCCCTTGCATGTGGAGTTAGAGTTTTGATCTACCCTTCTTGTGATTGTTTGGTGCATCTTTGTTCTTATTCTTGGCCTTAGTAAGTGAAATATTTAACTATACCTACATTTTCCTTGTTTTTCTACCCTCTCTCTTTCTCTTCCTTGCCAAACCCATGATGTTCCATGGTAGGGCTTGAGTTAGAGCTTGAACAACATCCCTTTCTTGCCTTTTCTACCTAGGGTTGCCTTCTTTTGGTGGAGGAGCTATCTTAACCGAAGTAGAGTGCTCAAGCTAAGGTTCCTATCTTTCTTCTTCAAGCTATCTTGTTATTTGGAGTTCCTACATCAACTCTAAGGAGAGTTATATAACTTTAGCTTACTTCTACCTTGCATGCACCTAATCTTGCCCTAAAATGTGGTTACACATAGAAAAATAATATCCTTTACCCAGGGTTGGTGTCTACATGGAAATCTTGAGTAGATATCTCCTCTTGGATGAACCCTAATCCTTTGTGTATGAATTCTTCTTTGGTGATGGAATTTTTGGTCCTTGCATGCTTGTGGATACTATGGTTTCTCTCTCTCTCATGATGGTAGCTAAATTAGGGTTTTGACTTGATCTTCTCTCTAGTGATGCACCTTGATGACTTCTTGGATTTGATGATAACCAACCTATTTGGATTCATTAGTCGATGAGTTCTTGGTCCCTCCATGGTTGTCAAGTTTTGATCTATGTGGTCAAAGGGATTTTGAGCTATGACAGTCACTAAGTTTTAAACTCTAATTTAGTGGCCAAAATTTTAATGCACAACGGTCTCCACATTTTGGATCTCTCCATGGATGGGTCAATGAGATGTGTACCTCACTATGGTCTTAATGTTTTCTAACTTTAATGGTTGCTATGTTTTGGAACCCTACCGGTTGAAGAGGATTTCTAACTTATGTGGTCGCTGAAAACCCTAACCCTAAGTGATTGTTGATGCTTCATGTTTTCATCGGTCACCAATGTTACTCATCCTTAGTGGTAATTGAAGTCTCCTAACCTCAACGGCCGATGAAGATGGTGAACCCTAGTTCTATGGTCACCAACCTTTATGATGTTCAGTGGGCGATGACATCTCTGACCCTTAGTGGTTGATGAGGATTCTTGGATATGGTCTCTATATTTCATGGTCTATGATTGATGGTGTTTTGACTATGTAACTTATGTAACTCTAATTCATTTGTTCTTGGTTATACATGATCTAATAGTCTTACCTTTATCCTCAAATTAATACAAACTAAGGTTTTTGTAAAGTGCCAATTGGTAATGTTAATGCAACTATTCTCATGAACTTAGCCCTAATACCAGTATGTGATGATGATACATAGCCTCTTGTGTGATTATTATGATAATGGAGTACATTCCCTTTCTATGTGGATATAACACTAATTTTATGTCTTATTAATATCATGACTCTTGAATGTAATGTTGCATTAACTTATGTATCACGTGTATGGTGATGGAATGATGAGCCTTGATGAGGCATGGAAATATAATGATGTTCTTGTAGGGAACAATGTGAATGCCTTATGACCTTGGACATGGCTTTGTGCCCTAATTGAGGTGTTATCCTCTTCATGATGTGGCAATGATTTGATATCCTATGATGGTATGATGATGAGTATGGTTACATGTATGGAAATGGAATAGTACCATGTGGTGATGTGATAAGCTCTATGTTTCAAACATTTTATATCTTCTAAGGTTGCAATCTACCCATGTTTTTGTAGAATTCTTGTAGGGTTTTTACGTAACTTGATTACTGTAGTTAAAATATACCCAATGGGCATTAATTAATCAAGTGAAATCCTAATCATGTAGTGCCATGTGCCATAGATCCATTCCAGTGTAAGAACTTGCTGAGTGGTGAAACAAGTATTCCTAATAGAAACTCAGAGCACATACTATTGAGTATGTCAGTGCTTGGGAGTGTGTATCCTTATCATATTGATCCCAAGCTTTTTAGGATGGTTGCGGTCATACCTCGACAAGGGAATGGTTGCAGTCGTATCTTAGGTTCTGTATATATGATGAGATGAAGGACAACTGTGGTTGTACCTCAAATGTTTGGATTTTGTATACCCTGGTTCACTAGCGATGTGTCCTATATACCAAGGATGGACTAGGATGTTTTGTAGCTAGACTTGTATGTCATTGTGGTGTACTCATACTGATCGAGGGCAGATGAGATCCTAGGAGTCTGACTCTCTTAGATCTTGTATGGAACTAATTTTGACTTAGCAGTGGTTAGTTGGAGTTGAGTGGTATACCTCAACTCCTTACAACATAATAAAAGATGTAATACATGCATGTGTTATATCTATTTAGGGTTAAATGCATTTCACATTGGATATTAACCCTCACCTTGTTTCTTATACTATTCAGTTGTTATATCATGCAGTCACATAAATCAACTGTATAGAAATTTATAGCCTTACATGTTTCTCTATATAATGTGCTAGTCATGATTTACTTGTTTAATCTACTTAACCTGCTTAGTTATCTAAATTTGCTCATCTTATTTAATAAGGTTACTGTAATCAATAACTATTGGTTGAGAGTTATATCTCTCGCTGGGATAAGGGTCTCACCTCGTGGGTCACCACATCTTTGTAGGATGTCATTAGTAGCGTGGTCAGGATCATGGTGTTGAGGAAGAGCAGCTTGGAGAGTAGTAGAAGTAGAGGGTTTGATAGTAGTTTGTAGATTCCTAGAGTTGTCCCTATACTCTCAGGTCTGAGAATGGGATTTTTTGTAGATGATATGTATATCGACACATGGTTTTTGGCAGTGTACCTATGTTTTGTATATGTCAAGTATATGTGGAACATATCTTTTGTATACAAGTTGTGGATGATGCCACTGGATATATATATGTGTAAGGAATTGGTATGGTATGCAATGTGATACAGGTTGTTGGACCTTTATACAATGTTTCAAACATAATAGTAATGTTGAAATCAGTTTTAATTCATCCATTTTACTGGTAGTGAGAATGTTTAACTATTGATCATGTGTTTTGTTTTTAAATCTCACCTAGTGTGGTGGGGTATCAGAGTTAGTTCTAAACCAATCCAATCTACTAGTGTCACTACACAAAGGTATATGCTCCTGCACTATCAAACATCCCAAATCTCACACTTGTTGTCTAGTATGTCTTTCTTCTTCTACCTCATCCTTTGATACAACCCTGGACACACATATGTTCCTAAGTATCCAATGGAGGCTCTACGTCATCCTGAATTGAAAGTTACCATGATGGAAGAAATGAAGTCTCTCCATGACAACAAGACATGAGATCTTGTGACACCACCTATAGGAAAAAATATTGTAGGATGCCAATGGGTTTTCAGTATCAAGAACAAGTCTAAGGGCTTTGTTGAATGACTTAAGGCGTGCCTGGTTGCAAAAGGGTTCTCCCAAACTTTTAGCTTGGATTATTTTGAGACATTTTCTCAAGTGATAAGGATTTCTTCCATTTGCATCCTTATCTCCTTTACAACTCACCTATTATGATCTCTCTATCAGCTCGACATCAAGAATGCCTTTCTTCATAGAGATTTCTTGGAGGAAGTTTATATGCTACAGTCGTCAGGTTTCATTGTTTAGGGGGCATCTTCACAAAAATATGCCGTCTTTGACAATCTCTTTGTGGTCTCAATTAGTCTCCATGGGTCTGGTTCAACAAGTTAAGCAATGTCCTCACACATCTTAACTTTCAAAGATCAACCACCGACCACTCCTTATTCTTCTCCAACTCCTTCAAAGGCTAATTCTTGTTTCTATCTATGTTGATAACATAAAATGTGGAAATCTTAGCTGAAGTAGTCCTCGTGGACAAATTTCCACACAAACAACTTGGGCACCCTATGATTCTTCCTTGAGATTGAAGTCCTTTGCTCACTCCGGGGTTCATCTTGTCATAGCGATGCTATATATTGGACCTCCTTCAAGAGATCAATAAGACAAAAGCTAAACTAGTCTACACTCTTATGGACTATCATTCAAAGCCTAAGCATGAAGGCGAACTCTTTTCTGATCTAGAGAAGTATTGTTAGATAGTCAGGAAGTTGATTTACTTGGCTATTACACAACCAGATGCAACCTATGATGTTGGGGTAGTCAGCCAACACATGAGTGCACCACTCCAGGCCCATTGGTCCAACATTCAATGCATTCTCTACTACCTCAAGAGTGCTTCGGGATGAGGACTTTTCTACAAACATCCATAGACCAAGGTAATCTCATATCTAGATATGTAGATGCAGGTTGGGTAGGTGATTCTTAATATTGTCGGTCCACTCCCAACTATTGTGTTGTGATTGGCACTCACCCGATTTCTTAGAGGAGTAAAAAATAGGCTGTGGTAGCTTAGTCCAGCATTGAGGTAGAATATCAGAGAATGTATCATGCATGTTGTGATATACATTGGGTTCAGTCTATTTTTGTGAGTTTATAATCCTTTTCCAAACACCATATACTTTAAACTGTGACAACCAAGCAACTATACACATAGCTAATAATCCAGTCTTCCATGAGTGCATAAAACACATTGAATTCGATTTCCATTTTCTATATACCTGGTCAAGGACAAGCATATTATCACTCCTCACATTAGGATAGGTGATCAAGTTGCACACATGCTCACCAAACCTCTTCCTCCTACTTTATTCAAATATATGGGTGTCAAATTGTTACTTCGCAATGTTTACTCTCCATCATGAGCAGGCGTGTTGGTATATTTGCTATGGTGATATCCTCTCTTTTCCTTATATTGTACTCACACTTAAGTGGGGCTCCTATAACCCACTTAAGTGACCTCACTCATATATATATATATATATATATATATATATATATATATATATATATATATATATATGGGAATTCACTTGTTGCCCACGCGGGTAGCAAAACGAAGTTACCCGTGCCTAAATATTACTACCCATGCTAAGTAGTGGTGGCAAATGCTGTAAATACTATGTTGTCGGCTCATCTGTTATTTGGCTGGAAAGTGGTGACATTTATTTGTAATTTTCAAAACTTTTGCTGTTGTGTTTTGAGGAGGATGCGGTGGTGGGTGGGGCAATGACTAACCTTACATTTGGATAAGTACATCACAAGTCTCGATAGTCGTTGTAGTTAATTCTATAAATTATACCATTCATCTTTGTTCCGTAGCGGCTGATATAGCTAGTAGTAGCACACTCGCCTTACCAAAGTTAACACCTATTTCCAGCTGATGGCAAATTTTCTCACAAACTACCATAACTTAGAAATGCAGCACCCAAACTAGGCCTAAGAATAAATAATATTTGTAATGATTCTTTCTTATTAGATCTATTATTGTATTTCCTCCATAACACGACACTAAAGGACATCGTTATCTTGCATTCAACTTTGACAAAGATATTTCATATTGACGCATCAATTATTGTTTACAGATCGAGGTTTGAAATTAAGAATAAGCCAAAAGTTTCAAGGCATGATAGAATAATAAGTCCATATTACAGATGACACTTGATTATAACAGTATGAGTATCCATATTACAAAAGTGTCACTTACATGACTATTGGCTCTTGCCTATTACAATGTGACTGTCCATATTACAGATGACACTTGCTTATTACAATATGACTATCCATATTACAAATGGTCACCTACATTAGAGTTGACTCTTCCATATTACATTTGATTGTCCATATGACAAATGACAATTTCTTATTACAATATGACTATCCATATTATAAAACTATCACCTACATTATAGTTGGTTCTTTCCTATTACAATGTGAATGTCCATATTACAGAGGACACTTGCTTATTACAATATGAGTATCCATATTACCAGACTGTCACCTACATTATGATTGGTTGTTGTCTATTACAATGTGACTGTCCATATTACATATGACACTTGCTTATTACAATATGAGTATCCATATTACAAAACTGTCACATGTATTACGGTTGGCTCTTACCTATTACAATGACTGTCCATATTACAGATGGCACTTGCTTATTATAATATGAGTATGCATATTGTAAAACTATCTCCTACATTACAATTTACTCTTTCCTATTACAATGTGACTGTCCATATGACATATGGCACTTGCTTATTATAATATGACTATTCATATTACATAACTGTCACCTACATTACAATTATCTCTTACCTATTACAATGTGACTGCCCATATTACAGATGTCACATGCTTATTACAATATGAGTATCCATATTACAAAATTATCACCTACATTATAGTTGGCTCTTGCCTATTACAATGTGACTGAAATTGTTACATTTTGGGGGTTGGTATGAAATTGTTGTCTCAAAATACATTACGAATATATAACAAAAGAAACCCAATCCAAGCGCGATTTGATCCCCCTCCCGTCTATAGTTGGATGATATCATTCGCTGCCGCCCCAGGCTCCGGTACAGTCAGTAACACTACCGACGCGCGTGACTCATGGTGATTGCCTTGTGCAGAGATCAAGTAAAAATGATATTTGTAACAGAAACAATGTAGTAATACAAAACGAGTGTTTGTATTACAAATTTGGTCATCTCATTACAAATGTTGCATGTCTCATTACAAATATGTATCTTCCTATTAGAAAATAGATGCAGTGAATGAATGACCCTTTTGTATATATACATTACAAAATGTCTATCGACCTTACAATTTATTCTGACATGTTACAATTTTTTATGTATGTTACAAAATACACACCCACCTTACAATTTGACAATTTGTTCTCTAAGATTATAGTTTCTGTGTATGGATTACAAAATGTATACTCACCTTACAGATTATTCATATGTATTATTATTTTGATTTGGAAGCAAAGAAGAGGAAGCTAGATACTTTCTTCATATTTACTTTCACTTCTATTTATTTCATTATTGTTTTTATAGGAGATGAAGTTTGAAGCATGGAGGTGTATCAACACGACCAGAACAGACCTCTGAATAACAATTGTTATTATTATGATGATTTGTTCCTCCTATAGCCCCAACCTCCTCTACCATCTCTTATCTACTGCTCCATTGTGGTTGCAACTATTTCCGATTCGTCTCCGTTTAACTAGTCATCCTCATCTCATCCCTTGTTTAACTAGGCGTCCTCATCCCCATCCCTTGTTTCAGTTTGCAATCAGATTAATTTATTTTCCATTAGTTTCTCTTGTTTCAGTTTGCAATCAGATTGCGTTCATCCAATAGATAAGTAAATAGAGGACGAGATAGGAAAAACACAGAATTACAAATAAGAAAGAACGAGAGTTGAAGAAGACGACATGGATATTGGAGCACATTCCACACAATTTTATTTACTCCACCAAGTGAATCGATCCAAACAAGGATGTGCCTATAAGATAGCAACATGACACCCAAAAAACTCAGAACAATAGCTTGGTAATCCCTTTGATTTCAGGGGTCGTTCCTTTGTTGGTTGGTCCTTGAACGACATTGAGGATAGCTACACTTGCATTGATATAGCTAAGATAGATTTTCTATAGCTACACATCAGTTTAGCTATTAAAAAAGAAACACATACAATGTTGTGGAAGTCAGGCTAATGTTGCAAAACCAAGTAAGAACTACATATACAAGGCAAGCCTATTTCCTACCCTCCACGTTGGTCAGGAATAAAATCAAACACCTAGAAGTCAATCTAATTTACTGCCAAGTAAGGCATTAGAAGCCCCATCTTGGAGGAGGAAGAATGACAAGGTATGCGGTTGGTTGACTTTCCAGAAATAATCCTCATTGCCGGCAAGTACTACTACAAAGCTCCCACCACCACGACATCCTCCCTGGTCTCGACCTGTGCCGAAACTGACCCCAAGGCCGCAGCGGCCTTGGCCCTCCTCCTCCTGTTTGTCCTCTCCTATAGCTCGTCGATCCAGATCTACTCTTCTCGGCTATCCTCGGAGCAGAACGACGTGTCACCCTTGTACATGTATATGTCCTGGTTCCTCCTGAGGTACCTCCCGCACATGTGGCAGTCGTCTAGGAAGTGGTATCTCAGAGAAGCCGCGCTGTTGCCGTCTTCCTCTTCAAGGAATCAAGTGGCATGGGACGGGTTGGGATCCTGTGGAACACTCATCGTCATGTCCTTAGACAAGGAGCTGATGTCGCGGATGGTGGAACGCCTGGCTCCCATCTGCTGGGAAGTCATAGGGGGAATAGGGGTCCGTAGGGGGAACTCCGACTGAATCGTTTGGCTCCAAAGGGTAAGGAGCTGCGCCGTCCCCAACCACCTTGCCTGGGCTATTCCACTGCTAGCTTCGTTAGGTGTCCCTGGATGCACATGCCAGCACCGTGGGCTCGGTGAGGTTATCTCCGGAAATAGTTATTCCCCAATCCCTAGACGACAAGGTGATCGTTGGGTGGTGGTGATGTGCCCAACAACATCAGCGGGCTCCGGTACATCGACATGGCCGAGGGGAAGCTATCAAGACTGATCCCGCAGGAACTAGGAAGACTAACGAAGCTGGAGACCATGTACCTATATAGGAACCAGCTGATAGGCCAGATCCCCAACTCGATTGAAAACTTGACCTCTCTCCAAGCATTAGATCTATCCGAGAATCGCATCGTGTGATCTCGTTCGGGAGTGTGTCGACTGCGTCCGGCAAAATCAAGTCGGAGGAAGAGGTATGCATGCATGCATCGACTTATTTACAAAACCGTATATCACCGGAATTAGCAAAGTTGGTAGTATTTACGAGTGAGCCACCGTGCCTCCATCCACAGGTAATATAATTAAGCTACCTGCATGGGTAGTGAAGACAATCCCTATATATATATATATATATATATATATATATATATATATATATACACACACACACATACATATTAGGTTATGCATTCTCTTGTTTTACATACTAAAAAGCAACTTATTCTATAGTTAAAAGGTTTAACACACTAATTTGTGCTACATTTCTAGATTTAGACTTAGTATACTTGGGGTGATTTAGTATGGGTTCATTTATTTGTGTTACATCTTAGGTTTAGGCCTATTGATAAGCGATATTCAAACTTGTTATGTGTCATGATTTTTAATTAATTAGCAACATTCACTCGACATTGTTCAAAATGGGTATCTCATGTTATTAGTGTGTGTACATAACATTGAGACATCTCATGCAATTAACATAACTACTTGTTTTGGACTTAATTTTAGGTTTTTTATTAGTGTGTGCGCATAATAATAAGACATACCATGTAAAGAGTGGGACTGAATAGGGACCGTTCCCTACCTTCATTTTGAAAATACTCAAGCAAGGCCTCACGTATTTGTTCACAAAAAACATATAAGAGGGTATGGTAACATATTCTCAAAATAGTATGGAATAACTGAGCAGATACTATTATAGCAGTGAAAAGGGACATAAAACTAAAACAAATTCATAAATACTTCCAAGTACAAATCCTGATGGACAAAAACGAAATTAGAACATAACTAAAGCTAGGTAGATCAATTCTAGTGGGTACCTTAGATATCTTAGAAGATTTTGTGAACTACTACAAATCAAGTTCCTCAACACTAGGATCCTCAACATCTTACCCTCCACAAGGTATTCATCTGGTTGTTCAACACCTGGGTGGAAGGAGAACATCACCTAGGAAATAGGAAACAAAGGCATGTATCATTATAAGACTGAGTATGTACATATAAGTAACATTTTGGGCATTTTATTGGTGTTACAAGTATGAAAATAAACGTTCCCATGAAGAGGGGGAATTTAAAGGTAGGTAAGTTCAAGACGATTGATTATAATAGAATGAAGCAGCTAAATTTTAGAGAACAACATTTGAGAAAGCAAGTCTTGCCATAATTAATCATTCGTAATATCACCTTAATCACACAAGTAGATGCATGTTGACTAAAGATAGATATAGTAGGACCAATACACAATCAAGTCATTGGCCTAAAAAATGGGTGTAATAGCACACCCTAGGTAAAAAAGCTACACCCTTGTATATAAAGAAGTGGAACAACACCCCCCAGACAGAATAGCGTGCCCTAATGGTTATGCATAAGCATCTACCATAGATATCTAGATAAACTATCAAACATGTGCAAATAGGATGTAAGATCATTCATGAGTCATAATTCACATTTTCAAATCCAAACAACAATGCAGGTGGGGTCATAGACCCATGGCATCAAATATTATCATGTCTAGTGGAATCATATAATTAAATGAATTGCAATATAGACAAATAAGAAAGGGCCAATACTCCAAAGACCCCTCATTATAAGAAATTTGATTTAAGTTAGGTTAATACCCACATCTTAAGTCAGGAAATCTGACCAACTTACATAGTGAAGTTTAGGTTGTGGTCCTTTCACCACATATTCATAATAAGTCCATATTTGATTATACTAATCCCATTGAATCTTTTATTACCTATATGAACTTTTTGTAAGTGTCTAATTAGATCTCCATACCTATCCCATTCAAGTATTCTTATTTTTTAAATTTCAAATATATATATATATATATATATATATCTATATATATGTATAATTTTGACCTACCAATATTTATTATTATTTATATAGATTTATTTATATTATTGATTATTTATATAAGAAAAATGATAAAATGTATTATTTTCCTTTGCCTCAAAACAAGCAGCGATTAGGTGTGCAATAGGGTGGAGAGGTAAAAATGTTGTCAATTGACTCGGTCAAGTTTATACAAAATGATTTGGTTTCATTGAGGTCAACCGCCAGAATACATGGTCCATAAGGTATCATTGGGAAATCCTTAGTGGAATTGTCCCTAACACACGCCATTGTCATTGCATAGGAGCCTAGCTCCAGGTGCTTTGCTTTGAGGCATGGTCTCTGGTATGGTGTCCACACTATTCGAATCACTCCATCTATCATCACAAATCCATATTGGGGTTGATGTACCATTGTATCAAGGTTAGATAATGTTGAATGATTAGATGACAACATACTATGGAGGCAACCAACTAGTAGAGAAAACGTCATTGAAGCATCATTTTTACCCTCTCCCCTCACACTCACACAACCAAAGTCCTTTGTTGGGGCACTCACATGGCCTTAGTGGGTTCGACAAGATCTACTAGAAGCCAGAGAATGGTCGGTGGTGCACATAGGATCAACTACAACCAGGAAGATAGGGGAAGCTAAACAAGTGGGTGACGACAATGTGACAAGGCACATGAAACACATCTCAAGCAACAAAATGACACATTAGTTTTTGAATATAATTTTGGTTTATCATTAAACCATCATGAGGTTGGAAAATGTCCATTACAATTGTTAAGGTGATGATAGCATGAAGGAATTGATGTTTTTCGTTGGGGCCAACCAGAAGGAATTGAGAAAACAAGGTGTAATGAGAATGAAAAGAGTAGATTGTTGTTCATTATCATTCAATTAATTGTCTGGATATGATCCCAGTCGTTTTCAGTACATAGAGATTTTTTAGATTAGAAACTCAACACCAGCTGGGTGCCATGTGATGAGCCTCAAGCAACTAGATGCCAGAAATGCCTAGGTAGAGCATGAGAAAGATTCCTAGGGTCACACTGAGTGATAAACAAATAGGTTGCATGGTGAAGTTAGGGCTGCAAATTTATGCAGTGGTGATGCCCAAAGGGCTTGAACAAGTGTTTTGTATGTAAGGCATCACACAACACCATTCTTGGCTCAAAAGAAATGGAAGATGAAGATGGTTCAAATGGAAAACAAATCATGGCAAATGTTTTTTTGTGGAAGGATATATCCTCGAATGAAGGTTGATGTCTTTTTAATGTTCGAGCACACATGGTTTGTAGGGAAGAGAATGATCCGCACACCATCAAATTACATGGACACACATTGATGGCATGTTAATCACCTAGGATGGCCCGAGCCCACATGACAATGGAGAAATCAAGTGGACTATGGTCATATTTGTCATGACATGGATATAAATTAATTCAATTCATGTACATTTTACACCCATCCATCTAAATATATCTTAATGGAGTATTAAACATCCAATTAACCCCAAGTTAGCATTTTGACTAATTTGAGTATGATGAACTTGATTATGTACTTAAATATGCATTTTGAGAATATTTATATTATATTTGTTATCTAATATATTTATTACTTACTCATGGTATTTAGCACCATGAATTAGCCAATTCTAGCGATTCCTTAGGTGTTCTCTCCCAAACTCTCATCCTAACTCCTTGTGATTTCCTATTGTATACTATCTTGGTTGATCCTATATATTAGTCTAACAATTCACCGATTCCTAATATTTACTTTCTATGACTATTTCATTATAAAATTTAATATAAATGGGATAGCAATGAATTATTAGAGTTATTAGATTCCACTAATTCTAGCACATTATAAAATAGGGAAAAAGGTCTTAAAAGATTTAAAAAATAAAGAGTAAGAAAAATGGAAAAGAGGGACATGCACCAAGATATAAGGATGTTACAACATACCACCCAATAAAGGATTTCATCCCCAAAATATCAAGCAAAGAGGGAGAGGTGAGTATGCATCATATCATCTTTAAGCTCCCAATTATTCTCTACAAGACCATGATACTTCCATAGAATCTTTACTAGCTTGATCTCTTTATCCTTCTATTGTTTTACTCTGAAGTGCAAGATCTTCACTGGGAACTCTTCATAAGATACATCCTCTCACAACTCTATGGGTTTAATAGACAATACATGAGAACAATCTTTCACATACTTCTTCAAAACTGACACATACAATACATTGTGAATAGGAGGTAGGAATAACTAAGAGATAAGTACACTCCTCGACCTTATCCAAGATTTCAATGGCCCAACATATCAGTGGTTCAGTTTCCCTTTGACCTGGAAATAGATGGGATGAGCTTAACTTTTAGCAACACATTATCCCTTACTAGAAGGTTCAGATATGACATCTTCTTATCAACTTACATCGTATGTTTTTCATGGTCAACCTTCATCCTTTTCTTTATCAAAAATATCTTATCAGTTATCATCTTTATGTCATCATTCATCATTAGAGAATGCTCTCCAAGATCAACCAAATGCAGTGGGGAATGACATAATTGACCAAAGAGTGCTTTGAGAGGCAGTTTAATGATGCTATCCTGGTAATAATAATTCTATGCAAACTTAGCTAACAGAATATGTTTATCCAAAATACCTCCTCAATTCATCACACAAGCACGTAGCAAGTCCTCTAGATATGGACTATCCACTTTGTTTGTTCACCAGTTTGTAGGTGGTAAGATGTACATAAATGCACATCATGTGTTTTCTCCCACAAGCACAATGTGAACTTTGGATCATGAGCACAAACTTTCACCTTAGGGACTCCCTGCAAGCAAAAAATCTAGTCCACGTACAACTATGCCATATTAGGGACTTTGTATGAACTCTTGATTGACAAAAGGTGAGTCAAATTGGTTAGGTAATCAACAACAACCCATACCACATCATACCCATGCTTTGATTTTAGGAATATTGTGACAAAGTCCATAATGTTTTTCTCCCACTTCCACTCTAGTATCTCAAGTGGACGTAGAAGACAACCTGGTCATTGATGTTCTCTCTTCATTCATTGGAAAGTCAAGCACTCTGCAACAAATGTTGCAATATTTCTTTTCATGATCTTCCACCAGAAACCTCATTATAGGTCCTTATAAATATTTTTTGTACAAGGATGAATCTTGAACTTGGACCCATGTGCTTTTCTTAGAATTTTCTACCTCAAGTCAAAAACATCAGGAATCCACAACCTATAACAGAAGTGAATAGCACCATCCACTCCAATAGAGAAATATGGTTGCGACTTTTCAATCAACAACTTCATTTTCTCAAGCTCGTGGATGTCCAATTGTGCAAAAATAAATTTATAAATATAGATAGGAGTGACAGAAAAATTGGCCATGATCACTCTCGACTTATCCATGAAAGAACTATCATTAACATCTTGCAACTCATGTCTCTGACTTGAGACTTGCTCCAAACTCCTCCATAAGAAATGACAAACAGAAGCACAAATGATGTCTTTGTTCCTTCTCAGTGCATCATCAACAACATTGGCTTTTCTGAGGTGATAAATGATGGAAAAGTCATAATCCTTGATATACTCCACCCATCGTCTCTAGAATAGGTTCAAATCCTTTTGTGTCATCAGATAACGTAAGATTTTATGGCCATAGAAGAATTCAAATAGTATGACATACAAGTAGTATCACTGTATCTTCAGAGCACGAACTATGGCAACTATCCATAAATCAAGTGTTGAACAATTCCCCTCATCTAGTTTTAACTGACACGAGGCATAAACAATAACTCATCCTTCTTGCAAGAGGGCACATCCTAACCCTTACTTAGAAGCATTACTGAGGATGACATATGGTTTACCATCAATGGGAAGGAAAGAACCTGAGCATAAGTCAAATACTTCTTCAATTTCAAGAAACTCCTCTGATGCTTAGGAGTCTAGATGAACTTTGTATCATGTGTGTCAATTTTGTCATCAAATGAACCAACTCTAAGAAATTCTTTACTAACCTTCTATAGTAACCGACTGGGCCTAGAAAATTGTGTATCTCATAAGGCCTCTTTGGATATTGCCACTTCATCACAACCTCAGTCTTGAGAGAGTCAACAATGACGTGACCAATAAAGATTACATGGCCAATAAACATCACTTGATTGATCCGTAATTCACACTCAGAGAACTTCACATAAATTTGGTGTTCTTGTAGGGCCTAATTAACAATCCATAGGTGCTCATAGTGTTGGTCCATGGACTCAAAATAGATGAGCACATCATCAATGAACACAACCAAGAAATTGTCAAGATAGGGGGAAAAGACTTGATTCATCATATCCATGAAGGCGTACGAGGCATTACTCAAGACAAAATGCATAACTAGAAACTCATAATGCATGTATCATGTGTGAAATGCTATCTTTGGTACATCCTCATTCTTCACATGCATCCGGTAGTAACCACTATGCAATTCCATCTTTGAGAAGACAATGGAAGAATTGAGTTGGTTGAAGAAGTCATTTATTTGAGGGTGCTAATTCTTTATCATCATCTAGTTCAACATACCATAATAAATGCACATCCACATCTAATCATCTTTCTTCTTTACAAATAGAACTGGATCTCCTCAGGGTGAGACACCAAGTCGAAAGAACCCCATGTCTAGGAGATCTTATAATGGATTATTTATATAACAAGTTCAGTAGGTGCCATGCGATAAGGTGGATTCAAGATCATAATCATTTCTGGTATGAGGTCAATTAAGAAATCAAATTGTCAAGTAGGAGGAAGTCCAAACAACTCATCAAGGAAGTCTCAGACCTTGATGTCACCCAACTTAGAAAGTGTAGGATTGAGAATGACCAAGGCTAGGTAGGCTCTACATTCATGCAGAATGAGTTTCACATGTTTGAGTTCTGAGATGATGAATAATTTCTCATTCAACTCTTTTCCCCCAATACAAATACGCTCACCATCTAGGTGCAACAAACTAACCTTCTTTTCTCCATAGAAGAGGTCCACATTGAATTTCTTTAGCCAATGCATCCCTAAGATAACATTGAAGGCTATCATGTTGAGCATGATGAATTCCAATTTGAATTATATTCTTTAATAAATATAGATCTACCCTAGGTATTTTGAGATAAGAGGAGCATACTCCACCACCAAAAGTATAAACATATAAGATGTGGTTCATATGCAAAAATTATAGTTCTAGCATGGATCTAGATTTGTAAGCTATTAAGTTAATAGATGATCTAGAATCAAATAGAGATTCAATAGGTTGCTGAAGTAAATGCACTATACATTGAATCATCTCATTGTCATGAAAGGCCTCCTAAAATCCATAGCACAGACTCATCACTCATGCCTCTCCATAGGTGGGCATGTCCTTGTTGATTATTGTTGTTATTGTTATTTCTTAGAGGCTATTGTGGACACTACTGTTATAGCATCTATTGAGGGGCTCGTGGCTGAGATGAAGCTAGGGTCCTATGGAGTCAGGGGCACTGGGGCTTGATATTCCTAGATTGACCACATTTTAGGTAGATCACCTGCATTCCTTCTTTCTATTTCACATAATTCATGAGAGGGCACTTCCCCAAGGGTTGATGACAAAAATAACAATTGCACTTCTCATGACAATCATATGAAATATTGTTCTGCTTATTGGGGTTGTGATTCGTAAGTTGACATCCTACAAAAGCCTCAATCGTGAGTGACTTGTCCACCATTTTCTAAAATGTGAGTGGAAGCTATGGTACTAAGTCTCATCCAACCTAATATGTCAATCCTTCCAGAAATAGTGTGTTTCCTAGACCAGAGGCCTAGTGCTCCAACAAAAGGAATGATTGCATGTATGCAAAGACACTTACTGATCCCTACTTCAAGCTGTAAAACTTTTCCTCCTTCCTCAACACAGTGGAGTAGACATATTTCTCATGAAACAAGATGAGGAATTGTTTTTATGTTACAATAGAATATCACAGGTGTGAGCTACTCTATAATGAGAGTAGGTCCACCTAGAACATATGTGGCAAAGTATACCTTCTGGTGAGGAGGGTATTCCATGCCCTCGAAGGTGTGCTCAATGGCAAAGATTCAATCATAAACCTTGTCTACCACGTCAATTTCTCCTTCACCCTTTAATTAGAGCAATTGCATCTTGATGAACTTCGTTAGTGAGTACTCCTTGCGATTCTCAATATAAGATATGGAATTGGCCCGACCCATCATCATAGAAGTAAGAAGTAGGCACATGAAAGCCAACTCATGCTCAGGTGTGAATCTAGGAGGAGGTGAGATACTTGAAATGGGAGGGGGCATTGTGATAATCGTTTGGGTTCCATGATTGGCTTGGGTGCTCGGAGTCACCAGTAGTAGGTCCATCAAGGGCATTCCAAATCGTGGTTGTTACGCAATAGTGAACCTATTCTGGTGGTTCCATGATTGAGAGGACTCTCCATATTCAAATAGATTTCATTCTTTTAAAAGGGATAAATAGATGTAAGAAGACTAACATAGGAATTATGAGATAGTAGTTTACCATACTCTGTGGTCTGATACCATTTTGTAAATAGTGGGACCTACAAGGCACCACTCCCTACATTTTATACTCATGTAAGACCCCATGTATTCATTCACAAAAATGTTCTATAGCAGTAGAAAGGGTAATTAAACTATCACAAGTTTGCAAATAGTTCTAGGTACAAGTCCTCATGGACAAAATAGAAAATGGAGTGGAACTAGAGCTAGGTAGATCAATTCTATTGGGCAACCTATACAACTCATAAACATTCAAAAACTACTATATCTCAGGTTCCTAAACATTGAGATCTCAAGCATATAACCCTCTACAAGGTGGTTAGCTAGTTGTTATGCACCTGGGTGGAAGGAGAACATCACCCAAGAAATAAAAACAAAGTCATGTATCAACATAAGACTGAGTCTGAATGTATAGTTATCATTTTGGGAATTGTAGTGGTGTTACAAGTATGAAAAGAGATGCTTCTTTGAAGAAGGGGTTATTGTAAGTTAGGTAAGTTCAATATGATTATTACAATATAATGAGACATTTAAATTCTGGAAAACAACATTTGACAGAACAAGTCTTGTCATAACTCATCATTTGCAATATCATAAAAGTTAAATATATTTGCATGCATATATATATTTAGACTAAAGATAGATATCGTAGGGGTCAAGAAACTACTGAATCAGTGGTCTAAGTAAATGGCTGGAATAGCCCACCCTGGGCAGAAAAGTGTTCCCCTATATATAAAGAGGTGTTAAAGCACACCCCAAGCAGAATAGCGTGCCCTAATGGTTAAGCATAAGCATTTATGATACATATCTAGGTAAATCATCAAACATGCACAATTAGGGTGCCACGATAATGTATGAGTCATCATTCACATTTCCAAACAACAATGTAGGTGGGGTTATAGACCCAAGGCATCAAGTATTATCAAGTTTGTTGGAATATATGATTCAATGAATTGCAATATAGAAAAATAAGAAAGGGACAATGTTCTAGAGATGCCTCATTATAGGAATTTTGATTTAAGTTAGGTTAATGCCAAAAATTTAAATAGGGATGAGTACATACCTTAATGTGTGACCAACTTACTTAACAACACAGCTAGGTCCAGTTTCAGGTCCTTTCACCACCTATTCATACTAAGTACATATTTTTGATTAATATTAATCACATTAAGTCCTTTCTCTAGAAATATGAGCTCTCTATAAGTGTGGAATTAGACCTCTCTCTCTATATATATATGTGTGTGTGTGTGTGCGTGTTTGTGTGTTTGTGTGTATGTGTGCACGAGTGTGCCTGTACTATTCTGAACTACCAATAATTTGTTATGACTTATGCAAGATATTTATATAACTAATTATCTAAAAAAGAAAATCGTAAAAAGGTTTGCTTTGACTTTGCCATGAAACAAGTGGTAATTAAGTGTGCAACATGGTGGAAAGGTAAAAACATTGTCAATTGACTTGGTCAAGTCTATAAAAAATGACTTGCTTGCCACTGAGATCAACTACCAGTAATACATGGTCCACAATGTATCATTAGGAAATCCTCAATAGGGTTGTCCCCCGCGCGTGCCATTGTCGTCCCATAGGAGATTGACTAAGTCATTGCCTCTAGTCTAGTACCACACTATTGGGGTCACTCCCACTATCGTCACAAACCTATATTGGGGTCAATGTACCTTTGTATCAAGGTTAGAGAATGCCAGATGCTCAGATGATGACATGCTAGGGAGGCAACCAAGAGCAGAGAAATCATCACATAATTATCATTATTTCCCTCACATCTCACACCCACGTGGTCAAAGTCCTCTGTTGGGGTACTCATAGGGCCTTAGTGGGTTTGGCAGCATCAGTTGAAAGACAGAGAATGGCCGATGATGGAAACAAGATCAACTACAACCAAGTAGACATGGAATATAAAAAAGTAGGGGATGACAAGGTATAAAGGCACATGAAACACATTTTTAGGCGACAAAATGACACATTGGTTTCCGACTAAGACTTTCAATTCAACATTGAACCATCACGAGGATAGAATCAATGTCCATTATAGTAATGAAGGTCAATGTCAGTGTGAAGGAACCTATGTTTATTGTTGGGGTGAACCAAAAGGAATCGAGATATCATGGAGTGATGGGAATGAAAAGGGCAAGTTGTATTTTGTCACCCTCCAAATAATTGGCCGGAGATGATCCTGCTCATTTTCGATCGCAAGCTTGTTAGTCAATAGAATTCGGCACCAAATGGGTTCCCTACGATGAACCTCGAACAATTGGATGTATGAAAATCTTGGGTAGAGTATAAGAAAGGTGTCGGGAGTCACACTAAGTCATAAACAAATAGGTTGCATTGTGAATATCTGGTTGCAAGTTTGTGGAGTGGCGACACCCAAAGGCTTTGAATAAGTGTTTCCCATACAAGGCAACATGCAACACCATTCTTGGCTCAAAAGAAATTGAAAATGATGATAATTCAAATGGCAAAGAAATCAAGGCAACAAATTTTTTGTGGAGGGAGGTATCCACGAATGAAGGATGGTGTCTTCATAATGCTTAAGCATGGATAGCTTGTAGGGAAGAGGATGATCCAAACGTTTTTAGATCACATGGACCCCCGTTGGTGGATCATCAATTGCCTAGGATGGACCATGCTCATGTGAGATTGGAGAAATCAAGCAAACTATGGTCGTTTTTGGCATGACACATATATAAATTAATTAAATTCATTTACACTTTATACTCTTCCATCTAAAAAGTTTTTAGTGGTGTATTCAATATCCAATTAACCTCAAAATTTACATGTAGACTAATTTGAGTATGAGAAACTCAATTTTGACCTTAAATTTGCATTTTCAGAATATTTGTAATTTTATTTCTTCTCTGATATTTCTAACTTACTCGAGATATTTAGTTCAACCAGTTAGTCAATTATTATGATTCTTTAGGTGTTCTTTCCCAAACTGCCATCCTAACTCCTCATGATATCTTAGTGTAAACTACCATGGTTGATCATATTTATTAATGTAATAATCCAAAAATTCCTAATATTTTCTCTATATGACTATTTAACTATAAAATTTGAAATACATTGAATAGAAATGCATTAATAGAGTTATTGGATCCCACAGTTCTAGCACATTACAAAATAGAGAAAAAGGGTACTAAAATATTTATTCAAAAAAGAGCAAGAAAAAGGAAAAAGAGGGAGATGTACCTAGATGTAAGGATGTTACAACGCAACACCCCTTAAAAGGATTTTGTCCCCGAAATCATAAGAAAAGAGGGAGGGATGAGTATTCAACATCTCATCTTTAAGCTCCTAATTATTCTTCTCAAGACCATGATGCTTCTAGAGAATCTTTACCAACTAGATCTCTTTATTATTCAACTATTTCACTCTAAAGTTCAAGATCTTCATTGGGAACTCTTTAGAAGACAGATCCTCTTGCAACTCTATAGGTTCAATGGATAGTACATGAGAATGATCTTTCTCACACTTCTTCAAAATTGACACATGGAACACATTGTAAAACTTGTTGTATGAGGGAGGAAGAGCTAAGTGATAAGCACACTCCCCAACCTTATTTGATATTTCTAGTCCCACATATTGGGGGCTTACTTTGCCTTTGACCTTTGACCTGGAAATAGGTCAGATGGGCTTAACTTTTGAAAAGACATTAGTACCCCACTCGATCGAAAGTTCACATCAGACCTCTTCTTACTAGCTTACATTTTCTATCTATCTTAGAAAACCTTCATCCTTTTATTTATCAAAAGTATGTTATCAGTCATCATTTGTATGCAATCATTCTTCATAAGAGAATGATCTACCAAATAACCCCAATGTAGTGGGCAATGATAGGGCTGACCATAGAGTGATTCAAAAGATGGCATACCGATGCCATCCTAATAACTATTATTGTATGCAAACTCGGCTAACGGAAGATACTTATCCCAAATACCTCCCCAATCCATCACAAAAGCATGTAATAAGTCCTCCAGAATCTGGATTATGTGTTCCAATTATCCATCAATTTACAAGTGGTAAGCTATACAGAAATGCAGTTCGAAACCATCTCATCATGTATTTGCTTCTACAAGTGTGATACGGGCTTTGGATCACGATTAGAAATTGTCACCTTAGGGAATCTATGCATGCCAATGATCCAGTCCACATATAGTTGGCCATATCATGTACTTTATATGTACTCTTAAAGGGCAAAAAGTGAAGCAAATTGTTTAGGCAATCAACAACAACCCATATTGAATCATACTCATGCTTTGATTCTAGGAATCCAGTGACAAAGTCCATAGTGATTTTCTTTGAATTCCATTGTGGTATCTCAAGTGGATGGAGAATGCCACATGGTCTCTAATGTTCTCTCTTCATTTGTTGGCAAGTCAAGCACTTTGATACATGTGTAATGATATTTATTTTCATGTTCTTCCACTAGAAACCTCATTGTAGGTCCTTATATATCTTTGTTGTACTAGATGAATCATGTACTTGGGCCAATGGGCTTTTCTTAGAACTATATGCATCAAGTCAGCAACAACAGGAATCAATGCCTATGATAGAAGTAAATCACACTATCCACTCCAAAAGATAAATCTGATTATGCATTCTCAATCAACAACTTCATTTCCTCAAACTCAAGGATGTCCAACAGTGCAGAAACAACTTCAGCAATCCAGGTTGGAGTGACAGACAATGTAAGGCTCCTGAACTTGTTTAATGTGTTGAATAAGCTTAATTACCATAATTGAATGCTTATAACCATAATATAACCTTTTGATATGTTTTGAAATCATAATACAAGCTTATTTTTTAAATTTGGTCAATTTGGACATTGTTTGAACAAGTTATGCAGTTTTATGTCCATTTTGGACTTTTCTGCAATTTACCCAATTGAGGGGTTTTCTTTGCAATTTGTCACATACATTATGTTCCTTAGATGTTATCTTATCATTATTGAGTATTTTGAGCCATGGGGCTCCTATTTGATCCATGGTTTGAAGGTGTTTTCCTCAAGGGTATTTTAGGGTTTACCCCTTCATGGATGAGCTACCTTTAGTAGCTATCAACTAATGAATTATTTAATTGGCTTGGAAATTTGAAAAAAGAGAGATAAGTAGGTTATATGGACGGTGGGGGATCTTCTTGTGTGTGTTCTTGTATATTCTTAATAGTTTAAGGCCATGGACACATGGGGAAACTACTTTTACACCTCATGCTTGCTTCCGTCCTTATCCATGGGCTATATTTACCTCTTCCTTGCCCAAGTACGAAACTTTGCTTTCTTTCTCTTTCCTCTAACCTGGAGAAATGACTACAATTTGTGTTTTTGTAGAAACAAGTGCTCTAAGGTAGAAGAAAACCTCTTTTTGGAGAAGAAGGTCTCCTAGAGCTCCATCTAGCCCTACCTAGGGTTTCCAAGGTCATCTTCTAGGGATTTCAACCAAGGCAAGTTGTTTTCTTCCTTCCTTCTCCATTTCTCTTGCTCTTCTCCTTCCTTGGACCTTCCTATGGGTCAGAACCTTGCAGTTACATGGTAGAAATTTCTCTAAATCTCTAAAACCCTACCTTTCTTGCTCCTTATGCTTAGGGTTTGGTCATTTGATGAAGAAAGGTGCTAGATGGATGAGTTCACAACTTATGCTTGGATTTTATACCCTACCTACTTGTATTTGCTTCTATTTGGGAGTTTATCTTATAATTAGTGGCAAGTTTTATAACTTGATCCACGTTTATTTCTTACCATAAGCTTGCTAGCTCGTGTTCTTGGTTGAAAATAATGATCCATGCACTAAAAAGCTATGCTTGACTTGGATTTTGATTTTTATAATGTTCCCTATTCTGATTTCAGTTCTAGATGAACATGTATCCATGTGTAATTTCTTCCTAAGGTATAATATGAATTGTATTAGGTTGGTTTGACAACCTATGGTGCTAAGCACCTATCAACCTGTGGTCAATTTTAGGGGTTTAAGTTGATTTCTTCTATAAACCCATGACCCGATGGTGGTACCTTTGCAACAACCGATGGTTTTGTATTCATGAAAAATGATGGTGGTGACCAAGGGTGTAAATTAATTTTCACCCCTTAGGTCAGGTTTTGGCTTAATTAGAATCTTAATGATCAACAACTAGGTACCCTAATTATGCTATCAGTCAATGGTGATATTAGCTTGATATTCGATGGTGATTAATAAATATAGTGCTGATCTAACAACCTATGGCGACTTAATAGTCACTAGTGATGGTGGAGCAGGTCTCCAAAACCTTTGGTGAGTTAAGCATGTATATGTAGCATCAATTAAGCCTTAAACCAATGGTTTCTTGGGTCATTCGATGAAATGGTTGAGCCTATACTCTAATTGATGGTTTTAATATATGAACTTGACCTAATGGTTAAGATCTAATGTTTCTTCATCCAATAAATTGAAATGATGCCTAAATGTAATATGTTAGCCCTAATAAAGTGATTTAAATGGTTTCCTTTATGAGATCAACTTAAGAAGCTCGTTTACTGAAGGATTGTTTTAAATAACCAATCACTTGTGGGGTTTACCCTACTCTCAATGGAACTTTTTATGTTGTTAATCAAGGGTTGTCTAGGGTTATATGGTGACTCTTTATAGAGAACAACTCAATGACTTCATAGGTGGTTTGTTCAAGATGTTTACTTATGTAAACAACAAATGGATTTACCTTTTCAACATTTAATGGTTAGAAGTTGATGCCTCAATATTCCCATTGTTTTTGGTGAAGTGTGTAGTGTAATGTTATGCTTTTGATGATGAGAATTTGATGGTTCAATGCCTTAAACTTGTAGTCTTACCCTTGCCCTCATATGATTATGATTTATAATCACCATAATGAATTAATGGGTAACCCTAATGAGGTATAGCTTGTTATACCTAGCTTAAATATAACTAAATAATGGTAATTGGGTATGAATAGTCCTTGAATGAATAATACAATCATGGAGTACTCTCTTATTGTTTTTAAAACTCTAGTATGCTATAACCCGATGGTTACACCTTGATTTATGTGTGGGTTCATACTTGAGAATAGTATGGAATGTGATGGTGATTCTTCACTTTATGCATCCATGATCCAATGGAGTTGCCATGAGTTAGGGTTTGGGTATAAGTGCTGATTAGTAACATTAATATAATTTATCTTGTTGAACCTAACTCTAATGCAAATAGGTAAAGATGAGTATTCATGTTTAACATTCTTATATGATGACATGATGGTGGAATAATCTCCTTATATGATCATTACCTTAATATATTAATTAGTGGTTATCATAGCTACATGGTTGATACTTTCTTATGCTAAACATGTGCATTATGAATATGATGAGGGTTAATCATATCTAGATTCCTTGCATGTTTATGTAATAAAGTAATATTCTTAATGTTAGTCTAACCCTACTATGATTATTTATGAATATCTTCTAGCTCATTAATGCAATATTGTGTTGATCTGGTGTATTATGTGTAAGTGATGTTGTTGAGCCTTATTATAAGGCATGCAAAAATAATGATGATCTTACAGGGAATAGTATGATGGTCTTAATGACCTTTGGGCATGGTTGAGCCCAATATGAGGTGTAATCCTCTTGTGTTGATAAGGGTTGATACCTTGTGATATTGTGAAAAGGATTTATATCTTGTGATAGTATGATGACTAGTGTAGTCTCATGAATGGCAAGTGAATAGTACCATGTGATGATGATTTGAGAAATTATGTTTCACACATTTATATCTTTTGAAGTTGTGATATTTCTATGCTTGCTAGAAGTGAATTAGGGTGTGTATGTACACTTGTTTGATGTAGCCTTAATTCACCCAATTGGCATAAACATGTGCATCTCTAATCATGTAGTGTCCTGTGCTGCAGAGCCATCTTCAGTGTCAGAACTTGCTGGATGGTGAAATGAGTATTCCTAAGGGAAACTCAAAGTGCATACTGTTGAGTATGTGGGGGTGTCAAGTTGAGGATATATCCTTGTCATCCACAATGTAGGTTATGGAGGATGGCTATGGTTATGCGTCCGAAATTTGATGTGAATGAGGACAACTTCGGTTGTACCTCAGATTAGAGGGTTTTGTATACCATGGTTTCTAGTGCCGTGACCTGTACCAAGCTTTGACTATATGTCACTGTAGGGGCAGCTTTGACTGATATGTCACTGCCTTTTTACTCGTACTGATTGAGGGGAAGAGATCTTAGGATACCAACACTCTGAGATCTTATATAGAATCGTACAGCCCTTCGTAGGGGTCGGTTAGACTTTGGGTGGTACGACTCAAACTCCCCAGGGCATAATAAAAGATGTAATACATCTTTGTAGCATACTTGTTTAGGGTTATACACAACATTTCACATTGGATGATAACCCATATTTGTTATACAAAGACTCATTTCTCCATTTAAAAAAATATAATAAAATGAATGTATTTGTCATACGAAGACTCATTTCGTGAAAATGGTTTCAATTTAAAAAAAACCTTATTTGTTATCTTTACATAAAGATGACGCTTAGTGCAATTAAGAGATAGTAGATATACTTAGGTTGTAGATATGCTTAAGATTGTAGATGTGTACATACTGTAGCTTTGCTTATGTTGATAACTATACTGCTACTACTAATTATAATCATGATGCTAGCTATCTCATGTTGTTAGTTATGTTTAGCATGCTAGCCATGCCTTTGTAACTAGAGATGCATATACTACTAATCATGCTTATCCAGATGGTTGTGCTTATGTTGTTAGCTCTTCTTATGATGTTGATATGTTCAACCTATTAGACATGCTGATGTTGTGAGCTTTGCATATGATACTAGACTTATTCATGATGTTAGAGATGCTCATCCTGCTAGACTCCTTATATTGTTAATAGGGATATGATAATAGTCTAGCTAATAAAGATAGTTATTATCTTCTCCTTTATGTATTTTGTTAATCATCAACATTGTTAAGCTTATTTTTTATATATGATTAAACTTCTTAAACCGTCTCATTACCTAAAAATGTTGGAATCAATAAACGTTGTTGGAGGTTATATCTCTTGCTGGGACATGGGTCTCACCCTTGTGGTTTGCCACATTTTTTAGGTATTCAGAAGTGACAAAAACAAACATGTGGCAGATAAGAGGATCTATAGTAATGAATCTGTGAGAAAGTTGATTAGATGTCTAGTGTGTCCTAAAGTCATCCATGTACTCTCAGGTCCGAGCAAGAAAAGTTTGTATATGGTGTTTCAAATGAATTGATATTTTGTTAGAATGTTAATATTTGTTGTGTGGCATATACAAATATTGTTCTCCTGTGTATATATGTTGTGGCTAAGGTGATAGAACAATTTATATCAAAATTCTTGGCATAGTATGGATATAAGAAAGATGTTGAGCACCTATGCAAATGTTTCTGAGCGGGTGCTGATGTTGAAATCAGTTTTAATTTACCCATATTTTTGTGTATGTGGTTAATTGGTGATTGATTGTGTTTTATGTTTTGAGTAATCTTGTTTAGAGTAACATGTTCTCATAGACAAACTTTCCATGAGCATTCTCAACTTATTTATAGACAAACTATCATCAATATCTTACAATTTAGGCTTTCAACTCGATACTTGCTCCCAACTCCTCCACAAGAAATAACAAATAGAAGCACAAATGATGTCCTTATTCTTACTCAAGGTATCAAAAACATCAATGGCTTTGCCATGGTAATAAGTGATGGTGGAGTCATAATCCTTTATACCCCATCCATCATCTCCATGTAGTTTCATATCCTTTTATATCATGAGGTATAATCTTTTATGGTCATGTAAGACTTTCTAATTGTATGCCATACAAGTAGTGTCACTGTATCTTCAGAGCATGAACCATGGAAGCTAGCTCTATATCATGTGCCAGCCAACTCCTTTCATTTTCTTTTAACTGGTGTGATGCATAAGCAATCAATCATCCTTCTTGCTTGAGGACCCATCCCAACCCTTTCTTAGAAGCATTAGTGATGATGACATATGACTTACCCTCAATGGTAAGGCAAAGCATCAGAGTAGAAGTCAAATACATCTTCAACTCTAAGATTATCTCCTCACACTCAAGAGTCCAGATGAACTTTGCATCCTTGCATGTTAGCTTTTTTATGGGAAGAGCCAACTTTGAGAAATTCTACACAAACTTTCTATAGTAACCCACACGGTCTAGAAAACTGCATGTCTAAGAGGGGTTCTTTGGAGATTGCCACTTTGTCACAACTTTGACCTTGACAGGGTCAACAATGATGTGACTTCTAGAGAGGTTACATGTCCAAGAAACATCACTTCATTGAGCTAGAACTCACACCTAAAGAACTTCACATGAAATTTGAGTTATCATAGTGCTAATGGTGTTTGTCCATGGACTCAGAATATATGAGCACATCATCAATGAACACCACCATGATCTTTGGAGATAGGGGAAAAAGACTTGACTCATTAAATCCATGAAGGCATCAGGGGCATTAATCTATCCAAAAAGCATAACCAAAAACTCATAATGCATGTATCATGTGTGAAAGACCGTATCAGATACTTCCTCATCCTCCATGCATACCTGATAGTAACCGCTACACAATTCCATCTTCTGGAAGATAGTGACATACTTCAGTTGGTAAAAAAAATCATTGATATGCGGTAGAGGGTACCAAATTTTTATCGTCACCTGATCTAGCATACAATAATCCATGCACATCATTATCAAACCTATTTCATCTTTACAAATAGAACTAAAGCTCACCAGAGTGAGACACTAGGGCAAACGAACCCCAAGTCTTGGAACTCTCACAACTATATCTTAAGTTTAACAAGTTTAGTAGGTGACATGCAGTAAGGGGGCTTGGAGATTGGATTCGTGCCTGGTATGAGGTCAATGGAGAACTCTACTTCTCGAGTAGGATGAAGTCTAGATTACTCATCACGGAAAACATTTGGAAAGTCTCAAACCACCTTGATATCACCCAACTCTGGCAATGTAGGATTGAGAACAACTGATCTTGGGATCTCTATAGCCATGCAAGATGGGTTTCTCAACCTTGAATTATGAGACAATGAATTTTCACTTAGTCTGATTCCTTCCCCTAACACAAATACACTTGCCATTGGAGTGCAAGAAAATGAACTTCTTTTCTTCATAGAAGAGGACCATTTAACTTCTTCAGCCAATCCATCCCCAACATAGCATCGAAGACTATCATGTTGACGATGATGTAGTCCATCTTAAACATCTTCTTGGATATACATAAATTTTTATAGGGAATTTAGATAAGAGGAGCAGACCCTTCCACTAGGAGTTTGAACATCTAAGATGTGGCCCACCTATAAAGATTCTAGTTCTATCATGGATACAAGTTTGGAATCAATAAAGGTATAAGATGATCCAAAATAAAATAGAGTTTTAATAGGTTGTTGAAGTAATGGACACACTTCACTATCATGAACTGCCTCCCAACGTCCATATTAAAGGCTCGTTCCTCACACCTCTTCACATGCGGGTGTTGACCTTGCTGATTTTTGTAGTTATTGTTGTTTCTTGGAGGTTGTTGTGGACATTATTATTGTGAAGACTGTTGAAGGGATCTTGGCTGAGCTGGAGTTACAACCCTCAGGAGTTGAGGGCACTAGAGGCTAATATGCCCATCTTGACCACACTCGTGACTGATGACGTGTCTTCCATCTCTTAATTGCACATCATTCGTGCGAGGGCACTTTCCAAGGGGTGATGACATATACAATAGTTGGACTTCTCATGGAGATCATTAGAAATACTCTTCCACTTGTTGGGGGTTGTGAGTTATAGGCTGATATCCTAGATAAGCTTTGATTGTGAGTGCCTTGTGTAGGGAAATCAGTGCAACATATAAGGCAGTGAAAACAAAATTTTTAAATGCCTGTTTCCTAAAACACCAAGATCGTGTGAACAACAATGTATCTAGGAAGGAAAGGTAACAAGAGTTATACCTGGTACTGGAGTAAGTCTAGTGACAACTCTTGATGCAATACCATGCTTCTTCTCCAAGCAGCAACACGCTTCTTCTTCAAGCAATGACTTTCTTCTTCTTCATCAACAATTGAACATTCATCTACAATAGCCTCCTAGTCTACCACCATGAATGGTTGTTGACAGTGTTCTCCTAGAGGCAGACAACAACCTCCCACCTCTAGAGTAGTCCATGCGGACCACTGTGAACTTCACATTGTGCTACCAGAGCTAATAAGAAGGAGTTGTCCCTTTTGAATGTCAACCTACTAGAGTTGATTCACTCTCCCACAATTGTCTCTCCCTTTCTATCCCTCCCTTTAATGGGTAGGACTTTTTTGGGCTCTGCATTGGTTACCACAACCAGAGAGGACAACAATTTTTAGAGCAATTATTGGATCTGAGAAGCCCCCAATACCCCTCTATTTATAGGAGAAGCTAGGGTTAGGGTTCCCAATCTATACAGGTGTCGAACGAGACATATTTGCAAATTTTTTGGAACCTATGCATGGAAAACCGATTGGTTCACATGCCAAACTGGTGGGTTCATGCATGAATCAATTGATTAGTGCAGTGAACCATCAGTTCATGTAGTTTTCTATTATGAATCACATTGGTATTCAATGTACGATTAATGCACAACATAACGTCAGCATCAATCCTTGATCCAATTAGTTCATCATTGAAAAGGTGGTTCATCCCATGAATCAATCAGTTGGGACCTGTGATCCGGTCAGTTCACTATGTGAACTTCTCGTTTCACACCCTAGTTAAGCCATTGATCAACCAATGTTGATTCTAATTGACCTTACATTCCAACCGACCAGTTCAACACTTGACCTGGTTGGTTCAGAGTCCAGTCAGTCAACTTTGAACCTTAGTTGTTTAATTTGAATAGATAAACACTTTTAGTAATCAAGTTAAACATCATTCATGAATAAACTCCTATTCTAAGTGTAACATACCAGATCTCGAACCCTACCCTAGAAGTTTAATCTTTTAGACTTAGCCAAACAAGGTTTAGTATAACCCTAATGAGCTAATGGATGTAATTAGACCAATAATATAACATAAAATGTGTCACAAGTATTATATAGAGAGTAACATAATAAATCATGCTTAATAAACCATATATGACACATATGGAGATAATAAGAATATAATTGGATGAATAATGAACTAATGGGCCACTAATGGGCCATATGACATATCTCATAAAAGAAGTCCCAAAAGTGAAATCTAAGTTAAAAATATTTCTCCTTGGGTCCCAATTACATTGGGATTCAAGTTTCACATTATTCACATAATAATAATAATTAATTTAATTCATTTAGGAAAGAGAAGATCTAAATTTTCCCCAAAATATCAAATAAAATAAAAAATGACTCCAAAAGAGGATAATAATCTTGTATTTGTATTCTATATAATAAATATAGCCTTTGGGTGAATTTTCATTCAATTTGGAAGATGTTTGAATAAAAGGTGAAATCAGGAGAGAGAAAGTGTGTAGAACCTTCAAAATATTAAATAAATGAACAAACAACTCCAACATGTAAAATTGATGGAAAATTCATATCCAACACATTAAATATGTCTTGTGTGTGAAGTTTCATAAAAATTGGAGAATCTTAAGGTCATTAATGCATGAGGAAAGAAAAAATAGTAATTTATTTATTTAACATATAGAAGGTTTTCAAAAGGCAAATCTAATTACAAAATTAGAATCTACATCCTTTAATTAGCCTCTCTGCAAAATTTCACCTAATTTGGGTAATGTTTGGACCCTCAATTTTCTTAGTAAAGAAACTTAATCAAACATTATTTAAATGCAAAGTATTTTATCGATTTCCTTGTCACACTATGATTCAGAATCTGTATTTTCTTAAATTTTTAGGTTTAATCTGGACCATTCGATTTTTTATTGGACGACGCTCGACTCATCTCCCACCTTTGGTAGGAGTCCGATTTGATGTGTACTGTGCACATACCTCCATCATGATATTCTCTCAACTTTCTCACCCTCTCCCTTATTCCTTTTCTTTTGCTCTCCTCTCCTCCACCTTCCTTGCTCCTCTCTAAACCCTATGGTCCTATAAATGTTAGGACATCAGCTTCAAATCCCTATTCTGTGTGGCGCCGCCCCCTGCTCTGCTACCTCTTTGTACCTCCAATGCCACTTCCTTCTTTCCCTCTTCTCACAACCTTAGCACTACAAACTCACATAGAACCTTCTGGTGACCTTCACTGCTCTTCTTGGGCCATTTGATAGTGACAGTTTGGCCTCCCTCGTCCCCAGCCAATTTCCATCTTCTAGTTTTACGGTTGGAGACCGTCGAAGCTACCCAGGTCTTGGAATCTTACGAGGGTGCTTCTGGACTCCTCCTCGACCGCAGTCTGTGATTTTTGGGCCTTCAATTTCATGCTTCTGAGGGTAATGTGTCTATGCCTCTTTTAACTTCATGTCTTGGTCATCTGATCCCTATGAGCAGATACCTTGGTAATGTTTCCTTTGCCACTAGATTTCAGTCGCCATAGATTCAATGATCCTCACAGATTCAATCGTGGTGGCAAAAAACCACCTTGTTGCTCATGTCCTCGCCTGATCATAGGAGCTTAGCCACAAGTTTCTCCTATTCGCAGTTTGTTTTGTGGGAGCTAAGGTTGAAGATGGTTCCTCACAATTTTTCTCGTCTTCCCTCTTTTACGATTTGGTTTTGTTCTTTTTCCTAGGGGAAAATATGTCTTTTCACGCACTCATTTTCTCCCTTGACCGTGTGTGGTTTTTCCTTGACTTGCGTTTGACCCAGTCCCACTGACCATCGCCCATTGGGCCACTCAGCCAATGTGGCACCGAGATCTTCCAAGTCACTGTGCCCATGTGGCTTTTTCAGGGTTTCTGATTGGTTGGTTTAAAATATTAATAACTAAATAATTACTGATCAGAAAAATATGGAAAAATACTTGTTAGAATAAAAAAGCAAGATCTATCATTTGGTATTAGTTTTGGTGCCTAAATCCAATGTTGAAAATCTGTGATTTTAATGGATTAGTCTAAATAAGTAATAACTTTTAAAATTCATAACTAAATATATATAAGTTAGAAAAATATAATAAAATATGTTTTGAACTCAAGAAAATATAACCTAAAACATGGGCTAGTTTTGATGACCTAATTCAACATATAATAAAAAGGTTATTTTTAGGGTTTTGAATAATTAATGGAAACCTAACCCTAATTCCACATATATGCATCGTAGGTTCTTTGAAGGCCTAGGCTTGGACCTAGACTTGGCTTTGGACAGAGTAGATTATGAAGTTGAGGTATGTTGTATCCTCTATTCATCTATATTGAGCAATTCATCTATCTTATCATTCTTTTGGCTATGGCCTATACATATGTTTATTTTCTTGATATCATGGTTCATGTGAACTATCTTACTTGTTATAGACTTGGATATTCTCTTGACATCTTTTTCTTATGCCTTGGTGCAAGTTGGACTTATTTGATTATATGTGCCCACTTTGGGGTGGATGTTTACTTGATGACGTGATGCATTTTCCCACTTATGAGGTGGATGTATATGTTGGTCACTTATGTGGTGACTAGTTTGTATAATCTGACTATACTTTCTACTTGCCTCTACATTAAACATGCTATGTGATTAAGTAGCACTAGAGTAGAGTAATTGCATTGGTTTTATTTAAGGCAGATGTGTAATTTCCTGCTGAGCGGATGTGATATTTCCTGCTCTTTTGGGATGGAAAGGAACCTCATACCCAGGGTAAGATGTGTGATTCTTAGCCCATGTTTTATATATTTGGGAGATTGGCAATATTCCTTTCTCTATTAGGTTTCAACTTTATGAGGTTTGGACGTCATTGTTATTTATGTTGTTCTGGGGCTATGATTATCTCACATGCATACATGTTGATGATTATGGGGTGTGTGCCCTACTATCCTTGTATGTGCTAGTATGGCACAATTGTATTTGTTTGTTTATGATAAGTATCTCTTTTTTATTGTTGTTCTCTTCCTTTTATGCCCTTGTGGGTAGTCCTTATCTCTTGCATGGGAAGCCTTTTATTTTGATGTCCCTTATTCTTTATAAATTGCTCAATTTAATTTTTATTATGCACATACCAACATTTGTTGATGTCTTCTATTTTTCTCTTCTTGCTGGGGTATGCTTCCAACCCTAGGTGAAGGATATGGAGGACACAGATTAAAGATATGGACATAGATTGAGAAGTTAAAGCTTGGATACAATCTTGATGTGGTTTAGATATCCCTCTACCAGGATCCTTATGATGTTCTCTGCATGTAAGTTTAAGATGTTCCCTTGTTTTATAATTGAATATAGTCATGTTTTTATTCTGCTACTACACTTTGGTTGTTTTGTATACCATTAATAAAGATTTGAAAATTTTACACCCACTCCAAGCATACCTTTGAAGTGTGTTTGGACTGGAGGTTCTATTGTTCAAATTCTTAGTAGAGAGGTGATTTCACTTCTTTACACCAAGTATATCCTATGTGTGTGACCCTATAGGTCCAATATTACATTAGAAGTGAGTGTCCATGACCAATTATGACATTACAAGAAAAGAGAAGATTCTAGAAACAAATCATTGCTACCTAAGTAATTCAGAAAGTTGGAGAACAACTTCAACCTTCAAACTGCGATCAGTGTTACCGTGATCATGTAGTTCCTTTGTCGCTGATATCCGAATTGAACTTGAGGCATGGAATTGTCATCCTCTCAATGTCCAATCCATGTTCCTTGAACTAGAGCAGACTGTCTGAGATGCATGTGAGTTCACATATCACATATTGAATCACATGAGTATGACCATACATTTCTCAGTCTCTCTTATCAAGTCACATGGATATCAATATCCTCTAGGACATACAAATCCCATCTACATCAATAACACTCAATCCTCATGTGTCGCAGTGCACCCGAGCATCACCTTTATGGCAACCCTTATTCAAGGTCATAGTGGATGATCTCAAAGTACATCGAATGACATGTGATTAGTGTAGTGACTTCAAGTCTAAGAACCACAATCACCACTATCACTATGAGAGCTAATTATGACTACCATTCCATAGTCTCCATGTACCACTCTCATGGTGGGTCTGTCCAATACACTATTCTCTAACATGTATCTGTGTGCGTGACATGATATCACATATCATGACTAATGAGATTCTTTCATCAGTCAACACACACTCTAGTTTGATGTGTTGTTGTTGTCAATTTTGCATGCACAATTATATATGATTAGGGACACAACAAGAATGTATGTACTCTTATCATACATTTGATATGATTGTTCAGGTCATCAACTCAAAGGCATATGCCATCAAGTAACATCATTCTTATATACATCTACTATGTTTGTGTCATCATCTCATGGTAAGACAAACATAATAGATGGAATTACCTTTAATATTATCAAATCTGGTATCTAATGCCCTAATGCGTTCATCATATGATTGGCTCTCTGGGCATATATACCAATAGACTCCCACTTACACTTAGAGCCAATCACCCACAAATCTTATTCCAAGTGATGTTAACATGTATATCATGTTTATGCCACACAAGCACTTTTGTAGTGACTTAACAACGTTTGCTTCAAGTCAGTATGTTGCAATTTTTGCATCTCTTCTTCATAAGACATCTCGTATGAGATGGAAGTGTTGTAGTATGCTATCTGAGATTCATTGCCTAACTAATAGCTCTATTCACACTATTTCTACTATGTCATTAATGGTTGGAACCTCCCACAAGTTCATCTATATGAATGCCTAGATCCATACAGTTTCCTCTATCGTTCTCATAACACCAAGTTAATAGACTTCTATTGTAGAATTTAAACAACTATCTCTAGCTTGGAACTGTGTCCAACTTACAATTCTCATTTAAAGATCAAACACTATTTAGATTGTGATCATTAATTGTATTTGTCATTTTGGAAGCTTGCATCAGTGTAATCTTTTACAACCAACTCTTCCTTATAACCATAACCAAGAAACCAATCCTTTTCATGCTTCTCAATCACTTAAGGATCTTCTTTATGGTAGTCCAATGACCTTCATTGGAATCTGACATACATCCACTCATCATGTCTAATACATACACGATAACTTGGATGATATATATATATATATATATATCCATTTATCATGTTCAATACATACAAGATAAATGGATAAGTACATAACATTGCATACATGATAGATCCAATTGTGAATGCGTATGATATCTATCCATGTGTTCTTGTTCTTCACAAGAACAGGGACACTATGCTCTGGAGAGACTAATTCCATGGATATAGATGAAAACTACTAGAGGGGGGGTGAATAGAGTTTTAAATAATTTTAAACAATTATTTAACTCAAACAACCAATCACAAAAATATTGGACAAGGGGACAAGGATTTAGAGTGGTTCCTACCTTAGCAAATACTAAGGCAGTCAGTCCACTACCCGGTTGCTTACCCAACCGGGATTTGGAAAGAATTTAATTTTATTACCTCGCAAGGACTTTACATAAAATTACAATTCTCTCCCTAAACCCTTCAAGCAGCATTCACCTCGAAGTAATCACACCAACCTTGAAGCAGCCTTCACCTAGAAGCAATTGCACCAACCTTGAAGCAGCCTTCCTCCTGAAGTAGCTTCCCGTTGCAATAACCTTCTTGAAGTAGCTTCCCGTTGCGATAGCCTTCTTGAAGTAGCTTGAAGTCCACCTTCTCCTCTGAGAAGAACCTTCTCCAATTCGCAGCCTCCAACCCTAGGAGTAGCAAGGAGAATACAAAAGATACAAAGGAACAAGAAAGAAAACAAAAATTACAATACCACTTGTAGCTCAAGGCTTGATTTCCTATATCAAGCGTTTTGATCTCCTAACCAATGTATGTAGAAGTGTAAGTGTTGTGGATAGGAGATGCTAGCCTATAGGACACGAAATGAGAGTAATGGAAATGAATGGCCAATGTAGGAATTGTTCTATTGCTCAAAAACAGATTGCCAATGAATATTCAAGCTCAAGTGTAGCACAAGTGTAGCTTGGGTATTTTTAGGTGTCCTAAGGCATGTCCTATTTATAGGAATGGCCTAAGGATGCTTAAGGACGTTCTAGACAACTTCTAGAGGTTTCTAAGTGCTTAACTAGCCGTTAGGTACAAAGTTGTTGCTTTAACAACGGCTAATTAATTAATTCTGCAGTTGCTGTCAGAGACAATCTCGGTCGACAAATTGTCGACCGAGATACCTACTCGGTCGAAGTTTTGTCGACCGACAGGCTCTCTGGATCAACGTTCATTTGCAATTGCCAACTACTTTGTCAGCTGTGTCTAACGGCTACTTGGGTCATTCTCGGTCGAGAAGTTTGTCGACCGAGAGTGTCTCGGTCGAGGAGTTTGGTCGACCGAGATTGACCCTGTTTCAAGGTTTCAATTTAGGCACTAATTATATGTGTGAGTGTGCATAAGTGATCCTATTTGAATGGGATGACTTGTCTAAATGTGGTGTTTAGCTAGGGAGAATCTAACGCTTGATTTACATGCAATCTAAGTACTTGTACATTATATATTTGTACAAGTTTTTACAACAGTGATTACATTGCATGGAAATATAAATATGTAAGCTCTTGGATTTTTCCCTAGTTGCTTTGTCATCCACCTTAATCCTGCACACTCAAGTAGCTCGTTAGATTAATAAGAATGAAATGTTTGTCATCATCGAAACAAAGGGATTTATCATAATGTCCAATTTATCCAACAATCTCCCCCTTTTTGAAGATGACAAACATTTCCTAAATATGAAATAAGGAAATATAAAGCATGTGAGTTTCATACCTGAAATATACCTTTTGTAGCTATTTTTGTTTTTGCAAGTGAATGCTAGCCATCAAGATGAAACTCATTTATATTTTTGATTTTATATTCTTTCTCCCCCTTTGTCATTTCAAAAAGATATCCAAGTTGAATATTTTATTTTTCTTCTCCCCCTTAATTTTATATTATGCTCCCCCTTAAATAGATATTCTATTAGGCTCATGGATTTAATATCATTTTTGTCTAATTTATCCACAGTTTGTTTCTCAATCATTTGCAAAAGATGTTAAGCCTTGAAATGATATGCATTTCCCTTTAAGCTTATGATGAATGTATATTGATTTCTCATCTATCAAGGGATGTTAAGCCCTAAATTAAATGAGAATCCTTTAATCTACAAGGTATATCATTTTTATGAAATTTATAGATTTCTTCATAATCAAGAGTAAAAATACTAAGGTCGTAACAAGCTTCAAATGATGTTTACAATGTTTTTCTAAGCTTCTTAATCAATTAATCCAATTTGTTGTTATGAGCTCCCCCTTAATCTTACAATTTAAGCATTTTAATGCTTCTAAGGTCACAAATGATTTTAAATTTTTTTATTGATTTTGACCTTTATCAAAAGTATACTAAGATTAAGTACAAAAAAAAATGATGTCCAAATAAGCATATTGTCAAAGCTTATTTTAGGTCGCCCTTGACTACGACCATGGCGCCCCTTGGTCAATTTTAATTTTAACCAAGAGGCAAATTATGCAGATTTCCAAGATAAACATTCATATGTGAAGTATAATTTCTGCAGATGGCTATAAATATCAATTTGAAGCACATTAAGATATACCTATTATGAAGACTTAATATGAGCATCATAGTGAAGTCTTTGACCTTGATTTTTCTAGAATGCATGTTTTACATTCATTGTAAATGATGTTTCATATGCTTTGCTACGAGTACATGAATATCAAATCCCATTTCTTCTTATACCCTTATCATAAGATTCTCTAGAAACATATATTTTGAAAGAAAGATTAATATCTTAAAGTTAGGATTTTTGCTTTTGATTTCTTAGAACAAGCAAATAGATAAAAACATTAATATTTTGTTCTAAGAGGCATCGTTTGGCTTGTCATAGCAACATCATCATCATAAGCTGTGTCCACAAGCATTATCTATTATGTCAAGATGCTTTTATGCTAATGACATTTGCAATTATCTGAATCACAATGATCATTCATGGTTTGTATATATGAATCAAAGCTTATTTTAAACCAATGAAACATAATGATCTTGATGAAGCATATCTATGATAGAACAATTGAAGCATGAAATTTAACCCATGGTTTTTATGTAACTAGATCAAGGAATACTTAGAATGGACCTATATGATTCAAGTGAAGGCATGTTGCAAATATCAATGTGTAAGTTGTCTTAAAGATTCATTCATAATTCCAATTAAATTTATAGCAGACTGAGCTAGTCGGTTTCCAGAAACTTATTCGGTCGAACTCTTCTCAACTGAAATATTTTCGGTCGAAGTATTTCTCGACCGGGAATGTTTCTGCAAATTTCATTCAGCAATTTGTATGTTTTGTGTATAAGTTCTGTTATAAGTGTCAAATCCTATTTACTCTTGTTTTAAGATAATATACTTTAGAAGCATTTTTCCTTGAATCCTTACTTTTTATTTCTTAGAACAAATAAATGGATAAACATTAAAAAAATTTGTTCTAAAGAAACATAGTTATAATAATCATGATGCTATAGAGAGGTAGAAGCATATCCATGGTGCAATAATTTAAATTGCAACACATACATGGTTCATGTATAGATATTCCAAGGATTACTTAGGAAAACCATGTAAATTATGATAAAACAGTAATTTCCTTGGTTAAGATAATCATGATTTTTCAGTTTTAAATCCAACCATTGAGAGTAAACCAAAATAGTCTCATATAAGTTTTCAATTTTAAGACAAACTTTTATAACTGATCATGCCGAAGAAACTTTTCAAACAATGAATAAGGTTTGTTCAAGATTAGTCTTCTTACAGCACTTTAGCAATATGTTTAAGGATTTTCTACTCATAATGTTATATAATGTAAACGATCAATATTTCTTGCTACAAAAATTGTCTTCCAAGATTTTATTTTTGATTTGCATGTTAATTCAATCATCAATAACAATTTGATAGCAAACTAGGTTGATTGAAAAACAATTTCAGAAGATTTATGTCAGACTTGACAACAGAAGCCTGCTCGGTCGACCATTTCTCGACCGACAGGTCCCTCGGTCGACAGTGTCTCGACCGAGAAAGGTTCTGTGTTGTTTCAAACCTGTTTTCAAATATTGTTTATAATTAAAAGCAAAAGTATGAAAGTTAAAGCTCTATTTTGTTGAGATATTTAAATATCAAAGCAATATTTAGGTTAAATCTCAACTAATCATATACATTTTGTGAATCCAAACTAAACAAGTAGTTTAAGATGTATATTTGGAAATTTAATTTCTTGGATTAACTTGGTGTCCTATTATGTTAAGTTGAGATAGACATAGAGATATACAACTTAGAGTCTTTGGTCATATCTCAACTTAATTTTATCCATTTAGTTTGGGGGTTTTGGAACCCATACTAACTCAACATTCTTTTTCTTGTATGGGCATGAAAAAGAGTAATGTCCAAGACGTGAGCAATAATGGCAACATATAGAATCAACCTCAAGTCTTTTTCTATGGTTTTGTTCTAGGTTGTTCTTTGGTACAAATGTAGCTTGATGTGCTCGTGTCTTTCTCCAACTAGGTTGTTGATGAGATTTCCCTTTGGGCTTATAACCTAGTCCTCTTCTCCCAATTTGATGATAGGAATCATCCAATATTCTATCAAGGATTCCATTGTTGCTTAACCTACTAACTTCTTGTTGCAACTTAGCAATCTCATCCATGCTTTTCTTAATATCTAGTTTTGCTTGATCTAGATTAGATGATAAAGAATTCCTTTCTTTCACTATATTATCATAATCTAGATGTGTACACAAAACATGTTGTTTTTGAAGATCATTTAACTTTGCAAGTAATCCAACCTTTTCTTGATATAGAAGATCATAATTTGTTTCTAGAGTAAAAATCTTCACATCACTACTACTTAGAGATGATTTCAAAGTACGATTTTCAAAAACAATGCTATCTTTTTCAAAACCAAGATTATTCAATTTAGCATATAAATCTTCATTTTCGGATGTAAGAGCAAGAAGTCTAGCATTTAACTCATCGTTTGTTTTACTAGATTTCTTTAATTTCTTCTTGCACTCAATATACTTATTGTGTGTTTCTTCAAGACTAGAAATTAGCTCTTCTTTTGATAAATCAAGAAGGCTTACCTCTTCTTCTTCTTCTTCATTGGTTGTAGCAATGAGACAATTTTTGTGCTTTTCCTCTTTCTTCTTTTCTCTCCATGGACAACCGATTGTTGTATGGTTTGGTCCTAGACACCAATTGCAACTTGTTGTAGGTTGGTCCAAGTTGTTCCTTTGCCTGCGGTTGTAGTCACCTCCACCCTTCATTCTTCAAGACCTGGTTAGGGTTCCTTGAAGCCTGCTCTGATACCAATTGAAAACTACTAGAGGGGGGGGTGAATATAGTTTTAAATAATTTTAAACAATTATTTAACTCAAACAACCAATCACAAAAATATTGGACAAGGGGACAAGGATTTAGAGTGGTTCCTACCTTAGCAAATACTAAGGCAGTCAGTCCACTACCCGGTTGCTTACCCAACCGGGATTTGGAAAGAATTTAATTTTATTACCTCACAAGGACTTTACATAAAATTACAATTCTCTCCCTAAACCCTTCAAGCAGCCTTCACCTCAAAGTAATCACACCAACCTTGAAGCAGCCTTCACCTAGAAGCAATTGCACCAACCTTGAAGCAGCCTTCCTCCTGAAGTAGCTTCCCGTTGCAATAACCTTCTTGAAGTAGCTTCCCTTTGCGATAGCCTTCTTGAAGTAGCTTGAAGTCCACCTTCTCCTCTGAGAAGAACCTTCTCCAATTCGCAGCCTCCAACCCTAGGAGTAGCAAGGAGAATACAAAAGATACAAAGGAACAAGAAAGAAAACAGAAATTACAATACCACTTGTAGCTCAAGGCTTGATTTCCTATATCAAGCGTTTTGATCTCCTAACCAATGTATGTAGAAGTGTAAGTGTTGTGGATAGGAGATGCTAGCCTATAGGACACGAAATGAGAGCAATGGAAATGAATGGCCAATGTAGGAATTGCTCTATTGCTCAAAAACAGATTGCCAATGAATATTCAAGCTCAAGTGTAGCACAAGTGTAGCTTGGGTATTTTTAGGTGTCCTAAGGCATGTCCTATTTATAGGAATGGCCTAAGGATGCTTAAGGACGTTCTAGACAACTTCTAGAGGTTTCTAAGTGCTTAACTAGCCGTTAGGTACAAAGTTGTTGCTTTAACAACGGCTAATTAATTAATTCTGCAGTTGCTGTCAGAGACAATCTCGGTCGACAAATTGTCGACCGAGATACCTACTCGGTCGAAGTTTTGTCGACCGACAGGCTCTCTGGATCAACGTTCATTTGCAACTGCCAACTACTTTGTCAGCTGTGTCTAACGGCTACTTGGGTCATTCTCGGTCGAGAAGTTTGTCGACCGAGAGTGTCTCGGTCGAGGAGTTTGGTCGACCGAGATTGACCCTGTTTCAAGGTTTCAATTTAGGCACTAATTATATGTGTGAGTGTGCATAAGTGATCCTATTTGAATGGGATGACTTGTCTAAATGTGGTGTTTAGCTAGGGAGAATCTAACGCTTGATTTACATGCAATCTAAGTACTTGTACATTATATATTTGTACAAGTTTTTACAACAGTGATTACATTGCATGGAAATATAAATATGTAAGCTCTTGGATTTTTCCCTAGTTGCTTTGTCATCCACCTTAATCCTGCACACTCAAGTAGCTCGTTAGATTAATAAGAATGAAATGTTTGTCATCATCGAAACAAAGGGATTTATCATAATATCCAATTTATCCAACAATAGATAAGTTTTTCTCTCATTGAGATTGCATGCTGAACCCTTCAACATCTTGCCAATGTATGTGCTCTTTCAAGAAGCTTTATAGATCTATCTCTATAGATCTTCATTCCTATCACATAGGATGCTTAGCCTAAGCCCTCCATAGAGAAGGTGCTTTCTTTTCCAAGTTTTAATATTTGTAGGTTAAGGATGTTATTCCCCCATCATTATTTGGAATATGAATATGGTCCCATGAAATCTTTTGTAAGCATAGATTCCATCTTCATTCTGACTCAAGTCAAACCCTTTGACTATCTTGTCAAATAGAAGATTCCAGCTGTGAGATGCTTGCTTCAATCCATAGATTGACCTTTGTATCTTACAGACTTTATTTGCAATATTGGATTTATAAAACCTTTAGGTTGTGTCGCGTACTCATCCCATACAATATTTCAGTTAAGGAATGTAGTTTTAACATCCATTTTACCAAATCTCATAGTCACATTAAGTTGCAATAGCAAGCATTATCCTGACGGATTTAACCATGGAAATTGGTAAAGGATTTCATCATGTTCAACACCTTGAACTCATTTGAAACTCTTTGTAACCAATCTAGCCTTCCATGTTGGTCTTCTCTCAAAGACCCAATTGCACCCTATGGGTGTTACCTCTTAAGGTGGATCCATCAAGGTCATACCTTGTTGGTGTACATGGAGTTCATCTTTGATCCCATGACCTCAAGCCATTTCTCAAAGTCTGGTCCCTCAATAGCTTCTAATTAGGTTGTTGGCTCATCATCTTATGACCAACTCACCACCTTTATGAGTTATAAGATATCGTAATATTTCAAAATGAAGGTGTGTTCTACTAGAATTACAAGGTTTTGTGTTAAATACGGAACTTGAGATTCCACAACAAGTTGTGATTCTCATTGTCCCTAGTGTACCTATTTACGTTCAATGTTTTGTTGTTTGTCTCGAACATTTCAGGTTCTACTTTCTCCCACTGATTCCTTTGAATTTAAATTTCTTGTAGGAATATAACTATCCTGGAAACAAACATTTTTGTCGTCAGATTGGGATAGGACCAGTTTTTAACAAAATAACATTTATGTGATTTGTGGACAAATTTTTTCAAGAAACTATTTTCTTATATAAGCTTTCACCCCTAATCATTACAAGAGACATATCGAGACACTTCCCAAGCCATACCTCTTATGGTGTCTTTTGAACCATTTTAGATGGTACATCATTTGTGTAAAGAATGTGCCAAAAGGAAATTGGAAGATTAGCTAGATTTATTGATAATCACACCATGACCTACAAGGTGTGATTCCTTCTTTCTGATACATTGTAATGTTCTAGGTGGAGTTCATTGTGATAAACTATCACAGTCTCTCTAAAAGGTTTTTCAAACTCTTGGTTTAAATTATTTCAACATTGATCATATCAAAGTGTGTGAATACTTTTACCAAGTTGGTTACGTACTTCATTTATGATATCATTGAACACTTCAAGAGATTCATACTTGTATTTCATTAAATATAAATATTCATATAAAATGATAACATTAGTAAATATAATGAGGTACTGGTAACTACCTTTAGCATTTATTCTAAAAGGTCTATATACATCAATATGTATGATCCCTAATAGAATAATCGCTCTCCCACTACATCTAGTGAAGATTTTTTTTTCATATTGCCAATAAATAAGACTTGCATGCATCTATTGGTTCAATAACTAAAAGAGTCTAGATAACCATCATTATGGATTCTTGAAATGCAATTCTTATTTATGTGCTTTAGATGATAATACTATATGTATTCATTGTTTGAGTCATCAAGTTAGATATGTGTCATACACATTTGTCTCTACAACTATCAAGTATAAATTGTGAGACATCGCCATATAAGATCTCATCTTATACATCCAAACATTAATTCTTGTCCATACAAGATACATGGTGTTTTCATCAAAAGTAGGTACATAATAGAAATTCATTAATTCTATTACATGCCCATGAATGACAACTTCCAACTGTAGTGGCAACAAATCTTACTCTGCACAGTTTTTAACTTACTTCTTCTCAGGTCCTGAAGTAGATATCTTTATCTCCTTCTTCTTCCTGAGATCCTCTATTAAGAGGATAGTTCCTTTTCTAATGTCCAATTAGGCAACAGTGGTGGCACTTTCTTCCTTAATCATTTAAGGGAAAGGGACATATTCCTTTTGCACTTACCCTTCTCTGTATGTTGAGTGTTGAAGACTTGGACTTCAGCTTAGCCTTATAACTCTTCTTGGCCTTGCTTTTTCCCTTGGACTCACTTCCGATGATAACTATCACAGATTTGTCCTTATTCATTTGTGCTTCTGCATCAATATGCCAAGCAACTCAAACAATAGTTTGGCCAAGTAACTTAAGTAACATCACCTGATAAATTGGCTATATGATTTAGGCAACACTTGTAGGATCATATATGTGGTCAACTCTTAACCTAAAAGAAATCCCAGTATCTCCACATTCCCAATGATATTGAGCACATGGGGCTCTAGTGGATCTGCTTCTTTCAATTTGCACTCAAACAACACTTTGCAGACATTACACCTTACTTGCTTTACATGATTCTTAAGATGTGTTTCCATCTTAAGAATGTCCATGTTTTTCATACAACTCATAGTTCATAAAACATATCATACGGTACTCCGTGTCTAAGGCATCATTGGCATCCTTCAAGTAAGCATCCATTTTAGCCTTAGGTGCATTTGGAATGGGTTCCTTTGGCTCTGGTCTTTGAAGGACATAGAGATTTCACTCATTGGTGATAACGTTTCTCAAAGTCCAAAACCAGATGTGTAAGTAAATCTTGTTTAGTTTTGTCCTTCTCAATGAGTGATCAAAATAATAACATGTTTGTGTTTGGCATTAGATTCTACAAAGAAAAATCACAACTTTTCAAAACATTTTTTATTTGTTTGATTTGATAAGTTAACAATATTATTTAGGCCTTTAATTAATTATCACTCCCACTATTTTGTTCAAATTGATAACTCTCATGTATCAATTCAGAAGATTGCAACGTACAATCTTCTAGTGAGCCAAGATCCAATATAATTGAATTATTACCGGCTAACACCAGCGCCCATAACCAATTCTTAAGGTAGGCAACTTGTTCCAATTGCATCTCATGCAATTCTTAGATAGATGGTACGCACTACCTGAAAAACCACTAGAGGGGGGTGAATAGGGTTTTATGATTATTTTTAATATAATTTAACTCAAACAACCACAATTGAAATAATAAGAAGGAGACAAGGTGTTTAGAGTGGTTCCAACCTTAACAAATACTAAGACAGTCAATCCACTACCCGGTAGCTTAACCAACTGGGATTTTGAAAGTATTAAATTTTATTACCTCACAAGGATATTATATAAAATTACAATACTTTCTACACCCTTTGGACAACCTTCACCTTGAAGTAGTCACACCAACTTTGAAGCAGCCTTCTTGAAGTAACTTCAAGCTCCCCCTTGAAGTAGCCTTCCTCTTGAAGTAGCTTCCCATTGCAACAACCTTCTAGAAGTAGTCCAAAGATCTCCTTCTTCACCAAGAAGATCAAACCCTCTCCAATCCGCAGCCTCCAACCCTAGGAGTAGCAAGGAGAGTACAAAGAATAAGAAAGAACAAGAAAGGAAATGGAAATTACAATTACCACTTTGAAGCACAAGGCTTGATTTGCCTATATCAAGCGTATTGATCTCCTAACCAATGAGTATTGAAGTGTAGGTTTAGTGGATAGGAGATGCTAGCCTATAGGACACAAATTTGGAGCAAGGGAAATGAGTATCCAATGCTAGTGTTGCTCAATTGCTCAAAATAGATTGCCAATTACAAGTATGTAAGCTCAAGTATTGCACAAGTGTGTGTTAGGGTGTCCTAAGGCTTGTCATATTTATAGGAATGGCTTACAAGTGCTTAAGGACGTTCTAGACACTTTCTAGGGGGTTCTTAGTGCTTAACTAGCCGTTAGGTACACATTAGTTGCTTTAGCAACGACTAGTTAATTAACTCTGAAAATTGCAGACAGAACACTTCTCAGTCGAAGTCTTCTTGACCGAGAGTCCTTCTCGGTCGAAGTCTTGTCGACAGAGGGACTGTCTGGAGCAAGTGTGTATAACATTCTGATCCAAATCCCAACTACCTTGTCTGTTGTGTCTAACGACTACTTGGGTCTTTGTCGGTCGATGAGTTTGTCGACCGAGAGTGTCTCGGTCGAGAAGTTTGTTGACCGAGATTGACCCTGGTTCAATGTTTTAAACTAAGTACTGAGTGTGTAGTTATGACACTATTGTAGGGGATGACCTATCTAAGTGTTGTGATTTGTTAGGGAAGATCTAAACACTTGATTTACATGATATCTAAATACTTGTACATTATATATTTGTACAAGTTTTTACATTTGATCACAATCATGAATTAAATCAATTTTGAACATATAGATCTTCCAAGTTGTATCATCCACCTAGTTCCTGCAACACTCAAGTAGCACGTTAGATCCACACGAATGAAATGTTTGTCATCATCAAAACAAAGGGATTATAATAATATCCAATTTAGCCAACACTACCCCTTTGCATAGTCCATATGCATGCCTCTAGGTGCTTAATCTCATTAAGGACACCTAGTTAAGCATGAACCAAAAGCCAACACAGTAGTAATGCACCCTGCTTGGTTGTCCCACATTACTACCATCACACTTCCATGAGATAGACAATGCACCACCCTTGGGGTGCCCACGCTTAGTCAATCAAGATTTTCATGTGTGTTTCTAATGGAAAGAATCTAACACTTAATATGTTATTGAGGAATTTTATATATAGACAAATATACATATCCAATCACCACGTGCTTATGTATCATATACATTATATAACCACAAAAAAACCATGCAATTAAAAATATATAAGAAATGGCTATGGCCAGTCTAATGCAATTCCTTGGAGCCACAAGAAATTTCTACAACCTAAGGTTCGCATCATATGTACAACTTGTTGTTTGTGAAGATCCATGCTCAAACCAATCTGGGTTGATCGGTTCAACTCTTGAACCAATTGGCTCGCCTCCTGGCTACTCAGTTGGGATGTTGAAATGGTCATCTAGTTTCAAGTTCAACTAATGTCCAGACTCCTCCAGCTAGTCGGTTGGGCTACCGGTCAATCAGGTTCATCCTCCTATGATCTCCTGCTCAATCCTCCATTCTATCGTTTCGTCTCACGAGCCGGTCAGTTCATCTAGTGCAAAATTTCTTCTCATGACAAAATATAAATTAAAAGTATCCTATTTCATATTACATTGTTAAAGGGAAACCTCAAGTTACATTTGAGGGGAAATAAGAAGAAGATCATCAATTTACAGTTGGAAAGGAGAGAGAGGCTTAGCGAGATATAAATAGGAATAAAGAACCACAATCATGCACACATAGATCTAGGGTTATTGGCCATAACCATGCTAACATCTACCATCAAAACACATTTAGGGTGACGTGCATGGATTTCATATATATATATATATATATATATATATATATATATATATATATATATAGAGAGAGAGAGAGAGAGAGAGAGAGTCAGGCTAGAATACACTCGAGTGTACATATCACATGGATACACTCAAGTGTGTTTGCATATCAAGACTATTTTTTGCAAGATCTAAACCATTGATCTTCATTGTCATACTATAATTAGGCTACATACAAATTTTGAGCCCATTTGGATGAGTGAAAGTCACTCATCCTAGGGCAACAAAATCGACGCACGAAACTAATTTGAAATGCATAATTTTTGCGGTCTTTTTAACATGACCTATAACGATCCAGATGTGCTCAAATTTTTTATATGGGTTATTCACAAAATGATTAAGAAGATCAATGGATTAGATTTTTGAAAAAAATATTGCATCATGAAAAACTTCTTGAGTGTATTCTACTCCGAATACACTCGAGTGTATTCTAGCGTGTCTCTCTCTCTCTCTCTATATATATATATATATATATTGTTTGTGGAATCATATGTGATTATTAATCAGATATGTACATTAACCAGTTTAATATTCACATCGTATAGAATAAAAATAAATTCGATCATATCGATTTAAATCCAAATATACTGTAAATTGATGTGACCATGATACCACTGTAAGGAAATTGGGGCGACAAATAAGGCAACATAAATAAAAGTTTTAAATGCTCATTTCCCAAAATAGCAAGATCGTGTCAACAATAATGTGTCTAGGAAGGAAAGGTAACAAGAGTTATACCTTGTCCTGGAGCAAGTATAGGGGCAACATTTGATGCAATACCGTGCTTCTTATCCAAACAGCAACACACTTCTTCTTTAAGCAACAACTTCTTCTTCAATAATACTTGAACAATCATCAACAATGACCTCTTGGTTTGGCACCATAGACGACAGTTGATGGTGTTATCCTTGTGGTAGATGACAACCTCCCACCTCTAGAGTAGTCCACACGAACCACCAAAAACTCCACGCTACACTACTCGATCCAACGAGAAGGAGTTGTCCTTTTTAAATGTCAACCTACTAGAGTTTATTCTCTCTCCCACAATTGTCTCTCCCTTGCTATCCCTCCCTTTATCAGGTAGGAATTGCTCGATCTCTCTATTGGTTACCAAAACCAGGGAGGAAAATAATTGTAAGAGCAACTATTGTATCTGAGAAGCCCCCAATACCCCTCTATTTATAGGAGAGGCTAGGGTCAGGGTTCCCAATCTATGCAGGAGTCGAAGGGGACAAATTCACAAATTTTCTAGAACCTATGCATGGTGAACCAGTCAATTTGCATGACCAACTGGCTAGTTTGTGAGTGAACCTATCGATTCATGTAGTGAACCGGTTGGTGGGAGTGACCTGATTACACCACACACGAGTAGGTCCATCTAGAATAGATGTGGCAAAGTGGACCATCTAGTGAGAAGGGCACACAACACCCTCGAAGGTGCTCTCAATGGGAAATACCCAATCATCAGCCTTATCCACAATTTCAATCTCTCCTTCACCCTTGAAGTAAGGTAACTACATCTTGATGAACTCCGTCAGTGATTTATCCTTGGGCTGCCCAGTAGAAGATATGGTTGACTCGATTCATCATCGTAGAAGTAAAAAACTAATGTAGGAAAGCCAACTCCTACTCATGTATGAAACTAGGAGTAGGTGGGATACCTGAAATAGAAGGGGCAACATGACAATAGTCAGGGCTCCTTGAGTGACTTGGGTGCTAGGAGTCATTAGCAGTGGGTGTATCAAGGGCATCCCAAACTATGGTTTTTGTGTAGTAGTGAACCCAGTCTTCTAAATCTGTGATTGATAGGACTCTCCATCTTCAATCATATTTATTCTATTAAAAGGGATAGATAGAGGTAAGAAGCCTATTATAGGGGTTCTGGCACACTAGTTTAATGACTACTTGCCTCTAGTACCATTCTGTAAAGAGTGAACCCACAAGGAACCAATCCCTACATTTATTTTGAAAATACACAAGCAAGACCCCATGTATTCATTCACAAAAAGTACATTAGAGAGTATGGTAAAATATTCTAAAAATGGTATGATCAACTAAGCAGATAATAGTACAGTAGAGGAAAGTGAAATTAAACTATTACAAGTTCAAAAATACTTCCAAGTACAAGTCCTAGTGGATGAAAAAGATAATAGAATGTAACTAAAACTGGTAGATCAATTCAAGCGGGCAACCTAGACGTATCCAAATCTTTCACAAACTACTACAACTCAGGTTCCTCAACACCCAAATCATCAAGAACCTGAACTCCACAAGGTGATCAACTGGTTATTGTGCACCTGGGTGGAAGGAGAACATCACCCAGGAAATAGGAAATAAAGATATGTATCAGCATAAGACTAAGTATGTTTGTATAATCAACATTAAGGGCATTTTGGTGGTGATATAAGTATGAAAAGATATGCTCCCATGAAGAGGGTTCCATTTAAAGTTAGCTAAATTCAAAAATATTGATTACAATAGAACGAGTCATGTAAATTTTAGAGAGTGACATTTGAGAAAACAAGTCTTTCCGTAATTAATCATTTGCAATATCACCAACAAACAAATATATGGCATGCATATATCTTTAGACTAAAGACAACTATAGTATGGCCAAGACACTACTAAGTCATTGGACTAAGTAAATCGGTGGAATATCACACCTTGGTCAGCAAAACACACCCTTGTATATAAAAAGGTGGCAAATCACACCCTAGGAAGAATAGCATTCCCCAATGGTTATGCATAAGAATTTGCGATATGTATAACTAAATATCAAACATGTGCAAATAGGGTGGCAATAAAACGTATGCGTTATCATTCAAATTTTGAAGTACAAACAAAAATGATCGCGGGGTCATAGACCCAAGGCATAAAAAATTATCAAGCTTAATGGAATCATATGATTTAGTGAATTTCTATATAGGCAGATAAGAAAGGACCAATATTCCAGAGACGCCTCATTATAGGAAATTTGATTTCAATCATGTTAATGCCCAGAATTTAAATATGGATGGGTACATGCCTTAATGAATGTCCATTTCCTTCAACAACACAAATAAGGTCAGGTTCATGTCCTTTCACCACCTATTCATAATCAGTGCATATTTGATTAATATTCATCCCATTGAATCCTTTATTTGAGAAATACCCTTTTTTAGTGTAGAATTAGATCTTTATATCTTATTCGATATGTATTGTTTTTAATACTTCATATATATATATTTATATGCATTATTCAAATCTACTAATAATTTATTATGATTTATACGAACTTATTTATATTATTGGTTATCTATAAAAAAATGATAGAAGGTCCGCTTTGCCCTTGCCAAAAAAACAATTAACAATTGGGTGTGAAATAGGGTGTGGAAGGTAAAAACCCTATCAATAGATTGGGTCAAGTCTATATGAACTGACTTGGTTGTTGCTGAATTCAACTGCCAGAAATACATGGTTCGCAAGGTATCACTAGACATCCTCAATGGGATTTTACTTTTCTGCTTCATTGACATCCCATAAGAGCTTGCCTTCAAGACATGGCCTCTTGTCTAGTGTCGACAGAATTAGTATCACTCTCATTATCCTTACAGAACCATGTTAGGGCCAGTGTACGATTGTATCAAGGTCAAACAATGTCAAACAATTAGATGATAGCATGTTAGAGAGGTGACCAACCAACATAGAAAACTTCATTGAAGCAACATTGTTTCCCTTGCCCCTCACCCCATGCAAACAAAGTCCTCTGTTGGGGAACTCACATGGCTTTAGTGGGTTTAACAAGATCAACTAGAAGCTAGAGAATGGTTGATGAGGGAAACATGATCAATTGCATCTAGGAAGATAGGGGAAGCTAAATAAGTAGGTGGTGGCAAGGTGAAAAGGCACATGAAACATATCTCAGGTGACAAAATGACACATTGATTCTCGATTAAGACTTTCGATTACTATAATGCCTAAAATTTGTGAAGTGGCAACACCCAAAGGGCTTGATGATGCATTTTATGTATAAGTCATTTCACATTGCCATCTTGTCTCAAAAGAAATGGAAGATAATGACTATTTAAATGGAAAAGATATTAGGGAAAATGATTTACTATGGAGGGAGATATCCTCAAACGAAGGTTGGTGTCTTTGTAAAGCTCAAGCACACATGATTTGTGGGGAAGAGGATGATCCTCATGCCATTAGATCACATGGACCCACATCTATGGGTCTTTGATCGCCTAGTTTATCCCACACACATGCAAAAATAGAGAAATCAAGTGACAATGGTCATTTCTTCTATGACAATGACATAAATTAAGTAATTCATTTAGATAAGCCAGATGGTTTCTATTTATCTCACCCCTCTCAAGCAAGCAATATCGTCATGGACAATACACTCATCCGTCATATTAGTAGAATTAAACCTGATAGTACTACTACCATTACAAGCATCTAAGTTGATTACATTCACTAAGACTAATGGAGGATTTCTATAGAAATAAAAACCTCCAGTGTTTTTGAGGTGAAACTTAGCTAACTGATTACTTTCTCTTCCAACATACGAATAAGACCAGTCATGTTTCCAATTCTGTCTGACAGCTACTATCCATCTTGCCAACATAGGGTTATCTAATGTATTGTTTTCCAGTGCATTGATAACATTCTTGGAATCCAACTCAAAGTATAGCCTGTTGCCCGCAAATTCCAATCCTACCTCTGAAGCAAGGGCAATGGCTTGAACCTCTGCCTCAAGTACACTCCTAGCCATTGTTATCTTGCCCCATCCTCCTCTATAGTTTCCATTACTATCCCAACATACAACAACAAGAGACAATTGAAGAGTATGAGAGTTGAAGGTTGCGTCCGTGTTAAACTTCAGAGAGTTCTGTAATGGCTTCCTCCACTTCACTCCAGTAGAGTTAGATTGTTGAGGTGTAGTATCGTGTGACAAAGCCTGGAGATGGATGTACACATCCTTCATGATTATTGCTTTGACATAAGTCATAGTCATCCTCTTATTCTAAAAAACTTGTGAGTTCTGATTCCTCCAGATCTACCAGCAACCTCCTGCAAAGATAATGTCATGAGGCCTAGTTGTCGATAAATTATACGCAATCCAATTCTAGATATTCATTTCACTAAAGAAACTGCTCCAAGTTCCCACGTCTATAACCTCCCTCCAGATCTTTGAGGCATGTATGCAGTCCCTAAGAGCATGTAGCATAGTTTCATCGTCTTGTCCACAGAGAGGGCACGTTTTATAAGTTGATATGTTTCTCGCAGCCCTTTTGCAATTGGTTAAAATTGCCCTGTGTCCAACCGACCACATGAAATATCTCAGCTTCATTGCAATATTTGCCTTCCAAATCACCTTCCACTTACCATTGGAAATGATGTCTTTCCCTTTCCTCAGAATCTCATAGGCACTACAAGTAGTAAACTGACCTGAGTTAGTATGACACCAGGCCTGAATATCAGCCATGTCAGTGTTCAAAGGTAAAATGGTACAGGTCACCTTCTTCACTATGTCTGGTGGTAACCATTCCTCCAGAAATTCCTTGTCCCAAGTGTTTTCAAAATTGATGAGACTTGCAACTTTAAGGTCCTCCAGTTCCCTAGGGATTGGTTTGATAACCAGATCCTTAAGCGCGTGAGGTCTGCCTCGCCATTTATCTGTCCATACATTCATGTCCCTGCCATTGATTGGAATCATAACAGAGTTTTCATGGATGAAGGATTTGTGATGCAAAATTGCGTGACCAAGTCTGGAGATAGTTGGTTGAGAACCAGATTTGTATGCCACATACTTTGGTCAGATCCCTTCACACCAGAAGGTCTTTCTATTTGCACTTAACTCCCAGGCATGCTTAACGACCAAGGCTTGGTTTAGTTCCCTCATCGATCTTAATCCCAAGCCACCGTGTTTCTTATCGCAAGTAAGCTTGTTCCATGCCACTAGTGAGATAGGGTGTTGCTTATGACTGCCTCCCCATATGAACGAATGAATTGAACTATCAATACATTCACATATCTTCATTGGTAGTACTGAGGTCTGCATTACATAACTCGGGATGGCAACCGGTATGGACTTAGCTAAGCAAACTCTTCCGGCTAGACTGAGAGTGCGGGCAGACCATGAGTTGATACTGGAGGAGATTGATGAATGCATATTCATCACGATTTCTAGTCACCTTTTTGGAACCAATTTGATTCAATACATCCAATTTCATTTACTTATTCTCACAATATATAAAATTACTTAATCGGTTCAATTATCAAGAATATTCACTACATTTATATTGATTTTATGCATGTCTTGATGAGGTTCAATCATCATATGGAATTCATTCAAAGATCCTCTCAACTTTGGTCTTCACCTAACAGTTTCACCTAACAGTTACACCAAACAGTTTCACCTAACAGTTTCACCAAACGTTTTGTCCTAGCAGTCTACCCATTCGGTTTTGACCTCTCGGTCTTAGCCTTTTTCCCACACGGTCCCCCTTCCATCATTCCCCCTTATACGGTCTCAAAACCGCATGAGGCCAAATGTTCTCAAGACTGTTTGAAACCCATCGGTCTTCGAGACCGTTTGCATCGCCAAACCATTTGGACAACGAAACTGTTTGAACAACAAAAACCGTTTGATGGCCATCGGTCCTCAAGACCATTTGGACAATGAAGATCCCAAGACCATTTTCCCTCAAGACCGTATGATCACTGAAGATCGTTTGGGACACACAAGCAAAGACCATTTGGTCCCAAGACCGTTTGGAGCCATACGGTCCCAAGACCGTTTGCCCTCAAGACCGTATGATCACTGAAGATCGTTTAAATCCAGCAAGAGGAGACCGGTTGGTGACTAACGGTTTCAAGACCGATTGGTTCCATACGGTCTCAAGACCGATAGGCCAGTCATTCCCAAGACCGTTCGGTCATTCGATTGATCTGCACGATCATTTGAAGGAGGATTTCCAAGACCGTTTGGATGTCAAATGGTCTCTAAGATTGTTTGCTCCAAATCGTTCAACCAGACCATTTGCTCCAAATCGTTTGGAGCAGGTTCATGCAGAAAATCTGAAGACCCCATCAGATCCTATAAATAGGACCCAAGGGTCCTCATTTGACATCGATTCCAGGACACCGACAGGCTGCCCAAGTGCAAGGTTTGATCAGCTTCATCCTCCACACCACCCTCCACACCATCCACCTGCTCCTCTTGATGCTAAGCAAGGAGAAGAGAAGAGAAGGATGGTGGAGAAGAAGCTCTACCCAGTCTACCTTGGAGGTTCCTCCTCCTCATCCAGATCTGCCTTGACATGACGTAGAAGACCACATCATCTTCACCGAGCTGCGCCCACCTTCTTCATCATGCTCATGGTGGAATCTTCCCTCTCTCTTCTTCTTGTTTCTCTCACCATGAGCGAGTAGTCCACTTTCACTGGGGTGCGGGGACTAGCCCCGCTACCCATTCTTTCATATATTTACATTTAACTTTCCATGGCAATGTATATAACTTTTCATTTCATTGCTAATCGTTCATGCTTGTAGTTTGATTACCTGCTTGCTTTCATCTTGTTCTTCCCTATATTGTGAGCTCTTCTATATGTAGGGTAGGATGTCGTTTAACGAGGTTGACTCCCTTACTAGAAATAGGAGGGGATTCCTTGAGGTAGTAAGTGTATACATGATTTACTTACCGAGACAGACTGTCCAGAAACCTCTCCGAAAAGTCTAAAACAATTTGGGATCATCTTCATTTCAGATATGTCTGCCTTTGCAAATAGGAACAAGTCGTCGGTGAAGCACAGGTGGGAAATCTTAGGGCCGTCCCTATATAAATGTATCAGGGTCCATTTCTTCTTCCTAACAAGCTCTTCAATTGATTGACTCAATCGTTCACGTCACAAGACAAACACATAGGGGGATAATGGGTCACCTTGTCTAAGGCCCCGTGATTCTTTGAATGAACCTGTAGGTTTTACATTCCATATTATAGTTAATGCACCTCCTGAAATGGAGTTGAGGATATAGCTTTTAATGGACAAAGGAAGTCCTAGTTTTGAGAGTGTATTAGCCACAAAGGGCCATGTCATCTTATCATAAGCCTTCGACAAGTCTACCTTAATATCCATTATCTTGGGTGCGGATTTTCTTCTCATTATGTGAATGATCTTCTAGGCGACTGTGATGTTATCGACAATTCACCTTTTGGGGATAAAGGCACTTTGGGAAGGTGATAATCACTCAGACATAAATTTTTGTAGTCGTCCAACAATAACTTTTGAAGTTATTTTGAGGATGTTATTATTTAACGAGATAGGCCGGAGCTATTCACATTTCTCTGGTTTAGTAACTTTAGGGATCAATACCATACTTGCATTATAGAAGGATTCCTTAAGGGCAATCCCCTCCATGGCCTTATTAACCATCTTGAGAAGAGAGTTCTTAATAGTATGCCAGTTCTTTAGCATAAAAGATCCATCTACCCCATCTGGTCCTGGTGCCTTGTGAGGTTTGTCTGTGCTAAAACGTTATGGATCTCCTGGAGCGTAGAGGTTCTTTCAATGCCCAGAAACTCCTCATCAGTGAGTGGCCTAAAAGAGCCAATGAAGCCTTGAACAACCGCCATATCAACTTGGGCAGGTTCAGTGAAAATGCCTTTGAAGTGTGAGAATACCATATTTTGAACAACTACCTCATCAGTAATCCATTCGCTAGTGCTATTCCTTAACATGGTAACATCGTTGTGTCTTCGTCTTTGTTTAACGTATGCATTGTAGAAGCTGGAGTTATTATCTCCATTGAGAAGCCAAATTATGTGGCTCTTCTATTTCAGATCATCCTCTTCTTGTTTCAGTAGTTCATTGTATTTCATCTCCATTTCATCTATAAGCATAACAGTAGTACTATCATATTTCTCAGGTAGGCTAGCCTGTAGGTTATCCAGATTTCTTAAGAGCTTTCTCTTGTCTCGAACCTCTACCTTTCTGACGTCGGTAGCCCATTACAGGATATCTCCTTTTGAGTGGTTAAGGGATTCATGGAAATCCATATTTGGTCTCAAGCTGGTGTCAAGACATTTTTGGAACTCAACATTGCATGACCATGATTCCCTAATCACAAATCGTGAAGCAGTAGGGGAATTGATAGCAGATCTCAATAGGATAGGATAGTGGTCTGAGTTAGAATGCGGAAGATGTTCTACCACAAAATGTGGGAAGTTAGCAATAAAACTTGTGTTAGCGACCGCATGGTCCAATCTTTCCCTAAGTTGTCCATGTATATAGGTGTATTTGATACCGTTGTAACCAAGATCGGACAAGCCAGCATTAAGTAAAGTATTATTGAACATGCTGACCTCACTAAAGTTATACACTGAGCTTCCCATCTTCTCCTCCGGAAAAAGGGTGGTATTGAAGTCCCCAATGGCGAACCAAGGGAGGTTGAAGTTTCTACTCATCTCAATAATCTGATCCCAGAGCATCTTACGAATAGATATGTGCAGATTAGCATAAACAAATGTAATGAGAACTAAGTTATTAACCTTGCAAGTAATGAACTGATGATGATAATTCACTATCCGAACATCACAGTCACCCTCCTTCCATCAAATCCATATACCTCCTGTGAATCCTCTTGCCTCATACAAGAAGGATTTAGAGAATCCCAGTTTCTTGATAGTTCTTGTAGCATTACAACCACTTATTCGTGGCTTTAGGATGGCTACTATCTTTGGACTCTTCAAGGAAATGATGTCTTTAAGTGTTCTGCAAGTATCCTCTTTGCAAATGCCTCTAACATTCCAACATAGTGTATTAATCATTAAACGTGAATAAAGGTTTGAGTTAATATCTCTAGTTGTACTCAACATTAGGAACCGTTGCTTCCGAGCTTGTTTCTGATACAGCATCACCTTCCACTACCTCTCCCATTGCGTTAAGACTAGGACTGTGATGTTTTGTGTACATTGGATCAGGAGGTTTGTTCTTCCCCTTCCTCTTAGTGTATAGGTTGTTACTTGAACCTATTTTCCTAGGCAAAAGGGCCTTGTCTTTTTCCCAGGTTCCCTTCCTTGCCTTATCTTTTTGGATTCTTGCTGAGATAGACACTGTATACTCTTCCATATAAATAGATTTTAATGGTTTAACTAACATCCAATTAACCCTAAAATTGACATTTAGACTAATTCGAATACGAGGAATTTGATTCTGGCCTTAGTTTGAATTTTGAGAATATTTATATTAATATTATTGTCTAATACATTTATTACTTACTTATGGTATTTAGCTTAACAAATTAGTTAATTATGGTGGTTCCTTTGGTGTTCTCTCCCAAACTCTTATTCTAATTCCTAGTGATATCCTAGTGTACACTACCATGGTCGATACTATTTATTAGTGTAATAATTCACCAACTCCTAATATTTTATTTATGTGACTATTTCATAATAAAATTTCATATAAATTGGATAGCAATAATGGATAGAGTTATTAGATCCTGCTAATTCTAGCACATAACAAAATAGGGAAAAAGGTTCCCAAAAGATTTAGTCAAAAAAAGTGAGCAAGAAAAAGTAAAACATGTATAAGTACCTAGAGGTGTACATTATGAGGCACATGGATACAAAATTGGCCAAGAGTATGGTAATTTAAATCTTCCTACCTTGAACTTGTATGTTTTTCATTCCATTTTATCTTTCAGTTGTTCAAATTTAGCTATTGAATCGAGATACATTTGATGATATCATTCTTAGTTGATATTTATGTCAATGTCTTTATTTTTAGTCTTCTACCATCTATGTTGTTTACATATATGCTTTCATACCATGTATGTTAATATCTATGCACATTTATATTCATGGTTGCTAGTGTGTGTGAATAAAATTTATATGTCTCATGTGCCCTAGTGTTTAATGATGGGTCACATAAAAATAAAATCATTCAAGATGTATGCTAATTTAAAAATTCCTACCTTGCATTTAAATGTTGGAAATGGAAATTTATCTTTCATTTAAGATGGATTTAACTATTAAATTAATCTTCATTTGAGGATATTATTTTTAGTTTGATATTTATGTTAGTGGCATTCTTGTTAATCTGCTACTATCTATGTTGTCTATATATTTTACAAACTTTTCTACCATTCTCTGTTAGTAGATATGTACATTAATATGTCATGGTTGTTGGGGTGTGTGTGTGCATAACATTCAAACATATCATGTGCCCTGATGTTTATGTGTTGAATGAATTCAAAATTGGCTAAGATATATGCTAATTTAAATATTCCTACCTTGAATTTATATGTTGGTAGTGACAATTTGTCTTTAAATAAAGCTAAATTTAGCTATCAAATCAAGCTACATTTGTGGATATCATCCCTGGTTGATATTTATGTCAATGGAATAAATCGTTAGTCTATTAGTAGCAATCGTAATATGTATATTTTGTAGACTTTAGTACCTTGTATTTTAGTAGTTATGCACATTTATATGTCATGACTGTTAGTGTGTGTGCATAACGCTCATACATCTCATTGCTCTGATGTTTACATGATGTGGCATCTAGTTCAAAATTGTCAAAGCACTATGCTAATTTTAACCATCCTACCTTGCATTTATATGTTGGCCTGATTTACTTATAGTTATTCAATATTTAGCTATTGATTAATGTTACATTTGAGGATATCATGCCTAGTTGGTTATGATGCCAGTGTCATATTTATTCTTGCGCAATGGGGTGGTTTTTTTAATTTAATTATTGTTTATGATAATTTCATACCTATGGATAAAATGTTACCATACATACTTTGTTTCAAAGGAAAATGTTGGGTTATCTCAGTTGGTAGATTTGATATCAACCACAATAGGTTAGGTTTCATCTCAGGTTTATCATTATATATAAATCATATAGGTTTTTATATTAAAATTATGTTTGTTAATGACATCCCTAAATGGATATGATGTTTCCAATCATACCTTGTTGGAAGGAAAATAATGGATAATTTAATATGTTGGTGTCTATGTGAACCACAACAGTGTTACCTACTTTAATTTAACTATTATCTTTACTATTGTACTGGCATTGTTTTAATTATCTCCCTTCATTCACCCAAATTTGGTCTCTAATGATCATAACCAACTATTAGTTCATTTTCCACTTCCATTGTTACTACTTGCTTAATATTTAAATTTTAGTGACATAACATGTCATTTATTAATTTTCCTTTTATTACATTAAATTTATCAAGTTGTAGTAGAGTTTTTTTCACTACCCCATTTCCTTGTATTAGATTTAGGTTTTTATCAGTATCTCCAATCACCCGATTTCCCTAGCACATGTTGTTTGAAACATTTATTGCTCTATTGTTATGGGTAATACCTGAGGGCATCAAATTCAATAATCCCATATTGCCCATGTGGTATGATTAGTGATCCATTTCATGTTATCTATTGTTATTTTATAATTGTAATTATATCTTTTATACACTAAAATCTTATTTTGTCAACACTAATCAGACCTACAACATGCGAGACTATTTACACAATTAGGCACATTCATGCCATATAATGAAATTGATTTATAAATACTTTTGGATTTATAAAGTTTTATGCTTATGTGAGTAAGAATTTTTTATTTTATTGTAGTTAATGATAATTCCATCCCTGAAGAATATGATGTTACCAAACATAAATTGTTTTAAAGGAACACATAGAATTCCTTTTAGCATGTGAGTTTGATGTCAACCACAAAATTTTTACCCCTTTTAGTATCCTATTATGGAGTTAGGTTTAAACTAAAATTACTACTATTGTTTACATAGTTAGGAAAATTTAGGCCACAATTGTTCAAGGTCACTACGAATTAAATCTATTGAGGTGGAAGAGCTACAAAATTGTAGGTACAGACTATGTACAGACTGTGTGAAGCCCAACATCCACCACTATATTTGGTTTAATATTTTCTTTAATACCACCTTATCCATTGTATTTCTTAGATACCACTATATTATATATATGTATATCAATTAAATAGGTAGTTGAGCTAAATATCTAGCTAGCAGAGATTGTGGGAAACATTCATGGGAACAACCATCATCAATATAATGAAAAAAATTAATTTAAAGTTTTTTTTGGTGTGAACGTGGTGTTGTGCCTTCTTTTACTAATAAAAAAGGGACTCTGTGATTTCAAAGTGTAATCACAGACTGTACAAACATCAGAAAAGGAAAAAAAGTAGAAAAGAAAAGTTTTACAAGAGCATTCTGTACATAGAGTCAACGTCACTAATGCAAACTTCCCACAAAACCTTTTCATCCTCACTTAAGGCTCTGAACATCCTCCCATTCCTCTCTCTACAAAGCATGAAGATGATCTAGGCTGCCAATACCTTATCCTCCTCCTTCAAATATATATAACAACTCATCTAGGGAACTAGGACATTGACCATTTTTCATCTCAAACATCATCCAAATCTTCTTTGTGTAGCTACACTTGAAGAAAATATGATCACAATTTTCAATATTAGACTGACAGAAACAATATCTCAAAGCCAAATGATAACCTATCCTCTGAAGGTAATCAATAGTAGGAAGCTTCTTCAAAAATCTTATCCATAAGACCAAAGAGCATCTCTGAGGAATTCCATCAGATCATATCCACCTACCCCATGGCACTTTTTCCATTTCTTCCTTGCAATATTCCACCCATCCTTCAGTTTGAAATCAACTTCTGCATTATAAAGGTAGTGATCAACTCTCTTCCAAGGATGAACCTGTTTCAATGGAGTTGGTTTTAGAATATCAACTCCCCTAAATCCTACACAACACCAATTGTATTCCAATACACAACAAGTAACTTTATAGTTCAGGCCCTTACCCAGTCTATGGACTAGTTGAGGGTCAACAATATCTTAGAGCTTCTTCCTTCCCTTAAGACAACAATCTTTCCAAAGTAAGAATGTCTCTCCATTTCCCAGACAAATGCCAATATCATTTAGTAGTTTCTCCCTTTGTTTAAGAATATTCCTTCAAAGCCATGAAGAGCTGGCCTTAGCCTCCATAGACCAAATAGATTCAACCTTAACATATATGTCATGAAGTGACTTCACCCACAAAGACTCTTTCTCAATATCAATGTTCCATAAAATTTTAAGAAGTCCAGCATTTGACCAGTCCTCAATTGATCTAATGTCAAGACCCCCTTCCTCCTTATGTCTACAAATGAGTAACCATGAGACAAAGTGAAGGTGTTTCTTCTCTTTCAAATCATTCCATAAAAAGTCCCTCATACATTTCTCAATACATTTAGTCATCAAATTTGGTAAAGGGAAAGTTGAGGACCAAAAGATCTTATAAACAAAAAGAATAAAGACTATTAACTCTAATCTTCCAACTTGGGATGGGAGTCTCCCCTTCTAGGAATCAAGTCTCCACTTGATTTTATCAATGATAGGAGCAGACATCTCCTTAGTTAAATGACTAGTAAATAAAGGCACTCCCAAATATTCACTGGCAGAGAGCACACACTGATGTCAAGAGTAGATGAAATGTCCAAAATCTTGGACACTCTTTATCATTATTCAGATTCAAACCCAAAACCCTACAAAAAGTATCAAGAATATCTTTCAAACAACTCATATCATGTTCATCAGCTTTGGAGTAAAGCAACAAATAGTCAGCAAAAATGATGTGTGAAACTTCAACATTTTTAGAGGCATGAAGAGGTTTTAGCTTTTCACTCTTCATTTCAGATTTGATGATATATGTAACACCCTATATTGCAATAACAAACATATAGGGGAATAAAGGATCACCTTGTATCACCCCATTAGAAGCTACGAATTGGTCAGTAGGGCTTCCATTGACCAAAAGTTTATAAGAGGCTAAAGAGAAAATCTCATTAATCCACTGAAATCCAACATCCAAGAAACCCATATTCTCAAGTAAGAAAATGATATAATCCCTTCTAATAGATGCATAATCTTTAGCCATATCATTGTTAACACACATATTCTTTTGAGTCCCCATAAATGTACATAACACTTCATTAGCTAGAATAATTGCATCTCCTATCTTTGTTCCATAGACAAACATGACTTGATCTTTATAAATAAGTGTGGGCAGTGTAACCTTTAATATGTTGGCCTAAATATTTGTTATAACTTTTTTAAATAAGGTTGAACAATGGAATAGGTATAAAATTGTTCAAAGCTATGGCTCCTTGGATCTTAAGAATCAAGGTAATCAGAGTACTATTGCATTCGATGAGTAGTTTACCAGAACAAAAAACCCTAAATGGCACCTATCACTTCATTGCTAATGATGTACCAAACCAATTTAAAAAAGAAAACACTAAAGCTAGTGGGCCCTAGAGCCTTATCATGATTCATAATCTTCATCACTTCCTCAATCTCATCTTTAGTTACAAGTTTCCTCAAACTATCAAATTGGTTTTGTGATAGTCTTGGAATCTTCCAATCTTCATTATACAATACCAAGTCCCTAGGAGTATTGATAAACAAATTATTATAGAACTATTTGAATTTATCTCTAATGATATTAAGATTTTAGATGCTAACACCATCATCAGATTCAAGAACATAGATATTATTTCTCAGTCTTATAGTCTTCATAGAAGCATAAAGAATGTATCTCCCAACTTCAGCCACTGAACTCTATTTTTCTCTCTCAATAAATTCTCTTTATCTTTCATAACTTTGATAAATTCACCTCTTGATATACATAAGGCAATCTATCTTCGTTCATCACCAGGGTTTTCATCAACTTCTTTTTGCAATAGTAGAACCTTTCCTTTAAACTCCTTGGCCTTCAACAGACAATTTCCAATAGTCTCCTTATTCCATTTTTTAAGAGCAATAAACACAATTTGAAGTTTTCTATTGAGTCTGAACATTAGGGTACCAGAGACCTCATTTCTACACCAAGATTCTTTAACAATCTCTCTATACCCTTTTGAGTAGTCCAAGAGTTAATAAACCTGAAAGGAGTAACACTTTTCTTCCCCAATCAAACCTCATAAGTAGGATTCTATGATCACTAACCAATGTTGAACATACTTCTCCCCAACAATAAGGAAAAATATGTAAGAAATCCCATATTACTAAAGTTACAATCAATTCTTGAAAAGGAGTTGTTAGGTAATCTGCTATGACGATTCCAAGTGAAGAAAGGACCTCTAATTTATAGCTCCATCAACTCGGTTTCAGCAATGGCATTATGAAAATCTCACATACATTGATTAGAAGGTGGATGCTTCCCCATTTAATCACCAATTAACCTCACTGTGTTAGAATCCCCAATCACACACCATTTAGCAAGATGTAACCCATGAATATTAGCAAGGGTGTCCCGTAATGCAGTTCTATCTAAACTTGCATTGGAACACCAAACAATTTCCTTTACTAACATATTAATGAATCACTTGTTCATTAGTAAACATTTCATCAACTAAAATCCTCTCATCAATCCATAAGATAAGAATCTGAGTATAAAAATAGAACTTTGAGTTATCAATATACCTAGCTCTAGGCCACAAAGAATTAACAAAGCTATCAATATTATTTTCCTTCACTCTTGATTCCAATATAAATTAAAGCCCAACTTTATTTCTTCTCATCTCCTCCTGAATGTGAGGAATTTTATTAGAACCTCCTCTCACATTCCATGAGAAAGTAGTAAAGGGACTAATAATTTTGGGGGATGAAGTCAAATGACACCCCCATCCTAGTGCGAAGACACCCCTTCAATTTGGATTCTGACTTAGCATTACCATCCTTTACTTCAAAGTTTGACAGTAGTGAATACTTGTTCATCAAAAGAGTAATACTTCTTAATCATTCTTAAGGATAACTCTAGGTTGAGATCTCGATCTTACGAGTTGATAGATATTCACTCTGACATAATTGTGTATCTATAAAAGTATGTCATGTTTTAGTCCCCTATTTTATTAATCTTTTTGTGTTGATTTTGTGGGTCCTTGGTGCATAGAGAAGTTTCTATCAATCACTGCATACTAGTTGTGAAGCTCGACAACCACCATGTGCATCCTAGGTTCGTAGATACCGATCGAGGAAACAAAAATGTATCAGGGTCAAGGTTTAATTAGTAAGTAGATTAGTTAACATTATGATGATAGTATAGATACACAATGATCACACTACTATAATTTGTCCAATACACTAGTTTGTGTGTCACTTGTGATGATTTATAGACAAATAATGAGCTGATTTTGATTGTCTTGTATGCACTCTCAATTCTTTATGTTTTATTGCTAGTTGTGAAGTTAAACAACCACCATTTTGTTTTATGTAAGAAGTGTGGACTTCAAATCCACTAAATGCATATAACCAATTAGGTTTGAATACTAATCCATTTTAGGTTATGAATTTGTGAATATATTTTTAGTGCACATAACATTCAACAATGGCCAAACTTAGTTGTAGTTTTTGTTTCTATCATGCATTTACATGCTAATCAGAGGTGTTTGGTTGCATGTTTATTGTGTATGACCCGTGTCCTGGTCTTTATAAGCTATCTCGCTGATCTATCCTTTGCATCTTTCTTGGTCTCTCTCGCACCCAGAAGTTGTTTTTATCTAGTTGGATACAAGTGTTAGTGCGGAAGTGGCCTTCTTTGAGGATATTAATGTTTCTGAATTCAACAACTAATTCAAGTTACATTGAGGATGCCTTTCCAAGATAACTTTGATGTCATTGGCATTAGTTTATCCATCTACTAATATGTGTGATGTATTCATATTTTGTAGACTAACTACTTTTTTGGACTTCATTTCAAATTTGTTAGTGTGTGCATAACATTGGGACATCTCATGTCCATGCTATGCGATTAGAAAGATGTAGTTGACAAGGTCCAAGTTCAGTAGTAATCTAATGTTATGTTGTAATGTCATGTTGTAATGTTATGTTGTAATACCAATCTATATTTTCATTATGGTAAATCTAGCTTGCAATTCATGTTATATTTGAGGATATCTTCCTATCTATTTTTTATGTTAGTGCCGTTAGTATCTTCATCTATTATATGCATATTTTGCAACATTTGCTAATTGTAATTGGACCTCAGTTTTGGTTTAGTGTATGCATATCATTCAGACATCTCATGTGTCTTATTGTTGGAAGGAATAGGCACACGTAGTCGACAATATCCAAGATCACTAGTAATATAATGTTCCTACCTTGTTTTCATATGTTAGTAGTTCCAATTTGTCTTTGAGATTTGTTGAATTTAGATATTGATTCATGTTACATTTAGCAATATCATTCCTTGTTGATTCTGATGTCAATGGTTAGTTTCTCTACTAGTAGCTATATAATACATATATTATGTAGACCTAACTACTTATTTGTAGACTTCATTTTAGGTTTGTTAGTGTGTGCATAAGATTCAGACATCTTCATTTTAGGTTTTTAGACTTCATGAATATGCTAATTCAGTGTACTTCGTCTAAATTTTATGTACTAGTGCTAAAGTTTGATTCATATATGCTGAATTAGATAATAAACCATTGTACATAGTATGTCATAAATTGTAGTTGATTATGATGTCGGTAGTGCCATTAGTAGCTATCCTCATGGAAGTTGTAAGGAGTGGGACCCGAGAGGGGGGATCCACACCCTACTAATTTTTTTGAAGAATAAACATCCATTCCAAACACACCCAAATGTATGATGGAATAGGTGTAGAATTTTCAAATTTCAATAAATGGTATTCATAACAACCAAAGTATAGCAACAGAGATAAACAAATGACTATATTCAATTTTCACAAAAGATTACAAAAGTACATCATAATATCCCATAAGGGTTTACATGTATGATACAACATAAGGATCTAAGTAGAGGGAAGTTTAAACTACTTCAAATTTGTCCCCAAGCAACATCTCCAAGAGCTAGGTCCATGTTGGAAGCTATGTTCTCCTTAGTCATGTTCAACACCTTGATCTAAACCTGGGTGGTTGGGAAATCACCCACTAAGAGAGAGAAATACAAGGTATGTGTCAAATAATGAATAAGAACAAAAGATAAGGAATACCATAAAAGTAAAGCTAAGATTTCATTATACGATGAAGACAATAAGAGTATGAGGTATAATTTGATAGATGCTTGCCATATCAAGAAAAACAATACAATGTTTTGCATGCATGATTACTATGAATACCTTAAATAAGTAGGGTTGAGGCACGTACCAGACCTCAACCTATAGGTGAGTAATACATTCCCAATCACCTACACATATTTTTATGGGGGCGAATAAGACATTCCCCATGGCAAATTAATACATGCCCTATCTATGGGTGGTTGTACATAAGTACCACTACATTAGATCAACAGTCTAATAAAATCAACATGCTAAGAGAAAATACGGTAAGTAGAAGCATCATATATTTAGAATATGGAAGTGGGGTACAAGACCCAAGAAAAAGAATACCATTACTGATTTTGAGGCAATTTAACAAAAGAATCATGAAAAGAAGAAATAAAGTTCATTAAATCCTCATTAGGGAAATATAGGATGTGGTTGTGATTATCCCAACATAGGTTGTAAGGAATGCACATGCCTCTCTTTGCTGATATCAATTACTAACTTTCACCACTTTAATTGAGTCCAAGTTCCATTATGCCTATTTTCATTGTATTAACATGTATCAGAATATATAATGCACATTAATTTATAGAAACCCTAATTTTAGACCTTTTTTTATAAAAACTTAGATTTAGACTCTAAAAACCTCATCAATGAACTTATTAGGTTCTCCTGATAAGGAAAATATAATTTTATGTTAACTTTGGAGTTATGATGATTAAGATGTAATTTTTATGGATTTTATGCATTAAATTCATTTTACAAAAATCACCCTTTGTCAAACCTCAAAATAAGACATTGAAAATATTTTTATTAGACAGAGATTAAATTTCAAATTTGTAAACATATTTATTTGTCAAATTTGGATAAGTGGATTAAAAGGTATGAATTTTTCAATTTGAACCAATTAGGAAATGACAAGTCAGAAACCTTCGAGAGAGGGAAAGAGTGAGAGAGAGGAAAAAACACCATTTCACCCAAGATCAGGGTTGGAGTTGCATAGGTAACCAAACTATAACTTCTAGAGAAGTTAAAACAGCAAGAAACGAAAACCCTGGAAGAACACAGTAAATAGAGATGGAGATCATCGATTTTATACATAGAAGCATGAGTTTTAAGCATGTAGTAAGAAATATATGAGAAGGGGGTTGTGAAACTCACCTCTAGGAAGGTGGACAGGTTCAAGAAGCAAGGTTACTGAGCTATAGAGGCTGGTTTCTCCAACAAATCCCCTATCTCAAGCAAGAAGTACCTTCTCCAGTTTAGAGGTGAAAAACCATAGCAAAAGAACATGGAGATGAGGTGTTTAAGGGCTCTAGGTGGGGTTTCACCATAGAAGGCCATGGTTTGGACCTGGAAAAAGGTGAGAGGAATACGAAAAACATGAAAATAGGTAGTAAAGGAGGAAACTTATGATTTTTGGTTGAAATCACCAAGAAGGAGCTTTAGAAACCCTAAATAGAGCAGATTTGAGACCCTAGGAGCCTTCTTCATCAAGGTAGGCACCCTATTTTACCTTGGGACAAAACCTTCATGGGAAAAAAAAGTAGGAATGATACTCTAAGTTGGAGGAAATAGAAGGAGAACAAGAGTTTTCAAATCGGGAGGTGGGAAGGGGTAGATATGGCTTTATAAATAAGGGGGCAAGCATAAGGTGTCTATGAGACTTTCCATGTATCCTTAGCCTAGGGCTTCATGGCCATGCAGGAGGACATCTCATAGAATCTTATTGAATACCAAATGTCAGTTCGAAAAACCCATGGAGACTTATAGGCCATCCCCACCGTCCTCTAATCAAAGAAATAACCCCAATGGTTGACAACTTTTAATGATAAGCTCATTTATAAAGAGGGTAATCCCTAAAATGCCCTTGGAGAGAAACACCTTCAAACCAAGGTGCAACTAAGTGCCCCATGGTTCAAAATATTAAGAATGGTAATGGAATATCTATGGATTATAATTATGTGATAATTTGCAAACAAAACCCCCCCAATTGGGTAAATTGCATAAAAGTCCAGAATGTACCTAAAATTGCATAACTTGCACAAACAACATCCAAATTGAACAAAATTTGATAGTTAGGCTCATTTTATAATTTCAAAACACATAAAAAAGTTATATTAAGGTTTATAACACATAACTAAGGTCCTTAAATAGGCTTTCATTGATGTATTTGTGCATAAACCCTTTTATTGGTACAAATAGTGACTAAATGTTCACCAAATCACTATAAATTCCACTAATTAAACATCAAGGACATAAATGATATAAAGGAAAGGTAAATCTTGGAAAAGGTCAAAAAAGAGAATATTTCCAAGTTTCTGTATGTTATAACACCCCACCCCTTAAAGAAGATTTCATCCTCAAAATCTCAAGCAAAGAGAGGAGGGTGAGTATGCAACATCTTATCTTTAACTCCCAAGTTATTTCCTCCAAACCATAAAACTTCCCCCAAAACTTTCACTAACTCAAACTCCTTATTTTTGTAACTTGGGAATTCAAATTCTTCACAGAAAACTCCTCATAGGTCTAGTTGTCATGGATCACTAAGGGTTCCACTTTTACAATTTTTTTAACATTTTTGGATTATTAGAATTATATTCATATTGACATTACATCATCCTCATTATTCTTTTAAGTGCATCTCATTATATTCAAAAGAGTTATATTTCATTATTATGCTTGAAACCATATATGTTTCTTAACTACCTCATTATGAGTTTTAGCACAATTAGAGTTTACTCAATTATCTCAATATGCATTGTTATATCTGATCATTATCTTTAATAATTTGGTCTCAGACTCCATTATCACCTTATCCAATTATATCAAATTATTTTCAATGAAATAAGACACTTTATTAAATTTGTTACAATTAATCCAATTAATGTCACATTAATCATTTATATCTATATTAAACATTGTCACATTAACTTTCTTACTCACATTAATGTCTTCATTAATCATTTTCTCATATTTATTCAGTTCTTATGGTTGATTATGCACTTTTATGTGAATCCATTTACTTCCTATCCATATTGATGTCATTATATGTATTTTAGTGAACAAAGTGGAACATACTATATATTAATGATTTGATTCACCTACCAAGTCATGATTAGGTGATTAATTAGGTGTGTATTAGAGAACAAGGTGATATACATTTCATATTGATGACTTGATGTATATATTAATCTAGGGTTAGGTGATTATATATCATTTATGTCTATTAAAGTATGTTATTTGATTTTTTTAGAGCAAATGGATCGATTCATTACTTGTTGGCCATATGACATCTACAATTGGGAAAAAAATACAAACAGAACAAACAAACATCAAGTTTAGTAAGCAAAGAGCACTACAACTCATATTGGAATGAGAGTGAGACATTTTTGCATTGATTCTTCTTTCTTGAGGCTATCTTAAGCAACTTTTCATGAAGAATTCCTTCAACCTGAGCATTGAGTAGTGGTAGAGGTGCTGGAACAAGACGATATTCTACTCGTATATCAACTCAAACAAAGCCATACAGCTGAGTAACAAGATCGATCCAAAGCAAAAAGGAGATCTAGCCATATCTAGAGATCTCGTCGCTCTCCTGAAGAGAGGTCACAGTAAAGAACAATAGATAAAATTCTGACTAGCGGCGACAACTAAACACCGACTAGCGGTGACAAACCAGTCAGATAAACTGCCACTGACCCTACCAAACAACAAAGAAAACCAAAAAATAGAATAGGAACAGGAAAGCAGAGAAAAGGGGGAAAGATCCAAGCTACGAGGACCATCTCGGTGGAGGATAGGGCCAGATCTGCCCGAGGGGGATGCAAGGAAAACCATTGAGGCACGCCCCAACAGTTACCACCGCCACTAGGCTCTACCATCGCCAACACTTGAGTGAAGTCCGACCTGAGGTAAGAAACTCCACCGCCGAAGGACAGGAGAGGCGAGGCCAAATCTGGACTAAACCACCACTGTGAACTGGAGTCAAGCGACATGGAGTGGAAGAGTGGCCTGGGGGAGCGGGCAGGCACCTACCGACAGCCTAGAGCCCCTCCCCCAAGCCATCCGTGCCGCAAGGGAACCTTAGTTGCTTCTTTTCACCAGAGCAGAGCGAAGTGCCGCTATCTTATAAATCCTTCTCATTACCTAGTGAGATCTAAAGTATGTTATCTGATTATGACACTTGATGTCACTAATGTATTAAGAATGCCATTAAGGATGTATCAGTAAAGGTTAGATGATTACAACTTAGGGTTTAGGTTAATATGATCATTATTCTTCACCTATACATTCTTAGTATGCATGCAGTCCAATATTAGGTTACAATTATCTTGTTCATCATATCATTTGGGTTTATTGGTCTAAGACATGGTTAGCATCATGTGTACCCACTATTAGTATTAATATGTGAGTTACTCATATTTTGTGCATTAGGTATTCATTAGGGTTCAAACTTATGAATTATTCATTGGATGACCATTATATGTTCTTTAGGATACCAAAAAGCATGTGGGGTTACAACTATAACTTGTTTGGTCAATACTAAGGATCCAAGAAAACTATCCTCCTAACTATGGAGTTAGGGTTTCTAGAGTCAGTGTAGCTAGATTTAGATTTGTTACATGACTTCATTTCCTTGAAAAGGATTTCATCCTCAAAATCTAACACACCAAACATCATCAAACCAACTACTCTCCACCCTTAAAAGGTTTGAACTACCAAGACAAACTAATCTAAAGGTAAAAGGGTGAGTATAAGTAACCATGTACAAGATTCATCACGCTTCACTGTGCACTCTAATTTCTTACTAGACACCAACTTCAAAGTCTAGGTTCTAGGGATAAAATGTCCAAACATGTGGTCCTTTGGGACATAAGGGAGTTATATTGGGTATCCATAATCAAACAAGTCACAAGGTCATCATACTAAGGTTCTCAAAGATATCCAACATGGATGTCTAAGGCTACTATTACCTAAAAGCATGCTATTTTGACAATAGTATCAACTCAGGCCAGGCATGTATAATATGGATACCAGAGTCCTTGTAAACCAAGCTAGTAGTGCGGAGGAAAATCTTGCCAGCCCCCGAACCCTGATCCTTTCTAGACACCTTTGTTTTCAACTTATGTGATAATAGCTACCTAACAGGCTCATCTCGTTATGGTTAACTAAACATGTTTCTAATGTGAAACTCTTATGATACAAAATCAATCCTCTCATCATCTCAAGAATAGCATAGATAAATTCTAGGACAAACGTGTCACTTAAAGAGGAACTATATGAGGCAAGGGTTCTAATTAGGATGGCAAAGTTGAAATAGTCAGATTCTGACTACCATGCACTCTGATACCATGCTGTAAGGAGTGGGACCCGAGAGGGGGGATCCACTACCTACTAAAAAAAATGAAGAATAAAACATCCACTCCAAACACACTCAAAGGTATGCTGGAATAGGTGTAAAATTTTCAAATTTCAATAAATGGTATTCAAAACAACCAAAGTGTAGCAGCGGAATTAAACAAATGAATATATTCAATTTTCATAAAAGATTACAAAAGTACATCATAATATCCTATAACGGTTTACATGTATGATACAACATAAGGATCTAAGTAGAGGGAAGTCTAAAGTACTTCAAATATGTCTCCAAGCAATATCTCCAAGGGCTAGGTCCATGTTGGAAGCTATGTTCTCCATGGTCATGTTCAAGACCTCGATCTAAACCAAGGTGGTTGGGAAATTACCTAGCAAGAGAGAGAAATACAATGTATGTGTCAAATAATGAACAAGAACAAAAGATACAGAATACCATGAAAGTAAAGGCTAAGATTTCATCGTAAGATGGAGAGAACAAGAGTATGAGGCATAAGTAGATAGATGTTTGCCATATCAAGAAAAATAATAAATTTTTTGCATGCATGATTATTATGACTACCTTAACTAAGTAGAGTTGAGGCACCTAATGGACCTCAACCTATAGGTGAGGGGAGAATTAATACATTCCCAGTCACCTACATGTATTTTTATGGGGGAGAACAAGACATTCCCCATGGAAAATTAATACATGCCCTATATATGGGTGGTTGTACATAAGTACCACTAAATTATATAAAGAGTCTAATAAAATCAACATGGTAAGAGAAACTATGGAAACTAGAAGCATCATATATTTGAAACATGGCAGTGGGGTACAAGACCCAAGAAAAATAATATCGTTACTGATTTTGAGGCAATTTAACAAAAGAATCATGAAAAGGGGAAATAGAGTTCATTAAATCCTCATTAGGGAAGTATAAGGTGTGGTTGAAATTATCCCAACATAGGGTGTAAGGAATGTACATACCTCTCTTACTAATATCTATTACTAACTTTCACCACTTTAATTGAGTCCAAGTTCCACTATGCCTATTTTCAATGTATAAACATGTATCAGAATACATAATGCACATTAATGTATAACAACCCTAATTTCAGACCTTTTTAGAAAAACTTAGATTTAGACTCTAAAAATCTCACAAATTAACTTATTAGGTTCTCCTAATCAAGAAAATATAATTTTATGTTAACTTTGGAGTTATGATGATTAAGATGTAATTTTTATGGATTTCATGCATTAAATTCATTTTACAAAAATCACCCTTTGTCAAAACTCAAAATAAGATCTTGAAAATATTTTTATTAGATAGAGATTAATTATTGAATTCCAAAACATATTTACTTCTCAAATTTGGATAAGCGGATTAAAAGATATGAACTTTTCAATTTGAACCAATCAGGAGATGATAAGTCAGGAACCTTCAAGAGAGGAAAAGAGTGAGAGAGACAGAAAAAACACCATTTGACCCAAGATCAGGGTTGGAGTTGCACAGGTAACCAAACTATAGTTGCTAGAGAAGGTAAAATGGCAAGAAACCAAAACCCTAGAAAACACGGTAAATAGAGGTGGAGATGATCGATTTTTTACATAGAAGCATGAGTTTTAAGCATGTAGTAAGAAATATATGAGAATGGGGTTATAAAACTTGCTTATAGGAAGGTGGACATGTTCAAAAAGCAAGGTTACTGAGCTAGAGAGGCTGGTTTGTCTAAAAAAGTCCCTTTCTCGAGCAAGAAGTACCTTCTCCACTTTAGAGGTGAAAAACCCTAGCAAAAGATCATGGAGATGAGGTGTTTAAGAGCTTTAGGTGGGGTTTCACCATGGAAGGCCATGGTTCCAACCTAGGAAAAGGTGGGAGGAAGAGGAACAGAATGAAAACATGGAAGGAAAGGAGGAAACTTACTAGTTTTGGTCAAAATCACCAAGAAAGAGCTTTAGAAACCCTAAATAGAGAAAATTTGGAACCCTATGAGCCTTCTTCACCAAGGTAGGCACCCTCTTTTACCTTGGGACAAAACCTTCATGGGAAAACATATTAGGAATGATGCTTTAAGCTGGAGGAAAGAGAAGGACAACAAGATTTTTTGAATTGGGAGGTGGGAAGGTGTTACAACCCCAATTTTGCATATGTTTGCATAATTGAGTTGTAAAGATTTTGTGAATATGGACTTAATTGAAAAGGTTGTATGCTTTGCTTCAAAAGATGGATTTCTTTGCAAATCTCCCTTTTGATAGGAATTTCGTAATTTTTATTATTATATTAATCCAATAATGGATATAAAAGAGAAGAAAAGAAGAAAATTCCAAATAAAAGGAAAAGATACAAGATAATGGGTATTAAGCAAAGTAATTATGAGAAATACATAGAAATCTCTAGAAAGTGGAATTAATGGCCACAATTAAATAAATTTCGTTTCTATGTGATTTCTAATAAAAGAAATATGAAAATAGGAAAAAGGAAATGAAAGATAAAGAGAAATCCTTGAAAAGAAACCAAAGATGATATTTCGACCTAATGATCTTGACATAACTTAAAAGGATAAAGATGGTGATTTTAGTATAAAAGAGAAATAATAGACTTAATTGACTTTTAAGTAGGCTTATGATGTTGAAATTAGGGTTTGTGAACTAAAAGAGCATTAAATGTGATAAAAGCATTATGGAGGCTAAAACCCTAATAAAACTCTAAAGTGGCCTAGAAAGCCTAAGATGGAATCCAAGTCTATCTTGAGGATGTTTTGAATAAACTATAACACTTGGATGTATTGCATTAATTTCAGGATATTGTTGATTGCTTGTTTGATTTTTCTTTATCATTATTGCTTGGACATCAAGTTGTTCTGGACCAGGTATGTGGTTGCGCTTATGGTTAATCACTTTAGTTTCACGGCGATTCCCGAATGTTTTATCGGTTGCCTGAAAATAAGTGCTTGGATGACTTTTATTTCATGCAACTATAGAGTGACTATGATTATCACAATTATAATATAATTGTGTATTCTCTCACCTACATGCCACCCTAATGGATGATGCAAAAAGGTCAAGCCCAGGAGGGAAGACCCATGGGTACCATGAGTGGTGACCCCAGACACCAAGCTTGGGATTGATAAGGTGGTCTTTGTTGCATGACTAATGGGCACCATGAGAGGTGACCCCAGGCACCAAGCTCGAGATTGAGAAGGTGGCCTTAAGTCAATGGCAAAAGGGAAACCCTAAGGAGGGTATTCCAGGGTTAGGACAAAAGTGGTGGAGAATGTCACATTGAAAGCGTAAATTGGCTTGTTAATTAACTTGATTGTGATATTTAGATTGTTAGCCATATTTGTAAAATTTTGGTTTTCCCCACATACCGACATATTCATTTATGCTGACCGACGTTTATTTTCGGCATTTTAGGTACAACCCTAAAAAGAACAAACAATAAAGTGACATATTGTGAAAATAAGAAATAAAGTGCGAGGAGGATTAGATAGAACAGATTCAAGATGTGGATAGCAGTAGATATCCAAAGTTTTGAAAAGGTATGCAAAGTTTTATTTTATACCAGTTTTCAGTTTAGTTTGGTAGAATTTTATAATTATTACTGATTATTTGTCAAACCTTTGATCCTGTTAATTGGGATAACGGATCTAACCTCTTGGTCTCCCTTAATTGGGGGTTACTGGGAGGCGGGGTCGTTACATTTGGTATCAGAGCATTGGTTCCTCATTTAATCCTTAATAATTATTAAATTTTACAAACTCTGTAGAACCCAAGGGAGTTATTAGAGGATTTTTTGAAAGACAAAGGTGTCTAGAAAAGGATCACGTATGGGGGCTGGTAATATTCTCCTCCACACCGCTATTCGGAATACGAGGACTCCTGGATCTGTGTGATTGCCTGGCCAATGTCTTAGGATCTGACTCAAAATAAGATACCTTTAGGACTCTCTCATCTATTTCCATCCCTTATCAACCCTAATTCTATTAGGATTACAAAGTTTATGGTTTTCTCTCTCTTCCTCACCCTCTTGAGGATAGGGTATGCATGATAAGGTTAAGGAATCCTCCAAAAAAAATAATAAAAATCATGTAAATAAGATGTCATGGACATAAGCTTAATAGTTTAAGCGTAAACTAAAGAATAGTTGCATGCTTAGGTCGTATGACATGTGTTGTCATGAGAGATATGAGGTTAGACCCTCTGGTCAGGAGGACGAGCAGAGAGTTGGTTTTGGAGGCAGAGATCTCCATTAAAGGTAGAGACTTGGTGCATCCTCTAAGGATGATGCTAACCCTAACCCTAAGTGGTGGTTAGAGAGGGATGACATGATTAGTTAGATGTCATGGTAGACCATGTGTGTGGGTGACATGCTTTTAGTTTGGATACCCATGATGATATGAGCCAGGTAAGGTTGGTTGACCTAGTACCTTTGGCGACCCAACCCTGGGAAGGGTCATGCATGGTAGAGTGAAGGATAACTCCTTCATTGATGAGGTTAGTGATGACCATATAGAAACCCTATGATCTTATATGAGCATGGAAAAGTTGCACCCAAAGTACATCAGTAGGGCTGATAGTAGGCTAACACCCTGGCCAGGAGAGTATGTTGGATAGCTTATGCGATAAGCATGAAGAGTTTTGGATAATCTTGGGTAAACATAGGTTTCTCTCAGGTAGGTGTACGCTTGTGAGCTTGATCCACCTTAGAGAGAGGACCCCCAGTAGTAAGGTTGTTGTAGGGTTAAGCTCTAGAGAGAGAGAGCAGGGCCCGAGCTAGAAGGTTGGAAGTTTAGACTCCGGGCTAGGAGAAACCCTGAGAAGTTGAGGATGATGCGACCTAAGTGGATGGTTGTGGTTGCCTCATGCATGATCCCTGGGGGCTTATGGTATCTTGGTTGCCTTTCGAGGAACCAAACCCTAAGGGGATAAGGCTACTGGTACCTATGTGCCTATGGTATAGGTGTTTACCTTCTAGGGTTAGGAAGAAGAGTTCCTTAGACCCTAAAAAGGTATAATAATGAGCTGTGAGGCCTTATACCTAGTCGGTTGTCCTTGAAGAGGACTCCAATCTGAGGTGTTGTTCAAGTGGAATGATAATAGGAAGTGCATGTCGTACCTTGTACATGCTTGGTATGAGGTTACAAGGTTGAGCATGTAGTTGGACATCAAAAAGGTGAACCTAGGGTTCCTAGACCTAAGAGGGGAAGTAGTAGTGCTTGGTGTACCTGATGCTCATGACAAGATTTGAGTTTCCATAGATCTGAGCATGGCACTCCTCATGTTTAGAGGAATGTGAAACCCCTTGGATTAAGGTGTATGTTTGATGAACCTTTCACCTATAGGTTGGCGACATATGATAATGGTTCAATGTGAAGGAATAGAAATAAGTATGACCTATCATAAAGACCTGGAATGGTTTAGTAGGTGGTCTGCTTACTAGCTACATGCCCTAGTATCTTGACAGGGTTAAGCATGCTCATGTGGATATAAAGCTGAGATGTAGGGATGTTTGTGACCTTTGCTCCTATCAAGATGTAGTTTCCTCCCATCCTAGGAGAGGGACCCTTTTGTACGGTGTATACCATTTTTTGCTGATTTTGAGGTACCCTAAAGAGGTCTCATAGGATCTTGAGAAGCTAAGTGGAGAGTACATAGTATAAGAGTGAACCTGTAGACCCATAGATGATCATCTATGACTGCATGTGGATGTGTTACCATGGAGGTAACCGGTATGGGGCCTGACCGAGGTAGATAGGTCACCATGATCCCTATGAAAGGACGTAAGTTAGATGACGAATGCTAAGAGAGATGATGGAGACTTGGGTAAGGTTTCAAGTTGGATACGTACTATGTTATAATCCTAAAGTCTATCCTAGGGTCAGGTGGGGATAAGACTGATGGAAGTAGGAGTTGCCTAATTCCCTAGTTGCACATGACCATAGGGTCGGGAGGTAACAACTATCATTGTCTGAGGGCCATGGGTTAGGAGATTAATCACCTTCATGAACTCATGGGACCCAAAGGGCAGATGATGAGGGCACTCTCTAGATGCATACGGGAAGAAGGATGACCCCAAAAGTGCTGGCACCCTATAGACCTAGAGGAGATGACCAAGGATTGTGTGTGGACCCAAGTGGGTTCGAGACCCGTTTTCCATGGAAGTAACTTTGATATCAAGATGATCGTAATGTAGAGACATATGTTGCACATTTCAACTTAGATTTGAAGGTGTACTAGAAATGTGGGATGTACCATGTCTACTCTTGGAATAGGAAGAACTTTGTGTTTGGACGGCCGCCAAATGCTTATTTCCTCTTGTTATAGGAGTGAGAGATAGGACAGTACACATACCATACACCAGGGATAAAGATAATGTGAGTGGAAACATTTCTATAATGCATGAGGATGGAGATAATAACATACCCTTATGGAGTGTAAGATGTGTGGATGTTGTACAAACACTAAGAGAACTAAGGTAGTCATCTTATAAGGATGTTTTTATCATGAGCTATGTGGAATTTGTGAGCTATACAAGGTTGAGTTCAAAAACTAAGAGGATGAGCTCAGAGTTTTCTTGATGAAGATATACTTAGAGTTTGAGATGAGATAATAAGTGGAGTACATGGAGGTGTATGTCTTCAACATTACCTTATACATGAGGATGTGAGGTGGTAATGGATGCTCTGGTTGAGATGTAGCTGCCTAGTTTAGCTAGAGGCTAGAAGAGGTTGTTAGGTTAGCCCTAAGTTTGAAAAAGGAGATAGGTTTGGCTAACACTCAGATGTAACGAGATATTTTGATCAAGTTAGTTGTTGTTTGGTTAGCCAGCCTAGGCCTTGATGCAATACAAGGATGGTTGTAGAACCTCCGATGCACTTCTCTGGAAAAGAAGGTGATGAAACCCTAACTAGAGTGGTTTTGGGTTTTTGAGGAATCAATCTTGAGGAATCATGACATACAGGAGATCATGATTATAAGTTCACCACATACCGTGGTACTACTAAGATAGTAAGTGGTAGTAGTACTTTGGATACCTAAGATGAAGTTGCATGTGACTAGTCACCATGCATGCCAGGAGGTGAAGGACGAACACCAGTAACCTAGTGAGTTGATATAGAGGATAAAAGTCCCTGAGAGGGAATGGGAGTTTATCGCTATGGATGTCGTGGTAAGTCTCCCCTGGACCAAGGAAGGTCAAGATGCAATATGGGTTATGGTAGATCGCCTTACCTAGATGACATAATCTAAGAGAAAGAGAGAAAGTAGTATCAAGAGACGGATCCGGTAGAACTACATATGAGAGAGAGATGGTTCAACTACATCAGGATGCTAGTTCAAAATTTCTTGAATATGACCTAAAGATTCACTTCCATAAGGTAGAAGTAGATACATTAAGAACTCGATGTGAGTACAACTTATCACCCCTAACTAATGGTTAGTATGATCTAGACAAGAGGGTCTGATGAGAGCATGTGTGCTCATTCAGGGTGATACATGGGAGGCAGTTCATGCTCTATGAGAGATGCGATGATAACCACCATAGCCACTATCGAGATGTAAAGAATCTCTATAAGGGAGGTTGTGTCGGTCACCACTTCATTAAGATAATGTTGGTGAAGGGACCTTGCAAAGGTCAGAAAAGGACCACAGTGTGTGCAGATGAAGTCACTTTGATCATGCGATGGCTGAGGAAGCCTAGGGGCGACATGAATCGTGACCTGATGTAAAGCAGACTGACATGCAGTTCATTGTAGGAGAATATGCGTTGTGAAAATCCGACCCCTCTAAGCTACAACTAAGAAAGCTGAGTCCTCGATATATGGGTCCTTTTGAGATGGATTGGTGTAGATGGTTATGTTCAGTCTTACCCATCAGGATAATGTGATGTTTTCCACGAGTCCGATCCAGAGCATTATGTGAGGTACCCAAGCCATGTGCTGAGCCATGAACCTAGTTAGCTTTGAGAGAAGCTGAAATGTCCTAAGTCACCTATGAGGGTACAAGGTACCAAGGTGAGAAAGAAATCAGATGCAAGAATATGAGACGATGAAGGTTCTTGGGAGGCACCATGAAGAGGGTAAAACCACATGGGAGCCATGATGGACATGAGGAAGTCTTATCCTGTTTGTTTGCGTGGTTGAGGGAATTTTGAGGGCAAAATTCCTATAATAGGGGAAGGGTGTTACAACCCCAATTTTTCATATGTTTGCATAATTGAATTGTAAATATTTTGTGAATATGGACTTAATTGAAAAGGTTGTATGCTTTGCTTCAAAAGATGGATTTCTTTGCAAATCTCCCTTTTGATAGGAATTTCGTAATTTCTATTATTAGATTAATCCAATAATGGATATAAAAGAGAAGAGAAGAAGAAAAGTCCAAATAAAAGGAAAAGATACAAGATAATGGGTATTAAGAAAAGTAATTATGAGAAATACATAGAAATCTCTAGAAAGTGGAATTAATGGCCAAAATTAAATAAATTTCATTCCTATGTGATTTCTAATAAAAGAAATATGAAAAGAGGAAAAAGGAAATGAAAGATAAATAGAAATCCTTGAAAAGAAACCAAAGATGATATTTGGGCCTAATGATCTTGACATAACTTAAAAGGATAAAGATGGTGATTTTAGTATAAAAGAGAAATAATAGAATTAATTGACTTTTAAGTAGGCTTATGATGTTGAAAATAGGGTTTGTGAACTAAAAGAGAATTAAATGTGATAAAAGAATTATGGAGAACAAAACCCTAATAAAACCCTAAAGTGGCCTAGAAAGTCTAAGATGGAATCCAAGTCTATCTTGAGGATGTTTTGGATAAACTATAACACTTGGATGTATTGCATTAATTTCAGGATATTATTGATTGCTTGTTTTATTGTTCTTTATCATTATTGCTTGGACATCAAGTTGTTCTGGATCAGGTATGTGGTTACGCTTATGTTTAATCACTTTAGTTTCACAGTGACTCCTAGATGTTTTATCAGTTGCCTAAAAATTACTACTTGGATGACTTTTATTTCATGCAACTATAGAGTGACTATGATTATCACAATTATAATATAATTGTGTATTCTCGCACCTACATGCCACCCTGATGGATTATGCAAAAAGGTTAAGCCCAGGAGGGATGACCCATGGGTACCATGAGTGGTGACCCCAGACACCAAGCTCAAGATTGAGAAGGTGGTCTTTGTTGCATGACTAATGGGCACCAAGCTCGGGATTGAGAAGGTGGCCTTAAGTCAATGGCAAAAGAGAAACCCTAAGGAGGGTATTCCGGGGTTAGGGTAAAAGTGGTGGAGAATGTCACATTGAAAGCATAAATTGGCTTGTTAATTAACTTGATTGTGATATTTAGATTGTTATCCATATTTGTGAAATTTTGGTTGTCCCCACATACCGGCATATTCATTTATGCTGACCGACATTTTGTTTGTCAACATTTTAGGTACAACCCTGAAAAGAACAAACGACAAAGTGACACATTGTGAAAATAAGAAATAAAGTGCGAGGAGGATTAGATAGAACATATTCAAGATGTGGATAGCAGTAGATATCCAAAGTTTTTAAAAGGTATGCAAAGTTTTATTTTATACCAACTTTCAATATAGTTTGGTAGAATTTTATAATTATTACTGATTATTTGTCAAACCTTTGATCCTGTTAATTGGGATAACAGCTCTGACCTCTTGGTCTCCCTGAATTGGGGGTTACTGGGAGGCGAGGTCATTACATTTGGTATCAGAGCATTGGTTCCTCATTTAATCCTTAATAATTATTAAATTTTACAAACTTGGTAGAACCCAAGGGAGTTATTAGAGGATTTTTCGAAAGACAGAGGTGTCTAGAAAAGAATCACGTCCAGCGGCTGGCAATATTTTCCTCCACACCGCTAGTCAGAATACGAGGACTCCCGGATCTGTGTGACTGCCTGGCTAATGTCTTAGGATCTGACTCGAAATAAGATACCTTTAGGACTCTCTCATCTATTTCCACCCCTTCTCAACCCTAATTATGTTAGGATTACAAGGTTTAGGGTTTTCTCTCTCTTTCTCACCCTCTTGAGGATAGGGTATGCATGATAAGGTTAAGGAATCCTCCACCAAAATTAATAAAAAGCATGTAAATAAGATGTCATGGACATAAGCTTAATAGTTTAAGCGTAAACTAAAGAATTGTTGCATGCTTGGGTCGTATGACATGTGTTGTCATGAGAGATCTGAGGTTAGACCCTCTCGTCAGGATGATGAGTAGAGAGTTGGTTTTGGAGGCAGAGATCTCCATTAAAGGTAGAGAGATGGTGCATCCTCTGAGGATGATGCTAACCCTAATCCTAAGTGGTGGTTAGAGCGGGATGACATGATGAGTTAGATGTCATGTTAGACCATGTGTGTGGGTGGAAATGCTTTTAGTTTGGATACCCATGATGATATGAGACATGTAAGGTTGGTTGACCTAGTACCTTTGGCGACCCAACCCTGGGAAGGGTCATGCATGGTAGAGTGAAGGATAACTCATTCATTGATGAGGTTAGTGATGCCCATATAGAAACCCTATGAGCTTATACGAGCATGGCAAAGTTGCACCCAAAGTACGTCAGTAGGACTAACAGTAGGCTAAAACCCTGGCCATGAGAGTATGTTGGATAGCTTATGAGATAAGCATGAAGAGTTTTGGATAATCTTAGGTAAACATAGGTTTCTCTCAGGTAGGTGTATGCTTGTGAGCTTGATCCACCTTAGAGAGAGGACCCCCAGTAGTAAGGTTGTTGTAGGGTTAAGCTCTAGAGAGAGAGTAGGGACCGAGCTAGAAGGTTGGAAGTTTAGACTCTGGGCTAGGAGAAACCCTGAGAAGTTGAGGATGATGCGACCTAAGTGGATGGTTGTGGTTGCCTCGTGCATGATCCCTAGGGGCTTATGGTATCTTGGTTGCCTTTAGAGGAACCAAACCCTAAGGGGATAAGGCTGCTGGTACCTATGTGCCTATGGTATAGGTGTTTACCTTCTAGGGTTAGGAAGAAGAGTTCCTTAGACCCTAGAAAGGTATAGTAATGAGTTATGAGGCCTTATACCTAGTCGGTTGTCCTTGAGGAGGACTGCACTCTGAGGTGTTGTTCAAGTGGAATGATAATAGGAAGTGCATGTCGTACCTTATACATGCTTGGTACGAGGTTACAAGGTTGATCATGCAGTTGGACATCAGAAAGGTGAACCTAGGGTTCCTAGACCTAAGAGGGGAAGTAGTAGTGCTTGGTGTACTTGATGCTCATGACAAGATTTGAGTTTCCATAGATCTGAGCATGGCACTCCTCATGTTTAGAGGAACGAGAAACCCCTTGGATTAAGGTGTATGTTTGATGAACCTCTCACCTATAGGTTGGTGACATATGATGTTGGTCCAATGTGAAGGAATAGAAACAAGTATGACCTATCATGAAGACCTGGCATGGTTTAGTAGGTGGTCTGCTTACTAGCTACATGCCCTAAGAACTTTATAGGGTCAAGCATGGAGACTTCTAGGCCATACCCACCATCCTCCAATCAAAGAAATAACCACATTGGTTGATAGCTTTTAACGATAAGTTCATTAATAAAGAGGGTAATCCCTAAAATGCCCTTGGAGAGAAACACCTTCAAACCAAGGTGCAACTAAGTTCCCCATGGTTCAAAATATAGATAATGGTAAGGGAATATCTAAAGATTATAATGCATGTGATAATTTTCAAAGAAAACCCCCAATTGGGTAAATTACATAAAAGTCCAAAATGTACCTAAAATTGGATAACTTGCACAAACAACATCCAACTTGAACCAAATTTGAAACTTAGGCTCATTTTATGATTTAAAAACACATAAAAAGTTAGATTAAGGTTTATAACACATACATAAGGTCCTTAAAAAGGATTTCATTGAGGTTTTTGTGCATAAACCCTTTTATTGGTACAAATAGCGAATAAATGTTCACCAAACCACTATAAATTCCACTAATTAAACATCAAGGACATAAAGGATAGAAAGGAAAGGAAAATCTCCAAAAAGGGACAAAAAGAGAATATGTCCAAGTTTTTGTATATTACAGAATTTCTACCATGTTGGATCTTCATGTACTTACCAATTGGACTTGTTGATCATGGCTATCCCTTGATGTACATTTATTAAAAGATCCAGTGATCAAAATGTATTATTATAGAACCACCATTGTTAGTGAATTCAATACTGAAAATGTTTATTTGTAAAATGTGTAATTGTATCAAATGATGCGAACATGTCGATCTTGTAATGAGAAAGAAGAGAAATAATAAAATTTACATGGAACCATCCTACTGATTGTTATCATGTCTAATTATTGTGGTAATGTTTGTTATTCTGGTAGATGTGTAGGTACTTCTTGAAACAAAATATGACAACCTTGGGTGTCATACTAAAAAATAGCTATTTATATTGACATAGGTTATATTTTTGAAATCACAACATATGTCAAAACCAAATATATGTAAAAATATTATTTATTTAGATTGATAAGTAGGTATATATTTTCTAAATCGATATGTTCTTTACTTTTAATAATTTGTGACAAACCTGATGAACTAAAACTAGTGTGAATGTTGCAGCACACAGTTCAACATGGCTACACGGTTCACTTTGACTACCGAGAGGTATGTCATAATGATTTCTGCCTTATGCCTCCAATATGTTTTAGAGAGGCACAATGATGAACAATTTAGCCATGAAGATTGGATATTCATGCTTTTTAAAATACAAGAAAAACTAGTCATTACACTACTATTGATCAAATCAAGTCAAGGTGGAAAAAACTTAAAAAGGATTATGTTATGCTTGGAATGTTGGAGAACCGAACTATTGAATTGGGTGGGGCAACATTGGATACAAGCCATTGTTCTAGATATGAATGAATGGAGATGCATCTTGGAGTTCTGCCTCTTCACCTGAAACTACACATAGTGTACATGATTAATAATTAGTTCTACAAACCTATTTTTAGATAGATAAACCTACAAGATTGGATCTTTATTTTTACTAGTTTATAGAAAGACAATGAGACCTTTCCAAGTTGTTGAATAAGCCATTTCCTCACTATTATGACATGGAGATGATGGTTAGTCATAACATTGAAAGGGGTGAGTTTGTGTTTGTCTCAAATGCTAGAATGGTTCCAGGGTTTAATAGTGCCATTGAGAATGATGAGACACATGTGGATTTATTTAATGTCACCCCATATTATCAACCAACCCTTCAACCTCAAACGCATACCCAACAACCATATGAGATGTAGATGCCACCTTTCAGCATTGGGATTTTAGAGGACATAGAAAGTGTCTGTAACACCCCTGACTTGGGTTTTGGGATAACCCTAGAATATTTACTTAAATACGTTTCTTTTAAACTTGTATTAATCCTTTGAAAAGTAATTAAGACTTGAGAAGAGTTTATTTCTAAATTTTGAACTTATTTGCAAATTGTTTGTGCCTTATATGATAACTTTGGTAAGAATTGCAATTTACCCAATTGAGGGGTTTATGTGCAAATTATCATCTCTAGAATTTTCTCTCTCTCTTAGTATCAACTAGAGGAAAGAGAAAGAAGGGGGTTCTTTGTTTGAATCTTGGTTGGATGATAACACTCTTTGTGGTGAAAGAACCAAAGAAGTGTTAAGTACCTTGAACCCTAAAAGAGGTTGTGTCGAGTTTTGAAGTGTATATGGGAGTGCCTATCACCTTCGAATCCATAGAGGAGGTCCCATATCAGTTTTTTAACCTTTGAAATTGTTCATGACAGGCTAAGGGCCTCAAGTAGGTGAAGCATATCAGTTTGCATGTTCCTTGCAAAAGTGGTATCAGTTTGCATATAAAGCAAGATTTGATGATGATATCTTGTCAAGCAAGATACCCAAATGACCAATATCTTATCTATGGATTATCATCAAGAGTTTTGCATGGCAACATAATTATGTTTGCATGAGTTACCATACATGGACATGTGTCACTTAAGTGCACATAGTGATGACACCTTATACACACTCTCTTTCATGAACCTCAACTATATATACCTCTCTTTTCATCTCCTAGTAAACCTTTTGACTCCTTCACTACTTCTTGATTGGAGGACGATCCTAGGAGATCAAGAAGCAAAGAGAAGGCTGAGCATATTGTCTAAGGTGAATCCATGATCATCTTCAACCTTGGAAGACTATGCTTCTTGGATCATGATTCTTTCCTTCTCTTCTTTTCTTCACCAAATTCCTAACTATGATATATTCTTTCATAGAGAAGTGTTGTGACCAAGTTTTGGACTTTTGATAAGTCATCTTCAACCTTGGAACATGGATCTTTGATGCTTGAAGTTCTTGAGTTGATCTTGAGGTGGGTTATATAACTTGAACCCAATTTTATTATTATTCACCTTCTATTATGAAATACTTGGTGATTCCTTTTCTACTTTGATTTTCTTATTTGAATGATGGTTCTATGAGCTATAATAAATATATAGGGATGTTGTCTATGAAATAGAGTAGTTATGGACGAAGAGATTGAGCTTGAAGATGATGAAATTGATATGCACAAATCGATATTGATTTGTGGGAAACCCTAACTCGATACAAGGGTATAAGTAGGGAGACTTATATATATATATATATATATATATATATATATATATATATATATATATATATATATATATATATATATGAACTCCTATTCTTTTGGGTTGATTTCTTGAGTAGGACTACTATTCTCTTAAATGTTTAAACTTTCACTTAATGCTAAGTATATGGTAGGTCAATATCTATAAGATATCCAAGGTGACACATATGATATCCAAGGTGACACATATGTTTGCACCATAACATGGATGGCCGATATGACTTGTGATGCTTTAAAGCAACATGTTGTTGTTAGGTTGATATGTTAGTTGTTCTAAAAATAGAATGCCTCAAAGGAATTATCTTGTCATGACCAAGAGATTTCTAGTAAAAATAGAATATTAAATGGTAATACTTTGGTTGAGTGTAGAGGCTGACACGGTCAACTCTAACCCTAGCAATCTGATACACTCACAATCCGACACCCTCTAGCCCGATAAATCATGTGAAGATGGGGGCAATATACTCTTTGGAACCTTGGCCGATACACCAATTAATGGTAAGGTCAGTAGGTGACAAAACTAAAGTATTGAATAAGAGTTCATCCGTTACAACTCAAACCCTAGAGGCCGATATCCCATATTGTGTTGTGTGGCTGATACACTAGCTAATGTTGTAGTCGATATCTTAGTAGATTGAGTGGTAGACACAAAAAGGAATATCAAGGATGACACCCTAAGTGATGTTGAGTGGACGATACCCTAAGTTGAAGGGGTGGCAGATACCTTAGATGATGTTGAGTGGATGATACCCTAAGTTGATAAAGAGTCTGATACCCTAGTTGTTGTTGGGTGGCCGATACACTAGTTGGTTGAAGTTTCCAATACCCTAGTTGTTGTAGGTGAGGTTGATACATAAGTTAATGGTGTGGCCGATACCCTAATTGTTGTTGGGTGGCCGATACCCTAGTTGGTTGAGGTGGCCAATATACAATAGGGTGGTATGGCCGACACACACAAGAGGCTGATATACCTCAAGCACCATAAAAATGATACCACTCTAAGCATCTCTAAAATGATAGCATTTGATATGATTTGGCTAACACAAGTGTCTACACCAACACAAGTGATGTGTCTAGGCCGATACAAAAGTTGGAATGAAGGTCGATACACCTTGATGAGTGTAGGCTGATACATCTTGAATATAATCAATGAATGCATCATGAAAGTAATAATATGAATGCACCTTAATAAGTGTAGGTTGATAACACTAAAGAAGGTTAAATCAATGTAATAAGTATGTTAAATTCAATATCCTAGTAAGGATGAGAAAGAAACTTGTACCTCATGTTGATAACCAATTGATGATATTTGATGGAGTATCCTTGAACATTTATGGAAATTAAAAAGCTCTTATAATGTGAATAAGGATTTGATTGAAAAATATGCATTTGGAAACCCTAAGTTAGTTACAAGGGAAAACCCTAACCCTAATTATGAGAGGGTTGTAATTTGAATGATTCTTCTTATGGCATGGTCATGATATTTTCTTGATATTGCATATGCAATGAAATCCTAACCATACTGGTGTCATGTGATGATGAACATAGCCAGGTATGAGCTATGATGATTTATAATAATACAAATTATATAAGGCCTTGTGAGACATGTGATATACTTGTACAATAAGTATGATTTATATATGGGTCTGATGACCTAGAGTTGGTTATTGCCTAATGAGAGGTAGTATTGTTCAATAATGAACTGAGGGTTTGATACCCAAGCATATGATCATGATATTGACAATGGTGAAGGGATGAGATTCCCAATAAACTATTTAGGGGACTAAGATCCTAGGATAAGTGTAAGAAGATATGTACCAATTGACATAAGATCTCATGAAAATATGTTACACATTTTTGTATAACATTTATCTATAATTCATGTTTGTAACTTGATTCATGGTAAAAGATGTTGTAATGCACTTAATCTATCAAGTGAACTAAAAATGTAGTTGCCCTGACCATAGAATCATTTAGTGTCATGATCTGATAAATGATGAAATGAGTTTTACTTAGAGTGCATATTTTTGAATATGCGAGGGTGCAAGATGAGTATTACCTTGGTTCATTCAAACCCTACGATTTATCCTTGAGCCATTTTCCTAAAAAGAGTGCATAGCACATAGCTCTAATGCAACATTAGGATTGGCGGTAAAGCTATAACCCCAGAAGAGTATGTCTACAAGCCAAGACTCAATAAATATAAGAAAGAGTGAATGTAGGTCATACCCTAGACAGAGAACATGCTACATGCTGTATATCTATAGCAAAAAGCCTCTATACACCAGGCTAGCTAAAATGCAAAATGACTCATAATTTCACTACCACTCCCATACTGATCGAGAAAGGAGAGGTCGTGGATTCCATCTCTTCCATATACCTACATGGTACTGATGCTAACTTCGCATTGGTTAGTTGGAGATGGAAGGTTTATTCTCATCTCTGTAGGGCATAATAAGATGGAATGTTTAAAGATGTAATCAGTCGTGTAGCGTATTTTTTTAAGGACCAAATATGGAAACATTGGTTGATTCCTTGCTTTGATTCATATTAACTAGTTTATAAAAGTTATACATGTTCTTCATATTTCTTTTAAATTTGATTAAATGATCTATTGCTCTATTTTGATTCTTGAACTAATAAGATAGTGAGACTGCTCTTATCTACACATAATCACTAGTTATGCTATTTAATTCAATATAGGTTACTTCTGCTCTCATTCATAAAAGTTCAATTGTGATAATAATACTGTTGGTGGAAAGTTATATCTCTTGCTGGGACAAGTTGTCTCACCCTGTGGGTTCCACAAATTTTTAGGTGGAAATGCACAAAAGGGTAAAGACCGTGCAATAGAGAGTGGGTAGAAGTAGCCAGAACAACATTTATAACTCAGGTTGAGTGTGTTGCTATGTGTCTTGTAGATACAAAGTCCTATTTGTCATCCCTGTACTCTCAGGTCCTTTGGGAGATAGTGCATAAATAATTTTATAATTGATTTGAGATTTTGGCTAGTACGCCGTAAGGCATAATGTTGCTTTTGTGTATATTTTAGCAAAGCAACTGTTATCTCGAATCCTTGTAAGGTGATGGAACAATGTATGTAAAAATAAACCATGATGTATATATATGGTTTGGTTCTTTTGAAAAGAGTTTCTTGGTAAATGATCTCTTGGCAAAAAGGTTTTAATTTTTAGTGATTTTTGTTAATCCGATGTTAATGATTATTTTCACTTAGTTTTGTGCAATTAAGTTGTCAGTGTGATAACGGTCGTCACAATTTTTGGTATCAGAGCCTTAGGTTTGTTGAGTCTACATGGACATAGGATTAAGGTTGTTGAGTCTGTTCTAGTATCCTCCAATTTATCTTATAGTGACTTCTGCTTATATAGTAGAAGAAGTAAAGCTCAAAGATGTCTGGAGAACATGAAGAACATGTTGCTGAGAGCAACATTGCTGCACCAGGAAGAGGTGTAAGGGAATAGGTAAGAGAAGAACAAGTGATTGAGAATCCTCAGGTGGCTTAGACTATGTTGGAGAACCCTGCTTTCCATGCTCTATTTGGGCAGTTTATGACAACAGTAGCACATGACGGACAGGATATGAGTACCATCCCCTAGGGTACCAGTTCATAATGAAACTTCAAGTTCTAGTAAGACTTTTGAACGGCTACACCATGTGGGAGCCATAGAATATGCTGGAACAACTGACCCAACAGATGTAGATTTGTGGCTCATTGAGTTATAAAAAGCCTTTAAGATCCTTAGCATCCCAGAAAATGAAAAGTTAGGCATGTTGTGTACCTATTAAAGGGAAGCGCTGGCCACTGGTGGGCCATCGAAGAAGAGAAAAGGCTTAATGTTGAGGGTGGATGGGAGGAATTCCGACGTGAGTTCACCAATAGGTACCATCCTCATACATACCTGGATGAGAAAATCTCACAATTTGAATGGATTAGACAAGGGCCTATGAAGATTAATGAGTATGAAGCTAAGTTTATGGATCTTTTGTGGTTTTGTCCACACATGGATACTACAGACCAGGAGAGGATTCAATGTTTTGAAAAAGGTCTGAATGCTGAACTGACTACACATGCAGCTACTCTGGAGAATAGAGAGAGGTTTGCTACATTTGTGGAATTGGTTAGGAGCATAAAAAGGTCAGTAACTGGTAAATGTGAGACTGATTTCAAGAAAGGATCTGCCCAGTTCCAAGGACATAGGTCCGGAAGCTACAATAAACCAAGGTTTTCTACATTGTCAACACCACAGAGGTTCAGTGCTCAGATGCAGTGGATGTCAAGTAAGGGTAGGGGCTGTAATTTTCTACCTTATGGAGCTTAAAGTATGACATCAATGTCAGTGACAGGGCTGTCTAGGCCATAGCAGGAGACTAAAATCTGCTACAAGTGTGGGCAGAAAGGACATCTAAAAATAGAGTGTCCAGTAAGAGATATAGAAGTAACTCAACAATCAAGGCAGAGCCAGCAAGGCTCTCAGAGGCAATAGTTTAGTAGAGGTACAGGAGGACAAGGATGTGGACGAGCATCTCAAGTAGGTTCACCTACACAAGGTAATAGAGGACGTGTTCGGTAGTAGGAAACAATGAGATTCTATGTTATGCGTCATCTGGAAGCAGTAGTCACCCCACAAGTCGTGATAGGTCAGATGAAATTATTTCATTTTGATATGTCTTCATCTTTCTTCATATCTGTTTTGATTGACCCGGGCGCTACAGACTCCTTTATCACTTAAGAAGTGATTCATAACTATCTTTTGCATGTTAGTAGTAGAACAAATAACTTGATGTTAAACTCCATTAGTTGCTTTCATAGTGTTACAAGAGGTATGTTCCCCCTGTGTTCCTTCTTTCTTAGAACATAGCATTCAAGTGGATATTATACCACTTGAGATGCATGAATTTGATGTAATCCTTGGGATGGACTCCTTCGAAAAGTATAAGGTAGTCTTGGATTGTGGTTCCAAGCAAGCTATGTTCATATTAGGTGGTAAGACATGGACCTTTTAGGGAGACATGAAGATTTTTCCAACATGTCTAGTATTGACTGTGGTAGCTAAGAGATTGTTGTGACATGGGTGTGAGGCATTCTTAGCACATGTGGTGGATACCAAGGTAGAAAGTCCTAGTATTCCAGGAGTGCTAACTGTTAGGGAGTTCAAGGATGTGTTTCCTGAGGAATTTCCTAATGTTCCTCTACCTTTAGAGATTGATTTCGAGATCAATCTAGTTCCCACTACGCAACCAATAGCTCAAACACCTTATAGGATGGCACCTGGTGAGATGGAAGGATTAAAGAAATGGTTATAAGAGTTACTTATCAAAGGTTTTATATGGCCAAGTACATCATTGTGGGGTGCTTCAGTACTTTTTGTAAAGAAAAAGGATGGGTCTATGAGGCTATGTATAGACTATAGACAATTGAATAAGTTGACAATAAAGGACAAATACCCCCTACCAAGGATAGATGATTTGTTTGACCAGTTTTGAGGTGCAACAGTGTTCTCTAAGATAGACTTGAGGTTAGGATATCATCAATTATGGATTAAGGAAGATGACATGCCCAAGTCAACCTTTAGGACAAGGTATGGTCATTATGAGTTTATAGTTATGTCATTTGGACTAACTAATGCACCGACAACGTTCATTGATCTAATGAATAGAGTGTTCTGGCCATTCCTTGATCAGTTCATAGTGGTCTTCATAGATGACATTCTAATATACAATCAATATATCCAACAACATGAACAACATCTTTGACAAGCATTGACTTTGTTAAAACAACACAAACTATATGCTAAGTTTAGCAAGTGTGAGTTTTGGATGTCAGAAGTATATTTTCTATGACATATTATATCTCCTAAAGGCATTTGTGTTTATCCTAAAAAGGTAGAGTATGTTCTAGAATGGGAACAATCTAAGACACCAACAGAGATTCATAGTTTCCTAGGTTTGGCAGGTTACATCAGAAGATTTATCAAAGACTTTAGTTCTATAGTATTACCCCTAACTAGGTTAACCGATAAGGATGCTACTTTTGTTTGGAATGACAAGTGTCAATGCTCTTTCCAGATGTTGAAGGAAAAGTTGACTAGTGCACTAGTATTACTATTACATGAGCAAGGAAAAGGATACATTGTCTTTTGTGATGCTTCAAAGAATGGTTTGTGATGTGTGTTGATGCAGGATAAATGAGTGATTTCTTTTGCCTCTCAACAACTTAAGAAACATGAGGAGAATTATCCTACACATGATTTGGAATTAGCTGCAGTGATTCATGCCTTGAAAATCTAAAGACATTACCTGTATGGGGAAAAGTTTCAGATTTTCACAGACCATAAGAATTTGAAGTATATCTTTTTGCTGCAAGAATTAAACATGAGACAACATTGTTGGATGGAACTAATCAAATATTATGATTGTGCAATTGATTACCATCTAGGAAAGGTTAATGTGGTGGCAGATGCACAAAGTAGAAAGTCATCATCTTCATTCACATATAAAACACAATTGAATTCTTTGGTGTGTCATAAAAGGGACATGCTAGTTTCCTTAAGACAAATGAATGTACATCTAGAGATATCTTTGCTAGCTAGATTCTTGGCATAGATACAAATTAAACCTACACTGAAACAACAAATTAAAGAAGCACAATAGGATGATATTTTGGTTCAGCAGATTAGATCAGAATATGGCAGTGAGAAGCGGAATGGCTTTCATGAGTCAGAAGATGGAACAATTTGTTACCATGGTAGAATCATGGTACCTAAAGTTAATGAATTAAGGAAGATAATTATGGAATATGATCACTCATCTATGTATGCTATTCATCCAGGAAGTACCAAGATGTATCACAATATAAAAGATATGTATTGGTGGCTTGGTTTGAAGAAGGATGTAGCTGAGTTCATTATGTGATGTCTAGTGTGTCAGCAAGTTAAGGCTGAGCACCAGAAGTCGGAAGGAACATTACAACCATTATCTATACCACAGTGGAATTGGGATCACGTGACAAGGGATTTCATCGTTGATTTTCCTAGAAAAGCCAAGGGTTACGATTCCATTTGGTGATGATATTTTGTCAAGAAAGATACCCAAATGGCTGATATCTTATCTATGGATTATCCTCAAGAGTTTTTCATGGGAAGATAATTATGGTTACATGAAGTTACCATGCATGGACATGTGTCACTTAAGTGCACATAGTGATGACATCTTATACACACTCTCTTTCATGAAACTCAACTATATATACCTCTCTTTTCATCTCCTAGTAAACCTTTCGACTCATTTACTACTTCTTTCTTAGAGGACTATCCTAGGAGCTCAAGAAGCAAAGAGAAGGATGAGCATCTTGCCTAAGATGAATCCATGATCATCTTCAACCTTGGAAAGACTATGCTTCTTGGATCATGATTCTTTCCTTCTCTTCTTTTCTTCACCAAATTCCTAACTATGATATCCTCTTTCATAGAGAAGTGTTGTGATCGAGTCTTGGACTTTTGATAAGTCATCTTCAACCTTGGAACATGGATCTTTGAAGCTTGAAGTTCTTGAGTTGATCTTAAGGTGGGTTATATAACTTGAATCCAATTTTATTATTATTCACCTTCTATTATGCAATACTTGGTGATTCCTTTTCTAATTCAATTTTCTTGTTTGAATGATGGTTCTATGAGCTCTAATGAATATATAGGTCTATTGTCCATGAAGTAGAGTAGTTATGGATGAAGAGCTTGAGCTTGAAGATGATGAAAGCGATATGCACAAATTGATATTGGTTTGTGGGAAACCCTAACCCAATACAAGGGTATAAGTAGGGAAATCAGTATATATATGAACTCCTATTCTTTTGGGTTGATTTCTTGAGTATGACTACTATTCTCTTAAGTTTTTAACCTTTCACTTAATGCTAAGAATATGGAAGGCCAATATCTATAAGATATCCAAGGTGACACATATGATATCCAAGGTGACACATATGTTTGCACCATAACATGGATGGCCAATATGACTTGTGATGCTCTAAAGCAATATGTTGTTGTTAGGCCGATATGTTAGTTGTTCTAAAAATGATATGCCTCAAAGGCGTTATCTTTTCATGACCAAGAGATTTATAATAAAAATAGAATATTAAATGGTAATACTTTGGTTGAGTGTAGAGGCCGACATGGTCAACTCTAACCCTAGCAATCTGATACACTCACACTCTGACACCCTCTAGCCCGATACCTCATGTGAAGATGGGGGCAATATACTCTTTGGAACCTTGGATGATACACCAATTAATGGTAAGGTTAGTAGGTGAGAGAACTAAAGTATTGCACAAGGGTTCATCCATTACAAATCAAACCCTAGAGGCCGATATCCCATAATGTGCTATGTGGCCGATACACTAGAAGTGTTTACAATCATGAAAAGTGTTTAAGATGGATATGTAGAAGCTAAGGTATAAGAAGTAACCAACCCCCTATGAAACATGACTAGTTTCCTGGGAGCTAGATTGAGTTGGTGAGGGGATCAAGACTAGCTAGTATGGATTGAATACAATTTCTATTTTGTAATCCATTCTGATTATCATATTTTATTTGGATAGTGTCATGAATAGCATGGTTCAATCTATTGCTTCTAGTTTGATTTTGTTTGAAAACTAGTCCACGTTACATGCTTCAATCTAAGTGTAATGTTGTTATGGTACAATTCTATTTGGAAGTCCAGATGAACTGCAAATTTTGTCTGCATGCAATCTTAATCTTGTTAGGTTTTGTTTGAATGTCACTGTAAATTTTCGAATTTTGTTTGGACATAGTATAGATGTGGAAAAATCTTGAGTTGGTTGTATGAAACTATGCAAGGTTTATCCTAGGTCCACTCTATTTTTGTTACAACTATTCTTTGGAGGAACTATCTTAAAGTGAAGGATTGTTGGTGCTAGCTTGTTTTATTAGTATGCATGATAGAGGTGTTTCAACTTGTACTAATGTTACAACTCAATAGAGAAAATACAACTATCAACCAACATAAATTAGACATAATGATATTTTATTTAGAAAGGAAACCACCTTTTCATAAACCAAGTCAATCCTTATTGAAACAGTTGATTCCTACATTGACCACTTTACAATTTAGTGCCTTTGTAGGGAACTTATCAAGGGTCATACGTCACTGATTACATCACTATAAAATATGACCACCTACTATGTGTCATCAACTCCAGTTCAGGGTCAATCTCAATTATATTATGTCTCGTTTGTGGAGATTATAGTACTAGTCTACAATAATCATCTCACTACAACTATCAGCCAAAATCTAGAAAACATGTGCACTAGAAGAATTTAAGTTTTAACCAACCTTGGTAAAACTTCATTTGCTGAACATTTAGTTTTATAAATGTCTACCCAATCATACTAAAAAGGACATGATATATGATATGTCCATGTTATCTTTTTTTTGACATCACTTGAATGAGTTCTATAGTCATTCTTTTATCTACATCCAATTAATGTATTGTATTACTAAATATCAACACACTCATATATTTATTATGGTATGTGAAACCATTTTATGTTGTTTTATTATCACATATGATGCAATCAAACATAGTATTATAAGACAACATAGATAAAAGTCAAAATATGAAATTGCTATTGCAAACCACATAAATTTTTAGGTGGTATTAGTCAATTAACAAGAGTAGTACATTAAAGTAGACCAATAATATTGGTTCAAAATCCCTACACACCCATCGGTCGACCCGATTAAGTTGGATTTGGTGATGCAATTTACTACCCACTAAAAATCACTTAAACCCACACACACCCGTTTATTTAGTATGTGTTGCGGGTGATCTATATGTACCCACAAGTGATTCAGTCAACTAACATTAATATCATTATACACATAGAATATATATACACTAATTGTGAAATCTTACAATTTACCACAAGTCAATGTTTACATTTAATTGTAGGAATTGTATTTTATTTATTCATCTTTGCACTAGATAACCATAAGTACTTATAATATTAGGAATGTCTATTGTTAAATGAACATTTTAAGTGTTATTTTTTTTTTTGAAATTTGTATATATGAAAACAATATTATTTTCATCAATTTGCTTCTAAATACAACAACTACCTACTTTCTTTTTTCTTTCAATTTCATATAAACATAAGTTAACAACTAGACCATTGTTTTGCCGTCAAACATAGTAGTTTGTTGGGTTTTTTCTGCACTATATATGACGTTAATTTTGTTTTTAACTTTAATAGAAGCAACTAGAAACTTATTTCTGACTGGACATATTTTATATGGGCACCCATGGGCCGGCCTGCAACCCTGTAAATGTGCTTTTGTTCCACCCATTTAAAATTGGATATGTTTGACCCACAATCGTGAAACCTACACCCACAACAACCCAACCCAAACCTAACTCTCCCATCTATTTGACATGTCTACATTGAAGCACTAATGAATGGGGGAAGTACATACATGCATAGAGTAACAAGACAACTGATGTCATTGACCTGGTGATGGAGTTGGTAGAAGAGTATGATAATTTATCTCTTCTACTTTGCTAACTTCATGTGGTATTATAACATATATGTCCATGTATTTATTGAACTCTGTTTATGTGTCAATTTTCATGTCAACAACATCATGAAAGTTCATCACCTCACACCATGCAATATTATGCTTTTAAAAAATCAAATTAATCTCTATCTAACTATTATGGTGTAAGTGTAGTGTCAATTATGTATTGTAAAACATAACTTATCATAGATCTTTCATAGGTCACATTTTTTATTTATATTATGCATGATGTTGTAACATATTATTAACTTATAAACATGTATTAACCCCACATATTACATTGTTCACCGGACCTCTCACTGAACATATCAAATTCAAATTACTTACATCTTTCTTGTTAGTCTTGATTTTAAAAAATATCCCACAGTTGAACCATTGGCCATGTGAAGTCATATTATACTACCTTTTACATTAGAAAGATAAAATTGTAGAAAAGTATCAAATGTATATTTATCAATTTTATTTTCATATTTTTGATCTCTATTTAGGAGAATTTTGTCATTATTTTCTATTTTATGAGTGAATTGTCTCACTTTAGCTTTTCTACAGTCAATTGGAGTTCTTACTTGATTTATAATGGCTTTTATAGGAAAATAGCCCAGTTACTTGATACATGTTGTTTCATGCACCAAAAACTAGGATCTCAATCCTAGAGTTTAAACCTTCCTAGTACAGAAAGGTTCAATCGACATGCAATATTTTTAAGATTGAAGACCAACTCAAAAGACTTTTAAACAAGGTTACAAAAAGTAAATTCCATAGTTGATTGTTGATTATGCTAAAATGAGGAAAAAATATGTAAGGAAATAAAAGTTATCTAAGAATAAATTAAGGAAATGATCAGACTAAGAACAAGTAAAAGAATTTATTCTATGAATAAGATTAAATTGCAAGAAGTAAGAAAGCTATTGAAATAAGTGATTGGGAAAGCGAATTTGAACCAATAGGAAATGATATCAAGGCTATGAGTTTTCCCACCGCGGTTGGCGTGAAACAAGATCGAAGAATCCATATGACAAAATGAGATAAAAGTGGGCATGTAAAATATTCATGAATGAATCTACAAAGGACAAACTCCCTATGGACCCATTGGTCCTGGCATCCATACTTCTTAGTTTGAACATCCTAACAAGGATCTTTCTATGGTCACATCCATATCCTTATAAAATTAGTTTGGTTGTTTTAAGTCCTGGGATTCACGATCACATCCTCCAAGACTAACGTAAGGTAAAAATGAGAGATCAAGTCATTAAACTGCCAATTATCAAAGCCAAAAAAACCATCTATCAAACAAAATCATAAAGGAAATTGATCTATGTAACATTATGGATGTGGAGTTACTCCCCATGCCTCGATATGAGGAACTACTAGCTAGACATAACTAGAGAAGGAGAATCTAGGGAAAGAAGGAAGGAAGCCATAGACCAGAAAAAGAAGAATGTCTAAGGAGATCCAACTGGTGACAATGAAACAACTTGATCCCTTAATTCTCTGATCCAAAAAAAGAATGAAAAAAGAAGAACAAGATCCAGAAATCCAGAGATGACAAACTAATTTTTATTGCATAAGTAAAGGGTATTCATCTAAGAATCAAAATAATAATGCTCAACTAAAATTGTAAGTACAAAAGATTAGATCCCCTTTCTTTGGGGAGTCCTCCCTCCTTTTATAGGGGAAGAAGGCAGTGGAAACTCTATATACAAGACTCTCTAGAAGACTTTTAATTGGCAGCTAAAAACTTTTTGGTCAATAGAGAAAATGGTTGATTGACTTTAATTATGTTGACCGTTCACATTTTTTGTTACAGATTCCTGCAATAGAGATTTCAAGTGGATTTCACTCCTATCAAAAGCTGAAATGCTGTCCAAGTAATAAGATTTTCTTTTAGAAAACTAAATTTCCTTTCTAACAAATACTTATACACTCAATTTGGAGTTTTCACGTAGAAATTATGACACTTTTTGTGTCAGGTATACATAAATATCAGGCACTGCGGGGATTGCGCAAAACATCTTCCAAGAGAAATTATTTATTGGAGTGATTAGACCAATTTTTTACAAAAAAAAAAAACAAATATAATTAAAACTAAAAAAAAGAGAAAAAATCCAAATTAATACAATTAGTTATAAAACTAACAAAAATAAACAACAAAACAATCCTAAAAAGATATTTAAAAGAAGTAAATAAAAAGGATAAATACACATTTATCATTATTTGAAATCCAAAATGGCCTAAGAATTAAAGGATTCAAATCCCATATTTAGCATCATAATTGATTGAATGAGTCACCTAGTTGGTCGACTCACATGCACCAGATTTTCTAACTTCCCACAGTCCGGATATATATACCCTGTGCCAAAATGATCATAACTTTTGCATCCAAGATGGAGTTTAATGATCAAGTATGCGTTAGAAATAGAATTTAATTTTCTACATGAAAAATATATTATGGAAAACCTTTTTAGTAAAATGACCGGCCTTACGAGTCGATCAACTCACCATAATAGGAATCTGCAACAAAAATAGTCAAATGGTGAAAATGTTAAATAAGGCAATTCAATAAATCTTTCCATTTGGGGCAAGCAATTGATGTTTTAAAAGTTTACTCTTTTGACTAGGCACAAAGGAAAGTTGTTCAATTCCATATACTTTTGTGTGAAATAAATAATGCAAGTAAAGACCCAGTCATACTCAAATTTGGGAAATCTCATTGTTTCATACAAAATGATCGGGTCAAAGAAAAATTTAAAGACCATTCGAGCTACTCAATCTCAACGGTCAATCGACCCACATCTAATATCTAGTCAAAGACTCAAAATAAGAAAGTAACCAATGTGGTCGAAGTTTGACCAAGAGACTTTGAGATGAAGCAACCGATTAGTGCCAATCAACTAACTGACAACTTGGATCAGGCAATCTAGCTACCATTGTCAGCCATTCCTCTAGGATTTCCCCCCTACTCCCCCCCCATAAAAGGAAGGGGGACTCCAAAGCAAAAATCATCTCTTCTTCTGGGATATCTCCCCCTCTGGGCCTATTCTTGTTCTTTTTTGTTTATATGTATGATCTCTACTGGGGCATGGGGACTTCACCCATAGCTTGTTCTTATTCAATGTAATTGATTCCAATCTTTTAGTAAAATAATGTTTTCCTTCTATTTCAGCTTTGATTGTTGGTCGAATTGATATACCTTTTTGGGGTGATGTGGTATTGGATGCCCACGAGAATGAACCTATAACCCCATAATTGTGATTGTTATCTTTTTATCCATACGATCTTGTACTTATTTTCTGGTAGAATGATTGTATTCTTGTGGGAGTGTCAAATCTCAGATCCTTACAAGAATGAACATATAATCTCTTTATGATATCCCCTGATGGAGTATATGATCCTTCTACTTGTTTAAGTCATTTGTTATAGCTTATGAAAATGTGATCATCTGACCCATGCATTTGAATGTCAGAATGGAAATCACATGTTCCTTTATGAGAGCTCAAACAGAGACATGTTGGCAGTTGGACGAGGATCCACTATCACTGGGATCAATGGGTATGCAGGATGTCTGACCCTTGTGAGATTTGTGCTCTAAAAGGATACAATTCCACACGATCATGATGAGATTATTAAATCTTAGGAGCAGATTCATTGAGTAAAAGCATGGCTATTGGTGGTGATCCCTCGGACCCCCACTACATTCTATCATTGGATTAGCCAGTTTTAGTTCCTCATTTATTCAATTTTTTTCTTAGCATAATCAAACTCTCAAAAAGCCAAAATTTTCCTTCTTGTTCTCGTGGTTGATTTTGGATTTTAGCCCTCTTTTTTCATCCCTTAGATCGATACCTTACTACTAGAAATTTGACTCACTGCTTGCAAATAGTTGACCATCTTTTTATAAGGTTAAACTTTAGTACTTTTCCTAGAGATTTGGTGCGTAAACAACACACATCAAATTTGGTGTTGTTGCAAGGGACGACACATGTTGTTTTTCGAACCTGATCACTTGTGTATTTTATATTTATTCTTTTTTATTTATAATTTTAGTTTAATTTTGTAACTTTTAGTTTGTTCCATAACTTTAATATTGTTTCATAATTTCTTAGCTTTGTTTATAACTTTTAGACTTATTCTATAATTGTGTTCCTTCCTTCTTAAGATGTTACTTTTTTACTTTTCCTCTTTCCACCTACTGAGTCCCATTTTGGTAGTGTTACTCCTCTTTCTACTGAGTTTCTATTTTGGTAGTACTACTTTCTAGTTTATTTGTGATTTTAGTTTCTTTATAATTTTTAGTTTTGTTCTATATTTTTTTGTCTTCTTTGATAATTCTTAGTTTTGTTCTATAATTTTTTGTCTTGTTTGATAATTATTAGTTTTTTTTCTATAATTTATTTTTAGCCTTTCCTTCTTTTTTAGATCATTGTATTTTATTCTCAAAACTTCCTACCAAGATCAGTTTCGGTAGTATATCTCCTCCTACCGAGTTTTAGTTTTGGTAGTAGTATTTTTCTAGTTTTTTTTTTATTTTTGGTCTTATTTATAATTTCTTAGCTTATCTTTGTAAATTTTAGTTCTTTTGTAATTTCTAGTTAACTCCTTAACTTGTTTAGTAAATTTGATTTCTTTTCATTAGTTTAGCTTTTAGTTTCTTCTAGCTTAAATCTTTTTTTCTTTCAATCTTAGATTCCTTTTTTGTAAATTTTGTCTTTTCCCAAAAAACTATTTTCAGAATCACAAAGTGGTCAATATATTTTTTGTTCAAATGACAATTGTGTGGTTATTACAATCATACATCAGTTGACTGTCCAAATGCATTCCCACATATTGTGGTTGCACCTTGTAGCATCGAGTCTTCCTACCATGGTGGACATTATGAAAATGATTATACACAATTTTTTGAAGGCCATTACGAGGAACAATGCTACACATATCAATACAAGGGATGTTATGACCAAGACTGCTATGGGCGGTATGGTGAGGATGACCAACAAACTACTAAGAGGTATGAATCTTATTGTGAAAGCCAATATACACCTAAATAGGAGGAATGCATTAAGACCCTAGAGAGGATAGTAGAAGAGCAATATGAAATACTAGAAAATCAGCAAGCCTTATTAGCTACTTTACTAGAGGCCCAATCAAATAGCTTTCTAGGGAAGTTAGAGAAGGCTAGGATGATTTCTCCTAATGATGAAGATGATAATACCATGTTTATGTCATTTATGTTGGATCCAACAGAAAATAACACAACCCAAGGAGTCACAACCTTCATATAATGAATACATTGGTAGTTCAACATTTCCACTAGAGGCTTTGTTACTAGAATATGAAAAGTAGTAGGAAGTGATCTATCCTTGTTTGATTATAAATCCTAAAAATTCTCTTATTATTGACATAGATCCATAAGTTATCAATGGCCAATCAACTTTTGTTGAACCCATTCTGGATAATGAACTGTCGTCCCCCCCATTATGAATTGGAACACATTTTGGAGAAAGGCCTCCTTATCAAGAGCCTTACACTTCACCTCAGCCGATTTCTATTCCACATACGGTTGGCCTCTATAGAGAATCTTCACCACTAGAAGAAATTCACATAGCCCCACTCTTCAATGGTTATTATGATATTCCTCCTAAATCTGTTATAATGATATTCCTCCTGAATCCACATGCTACTTAGAAACATCTTGCATGGAGGAATTAGAACCACATGCCATATCAACAATGAACCACATTAATCCCATTGACAACAATGTTGTTTGCATGATTTTTTTGGAGAACAAAAGTAATTATGATGTTGATTAAGCTACTTCTATTCCTTTCAAATCAACACCACTACTCCTATATGCAGATTCATATGATAAGGGGAAACTAAAGATAAATCCTCCATCTAAACTTGCACAACTAGCACTACATGTGTTGCCAGACTGGATCCAACTCCACCTTGAGCTAATTTGTCTTGATTCACATACATCAATAACACTTCCTCCACTTATGAAGGAACATTTTTGGATCTGACGGGATGGACTGTAGGGCAAAAAGAAACATTACTTTACTCAGCCAGAAAGGCCCTTTGAGCTTCCACAAGCAGCCAAAATTGGGTGCACCATGAAGTTCCATTGATCAAGGATCCATCCCTCGTTACCATTCCATTCAACTAGATGCTCTTCGAGCTACTAGGACCACCTAGTGATCTCCATACTTTTCTCCCCTCCATTTCAGATTCAAGTTTTGCTCGAAATAAGAAAATTTTGAAGTATGGGGTGGAGGTGGGTGGTCAGTACCAACTCCACCCACCTATTTTAGAAATAATTATCATGGTTGGTATTTTAGTTAAAAAATCAAATTTTGTCCCTCCTTCCTTTAGTTTTGGCCTTTATTTGGTTGTCCATTTATGCATATTAGTCAAAAAACCCCTTTAACTAGCAAATTTTCTTGCAACATTTTAAAAAAATAGCCCTTGCTAGAAATCTTATGGTCCCCTTTGACCTCTATCATCACTACCATTGGGAAATTTGGCAAGACGTTATGGATATATAGGAATCAAACGCAATGTTTCCCTACTTAGAAATTTTTAAATAGCTTGTAAAGTCTCCTGATTTCCCCAAGTGATAGAGATATTTGAATTGATTTTACACTACTCCCAATACTCTGAATTCTAAAACACAAGTCACACAAGTCCATTCTTTTTCTACACTTCTTCCACCACCTTCTTACCTCTCCATTAAAAAAAATGATAACAATCCAAAAAAAAAGTGCCAAACTCTAAGTTTAGGGTGCCCCCCTTCCCCCTCTACAGCTTCTTCCATACCCGTTATAAATTTAATAAGGGCGTACCACCAAGAAAAGATGCCAAAGTGTACACAAATAATACAATACGTTTAATTGCAAATAAAGAAATAAAAAGGTCTCAAGTCGAATAGGGGGGACACCACCTTTTCTCATACCTCCCTTCATCGCACTTTTATACCCAGGGGAATCTATATAACCCCAAACTATCAATCTTTGAACTCCATTCTTGCACATAACTTGTGAAATTTGTAGGAGAGGCAAAAAGGATAGGAAATATGTTTCTTTGTGAGTCCTGAAATGGAAGCAAGTCATGATCAATTTCGAGTAGGGAACTAGAAAATTATATTATGTGATTCCATGATATAAGGTTTTCTTGGCCATGCAAGGTGGTAAGGATTCATGTAGTGCTAGGAAAGTGAGGAAGACTAGATGTGAGTATCATTGGTCACTATTTTTGATTTAATGTTGATCAAGCATGAGAAATGATTTAATATCGGGGATTTGATAAATGCATATTTGTCCATTTTATTTGCATGTTTTAGATCTCTATCTAGAAGCATCTTGTCATTATTCTCTAGTTTTAGAGTTAATTGTTGCTTTTCTATAGTCAATGAGAGTGTTTACTTAATTTATTGTGGCTTTTGTAGGAAAATAGCCAAGTTACTCCAAATCCCAAATGGCATAAGAATTTAACGCTTCAAACCCCATCTTCAGCATCACATTTGATCGAATGAATCACCCTGTCATCCGACTCAAATGTACATGATCTTCCAACTTCCTACAGTCCTCATATATATACCCCATGCCAAAATGATCATAACTATTACATCCAAGGTAGAATTTAATGACCAAGTATGTTTTAGAATGGAATTTAATTTTCTACATGCAAAATATATCTTGGATAACTTTTCCAGTCGATTGAATGGCCTTATGAGTCGATCGATTTGTCGTAGTGGGAATTCTGTAGAAAAAATAGTCAAATGGTAAAAATGTTAAAAGAAGACAATTCAATATATATCCCCAATTGGGGCTAGAAATTAATTTTGTAAAAGTTTACTCCTTCAACTAGGCACAAAGGAAAGTTTGTTGATTCCATAAACTTTTGTTTGGAAGAAAGTATGCAAGTAAATACCCAGTCAAAATCGAATTTGGGAAAGCTCATTATTTTGTACAAAATTGATGGGTCAAAACAAACATTTAAAGACTAGTCGAGCTACTCACTCTCACTAGTGGATCAAACCACATCCAAGACCTAGTCAAAGACTCAAAACAAGAAAGTCATCAATGTGGTCAAAGTTTGACCAAGAGACTTTAGGATGAAGAAAGAGACTAATGTCAGCCAACTGACCGACGACCTGGATTAGGTAGTCTAGCCACCGCTGACATCCATTCCACTAGGATTTCCCCCCTCCTTCCCCCCTATAATAGAAGAGGGACTCCAAAGAAAAAACCATCTCTTCTTTTGGGATATCTTCCCCGCTAGGCCTATTCTTGTTCTCCTTTGTTATTATGTCTAAACAGTTCTCTATTGGAGCATGGGAACTTGCCCACCACAACCTTATCTTATTCGATGTAATTTATTCCAATGTTTTTGTGAAAGAATGCTTTCCTTCTATTCCTACTTTGATTGTTGGTTGAATCGATATAGTCATGTGGGGTGATGTGATCTCGGATCCCCACAAGAATGAACCAATAATGCCTTAATTGTGATTGATATTTTTTATCCGTCTAATCTTATACTCTTTTTGTAGTAGAATGACTTGTGGGGATGCCTAGATTTCTAATCCTCATAAGAGTGAACCCATGATCTCTTGATGATATCCACTGATGGAGATTATGATCCTTCTACATGTTTGACTTGTTCATTATAGTTTATGGTAACATGATCATCTGACCTATGAGTTTCAATGTTGGAATGAAAATCGCATGTTTCTTGATGAGATATCAAATAGAGACATGTTGTACAGTTGGATGAGGATCCAAAAACACTGGGATCCATGGGTATGTGGTAAGTCCAACCCTTATGAGATTTGTTCTCTAAAAGGACACAATTCCACATGGTCATGATGTGATTATTAAATCTTAGGAGTGGATTTGATGGATAAAAGCCTGGCTATTAGTGGTGGTCCCCCGAGGCCTAATATATTCTATCATTTGATAACTTAGTTTTAATTATACATTTATTCAAATATGTTCTTAGCATAATCAAACTCTCAACAAATTGAATTTTTCCTTCTTGATCTCGCAATTGGTTTCGTATTTCAACCCTCTTTTATCATCCCTTGGATCGATACCTTACAATTAGAAAGTTGACTCATTGCTTGTAAAAAGTTGACTGTCTTTTTAGATCGTTAAACTCTAGGACTTTGACAAAGAAAGATCTTGAATTTTAGAGGACTTGTGTGATGATGTTCTAATGAGGGGACTCTTATCTCTCCAGGGAGGGGGTGGGAATAGATTATAGGCTGGAACACCTAGTGATTTGGTGTGCAAATGACACACATCATTAACCTCACTTAGCATCATATATAACTTATCACTAGTAACGTTAAATCTATGATGAAAGCAATCATGCTTTCTACGCAACTCATTTGTATCAGCTAGTAGCCTTGTAGTGATTGCTTTAGCATATGTAAGGTGATTGAAAAATGTTGACCAATGTGACTTGATGCTTCATACACACAATAACTGGTTCATCATCACTCCCTTCAATGTCTTCACTATTGCAATGTTGTTTTGGTTTCGATTCATTTGTACCCTCATTCATCCTGTATATAGAATTAGACTTTATCACATGTGTAAAGTGATAAACAAGGGTTTTTTTTCTACAAACCTACCATTGTTTGCATCTGCTTGGTCCATGCACACTAGAATAATGCATGAAAGTCCACATTTGTATAATGCATTCAAATTGTCATCACCTAAGATTATTAAATCAGTGATACCCATAAGTGCTAAGGTTGTTCAAAGTGAATGAAATATTTTAGAATTAAAAAATTTCATGTGAATATAATACATAATATGTCACCCATAAAATACATAGATTTTTAACAATGTATACCACACAAATTGAAGCATCTTATTGTGTATCCCAACATTGACTCACTATATCATCCCTTATCTTATCCTAGGCTCCAAGTTCCCCTTAATTTATGTGCTTATCTAATAGTCCATTATTTGCTTGTTGGTGGACTTTATCTATTTTTCCGTGTTCATCAAAAATTTTCTCTGGTAGTTGGTGTCTCTTTATAAAATGTGTAGTACACAAGAAGAGATCATTGTCTAAAATCTGTGAGTTATGTCAACTGCTAGTCATTGTCTAAGTATGACAAACCTCCTATTAAACACACCAAATGCTCTCTCAACCTAATTACACAGTTCTAGGTTCCTATGGATGAACATTTCATATTTGTTGTTAGAAGCATGCCACACCCCCTATAATCAAATATATTATATGTTATATTATGAAACAATACGAGAAAGTGAGCTTTGTTTTGATAAGTGACTCGCTTGAGTGTGTGTGTGCAATAAGAGAGAACAAATTTGTAACTCTAAATGACACATTCAAATACACTAAAATATTGTCCTACAAGCATGCAAACTCATATTGTAGCATAGAAGACAACAAGTTATTCAAATCCAAGGGAGACAGTCAGCACTAAAAATTGCTTGCTTATGCTAGGTTCCTAACACAGAGAATAGGATTTTGGGGGTTTGATCTTGGATTTTTTATTACACTAAAGTGGTCAAGCAATTAAGAAAGGACAAGAATAAAACCTAAATTAACCCTAGAAAGTTAAAGATGAGTAAATGAAGAGAAATTACACTATAGCAAGCAAGACAAGTTATCATTAAGAATTGTACCCACAAAGAAGTCCTAAGAAGAAACTAAAAGAGAACTAGCTACACTAGGCAAAATTAAATGTGAAACTAACAATTAGGAAAAAAAGATCATGTAAAGGAATTACACAAGCAATTGATGAACTAGAGAAATAAAAAGATACTAATGACTATCACTAACTATACTAGTAATATTGAACTAGCATGAACAAGGAAAGTGATTAATTAAGCAAGTAAGATAACTAAACTAGCACTAGTTAAGGTTGAAAGTAATTAGGGTGTTAGACAATTATGGGAAGTGTGGGTTGTTTGGGGTGATGTGATTATCATATATGTAAGGTGTCATAGCATGGAAGCATAAATCATACATTTAAGTTATCAAACCAAACAACCAACTTAGATGGTAGAGAATTACCCTAAACTACTAGTTGGACTGGATGGAATAAGGTGTGTATAGGGGAACTAGTCCTATCACCCCTTATCCAACATTGTGAGGAACAATTTACTAGGTTTTAGGAATAATTTATCTAATACCTAACACGTCTGAGTTTCTAGGATGAAGGTTCTTGGGAAACTTGGGGGCCAAGGGTATTAATGGAGGGTGGAAATTGGTATTTTGCACCTAATATCACCTACCATCTAGCCTTTAAGCTTCTCTAAGCCATTTGCATTAAGTGCTTCTTGAACAACTACTTAGATTTCATTAAGGTGTAGAAGAATGGTTTTATGTGTAGGAAGATGGGTATCTAGCTGGGGATTTACTAGTTAGACCTAGGATCAAATCCCAAAATAGCTACAAATCACACATTCCCCCAAGAACATTGGTGTTTTCAAGAACAAATCACATACCAATCCATGGGAAACAAGATAGAAGTAGAATATAACCATTAGCAAATGAAATCATAGAGTCCACACATCCCCCACTACATGGTATCAAAGTCATATTTTACACCCAAGTCACATTTTACACCCCAAACAACCCACCTAAGGGGCTTAGCTACTCATAATATAAGAAATGGAGAAAGGAGTACAAGAGTAAAACGCCATGGAGCTTGATGATTACTCTTCCTTCTTCACATTTAGTTGTAGATGGACATTGTCCTCCCTCCTTGATGGGTGAAAATGATGGAATGGTGCATGGAAATGGAAAAACCCTAGAAAGCTAGGGATTTGAGGTGGAAGAAGGTAGATATCAAGTAGAGGTAGGTGGGAATAAATAGGTGGAGGTATGAATGTTGTAGAGTTATTAGCAGGTGGTAATGAGTGTGAACCTTTTTTTCTTTTTGACACCATAAATGTTTATATAGTGGGTTGGGAAGCATAAGTGAGGGCATTTAGGTAAAAAGACAACAAGAAAGTAGTAGGGTTTTGGGTGGCAATACAATTATTCTGGGTAGAACGAACACGGTGGGAAGATGGAGGAACAATTGTGTTCAAGAGGAATGAACATGGTGGCGATGAAAAAAATGTCAGTTAAAATTTGGGTTATGGAGCATTGGTAGAACAGCCGCGTTGGGCACTACGATCGTGGTGGCAGTTGGGCTGAATGATTGTGTTGGGTAGAACACACATTTTAGTGGAGTTGAGTTAGGGTCGTTCTCTTGAGCATGAGCATTGTGGGAGGTTTGTAGTACTACTGCACTAGCTATAACAATAGTGATGGGGTCTTCTTGGCACAACCGTTCTAGTTAGAATGTCCTTTCTATTAGGCTTTCTTATTGAATTTCCATTGTTATTTTGCATTTGGTGGCACAATTATTTTGTGGTACCACGGCTGTGATGAGGGTCTTCTTGTGCACTTTTGATATTAAATTTGATTATCTTTGATGCTTTTTGACTTAAATTGGTCCTTGACCACTTGGGGTAGGTCAGGGCAGATCTTGGGCTCACTATGGGCTCTTCTCAGGGTGAATGAACCCTAGGATCTACCTTCCATCCAAAGCATAGCCAGAGCATATGAAAAACATGCAAAGAACATCCATATATTCATTTGACTGTGAACCATTTATATGGGGAATAACATGCATTCTAACATGTCTAGATGTGATTAAAGAGAAAAATAGCACAATGAAGCCCTAAACTAGGGTTGTTGATCAATTTTGATTCTTTTTTATTGATTCTTTTCTAATCGAGATGTATGGATCCATGGATCTATGTGTCTATATAGATCTTGTTCATGGATTAATGAAAACATGTAAAGGCTAGAGTTTCCTCTTCCATTTTAATCGTCTCTTTCTTTTTGCACCCCAAACTTAAAATACATTTTTCCTCAGATATGCTCCAACTTAATCTCAATTTCAGCTCATTCAATAGAGATATGGAAGAACGCAATCATCACAATGTTCATTGCCTACATTATGTCCAAATGTGAAATTAGGCATGCAATCCACTACTCTCTATCCATTAAATGTTTTTGATGTGGTTGGAGCATAGAGCACAAGAATTTCAAATATGGGACACCAATAACATATGTAAGTTATGTAACTTTCACAATACTCCCAGTGGACTATATCATGCATGGATACATAAAAATGGTTGGAAATTTTGCTTCACTTGCTAGGACTTAACCATACACTTCATTTCACCTCATATAATCCAGTTGGATTATGTAGGGGTATGCAAAGTAATGTTTATTTTCCCTAGCCACAATGGGCATAAAAAGGAAGAAAGGGATGTGGTAAGCATTGTTGTGAAATTACATAGAGCACCCATCTTTTCTTTTTCTTTTCTTTAGATTCTATAACATAGAGCCATCTCTTCTTTATTTTTCCTCTATTTTTATTTGACCCATGTTTAAGTCATACATATGATGATTGAAAGAAGCGAGGGGGTATAGATTTGGCCACTCCAAACTTTTGGAGGGCGACTAAAGCTAATGTGTGTAGTTTGACATCCTTTCATGAGGCAGAGAGGTAAGGAAATGATGGAAGAACTATTAAGTCAAGGAGGGGTCATCATTGATGAAAATCCATGTATTGTTTCATTCAAGCAATCTATTCCGAGCAACATTCACTAATATAAACAGACCATGCATCAAATGAACAGTTGTGGTATATCACCCTCTGTCCACATGGAATTAGTAGTCTCATGCATTTAAGGCTTGCAAGAATCCCATTTTCATTAGAAAAGTCAATTTCCTGCAAGAGGGGTGAAGCACATGTAAAATTCCAACATTGAACTCAATTAGCCAACAATCATTATTATATTCTCCAAGTTTTAATAATTCACACTTTAATAAGTAGAGATCAAGTTGAAACATGCCATTTGCAAATAGATTCAAGTCTGGAAAAAACACACAAGAAATTACAAAGATATACATGTAATATAATGCAATTAATGGAACGACATGAAAAGGAAAAAATTGTGAAAAAATATTCAAAATATAGAAAATAAACTACATAATATGCATGTGTGCAAAGCAATGAAATCCTAGTCTAGATACCAGGTGTTGTAGACAAACAACACAAATCATGGTCAAGTAGGTGAAATTAGAATCAAAATGAGAGTGATATAAGGGAGTAAACTACCCTACCATCCCAAGATTTTGAATCATGTTTACCTACGCATGAAACAAAAACTTAGGTATGACAGAGTATTGTCAGCATGGTGGAGGATCATGCAGTGGTCCCCCATGCGGTGGAGGATGCTAATAGTATCTGCATTAATAGTCTGCATGTGGAGGCAGGTATGCCTCTTGGCATCCATATAGAGATCCCTAGAAATCCTCCCCACATTGGGGTTTCTCTATGCATGTGCATGTTGGTAGCAATACATGTGGTTTACTTAGCGGTGCATCTACTGCTACTCCAACCACATGTATTGTTGAATATGTCAGATTCCCTCCAACTATGGATGGATGACATACATGTCATATGCATTTGTTTGAGGTGGTTGCACATGGTCATCATTTTCCGTTACTCTAGTGCAGAAAGTCTACTTTAGAGTTTTCTACTACTGATGTACATTTGTCTCTCCTTCTCCCTCAAGTGAAACTATAAGTGGTGCTCTACAGCCCTCTCTAGGATGATATTGCTCCCAATGTGCCAAATGTTATTGAAATCTTCTATTGGCCCTACCTCACTAATCAACACACTAGTGTGATAGGGCATCTCTATGGTGATGTCAGGATACCCATGGTTCATGTTGTATATAATATTGACATTATGTAGGGAGATCATCTGGGACCATGCAAGATATTTCAAATCAACATATGTATTCCCTTCTACCTATGTGAGGCCTTCTAAATTTCCGTCTAGTTCTAGGGAAATGGTGATAACTATCCCTCCCATTATAAAAGGATCTTTGCCCTTAGTGGAGATTGTTTTCAAATGGTATGTCATCATTTCCCTTAGATTGACAAATTCATCATTTTCATCATGGTCATTACAAACAAGTCCTTTTTAGAGCAGCAACCATGTATTAATACCAGAAAAAATAGTTTTAGCTAAGACTTTTGGAATTTTCATGACGGGGTTATGAAACCCAATTGTCTTAGACTTTCCTACTATGAATGTTTCTTGGATGATGAGGTCTTTCTAAACCATTGAATAATTGTATCTCCCACCATTTTCAAATTTCCCCTCATCAAAATTCTTCACAATCTCAGGGGTTGGAGAAAAAATGTGTTGATGTGGGAGGCCTTCAAAACATGTGTGGAATCATCAAGCCCAAGTCTTGTTGCTTCCTCACCTTAATAATCCACCTTCTTCAATGACCCAATGAAGTCATGGTTGGTCTCCATATAGGTGTCTTGGACCTCAATCATCACTTTATACAAACCCATTGGCTCTAGGTATAGCTTGAATACATAATTGATCCCCAAGTCTTGCATAATAAACATGCATGCATACCTTTTGGGAATCACTCTTATTGTAGTACACTCAGGATGTAAGGGTCTCATAAATTTCTTCCCCCTCACTCTCTATAAAACGTGACACCCTTGGGTTGTTTCCCCAACACCTTTAAATGGCCCACTTTGAATCTAGACAACATGCCCACTGGATCTTCCTCTACCTCTTCACTCTTTGTTCCCTACACATATTCTTCTTCTTCATATTCATGTGTTGGCGAACTTATATATAAGCTAATGAGCACAATATCAATAGGCTCATTATCTTCCCCCTCTCCAATCAACAACCTTCTCCTTGTTGGTTGTTAAGTGGCAAGTGGTTGCACTAAGCAGGTGGAATGCCTAGTTGGAGTAGTCCATGGAGGTGGGCATGAAGATGATGGAACCAATGCTTTCTTGAATTCTTCTTTATATATCTGGAGCCTCCATTTCAACAGAGTCTACAAGATCGTCGAACTCTTCTTCTTCCTCCTCCTCCTCGTGATGGTTGTATCTTGGATCCGATGTGTGGAGGTCTAATGAAAAACAAATGTGAGAGTCTCTCACTGATGTGGAACATGGAAGAGGGCTGGAAATGGAGTTGGGATGTGGGATGCTGGAGTGATTTTGGAGGCTCTCTTTGTGTGAGCTTTAGTGTCGTTGATGGCTTGGAAGACACTTTGTATCATATTCTTCCCTTTCTTGGTGATTCCTTTTAGCTAGGTTTTTGGGTGGATTTGATTGGATGATAAAAAATATTAAGGTTTTTGCAAGGTTATTCTGTGAATTAAGAAATATAGGTGAAAATGAGTGGAATGAGGAGCTAGAGGTGGAGGGAGACTCCTAGGAACTCGAGGAGCCATGCATGGAGCTTGAATATGAAGATTTAAAGGATTGGAAGAGTTGGAGGTTCTCCCTAGATCTCCAAACATGTGTAATGACTATTTTGCAAAATGTGGAATGAGGTGGGTCATGGTGACTTCCCCCCTTTGATAATTTAAATCATGTGGGGCCAAGCTAGCACGTTTAATATGGTGAGAAGGCAGCATGACCATTTTAGCCAACATGACCACAATGGCCAGCCCAAATTCTCAAAATCCCACTATTATTTTCACCTTGACGACACAGTCATTCTTTGTCATCATGGTTGTGATGGCCCACTTGAGTGCAATTATTTCAAAAACTCTACATTTCAACTCAAAAACTATATATCATTCAAATATTGATCCACATAAGATGTTGGCTAACTTTTGCACTGGTTTGAGCATTCTTTCTTAATCTCTAATATGTTTCTCCTACAACACTTCAAAACTAAACAAAAAATATTAGACACAAGTGTTTATGTTTCTTGGAATGTGTATAAAAATAACCACAAAGTGAAGGTTGGGTGCAAAAGTTCCCAAACCTAGGTGGGTTGCCTCCCACTAGTGCTAAGTTTAATGCATTCATCTAGGCTTTGTATTCTTTGAGTAAATCAACCTCTTAAGAATCTTGAAACATCATCATTGTAGTAAAATTTCTTTCTCATGTGCATTCAAGCACACTCCTCATCAAATGGAATTTCTTAAAATAAGCATCCCAATATCAAATCTTTGGTTGGCCTTGTCAAGCACAACCTTAGCAATGGCTTTCAACCTTTGTCAATTCACAATATACTCCTTTTCACCTTCTTTTTCATGAATCATGATGGCTCCATATGGATAAACATGCTTCACTTGATAGTGGCCTTCCCACCTCGATCTTAGCTTTGCAAGGAATAATTTCATGGCATAAATTGTACAACCATACCCATTGTCTGAGATGAAATATCTTTTTATTGATTACATTATCATGCAAAAACTTTACTCTCTCTTTATATCTCTTGGATAACTCATACGCTTCATGCCTCATTTCTTCAAGTTCATTGATTAGAAGCTTTCTTCTTATTCCAAAACTTTCCATGTCCATGTACATGGCCTTTAATGCCCATAGTGCCTTGTGTTGCACTCCCACGGGGAAATGGAAACCATAAATAATCTTGAAAGGAGTAGTGACAATTAGGGCTTTAAATAAAGTTCTATAATACCATAAAGCCTCATTGAGGTGGAGTGACCAATCATCAAAGTTTGGCCTCACCGTTGTCTTAAGAATGAGCTTTATCTCCCATTGGATAACTCAACTTATTAACTCTTTTAGGTATGGTAGGGGGTTTCTATGTTGTGGTGCACCACATGTCTCTTCAAAAAACTCTCAAATATGCTATGGATAAAGTGTCTTCCCCCATCACTTATGATCATCCTTGGTACTCCAAATTGGCTAAAACTGCTGGACTTAATGAATTCACAAACCACCTTGTAATAATTGGTTCTTGTAGCCACAAATTGAAGGCATAAAACGTAATCAACGACCACTAGGATGTACACAAACCCAAAAGGAAGGGGAAAAAGACCCATGAAGTTAATGCCCCAAGAATTCAACACCTCTAGCATCAAGGTTGCTAATAATGGAAGTATGTCTCTCTTTGACATAGTGTCCTTCCTTTGGCATTTCATACAATCTTTGCAAATCTTATGAGTGTCTTTGAGGATAGTAGACCAATAGAATCCACATTGAATGATCTTTTTAGTGGCTTTATTCCCTCCAAAATTGCCTCCACATATGTCATAGAGTGACCCATGGTGGGTATGTCTTGTTGCTCATTTTCTGAGATGCATTTTCTAATGAGTTGAATGAGCATTATTTGAAAAGGTGGGGATAATGACAAACATATTTCTCTATTGCTGCATATAATCTTCTCATCTCTTCACTTATCCAAGTCTCAATCACTCTCTCACTGGCCAAGAAATTTGTATTGTGCTCGTACCATAGTCTTTGAGTAGAATTAAGCAAGAGAAGCTGCTTGCGTGGAATTATATCCTTGATTTTGTGTAATTCCTCATATGTGGCCTCTATGCAAGATAGATGGTCGGATACAAAACTTTTGACACCATTATTATCAATAATATCAATATCAAACTCTTGAGGTAGAAGGATCCATATGATTAATCTTGTCTTAGAGTCCTTCTTTGGCATTGAGTACTTAATAGAAGATGGTTCGTATCGATAATCACTTTTAATCTGAAGCATACAAGAACAAAATTTTTGGAGTGTAAATACTATAGCAAGCAACTCAATATCAGTTGTTTTGCAGTTTCTTTGGGTTTTTCTAGGGTCTTTCTTGTATAAGTAAAATGCATGTGGATCTGGCCATACCTTTGGCCCAACACAACCCCAACTCCCGTGTTGTAATCATCAATCATAATTTTGAATGGCAAAGAGAAGTCAGGATGCTCCATGATACAAGCATATATCAACCTTTGTTTTGACTCATTTAATGCTTGAACAAAATTATCATCAAATTAGAATTCTACGTCTTTCTCAAGATGGTGGCACAACAACTTGGAAATCTTGATAAAATCCTTTATGAAATGACGATAGAAACCTACATTCCCCAAGATAGAGTGGACATGTATTATGGTATAAGAAATAGTCAAAGTAGAGATGAGGCCCACTTTGGCCCTGTCGACTTCAATCCATGGTTTTGATATGCAATGTCCAAGACAATGCCCTTGGGAACCATGAAGTGACTTTTCTCCTAAGAGATAACCAAACATATTTTGGCACATCTTTCAATAACAACGGTGAGGTGAGACAAAAAAATCATTGAAGGACTTCCTAAAAACTAAGATATCATTCATGGACAATTACAAGGATGAATCAAGCATGTCAATAAAAATTGATGTCACACATCTTTAGTGTAACATCCCTAACCTGGGTTATGCCATAACCCTAGAATTTTTTCTTAAGTAAGTTATTTATAAACTTGTTTTAATCTTTTGAAAAGTAATTAAGACTCAAGGAGAGTTTCATTTTCAAGTTTGAACTTATTTGCAAACTTTTTGTGCATTATATGATAGTTTGGGTGTAAATTGCAATTTACTCAAGATGAGGGGTTATATTACAATATTTCACATTTTGAACGTTCCTCAAGTGCTTTAGAATCATAAGAGAGAGAATGATTCTAAGGGGTGGCTTGTGGAAAGCCTAAGTTCCAAGTTGGAGCTTGTTTGAATAATGCTTGTGCCTTGTGTACCAATTTTGATGTAAATTGCAATTTACCCAAAATGTAGGGTTGATATGCAAATTACTACCTATAGTGTGTCCATACTCTCTCTTAGAATTATCTAGAGGAGAGATAAAGATAGAGGCACCATGTTTGAATCATATATGAGTGATGGTATTCTTGGTGATGAAAAGACCAAGAAGAGTTGTATAGTTGAAACCCTAAATTGAGTTGTATTGAGTGGTAGAGCTTATATGGGAGTGGCTTGGCCAAGGTGCCATAGAGGAGGTAAAATATCATTTTGTCAACTCTTGGAAAAGGCCATGACGAGTTAAGCACCTCAAGAAGGTGATGGATATTGGTTTACAACTTTCCTTGGAAAAGTTGTATCCGTTTGTGAATAAAGTGATGTTGGGTTGAAATGTCTTGTTCAATAAGATAACTAATGGCCGAAATCTTATCCCTAGATTATCCCCACGAGTTTTTCATGTCAATATAAATATGGATGCATGCATGGACATGTGTCAAACCATGCATGGACATGTGTCACCTAGTAGTATAAGGTGATGACACCTCTTATACACTCTCTCTCATGAACCTCAATTATATATACCACTCCTTTCACCTACTAGTGAAACTTTTCAAATCCTACAACTCTCTTTCTCTTAGATATCATGCATAGTAGTTGAGGAGCAAGGAGTAGCTTGAGCCTTATGTTTAAGGTGAAGCCATTGTCATCTTCAACCTTGGTTGAAGCATGAATCTCAGGTTGTGAATCTTCCTTTCTTTTCTTCTTCACCAAATTCTTATCTATGGTGATTCTTTGCATATAGAGGAGTTGTGAACAAGTCTTGGATCTTTGATAAGTTCATCTTCAACCTTGGGAATGTGAATCTTTGGATCTTGGAGCTTTGAAGTTGTTCTTGAGGTGGGTTATATAACTTGAACCCAATCATGTAATTATTCACCTTCAATCTTGCTATACTTGTTGATCTACTTTCGATTTCATTTTTTCTTGAATGATTGATGATTCTATGAGTACTAATAGTTTCATAGGATTGTTGTCCATGAACTAGAACAGTAAGGGACGAAAGTCTAGAGCTTGATGATGATGACATCATCATGGCACAAACAGATATCAGGTTGAAGCACCTCTAACCCGATATGGTAATCAAACCAAACATGGTGATATGAATTTCGTTATACCTTGGAACCCCACACCCCTATCATTTTGTACGTTTGGGTTGGTTGAAAAAGGACTAACCAGTTGTCTAGGCTGTCACTCAACTCATGGTAGGTTGATACCATGAAGTTTTGAAAAGGTATGAGCATAAGGGTAACCCGATATGCAAAACCCTACATTTGAGTAACCTGATATGGTGGTAAGTACACACCTCTTGCCTGATATGGTGGTAAGCACACACCTCCTGCCCAATATGGTGGTAAGCACACACCACTTGAATGATATGGTGGTAAGCACACACCTCTTGGGTGATATGGTGGTAAACACACACCTCTAGCCTGATATGGTAGTAAGCATACACCTCTAGCCCGATATGGTGGAAGCACCTCAAAACCAATATGGAGGTAAGCACCTAAAATACGATATACTTGATTGAGTAACACATGAAGTGTGTTATGTCAAATGATACATTAAGATGTAAAGAGTTTAATGCATTTTGATAAGTGTAGGCCAATGTATCTTGAGAAAACGGTTGATCCAACTTAATAAAGTATGATGTAATCAATATCCTAGTGAGGATGAGAGAGAAACTCATACTTTGTGTGATAATCATTTAATGATAAATGATGAGAATAAACAAGTATGATTGAATACTTATGATATCAATGTATGCTCTTGATATGTGTGGAGCTATAAACTAGGGTTTTGATTCTTGATAATATGAACTTGAAACCATAATTGGCTAAAAAGGGAAACCCTAACCCTAATAATAGGAAGGTTGTATTTCTCTTGTATTGCATGGTGATGATATGCATTTGATATTGTTTTTATCATGAAATACTAACCATGCAGGTATCATGAGATGATGAACATATCCAGGTATGAGCTATGATGTTTCATATGATACATATTAAATGGGCCTTGTGAGACATTTGAAATATTTGTGCGACAAGTATAATGTATACATGGGTCTGAGGACCTAGAGGTAATATTTACTTGATAATAGGTGACAATGTTCAGTGATGAACTAAGGGTTTGAATACCCAGATCTAGCAATCATGATAATGATAATGTTAAGGGATGAGAATCCCCAGTAATGTGATCAGGGGCTGAGATCCTGAGTGTTATTCATTCAATGTGTTCCAAAGAATATGAAAGTACTTGATAAATGTATTACACCTTTCTTTGTAGCATCTATTATAATTTATGCTTGTAACTTGGTTGATGCTAAAAGATATTGTAATGCACCTAATTAATCAAGTGGAACCTTATCATGTAGTTGCACTGGCCATAGATCCATTCAATGTCAGAATTTGCTGAATGGTGAAACGAGTTTAACTCAGAGAGCGTATGAATATGTGGGGGTGATGGGTGAAAATATCCTTACGTCCAAATAGGGATGATGTGTGATCTCCCTCATCATCATAAGAGTATGGCTATATGCCATGTCTCAATATTAATATAATAGGCTTGTTGTGTGATCTCCCTGAAGAGAGTGCATGATGTGGCTGTAACTCTATAGTGAAGATACCACTATTCCCTGGAAAGATAATTGCAGTCTAACATGTTATGTCACTGCCATTGGTCTTGTATTGACCAAGACAAGTGAGGTCTTAGAAGCCGGTTCTTCCTTTGAACTTGTATGGTATTGATGCTTTATGTAGTTGTGGTCGGTTGGAGCATGAGTGGTATACCTTATCTCCTCAGGGCATAAGTGTGATTGTAAATATGTAATCAACAATGTAGCATATTTGATTAAGGATTGAATACAAAAACATTGGTTGATGTTACACTACTTTTATACATCTTAAATGGATAGATGTTATATGTGTTCTTTGTATTTCTTATAAAGTGAATAGATGATTTATTGCTCTATCACAGATAGTTGTGTTTCTTTAAAAGATGATATTGCTCTATTCTTCTTATAAATAGAGATTAATCTTGATTATTAATATAAAAGATCCTTTGCTCAGTTTTATACTATTTACCTATGATAATAATGTTGTTGGCAAAGAGTTATATCTCTCGCTGGGACTTTTGTTTCACCTCGTTGGTCCCAACATTTTTAGGTGGATGCAGACAAGGAGGTAGAGACCGTACTACAGAGGGAGGACAACAGCAATAGGGACAACAGTAATAGCTTAGGTTGAGTGTGTTGTCTGTCATGTCTCATATATAGAAGTCTTATGTGTCATCTATGTACTGTCAAGTCCTTGGGAGTTAGTACGTAATGGTTTTTTAAATGACTTGGGATTTTGGCTTGTATGACTTGAGGTTTTATGTTTCTTATATATATGTTTGGGCAAAGCAACTGGTATATGATATCCTTGAGATGAGATGGTACAATGTATGTACAATGTGAACCACGATGTATATATTGCTTTGGTTCTTTTTTCAAGAGTTTCCTGGCAATGGATCTCTTTAATGATTTTCATTAATCTACTGCTAATAGTTATTCTGCATATACTGTGTGATTTGGTTGTCATTTTGATAGTGGTCGTCACAAGTTTTGGTATCAGAGCCTAAAGCTCACTGAGTCTATAGATATGTAGGATTAAGGTTGTTGAGTATGTTCTAGTGTCCTCTAGTTTATCTTATAGTGACTTCTGCTCATATAAGAAAAGAAGTAAAGCCAAAAGATGGCTAGAGAACATGAAGAATATGTTGTTGAGAGCAGTATTGCTACACCAGGAGGAGGTGCAAGGGATTAGGAAAGAGAGGAATCGTTGCCTGAGAATCCCCATCTTGATTAAGCCATGCTAGAAAACCCAGCCTTTGATGCTCTTTTTGGGCAGTTCATGAGTGCAATAATGCATATGGCTGACCGGATGCCAGCACCAGCACCTAGGGCACCAGTTACCAATGAGGGACATGGGTCTGGTAAGACATTTGAGCAGTTATGCTGGGTAGGAGCCACTGAATATGTCAGTACAACTGACCCAACAGACACAAATTTATGGCTCACTGAGCTGGAAAAAGCCTTTAGAATCCTTAGCATCCCATGAATGGATAAAGTTAGGCATGCTGTGTACCTGTTAAAAGGAAGCATTGTCCATTGGTGGGCCATTGAAGAAGGGAAAAGACCGGGTGTTGAGGTCATATGGGAGGAGTTCTGATGTGAGTTTGTTAGTAGATACTTTCCCAAGACTTGTCTGGATGAGAAAATCTCACAGTTTGAGTGTATTAAGCAAGGACCAATGAAGATTAGTGAGTATGAAGCTAAGTTCATGGAGCTTATGTGGTTTTTTCCACACATGACTGCAATATGGTTGTCAGTCATACAACAAATAATCTGTTATTAGAAACTCCATTAGTCTGATCTACAATGCTGCGGGAGGTATGCTCTCCTTGTGTTCTTTCTTTTTTAGAACACAACATTCATATGGATCTTATACCACTTGAGATGCACAGGTTTGATGTAATTCTTGGGATGGATACCCTAGAAAAGTATAAGGTTGTCTCGGATTGTGGATTCCAAGCAAGCTATGTTTGCAGACAGTGATGAGACATGGGTCTTTCAGGGGCGCATAAAGATTCTTCCAACCTGCTAGTATTAGCAATGGTAACTGAGAGACTGATGTGACAAGGATGTGAAGCATTCTTGGAACATGTGGTAGATACCAAAGCAGAAAGTCCTAGTCTTGCTAAAGTTCCTGTTTCCAGGGAATTCAAGGTTGTGTTCCCTGAAAAATTTCCCGATATTCCTCCATGTAGAGAGATTGATTTTGATATTAACCTAATTCTGAGTACGCAACCCATAGCCCAAACACCTTATAGGATGGTGCCTGCTAAAATGGCAAAACTCAAGAAACAATTATAAGAGTTGCTTGAGAAAGGTTTCATTTGACCGAGTACTTCACCATGGGGTGCTCCAGTTCTTTTTGTTAAAAAGAAAGATGGGTCTATGAGATTATGCATAGACTATAGACATCTTGACAAGGTGAAAATAAAGAACAAATATCCTCTACCAAGGGTAGATGATCTATTTTACCATTGTGTGGTGAAATAGTGTTCTCTAAGATAGATCTAAGGTCAGGATATCGTCAGTTACATATCAAGGAGGATGGCATACCTAAGTCAGCCTTTAGGACAAGGTATGTCATTATGAGTTTGTAGTTATGTCATTTGGACTAACTAATGCAGCAGATGCATTCATGGAGATGATGAATACAATCTTCTGGCCATTCCTTGATTAGTTCATAGTGGTCTTCATAGAGGACATCCTTATATACATTAGAGATGGTCAACAACATGAACAACACCTTTGTCAAGCCTTGACTTTGTTGAGACAACACAAGCTATATGCTAATTTTAGCAAGTGTGAGTTCTGGTTGTTAGAAGTGTCTTTTCTAGGACACGTAATATCTGCTTCAGGTATTCGTGTTGATCCTAAGAAAGTGGAGTCTGTTGTAGAGTGGGAACAGCCCAAGACACCAACTGAGATTTGTAGTTTCTTAGGTTTGGCAGGTTACTACAGAAGGTTTATTAAAGACTTTAGTTCTGTAGCATTACCCCTAACTTGGTTGACCAAGAAGGAGGTTCCTTTTGTTTGGAATGACAAGTGACATCGTTCATTCCAATTGTTTAAAGAAAGGTTGACTAGTACACCTATGTTTGGTTTTACTTGAGTAGGGAAAGGGATACATTGTTTTCTGTGATGCCTCTAAGAATGGTCTAGGATGTGTGCTGATGCAGAGTGATCATGTAGTTTCTTTTGCTTCCTGACAGCATAAGAAACATAAGGAGAATTATCCAATGCATGATCTAGAGTTAGCTGTAGTGGTCCACACATTGAAGATTTGGAGGCATTATCTTTATGGAGAAACGTGTTAGATTTTCAGAGACCATAAAAACTTAAAGTACATATTCTCACAGCATGAGTTGAATATGAGACAACGCATGTGGATGGAATTAATCAAGGACTATGATTGTATAATTGATTATCATCTAGGAAAAGCTAATGTAGTAGGAGATGCACTAAGTAGAAAATCTTCATCTCCACCCATAGATAAAGCACAGTTGAATTCTTTAATGTACTTTAAATGGGACATGTTTGTCTCTTTGAGACAAATAAATGTACAGTTAAAAGTATACTTGTTATCCGGATTGCTGGTCGAGATGCATGTGAAACCTACTATGAGACAATAGATTAAAGAGGCACAACAGGTGATACTGTGATTCAGGAGATCTGGTCAAAGTATGGTAGTGAGAAACGGGATAGTTTCTCTGAGTTAGAGAATGAGGTAGTCTGTTACCATGGTAGGATGGTAGTACATGATGCCAATGACTTAAGAAAGATAGTTATGGAGGAAGTTCATTCATCCATGTATGCAATGCATCCAGGGAGTACTAAAATGTATCATAACTTAAAAGATATGTATTGGTGGCCTGGTTTGAAGAAGGATGTAGCTAAGTTTGTTATGTAGTGTCTATTGTGTCAGCAAGTTAAAGCAGAACACCAAAATCCTACAGGAACATTGCAACCCTTACTTATACCGTTGTGGAAATGGGATCAAGTGACAATGGACTTTGTGGTTGGTCTACCCTAAACAATCAAAAGTCATGATTCCATTTGAGTGATAGTTAGTAGGTTGACTAAGTCAGCACATTTTCTTCATGTTGAAACAACCTATACTACTGAAAAACATGCACAGATCTACATAGATGAGATAGTGCGGTTGCACGGAGTTCCAGCCACAATTGTGTCTGACAGAGGTCCTCAATTTACAATTCATTTTTGGGAACGACTACATAAAACCTTAGGTATACAGTTAAAGTTTAGCACAACTTTTCACCCTCAGACAGATGGACAATATAAAAGGACTACATAGACTTTGGAGGACTTTCTTAGGGCATGTGTTCTTCAATTTGTAGGAAGTTGGGACTTACACTTGATCTTAATAAAGTTTGCCTACAACAATAGTTATCAGAAAAGTATTGATATGGCAGCATATGAAGCATTATATGGTCGATGTTGTAAATCTCTGTTATGCTATTATGAGACAAGAGAATGCCCAATTCAGGGTCCTGAATTAGTGCAACAAACAACTCAAAATATTAAAGTAATACAACAATAGTTGAAGGTTGCATAAGATAGACATAAGTCATATGCCAATAAACATTGCAGACCTTTAGAATTCCAAGTTGGAGACAAGGTGTATCTCAAGTGGAACCTTATCATATAGTTTCCCTAGACATAGATCCATTCAGTGATAGAATTTGATGAATGGTGAAATGAGTTTAACTCGTAGAGCATATTTTTTAATATGTGGGGGTGATGGGAAAAAATGTCCTTACGTCCAAATAGGGATGTTGTGTGATCTCCCTCATCATCATAAGAGTATGGATATATGCCATGACTCAATATTAATATATTGGGGTTGCTATTTGATCTCCCTGAAGAGAGTGCATGCTGCAGCTATAACTCTATAGCAAAGATGTCACTATACCCTGGAAAGCTAATTGTAGTTTGACACGTGATGTCACTGACAGTGGTCTCGTACTGATCGAGACATGTGAGGTCTTGGAATCCAGCTCTTCCTTTGACCTTGTATGGTACCGTTATTTTATGTAGTCATGGTCATTTGGAGCATGAGCGGTATATCTCATCTCCTCAGGGCATAAGTGTGATTGTAAATATGTAATTAGTCGTGTAGCATATTTGATTAAGGATTGAATACAGAAACATTGGTTGATGTTACACTACTTTTATACATCTTAAATGGACATATGTTATATGTGTTCTTGTATTCCTTATAAAGTGAATAGATGATTTATTGCTCTATCATAGATAGGTGCATTGCTTTGAAAGATGATATTGCTTTGTTCAGCTTATAAATAGTGATTAATCTTGATTGTTAATATAAAAGATCCTCTGCTCAATTTTATACTATTTACCTATGATAATAATGTTGTTGGCGGAGAGTTATATCTCTCACTGGGACTTTTGTCTCACCCCGTTGGTCCCAACATTTTTAGGTGGACGCGGACAAGGAGGTAGAGATTGTACTATAGAGGGGGGACAATAGCAACAGGGACAACATTTATAGCTCAGGTTGAGTGTGTTGTCTGTCATGTCTTATAGATAGAAGTCCTATGTGTTGTCTCTGTACTCTCATGTCCTTAGGAGTTAGTATGTAATGGTTTTATAAACGATTTGAGATTTTAACTTGTATGCCTCAAGGTTTTATGTTACTTATGTATATGTTTGGGCAAAGTAACTAGTATATGATATCCTCAAGATGAGACGGTACAATGTATGTAGAATGTGAACCACGATGTATATATTTCTTTGGTTCTTTCTTTAAGAGTTTCTTGGCAATGGATCTCTTTGCAAAATGGTTTTAATTTTTAATGATTTTTGTTAATCCACTGCTAATGGTTATTCTGCGTAATTACTGTGTGATTTGGCTGTCGGTTTGATAGCGGTCGTCACATTTAGAAAGTGGATGCAAAATTGTAAAGACCGAATGAACGTTCTTCTATATGAAAAATCACCACTTGGACATTTCAAGGTAGTTTTTATTGATCGGAAGGATGCACTATCACTTGTGAAATATCCATAGTAGAAATCAAGAAAGCAATAGAAGCTCCATCCTTCCAGCCTTACCTAGATTTGATCAATAAAAGGTAGAGGGAAGTGGCCATTCTTTGTCTGGGCATTAAGTTTCCTACAATCCACACACATCATCTACTTGTATTTTTCTCTTACCAACACCATTTCTCCCTCTTCATTAGGTGTAGTAGTGATCCCACCCTCTTTTGGCACAATTTATATATGAGTCACCCAAGGACTATATGAAATGGGATAGATGATCCATACTTCAAGTAAATTCACAACTTCTTGAGTCACAACCTCTTTCAACTTAGGATTCAACCTTATTTTCATCTCTCTCATTGGCCTTTCATCATCCTCAAGATAAATTATATGAACACAAATTGAGGGTTCAACACATCTCAAATCAGAAATAGACCATCCAATGGCCTCAGTGTTCCTTTGTAGCATAGATAATATAAATAAGCCAATATCATAGTAGGGTCAAGAGATTAAGTGTACCTTCTGAGTAGTGAGAAAGATATGATAATATCTCTAGAGATGGTTGATAAATGTGTTTTCATCATTTTTATTTACATCTTTTAGATATCTTTTTAAGATTGTTTTGTTATTTATTTTCTTAGTTTTATAACTAATTGCAATATATTATATTTTTTCTCTTTAAGTAGAATTTTAATTATATTTTCTTGGATTTTTGTAGGAAATGAGATAAATATTCTTGGAGTATAATTGCCCAATTTGCAGCAGTCCTATAATTATTGTATACCTGTCACCAAAAGTGCCATAACTCTGGCATCCAAAGTCCAAATTGATTGTAGAAGTATTCATTAGAAAGGAAATTTAATTTTCTAAAATAATATTCTATTATTTGGACCGATTTTATACTTTTTATGGGAGAGAAATACGTTCAAAAACGCTACTGTGGGAATCTACATTGAAGAGAGTTACATATCAAGACAATTAAAGCCTATCAAATTTCTATTGACCAGATATAGAAAATTCAAAAGGATGGCTCCCTCTCTTTTTCCCCTTATTTTTTTGGGCATCCTAAACCCTCCTTCTCCTATAAAAGAAGGGGGTTCTCCATCTTTTACAATATCTTTTGTATCAACTTTGTACGGGATTTCTGAGCAATCTTCTTGTGTTCTTATGTTATTGTGTTCTTTCCATCAATAAAGATTAGTTTTTGTAAGCTAAGTGTTTCCTTGAATTGTTGTTCTTTTACTTTGCTCATTTAGATCTAGTTCTTCCTCATATTCTTCTGTGGGATGGAGAAAGGGATTAAGTGTCGGCCATTTCATTGACTCTAGCTGAAGGAACTATCCTTTAGTAAGGCTAGACTATGGCTAGCACTCTTCTTCCCTCTGTCTACCTTTTCTCTACAATCATGAGTGAGTAGTTCTCTATCGAGGCAAGGGAAATAACCCCTTATCCATGGCTTTATCGACATTTCCTTAAAAATGATTCTAGATGGCTTTTGGGTTTGATAACTAATTGATCTATCAAAGTAATTAATTGGTTTGATCAAAAGTTAATCTGGATGGATATGACCGTGGAAGTTTAGATTTAGAACAACAAACCCAATCGCATAGGAGTTTTGAAACAAATGTGGATCTTCTTATTTTAGGATGATAAACTAAGAAACATGAGCACTAGGACCAATGGGCTCATGTGGAGTTCATCTTTAGTGGATTTTTTTTAATTCACTTACCATCATCGAATCCGTCATTTTTAAGTATTAGTTTGTTTTTGCCTAGGCTAAGGTGGTGAAAACCCCTAAAGCCTCGATTCCCATCCCTTGATTTAATCACCATTTGTTTTTCTTCCTTTAATTCCTAGTCTTTTCATTCATAATAGTTTTTCTTGTGCTAACAACAATCTTAATTTTCCTTGTGATAGGGCAAATTTACATTCTTGTTAAGTGCATTTTCATTCTTGCATTTCTTTTATTAGTGTTAATCATTAAACCCCAAAACTCGACTTTTACTTTCTGTTCCAAATCTGAAAAATACCAAATCCGAATAACAAGTTCTTCAAACAATTGGTATTAGAGAAAACAATCTTAATAAGTTGTCATGTGGGATCGACCTTTTCTATACTAGCCTTAATCAGAAGTAGAAAAAGGATCAAACTCTAGGATAAACATCTTAGTGATTGTAAGTGCACTTTGACGCATTAACAATGGTCCAACCCAAGTAGATGTAAAATGCAAAAGATATAATATGGGGTCTTAGATTAATAGGGCATAGATAAGATAAACATCATATGATTCATGTGGATGTTACCCTTGTCCTATGCTTCAATTAGTTCAAACATAGTTCTAAACTTACAAATATGCATGCCGTCATTTAACATAGTCCAAGGATCAACTTAAGCTCTAGGTCTAGGTGAACCATCCACATTGTGAATAAGACTAGATAAAAATAATCTCTAATTTAGTAGTAAAGTGAGCATGAGATTTAGATTATTATCATGGTCTATTCATGCAAGATCATAATTAGCTGTATTAGATTTATTTCATGCAATAGGATCATGCTTCCAAGTCATAGATGCATAAAAGAGCACATGATAGATCAAGTGCGTATTTGTGCTACAAGTGTGATGAATATACTTATTTGAAGTCATTAAGATATTATATCATTAGAGTATGATCTAGCAAGGTTAGGTCCCAACAACCAACACTACAGAAATGGATTATAACGTCACTTTTAAAGGTGTCAGTTGTATAAATACATCGACACCTAAACAATAAAGCGTCGGTTCATAAAATAAATCGACATCTATCTGTGAAGGGTGACCAGACACGAGTATCGCTTTTATTTAGTGTCGGTTCCTTATTAAAAAAACGACGCCTAAAATTAACCGCCAAATCCAAAATTTCTAGCGAAAAAAATCACCTCCAAAATTTAACATATGGCGTCGGTTATTAACTAATAAACCGATGACTAAAGGTTATTCACGAGATAGAAATTGGGGACATTTTGGTCGTCGGTTTCACTACAATGACTAACGCGTATGGGTTCTCCTACGTTGTTCGTGGAAAAATTTTCACACCCTTTGAGCGTCGGTTTTGGAAATAAACCGACGACTATGGTTATTAATCGAGAATACTTTTTTAATCGGCATATGTAGATAGACATCAGATTTTTTCTAGTTAAAACTGATGACTATCATTGGGAATAGGTGTCAGTTTGTTTGGAGAACCGAAACCTTTAGTTTTATGTGTCGGTTTGTTTGAATAACTGACGCCTATTGTCAACTTAATAGCACCCGCGTGAGCCGGGCTCTTCTCCCTTCTCTGTTACATCGATTCTGTGCGCGCTTAGATCTGGCGATCACCTCCGATTCCTTGTTCCGCCATTGTTCCTTCCTCTAATCGCCACCTTCGGTTCCTTGCTCCACCGCCATTCGTTGCTCTGGGTACCGGGGTCCCTTCTCCTCTGCACGCCGGTGCATGCGTGCCTTCTCTGCCTACTAGATCTCCGGCTGCCACCCAGAGCTTCCTGGTAGCTCTGGTGCCTCTGCCACCCAGCTTCCTGCTAGCTCCGGTGCCTACTCCTTCTCATGCTCCTTCTCCTGCTCACGAGTTTATTTCTCCTTCTCCAAGCCGCTGCTCTCCTGCCTAGGTATATTTCGTTGCCCTTCTTCTTCCTCTACCTCTTCTTCTTCCCGGCCTGCTCCCTCTCCTTACCAAATGTAGATTAAAGCAAGGCCATGACCGTGTGGGATGGCCATGACTGTGGCTTTGTTGGCCGACCACGGCTGTGCTGGCTAGCACGGCCGTGGTAGGCCAACACAGCCACGTTCGTTGCCAGCCCACACAGTCGTGGCCTTGCTTTAATCCAACAACCATATGAGAGGGAGAAGGAGGAATAAGAAGATACATTTGCAATTGAATGCTAATGCTTGACCTAATTCTGTAAATTTTGATGCATGTTGAATTAAGATATTAAAACCCTAATACACATTTCACCATAATCTTGAATTAACTATATTTCTGAAATCTTGTGATCAATCTATGTAAGATATTAAAACCCTAATGTTAAATCTCTAATTTTGTAGTGATGTGTCACCCTAACATCTACATGAATCCCTATTGTATGATGTAGATTGATGATAATGCATGAGATAGTTTGAAATTTTAAAATCAATTATGAATCTCTCCATCCCTAGGTCATAGTAATTTATGTGTAATCTTTATCTTGATGATGAGCATGCATGGACACTCAAAATGTTGAAATCAATGTTATAGAATGACAACACATGTATTTGTTGGCCTAGAAACCCGTCCAAGATTTACTCATTAGGAGTAAATCTTGGATAGTCTCCGATTTGGGACTGTTCTTGAACACCTAATCTCACTTAGGATGTAAGTGTATAATGTGTATTGGGTTTTCAAGAAACTTTCAGCAGCATTTCCCCATTTGTTCTCTAAGTACATATGTACTTAGAGAACAGCGGGCAAATGATGCCGAAATTTTCTTGAAAATGCAATACACATTATACACTTACTAGTGAGATTAGGTGTTCAAGAATGGGATAGGTGGTACACATTTATTATATATAAGAATGACAACACATGTATTTGTTGGCCTAAAGTTTTAACCATGTATAAACTCTAATTTGTTAACCCTAGACCCTAATCTTGTTGTAATATATAGCTTGTTTTCTCTTTGATCATAGAATGGATAGATCATGGATGTCCATTCGCAATCGTTGCACCCCAAAGTTTATATCTGGTCTTGACCAATTTATTAGATTTGCCGAGGAACATAGGAAACAACCTAGAGATAGGTTCTACTGTCCATGTAGGCATTGCAGTAACAACTTGAAAGTCAGCACTGGTGACGAAATCAGAAGTCATGTCATGTGCAACAGGATTGTACAAGGCTATACAGAATGGCACTGGCATAGAGAGATTTCAAACCCGAAACAAGTGGATGTCGATAGCAGTTCTTGTGTGGAAGAAGAAATTTCCTTCGATGACGTAGATGTGAACGAATCAGTTCCAGTAGACATCATTGATGCGATGATGGATAGTTGTGCGGTAGAGCACACCAAAACTGATCCACCTCCCATGTTTAGAAACATTGTGCATGATGTTGAGATACCATTATACACGGGTTGTAAGTTTATGAAGCTTAGCGCTGTGTTGAGATTGTATAAACTGAAAGCTAACAATCGATGGAGCGACAAAAGCTTCACGTCATTGTTGTCTTTGTTGAAAGAAATTCTTCCTGAAGGAAACGAGCTGCTGATCTCAACATACCGGTTAAAGAAATTGTTGTGCCCAATGGGAATGGAGGCCAAGAAGATACATGCATGCAAGAATGATTGTGTATTATTTCAAAAGAACTATGTGGATTTAAAAGATTGTCCGAAATGTGGTGCGTCAAGGTATAAATTGACGACTTCGGGGGAGTCTAAAACTGGTTCTCCTGCCAAGGTGATGTGGTATCTACCTATAATACCACGGTTTCAACGGTTATTTGCCAATCCTATAGATGCGAAGAATTTGAGGTGGCATGCATATGTTAAGAAAATTAGGTTCTTGATTGATTCCAATTCTAGACATTGATCAGTATTTCACTAACTCTACACTAATAATTTTTATTTGTATTCTTTTTGAAAAATAAATATAGGAAGAAGGAAGCCACACAGCAACGGAACTACTTGGACCCTAAAGACTGGGAGGATTTTTTTACCCAAAGAAAAACAGATGAATTCAAGGTATTAAGCGCCACTCCCAATTTAATTAATATATATTTTTATGTATTCACCTATTCAAGATTAACCTTTAGTGTTACTAACCAAATCAATGTGCTAACTAACTAGGCTATCAGCGATGCTCAACGAGCAAGGCGTGCACTGAATGTGCACAACCACACAATGGGTCCAAGAGGATATGCAGGCATTCGCCAAAGACTACAAGTTGAGTCTACTCAGCCTACTGCTACTCCGGAGACTGCATAGTCCTCTACTGCTGCTCCTACACCTCTGCCTCACCATGCTATGTGGATAGCTGGGAGGCAAAACAATAAGGGAGAGATATCGAAGCCCGCAACCGCTGAGGCGGCTGCAAAAATGGTAAAAATCAACTCTTAAAGCAATATATCGATATTGATTATTGTTATGTTTACTTATGATTTTTTATGGTGATTAGCAGGAGCTGCACGAGCAGAGGAAGGAAGGCAAATTCATCCCTCGGGGCACAAGGGATGAATTGATAGTTGCTCTGGGGAACCCAGAGCATCCTGGACGTGTAAGGGGTGCAGGTGCTGGTGTGGGCATCAAAGCGTTCTTTGGGCCATCCCAGCCCAAACCTGTCCCAAAAGTGGGACTTTCACAAGCTGAGGTAACTTATTCTTATTTTAGAATGTTATTGTGAAAGGGAATTCAATAATCAGAAACTAGCATTTATTTTATCCATGTATAGGTAGATTCCTTAATTGATAGGAGAGTCGAGGAAGTAGTTGATAAAAGACTCCAGGAAGCAATTAACAAGTGGCAGGCATCTCAGACTGCCACTCAGACAGTACATGTGGCAGACCTCTCTTCTCCTACTGCTCGTACTGTAGAGGTTGGGAGTAATCCTATAGACCCACAACCTAGCACGTCCTCTGTAAGTATTTTTATAGCATATATAATAGCTAGTTTATTCAAGATGATATGTTTATGTATATATGCATATAACATTCTTTACGTAAATTTGTAGGGGTTGAAGCCATGCCGACTAAAAAGTGAAGGATATATTGTTGCAGAGGCATCGACTTACCCACCCCTTAAAGGGTGCATGTTTCATGGGAGTCCAGTACCAGATGGCATGGTACATGTGAGCCCAATACATATACTCGATGGCTGGACGAATCTTGCACTACCTCATGCACAACCAGATGATGAAACACTTGGTGAGGCAGTAGGCGGAGTGATACTGTGACCCAAAGCAGATGTCCTCTATACTGATATTGTATGATAAATTTTCATTACTTTAATTTGTTAGTGTGTGTATATATATGAGTTAATTGATATGAAATTATATATACAGGTCAAAAAGACGAGACCCGCTACATCTCACCCTCCACCTCCTCGACTACCAAGTTGGCTTCCAGGGGACCTACATGCCTCGATAGGTCCTAATTGTAGGAGTGTGGCAGTATGGATCGACGAACATAATCCAAATTTCCCTATAAATATTACTATTCCTGAGAATGATGTAGGTAAATCATATGATAACAATCTATTTATACAAGTTTAGCATACGTATTAATGCATACGTAATAGAAGTTCTAGATACGTATTAATGCAGGTCAAACATTCGAAAACAACATATTTATACAAGATATTTTGGAGTTGTTTAGTTATGAATGGCTGAACACATCTATGATAGAGCTGTGGATATGGTGAGATTAATGCATACGACAATCTGGTTTATACATCTATATACCTTATTTTATATACGGCAATCTGGTTTATTATATATTAATGCATACGTAATACATGTTTTGCAGCCACTTACACAAGACATGTACAGATTTTGGGTTTTCCCATGTGGGATTTTTGGTTCCATCTTTGATTAGTCTTGTAGATACAGACCCATATTCAGTTACTTCATACTGCTGTGATGCTTTTGAATATTTTGGTAAAATAATAAGACGGTGATAATAGCTCCATTCAATGTCGAATAAGTTTACTTCGCTTGTAATTTGGACTTAAGCAAATTACATTTTTATTGTGGATATTGAGTTATTAATTTTCTACTTTCTTACCTGTAGTGCTAAGCATTGGGAGTTATTAGTTATTGTCCCCAAGACATTCACCGTCTATTATCTAGATCCTACGGGGAGTGAGTTGGATGTATTATATGGACATGCAATTAAAAGGTCATTATTCTCGTGAGAAATATTTTATGTTTTTATATATGTTAACATCTGTTACTGCATTACTATTTAATTATGCAATTTAATGTGTTACATTAACATATATAGGGCTTTACAAGAGTACAAAAAAGCTAGAGGAAAGGTCCCCAGGAAAAAAAAATCTGACACTCATTTGGGAGAATGTGAAAGTAATTTCCTGACTCCAATGTATATATTATTTATGTGAACTGTGCTTATTTGTATTTTTGAATATTTTGTATGTTTAAATTTATAGTGTGCTACACAAGACAACGGTTGGGCATGTGCCTACTATGTGATGCGATTTATGGACCTAATCATCAAACATGTTGTATTGGAAATCGATAACATACAACAGGTATTATACATAGTCTCATTAGATAATATGAAATATATGAATCTTATTATATATTATTATAATTATGTATATACGTCATTCTCTTTGTAGGTCTTTAAAATTGAGGACTTCAACACAGGTGCAAATCATTTTGATGTACATGCTCCCTATACGAGAGATGAATTAGATGTTGTAAGAGAAGATTGGGCAAAAGCCCTACAAAGAGTGGGAATTTTTAAATATAATTTTGCTGACAATGATGACAATGATGAATAAAGAATAACTTTGTTCTCATAATTTATTTTGTGTGAATGTGAATGAATTTTTATGAATTGTCATATGTGTGTGAAAATCATCAATACATGAATGTTTCTACATGTGTCTGAATGTGAAAAGAGATGAAATAAATGGAACAGTAGGTTTCTACTGGTTTCTACATGTGTGTGATGAAAAAATAATATGAATTAAATTTTCTTATACATGAGTGTGAATCACATATATATAGTATTGTCCATCATGTTAATTTTGCAGGTTTGTGGCCTGTTGTTGGCTGATATCAATGGATGTCATAAAATCTACAGTTCATAACTGAACTGTAGGTTTCTCATCCTGTGACCAGCCACAGTAGGTCTACAGACTGACAGAAAAAAAAAACATAAAATGGGTGTCGGTTATTTGTATAAAACTGACGACATATGGTTACAGTGTCGGTTGCCCTACTAGTAACCGACGTCGATTTCTCTAATGAGGCCAGACACCACGGCCGTACTGGCCAGCACGGCCGTGACAGCAGACCAAACATAAAATAGGCATCGGTTATTTGTATAAAACTGACGACATAAAGTTACAGTGTCGGTTGCCCTACTTGTTACAACCCCAATTTTGGGTTCATTTGCTGAGAAATGTAATTTCTCATATTAAAGATATTTGGACAAATAATGATAAAATTTGTTTTGAATAAATGGATTTCGTTAACAATAGCCTTGATGATAGTGTTGTGGGCTTTATTGGCTATTGGGCCCAATAACAAGGAAATTCAGTTAGTAAATAAATAATTGAGAAATTGAGAAAAGAAAGTTGTGGAAACCTTTGGAAGACAAAAAAACTTAATCCAAAAGTGGATTTCATGCCACATGGGTTCCTTGGGTCTCAAGGAGTCCAAAATTGCAAGAATAAAGTAATAAGAAAAGAAAAGATCAATTAGATATTTCCTTATTAAGAAAGAAATTGGAAAAAATGTGGAAAATAAGTGAAAAGAGGTATATTTGAGTTATCCTTGGTGGATTTTTGTATCCAAAGGGTTTATACTATTAAAAGGAAAATAAAAATAGAGATAAAAAGAGAAATCCTCAAAAAGAGATATTTTAATAAAAAAGATAAGCAAAAATATGAAATAGACATAAATAAAAGGGATAAAGGCAAATAGATGTTCCCCAATATGGAAATCTGTGCATTTGGGATTTCTTGAGGTCCAAGGGACCCAAGATAACAAGATAATGACAAAGGAAAAAGGAATATCAATTAATTTGGACTAATTAATGAGATAACTTGGGACAGAAGGAAGGCTTCTCATCCATTGGAATTTGTTTCCCAAATTTTGTAAAAGCTAGATAATACCAAGACAAACGTTCCCTTAAAATTTGAGACAAAAAGGAGTTATGGTTTGGGAGATATCAATTTCTCAAGTTATCCCCAAATCAAAGCATTAATTTGACAAATAAAAAAGGGGGTAATTTCTTTTGTTTGATCACGTGCAACGCAGGCTGTTGGATCTTGATCCAACATGGGACGGTCATCGTCCAAGTCCCACTGGGACTGTGATTCCATGTTTTATAGAGGGACTTTCCCTCTTGGATTCCTCACGATTCAATGGATGTGCAAGATGGTTGATGATTCTGTTGGACTCAAGGAAAGAAATCGAAGGGAAACATCCCTGGTTTCCATGTGTTTCGCTGCCTCTAGGCAATTTTCCCAATTTGGGGCTTCTTGATAGACATAGGAGGACCTCTATATAAGGGGGGCTACACACCATGTGCATAGCCCCAGAGAACCCCTGTGACTCAGCATTGATGAGGGGAATCAATGGGAGCAACCGATTGCAGAATGCATCCCGACCATGCCCTTCATTTCCCAGTCGACCCGCCGGCCTTCTAGAACTGATCGACACCTGCTCAGGACCAACCTGGAGCATATGGAAGGTGTTGTGAGTTTTGTTGGGAGCGTGCGGAGGTGGGGCGGCCATCACCGGAGGCATAGGAGGAGAGATGCCTGGAGTCAACAAGAGAGTTGACCACGGTAGGAACCTGCTCAGTGGAGCTTTGCTCGCGAGGAAGAATAAGGAGATAGGGTAAAAAGGCTACTTTACCCTGGATGCTCACGAAGGAATAGGAGGGCAAAGTTGTCCTTTGACCCCATCTCTTACCCGCCTTGCAAAAGCGACCCACTTTGCTGATGTGGCAGCCTCTCATTGGCCTAAAGGTACTTTTCTTGCGAAAATCATAACTAAATGTATCATTATCCGATAATTACAAGTTATACATGAAAGTTGATCAGAAAAACGTGAAGAATCCAATAAAAATATAGTTGAAGCCTGATTCTGATTGCAATTAGAAAAGTAATGGAAGTTATTAACTTTAATGTAATGTTGATTAAGAAATCCTATTTTGATATGATTAATGTGATTAGTAGGGTCTAATTGATAATTAAAGTTGATATTAACATGTTAATCATAAAGAGATACATTAAGGTCGAAAAAGATGAATTTTGCACATAATTAGTTTAATTGAGATTTCACATGCATAAATATGCTTTAATGGGCCTTGAAACCCTAATGTTGTTAAAAATGACTCTTAATGGCTTTAATTATTCGAAGTAGTGAATAAAGAAGATATAATGATTATAAGATATTTCGAGCATTAAAGTTCCTAAATTGTGGATGAATAATCTTAATATAGAAATTAGTGTTTTTGAATGAATCAAGGTAGAATTAATAATAAATAACGTTCATATGAGTATTAGAGCATAATGAACTACAAATTAATGATAAACGAGCATAATGACTTTGTCATGGGTTAAAGAGGATAAAATGGTAGCTTAATGAAAAGAGGCTTAATGGACTTATATAATGGTTGATTATGCCTTAAATCTGAAAATGAGGTTTAGATGTTGAGATAATTAGGGTTTGTGATCAATTGCGTTAAATTAGGGTTTAAAATAGTAAAAGATGAAGGGAAGCCCTAATTGTAATAGAAACCCTAAAAGTGATTTAGAAACCCTAGGAAGCGAGCTAGGTTTAATGGATCTTGGTGCCATGAATAATAAAAAGGGAATTACGTGATTATTTCAGGATCTTGTTGAAAATGCTTTCTTGCTTGGATTCTTATTTGCATGGATATTTTTATTCAAATTGTCAGATCAGGTATGTGGTTAATTATGAATAACTGCCTTAGTTTCCCAAGGATTTTTCGGATGGTTAATCGCATTGAATGCAAATTATCAGTTTGGATGTTCATACTTGCAAATCATAAAGTCACTATGATTATCACATTAATAATAGAAGTATGTATTCTCGCACCTACATGCCAACCCTGATGGATGATGCCAAAGGTCAGGCCCAGATGTGTAGACCAATGGACACCTTGAGTGGTGACCCCAGGCACCAAGCTCGGGAATGAGAAGGTGGCCTATGATATTGCATGACCAGTGGACACCATGAGTGGTGACCCCCAGGCACCAAGCTCGAGATTGAGAAGGTGGCCTTAAGTCATTGCAAAGGAAACCCTAAGGTGGGTATGTCAGGGTTAGGGCAAAAGCGGTGGAGAATGGCATACTAAAAAGTGTAAATTGGCTTATTAATTAACTTGATTGTGATAATTAGATTGTTATCCTTATGTAAAAACTTTTGGTTGTTCCCACATACCTGTATATTTTGATATACTGGACGACATTTTGTTTGTCGACATTTTAGGAACAACAATTGAAAGAACAAACAGTAAAGTGACACGTTGTGGAAAATAAGAAATAAAGTGCAAGGAGGATTAGATAGAATAATTCAAGCTATGGATAGATAGAATTCCAAAGTTTTCAAAGGTAAGTAAAGTTTTAATTTTATACCAAATTCCAGTTAGTTAGTAGAATTTCATAATTATTATTGATTATGTGTTGAACCTTTGATCCTATTAATTGAATAATGGCTTTGACCTTCAGGTCTCCCTTAATTGGGGGTTACTGGGAGGTGGGGTCATTACAATTGGTATCAGAGCATGGGTTCCTCACTTAATCTTTAATAATTATTAAATTTTACAAATTCCATAGAACCGAGGGAGTTATTAGAGGATTGTCCGAAAGATTGAGGTGTCTAGAAAAGGATCACGTCCGGGGGCTGGCAATATTTTCCTCTGCACCACTAGTCGAAATACAAGGACTCCCGGATTGTGTGACTGCCTGGCCGATGTCTTAGGATATTACTCGAAATAAGATACCTTTAGGACTCTCTCATCTTGTTCATCCCTTCTCAACTCAAATTCTATTAAGGACCTTTAGGATTAGGATTTCCTCTCTTCTCCTCACCCTCTTGAGGTATGGGTAAGGTTGATAAGGATTAAGGAATCCTCCACCAAATTAATAAAAAGCATGTAAATAAGATGTCATGGACATAAGCTTAATAGAGTAAGCGTAAAGGAATAGATACATGCTTAGGTCGTATGACACGAGTTGTCTTTACCCTCAGGAGAGACCTGAGGCTAGACCTAGAATGAGTAGAGAGAGTTGGTTATGGAGTCAAGATCTCCATTCTAAATAGAGACCTAGCACATCCTTTGAGGATGATGTTAACCCTAACCCTAAGTGAAGGTTAGAGTGAGAGATGACATGATGAGTTAGATGTCTTGGTAGACCAAATGTTTAGATAGACATGCCTTGGATGTCATATGAGCCATGAGAGGTTAGATGACCTGGTAACTTTGGCGACCCAACCCTGGAAAGGGTCGTGCATGTTAGAGTGAAGGATAGCTCCATCATCGATGAGGTTAGAGAAGAACCTATAGAAACCTTATGGGTAGTTGCAAGTAGGATATAGCTTGCACCCAAAGTACACTAGTAGTACGAGCAGTAAGTTAAAACCCTGGCCAAGGGAGCATGTTGGATAGCATATGAGATAAGCATAAAGAACTAAGGATAACCTCAAGCAAACATAAGTTGAACATAGGCATCACTCACGTAGAGGTATGCCTGTGAGCTTGATCCTTCATGGAGAGAGGACCTCCATTAGTATGGATGGATGTGGAGTTAGCTCTAGAGAGAGAAAGCAGGACCCCAAGTAAGAAGGTTGGAATCCTAAAACTCCGAGATATGAGTAACAATGGGAGTTGAGGATGATGTGACCTAAGTGGATGATAGGGGTTGTCTCATGCTCGATCCCTGGAGGCGGATGATATCTTGGTTGCCTTTAGAGGAACCAAACCCTAAAGAAAGGATGATGCTCCTGGAAGCTATGGTATAGGAGTTTACCTATTGAGATGAAATAAAGAGTGCCTTAGACCCTGAGGAAGGTTTAAGTAACCAGTTGTGAGGCATTTTACCTAGTTGGTTGTCCTTGAGGAGGACTCAACTCTGAGGTACTACTTATATAAAAGGATCATGGAAGTACATGACATACCTTGGATATACTTGATTCATGGTTAAGAGATTGAGCATGCAGTTGGACACCCAAAGGTGAACCTAGGGTTCCTAGACCTAAGAGGGGAAGTAGTGTACATGATGCTCATGATGAGAATTGAGTCTCTATAGTTTCGAGCATGGTACTCCTCAGGTGTAGAGGAAAAGGAAACCCCTTAAAGTTAAAGGTAGGTTTGATGAATCCCTCATAGCTAAGTTGGTCTAATGTTGAGGATGAGAATAAGTATGACTTAGCATATTTTGGTAGGTGTCTATTTGTTCCTTAGTAGCTTGCTAAGGCTAAGCATGCTCATGTGGAGGCAGACCCTAAACATAAGGATGCTTGTGACCTTTGTTATCAAGGTGTAGTTTCCTCCCATCCTGGGAGAGGGACCCTTTTGTAGGGTGTATACCAGTTTTGTTGAGGTTTCATAGGATCTTGAGAAAGATAAGTGAAAAGTACATGGTATGAGGATGAACCTGTAGACCCATAGATAACCATCTCTATGTGCATATGGAGGTGTTACCATGGAGGTAACCTGTATGGGGCCTGACCAAGGTAGGCAGGTCGCCATGATCCCTGAGAAAGGATGAAAGACAGCCCAAGAATGTAGGAAGAGAGATGATGAATGCTTGGGTAAGGTTCTAAGTCAGACATGTACTATAATAGAATCCTAAGTATATCCTAGGGTCAGGTAGGGATAAGACCGATGGAAGTAGGAGTTGCCTAATTCCCTAGTGCACATGACCATAGGGTCGGGAGGTAACAATTGTCATTGTCTGAGGGCCATGGGTTAGGATATTGATCACCTTCATGAACTCATGGGACCCAAAGGGCATATGAGTAGGGCACTCTCTGGATGCATGAAGGAAAAGGGATGACCCCAAAAGTACCGGCACCCTATAGACCTAGAGGAGATGACTAAGGATTGTGTGGTGACCCAAGTAGGTTCAAGACCAGTTTTCCATGGAAGTAATGTGGATATCAAGATGATGGCACGTTTCAACCTAGATTTAAAGGTGTACTGGCAAGGTAGGATGTACCATCTCTACTCTTGGAATAGGAAGAACTCTGTATTTGGACTACAACCAAATGCTTATTTCCTCTTGTTATGGGAGTGAGAGATAGGATAGTAGGCATGTCGTACACCAAGGATAAGGATGATGAGAGTTGAGACATTGCTACTGAGAGGATAACATACCCTGGTGGAGTGAATGATACATGGATGGTTCTCAAACACTAAGAGAAGTAGTGTAGTCAGCTTATGAGGATGTTTTATCAAGAGCTATGTGGAATTTGCAAGTTAACCAAGGTTGAGTTTGATCACAATAAGGATGAGCTCAGAGCTTCTTGATGAAGATAGACTTAGAGTTTGAGATGAGATGATAAGTATAATACATGGAGGTGTATGTTACCTAACACCTAAGGATAAGAAGTGGTAATGAATGCTCTAGTTGAGATCTAGTTGCCTAGTTTAGCTAGAGGCTAGAAGAAGTTGAGGTTGTTTGGCTAACCATAAGTTTGGAAAGAAGACGTGTTTTGGCTAACACTCGGATGTAACAAGATATGTTGAACAAGTAAATGGTTGTTTGGTTAGCCAGTTTAGTCCTTCATGTAGTGAAAGGATGGTGATAGAACCTCAGATACACTTCTTTGTATAAGAAGTAATAAAACCCTGATGAGAGTGGTTTAGGGTTTTTGAGGAATCGGTCTTGAGGAATCATGACATACAGGAGATCATGGTTTTAAGATCACCATACATTGTGATACTACAAAGATAAGTGACAGTAGCACTTTGGGTGCTTAAGATGAAATTGCATGTAGTATGTTGCCATGCATGATAGTAGGTGAAGGATGAACACCAATAACCTAGTGCTTTGACATAGAGGATAAAGAATCTCTGAGAGGAAAGGGGTGTTCACCACTATGGATGTGGTGGTAAGCTTTCCCTAGATCAAGGAAGGTCAAGATGCAATATGGGTTGTGGTAGATCGCCTTACCTAGATAACATGAGAAAGAAGGAGTACTGCCAAGGGACAGATTCGGTTGAACTACTTAAGAGAGGAAGATGGTTCAACCACACCATGACGCGAGTTCAAAAGTTCTTGAGTATGACCTAGAGGTTCATTTCCATAAGGTGGAAGTAGGTACATGAAGAACTCGGTGTCAGTATCGCTTATCACCCCTAACTAATGGTTAGTATGAATCAAGACTAGAGGGTCTGATGAGAGCATGTGTGCTCATTCAGGGTGATACATAGAGACAGTTCTTGTCCTTTGTAAGATATGATGATAACCACCATAGCCTTTATCGGGTTGAAAGATGTTCTAGAGAGGTTGTGTCAGTCACCACTTCATTAAGATGATGTTGGTGAAGGAGGCCTCACAAAGGTCAGAAAAGAACCATAGTGTGTGTAGATGAAGTCAATTTGATCGTGCAATGGCCGAGAGAGAGCCCAGTGGTGACATGAATCACAAGCTGATGTAAAGTAGACTGACATGCAGTTCACTATGGGAAAATATGTGATGTGAAAATCCGACCCCTCTAAGCTTCAGCTGAGAAAGTTGAGTCCCCGATATATGGGTCCATTTGAGATGGATTGGTGGAGATGGTTGTGTTTAGCCTTGCCCCTTAGGATAAAATGATGAATAATGTGTTCCATGAGTCCGATCTAAAGCACTATGTGAGGTACCCAAGCCATGTGCTGAGCCGTGAACCTATTCAGCTTTATGAGAGGCAGAAATGTCCTGAGTCACCTATGAGGGTACGATATGCCAAGGTAAGAAAGAACTCAGATGGAAGAATATGAGATGATGAAGGTTCTTGGGAAGCACCATGGAAGGGGTAAAGCCACATGGGATCCCTGATGGACATAAGAAAGGATTGTCCTGTTTGTTTGCTTGCTTGATGGAATTTTGAGGACAAAATTCTTATAAGAGGGGAAGGATGTTACAACCCCAATTTTGGGTTCATTTGCTGAGAAATGTAATTTCTCATATTAAAGATATTTGGACAAATAATGACACAATTTGTTTTGAATAAATCGATTTCGTTAACAATAGCCTTGATGATAGTGTTGTGGGCTTTATTGGCTATTGGGCCCAATAACAAGGAAATTCAGTTAGTAAATAAATAATTGAGAAATTGAGAAAAGAAAGATGTGGAAACCTTTGGAAGACAAAAGAACTTAATCCAAAAGTGGATTTCGTGCCATATGGATTCCTTGGGTCTCAAGGAGTCCAAAATTGCAAGGATAAAGCAATAAGAAAATAAAAGATCAATTAGATATTTCCTTATTAAGAAAGAAATTGAAAAAAATGTGGAAAATAAGTGAAAAGAGGTACAATTAAGTTATCCTTGGTGGATTTTCATATACAAAGGGTTTCTACTATTAAAAAGAAAAGAAAAAGAGAGATAAAAAGAGAAATCCTCAAAAAGAGATATTTTAATAAAAAAAAGATAAGGAAAAATATGAAATAGACATAAATAAAAGGGATAAAGGCAAATAGATGTTCCCCAATATGGGAATCCGTGCATTTGGGATTTCTTGAGGTCCAAGGGACCCAAGATAACAAGATAATGACAAAGGAAAAAGGAATATCAATTAATTTGGACTAATTAATGAGATAACTTGGGATAGAAGGAAGGTTTCTCATCCATTAGAATTTGTTTCCCAAATTTCGTACAAAGTTAAATAATGCCAAGACAAACGTTCCCTTAAACTTTGAGACAAAAAGGAGTTATGGTTTGGGAGATATCAATTTCTCAAGTTATCCCCAAATTAAGGCATTAATTTGACAAATAAAAAAGGGGTAATTTCTTTTGTTTGATCGCGTGCAACGAAGGTTGTTCGATCTTGATCCAACGTGGGACGGTCATCGTCCAAGTCCCGCTGGGACTGTGATTCCACATTTTACAGAGGGACTTTCCCTCTTGGATTCCTCACGATTCAATGGATGTGCAAGATGGTTGATGATTCTGTTGGACTCAAGGAAAGAAACGGAAGGGAAACATCCCTGGTTTCCATGTGTTTCGTTGCCTCTAGGCGATTTTCCCAATTCGGGGCTTCTTGACAGCCATAGGAGGACCTCTATGTAAGGGGGGGCTACACACCATGTGCATATCCCCATAGAACCCCTGTGAGTCCGCACTGATGAGGGGAATCGATGGGAGAAACCGATTGCAGAATGCATCCTGACCATGCCATTCATTTCCCGGTCGACCCGCCGGCCTTTAGCGCTGATCGACACCTGATCGGAACCAACCTGGAACATACAGAAGGCACCACGAGTTTCGTTGGGAGCGTGCGGAGGTGGGGCGGCCATCACCGGAGGCAGAGGAGGAGAGATTCCCGGATTCAACAAGAGAGTTGACCACGGCAGGAACCTGCTCGGCGGAGGTTTTCTCATGAGGAAGAAGAAGGAGATAGGGTAAAAAGGCTACTTTACCCTGGATTCTCACAAAGGAATAGGAGGGCAAAGTTGTCCTTTGACCCCATCTCTGACCCACCTTGCAAAAGTGACCCACTTTGCTGATGTGGTGGCCTCTCATTGGCCTAAAGGTACTTTTCTTGCGAAAATCATAACTAAATATAGCATTATCCGATAATTACAAGTTATACATGAAAGTTGATCAGAAAAATGTGAAGAATCCAATAAAAATATAATTGAAGCCTGATTCTGATTTCAATTCGAAAAGTAATGGAAGTTATTAAATTTAATGTAATGTTGATTAAGAAACCCTATTTTGATATGATTAATGTGATTAGTAGGGTCTAATTAGAGCATAATGAACTACAAATTGATGATAAACGAGCATAATGACTTTATCTTGGGTTAAAGAGGATAAAAATGGTAGCTTTAATGAAAAGAGGCTTAATGGACTTATATAATGGTTGATTATGCCTTAAATCTGAAACTGAGGTTTAGATGTTGATATAATTAGGGTTTGTGATCAATTGCGTTAAATTAGGATTTAAAATAGTAAAAGATGAAGGGAAGCCCTAATTGCAATAGAAACCCTAAAAGTTAATTAGAAATCCTAGGAAGCGAGCTAGGTTTAATGGATCTTGATGCCATGAATAATAAAAAGGGAATTACGTGATTATTTCAGGATCTTATTGAAAATGCTTGCTTGCTTGGATTCTTATTTGCATGGATATTTTTATTCAAATCGTCATATCAGGTATGTGGTTAATTATGAATAACCGCCTTAGTTTCCTGAGTATTTTTTGGATGGTTAATCGCATTGAATGCAAATTATCAGTTTGGATGTTCATACTTGCAAATCATAAAGTCACTATGATTATCACATTAATAATAGAAGTATGTATTCTTGCACCTACATGCCAACCCTGATGGATGATGCCAAAGGTCAGGCCCAGATGGGTAGACCAATGGACACCTTGAGTGGTGACCCCAGGCACCAAGCTCGGGAATGAGAAGGTGTCCTATGATATTGCATGACTAGTGGGAACCATGAGTGGTGACCCCCAAGCACCAAGCTTGGGATTGAGAAGGTGGCCTTAAGTCATTGGCAAAGGAAACCCTAAGGTGGGTATGCCAGGGTTAGGGAAAAAGCGATGGAGAATGTCATACTAAAAAGTGTAAATTGGCTTATTAATTAACTTGATTGTGATAATTAGATTGTTATCCTTATGTGCAAACTTTTGGTTGTTCCCACATACCAATATATTTCGATATACTGACCGACGTTTTGTTTGTCGGCGTTTTAGGAACAACAATTGAAAGAACAAATAGTAAAGTGACACATTGTGGAAAATAAGAAATAAAGTGCAAGGAGGATTAGATAGAATAATTCAAGCTCTGGATAGATAGAATTCCAAAGTTTTCAAAAGTAAGTAAAGTTTTAATTTTATACCAAATTCCAGTTAGTTAATAGAATTTCATAATTGTTATTGATTATTTGTTGAACCTTTGATCTTGTAAATTGAATAACGGCTTTGACCTTCGGGTCTCCCTTAATTGGGGGTTCCCGGGAGGTGAGGTCATTACACTACTAGTAACCGAAGTTGATTTTCCTAATGAGGCCAGACACACGGCCGTGCTGGCCAGCACGGCTGTTGCAGCGGACCAAACACCACGGCCTTGCTGGTCAGCACGGCTGTGGCAGCGGGTGAGATGGCATCGGTTATCACTAATAAACTAACATCGATAGTGCTCCAGATGGTGCCCTTTCTGTGGCGTGAAGGTATATGGCGTCGGTTTCTAAGCTAATAACTGACGCCTATACCCCCTGTTGGCGTGTTTTCGGTGGCGCGCGAAGGGTTGTGGCATCGGTTTGAGAACCGACGTGTAACGGTTGGGCTTTTAGCGGCGCACACATAGGTGTCACTTAAAAACTGACACTAAAGGCCTTAAATAACCGACACTAAAGGCCGATTATGTACTAGTGCAACATTTGCATGTAAAAATTGTTAGGTCTCATAAGTATGTTACACATAGTCAAAGTTGCATATGAGCGTATAACATGAAATTTTGTGTGACAAGGCATATTAAGGACTGATTTGGATGTCACTATAGAGGTCTTCATATTTGGGATCACCTTTGTAAAAGATTCAAAAACATAAGTACTCAATATCATACTTTAGGGAATAACAAGATTTATAATCAAAACCTTAGGGTTCTAGTGGTTACATCAATGCAAAAAGGCATACAATATTGGTCAATCATGTCATAAAACAACATATAGATTATTGATTTTGAAGTGGGATAACCATATGTTTACAAGACATGTCAAGGTTCATCTTTGATCAATTCACATCAAATATGTATATAAAGGAGTCACTTTTAGGTTTAAAGTGGACATTATAAGTAAACCAAGATGATCCAAGGCATCAAACAAGTCCAAGGTAGATTAATGTTACTTGTCAAGAGGTATCATCACGCTTTTGGTCATAAAATATTATGTAGCACATTATGCACCATCAATCATGTGAGAAGAGGTCAAAAGATTTCATTTTTATCATAACACCTTGAAATCAGGTTCATTGGATACATCTCGTTGAGTAGAGTAAAAATCATATATTATATGCTTCATTTGGCCAAAGGATGTGCAAGATGTGCATTTTACAAAGATATGCATCAAAACTATAGGGGAAAAGAAGATGTATTACATGATTTTTTGAGGTCCATTGTAAGCCCAGATCTTTGATCAGGTGGCTGTGTCCCCAACCCTCACCCAAGCTCCCACGTGTAGGCCCCTCATTCTGTGTGGTGCCTCTTAGTTCACCCGTGCATGGTCATATTTGACCGGGGCAACATGGAGTTGCACTCCAATGATCGTGCATCACCGTTGTTGGTCCCGGTCAGCCTTGGATCGAAAAACTCCCTCTCATCCTTCCCTAGAAATGTCTCCTATGGCTGATAGTCACTTCCTATTTCCTTGTACTGCCCACACGACGCAAGCACGGCCCTGCTTCACGGTGGCGCCAAGGCGGCTAGGCTCATTGAAGCACCTGGCCACAGCCTGGATGGGGGTCAGGGTGATCCCGTATGATGTCGTTGGTGTAGAGCTTGGATCCATGGTTCCACGACACCTACTAGTCATGGCCAAGGGGTTGTATAGTGGTGGTGCCCAAGCTCCTAGCCATGGTGACGTCTAAGGTAGCTAAGGAAGAAGGAGGTGGAGAAGGGGGCTTGTTGGGCGAGAAAACAAGGGGAAATGAAAGAAAATTATGAGATAGGTGCTTCGACTATCAAAAACCATGAAACAAGTGAGAACGGTGTAGATTGACTATTCTAAAAGCACCTTGTATGACCAAAGGTAGAAGATGACCAAGGGCCACCAAATCTTGCATCCACGATCAAAAAATCTAGAAAAGGGGAAGAGTTAAGGTTTGGGGTGCTTGGGTGGCAGCTGGACCACACCCACTTTGATGGGTTCACATATGGTTGGACCAACTAGCCCAAAAGGATTAAAATTCATAGTTAAAACAAGAGTAATTCAAGGCAATTTCAAAGCTTCATAACTTAGGATACAGAGGTTCGATTGAGGCAATTTTTGTGTCATTGGATAAATAGTTGAATACTATATCTCATGAAATATATTATAGAGCAAGGTGACCATAATAATCAGGTTAAATTTTATTTGTAGTGTGGTGAATCATTAAATAGTGTAACTTAGATCAAACGAGCGAGTCAAAGGTACACATTGTGAAATTGGTAATTGATGTGATAAAATTAGACCATAACTACACTCCAATTATTGAATCAATGTGCAATTTTGAGTCATTTGAGTAATAAAAGAGAGAGAAAAGGTACATGAGAGGAGTTAGAAAACTAGGTTGTCACAATGGATGTGTCATCATAAAGTCTCACTAAGACATCATCAATTTGTCCTTGAGGCATCTTCACATAGAAGTCAGCCAATTGCAAGGTGCAGTTAATCAGCTCCAAATGTTGCAAATTCAACTCAACAGACATTTATATCAGAACTAAGTTTTCTAGAACTCAATTCAAGAAGAGATTGGTCTATGCTATGTGGGCCTATGTAACAAGGAATTACATGGGCACTGAGATGTTTCCTCTTTCTGGGAGTGGTGTGTTGTAGAATGGAGCTCACTTGCTCAATTATCTTGACTTGTTTTGGCATTCTCCCGGATGACTTCCTCTTAAAGGGACACACATCCTTAACGAGCTTCACATAATAGGGGATTTGTTACATAACATCCAATAAATGGAATATTGATCTGCACGTGCTTGAAAGTCTCTATGATATCCCTGGTGTGCTTTGCTTCCTCTTAGAAGTGGAGTTGTTTGCTCACTTGTCTTATCAACCTCAACGTAGTCCATAATTGACATCACGAGAAACATAATATCATTATTTAATATCATTATATCTCATCGGTTTCCCATCACAATATCATTTCCATGTATCACTATATCATCTCTAACATCATCATAGAATTATCAACTACTCGATTCATCAGCTTTTCACGAGTCTTTCCATTCCTTAACACTTTCATGGCCTTCTCTTGCTCATGAGAAGAAGAGGGAGCTTGTGGTGACTACTGTGGGCCTTGAGGTGGCCTTTGGTGTGGTTGCAGGGGATTTTGTGGAGGTGGTTGATATGGTGATGGTGATTTTGGTTGTGGGGAAAATTGGAAGTTATATGGGAATTGTGGTTGATGGGAAGAACAAGGATTGGGAGGACCTTGATAATACTGCAATTGTTGTACTTTCCCTTGTATTAGAATATAGGTTCCTTGAAGAGCACCTATTGGTCTGTTATAATTGTTCGAGTTGACCTTTGTTTAGAAAGGAAATTGATCAACTAAATCACACATCCAGAATGGAGTAGATCTAAAGTAATCAAACTTTTAAATTTATAGGTTGACACTCAGGACCCTGTAATGATAATACGGGGTCTGATGTGGTAAATCGGGGTCGATCCATAGGTATAAGGGTGGTATGTGTTAAAAATTGAGATCCTTATCTTAGTTACACCAAACAAAGGGGTGAGGTAAAGTTTCCTATTCCTTATGGAATGATGGTACTTCAACAAACAAGTGACTAACAAGTAAAATAAATCAAGAAGTAAAATAAAAGAACCAGAAGGTCAAAAGCTAATGTATCAAGTATGGATGGGAAACATGGATTGGGTTTCACCATATAAGGTCTCTCACCAACATGTAAAATTCACACCCATTGTATGCCCTTAGAAATTTTACATGTAATAATCACAAGTGTTTGTACCCTCCTCTCTCTCGAGATTTAGATATATCTATTTTATAAGGTTGTCTCTCTCTCAATATGGCAAACAAACAATTAAAGTAAAACCATATGATCATTAGATCAACATATCATGCATCCATGAAGCTCCATAACACTTAGATATAGGTGAATACTGCTCTTCTGAGGTACTAACAATCAAACAACACTATATTGGAGTTAATCATGCAAGTGAGGCATTAAAATCAAGAGTATGGATATCAACATTCCTAAGAGCATATATTTAATGAATATAAGTATTTACATGTTAGGAGAGACTTAATAGCTACTCCCAATCCAAGTTGTATGATTAGCCACTCATGGTAATGAGTAGCTTGGAGAAATTACATGGTGTGACATGGAGGTGGAAAAGGGAGGGTGAAGGGAATGAAAGAGTGTGGATAGATTTAGAGAAGAAGGGGAAAGATACACAAACAATGACCATAGACTGGTCAAGGTTGATGGAGAGCTTGTCCACTCTAAATCTGGTGTCGGTGGTGAGGATGTCTGCTCTGTCTCCCTCCTTCTCTCAAAGAAGTCTAGAACTAATTTGCTGAGGTGGAGGTGCACTCCCCCTTGGACTCTCATCCTTGGAGACTACAAACTAATGGGTGGATGGCACAAATAAAAGGCTAAAGATGAGGTAGCTATGCGACTAAACTCCTTCGTCTCCTTCACGTCCCCCCATTCCTCATTGAATGGGATCGTCTATTTATATCCCTCAATCCAGTATCTGAGGTGTTGTGTTGGGGTACTTTACTTGTACCGCAAGTCCTTTGAGAATGTGCCTCGGGGTAGTTACCTAACAGTCTTGAATGACTGATGGGTTTAGAGGTGCCATCAGTAGGTAGGTTGCACAGGGGCACCATCGTCTGCTTGGCCATTATTTATGGTCCCTAGAAGACAATCGGTCCACGTGACTATTGACTTCAAGATCTATAGGTCGTAGATTGGTGCGGCATCGAGTCTAGTCATCTAGTCCAACCATCGATTGAGCCTAACCTTTGGGTCTCAACAGACCATTGGTTTGACATCTGGTGGTTGTTCTAACTGGTTGTCTTTCTAATCATCAGTTTTGGGATCCGATGGTCAGCCTGACTAGCTGCATGATGGTGAATCTGAACTCATCTAGAGACCATCAATTTGGTAATCAATGGATGGGTTGTTTCCTTTGTCCTAAAACTTTGTATGGTGACCATTGGTTGTGGGATCCAGTGGGCATTTTGCATCATGGTGAAAACCATCATTTGACAAGTTACCAACATAGCATGATTAGTTATCTTCAAATCAAAGCATAAGTGGTAAACATGTGCAAAGCAAGTAAAAGTTAGGGAGACTCTGCATAAAGAGTGGAATTCAAGAGTAAAATTAGGCATGAAATATCCACCAAATTGGATGTTATAAGAAATATCCCCTCCGCAGAGCGTGTAAGTGTTAATAAGATTTGGTTAATTATTTGCTCCAACCTACTAATGTTTTGTCCTTAAAAGGATACATCTTTATTCACCACAAATAGTATTCTCATTCTTATAAGAATTTCTTCCTCAAACTTGGAGTTGTATCATTAGCCTTAATGTTTCCTCTTTTCCCTTCCCCCTCTTCTTCTTGTTGTTTCTAAGAGAAGTTAGGATGGTTTATTCATACTAGAGTGTAGGACTTGGACATAGGGCCTTGGTTATTTTGGTTGTCACAAGACTCAAGTGCTTGTACTTCTTCACTGATAGACTCAACAGAATGGGAATATTAGATAGATGAGATCCGACGTGTGTCTTCATGAGATTCATCATATCCACCAATATCTTTATCATTTGAGGATTGGAGTCAACTTTGGTGCGATAAGGTGAAATTTCCATGTTTTATCACATTGGACATCAATAGATGGGCCCAATGTCTTGATTGTTGTAGTTAAGTACTCAAAGAGAAGTTGTGATTCTTTAGGTGGCTTGGCCAAGAAAGCACCTCCACATGATGACTCCACAATGATTTGACCCATCTCATATATCTCAGCATAGGATGATTTTACCAATTTCTAAATGGACACCTCATGGTATGGACAATCACTCAACAACTTCATGAATATCTCCCATTTCTCATGGAATTGTTCATCCTCCTTTTTACTGAAAGTTGCGATGTACCTTCTAATCCATGTCATCTTCACAATAGGATAGAAATTTTTCAATAATTTGTTCTTCATTATTCCCAAGTGACATTCTCAGTCTTTGAGGAACAACATTCTTTCACCTTATCTTTGAGGGAGAAAGGAAATAAGGTGAGCCAACTAGAATCATCAGTGGTTGCAGGTGTTCTAATGGTAGAGCATGTATCTAGGAAGACATTTGCATGCTTATATGGATTTTCATTTTTAAGCCTGTAGAAATTAGGGAGTATCCCAAGAAGAGTGGTGGAATGAAGAGTTTATGCTTAGCATATGATCCACTCTAGTAGAGATAGGTGAATTGTTTCTTTAATGCATTAAGTAATCATGATGTGGCATGCAGGTGGGTGGAAGTGGAGGTGGTGGTGGTGGTTCTTGGGGACCTTATTCATGGTTTTATCCTTCTTAGTTTGAATGTCAGTTTGCAGTTTCATCTTTAAGAGATTGATTGCATCAGTTTTCCACCATTGTCTTTGTATCTCTAGATCCCCAAAGAAATAATCAATAGAAACATATCAACATCCAAACATTCACCAAGTGTCACGTGCACAAGACACAACCAACCAGTAGAAGGCAAGTTAGTAAACAAATATGCAAAAAGTATCTCAAAGAATAATGAATATAAATGGTGAGGGCAATGGGAAAGGTCAAAGAAAAACAAACTAGAGTTGTACTAGGTTGTACAAAGTTCATGACATACATTAGCAATGATACCCTTAAGTATTAGAGTTGTAAACAATTCACGACATGTTTTATAATTAAAATTGTACACGTGAACATAGAAAAAAATACTTCATCTATAAAATAAATAGATTACTATCATCTTCATATCACACAAATTGAAGCATCTTATAGTGTATCCCAAAATTGAGTCACCATATTTTGCCTTAGCCTATCCTGAGCTCCAAATTCCCCTTGATTTATGTACCCATTGTACAAATCATCGTTGCTTGTTAGTTGACTTTATTTTTTGGTTGACTTATTCCATGTCCTAATATGAAGGGTAGGGTTTAAGGGTTTTATCTTGGATTTTGGATTATGCTAAGATGGTCAAGCAATTAAGAAAGAGCAAGAATAAAACCTAATTCAACCCTAGAAATTGAAGTCTAAAAAGGGCTAAGTAAAGAAAAGAGCAATTACACTAGAGAACAAAATACAAGTTATCACTAAGAATTGTACTAGCAAAGTGATCCTTATCAGCAAACAAAAATAGAACTAGCTAGACTAGGAAAAGTCAAGTGCTAAACAATCAATTAGGGAAAAGGACCAAGTAAATTAATTACGCTAGCAACTAACTAACTAGAGCAAGCACAAGAGACTATCATAGAAAGATTGAACTAGGACGAATGAGGCAATTGACTAATTAAGCAAGTAAAGAAGCTAACTAAACTACTACTAGATAAGCAAGCAAGAATTTAGGGTTTTAGATAATAATGGGAAGTGTGGACTGTTGGGATAATGTGACTATAAGCTAGGTTAGGGATCATAACATATAAGCATCAATCATCCATTTAATTTATCAAGCAAGCAAGCAAGTAACATAATAGATAATTACCCTAAGCTACTAGTCCATGGATGGAATAGAGTGTGTATAGGGGAACTAGTCTCTATCACCCCTATCCAACCTTACGAGCCTCATTTGACAAGGTTTTAGGTGGAATTAAACTAATACCTAACAATTCTAGTGTAGTAATGGAGGGTGGAAATGAGAATTTTGCGCTTCATGTCACCTATCGTGTAGACATTAAGTATCTCCAAATCATTTACACTAAGTACTTCCAAACTAGCTACTTAGATCTCTCACCTAGGTGTAGGAGAATGGTTTGATGCGTAGACTTTAAGTATCTCCAAATCATTTACACCAAGTGCTTCTAAACTAGCTACTTAGATCTCTCACCTAGGTGTAGGAGAATGGTTTGATGCGTAACAAGATGGGTAGCTATCTAGGGATCCAGTAGTTGGACCTAGGAGCAAATTTAAAAATAGCTACATATTACACATCCCCCCCAAACATAGGAATTTCAAGCACAAATCACATACTAATCCATGGTAAACAAGCCAGAAGTGGAATATAACCGTTAGCAAAGAGTTTACACATTATCCCCACAACATGGTATCAAAGTCACATTTTACACCCAAACAACCCATCTAATGGGATTAACTACTCATACTTCAACAAATGTAGAAAGAAGGAGTAGAACACTAAAATGTTATGGAGCTTGATGAAGACTCTTTCTTCTTCACCTCTAGTTGTAGATGGACAAGCTCCTCTCTCCTCAATGGGTGAAAAGCATGGAGTGGCGGATGCAAATGGTGAAAACCCTAGAAAGATAGGATTTTGAGGTGGAAGAAGGTAGAAATGAAGTGGAGGTAGTGGGAATGAGTAGATGGGTGTATGAATGCTCTAGAGGTGATAGCAAGTGGTAATAAGTTCTAATCTTTACTCATAACTGTCAGCAATGTTTATATAGTGGATTGGGAAGCATAGGGTGAAGAGGGGGATTTAGGTAAAAAGACAACAAGGAAGCATTATGGTTAGGGTGGTAGAAAAACTATGGTGAGTAGATGAAGGAGTGATCATGGTGAGGAGGAATGACCATGGTGGTGATGAAAAAATGTCAACTAAATTTTGGGTTTAGAGGTGTTGGCACAACAACTGTGGTGGATGTTGGGCATAATGGTTGTGGTAGGTGGATGAAGGAACTATCGTGTTGAGGAGAAATAACTGTGGTGGTGATGGAAAAATGTCAATTAAATTTTGGGTTTGGAAGTGGTCATATCATGATCGTGCTGGATAGCATGGCCATGGTGGTAGTTGGATGGAACCATTGTGCTGGATAGCATGATCCATTTGGTGGAGTTGATATGGGGTCGTTCTCTCAAGCATATCATTGTGGGATCTTGGCAGCACGTATGTGTTGGATGGAATGGTCATGCTGGGGTCTTCTTGGCACATCGTTCTAGCCAGAACTACTGTTATAACCTCAATTTGCTTGTATAAATTGAAATGCAAATTTTCAAATAAAAAGGATTTGAATGAAAATTGTGTGATTTGTTTTCAAAGAATGAATTCTTGTGCAATATTTCTCTTAGATGCATGATTTAATGATTCATATTGATTGGATAAGTCCAATAATGATAAAAGGGAAAGGAGATAAAAGAAATCCCATAATAAATAAAAGGAAAAAGAAATAAAGGGATAATTTTGTGCATACGAGAGAATTATGTAGAATTCTCTAGAAAGTGGTATGGATGACAACTATTGGCTAAGTTTCATTTCCTTTTGGTTGTAATGAGGAAAGAAATCAAAGTAAAGAAAATAGAAGAGAAAGAAAGAGAAAATATGAATTTTAATTGCATAAAATATGCCTTTTGAGTGGATGGCTTGCATATAAAGAAAATACTCTTTTATTTTTGAGTTTTGCTTCCAAACACTGCACACAAATAAAATAAATCATCAAAGAGTTTCCTTTAAATTTTGGGATTAAAAGGAGGTGTGGTTTAAGAGATATCTAATTTTCTAGATTCCCTAAAGTGGAGGGTTTCTCATTAAATGTCACAATTATTTAGATTTCTATTATATATTTTTTGTATTGCGTGTAATGACAACCATTGGATCCAAAATCCAACGGCATGCATGTGTCACCTAGCTCAAGCCAGATTGGGAAAGGAATAGGTGAAGGAGACTTTGATCTTGATTTCCTCGCTATTTGATGTAAGTGCAAGTGAGGAAGTTCCAAGGTCAGCTTAGGTAGAGGATTCCGAGCCAGCCAATCCTAAGTTTTAGTGGGTTTTGAGGGTTCTAGAGGAAATGCCCAATCTGCTCGGGGACCATTCGATGATGAGGGTTTGAAAGCTCTAATAGTCCACGCCCACACCTATATATAGGGATACCCTCAACCACATCTAAATCCCACGATCCTAACATGCCAACTCTCACCATTGTCCTCTCTCTCTTTTTACCAATTGCACATGTTTCGATGAGCTCTATGCTACAGACCACCACAAGGCTGGAACGTAGGGCTTCAGTGGAGATAAGAGATGGGAACCCTCAGATCCAAGTCAATAGTTGATCACAAAAGAAGATTGACAGACAGGGCTTTCTACATTTCAGAATGTGTGAGTGGATGCAACCAAAGTGAGACACCCGATCTGTGACAGAGTGAGTTTTTACACATTTATTATTTAGTTCCTCTCCCTTACAATTTTAATTGTTCCAATTATGCCCTCAATCACCTCTCTCACTAATTTGAATAAATGGATCATTAATTTCACCTAAGACCATCAATAATGATATATATAAAGTCAATAATATATGACATTTAGTAAATTGACCTAGTCAATAATCGAATTGGGACTCTAATTTTGCACCATAACTAAATCATAACATTATAAAACTATGCCTAATATCTCATTTCAATTGGAGCTACCAATTTAGAGTTATTTACTTTTGAAATTTTGTGTATTATATCACCTAATCTAGCCTAGGACTAAGGTTTACAATTATTTTGGACATTTAATCTGTCACGCTGGCTTTTGGGCTACTTTGGACGTGGCCCACTCACTGGGAGTTAATCCCAGCCGCCCGATCAGTGGATCAAGAGACACACGTGAGATCTAACGGAACCCGAGTCATCCCTAACCTCCCGCAAGACCGGGTCATCGCCTCCAACAGATCGACGAACCATTCGGGCGATCCAGCACTCCAATTCTGTCCCCTCTCCCTGAGATTTTTGGAAGAAGCCTTCCACTCTCGAAAATGAACCTAACAACCCTCTACTCACCTCCCCTCATCCACGCAACTGGGAGAACGACCTCCTGAGTTCCCGCACCTCTCAGTGGCGGCGGCAGCCAAAATTAGGGCTCCCCTTCCTAGCAACCCCCACGCCTATTTAAGGAGCCCAGCAGCTCCGCCACCGTCCCTTTAGTCGCACCAACACCTTAATTTCTATCGAGATCAACCCTACCTCCCTCACCTCGAGCACCCCTGCTCACCTGCTCCCCGACCTCCCTCTCACTCTGGTAGACTCCTCCGTCAAATTGAGAGTGACCGCACCATCTCAGGACCCTGCCGAGTCGAACGCCACCCTCGGTTGGAGCCACGGAAGCGTAGAACTTCGGGTCGACGAGCCACCGTAGCTGAGCTTCAAAGCTTCACTGATGGTGAGCTTGGGACCGTATCGGAGCCTCGGGAAGATTGCAACAACATCGGTAGACCGCCGTGAAACTTCTGACTCCCTCGATTCAACCTGAGGGCAGGTAAACCTCCACTTCACTCATCGACCTGTTTTCAATCCCTTGCGATTAAAAAACGATACCCAGGCTACCATTTCCGATGAGCTCGACCTCCCTGCAATCGTCGTGAGCTCGCGGACTCAACCCAATAACCAACGTAGCCCAGTTCATCCTAGAGATCGATCAAGCTCTCCCCGATTCCTCGCTGCAGCCATGGCGCGAGCAGGAACTTTCAGAGGGGTGAATTTCCTTGCTCACCCTCACCCGGACACGAGCCCAAGAAGTTGGAGTCAAGGGCACTCCTGACTTTTTAGCGAGTCTGACCCCCCCCCCCCGCTTTAACGAGCGCTTGCTCGCGGGTCAGTGAGAGGGTCCGGTTGGTCGGATCCCTCACATGATCCGCGAGCCAGAACTCACAAATCTTTTTTTATTTTTCTTTAATTCCTTTAGAATTTCCTGATTGGTCAGATTGTAGAAAAATCCTAGAAATTGCTAGGAATGTCGGAATATATCGAAATTATATGTTATTTTCATCAGAAAAATGAGATCTATCTAAGTATAGTATAAATAGGATCTGGATCTGAGCCCTTTTCGAAAATATAGCCTACAAGTCCTAATGACCCCCTTAATAATTGTATATCATGTAATAATGGTCATAACTGACTTCCAATCTACCTTGAGAATATATTAAACCCTAATTAGGATTCTAATCATCATGTCACTCGAAATCTTATCTCAGAAGGATAGTTGTTTCAATAAGGGAGAAAAACCCTAATTTCCAGGTTCCACTTTTCTTATTATACACATTATGCGATTTTATGTCAACCATTAATTGCCTTGGATGAGTAGACTTAACCCTGACCCCTCGAATCACATGTATCCTAAAATGATATCCCAAATAACCTAGACCCTAAATTATAATAGTAATTAATGTTGATTGATGAGAAACCATGGTGACTTTAGGGTTTTACTATATTTCAGGGTGATCTACTATCTTTCTCCTAATCTAAGATTTGTGGAATCCAGATCTGAGAACTAAAGGTACGTGGATATAATTATATGACTAGTTTTTTCTGGATGTTAAGTATATGTAATTGTTTGCATGAAATTGATATACATTGATGGATGTTGATATATGATTAATTGATGATTTACCGCCTTGAACATAAAAGAACATAATTGAATATAAGTGAAATGTAGTTACTAGTGGTGCTCATTAAACTCCCTATTAGAGAGGGAAAGCTTTAATGTTGACTAGAACCTCCCTAGAGTACATGGTATACGGGGAGATCCCTAGAGTACAAGGTACATGGGGAAGGGCCCACTATTTATGCAATTATGTTCTAAGTCCACCATAGTAATGCATGTTCACTATAAATGAGGCTAATAACTTGGGATTACCTGATTTTCTGCCTTTAAATAACGTTTTCTTTCTTCTTCTTCAATTCGAGTATTTTATATGCCAGCATAGTATAGCTTTTACTCCACGTACCAACTTTGTTGATGTATTTGTTTCTCGTATTTTCTAGGTGCAAGGATCAATTGATGATTAAAGTACAATGCATATTCAAAGTACCTGAAGGCACAAATAATAAGCATGGAGGATTTATTAGATAGACCTATTCCTCTTATCTCTTTCTTGCTAGATGTTAGTTTATTTCTTTCCCTAGCTTGTGTTGAGGATGATTGAGATCCAATGTAATAATCATAGATTTATTCTTCTTCTTTCTCCAGTAGCAATATGTATGACTTTATCTTTCATTATTGAATGAAATGTTGTGTGGCTATTTGCTATGATGTGAACTTGATCTTGGCTTATCTATGATTTTAGTTGGCTATCTTGATTTCTATTATTTTCCCTTTTGACATTTATAGATATGAGTGCACGCATATCTGTATATGTCACTAAGGAAAGTATGTAGAAATTGGGGTCGTCACAGTTGGTATCAGAGCCAGGTTCACACATCATAGTCACATGACTTTCATTCACCCTATTATGAGTCTAGGGTAGTCCTTGAGTTAGGGATGTGAAGGGTTGAGGTGTCTCGGATAGCATCTGCCATGGGTCTGACTAAAGTCTCCGAGCCACTTAGCTTGGCAATCACGAGGCTACCTTTATGGCAGTATAAGTCTACCTGGCCGATATCCTAAGTGTCCCCTATTCTTGGGCATACCTTAATTTAGGAATTTTCTCATCTATAGATTTTTCCCTCTCACCTCTTCTATAGGAAAAATTCCTCCCTCTCATCTATGTTTTGAAATAAATTAAACTTTCCCTCTTACCTCTGTAATAAGGTTAGGAAGGAGTCTCTCTATTTAGAAAGTCCTAAGGATCGACTGACAAGGATTTTAGGATATCCTCCCTAAATCATAACATTCAGAATATTAATCATTAAATAATGAGAATAATAAAATATCATGTGAAAATAATAATGATAATGACAAGAATAATTGTTGAAGTAATAATCTAATACGTTCAAATTAATTTCAGGATGCCTCCTAAGACTCGCAACTCAGGGGAATCGTCCTCTAAGAAAAGAAAAGAACATGAACCCTCTGAAGTACCTGATCCCGATGCTGAGGCCAAGGAAAGGTGGGAAGAAAAGAAGAAAATCCTTTTAGATTTTATGGAAACCCTCGCCACAAAAGGAACCCCAGAACCCAACTCATCTAGGAAGAAAGAAGTGACAGTCATAGATTTTATTAAACTAAACCTTGATTCTTTTTGGGGTGAGGATCAGCCTGAGGTTATGGATAAGGAGGAATCCTGGATTTTGACCATAGAGAATGGTTTTCATACCCTAGAAGTACCCAATGAGAAGAAGGTTAGGTTCGCCACCCATATGCTTAAGGGAGGGGCAAAAATCTGGTGGGAGAACTATGGTGGGAATAGGGGTAAGGAAATAGACAACATGGAGTGGGAAGCCTTCAAAAACCTCTTCACGGATCGTTTTATGCCCATAGCCGAGAGAAAGAGGAAGGAAAAGATGTACATGGAGTTAAGGCAGGGTAGTCTTTCAGTAGCTGATTACACTCGGAAGTTTAGGCTTCTGGAACGTTATGCACCCATTAGGACTGAAGACCGCCTTACTGAACACTATGTTGACTGCCTTTCCGCCCACCTAAAAACCCTAGTCATAGCCTCTCGTCCCAGAAGCATAGATGAAGCCCTAGATATGGCCCTCAAGCAGGAGAGAGAGTAGGGCATGCAAAAACCTCCTAGCATGGGATACTTAGGGTTAACCACAACTGAAGAGGATAAGTTTAAGAAGTTCAATCCAGGCCATAACAACAAGGGATCAGGGAAAGGAGGAGGTTCAGGAACAGGAGGACAGAAGAATAATCAAAATCAACAGAAGATTGTCCACCCAAAGTGCAAGACTTGCGGACGACACCATGGTGGAGTATGCCGCCACACCAAGCCAGTCTGCTATAACTACAAAAAGGAGGGTCATTTTGTCGCCAAGTGCCCCACTCCCTCCATCTTTGGCAATCCTGCGGGTGGTGCTCCGCAGCCTCAGGGACACCGCAATGGCAGGGTGTTTGCAGTAAATGCAGAAGAGGCCAAGGCAAATCCAAACCAGCTTTGTGAAGGTAACCTAATTTCTTTATAATTCAATATCTTATTCAAGCCTGCAATTATTCATAATTTGATTACCTTATGTAGGCACTGTATTATTAAATGGTCATCCTGTTAAGGCTTTATTTGACTCTGGATCTACAAATACTTTTATTTCTCGAACTCTGGCATCCATATTAAATCTTCACATAAGGGATTTGGGATATACTCTGGACGTGTCTACTCCAAGTGGCAAAATACTCACAACTCTGTAGAAAACTAATGAACTTTCTCTTAAGTATGAAAATCATGATATGCCCTTTGAATTCATTCTCTTACCTATGGAAGACTTTGATGTTATACTTGGTATGGACTGGCTTTACACATACCATGCTCACATTGACTGTAGAAACAAGACGGTCGTTCTCTCTCAACCTCATTCTTACCCTGTGAAAATCCCTAGGGGAAGTGGATTCTGTAATAATATTATAATCTCCTCTCTTAAAGCTAAAAAGCTCATTTCTAAGGGATGTAAAGTCTTCCTCGCATTAGTCTCAGAGACCAGTCCTAGTAGCAGGCCTGTAGAAAGTCTGGAGGTGGTACTGACTTCCCTGACATTTTTCCGGAGGAGCTTCCTGGGCTGCCTCCAAATAGAGACATTGAGTTCTCCATAGATCTTCTTCCTGGAACCACTCCGATTTCTAGGGCACCGTATAGGATGGCTCCTGCTGAGCTGATGGAGTTGAAGAAACAGTTGCAAGAACTTCTCGACAAAGGTTTCATTCGTCCTAGTGTTTCCCCCTGGGGAGCTCCTGTTCTTTTTGTTAAAAAGAAGGATGGTTCTATGCGTATGTGTATTGACTACCGCATGTTGAACCAAGCTACTATTAAAAACAAGTATCCCCTTCCTCGTATTGATGACCTTTTTGATCAGCTTCGTACTGCTAAAGTTTTCTCAAAGATTGATCTCCGTTCTGGATACCATCAGCTCAAAATCAAAGATTCTGATATTTCTAAAACTGCTTTTCGAACTCGTTATGGGCATTATGAATTTCTGGTGATGCCATTCGGGTTAACCAACGCACCAGGTGTATTTATGAATCTGATGAACAAAGTCTTCCAACCCTATCTTGATGAGTTTGTGGTCGTCTTCATTGATGATATCTTGATCTATTCTGATTCTATGGAAAAACATTGTGAACACTTGCAATCAGTTCTTGACATTCTTCGAACCCAGCAGTTTTATGGCAAACTTTCAAAATGTGAATTCTGGATTGATAAGGTCATGTTTCTTGGACATGTTATTTCTGGAGGAAGTATATCAGTTGATCCCGCCAAAGTCTCTGTTGCACTTGATTGGCAACCTCCTCATAACCCTTCTGAAATTCGGAGTTTCCTGGGTCTGGCCGGATACTACCGTCGTTTTATTCCAAACTTCTCCAAAGTTGCACTCCCTCTAACCAAGCTTACCCGGAAGGACGAGCACTTCCTCTGGTCAACCACTTGTGAGTCCAGTTTCCAGCAGTTAAAGCAGAAGTTGACGTCGGCTCCTATTCTTGTTCTACCCTCTGGCAATGAAGGGTTTGTAATATTCACTGATGCTTTGAGGAATGGATTAGGGTGTGTCCTGTAGCAGAATGGTAAAGTAGTGGCCTTCGCTTCTAGACAGCTAAAACCCAATGAACTTAATTATCCCACCCATGATTTGGAATTAGCTGCAATCATTCATGCCCTCAAGATCTGGAGGCACTACCTATACGGGGCAACGTTCAACATCTTCACCGATCACAAAAGCCTGAAGTACATCCTGACTCAGAAGAACTTGAATCTACGTCAACGTCGATGGATCAAATACCTAAAGGACTATTATTTCACTATTGCCTACCATCCGGGTAAGGCAAATGTAGTCGCTGATGCCCTTAGTAGAAAAAGGGCAGTATGTGCATCTCTTTCTGTCCCCGAATGGAGGAACTTGGAGGATCTAGTGGGCTGGAAGCCGCAGTTTCTGTCTGATCGTGTGCATGTTAATAACATTTCCATCACGTCCAACCTACATTTCGAACTTCTTGAGGCACAAAAGGCTAGTCCCGATCTTGCAGAGCTCTCTTCCCTTCTGTCAAACCCGCAAACACATCTGTCCGTGGGTCTTGATGGAGGTCTCCGTTACAAGAATCGTATATGGGTTCCTGAGCAGTCAGCTATAAAGACATCAATCCTAAATGAGGCACATGGGTCCAAGTACATAGTTCATCCAGGCACAAAAAAAATGTACAAAGACCTACAACGTCAGTTTTGGTGGAGGGGCATGAAGCGCGATATTGCCGATTTTGTGTCCAGGTGCTTGACATGTCAAAGGATTAAGGCCGAACATCAGAGACCAGGCGGTCTACTACAACCCCTCGAGATTCCGGAATGGAAATGGGAACACATCACCATGGATTTCGTGGTGGGATTACCCAGGACCAGGAAGGGATATGACGCTGCATGGGTCATAGTGGATCGTCTCACCAAATCAGCTCATTTTCTTCCTGTGAAGACTACTGCAAAGGTTTCTGAGTTGGCAGATCTCTACATACGGGAGATAGTACGCCTACATGGAGTTCCAGCATCTATTGTCTCAGACAGGGACCCAAAGTTCACATCAAAGTTGTGGAAGCAGGTTCAAGAGGAATTGGGTACCAAGTTGAACTTCAGTACAGCCTACCATCCGCAAACAGACGGGAAGTCAGAGCGTACAGTACATATTCTAGAGGATCTTCTACGAGCTTGTATTCTCGATTGGGAAGGCTCATGGGACTATTACTTACCTTTAGCTGAGTTTGCCTATAATAATAGCTATCAGGCAAGCATTGGGATGCCTCCCTATGAAGCTCTTTATGGTCGACCATGCAGATCACCTTTACACTGGGATGATGTCGGAGAGCGTACCCTGATGAAATCCGAGGAGATGCAGTTGTATTCTGATAAGGTTGCACTGATTAGGCAGAGAATGAAGCATGCATAGGATAGACAGAAGTCTTATGCAGATGCTCACCATCAAGAACGTCAGTTCAAGGAGGGTGACCATGTATTTCTGAAGATCCGACCTATTCGAGCTTTGGCCAAGAACAAAGGAAAGCTCAGTCCTCGTTATGTTGGACCCTTTGAGATTCTAGAAAGGGTTGGCGAATGTGCCTATCGTCTTGCTTTGCCACCTCAGTATAGTGCCATGCATAATGTGTTCCATGTATCTAATCTGAAGCCCTATGTCAAGGATTCCAGTCATATCTTGAATCATGAGCCTCTCGAATTGAAGGATGATCTATCATATGCTGAGTCCCCAATTAGAATTCTCGACTTCAAGTCAAAGGAGCTTCGCAGTAATCGTCATATTGAAATGGTGAAAGTTCTCTGGAGCCACCATGATGAAACGGATGCCACCTGGGAGATAAAGACCGAGGTCGAGAAGAAGTATCCATATCTTTTTCAGGCTGCTTAAATTTTGGGGACAAAATTCTTAAAAAGGAGGGGAGAATGTGACAGAGTGAGTTTTTACACATTTATTATTTAGTTCCTCTCCCTTACAATTTTAATTGTTCCAATTATGCCCTCAATCACCTCTCTCACTAATTTGAATAAATGGATCATTAATTTCACCTAAGACCATCAATAATGATATATATAAAGTCAATAATATATGACATTTAGTAAATTGACCTAGTCAATAATCGAATTGGGACTCTAATTTTGCACCATAACTAAATCATAACATTATAAAAACTATGCCTAAAATCTCATTTCAATTGGAGCTACCAATTTAGAGTTATTTATTTTTGAAATTTTGTGTATTATATCACCTAATCTATCCTAGGACTAAGGTTTACGATTATTTTGGACATTTAATCTGTCACGCTGGCTTTTGGGCTACATTGGACGCGACCCACTCACTGGGAGTTAATCCCAGCCGCCCGATCAGTGGATCAGGAGACACACGTGATATCTAACGGCACCTGAGTCATCCCTAACCTCCCGTAAGACCGGGTCATCGCCTCCAACAGATCGACGAACCATTCGAGCGATCCAACACTCCAATTCCGCCCCCTCTCCCCGAGATTTTTGGAGGAAGCCTTCCACTCTCGAAAATGAACCTAACAACCCTCTACTCACCTCCCCTCGTCCACGCAACTGGGAGAATGACCTCCTGAGTTCCCTCACCTCTCAGTGGCGGCGGCAGCCAAAATTAGGGCTCCCCTTCCTAGCAACCCCCACGCCTATTTAAGGAGCCCAGCAGCTCCGCCACCGTCCCTTTAGTCACACCAACACCTTAATTTCTATCGAGATCAACCCTACCTCCCTCACCTCGAGCACCCCTGCGCACCTGCTCCCCGACCTCCCTCTCACTCTGGTAGACTCCTCCGTCAAATTGAGAGCGACCGCACCATCTCGGGACCCCGCCGAGTCGAACGCCACCCTCGGTTGGAGCCGCAGAAGCGTAGAACTTCAGGTCGACGAGCCACTGCAGATGAGCTTCAAAGCCTCACTGACGGCGAGCTTGGGACCGTCTCAGAGCCTCGGGAAGATTGCAACAACATCGGCAGACCGCCGCGAAACTTCTGACTCCCTCGATTCAACCTGAGGGCAGGTAAACCTCCACTTCACTCATCGACCTGTTTTCAATCCCTTGCGATTAAAAAACGATACCCAGACTACCATTTCCGATGAGCTCGACCTCCCTGCAATCGTCGTGAGCTCGCAGACTTAACCCAATAACCAACGTAGCCCAGTTCATCCTAGAGATCGATCAAGCTCTCCCCGATTCCTTGCTGCAGCCATGGCGCGAGCAGGAAATTTCAGAGGGGTGAATTTCCTTGCTCACCCTCACCCGGACACGAGCCCAACAAGTTGGAGTCAAGGGCACTCCTGACTTTTCAGCGAGTCTGACCCCCCCCCCCCCCGCTTTGACGAGCGCTTGCTCGCGGGTCAGTGAGAGGGTCCGGTTGGTTGGATCCCTCGCATGATCCACGAGCCAGAACTCACAAATCTTTTTTTATTTTTCTTTAATTCCTTTAGAATTTCCTGATTGGTCAGATTGTAGAAAAATCCTAGAAATTGCTAGGAATGTCGGAATATATCGAAATTATATGTTATTTTCATCAGAAAAATGAGATCTATCTAAGTATAGTATAAATAGGACCTGGATTTGAGCCCTTTTCGAAAATATATCCTACAAGTCCTAATGACCCCCTTAATAATTGTATATCATGTAATAATGGTCATAACTGACTTCCAATCTACCTTGAGAATAGATTGAACCCTAATTAGGGTTCTAATCATCATGTCACTCGAAATATTATCTCAGAAGGATAGTTGTTTCAATAAGGGAGAAAAACCCTAATTTCCGGATTCCACTTTTCTTATTATACACCTTATGCGATTTTATGTCAACCATTAATTGCCTTGGATGAGTAGACTTAACCCTGACCCCTCGAATCACATGTATCCTAAAATGATATCCCAAATAACCTAAACCCTAAATTATAATAGTAATTAATGTTGATTGATGAGAAACCATGGTGACTTTAGGGTTTTACTATATTTCAGGGTGATCTACTATCTTTCTCCTAATCTAAGATTTATGGAATCCAGATCTGAGAACTAAAGGTACGTGGATATAATTATATGACTAGTTTTTGCTGGATGTTAAGTATATGTAATTGTTTGCATGAAATTGATATACATTGATGGATGTTGATATATGATTAATTGATGATTTACCACCTTGAACATAAAAGAACATAATTGAATATAAGTGAAATGTAGTTACTAGTGGTGCTCATTAAACTCTCTATTAGAGAGGGAAAGCTTTAATGTTGACTAGCACCTCCCTAGAGTACATGGTATACGGGGAGATCCCTAGAGTACAAGGTACACGGGGAAGGGCCCACTATTTATGCAATTATGTGCTAAGTCCACCATAGTAATGCATGTTCACTATAAATGAGGCTAATAACCTGGGATTACCTGATTTTCTGCCTTTAAATAACGTTTTCTTTCTTCTTCTTCAATTCGAGTATTTTATATGCCAGCATAGTATAGCTTTTACTCCACGTACCAACTTTGTTGATGTATTTGTTTCTCGTATTTTCTAGGTGCAAGGATCAATTGATGATCAAAGTACAATGCATATTCAAAGTACCTAAAGGCACAAATAATAAGCATGGAGGATTTATTAGATAGACATATTCCTCTTATCTCTTTCTTGCTAGATGTTAGTTTATTTCTTTCCCTAGCTTATGTTGAGGATGATTGAGATCCAATGTAATAATCATAGATTTATTCTTCTTCTTTCTCCAGTAGCAATATGTATGACTTTATCTTTCATTATTGAATGAAATGTTGTGTGGCTATTTGCTATGATGTGAACTTGATCTTGGCTTATCTATGATTTTAGTTGGCTATCTTGAATTCTATTATTTTCCCTTTTGACATTTATAGATATGAGTGCACGCATATCTGTATATGTCACTAAGGAAAGTATGTAGAAATTGGGGTCGTCACACGATCCCACACCTAGTCAACAAAGACCCGACATTGGACGACCAACACTTTTCTAAAAGAAAAAGGTAAATCATCTCTCTGGTCATAAATCTAGAAATTAGCTAGATCTTGTGTAATTCACTAAAAATCGATCCTTTGGCCAAAAAATAAAAGTAGATAGTGTTTTTTTGTCAAAGAAATATGTAGAACCCACTAAAAATGAATTCAAGGCCTGAATCTTTTTGCAATGCAAAAAACATGTAAAGGTGCTACCTTTAATGGGTTTAAATGAATTTAAAACCCTACACTAAAGATTAAAGGATCTAATGGTGTTCCTTGATTGTTGTTAAGCAAAGTCTCGCATGTTGACTTAAAAATATGGATTAGATCAAATTGGATGATAATTGTGCATAATTTTCCTAATTCGGGTTTTGTGATGATAAAAGTACATTAATGAACTTAGAAACCCTAATTTTGATAATTGTGAGGTTTAATTGTTTTCTTTGGGGAAAACAATCAAGAAAACATAAAAAGGATGTTCTTGATCTAATTTACAAGAAAAGACCCTTAATTTGGATAATTTGAGTAATTAGGGTTTTTCTAAGTGGAAAAGTATTTTTAGAGTTTGTGGACCTAAAAAGGGTAAAATTGGAAAATGAAAGCTTGGAAACCAACAAACCCTAAGGAAACCCTAAAAAGGGCTTAGAAACCCTAGAATGGAGTCCCGAGTCAATAAAAGATGTTTAGATGCGATTATAATAATTAGGTGTTATGAATTCTTTTTAGGATCAAAATTTGCTTGATTTATTGCTTGGCTTGGTTGATTGGACTTCTTGATTGGATTTGCTGTCTTGCTTGGTTTTGAGACTTCCAAATCAGGTATGTGGTTACACTTATGTCTAATCACTCTAGTTTCATGATGATTTCTTAGGTTTTACCGATTGCTTGAAACTAAATGCTTGGATGAATTTTATTTCATGCAATCTATACAGGGACTATGACTATGCCAAAGTCTGCTTATAACATGCTCGAACTCAGCATACCACCTCTGGATGTTTGAATGAAAGAAAATGAAGAGTCATGGCTAGCACCAAAGACCATGTCCCAGATTGGGAAGGTCAGACCAGTCCCCAGATTGGGAAGGTCATAAGAGGTCAGACTAGGCCCTAGATTGGGAAGGGTCTATGAGAAATACCATGCCCAAGATTGGGAAGGGCATCTAGGTCAAGCCCCAGATTGGGAAGACCAATGTGGCACCTGGGCTTCAGATTGAGAAGGTGGCCTTTCTATCCACTACAAGGACAAGGCCATGGAAGGGTATACCAGAGGTTGAGTAAAAATGATTGAGAGGTTAATAAGAAAACATAAATTTTATTTTGTAACAAATAATTGTTGTAGTTATGTTGTTACCAATATGTGCAAACTTTTGATTTCTCCCACATACCAGTATAATTTGTTATACTTACCAACATTTCATTAGTCTGTGTTTTAAGGAAACATGCAGTTACATCTATGGAAAGAAAATGTTCAATAAAAGGTGACATCGAAAAGGAACAAGTCAAAATAATGTTCAAAGGATTTTAGTTAGTTCTTTCTATGGGTAAAGTTATGTATTCCTATTTTTGAAAGGTACGTGAAAAGAATTTTTTTATACCTTGCATTAAGCTTGGTTGTGGTAGAATTTATTGATTATTTTTTATTATTTGCAAAATCATATGATCCTATTTGGGATAACGACTCTAGATTCTTGACCTTCCTTAGTTGGGGGTTGTCAGGAGGTGTGGTTATTACATTTGGTATCAGAGCTTGGTTTTCCATATAATCACTAATGATTATTAAATTTTACAAATTCTTTAGAGCCTAAGGGAGTTATTAGATAATTTTCCAAAGATGGTGGTCTCAAGAAAAGGATTACGATCGGGGGGCTGGCAAGATTTTCCTCCACCCTACTATTCGGTTTATGAGGACTTCCAGAATCGATGTGATTGCCTCGCCAAAATTTGATGATTTGACTCAAAAAAAATACCTCTAAGATTTCTTATCTACTTTCATCCCTTGTTTACCCCCTTTCACTAGACAACTTTAAGTGCTTAAGGTTTTCTCTCTCTCCACCTCCTCCTGAGTTTTGGGGATAAGAGTGTTAAGGATTGAGGCATCCTCCACCAAGTAAAAAAAAGTGGACATAATGATAAAGATAAAATGTTTGATGGGTTTCACCCCTATAAAGGTAAACCTTGGGTGGAACTAGGGTTGGTAAGGGAAAACAACCTCAGCGGGTCATGATACTCAAAGAACTTAAGGTGCAGGTTGTAACCCTAACCTCAACCCAAAACCTTAAGCAGTGGATAGAGATAGAGAGATCCTAATAAGTTGGATACCTTAGTTGTCCATGCATGCAAGTACATAGGTCAGACATGCATTATATATGTGGAGGAATGGAGTATGCATGGGAAACATAGACAATAAATGGTTACATGACCCCTAATGCAACTTTTGGTTTTAGTGACCAGACCTAGGATGGGTCGTACCTGAAAAGGAAAAAGGATCTAAGAGAGAGATAACACCCTAAATCGGAAGATCAGTGGTGACCAAAGGTTTAACTCCTCTAGGTAGGAACCCTAAAAAAAGTGTTTTCCTTCTCGAATACGAGTAGGAGATAGGCATGCACCTACGTGGAAGTGAGCGACATTAAGGCTGGCAACGGGATTAGTTCTATGCTAGAGGGATAATGCATGTTGGATTGGTTTATGAGACATGAATACTGGAGGAATTGAATGAGAAGCTTCACGTTACGTAATGAGGTAGTATGGTTTATGATGACTTTAGTTGTATTTGAGAAATTTGACTATAGTTTTGAAGTTGTACATAAGATTTGATAATACAAATATGTATGCTTCATCATCTAGGGTAGGCTAGGTGAGAATCATATGTGTATCTTTAGGAGCCTCAACCTCATCCATTAAGAGGGAACGCCTGGTGCTAGGATTCATTATAGGTTAACTCAGGAAAGAGTGAGACCCAAAAGGAGAAGGTTGGGAACCTAGACTCCAAGACATGAGGAATCATGAGAAAGATCTATATGATGTGTCCTAGACTATATTACCTGGAGTGGATGAGTTGAGTTTCTTCATGCATGGTCTCTAGAGGCTTGTTGTACCTTATATGTCTTTGGAGGGACCAAACCCTAGAAAAGAGAAAGAGGCTTCTTATACAGATGTATAGATGATATGAGTACCTACCATCTAGGTGAAAGAAATAGAGTCCCAAGATCCTAGAGAGGTAAGGGATGGTAATATGATGTGAAGCCTTAGACTCAGATTGGACTCTAAGGATTGTTTACATGAAAGAGAAAGTTGGGAAGAAGATGTCATATCATGTATTGGTTTGGTACATGCTTGAGCATGGATAATGCAAAGGAGGTAAATATGAGGTTCCTAGACTAAAGAGGGGAAGTAACAGTATTAGGTGCATATAATGCTCACAAGGTTGAGTGAGTTCATACGGATTAAGCATGGAACCCCCTCAAGTTTTGGATAAATGGAAACCCCACTTGGACTGAGGTATATGGTTGAGGAGCCACTCACACAAGTTCATGTGTCATATGTATGTATAAAACTAGACCAACCTTGAGAAATGGCAAACAAGTACAACATAACAAAAAACTTAGAAATGGCTTAATACGTTGTCTACTTGCTAGCCACATGCATGGGTGAAATGATAGGATATATGCCTACATGTAATGATGTAAACTTTGGATCTGAGGAAGTTTTTGTGACCCTTAATGCTATCTAGTGATAGTTTTTGTCCTGTCCTGGGAAAGGATAATTCTATCAAGTGATAGTTTTTCTCCTGTCCTGGGAAAGGACCCTTCCTAAAGGAGTGAGCACTAAAATGTGCTTGGGAATGGAGGTAAATTTAAAGGTCACTTAGAAGAACTTGAGAGATTAAGTACATGAAGCACAGAAGCACATAGATTGAGCATGAATCTTTAGACCCTAGTACGACCATATCCAAGGGACATAAAGAAAAGTCTCTATAAAAGTGAGTGGAAGAATGGGGTGAGGTCCAGATGGGTATGTCGCCATGTTTCCCATGAAGGGACATAAGGAAAACTATGAGTGCCTAGAGAGATGATGGAAATTTGGGTGAGGATTCTAAAGGATGCAATGTGCTTGGTTATACTCAAAGGAACCACAAGCAAAATGTGTGATGAAATAAAATAAAGTTATGATAGACCCTAAGTCATTCCTAAGGTCAAGAAGGGATGAGACTGATGGGAGTAGGAGTTGATTGTTCCCTGAATGCACAAGACCATAGGGTTGGTTGGTAACGGCTATGTTTTCTCGAGGCCCATGGGTTAGGAGGTTGGCCACCTTCATGAGTTCATGGGGCCTGAGGGGTAAATGTGAGAGGCACTCGCTAGATGCATAAGGGTAAGATGACCCCAAAAGTATCGACACCCTAGATACGTTGAGAAAATGACTAAGGTTGTAAATATGAGTTATGATAAGACTCAAAGGTTATGAGAAAATCTTTTCCTATATGTGTATGTGGAATTAAGGTAATGGTGGTATTCACAGTTTGGAGTCTTGTGGAGAATGACTCAACATAGATTTGAAAATAAAATGGTGATGTGTGATGCACCATCTCTACTCTTGGAATGGGGTGAGGTTTGTATTTTGATTGCAGCCAAATACTTAGTTCATCTTGTTATGAGTGTGAGAGATAGGAATGACGCATGCCATACTAGGAATAGAAGTGATATGAGGAATAAATACTTAAGTTGAAATCTTTTTATGACAATTAAGGATTGGAGGAATTACCACACCCTCATGAGAGAATATTGGATAAATGGTTTAGAAACCTAGATGAACAAATTAATCGCCACATTGATATTTCAGGATGAGGACATAATTATCAAGTGTAGGTTGAATTCTATGAGTTAAGATTGGATCTGGTGACCAAAATAATTGATGTAAAAGCTTGAAATATCTCCTGAATCATATGGGCCTAAACCTGAGACAAAGATGATGGGTGGAGTGTATGAACAATTATGTTTTCCCCATAACCTATCACCCTGGAAAGACTAATGTTGTAGAAGATGATCTTAGTCAGAGATGGCTTAAGTGTGCAATTGTCTTGTCTAGACAGTGGAGAGGGCTGGAAGAGTTTTCTAGGTGGACTCTGCATCCATTAAAAGACTAGATCTGTGTGGCTAATATCCAGATAAAACCAGACCTATTGACCAAGTTGGTAGCTGCCCAGTTAGCCGGCCTAGATCTTGACATGATGAAAGGTTTGTTAGAGAAACCTCAGATGCATCTCTCAGTGGGATTAGATGGTGGAATCTGCTACATAGTTCGTATTTAGATTCCTAAATATTCTCCCTTGAAGAATCGTATCTTGCAAGAAACTCGTGGTTTTAAGTACATGGTACACCCTGGCACGATCAAGATGTTTAAGGTTTTGCAGTAGTACTTTTGGTGGCCTAGAATGAAGAGAGATATAGCAGCATATGCGGCCAGTTGTCTCACATGCCAGATGGTGAAGTCTGAACACCAACAACCCAATGGATTTCTTTGTCGGTTGAAATTCCTAAGTGGAAATGGGAACATATCACCATGGTTTTTGTGGGTACGCTTCCCCAAGAAAAAGAAAGGTCATGATGCAATATGGGTTTTAGTGGATTGCCTTACCAAGTCAGCACATTTCTCAACCTTAAATATCCCTACCATGGTGACATTAGGTGACAGACTTAATTGAACTATATATTAGAGAGATATTTCAACTGCATGGTGTTCCAAGTTTGATTATTTTTTAGTGTGATACTAAGTTTGCTTCCAAGTTGTAGAAGGAAGTGCATGAAGAACTTGGTACTAGACTAAAGTTTAGCATAGCTTATCACCCCTATACTGATAGACAGTCAGAGAGGAGGATCCAAACATTAGAGGATCTATTGAGAGCATGTTTGCTTGATTAGGGTGGATCATGGGAGAAGTACCTACCCCTAGATGAGTTTGCTTACAATAAAAGCTACCAAGCCAGTATCAGGATGCCTCCATATGAAGCTCTCAATGGGAGGCTATTTCGGTCACCGCTTCACTGGGATGATGTCAGTGAAAGGACCTTGTTGAGGTTAGAGGAACTATAGTTGTATACTAACAAAGTCTCTTTGATCAAGTAAAGGCTAAAGAGAGCCCTTCATATGAAGATGCAAAGTAGACTGAATTGCACTTCATTGTGGGTGAATACATTTTTTTTTAAATCTGACCCCTCTGAGCTATAGTTAAGAATAGAGGAAAGATGAGTCCCTGATACGTGGGTCCCTTTGAGATTTTAGAATATATTGGTGAAGCTGCTTATCGTTTAGCCTTAACCCCTTAGTATAGTATAATGCATGATGTATTCCATGTGTACAATCTTAAGCACTATGTGTAGGACCTGACCCATGTGTTGAGCATTGAACCTATTGAACTCTAGGGGAGGCTGACTTACCCTGAGTCACCTATGAGGGTACTGGATACAAAGGTGAAAGAGCTCAGGAGTAAAAAGATAAAGATGGTAAAGGTTCTCTAGAAGAACCATGGAAAGGATGAAGCCACATGAGAGCTGAAGACAGACATGGAAAAGGCCTACCCTGATTTGTTAGTTTAATTGGTTGAATTTTGGGGGGAAAATTCCTATAGGGGGGAAGGATGTTATAACCTCAATTTTTCTTGTATAAATTGAAATGCAATTTTTCAAACAAAAGGGATTTGAATGGAAAATTGGTTGATTTGTTTTCAAAGAATGAATTCTTGTGTAATACTTCCCTTGGATGCATGATTTAGTGATACATATTGATTGGATAAGTCCAATAATGATAAAAGGGAAAAGAGATAAAAGAAATTCCATAATAAATAAAAGGAAAAAGAAATAAAGGGATAATTGCGTGTATATGAGAGAATCATGTAGAATTCTCTAGAAAGTGGTATGGATGACCACTATTGTCTAAGTTTCATTTCCTTTCGGTTGTAATGAGGAATGAAATAAAAGTAAGAAAATAGAAGAGAAAGAAAGAGAAAATATGAATTTTAATTGCATAAAATATGCCTTTTGAGTGGAGGGATTACATATGAAGAAAAGACTCTTTTATTTTTGAGTTTTGGTTCCAAAATTTGCACACAACTAAAATAAATCATTAAAGGGTTTCCCTTAAATTTTGGGATTAAAAGGATGTGTGGTTTGGGAGATATGGATTTCTCTAGATACCTTAAAGTGGGGGGGTTCTCATTAAATGTCACAATTATTTAGATTTCTATTATATATGTTTTTGTAGTGTGCACAACAACAACCGTTGGATCTAAAATCCAACGGTGCATGTGCGTCACCTAGCTCGAGCAGGATTGGGAAAGGAACAGGTGAAGCGAGACTTTGATCTTGATTTCCTCACGATCTGATGTAAGTGCAAGCAGGGAAATTGTAAGGTTGGCTTCGGTAGAAGATTCTGAGCCAGCCTATCCTAAGTTTAGTGGGTTTTGAGGGTTCTAGAAGAAATTCCCAATATGCTCATGGACCAGTTGACGGTGAGGGTTTGAAAACCCTAATAGTCCACACCCACACCTATATATAGGGCTACCCTCGACCTCATCCAAATCCCACGATCCTAACTGGCCAACTCTTGCCCTTGCCCTCTCTCTCTTTCTCTTAATTTCCCCTGCTCTGGTAAGCTCTCCGCCATGGACCTCTGCAAGTTTGAAGCGTAGGGCTTCAGTGGAGACAAGAGATGAGAACCCTCAGATCCAAGTCAAAGTTGACCACAAAAGAAGATCGACGGCCAGGGCCTTTCCGCATTTCATAACGTGTGCGTCGATGCAACCAACATGAGCCACCCAATCCCCTACCTAGTCAATAAAGACCCGACATCAGACGGCCAACATTTTTCTAAAAGAAAATTGGTAAATTGTCTCTCTGGTCAGAAAATCTAGAAATTAGCTAGATCTTGTGCAAATCACTAAAAATTGATCCTTTGGCTGAAAAATACAAGTAGATAGTGCTTTTTTATCAAAAAAATACATAGAATCCATTAAAAATGAATTCAAGGCCTGAATCTACTTGAAACTCAAAAATCATGTAAAGGTTCTACCTTTAATTAGTTTAAATGAATTTAAAACCCTAAGTTGAAGATTAAAGGATCTAATGGTGTTCCTTGATTATTGTTAAGCAAAGTTTAGAATGTTGACTTAAAAAGATGGATTATATCAAATTGGATGATAATTGTGCATAATTTTCCTAATTAGGGTTTCATGATAATAAAAGTGCATTAATGGACTTAAACCCTTTTTTTTATAATTGTGAGGTTTAATGGTTTTGATTGTGGAAAACAATCACGAAAACATAAAAAGGATGTTCTTGATCTAGTTTACAAATAAAGACCCTTAATTTGGATAATTTGAGTAATTAGGGTTTTTCTAAGTGGAAAAGTGTTTTTCGGGTTTGCGGACCTAAAAAGGGTAAAATTGGAAATTGAAAGCTTGGAAACCAAGAAACCCTAAGGAAACCCTAGAATGGAATCCCAAGTAAATAAAAGATGTTTAGATGTGATTATAACAATTAGGTGTTATGAACGCTTTTCAGGATCAAGATTTGCTTGATTTGTTGCTTGGCTTGGTTGATTGGATTAGTTGTCTTGCTTAGTTTTAAGACTTATAAATTAGGTATATGGTTACGCTTATGGCTAATTTCTCTAGTTTCATAGTGATTTCTGAGACCTTACTGATTAGTTGAAATTAAATGCTTGGATGAATTTTATTTCCTACAATCTATAAAGTGACTATGAATATGACAAAGTATGCTTATAACTTGATCGAACCCGACATACCACCTATGGATGTTTGAATGAAAGGAAATGAAGAGTCATGGCTAGGACCCAAGACCATGCCCTAGATTGGGAAGGTCAGACTAGGACCTAGATTGGGAAGGTCATATGAGGTAGGCCCCAGATTGGGAAGGTCCTGTGAGATCATACCAGGCCCCAGATTGGGATGGACATCTAGGTCAGGCCCCAGATTGGGAAGACCAACATGGTACCTAGGCTCTAGATTAAAAAGGTGGACTTTTGTCAACTGCAAGGAAAAGACCATGGAAGGGTATACTAGAGGTTGAGTGAAAATGGTTGAGAGGTTAATAAGAAAACATAATTTTTTAATAACAAATAATTATTGTGGTTATGTTATACCAATATGTGCAAACTTTTGGTTTCCCTCACATACCAATATAATTTGTTATACTGACTGGCATTTCATTTTTCAGCATTTTAGAGAAATATGCAGTTACGTCTATGGAAAGAGAATGTTCAATGAAAGGTGACATTGAAAAAAACAAGGAAAAATAATATTCGAGGATTTTAGTTAGTTCTTTCTATGGGAAAAGTTTTGTATTCCTATTTTTGAATGGTATGTGAAAAGTGATTTTTTTTCATACCCTGCATTAAGCCTAGTTGTGGTAGAATTTATTAATTATTTTTTATTATTTTTTAAAATCATGTGATCTTGTTTGGAATAATGACTCTAGCTTATTGGCCTTCCTTAATTAGGGGTTGCCGGGAGGTGGGGTTGTTACAACTACCATGCTTCTAGGCTTGCTAGACTTGCTTTCTTGTTGTATCCATTGTAATATTGCACTTGGTGGAACGATCATTTTGTGGTGCCACGGCCGTGTTGAGGGTCTTCTTCTGCACTTTGATCTTGAATTTGATTATCTTTGATATTGTTTGTCTTAGCTTGATCCTTGACCACTTGGTATAGGTCAGGGCAGTTCTTGGGCTCACTTTGGAATTTTCTAAGGGTGAAGAAACCCCATCATTCTCTTACTATCCCTTCCATCCAAAGTGTGGTCAAAGCACCTAAAAAATATGCAAAGAACATCCATAAGTACAAGATGAAGAGCAAAATAGCACAAGATGAAGCCCTAACTTAGGGTTACATCAATAGGAAAAATTAATCATATAGTATCATCCCCTAGGTACAATAAAGTTCCCACCAAGCTTTCATGCAATACATGCATGTCAGCCACTAAACTCGCCAATCCACACATGAGCAAATTAAATTTCATGTCAAACTTGGGCACAAGCATAACATTTATTAAGACAAAACCCTTTGTATTGTGGTATAATTTTTTTTTTGTCCCTATTGATTCATACTAGAATGTGTGCCCCATCGATTGCACCTAATGCATCTTATGGTAAAATACAAATGGTAAAAAAGTTATATATAACGTATGATACTATAATAAAAATCTTATATCAAAATGAGGTAAAATCATGGTTTTTCCCAACATGTGGTGTGTTGTGAAGGGTGGCTTCAGTTGTAAAGACTTGGTCTTTTTAATCATTTATTACCAAATTAATATAAAAATATATAAACAAGTCTTTTTACATCATGATTTACACCAGAGTTCACGAATGCCTATACATATGGACAACAATTTTAAACATGTGCAAGTTCATCAATAGAGTACATCTCACACACGTATCTTCTAGGTTTGTCCATGTATATCCCAAAGGGATAAATCATCCACGGCTTGGATCAAAGAGGAAAATAGGTCAACAATGTTGGTACTAAATCCTTGTAGTTGAGCTATTTAAGAATATGCAAAAAGATAAGACTCAATGCATTTACAAACTAGGTAAAGACTATTTGGTGGACTAGGTTATTAATATAAGAACTAACATTTCAAGGATTTGAGTTTGAGTATATCAAGTTATCAAGATTATCCAAATAGAAAAATTTCAAGGCTGTTCAAGATTCAAAATTTTCCATAAGATACCAAGTATTAAATTAACCAAAATATCTAAGATGTCCATAATAATAAGATTGAATCTAAATATTAAATTGAACACTCTAATATCATATCTTTTTCAAGGGATAAAGTGGCATGTGTTCATTCATCTATGAAAGATCGACTTATTAGCCTAATTGCTATTTCAACTAGTATATTGTGACCACTTAATCAATTACAACTTGAATGTAGGGCAATGGGATATTACCCAACCTCAAGTGAACCAAAGATCTAAGGTGCCAAATCACTAGGGAGTCAAAATATTAATAGATCAATTCCAATGCTATCTTGATATTCAACAATATATATGATTTGAAAAACATATTTTATGTTGATCTTCAAGATGAAAGATAAGGTTGATAAACAATTGGGTTCACCACTTGACAAGATTCTATGAATGAAATTCAAGTGGTAAAGAAATAACTCAACAATGGAATCAATAAACTAGAATTTTTATTCCAAGAAAGAGTCCAATGTATTTCACAATTAAGGTTTATGAAGATCCAGAGCTTCAATGTCTAACAAGAGAAGGAATTCCATGTCATTATGTGATTATTGGCCTAGCAATCGATTAATAGGTATCATAGTGAAAGCTCACTTTTGGTATATATAATTGTACATAATTTTTAACACAATCCATGAATGCATTTTAGTGCATCTTAAGTCTTGGCATTTTATGGATCATATGACACATAAGGTACTATAGTGTCAACATTATATAGTACACTAATACTTGTCACAAGCACACACAAACATAAACACACACACGTAAATTATATATATATATATATATATATATATATATATATAGAGAGAGAGAGAGAGAGAGAGTCAGGCTAAAATACACTCGAGTGTACAAATCGCATGAATACACTCAAGTGTGTTTGCATATCAAGACTAATTTTTGCAACATTTAAACTATTGATCTTCATCGTCATACTATAACTATGCTACATACAAATTTTGAGCCCATTTGGATGAGTGTAAGTCATCATCCAAGGGGAACAAAATCAACTCACAAAACTAATTTGAAATGCATAATTTTTGCGGTCTTTATAACATGACCTATAAATGTCCAAATGTGCTAAAATTTTGTGTGTGAGCTTTTCACAAGATGTTTAAGAAGATCAACGGATCAGATTTTTGAAAAAAATATTACATCATGAAAAACTATTTGAGTGTATTCTACTCTGAATACACTCAAGTGATTCTAGCTTGACTCTCTCTCTCTCTCTCTCTCTCTCTATATATATATATATATATATATATATATATATATATATATATATATATTTGTGTGTGTGTATGTGTGTATGTGTGTGTGTAATATGTATTAATATATCCTCTTTCTCTCATATAACATTTTACTCATAATACTCAAATCTAGATTTACATACACCGGTGACGTATGAGGAGATCAATTGTCTTCTTCCTTATTTCCTAATCTAGAGAAAAAAGTGAGTCACAACCTTGTGAGAGAAATTGAAAAAGAGACCACAACCAAATAAATATAATAAGTTATATATTTCCTTTCTAAATACAATCATATATACTAAATATATAATTACTTCCTAATATTTATATTTACTTTAATGAAATTTATTGAGATTATGAGATTCAATTTTTAACTACCACATATACATGCCAAAATAAGAATAATTCTCTATGACAAATGATTGTAGGTTATTTAATTTATCTTCTAGTTGTCAGTGACATTTGTTTTACCAAACCCATATTACATGTCATTACTATTTATTGACACTAATATAGTATTATGTAAATCCCATTCGAATAATTCTATATGTAATAGATTGACCAATCTAATATAATATGATAATGTTTTATATATCAACATGTGCATTTTCATCATCTAATATGTTATATTGCCTATATCTATAACATTATAACCATATCTTTTATCTCTAGAAAGAAGGAAGATCAATTAATGACTTATAGTGTATCAGTTGAATAACTTGTGATGGATTCACTAACTAAAGTAACTTAGTTTTAAGATCTATATTAAAATTCTACTTTTTCATTATTTAACTTGTTTCTTAATAAAACAAGCTATGTAATTATGATGTCAAAGATTACAGATAAGAACTGACTTGTGGGATGTAGTGGTTGATTTAGACTTGGGACTCATCAAGTGATTCATTTTTTTTATGAAAAGAGTGAATCCACACTATATCTCCAGTCTTCATGCTATCAATTTGTTGGCCAAAGTAATTTTGAGGATGGTTATGTCTTGAAGCATGATTTGAGATTCACAACTATTTGCAGTTATATAGGAAGGCTAAGATTTAGTAACGGGTACGACCTGGTTGTAGCGACAAGGTATAGGTATGTCTGCAAATCCGAACTATTACCATTAACAATGTTGTAGTTTGTTGTGTCATTGTGGAAATTGAGGAGTTTATATAGGCAAGGTGTAGCATTGATAATTGCTGGAAGAGGAGGCAATGATAATAGATGATATGAATGAATTGAAGATAATGGAAGGCTAAGAATCATCTGTTTTTGCAAGAACAAAAAAATACAACTTAGTGGTTGCTTAGTTCTACATCTTCATGCATAATCACCTTCATCTCCTTTGGGAAAATGCTTTATTAGAAATATTCTCCAAGTATCTTCAGGAACCACTTAGTCAACTTGTCAAACTAATCTATTGGCTTCCCTCTTCACTTTGACTATAGGGAACAAATGAAATTTAGATATGTTCGAGTTAGTTATTTGTACTAAAGGAAGGTACTTTGAGGGGCATCGACTATCACCCTAATGGAAAATGGTTTCTAGTACTAAATCTGTGCACAATTCATAATGAGTCCATGATCCTCTATGAGCAGCTTGAGTACCTCTGAGAATTGCTAGCAGTTCACCTTCAAGGGGGTCTTGGTCTATGTGCTTCAAAGTACCACCTGGAACTTAACTTCCATCCTCCATTTTGATTATGTAGCTTGTACTCCATGTTTGTTTTGTCATATTGGTAGCAGTGTCTACACAGATTCACAAAATCTCATCTTGGGGAGCATGTCATCTTATTTATGATTGTGAATGATGCATACTTATTAGGATTGGGGGTTCCCTAAACACTCTTTTGATGTCCAAGATTTCCAACAAGTGATTGAAAAGGTAGTATTCCAGTAGTGTAACAAATTTTGCTTTAGGTTACTCTCTAGTGAGTCATAAACATTTGAGTTCGTGAAGAAATCTACCTAAATCCATGATTGATGGAAAGCCATGCTTGATTGACCCTTGAGAAATTTCACAAGGAACGAAGGCATTGTAACATACCGGATCTTGGACCCTACCTTAGAATTTTGACCTTTTGGGCTTAGCCAAACGAGGTTCGGGTGAGATCTAAAAGATGTTTAATATAACTCTAATGAGCTAAAGCATGAATATATCATCCTAATGTAATCTAACATGTCACATAACTATTTTGGATGGTAATAAGAAGTTAAAGAACTTAATTGGATGAATAGTTTTGGTTAATGGGCCACTAATGGGTCTTATGGCATATCTCATTAAAGGAAACCCTAAAAGTGGAATCTAAGTTAAAAATCATGTTCCTTGGGTCCCAAATGCCTTGGCAATCAACTTTCACATTATTCACACAATAATAATTAATTTAATTCATTTAGGAAAGAAAAGATCTAAGTTTTCACCCAAAATATTAAATAAAATATTAAATGACTCCAAAAGAGGAAAATAATCTCGGATTTGTAATCTACATAATAAATATATCCTTTCGATGAATTTTCATCCAATTTGGAGAAAGTTTGCTTAAAAGGTGAAATCAGGAGAGAGAAAGTGTATAGAATTTTCAAAATATTAAATAAATACTCAAATAACTCCAATATGTAAAATTGATGAAAAATTCTTATCCAACCCATTAAATATGACTTGTGGGTCAAGTTTCATAAAATTTGGATAACCCAAGCATCATTAAGGCATCAGGAGAGAGAAACAAAGAATATATTAAATAATGCATCTAAAGTTGCCAAAAGTGAAATCTAATTAGACAATCAGAATCTACATGTTTAACTTAACTTGTGTGCAAAGTTTGGTTTAATTTGGATAAGAATAGGACCCTTAAAAGAGGAAAGAGAAAATATGTACATTAAATATGTTTCACTTTGGTTTAATAGTTGTCACATTTAATATTTCTTCAATTTCCTATAGTTCTCGGATTAATTTGTCACACGATTATTTTCTTTCCTATTTCTTTCTTTTTCACACCATCAGACGGCTTAGGTTTTCAGTTGCCTGTTTGCGGATCAGATCAACGACCCAGAGGCCTCCTCCTTCACCCGTCTTGTCTGACTCAAACTCAAACTTCTACGAATAGTATTTTGGATTTTATGGTTTCCTTATCTCTTTCTCCTCTCTTCCTTGGGATTTTTTGGTTCCCTTTTTGCATTCCTCACCTTCTTTCGGTCTTAATAATCCCTAGTTTGGGTAAGTTTCTCCCTCACAATCGTTGGGTCAATAAGGAGTTTCCTTGTTCTCCCATGTTTCCTATTTCTCAAGATTTCCTCACTAAGGGCCTGTTTAGTAGGATGTTGTTTGTCTTCCTTACATTAAAAAGTAATGAGTTCGGCAAAAAAAATTATTTAGTACGGTGCGGTCAAGTGCAGTTGGTAGAATTCTAACTCCCCTCAACTACTCACTTGGATGCAAATTCCGGGAAAATGTACTGCGCCGTTCTTGGGCGCAGTACGGTGCAGAAGATGGTGGCAGTGCTACACTCTCACACAGTCTGACACATCCACTGCTCCCAGCAGTGATGTTGCTGCCCAACCAAATAAAAAGAAACAAAATCTGTATGTTCTTCTTACACCCAACCAAATAAAGCATGTGAAGTTTAAAACCAATCCTTATGAACACCTTGTTTATAAAATCATACAACTGCATCCGGGTACACTGTACCAAACAGGCCCTAAACCCAGACTCAACACCAATATATACAGCCTCCCCCATGACTCTCGAACATCCATAGACCTTCTCCTATAGCCTCGTTGATCCTGTTTTCTCTACAACCCCTTCTCCCTAATCCTGATCTTTTCTCCGGAGACAGTGACCTCGCCATAGGTGCTCCAGTGGTCTGCGGCTGTGTTTCTTTGCTTGGTTCGTGTCATGGTGGACTAGGCAAGTTTTACAGGACCTTCATTCATTCAATTAATAGGTATTTTGGTTTTTCCCCTTTCTTCTGTGTTTTGTTCGATTTGGTGATTGACCATCTGTAGAGTGCCTTCCACCTATTTTCTTGATTTCTCACTCCGAGTGTAGATGCTTATCTCTTCTCCACTCTTCGTTTGAGTCCCCAATGGCTTATCTTCTATACCCGACTTCCTCAGTTTATCTAGTGTTTTGCGATGGGGTTTTCTTGAGCTACACTTGATCGTTCTCATCATTGTTTTGATCATTGAGTTTTCCGGAATTTTTGGAACAATGTTCGTGAAGAACATTTTGCTTGATCTTAGCTGGTTTGCGATTTGTAGTCCATGGATCTCCTCACTGTGCTCTGGCTCATGTGGTCTTTGCGGGGGAAACAAAGCTTCACGTGAATTCCCTTCTCTACCCTTCTCTTCCGTCGTTGTTTCAATTTTATGGTTGAGGGGGAAAATGGTATTTTTGCCATGGCCCTCTCTTTGCTTTATGTGTGTGTGTCATTGAGTTGGACGAGTGCCACGCTAACTTGGGTGATTCTGATTGGTCGGCCCATGCCACGTAGGCCTCTCCCTTTCTCTCTTCTTTCTTTCGGCTTTGTATGCTGACTTGGTATTTCTCTATTTTCTTATTGGTTGGTTTTATAAAATGCATAACTAAATCTACACTAATTAGAAAAATATGCATAAATATTCAATAAAATGAGAAAAAGAAGATATATCTGTTAATAATAATCTTGACACCTAATTCTTATGTTTAAATAAGAGTGGATACTAAAGAGTAATGTAATTGGATAATATCTTATAAAATTCATAACTAAATATGTACAAGTTAGAAAAATATAATAAAATATGTTTTGAACTCATGAAGGTATAACCTAAAAATGGAATGGTTTTGCTAATCTAATTCATTAATAATAAAAAGGAATTTTTTTATGGTATTGAATAACTTATGGAAATCTAACCCTAATTCCACCTAAATACATCATAGGTTTTTTGGAGGCCTAGGCTTGGACATAGACTTGGTTTTGGATAGAGTAGACTCTGAAGTTGAGGTATGTTGTATCCCCTATTCCTCTATGTTGAGAAATTCACCTATCTTTTCATTCTTTTGAACTTGGCCTACACCTATGTCTATTCTCTTGATATAATGGTTCATGTGAACTATCTTGCTTGTTATGGACTTAGATATTATGTTGATATATGTCTTGTTCCTTGGTGCATTTTGGTCTTATATAATGATATGTGCCCACTTTGAAGTGGATGTTTATATATTTGTGTTGTCCATTGTGTGATGGCAACATTGTATAATCTGACGATACTTTCTACTTGCCTCTACATTAAAAATGCTATGTGATTTTGTAGCACTAGAGTAGTGCAAATTACATTGTTTTGGGGGCAGTAATCCCCTATTGATTATTAAGGAGGGTGGCAGTATACCATTCTCTTTAATCGAGTGTGACAATAATCAATACTCAACTTTATATATTGGGAGATTGACAGTATTCCTTTCTCTATAAGGTTTCAAGTTTATACTTGGTCGCCTTTTTGTTTATGTTATTCTAGGGCTATGCTTATCTCACATGTATGCAGGTTATTGATGTTAATTGTGGGGTTTGTGCCTTACTTTTGTGCTAGTATTACACAATCTTTATTGTTTTGATTATGGCAAGTATCTTCTTTTATTATGGGATGATGATTCCTATCTTTTATGCCCTTGTGGGTAGTCCTTATCTCTTTCTTGGGAAGCATGTATATTTGATGTCCTTACTACTTATATTGCTCAAAGTTTTCTTTAGTATACACATACCAGCTTTTTTCTGATGTTTTCTTTTCTTCTCTTCTTTTATGGGGTATGCTTCTGACCCCAGGTGAGATCAAGGAGAGGTAAACTTCAACATCAACCTTGTAGCTGAGCTTTTGGGAGACTTGAAGAGGTGGTTAGATGACCCTTGGTTTGATCTTTGGCTTATATGTTTAGTTTTCCTTTTTAGATGCCCTTGTGTGGTGAAGTGATGTATAATGTTATCAAGCTTTGTAAATTATTAGATAATTATGTTTTCCGCTGCTACTCATTGTGTTATGTTACATACATTTTGAATGAATTAGTCTCCATCCCTTTGGTGAAAATTTTTATGTAGTGTTTGGTTCAAGGGATGTTGTCTTTTTATTTCTAGTAAGGATTGGTTCTCCTCTGGGATCCCACTCCTTACAGGCATATTCATAAGAACCAATAATCTGCTTCACTCAAAATCCATTATAATATATATATATTTATACAAGATGACAAACATTTGATTAGGTGGGTAAAGGATGTAATAAATTATGAAGTGGTAAATACATGAAATTATGTATAAGGAGGGGTATAGGAATGAGACATTTGGTAATATTTTATGATATTCATGTACTAATTGTTGTTCAACAAAGTAGTACATTTACTAGCTAGCACAATCAAGCGTGAATGGACTATTAATTTTATTAGCTCGTGCTCCTTTCCACATAGCACGTAGATAGATTATACATACACATATATATTATTTAATTACTTTTATTTATGTATACATCAAAATATGTAACCATAAGCCTTTTTATGCTACTAACTTAAAGGCAATTATTACTCATAAACAATAAATAGTATTAACTCTCTATTTGACAATAGCTTCCAATATTTATATCTTCTAAATGACTATTCCAATTGCTTTGAGATTTTAACAACGTGCTCAAATTTTGTTAGATAAAATTTTAGATATATTAGGTCTAAAATCATTAGGGGGTTGAATAGATAAAATCCAATTTTATGCAAATTAAAACATGGTTAATTGAAACTTTCTTAGAAAGATATTACAGTTGAAGGAGTAAAGCAAGTAATGGACAAGATAGGCAACCACATAAGATAGAAGATGTAGAGTGTATCTAATCTAAATACTATCATTTCACTACCCAGTTGTTTCCAACTAATAATTTTCAATTTGTATTTCATTAATTTTTTATACCGACACAAAATACAAATATTAGTGTCTTTTGTGGCTCAAGATTAACCTCCTCTTCAGCTCAAGGATAACTATCATCTTCTTTACAGCACGGTGAAAGATCGCCCTCTTTGTAGAACATCATAATCTACCTCCAACGCCTTTAGACACAACGTTATCATAAGAAGTAGCTCCAAAGAACTTTGTTGCAACCTTCTTACAAGAAGTAGAATGAAGCAATGAAGAAAAACTAGGAATAGGAAGGAATAAGGAAATTACAACTCTTTCTCACAAGATATACAATTGAAGAACTAATGAACAAGTGGTGATCAACTCTATTGGGTTTAAGTAAGTCTAAATTTGGTGGATTAGGACAGTACAACTAGGTAAGCTTAGACTTATTTGGGAGCAGGTGAATGTAGAAAACTAGAATTTCAAGCTTGAGAGAGATAACATGTAGATGGCTTGCTCAAGTGTGCTTTGGGGTCTATATATCACTAAAATATATATAAGGAACACTTAGGAATATCCAAGACATATGTTGGGAGTGTTTAGGATGAGTTTAGTGGGAATAGCCAATGCATGATAGCTAGTGCGATTAAAATTGATAATTGTGCACTAGCTAGTTTTTATTATAGAACTATCCTAGGTCAAAAAGAAGTTTGATCGAGATGCATCTCGCTCAAAATGAAGTTTGACAAAACACATTAGAGACCTCCTTTGGTCTAATAGTTCTATCCTGGTTGATCTAAAGTTCAACCGCATTGTATTTTGGGTGAAGAGAAATTCAACAAAACCCACTTAGTCTCAATAGGTCCTAAGTTTTATAAAATGACTCAAGTGAATATGGAAATTATTTACCTATCATCATGGGTATATAAAAGTACAAAACTAGGTTGAGGATGGTTTTGATTCATTTATCACTTATACATATATCATTCCTTTAAAGTTCTACAATTTTCACATTCACAAATCATCATCTAGGTACAACTTGATGTACAAGCATCCAAACACACATATGACTACTCATTCTTTGATATCAGATCTTATTTAAGTTCCATGATCTCCTAAAATGCTCAATTCACACATTAGTAATAAAAATAGAAAATATTTTATCATCAAAATTAGAGTGTGGCATACCCAAAAAGTTAACAATATCCCTCTTTTTGAAGATGACAAATATTTTCAAAAGATATATTTTAAATGGCCAAAATAAGTGCATCATGCCTTTTATTTGCTATATAAAGCAAATTTATCTCATGGATTCCCTCCCCCCTTTTTTTTGAGGTCAAAAAGGTTCATACTTACCAAACTCCCCCTCAAAAAGATGATTATATGGATGGAGGGGGGCTCATCCCGGTTAACTAGAGAATATCAATTTATAGCAACAATCTATATAGTGGGGAATGATATACAAAAAGCTATAATTCAATCAACTAACATGTGTAGATATGTCTCAACACCAATGAGGTGAATGTTAAGTCCTTTATGATAAAGAGATACCTTTAAAAACAAAAAGAGATCAACAAATATTCTGCATTCCAGTATTGAGGAATGTTAAGTCTGTCACTGTCAAAGAGAGCAAGAAAAGCAAAAAAACAATCTTTCTAAAAATATCTCAATACTAATGCAAGAAATGCTAACTTCTTTCTTAAAAATATCTAAATACTAATGCAAGAAATGCTAACTACCCCATGATAGAAAGATGCCATAAAAACTAAGAGAAAACAACAAAGAATCTATAGACCAATGTTAAGGGATTAAGCCCACAACTGATATAAAAGTCATTAAGAACAAATTCTAACAAAAATAGCAAGATAAATCACATGATTTGAGCTCCCCCTTAATCTCATACTCAAAACAATTGAGATCAAAATAAGAAACTAACAAAAAACATAAAGATATCCATTAAAGAATAAAATCATACTTATGACAAGAAAAAGAAATCCTTTCATACCCTAAAGATTGAAAAACATACTGTAAATTGACTCCAAATGCCAATTGCAAGATATCCAAACTAAAATTGACAGTCAATATTTCATTTGAACTATATTTTGACCCAAATGCACCTCAATCGAGCTATATTTCAAATGAGAGGCAGTCTACTGGAAAGATTAATCTAGCAAAAATATAGACCTCTACTAATTGATTGCTTATTAGATATCAACTGAAAACTAGCCATTGATAGTAGGATCAACCAATTTTAATGTAAGAAATAAAATAAGATCAGATATATGTCCATTAAAGCTCATGATATTTCAAAACCTCATCTAGAGAGAGGTTCTTGAAACCCATACCACGTTGTTGTCACTTTTTCTCTCAAAAGGGTTTGAGAAAGCATAGTGACCAAATCTTCCATGAGGAAAGCATGTAACATGGTTAATGGAGAAAGAAGAACTAGCATTTGGTTTGACATATATAGGCCCTTGCTTCTTCTTTGTATTTTCATTCCTTTGAATATGACGATGACCAATTGTACATGCATGGCCATCATGACAATGATATATATATTTTTGAACATATTTCCACTATTTGAAAATTTATCTCAAGATCTCTTAAGATTTTCATTGTACTTGGAAAGCATCAGTGAGTCTTACGTGGTAGAAATTAAACATATACTACTTCTACAAATGTTATTTTCATGCATATCAATTTTTTCAATTAACCCATCATTTACTTCAAGAATAAGATCATTATCAAAATGTGAGCAATGAATATGATGTTTCTCCAAATTACTCATCTAAAAGAATATAGACTTGGATTTGCAAGGAACTATTTTGAGGAACAAGACCATCTAGTCATTTCTCTTCATTGGCATATTGATCATTTAGCTCACGAAGCTCTACATTCAAAGAATAAACAATAATAGACAATTTGTTTCTCTTTTACTTATATTTTTTAAACTTTTTCGATACAATTTCAACAAGTTAAACAAGTTCATGTTTGGAAAAAGTTAAGAGAGATGCCTCACTATCACCACTTTGAGAACCTTCTTCCTCTTGTTCAATATATGCATTATCTTCGACGATTAGGCACTCAACTACATGGTGGCAAACTTCATCCTCATAATTTCATCCCAGATTTGAAGAGGAATGACAAGAATCATGATATGATTTCTTCTTTTTTTCCTTGGAATTCTTCTTCTTATTTTTGAGTTTCGTACATTCATCCTTCCAATGTTCCTTTTTCACACAAGCATGATGTCTAGTAGACAAAGATCTACCACTTTTGTTAGAAGAAAAAAATTAAATTTCTTACCTTCATAGTTCTTTTATTACTCACAACTAGATGAGCTACTGGATGAAGAAGAGGGTTGTTTTAAAACCATTTCTTTGTGGATTGTTCTCTTTTTCTTGGCATCATTTTCTTCACTTTCTATCTCATGTTCTTGGAGCTTGACTTCATAAGTCTCTAAGTTACATGTAAGTTCTTCAAGATGCAAAGTAGAATGATCCAAAGACTTTTCTATTTAAGTAAGTTTATTTTCATACTTATTGGTTAGAGAATGCACATTTTCATGATCCTTAATATTATTTCCTAGAGATTGCATGGCATTTATAATAGAAGTAAATCTAGAGTATATTTCAAAAATAGTTTCATTTTTTCCATGAAAAATAACTCTAGTTTATTATTTAGCGTATTGATCTTAGTATCGTTTACTTGGTTGGTTCCTTCATAGTAATAGACAATTTTCTCCATATATTACAAGTATTTTCACAAGAATAGATTTTATTGGACTCACTAGGAGATAGGAAACAATGTAAAATGCTTTCATCTTTGGCATTCAATAAAGCATTTCTTACCGTAGTTGCATCCCATTGCTCAAGTTGTGGTTTTGGAGGCATGTATGACCATGTTTCAAAGACCAGTGCCACTACCTTAAATGAAAAATTGCATGTGTCCCTTTCAGTATGTACTTGGATCTATGAAAGAGGGTTGGTCAGTAGACATTCACACCTTCAAGATGAGTTATCCCAAGAGTTTGTCTCCCATCTTCAATACTTGTTAAAGATCCTTGAAGCCTTGCTTTAATACCAATTAAAGCTCTATAGGGGGGTGAATAGATCATATCTTATTTTATGCAACTTTAAACACAAGGTTGGTTAATTACAACTTGTTTAAAAATATATTGTGATGGAAGGGGTAAAGCAAGTACTGGACAACCAAATAAGACACAAGATGTAGAGTAGTTCTGTACTATATGTCGACAATACACTACCTAGTTGTTGCCAACTAGGATCTCTCAACATATCCAACAGTTAGTGGCAGTTTCAAGAGAATACTCTCATAAGGAAGATAGAAGATTAAGTAAGCTCATCATTGATCGTACCATGTCTAACAATGTGTAGTTGATTCTTTCTGACACCCCATTATGTTGTGGGATTCTAGATAGAGTCAATTGTGAAACAATATCATGGTCTCATAGAATGGCCTCAAACTCTTGGCTTAGATAGGCCTCCACCATGATCAGATCATAGTGCTTTAATATTCTTCCCAAGTTGGTTTTTTACTTCATTCATGAATTCCTTGAACTTTTCAAGGGATTTTGATTTATGTTTCATAAGATACATATATTCATATCTACTGAAGTCATCAATAAATGTAATGAAATATTGCCCACCTATTGAACTTGTTTTAAAAGGTCCCCACAAGTATTATTAGAGTAATGTTAAGGTTAAGCTAGGTTTATGCTCTCACACTAGGCTTATAACTTCAACAGAAAGGCCAAGATAAAAAATAAGTAACAAAGTATTATACAAGTGTCTTTGTACTCTTCCTTTCATATAGTGAGTTGGGTGGTAGGTGATATCTTGAAATGCTTTGTGTATTGGGTCTTAGATTATTTTATATACAACACGTTTAAGATTTTATAGTATTCCCATTTTGTAACCCTTCTAAATTTGTGATACATTGTATCCAACCAACTTGGTTTATAATATTGGAATAGATTTACCAAATTTGATTATCCTTGAGTCAATATGAGATCTTGTAGTATACCCACTCATAGTGATCGAGATCTCTATATGGGTTGTTATGTGTGGCATGGCTTAGAGGGTTTACCTTCAGTAGTACATGATATGATCCTAGTCCAGCTGGTGGGATGCCAAAATACTCTAAAAATATTGTATGGTACAATTATAGGTTTTTATTAACTATAATTGATGGCTGAAAGGATTGATTTATGTGTTTAAAGAGAAAATAAAAATTAATTTGTATTTTCAATTTGCTTTGATTCCAAGTTATTTTGTTTGTTTGTTTAAGCTTGGATAAACAAGGTTTATTCAAATAATTGAACATTAGTGTTTAGTCAAAAGGTAGGTCCTCGATGGTCCTATGCTTCTAAATGTGTTCAATATTCGATGACAATATAATTTTCTACAAAAGATGGCCAATCATGATTGTGATTTTGAGAAGATGCATGTTTGGATGGACATATGCTTAAAACACTTTTCTCATATCACCACTATAGTTGTGCAATTCGGAAACATTATGCTCCTAGATTCCTACAAATTTTTAGGTCCTATCACCTTGTTTAATGCCTTTTATCATGGGGCTCCTTCAAGACATTTTATAATATCTATCATCACTAAGTGAGGAAACACCTCTTCATTGGCCAGCATGCTTACTTCGTCCTCATGGTCATATGTCATGATACTATATTTAATTACACCTTTTAGAGGAACAAGTCACCTAAAAGAGTTAAACCCTTCTATAGGTTGTTTGACATGGAAAAGTTGCTTTTTTGAACCAATTTTATGGATAGAAGCTTTCACATACCTTACGTTTGTCTCTTATGATGGGGTCAAATGAGGTAACCTTTCATATATTTTTTGACATCCCTTTGAGATTGATATATTGACACCCTTAGACTCGACACCACTTTTACCTTCCTTTCAGTTTAGAACCTTCGTTACAAAATTATAATATGGCCAAGGAGATTTGTAGACAACAACTTGATCATCCATGGGTTGTTTATAGCATGTTCATGTCCTTAACACATAAGGAATGAGAGAAACATGAGTTTCTTTGATAATAGTTATCTTACTTGTCAAGATCCATTTTGATTTTGCTACTTGTCATCACCTCATTGGTTTACAATATTTTTCCCTTTTCTATGTTTTTTGATAGTCAACATGTCAAGTCCTTGAAAGATTCAAAGTATATCTATGTCGGCAATGAAGATGTGACCAACCCAACATTCACATGGAAACTACTATTTAATATTGTTCATTTAGTTGACAATGACCATGCTAACATAGGCACAGAAAACCCTTAAAGTGATTGTTGATTATGAGTCTTTTTATTGATGACCACTCTTTCATTCTCCTCGAATAAAACTTCAATTTGATATTTTTGTTGGGTGTTCTTTACAGGGACCTCTCAACATGTACTCTAAATTTTGGCCTTGAAGCCCCTCTTCCCCACCGCCAATTCGTTGTTGGGATCGTCTTTGTGGTTGTTTGGCTTCTTGGAACTTGCATGATGATGTCATGATTTTCAACACCGGTAAATCATCTGGTATACCTTCGGTACTTAGGATTCTTGCTCTTCAATGTTATATGTTCCCCTCATTTTGGTAATTTCACTCATCTATGATGTTTCTATTGATTCTTTTTTATAAACTGTACCAAAGTGGTCTGTCTGCAAACAAAGTTACTAGAAAGAAGAAAAAAAAATCTCTACGTGGAAAGATAAGAGGGAAGTCAAAAGTTAAAATGACATACTAAATAAATATGAGTAGAGAAAAAAAATCCAAATGGATTTTGTTGTCAATCAAATCCAATAAACTTCAACCTTTGTAAATAAAATCTGTCATATTCATATGTCAATTTACGACCCAGCATGCACATCCTTATGCAAGTATGTCGCCGTTTCAATGTTTTGACTTGTGCCTCCGAGGATAAGAAAGGTCGTACTGCACGCCTTTCTACCCTGTCCTAAACTTCTTGTTTGTTAGAATCAATACAATAGGTGTTCTAAGGGTTTCTTTGGCTGCACATAGCCCTACTGCATATCGTGAATTGTCTACACAGCTTTAGAATCAAAATAACACTACCAAATCAACCTTAAGCATCCTGTGAGGCTCACTTTCTAGGCCTAGGATTAACTTTAGGACAGCCACGCGCCCGATGAAATGGGCATCTTAACAATAGGAAATAGGGAACCTAACCCCAAAGCTAGGTGAACTGTAGATCCGACGAGAGCTACAATACGAAAACAAAACTGGCAAACAATATGTGCCCTAAAAGCTGGGCACTAGCTAGAAGAAAGAACAAAAACAGGACGCAGTTTCATTTTACAGGTTGATTTTGGTTTTGTGAAATTGTTCAACACCGAACTGGCTTGGCAGTGATACTGTGATATCGGAAGAACCAAGCGTATGATCAACGTTTCTTTTCACTAAAAACAAATTTCCTTTCCAGGCGTCTGCATCATACATTTCTGCTTCAGAAAGACCAACTGTGCAACGAAAACCAGATGCATTTTACGCTCAAACGTGTCTATCGTACAACATCCAGTGCTCTGCGAGAAGCAGTTGCATCCAGTGAGTTTTACAATTCAGATCTCTGCCTACTGCGGCCAGTTGGCTTGCTGCATTCGTGTATTCAAGCCACAACTACTCGTGACACCGGGCATTCAATTGCATGTCAGGTGCACTGTTGATACGTGCTTGGACCTGGGCTTTCCGTTTTCGAACTCCTGAAAAGCACGTGCAACAATTAACATCTGCAAATGATTAAGTATTTTATAATGCATCTCTAAATAAACGCTGGGGATGTAGCTCAAATGGTAGAGCGCTCGCTTTGCATGCGAGAGGCACGGGGTTCGATCCCCCGCATCTCCAATCGTCTGTATTAGCTTTAGCAAATACAATGTTAAATATCATATAATGCATCGCACAACAATGGGGATGTAGCTCAAATGGTAGAGCGCTCGCTTTGCATGCGAGAGGCACGGGGTTCGATCCCCCGCATCTCCATTTATTACTCATTTTGACCAAAAATGCAGCTTGCCTAATTCTAAAAACATTGTCGAAGTAAAAGAATTTTGATCTTCATGTACAAGGTTTTGCATAGGTGTGTGCATATTGGATTTATCTTAGTTGAGGCCTACTATTAAGGGACGCCTCCCACATGACTATTTACAATTTATAGCTATTCATTTTCTTCGGTATTTTCATTTATCCGCACACACCTAGTGTTGTTCTAGAGTGATCACCATGTACTTTCACTATTTGCAGACGGTTGGTTATGTTTGCAAACCCTATTATTATCTATATATGGACTTTCCATAAAAAAGAACTTGCTTACGAAAAAACTTAATGCAATCTTTATGAAAAACCCACAATTATGAAATCATTTGGAATAAAACAAAAAATACAAAGATACGAAAAAATACAAAACAGAGCCACATATACAATCGTGATGCCAAGTAGCTTGGTTCTTAATTATCCATTTCTTTTCATCCCATATTCATTTTGCAATCTTATACTTACCGAAGTGTTTGGCTGAATAATATTACATCCCAAGCATCATCATACAATATTGGTTCCCATTATAACCTGAGGACGACAACAATGGATTAAAAAAATGTGATATTAGTAAGGTTAGTTAGAAATAATGCTTCATTTCAACCTAAAACGGAAAGTGAGAAGATTGCATATCTCTCTTCAAACTTTCTTTCTATATAGAGATGAAAGTAGTATGTTGAAAATGCTCATCAAGTTTTCACAATAAGAAGTTGTTCTAGAAAAGATAAGGAAGATCCTCATATTGAATATTGTTATGACATGTAAAATTTGCACCATATTCACAGTGAATGTCAAAAGGATGTTGCCAACAATTCACCTACACATAGCATGGAAGACCGATATCTAGGTAGATAAAATACCTCTTTCAAAGATGATAAAAATGTCTATGTATTAAAGTGTTATGCTTGGTAAATTATTTTTTGGTTATTCTAAATAAAGGGTAGTTTTCACATAGAAAGTGCATCATGTTTTTCTTGTTTACATTTAATCTTTTCCCCAAATCAAAGAAAACAAGAATTTCTAGGTCCATCATAGTGTTCTTATACATAACTTGCATATTTAGTTAAATATGGAGGTTATTAACAACAAATTTTTGACATACAAAACACACCTTCAGAGTGATATCGTGTGAAGAAAATAGAACTTTGATTTTCTTAAAATTATCCAAATAGCTAGTATATGTGTTAGTTCAAAATAAAATCATGATCCATATGGATCCTAATTATCTTGCCAATATAGTTTTTTTGACGTTTTATTTCCAGATTTAATTTATGTCACATGATACATGATATTTTTAGTCACCTACAAAGCGTATACAATTTTTCTCATTCCACCTTAAGGTGAGTGATATGATGTATCTAGCTACAGATGTTGGCTTATGCTCTAATATTTTAACTATTTCCATTTGAGTATTGGAGGTCTTGTTGTTTTAATGCATATAGGCTTATATTTTGTTTATAGTAAATAAAGAAGTTAGTCTTCCCATTTAGTCTTTCAAATATGCGGGTTGTTACAATTAGATTGCTAGTTTCACATGCTTTCATACACTATTCATAGTGGCTGATAATCATTTGGTAGTCACTGACATCCATTGAAAATGAAAGAAATATGACAATTGTATGATAAGAGTTATGAATTGATTTGTGTAGTTTTCACAACAAATTCATTCAGAAGAAATCTCAGAGTTTAACCTTTAAAAAGACAAACAACTCACTCACAAGGAAATAGGAAAATTCTAATATAGAAAGGAATTGATCCCATTGAAGAACATGTTTAAGAGTTTTATTTGAACCAAATGCTAAGAGTAATGTTTATAAGCTGATTTTTAGAGAGATTAAAGCTAAAACAAGAAATAGAAGTTGTAGGAGTAAAATTGGTTTAATTTGATTATTAAGATATACTAGGGTTCTGGGGATTACCACAGTAGACTGTGTATTTACTTTAACAGATTCAACTTTTTAGTTTTATTAGTTAGATCAAAATCATGTGGATTTGTGTCTTAGCAAAGCACAAATCTTACTAAGCTTGGACTTCTCACAAACCCCAGGATCTCAACATTTGTAAATCATTGTCCAACCATCCCTATAAGTTCTATCAAGGATCTCATCAAATGCTCAAGAATTTGAACCGGTGTTCCAACCCATGGGTCAGGTGATCTCATCACCATGAGTTATAACTGGCAATATAAAATGGATTGATTAATCATAGAGCTCCATCAGTTGATCTTGTCAAGATTCTATAGTTTCATACAATGTTGAGATCTGATTCTCATCACCCAACAAGGATACAAATATCTAAACAAATAACAAGTACATAATATAGGAAAGAAAACATTTAATCAATAGAATCTTGGAGTTGAATACCATTAAAGTAAGAAATTGTCTATGGGGATACTCCCCATGTCGTGTATAGAAGCTACTCAGACATGATAAGCATACACACAGGGGAATATGTATGAATGGGAAGAGTCATGTTGCTAGTTCTGGCAATAAGATGGTGTCTTCCATGGGGAGGATGATGACTCCTTCCATCCCTTCTCAACGTGTGCACCCAGAGGAGGATCTCGGGTGATAGAGTATGAGATGGGTTTTATTCTTGGACCCACCCCTCCTTTTATGGAGAGGGAATGGGACCCCAAAACATAAAAATTGCTTGTGGGCAGATGGGAATACTTGGTCTGCAATGCTATTTGTTCGACTGGTGTTGATAGATACTTTGTCTTGAAGGAAAGTTAGCCAGTCAAATTGGAGATCAGACAGTTAGTTGACTGGAATGATACTTCAGCTTGAAGGTAGGTCAGTCAGTTGACTCAAGTTGAGTCTACTAGTTGGGCTTTGAAAACTTCCTTCTTGATTCAAATTTAGTTGATCGAATGGGTGGCCAATCGATCTGTTGGAATTATTGGAAGATGAGATCTCTTATGTGAGTCGACCGACTGGACATTCTAGTTGGATGACTGGAAAATATGGGAGGCTAAATACGATTAAAGTAGGAAATGAGCTATGGGGTTACTCCTCATGCCCCATATAGAATCTGCGCAGACATGATAAGCATAAGCATAAGGGAACATGCATGATTGGAAAGAGTCATGTTGTCAAATCAAGCAACACGATGGAATCTTCTGTGAGGAAGATGATGACTCCTACCTTCCCTTCTGGCCTTATGCACCCTAAGGAGGCTTTGGGGTGATAGAGTATGATATGGGTATTGTGCTTGGAATCCCCCTCCTTTTATAGGGAGGGAACTTAACCTTAAACCCTAACAATTTCTCTAGGTGACGACTAGGAAGACTTGGTTAATAATGCTAGTCAATCGACTGGAAGCCCAGTCAGTCCATTATTGTGAAGTAGATACTTTGTCTTGAAGGTAGGTTAGTCATCCAATCAAGGATCAATCAATTAGTTAAGTGGAATGATACTTCACCTAAAGACATGTTAATCGACTGTCTTGAGGTGATTCAACCAGCTGGGATGTGAAAACATGCCTTCTTGATTTGGGTTGAGTTGGTCAACCAGGTGCCCATTTGATTGGTTGGAATTCTAGGAAGCTAAGATCTTGTTTGTGAGTCAGTCGACTGGAAATGCCAGTCAACTGACTAGAAAATCTGGGAGGTTGAATGTGTAGTTGAAGCCTTTAATCTTTAGGCTTTAGGCTTTGTAGTGATTGAACCATTTTCCTACAAATTTTGGGCAATTCTACTCAAAGTTCTCAGTTACAGGAGAAAATCTTGACTAAGACAATTAATTCTAAAACTAAGGAATAATCAACAAAATGCTCCTAAGTAATGATCTAAAAGATTCAAAAGAAATAGATAAATATGCATTTATCAAATACCCTAAACTTGAACATTGCTCATCCTCTAGCAACATTAAATCATAAACAATACCAAGGAATAGTGACATCTTATCCTCCTCACTTCTGTAGCACTACTTTGTCCTTACAACCTTTCATGGCCAAACAATCCTAATTTTTTAAAATCACAAAAACACAATTTTTGCACATTCTCCACTCAAAACTATTTCCCAACGTGTTCTCATTTCAAGACTTGTAAAGAAATAGATGACGTCCCTTCTATTGTTGGTACTCTTGCATATTCTGACGAGTTCTGCACTGAATAGTGTTTATTAGTTGAGCGGATTGGGGGTATGTATATTCCCATATATATAAAATAGAGTAGATGGAAATATGGAAGAAGGTGGTTTCTCCTCTATTTGACTCGAGATCTTTTTATTTTCTTTGTTGCAATTACATTGATTGCATTTTAATGTACACATTGCATTTTTTATTGGTGGTAAGCCCCTATTATAATATGATGGGCACAGAAGAAGCAATAGAGGGTTGAGTGGTGTGCCATCATCCCAAATTTGGAGTTTGGCACAATTTTTGGCTTTTGATTATTTTTGGTGAATGGAGATATGAGAATGTGATTAAAAGAAATGTAGATGAGGTTGAACTTGTGCATCTTGTATTTTTGAGATTAGTGTATTAGGAGTATCATAACATCAACTCAAATCATTCTATAACAAGCAAAAATTGATAAATTTCACAAGCTATTATACAGACCAAGTGGAGACACATTGTGTTTGATTCCTATTTATCCACTACAACTTTCCATAATTTCTATGCTACTTAAGGTCCTAACTGACAGATGATTTCTAGCAATGGTAGTTCATAAAGATGTTGCAAGAAAATCCACTCATTCAGGGGGTTCATTGAATTGCATACATATGGCTGAATAGATAAAGGCCAAAATGAAAGTAAGGAACGTGAAAATTTAAAAAAATTTAAAACTAAACTACATAACATGATGAATAAAGCTAAAAGGGAAGATAGATTGGGTGGAATAGGTACATACCACCCACCTCCACCCCGGACATAAACTTTTTCTTATTTTGAGCAAAACTTAAATCCAAGATGGAGGGGAAAATGAATTGGGTTCACTCCCAACAAGCTCCCTATTAACCGTCGAAGGCTTGACCCCTATGTTATCCACCATGGAGGAGTGGTAACTAGAGCTTGTATGGAAATATTGTATTGTCCTGTTGGTTTTCCTTTTAGATAATCCTTTGTCCTTGCTTGGTGTCTTGCTTCCTATAGCCTATCACAAGTGGTGTGATACATGCTTAAATACAAAGGGAAATAGTTGGAGTCGTACATGGTCAGCTCCCATCACTCGATGTATGATGATGAATGAGGGATCTAAGCCGTTCAACAAGATAATGTTTAGGGGACGTAGGAGTGAAATTGTTGGATGCATGATCATCCCATCATATTGGTAACTAGAATCAATGGGGGTTGGCACTTGGGAAATTTGTAACCCATGTCCCCATTTTACTCTTCTTGATAGACATATGACATTGTCAGCTCATGAGGTTTATGGTAGTATTCATATATTGGAGTATGGTGAGGGAAAGGGGGAAGGTGATTGAGGACCACTTGAAGTATAGTTGGGGTCTATAGATAGACGTGTTTGTAGGGAGGATGGCTCTTGAGAACTCGGGGTGTGATGTGCAGAAGCAGCCTCAAGGGGAGGGGGTTGTCTCTTCTATGGTTGAGAATTTTACTTCTGGCAAGGAGTAGATAGGTGATCTCTCAATCTTATTTACATGATGATTTCCCTCTATGTATATCCTACACTCAGTGATAGATGGGGCTTCTGAAGGGAAGCATTGTTATTGTAACATAGCAAAATGATCAATGTAGTTGAGGAAGTATGCTTATTCTTCTTTGGTGTACATCGTGAAGCCTCTGAGTACTTGGAAGTTGAAAGACCGGTTCCCTACTTTTAGATTTAGAAGTCCTTCTTCAACGTCGATTATCCATGGTTGTGGTATGGAATGGCCTGTCAAAGATAAGAGAGTAGAGATGATCTTGCTTGATGTCCAACACTACAAAATCACAAGGAATGTAGAATTCCCCAGTTTTTACCGATATATCCTCAATGATACCAAATGTCTTAGTCGTGGAGGAATTAGCAAGCTGGATAGTCATCTTGGTGGGTCTTGTGTCAGTAAGGCTAAGTTTTCTACATAATCTAATTAGTATGATTGAGATGCTAGCTCTAAGGTGGGCTAGACCCAATTGGAAGGTAGAATCACTTATAGAGCATGCAATCCCAAAGGACCATGGGTCCTTGTGCTTGTGAGGCATATTACTTTGAATGATTTTAGATGATGTTCTTGTTAGTTTCACCATTTCACATACTCTAGAGATGTATTGTAGATAATGACAGAGTTTGAAGAATTTAGTCCAATAAGGCATTTTATCCATGGTGTCGAGTAATGATATTAACATATAATTTTTTTCAAGGTACCTTTAAATTTATTGAACATGGTATCTAATTTAGTTTGGTTCAACCGACCTTGGTATGGCACAAGTGACTTGTTAATGGGAACATAGGATATAGGATTGGACTCTTCTAGCCGAGTGGTCATCTTACTCTATGTGATGATCGCCTCATATTTATAATCTTGGCTTGCCATTTTAGTAGAAGGACTTACCTTCTATGGAAGGGTAAAGCCAGAGCAAGTTGTCACTACTTTTATTTGTTCTATGTGCTTAGAATTAGGTTCCCATTGTATAGTAAAAGAACATACACAGGGACGATGAGATGCATGAGTTGGGCTAACTGGGCATTCGTAGTTTTTTAATGGGCTTGTTGAGATATGATTATCTATTCTAAGGTAGCAACTCTATCATCTACAGAAGGTAAGGGGGTAGTTTGTTGCATCTATGGTGCTGGATTAAGGATTTAGAATCGCCTCCCTTTGTAGTTGTCATGATTTTGAAAATTTCCTTGGTTCCCAAAGTACTTTTGGTTATTATGTGGGAATCCTGAGATAATACAACATTATTTGTTCACTTGAGGGGGCTTTATTGTGACACATTCGCTGCACCGATTAGATTGTCATGCTAGAAATTATGAGGGCTTCTAGTCTAGTTTAGATTAGAGTAAGCTTGGTCAGGTATTCTATGATTGGATTTAACTTCTTCCTTTTTTGTAGGATTGTTATTGACTATCTAAGGAAGGTATTGACATTATAAAGTGGAATGATCATGTACCTAAAAGACCTCAGAAAAGGAATCTGTAGTTGCAAACATTGTGGTTGTTGCAGCTACCCTCTTCTTTCATAGTCTTTGAGAGAGAAATCCATACGATCTTGCTTTAAGGTAAGCATCTTTAGGCTTTCAGTAATAGACTTGAGCTCAGAATTGTCTTCGGTCTGGGCAACTTTGATAACTCCACCATGTCTCTTATTAGATTGGTCTTGGGTTTTAGAACTTCTTTTAATGACTTCCCAAGCATTATTGAAATTCTAAAACATAAGTTACATCTAGATGAGGTGTCAAAGAAAATCTTGGTGTTATCATCAACACCCTGGTAGAAGGTCTTGATCAACTGGACTTGAGAGATGGCATGATGTGGGAACAATGGAGGAGGTCCTTAAATTATTCCCAAGCTTCACCCACAATTTCTCCAAGAACCATGGTGAACTAGGTGATCACCCCCTGATTTGGTAAGTGAAGATGGGGGGGAGAATTTTTCATGAAACTTGGCTGGGAGAGTCTCGCAGGTGGTGATGAATTCTCCCTTCATACCAATGTACCATATGATGACTTGATCTGATAGGAAATATTTGAATATTCACAACTTGATGGCATCTTCAGAGATGTCTAGTATCTTGTATTGAGCACATAAGTCGGAGAAGTGTTAGAGGTGATCTTGACAACTGTCACATTTGTTACCACAAATGCATTATTCTAAAGTATGGTGATTCAATTTGTACGGATCTCAAATCATGGAGTAGGATGGCATGCAGAAAAAATAGGATGTTTTGCATCGATGTACTTATGGACTGAGAAGTCCTTGAGTTGCTTCAGTTGCTCTTCTTATTGTTGTGCGGTGTTTTGGTATTTGAGTTCAGCAACTACATGTTCTTTGAATTAGCCAAGATGGCCTCTCTTCCTATAGCAAGGGTATGTTCTATCCACTGGTTGACTTCATGTTCATCCATCATGTACCTATGGGTCTGGTTCAGGCAGTGGAAGGTTTTTTCGGTCTATGGGTTGAACACAAATAATGTAGAATCAATGCTTTGAGAATGTCACATAAATCATTAGTACCTAGAAAAGAGATTGGACAACATATGCGTCTTGAGAAAGGAAAAGTTCAAGCAAATAAGAGTGATTATCAATAAAATGAAAAAATCCTAGATATTCAAAGCAATGGGGTTCAAAGGCAACTCTATTGTCCCTGACAATAGTGCCAAAATTTGATGTGTGTAGGTACAACAAATTCACTAGGAAGAATTCCCAAAGCTTAACCATTAAAACAACAAACAACTCACCATCAAGCGAATAAGTAAATTTTGTCCTAGAAAGGTATTGATCCCCTGGAACAACATTTTTAAGAGTTTAATTCAAACCAAATGCTAAGAGTAATATTAGAAACCGGTTTTTGGAGAGATTGATTAAAGAAAAAGTTGCATAAGTAAAATTGGTTTAGTTTAGTTGCTAAGAGATATCAGGGGTCCTAAGGATTACCACCATATACCACATATTTACTTTAACTGATTCAACTCCTTAATTTTCATTACCAATATCAGGTGCATGTGGATTTGTGTCCTTATAGAGAACAAATCTCATAAGAGTCAGAATTATAACAAACTTGAGATATCAACACTTTTGGATCATTTTTCAATCATCTAGTAAGTTCTATTAGGGATATTCTCAAGAGCCCACAAATTTCAATCGGTGTTCCATCTCATGGATCACGTTATCTCATAACCATGAGTCATAACTGAAAAGATAAAATGGATAGATTAATCATAGAGTTCCATCAGCTGATCTCATCGGGAGTTTGTGGTTTCATACAATGTTGAGATCTGATATCTCATCACCCAACATGGATATAATTAATATAAATGAAGAACGAGTGCATAAAATTGAAAGAAAACATCTAATCAATAAAATCTTGAGTGGAATATAACTAAATTAAGAAATGAGCTAGGGTCTACTCCCAATGCCCAGTATAGAAACTACTCAGACACGGTAAGCATACACACAAGGAAACGGGTAAGAATGGAAAGAGTCATATTTCCATAATTGGAAACAAGATGGCATTCTCCTCAAGGTAGATGATGGATCCTTCCTTCTCTTCTAGCCTTATGCACCCAAAGGAGGCCTTGGGTTATAGAGAATCATATGGGTTGTGGTTGGACTCCCTCTATTTTATATGTAGAGAAAATTGAACCTCAAACCCTAAAAATTTCTCATGGTGTTGGATGGGAAGACTTGGCCCACGACGCCAGTCAGTCGACTAGAAGCCCAGTTGGTCGGTTGGTGTTGAGTAGATACTTTGGTCTAAAGGTAGATCAGTTGGCCAATTGCAGATCAATCAAATGATTGAGTGGAATGAAACTTTGACTTGAAGGTAGGTTAGTAGGCTAACTTGAGGTGAATCGATCAGTTGGTCTATGAAAACATGCCTTCCTGGTTCGGTCTGAGTCAGTTGACCGGGTAGCCAGTCGATCTGTTGGAATTCTGAAGATGAGATATTTTCTGTGAGTCGGTCGACTAAACATGCCATTTCACTGACTGTAAAATCTAGGAGGTTGAATGTGCAATTGAAGCCTCTGATCTTTAGTCTTAAGGCTTTAGGATTTAGAGTGATGGGGCCCTTTTTCCTGCAAATCTCGACAATTCTAATAAAAATTCTAATTTATAATAGAAAATCTAAACCAAGACAATTAATTCTAGAATAAGGGAATAATCAACAAAATGCTCCAAAGTAATGATCTAAAAGATGAAATAAAAATGGATAACTTTGTGTTTATCATTCACTCAACCAAATAAGAAACCATACAACTTCTAAAAAAACCTAGAGGCAGGGCACAATAGGGCGGGGATGGTGAAATTGACAATAACCAAAATGTTGTCAACCATGAAGCTCTAGTAGCAATGTCATCTTCTTTACTACATTAGATATGAGTCATGCAATGAGTTCATTGCATTCTCTTGAACGAAGACTCCTTATCACTTGCATTCATTTCAATTCATTCCTTGACATAATACTAAGGAACTATTAGGTCAAATGTTATAGGCTTTGTAGAGATGAACATTAATATCATTCCATCGCTAGCATCCTCCTCTTTGCAACAACAACATATTATACATCTTCAATGTGAAATCATGTGTATTATCTTGGAAACATATTTCTTTCTCTTCTCATCGAATTAAACATGCATTTGACCATAATTTTTTATGGAAATACACGCACACGTTGCCAAAACTCTTTAGGTTGGTGCCATCTTCCTTATCTCTTTCCATTGAGCCACAAAATTAGAATAATTGTATAAAAGCACTAAGATAGAAGACACAAATATGATTATCTTCATCTTGTCCATCTACTCCATTCCCATATACAAAACACGAAGCTTGGAAATTATAGTGTTTGTCACAAAGTTCGACGCTCTACCCTCAAAGACGTTGTCCTTTTGATTCATTACGAGGAAGTAATCTAGATGTTGGTCTAGGATGGGTTAGAGTTAACAACTGTGGTCACTTTGCATATGGGATTAACTGGAAACACCTTTTTTATTTGTTGGGGATTGAACCTTCTTATGAAATATCTTGTTCTTCTTTTAACATGGATTGTATATGTGCCCTTGGGATGTCAATGAGATGACACTACATGTATTCGTAGAGAAGAGAAATCACTTGCTGATAACATGATCTTTTATGGACATCTTGCACCTATTTTATGTCTATAATGATATCCCTTTTATGATTTTCTCTATATATTTTAGATGTCCTTAGACAAAGATCTGATTTAACTACTTAAGCTAGTAATCTTCTTTTATTTCATACATATTTACCATCGGTCACAACATATCCATGTAACCCTAGCATCTGTGTGTTTCGATCGAGACGGACCCGCTATCTGTCTTGAATGGGATGGATAATTTTTTGTCACGACCACAATTACCCACCAGTGGTCACGATAGAGGTAACGATGGAGGCAAATGTTACGACTATTATGGAGGTCACAATTGTTATGACGGTTGTGATTGACATAGTGGTTGCGACCGTTATAGAAGAACATGACCAAGGTAGAGGTTGCGACTGACACAATGGTTACGATCAAGACATGACTATCGATCGCAACATAAGTTAAGTCAGTGGATTGCACCTATAAATAGGCCTCAACTGCACCCATGCAAGGGGGGTCGCATCATCAAGAGATGAAAAAGTGTTGTTGCATTCTACACTCACCCATCCATCTCTCCATCATTCTTGGATCTCTGAAGACAAAGGTTAGAGGAGAGAGAAGATCTGCCATCATCTTCTTTGAGAGAAGGAGCTGCCATATGTTATGCTTATGCCGGATCTAGATCTGAAGGAATATTATTGGTGTATCACCTTCCTCCCTCCTTTAGATCTGCCATTCCCCTCTATGTTGTTCATCATTCTCTGTCTACCTTGATGTATCTACAACTTTGTAAAGTCATAATGCTACTTACCAACATGAGTGGCTAAACTCATTGCTTGGGTTGGAGGCAGCCACTAAGGCTTCCCCAACATGTATATACTCACATATGTTTGAATACATACACTCTTAGCAAAGATTATCTCCATTAGCTTGGTCTTAATGCTTCACTTGTATAATTAGCTACCATCTTATGATGTTTGATTGTTAGTGTCTCGAAAGAGTAACAATAACCTTATCTAAGTGTTTCGGAGTAACATGAATGCATGAGAATGTTGGAAGGTTAAAGTTAATGATTATATGGTTATTTTGTGATAGTTTGTTTGTCATCTTGAGAGAGAGAGACAACCTTATAACCTAGATCTATCCTAATCTCAAGAGATGAGGGAATAGACACATATGATGATTGCTTGTAATCTTGCTAAGGGTATAGAAAGGGTGTGGGTAGTGCATGTTGGGGAGAGATCTTAGTGGGTGAAACCCAATCCAGGTTTCCATCCATATCTTGTTACCACGTGTTTGTTTACTTTTGTTCTCTTGTTTTTTTTCTCTATCTTTCTTTCTTTACTTGTTTTGTTCATTTGAAGTAATTGCTAAGCCACCCCCATGAGTCAAAAAAAGAAGTGGATAGGCCCAATATCCAAAACCACAACCTACCACCAAAATAGAAATAATAACCAAGGTCAAGGACAATATCAAAATAAGAACATGAAACACCAAAGCCAAGATAAAAGCCAAACCAAAAGTAGTAACCAGCCAGCCATGATGGCTCAACTGTTTGATTTTGCTAAGGGGCAAGTCTATGTGAAGGATCAACTCACTCAAAGTTCCATCTACTCAGGCTTCTTAACCACGATGCAAACTCAAATGGTCGACATGCAAACACATCAAAAATAGATCGACTCGCACAACTTTTTGAACTCATAAAGAATCCTCAAGAAAAGATCCCCTCCAACACGGAGATTGTGAAGATGGCTACTCTTTGGTCATGAAAAGTCATGGAAAGGAAAAAAGAAGAAATTCATCATGAAGAGGAGATTGCCACCAAACCACCACCTGAACCCACTATAGTAGAGGAGGAATCTAAGAAGGAAGAGTCTACAAAGAAGGATAAGAGTAAAGGAAAAAACCATGAGAAGAAAAGTGTAAAGGCTAAGAAACCATACGTTGTTGAAGAAATCTTTAAGCAAAGAAACGCATATGCCCCAAGAGTTATCTTCCCATATAAATTGACTAAAGCACATCTCAAGAAAAGATATGAGAAGTTCATGAAGGTTCTAAAAAAACTGCACCTGGACATCACTTTCCTGGATGCTATTGAGGAGATGCCAACATATGCAAAGTTCTTCAAGGATCTTAGCACAAAAAGGAGAAGAGGAGATCATATAGAGACGATGCAGTTAGCCAAGATGTCAAGTGCCTTCATCCAAGTTGAATTGCCTACAAAGAAAAAAGGTCTTGGGGCGTTCTCTATCCATTTACATGTTTGAGATAACATATAAAAAAAAGGGTTGGCTGATCTAGCAATGAGCATAAGTCTAATGCCTCTCTCCTTTGCCCAAAAGCTTGGACTAACAGACATGGCAAAGACTAGAATGAGGATCGAGTTGGCTGATCATATTGTTACCAAGCCAATGGGGATAGTAGAAGACATCCCAATTCACATTGGGCAATTCTTTATACCTTGGAACATAGTAGTGATCGACACCAAAGAGGACTCGACATGCCCAATGATATTTGGAAGACCCTTCCTTGCCACAGGTAGACCCCCGATGGATGTGGCATAAGGAATGATTGCTCTCATAATTGGAAACAACCATATCGATTTTTAAGTCTAGGATGCTATGAGAGGACCTTCTCTATTCAAGCTGGTCTATTTCATGGATAGTTATACCCAATATTGTGAAGAGATACGAGAGGACAATGCCATCGTTGATCTGCTCATGCAAGCTTTGAACAACCTAGACCTCAATTCAGAAGATCCTAAAGTAGTAGAAATTTTGGGCTATCTAGATCAGCCGAAAGAAGATTTTAGTGATGAAGAAGGCACTGTGGAAATGGTGAAGTATGCTTTGTTGGAACAAACGCTGGAAGAGAAAGTTTCACCAAAACCAAAACCAAAGCCTGAGTTAAAGAAATTACCTGAAGGTTTGAAATATGAGTTTCTGGATGAAGAGGAAAGGAATCATGTTAGTATAAACTCCACTGTGATGGAATATCAAGAGGAGAAGTTGATAAACAAACTCAAGAAACACAGGAAGGCAATAGGATATTTAGTTGATGATATCAAGGGCATGAGCTCATCCCTTTGTATTCACTGCATAAACCTGGAAGATACTACAAAGCCTTTAGCCCACATATTAAGGAAGCTAAATCAAATGCTCAAAGAAGTTGTTAATAAGGATGTCATCAACTTGTGAGACGCTGGAATCATATACCCTATAAGCGATAGAAAATGGGTCAGCCCAATTCATGTTGTACCCCAGAAGGGGGGATGACTATTATAAAAGGTGAGAATGGAGACGAAGAAGCAATGTGAACCATAATAGGTTGGCGTATGTGCATAGATTATTGAAAATTTAATGTATCTACAAGGAGACTCATTTCCCTCTACCCTTTATTGTTCAAGTCTTGGAAAGGTTGGCACATCATACATATTTCTATTTTCTGTATGGGTATTTGGGATTTTACCAAGTACCAATCCACCGAGATGATCACGAAATGACTACTTTTACCTGTATATACAGTACATATGATTTTAGAAGAATGTCGTTAGGATTGTGCAATGCGCCTGCTACTTTGTAGGGGTGCATGGTCTCTATGTTTTTAGACTTTCTGGAAGATATGATGGAAGTTTTTATGGATGATTTCTATGTATACAAAATAGACTTCGATGAATGTCTCAAGAATCTTTCCCTAGTTTTGCAACATTGTGAAGAGAAACACCTAGTCTTGAATTGGTAGAAGTGCCACTTCATGGTACAAAATGGTATAGTGTTGGGTCATAAAATCTTGGAAAAAGGAATAGAAGTTGATCTGAGCAAAATTGAGGCTATATCCAAAATCCCACCTCCAAAATTAGTAATGGGAGTGATAAGTTTCATGGGACATGTTGGCTATTATATAAGATTTATTAAAGACTTCTCTAAAATATCCAAGCCCTTATCTAACTTGTTGGTAAAGGATGAAGAGTTTGATTTTTCTGATAAGTGTCTTGAAGCATTTAATGTCCTAAAGAATGCTTTAACTATTTCCCCTATCTTGAAAGCCCTACATTGGTAACTCCCATTTGAGATCATGTGTGATGCTAATAATTATGCCATTGGGGTTGTTCTTGGGCAAAGGAAGGATAAGAAGCACCATGCAATCTATTATGCCAATCAAATTCTAGACGAAGCTCAAGTAGATTACACCACCATGGAAAAGGAGACACTGGCTATAGTGTTTGCTTTTGAAAAATTTAGATCATACTTGATAGGATACAAGGTGAAGGTTTATATAGACCATAGGGCAATTAATTACCTAATGCAAAAGAAGGATACAAAGTCAAGGTTGTTGATATGGGCATTGTTGTTGCAAGAATTTGATCATGAGATCATCGATAAGAAGGGAACATAGAATGTGGTTGTTGACCACTTATCAAGGATCATGGTCACATATGAGAGACAAATGCCAGTTAACAACAATTATGCAAATTAACATATGATGATGGCCAAGTCAGTTGAACATAATCTGCCTTGGTTTGTTGATATTTGTAACTATTTGGCATTTCAACAATTTCCCCCAGATATAACATAAAACCAAAAGAAGAAGCTATTTTCAGGTTTAAAGAACTACCGTTGGGATGACCCACTTCTATTAAAGAGATTTTCCGACAACCTATATCGTGTATGCGTGCCAGAAGATGAGGTGCCTCAAATTTTGAGGGAGTGCCATTCTTCACCCTTCGGGGACACCATGGAGGAGAAAGGACTGCAGCTAAAGTCTTGCAGTCAGGCTTTTAATTAGTCGACCCTCTTTGAAGATTCTATCACTTTTGTCTAATCTTGCAAGGAATGTCAGCTCGCCGGAAACATTACCAAGAGGAATGAGATGCCAATGTCTGATTGGGTAGAAGTAGAAATTTTTGATGTCTGGGGAATAGATTACATGGGACCAGTCCCATCCTCAAAGGGAAATTAATACATTTTAGTGGTTATTGATTACATCTCCGAGTGGGTGGAAGTTGTGGCAACCCCCACTTGCGACTCCAAAGTTGTTGTGAAATTATTTGAGAAAACTATTTTCCTTAGATTTGGGGTTCCATGCACCGTCATTAATGACGGAGGATTCCATTTTAGAGAGAGATAGTTTGAGGCAATGTTAAATAAATATGGAGTTAAACATAAGGTTGCAACACCCTACCATCCACAGACGTCAGGACAAGTTGAAGTATCCAATCGGTAGATTAAGGAGATCCTAGATAAAATTGTTGGAAGGATTCACAAAGATTGGTCTATGAAACTTGTTGACGTATTATGAGCCTACCGTATTACATACAAAACACCAATAGGGACTACCCCATATAGGCTCATATATGGGAATTCATGTCATTTACCGGTGGAACTAGAGCATAGATCCCTCTAGGCTATCAAATTTTTAAATATGGATCTCGACAAAGTAGGAAATAAGAGATGTATGCAGCTACATGAGCGTGTCGATATAAGGTTACACGCCTATAAAAATGCTCGTATCTACAAGCAGAGAACAATGGTGTGGCATGAAGCCCACATGAAGCACAAGGATGTGTCAGGAGGAAACAAAGTCTTGTTGTTAAATTCAAGGATCAGATTATTCCCAAGGAAGCTTAGGTCCATATGGTCTGGTCCTTTCATTGTATCCAGGATTTACCCATCTAGTTAATGGAAAATACCAGTGAAAGACTGGTACTTTTAAAGTAAATGGGCACAAAGTAAAAAGATATTATGAGGACAAAGCTTTCATACGGAGATCCAGACTAGATTTAGAGATGCCACATCAAGAACCAACTGAGGAGCCCTGAGAAACCAGATTAGAGAGTCAAGATAAATACTATAAATTAGTGCTTCTTGGGAGGCAACCCAAGGATTTACTACCTTCTTTCATATTACAAAGCCTTCTTCTGTCTCTCTACTAAATTCTAGTCTATGTACATATCTGTTAGTTTAATTTTGAACTTCTCTACTCTAGGTAAATTTGAATTTATTTAATCTAGTTAATCAATTTTGATCATTCTTATTTGCTTTAATCAGTTCTAAACTTGCATGTTAGTATTTGAAAAATGTGTATCGACCACAAAAAATGTTGCAACCGATACCCTCTTTCATAACTGTCTAAGCCGATACAAGCATTTAGCTACATCCGATTTTGCACATGTTTTGATTGAAATGTTATGAGTGTGACATTCTTAAGGTGTTGTGACCGAAACACCGCTACGGATATCACAGTCGATACACCACTTTATTATCCAAGTATAAAAGGGACTGACTCATAATCGTAACCCTCTTCTCTTAATCTCTGCCTCCGGTACCCTCTGGCAAACTGAAGGATGATCCAAACCCTAATGCATCACGGCGGAACCCCAAAACCTAAAGGCATACTGGTGGCAACCTACAGTGCCCCAACATTCGAAGATCTACCTTTGTACCTACTTATGGAGATCTTTCCTCTCTTCTTTTTCTCTCTCATCCCACCTCATTATCAGTCATCTACGATTATGATCTCATGACCTTTCCTTTTGGTTTCTTTTTCTTGCCTGACTATTTACACGCTTTGACCCTAGTCGCTTACTCTGATCAACCCCATCTCAATCAGTTTAACCCTGAGCTTTTGTTTTGACCTTTCACATTCATAGCCCCTTCATTTCGGCTGCTACGCTTCTCCTTATGAACACGACACGAAGCTCCATCGATTCACCTCCTCGTTCATCTTTGGTTTTGCCACAATAACTCCAGCTATGTCTGCTAGGTTCGAATCACCTCACCTACCTCTGTTTTCAATGGGAATCCCCATTATCCGATCCAACGACTGGGTGTTGTTCCGATCAAAACATTCATTGAGGTGTTGTGATAGATACAAAACCAAAACCTTATCAAGGTATTGGATACGTTTTGATTGCCACAATCGAAACCTGTTTCGACCAGTCCATCGTCTCAACCACAACTGTCTCAACTGATACCAACCAAAAATCAAACTTTGTTTTGACTGCTACATCTGAAATCAGTAGCAGTCGATATGCTTTGGAATTTAACTAAGTTTTGTTCCAACCAATACAAGTGATGCTCTGTTGCGACTGATACACCATAAGATCAGTGGAAATCACTAACTTTATATATGAATTGTTATTATCATCATACATAGTATTAATTAATATAATGCATGATAAACTCCTATTGTTGAAATTGTACAATGTCATCCCCAACCTATGATACCCTGTACAAGTAGCTGAGATACCTTGAGGGAGTTTAGGATACAATCAAGGCCAATGAAAAGAAGCTTAGTGAAGATGTAGACATGCCATAGGAAAAGACAATTTTCCTGAAGTTGGTCGAGATAAAGTATGAAACCATACTGAACCACCAAACTCCAGAGGACACAGAGGTGTCCCAAGGCACTGCGGATATAGAAACTTTTGAATATATTCTAGAGGAGGAGGAACTTAGTGAAAAGGGGAAGCAAAACGCAGTTGTTCCAGATGAACCAAAGACAAAGAAGAAGAAGTGACAATGAAGATCAGGGTGCTTGTTGTTGCTTCAACGGAAAAAGCAGAACCAACTATCAAGGCTACACCTATAGATTTGTTTACAACTTTCATACCAAGGGACCAGGTGCACCAGTCCAACTATGATATGATCAAGAGGACCAAAGTGTTCAAGCCTATAAGATACATCGATGTCAAAGACTTTAGAAGGTCGGGGATCCATGATAGAGTGATGGATTTCCTTAGAGGGGAAAACCTACAGTGCATCGGGTCAAGCAAAGAAGTTTCTCTCATAGAACTCACTACTGAGTTCATGTCCTCTCTGGAGGTATTCCCTATCGATAACAAAGAAAGACAAGAAGTAAGGGGAGAGTACAAGCTACGGGTGAGGATGGGAGGCAATGAATATGTTGTCACAGAGGTGATTTTGAATAAGATCTTCATAGATAATGAAGAAGAGGCCAAAGCATGTTCGACAACGTCGGGTGAGAAGACCACAGTAGGATACAACATCCATAAGATGTGGGAAAAGATGATTGGAGAACCTGAATATAACCCAAGGAAGTCCAAGGTGACCATCAACACCTTGTGCTTCATCAGGGTAATTCAGAAGATAACATCAAATACGATCTTCACACAATCTAAAATTAGGGGAAGTGTTCAAGGGGGATTTGTTCCTCATATGGTTGATGCTAAACAAGAAGCCAGTGAACATAGGGAGGCTTATAATTGAAAAACTATCAACGGCTGTAGGGTAGGATGCCAAGAAAATAGAAGATTTGCATGGGGGAAATAACCAAGTACCTAGTGACTATTGGGATTTTATCATAGAAGGAGACAAGTTCTTCTACAAGCCATTTAACTCCAAGTTTCTTCTTCCTCTTCCATAAATGGCCCACTACAACACAATTAAGTTGTGGCCCGACTATGAAGAAATAAATAAAATGCACTCAAGCGCTATCCGTAGAACACCTAAACCCCAGTCACCTATCAAAATTGGCCATGGAAGTGAAGAAGCAGTAGTGACAACACAAGTACGCCCATAGAAATGGAAGAAGATGGTGATACGGTCCCAAAAAGTCACAATAGATACAACGAATATAACATCTCAATCAATATATAAAGAAGCTATACAACGACCATCTATGGCAGACGAGGTCCCCTTGCATGACAATGATGGATTCGATGTCGCTTCCCCTTCCCCTATAGTCACCTATATAGTACAACAAGCACATGTTAAAAGAACCTATGACAAACTGAGCATACCTATAATAGCTCAGGAACTAATAATAGAATCTGAGGAAGAGTAAGTGGGGCATTCTAAGATCCCCAAGAAACCAATGGAAGTCCCACCTGAGTCATTAGGTCTTGAGCAAGCCACGTATGTAGCGTAGGAAGGCACATAAGAAGAGCATGCACAACCAACCTAACAACAACAACAATCTAACACCCACGAGGAAGTTGGCGCAAACACACCTCCACTGCCAAGAACTTTTGATGCAACAACAACCATAGCAATTCCTTCAGCAGCAGTCGCAACAGCCTCTACAACTGAACGACAACAACTCCCGCCAACCTTCAGCAATGTATTAGGGCATAGGTTTGATGTCATGTGGGCACAAATGCAAAATTATTCTTCCACAAATTTGCATATTACTTCTAGCATGCAGACACTAACAACACAGGTACAAAGAATTGATGATCAAATTGTGTCTCTCCCAGAAGTCCAAACCAAAGTCCTTCTCAATCAAGTGACAATTATAAATAGCATGCAAGTGATGGTGGCAGAGATGGAAGAACTCTGGAGGGAGCGAGAGGTGATGCGCAAGCACATGGATGACATGTGTCATCACCATGACATAGCCTTTCAAGCCATCAAGGAGGAGTATAAGAAACTTAAGGAGGAATGCAATGATATGGAAGTTGAGCACAAACAGTTACAAGAATGGAAAGATAAAAATAGGTCAAATTAGATGGCCAACCCTTCGCCATCTCAAGTGTCTTCAAGCCCTTCCAACCATGAACACCACAAGGATGAAGGAGCATCAAGCGTACCTCCTTCACACAGAGATGAAAGTGTGAATGTACATCAGGTTCAGTTGGGGGAGACAACCACTAATGAGGTGCAACCTCATCCTAAGAAACCAACACCTGTAGATGAAAAAGAAACACCTACCTTGGAGTTGGAGTTAGACTTGCACTCCACACCCCCAACAAGCAATCCTCATGAGGACTTCCCTACTGACACCAACCCACCTAAACCAGGAGAAGAAAGTGGTGTGAGGTCAACTAATTCAGCAGACGACACAGCACTACAGTGTTGCATCAAGGAGTTGGGTATATATATGGATGTCTACGACCTTTACCTAAACTTTGAAGAGCACAATGAACGTTGTAATAAAATCTATGATAGAAAAATGGCTTCTACCTTAATAGAACTTAAAGAGGTTGTTCTAGAAACAACATCAGTAGAAAAATATATCAGTTAAACATCTACTAGACTTGGCATTGCTGATGATAATGTAGAAATAGAGCCATGTGGAGCTACTGAGGGTCCCGGTCACATCTCTTCTCCCGCCACTGTTGCCCCAGCTACACCCATACAAACAACTGGTAAAGGAATGTCAGATGATGATGAAGGTGGTTTGGCATCATTCTTTGTCAATGCACCAACAAGGGAACAACACCTGCTTGTAGAACAAGACAAGTTAGTTGCAGCACCCCTGCTCCCAAGCAAGTTGGTAGGAATGGATATATCATCACTCTCTAGAATAACATGTAGAGGCTTCCATTTTGTTGCCGACATCCTTGATGAAAACCTTCCAGACATAAATATCCTTTACCGCAATAAAGGGAGGTCTCTAAATAGGGAACATTTTAGAGGAATATTCTTGAAAGGAACACATGTGCACAAATGGTTGTTCATGGTACTATGTGCAACACTTCTTGAAGAATTCCTCCATTCTGGTAAGATACAACTAATATTCAATGGTACAACATATCTGGCAAGAATGATTTACAAAGACAAAAATAATTCAAAGGCTATCAAGGAGCTGCAAGATGATGTGGCGAGGGCGAAAACCCATTTTGTTACACTACATATCAAGACCATCAAGCATTGGGTACTAATCATTGCAAATCTATTTGAGCACCACATGACGGTCTTTAACTATTGTGCCAAGGAGCTGCCAAGTGCATCACTGATTTTCAAGAACAAGGAAGCATGAGATATCTTGAAAGTGCCAATCCATCTCCAACGAGTTATACAAGGAGCAGGAAACCATCATAAGCCTAACTAGAAGAATTTCTCGATCACCACCAATGGCCCTCAAGAACAACAAGGAATAGGGGATTTTGCCTTTATAGTGCTAAGAATGATAGACGCTATAAACAAAGGCATCCCACTAGAAGACCTTTTTCTCGAAGACTTGCACGGCCTACATGGCACCTACGCTATGGAAGTCATCTATCATAGTTGCTTCTTCACTGACCCGACGATGCCTTCAGATGCGGTGCCACGTCGACTACATACGGAAGTACCTTTTCCTGTGAAAATACCATGGAGAGAGCATCTACAAACATTATGGCTCAATCCATCTGAACCAGCCAGAGCAGCAGCATGGATAGTAGGATGAGCACCCTATGAAGCATAGGAAGATGGCATGCAAGATGCATAGAATGATCATCAAAAAAGGGGGTTGTTGAGGAGGCAAAGGCTCCACAAGAAAAAGAAACCAAGGAAGAAATGACCATTGATCAACCCTAAGAAGGAGAAGTTAACGAGGATGAGCCAGAAGAGGTAAGGCCAGATGGGCCAACAGGGGCTATAGAGCCAACTTTCCAAAACTTCAATCGATGGGCATGTGAAGATTTGTCTTGGGAATCGTTGCTATTAATCATGGATATACTTAAAGAAGACGCTAATTGTGGGAAGGTTATTTTCAAAAAAAAGCCATGTGTCATAAAATATGACCTTTGAGAAATGTTGAAGACATGGGGATACCTAGTAGTAAGCGTTGTGTCTACGTATCAATCTCTGCTAGGTGACAATATGCCTCATGTACACATGGCCTACTTCTTGATTGTTTATGACATATTAAAAGACAAGAAGTTAGGAAAAAAGGAAGGTCTGAAATTGTGGATGATGGACTCCTTCCCCAATCTCATATTTCTATCAATACTCCATGATAATCATTGGATACTTCTTGTAGTCAACATCAAGGTGAAGACCACAATTTTATATGACAGCTCAGAATCGGCCTTCACACTGAACAAATATACCAACATGACTACACCAAAGATGACTATTGAAGAAAAGGCAGTAACATGTGTTGAAGCGATAATAGAGATGATCTACAAACACGGCAAGGATTACAAACATGTAAAGAGCAAGGACTTCAAGAAAACACAGTTATGTCACAAAAGTTCCCGGTAGTTTCCTCTGTCTAATGACTGTGGTTTTTATTATCTAGCATGGATGACAACATTATCCCTAAGGGAGATGAAAGTTGAAAGCATACAGTGTGAACATTATGACGCACTCCGAGGAGGATATGCCGACATGTTGTTGTAATCTAAATGGGTAGTTCTTGAACATCAACAACAATAAAACAGGCTTGTATATCTAAACCTCCATCTTTGACACTCCAAGATGAAGTGCATGATTAGTTTGGGGGAGGCGTTATAAATGGACGTGAGAGATACACTTCTATCCTATTAATTCCTCTCTTTCTCAATTTCTATCTGTTTAAAATTTGGAACATACCACACATATGATTGCCTTCATACTCTTGTTTTACCCCTGCCCTGTAAGAGAATTTTGAAAATTTTGAATCAAATATTAAAAATTTAGAACTCAATTACTCCTTTCTTAGACTTGTATGTCCTCATGCTACCTTTTAGCGTAATCAATTTAAGAGTGGTGCAAGTGAGCTACTAATCTACATAAAAGATAACAACACAACATTACAAACGTACTGCATTCTTACAGCAAAATATTGTGTAAAGTGGAAGAAACTCCTGAACCTATGAAATCCTTAGAATCAAGGAGGACTTAGTCAGTCACACTCCCAACTAATCACCCTAGCCTTACAGTACAAGTTAGAAATTTACACCTCTAGCAAGATGAAAATAGCTATCCCTTCCTATTTTAAAAATCCCTGCATTGGGATCAAAAGAGGTTTGGTCACCCAAAAATGTTACCTATCCTTTTCCCCAAGCCGGCAGGCAGAATAAAAAGACAAAAGAGACAAAATCATGAGAGTTGTGACTAGAAAGATGTTGAAGGATTTCACACAGTCGGTGATTGATGCACTCAACAATGTAGATATGTCGTGTCTAGAAATGGAATCTGGAAGCCAATTTTAACCCACCTGTATTTTGAAGAAGACCTCACACAACCACCTAACATTACATCAGGTCCCTATTGGGGGACACTGTCTTTATGACAATGTTATGGTTGTGGTAAATTCAGAAATGCAGGAACACACTTAAAGCCTAACCTACCCTAGCACAATCGCTTAGACATAACCAAAGATAAAGGTAGGGTGTGTAAGTTACCCCTTCCAGGAACCATTTAGGAGTACGTCTAGGAACTAAGGGAAGGGATATATTGTAAGGGAGACTCCTTTACTACAAAATGCAGTGGTAAGGACATAAAGTCACACAAATCTAGAAATAAGGGGAGGGAATAGGACCTCATCTAGTGAACTAAGCTTGTCACAAAGGTTTTGTTGTAAGGATTGAATAATTTTGTGATAGTGCATTTATCACAAAGAAAACAACTATGGCTCATCACTTGATTCTTTGATTATGTCAATTATCCTGAGGACAGGCTAGATTCTAAGTTTGGGGAGTTGATAACATGATATTTTGTGGACATCTTGCACCTATTTTATGTCTATAATGACATACCTTTTATGATTTTCTATATCTATTTTAGATGTCCTTAGACAAAGATCTAATTTAACTACTTAAGCTAATAATCTTCTTTTATTTCATACAGATTTACCGTCATTTGCAACAAATCCATGCAACCCGAACATATGCCTATTTCGACCGAGACGGATCCACTTCCTATCTCAAACAAGATGGGAAATTTCCTGTCACGACCGCAATTACCCACCTATGGTCATGACAAAGGTATCAATCGAGACAAAGGTTGTGACCCTTCTGGAGATCATGATCATTATGATGGTTGTGATCTACATGGTGTTTGTGACCGTTACATAAGAACATGACCAAGACAGAGGTTGTGACTGATACAATGGTTACAACCAAGACATGAGTATCAACCACAACAGAAGTTAGGTCAATGGATTGCACCTATAAATAGGCCCCAACTTCACCCATGCAAGGGGGTTGCATCATCAAGAGACGACAAAGTGTTGCCACATTCTACATTCATTCATCCATCTCTTCATCGATCTTGGATCTCCAAAGATGAAGGTTGGAGGAGAGAGAAGATATGCCACCATCTTCTTCAAGAGAAGGAGTTGTCCTCTTCTACGCCTATGCTAGATCTAGATCTGAAGGAGTATTATTGGTGTATCACCTTCCTCCCTCCTTTAGATATGTCATTCCCCTCTATGTTGTTCATCCTTCCCTTCGTCTATCTTGATGTATCTTCAACTTTGTAAACCCGTAATGTTACTTACCAACATGAGTGGCTAAACTCATTACTTGGGTTGGGGGCAACCACTAAGGCTTCCCCAACATGTACACACTCACATTCATTTGAATAGATATGCTCTTAGCCAAGATTATCTCCATTCACTTGGTCTTAATGCTTCACTTATATATTAGCTACCATCTTTTTATGTTTGATTGTTAGTGTCTTGAAAGAGTAACACTAACCTTATATAAGTGTTTTAGAGTAACATGAATGCATGATAATGTTGGAAGGTTAAAGCTAATGATCATCTAGTTCTTTTTTTATTATTTGTTTGTCATCTCGAGAGAGAGACAACCTTATAATCTAGATCTATTCTAAGCTCGGGAGAGGGGGTAATAAACACATATGATGATTGCTTGTAATCTTGCTAAGGGTATACAAAGGGTGTGAGTATTGCATATTGGGGAGAGATCTCAATAGGCAAAACCCAATCCAAGTTTTCATCCATATCATGTTACCACATGTTTGATTACTTTTGTTCTCTTATTTTCTTTCTTTATCTTTCTTTCTTTACTTGTTTTGTTTGTTTTAAGTAATATCATTGTGTTAGGAACACCTTTTTAACCTACCCTTCTTAGTTTGTGTAACTAAGATAAGATTCTATGTTCTTATCACTCACCACCCTTGTTCATGTGAATCAACCCCGATTACTACATAGGACCCTGTATAATAGTTGTGGGGGCTTGAGTGTTGGGTTATAAATTAAAGAGTCAGACTATTCTAGATCCGCTCCATTTTGGACATGTGATTTAGGCCGGTCACTTGCCTCCACCAACTTTATATATCAGTGATGATCCAATTATTATCCCTCCCGTAAGATTCAACAATGCTCTTACGCTGACTTAAAACCCGATTTATCAATGGGATTGAGGATTCATCAAGTTCATACCCCATCTACCTCTTGAGGAGACTCCTTGGGCCTTGGAATGGCATGTGTAATTTTACTTATGAATACACATGTAACGACCCTACTTCCTGGTAACCCCCAATTAAGGGAGACCAAGAAGTCAAAGGCATTATCCCAAAATAGGATTGTTGGTTTTGCAAATAATCAAAAATAATTAATAAATTCTACGAAAGACTAAACTGAAAACTAGAATAAATTTTTCTTTTAACATACCTTCAAAAATTAGGTAACATGGACTTCTACCCATAGTATAATTCTATCTACATGAATCCTCTTTAATTATTTTAACATTAATCTTCACATGTGCCACTTTACTATTTTTCCAATTCAGATATTACCTAAAACCCCGACAAACAAAATGTCGGTCAATATAAATGAATATACTGGTATGTGGGAACAAACAAATATTGCACATAAGGTCTAACAACCTAATTATATCAAATAGTTGTTAACAATGCGCAATTACATTTTTAATGTAACTTCTCAACTGCTTTTACACATACTCTGGGATACCCTCTCTTAGGGTTTAGTCCTTGCAAGGGACTTAAGGCCACCTTCTCCATCCTGAGCATGGTTCCTGGGGTCACCTCTCTAGGTACCCAGTGGTCTTCCCTCTGGGGCTTGACCATTTTAGACCTTCCCTCCAGGGCTTGGTCTTGCATCATACATCCAGAGATGGTATGTAGATTTGAGACAGTCACACTTATACTTAAATTGTTATACACATAGTCACTTTAAAGATTGCAGTAATGAAACATCCAAATAGTTTAATTTCATTACAATCGATAAATCCTCGAGAAATGTCGGGAAACATAATGCATGTACTCATAATTAACCACATACCTGATCAGTAGATTTCACAAGAAATAAGAAATTCCAATCAAGCAATCCAATCCAAGCAAGTAATTCAACCACACTATAACAGAATCCTGAAAAGCATATGTAACCTATTTACTACATGCATATCAAGAATCTATCTAATTGACTTGAAATTGCTTCCTAGGGTTTCTATCCGGATTAGGGTTTCATTAGGGTTTACCTACAACTTTTCACCATTATAACTACAAAACTCTAAAAATAGAAAAAATAAGTACAAACCCTAATTATTTCATTAACATCTTCCTAATAGGCTTAGGATCAACCTAGCATCACTTCCCTATAATGAATTTCAAAATATACCATATTAGAAACCATTAACCCTAAATTAGGTTTTCTAAGTTCATTAGTGCATATTCATGTGTATAAAACCCTAAAACAAACATATTATCATCTTTTTAGATTTAGCTCTTCTTTTTATTCTCAACAGGTTAATATTACTCAAAATACCTAAAAAGACATTAAATCTGATTTCCATCTCAAATTAGGGTTTTTACTATAATTCCATACATTAATGGTGGTAACTTTCTACACTTTTAGAACTACAAACGATATCAGGCTTCAATTCCATTTTTATTGGATTCTACACATTTTTATGATAAACTTTCATATATAATTTGTTTCCATCTGATATTCCTATAATTAACTACGATTTTTACAAGAAAACTCTTTTCCCACCAATCACGAAAAGACACATGGAATTTCATGTTTACTAAACCCTCGCCAGTGAGTCAGGTTGAAGCCAGTATGCTCACGCCACCTGAGCAGTTAGGCCCCATGTAGGCATGTGCTCGTAAAACAAAAGAATAGGTGAAAGTACTAATGAACCCTTACCTCTTCAACGCGGATGTGAGGGCAGAGATGTAATTTCACTGGCTATCATCTTCAACCTCCGATTATGTATGCGCATGAACAGCTGATCAAACCACTGGTTGACTTCATGCGCTACTACCTCTGCATGTGAGTTGAAACCGTTGTTGGCTTCGTCGTCTCCTACCTAACTTAACCCACCCTTCAATTCCTCCTTCATGTCCTTCTTCCACTGGAACCACTCTGTTCTACCACCAACGAAGGTTGCTTTGAGGTCAGGGTGTAGGTTAAGGCGATCCTTCGAATTGAGAGTGTCAAAGAGTTCGTCCACTCCTTATGAACACATGGGATGGGTTTTCAAGCATGTTGGTACCACGGAGCACCCCCCCCCCGATATATAGGGTAGGTCATTGACTCCTTATGGTTTGGGAATTCCCCAGTTTCATCACAAAACCCCCTGAATCCAGGGATGGTTGGACTCAGAAAGATCTCCCAAAGACAAAGGGCCACTTCCTAAATTCCCTCATGTATTGAGTTGTGAGGAAAGTGGAGATGAAATTATCCCAGTTTCCCAATCGAACTCGAGGTAGGGGACGATACAGCCACTGTTGGATCTCAGATCCAATGGTTGTCGTGCCACCTGCATAAACAAAAATTCAAAATAAGGATATATAATCCTGACATTTAATTTATTCAAAAGATTATCCTTTCACTTTAGGAATCTTATAAAATCCATAACTCCTTATTATTTTATCCCTTTTAATCCAAATAATAAGGGAAACTTTGTATTGACATTATCTACTCGTATACCAAGTTTGAGTCCCAGACTCAAAAGTAAAGAGGGGTTTTCTTCATATACAAGTTAATACTCATTAAGTCATAGTTTATTCATAATTTCTCTCTCTTTCACTTTTATATCCTTGATTTGGGTTCCTTGTAACTCAAGAAACCTTAGGGATTCGAAATCCTCTCATGATGAACAAACTCTTAGCCTTCTAGGTGTTTCTACAACTTTTATTAATATGATTTCAATTTCCTTCATTAAGGATTTCTTTTCATCTTTTACTCCTTTTCTTGTGATATTTGGATTATTAAGCAACAAGGCCCACTAAGCCACACATATAGAAGACATTTAGCAATGAAACCCATACAAAGAACTCAAATCATACAATTTTCATATTCATATATATTTAATGGAGAAATTACATTTTCAACCCAAACTTATGAAAATTGAGGTTATAACAACACACGTGTATGTGTCAGAGTAGTAAGGAGTTCAAAGAGGCCTGAGTTGTAGATTTCAAGGAACTAGGGCTGCTAGAAACTAGTGCTAACTAAACTAATTAGCTAGACCTAACAAAATGATTGGTTGATTGAATTAAACCAAAAATTGAAAACAAAGAACAAAGAATACAATTGGTTTTGAAACCAGAAGAATGAAATCTCTAGGATTCCATTTGCACCATAGTAATATTATCTACATGAGTTATATTCATTTAACATAAATTATCTCTTCTTCTTTGGATTAGGTGTATGTATCTTACACTACCTACTCTCATAGTGTAGTACACTATATAACCTAATTACTAACCCACTTTTGTAGTGTCAATATAAGAGATTAAATGATAAAACCTCTCTCTAGATGATTAACCTCACAATCGTTAGCTTACTTTCACAGTGCATATTAATTATGTTGTTAATGGATTTTCCAATTATTAATCCTACTCTAGCAATGATTAGAAATCTATTGAATATTCAAGGTGACCAAGTAGGAACATGGAAAAGTGAATGAAATTCTACTATCAAACTACTAAGAAAAGACATCTATATTAATATAAAGATAATCATGTACAAAATCAACATCAGGATACTCCCTTACCCTAAAGAAAATGGGGATTAGACCTTCATGGTCAAAATGAGATCAAAAGAAGATTTGGAGAAGATCATTAACATAAGAATTTGAAGACAAAAAACTTGAAGACGTGCATGAGGATGATCCCCTATAAAGATTAATGCAACCATACAACATTTCAGCTACCAAACTGGTCCATAGAGGTGTCAAGAGATTCCTTGCTCCATGGATCCACATCTCCATCTCCTCTATCTATGGCCTCTCGCAAAACATATGATGACCTTTTTTGGCTGCCCTCTTAGTTTTTGACAAAGGAGTCAAAACACCACGTATACAACATATCATTTGATGTTGTTACTTCTAATTGTGGTTGTTAGGGAAATCTTAGTAGTACGAACTTGAAGTTTGGTGATGCCAACTTAGTATTTCACTTGAATCATGCAGGTCTGAGTCGGTCCCACCAAGCTGAGAGTTGTTGGTACTAAGATTTACTGAGGCATTTTGATCCTTGTTGTCGAGACCACCGAGTTGGATGTTGTTAGTACCAATTTTGTGTCTTGATGGTATTGAATCTTATCTTAGCACAATCGAGATGACTCTATGAAATTGCCTCATGTATATTCCATTTTTCGGTGGTACCGACACTGATATCATTTGTTACGAAATCCTTTATTTATTCTCATTTTGTCTATGATGAGACATGCAATGCATAAGGATATTATAAAACACATAATTTTCAAGCCAAATGCATTAAAACTAGAGAAAATAGATGCACTAGAGCTTAATAATCTATTTAGGCATATGATAGATGAATTATGCAAATAAAAGAGATTTTTCTATAATCATGTGCCTTAAATATCTATAATATAGCTATAGAAATGTGTTCACCAAAACCCCAGAAGCTTGAATATTGTTTATCCTCGAGCAACATTGCTTGGATTCGGTTGAAATAGTGAAAGTAAAGACATGTATGTGAACTAAACATCCTAACAACACTTTACTTGGCAACCCCAAACTTGTCTTCTCCAACTAAAGAGCAAATAGATGTTATTCAAGCAACCAATTATGAAAAAGTAAAACATCAAAATCAGATCATTATACACATAAATAAGTTGAAGCAAAGAGATATCATGGAAAATCCAAAATATGCTAAGTGTATCACAAGATCTCCCTATCTACACTGCTCTATTCAAATATATCATCAAAATAGATGCAGCTCTACAAGTATTCATGAAAGAAGGGGGAAAATAAGTATGGTATCCCACCATTTAGAGTAGTGAATGGATAGAATAGGTGGAATGTAATACGACTTATACATAATCAAAGTCATTTATGAAATAACAAAATAATGATGCATATAAATGATGGATGCAATGAAATTGGGTGTATCCTAATGCCTACTATTTCTGGAGGAATGATGCATGTAGTGGATGCCTCATCCTAATGATGAGCATAGGTATAAGGTGTTCATAAAAGATCTTCACAATCTCTATCTTTGCACTATATATATATATATATATATATATATATATATATATATATATATATATATATATTCAAATCATTTTCTTCCATTCTTCTTTATCCTTTTATTTTTATATTTCCCTTGTATGAGTAATGTATGCATGGTACATATGCAACTCTTTCACAAAACTTGGAGAAGGAGTTAGAATGTATAACTTCTTGCTCTCTTAGTTTAGAAAATATGTGGAGAATATCAAAATACATATTATGACAAATGTTATGCAATATGCAAACTATATGGTTTTTGTTATAAAACTAACTTATAAGAGTGAACTACTCATGCACTATTTTTTCATTTTCAAATGCAAAAGTAATACTTATATGCTTCCTAACATGCCATGTAATGCAATCAATAATGAATAAATGAATTAGATCATGTATTCATACTATGGTTGTGATGGAATGAGATAATGTTGGACGAGATCATGTGACTAGGAGACATAATATTCTTGTCCATTATATATCTCTCTTCTATTAGCTCGTACACCAGGGTCATCAAAATTTGTTTTCTTAAACTAACACACACTATTGCTTGGTTACATTGGACTCAAAAACCATCTTCTTTTTATGAAATAACGGTTGAATTAGGTGTTAAGTTACCTAAAAATGTTCGTGGATTGACTTTCCCACTCAATTCCTAATGTAGTGTACTCTTAAATAAGCCAATTCAACTTTCAAGGGTACACGTTGACCGTGATATCAGATGATGTATGTGAGAAATTAATTATAAATTCACTATTTCTCTAGATAGATGTGGATTAGAGGAAATAAAGACAAAAATTAATCTAAAACATGAAAACTAAGTATCACTAAAAACAAAAACAATAGAAAGATGCAAGATAAAGATCGCAGTCCATACCCCTGTAAACTTGAGCTCAACAGTGTCCTCATCATCAAAATGCAAACCTAGATGTGGAACGGATGTACCATGAACTCAAGTGTCAGATAGAGGGAATGTTTCCCGTGGCAAGTGTGGATCCAATGGATAGAACTGTTAGTGAACTGAGGTGGATCAGTCAATATCGACATCGGTTGTGGGTAGCTGGAAAAGTTGCAATGTTCCACTATTAATCATAAAGAGGATTCTGAGTGTACTCCATACACTATAGAGGCTGGTGAATGTTCTCTTGGTTGCTTAATAGGAAACTATCACTACCGAACATTGTCTGCTAGTGTGTGAAGATATGCTCCTTATTGTAAAAAAAATCCTCTCTTTCTTTGATGTTGTTTGTTTCATGGTCACATGTTGCTTGGAAGTGCCATAGGTATTTGTCAACAACATTTCTGACCTCAATAATTGCTCATTAAAGACCTTGGTGACACTTGGAATTGGAGCAAGTAAGATCCCTGCTACTAATAGTGATATGTCTCCAAAATAAGTCACAAGAGAGATAAATATGGATATCCAAGTGGGTCCAAGACTGTTTGCCTATATGCTTACTATTATTAAGATCAATACCTTATTCAATTTATTATTAGGGCATATGTAGATACATAAAAAAGGCGGTTCCTTCATCCCTGTACTAGTGCATCTCTCTAGGCATGATAATGCACTAACGGTGGTAATTAGGTATCTTTTTATTGAGATGGTCGCCCGGGTCTGTGGATCTACACTTACACCTTCATTCATTAACATCAAAAACAATAAATTATCTATTTGAGAAATTTTGGATTGTTCATTCATATTCAACATGAGTATAGCCGCTACCTCTGAGTATGTAGGCACATGGACCTAGAAAGAAGCGTGTTGTAAGGCTTATGAAAGAAACACGTTGTTGCAAGGATAAGTCATTGGACATGCTACATGACCAAGTATATGCCTTGCAACCTTTCTTCTCAATTCGTAGTCATGGATGTGATCGTCTATTTAAGGGAAATATGGCAGTAAATTTTTTATTTCGACTGCCATATCTATCATCATATTTCCCTATAGTAGTATCAGAGTCATTTCAATTTACTATGTTTTGGGATTTCATCGATATGATCGGGTTTTGGTTTTATCATTTATTTATTACATGCAATGCAAATAGTGAAATGATTAATGTGAATATCTGATTAAATACTACATATGATTCTTATATATATATATATATATATATATATGGAGAGAGAGAGTCAGGATAGAATACACTTGAGTGTACAGATTGCACGAATACACTCAAGTATGTTTACATATCAAGACTATTTTTTGCAAAATGTAAACCATTGATCTTCATCGTCATACTATAACTAGGCTACATACAAATTTTGAGCGCATTTGGATGAGTGTAAGTCACTCATCCAAGGGCAACAAAATCGAGGCACGAAACTAATTCGAAACATATAATTTTTGCGGTCTTTATAACATGACCTATAAATGTCCGAATGTGCTCATTTTGCATATGATCTATTCACAAGATATTTCAGAAGATCAATGGATTAGATTTTTGAAAAAAAATACTGCATCATAAAAAACAACTTGAGTGTATTCTGCTCTAAATACACTCGCATGTATTCTAGCCTGACTATATATATATATATATATATATATATATATATATATATATATATATATATATATATATATATATATATATATATAATTTGTATGTGCCACCCTAAAAGTTTGTTTTACTGGTGGATGTAAGCATGGTTATGACCAATAAACCCCTAGATCTTTGTGATTGGTTGGATGGTTTCTATTCCTATTTTATATCTCAATTTCCATACCGAGGCTCTCTCTCCTTTTCCATATGTAAAAGTATGTTCCTTTCTATGCTCCCCTCAGATGTAACTCATGGTTCTACTATAATGTAATAAATTAAATAGGAATAGGATAGTTTATATTTCCTGTTATAGCAAAGAAGGCATTCTGCTCCAGACAAACCAAAAGACTCATAAATCAAACTAATCGACTGGAGGACCGAGGAGACCAGATGATGGGAGGAGCCAATAGATCGGTTGGTGGACCAACTAATCGACTAGAGGATTCTAGATGTCACTTGAACCATAGACCAGTTGATCAACCCAAGAGACCAACCGACCAAATAGGAGGCCAACTGATTGCTTTAAGAGTTGAATCAATTGACCCAGACTAGTTCTAGTACATATTTACTTCAACAACAGGTTGCTACATATGATTGACCTTAGGTGGTAGCAATTCCTTGTGGCTCTAAGGAATTATCTTAGTATGGCCATAACCAGCACTCATATTTTATTATTGCATGTTTTTCTTGTGGGTGTAATATGTAGATGATACATATTATAAGTATGTGGTGATTGTATATGTATTAAAATCCCTCAATAAAATATTAAGTCATGATGCTTTCCATAAGCAACACATATGAAAAGCTTATCGACTAAGCGTGGGCACACCAAGTGGTGTGCCATCCATCCTGTGGAAGTGTGATGGTAGTCATGCCTGCTTGCCAAGAAGGGTGCATTACTATCGTTTTGGCTTTTGGATCAGACTTAACTAGGTGACCTTAATGAGATTAAGTGCCTAGAAGCATACAAATGAATGTGATAGAGTGTTTTGCATCATCTATCCAATAATTTCATGAGATGCAATTGGAAAATCTTACTACCTTAATAATTGGTTATGTAATTTGGCATTGGTTGGGTAATAACTTAATTGTTTTGGGTATTGGCTCACTAGAAGGTTGTACACTACAATCTTTCGAATTGATATGTGAGGGATATTAGTTTGAACAAAATAGTGGGAGAGATAATTAACTAAAAGCCTTATTAATATCATCAAACTTATCAAATCAATTCAAATAAAAAGTATTTTGACAAAAATTACAATATTATTTTGTAGAATCTAATGGCAAACACAAATGTGTTTTCTTTGTGATCGGTCCTTGATAAGGACAAGCTTAACGGGAACAACTTCCATGATTGGTTCTAGATGTTGAGAATCATTCTCACTCAAGAGCCCAAGCTCTATATCCGGGAGACACCAGTGGCACATTAACCCACTCCCACTACATCCAAGACTGACAAGGATGCTTACTAGAAGAACTCTAAAGATGATGTGGAGGTTAAGTGTCTGATGTTGTGCTCAATGAACTATGAGTTGCAGAGACAACATGAAAACATTGGTTTTATTGAGATAATTACACATCTTAAGAACATGTACCAAGACCCGGCAAGACAAGAGAGATATGATGTTTCTAAGGCATTATTCAAGTGCAATATGGATGAAGGAGATCTGGTAGGTCCCTATACACTCAAGTTTATTGGGTATGTGGAGAACCTTGCTATATTGAGATTTCCTTAGGTCAAGAGTTGGTCACATATGTGATTCTGCAGTCACTGTCAAATTCATACAGCCAGTTTGTCATTAACTACAACATGAATGATTTTGACAAGTTGATGTTACAATTAGTTGACATGTTGAGGATAGTTGAAATGCAAATGAAGAAGGACAAACCCAAATCTATGATGATGATCAGAAAAAGGAAGTCCAAGGGCAAAGGCAAAGCTAAGAAGAGTTCTAGAGATAGCTAGAAACTAAAATATTCTATAGTGAAAGCTAAGGGGGTGAATAAGGAAGGGAAGTGCCACCACTGTCACCAGCCTAGACACTGGAAAATGAACTATCCTCTTTATATAGAGGAACTTGGGAAGAAGAAGGAAATAGAGATCTCTACTTCAAGACCGGAGAAGAAGTAAGATAGAACTGTGCAGAGCAAGATTTGTTGCCACTACAATTGGAATTTATAATTCATGTAATGGGCATGCAATAGAATTAGTGAATTGTTATTATGTACCCGCCATTAATGAAAAACATCATATATCTTGTATGGAAAAGAATATTATGAATAAATTGATATTTCAATTTAAAAGATAAGATCTTGCGTGGCAATGCCATGTGTCTAATAATCTATACTTGATAGTTGTAGAGACAAATATGTATCACACATGCAATGAATGACTTGATGAATCAAACAATAAATACCTATAGCTTTGTCATCTAGAGCAAATAAATGAGTAATGCATTTCTAGAATCCATGAAGATGGTTGTCTAGACTCTTTTGGTTAATGAACCAATAGAGACATGCAAATCTTATTTATTAAGCAATATGACAAAAGCAGCTTTCATTAGAACTAGTGGGAGATGAGTATTCCATTAGGGCTCGTACATGTTGATGTATGTACACCTTTTAGAATAATTATAGAGGTGGTGATTTGTACTACATTATATTTACTGATGTTCCTAGTAGATATGGTAGATTGTATTTAATGAAATACAATTCTAAATCTCTTGAAGTGTTCAAGGAGATCATGAATGAAGTCGGTAACTAGCTTGGTAAAGTATTAATAAACTTCAATATGATCGATGTCGAAATATTTTAAACCAAGATTTTGAGGACCTTATAGGAGACCATGATAATCTATCACAATGAGCTCAACCGGAAACATAATGATGTATCAAAAGAAGGTATCTCACCTTGTTAGTCATGGTGCAATCATTAATAAATCTAGCTAACCTTCCAATTTCCTTTTTAGCACATGCTTTACACTAAAACAATGTACCATCTAAAATGATTCAAAAGGATGCCATACGAGATATGGCATGGGAGGTGTCCCCATATGTCTTTTATAAAATTAGGATTGAAAGCTTGTGTAAGAAAATAATTTCTTGAAAAGCTTTATACACACTTGTAGTTTTGTTGAATACTACTTCTATATTTCAATCTGACAACAAAAATGTTTGTTGTCAGGATGGCTGTATTCCTAAAGGGAATTTAATTACAAAGAAATTAGTGGGATAAAAGTAGAACTCAAAATGTTTGAGACCAACAAAGAAACATTGAACCTAAAGAGGTATAGTGGAAACAAGTAGAATCACAAATTGTTGTGGAATCTCAAGTTCCTTATGTAACACAAAACTCATAGATCTAGTAGAACACACCTTTAACTTGAAAGATTAAGATATTTTAAGACTCAATAAGGTGGTGAGTTGGTCATAGACAATGAGCAAACAACCTACCTAGAAGCTATTGAGGCACCATAATTTGAGAAATGGCTTGAGGCCATGGGATCAAAGATGAACTTCATGTACACGAACAAGGTATGACCTTGGTGGATCCACCTTAAGGGATAAAACTCATAAGGTGCAATTGGGTCTTCAAGAAGAAGACCGATATGGATGGTGATGTACAAACCTATAAGGGTAGATTAATTGCAAAGGCTTTCAAACTTGTTCAAAATGTTGAACATGATGAAATCTTTTCACCAGTTGCCATGGTTAATTCCATCAGTATCATGCTTGATAAAGAAGCTTAATAAGACTATGAGGTTTGGCATATGGATGTTAAAACCACATTCCTTTAATGGGAATAATAAGGAGGATGTGAGCATGAAGTAGCTTGAAGGTTTTATGAATCTAGTCATTGCAAATAAAGTGTATAAGCTACAAAGGTCAATTTATGGATTGAAGCAAGCATCTCAGAGCTAGAATCTTTGATTTGACCAGATAGTAAAAGAGTTTGACTTTTGTAAAAATGAATACGGAATATGTGATTACAAGAATTTTGTGGGAGCATATTTATATTCCACAAAATAATTATGAATAACATCCCTATGATGTCAAAACATGGCTTGGAAAGTACCTTCTTTATGAAGAGTTTAGGTGAAGCATCCTATGTGATAGGAATCGTTATCTATAGAGATCGGTCTAGAAGGCTTCTTGACCTAAGTAAGAGCACATACATTGGCAAGATGGTGAAAGGGTTCAACATGCATGACTCAATGAAAGAAAGTCTATCCATGTTACATGAGATTAGTCTCTTAAGAGCCAAGTGTCCCAGTTCTAGTGAAGAATGGGAAAACATGAGTAAGATTTCATATGCATTTGTAATTGGATCTATCATGTCTGCAATATTATGTACCCATATGGTTATCTCATATGTATTGGAGATGATGAGAAGATATATGTTAGATTCCAATTAAGGTCATTAGACTTCCATAAAGAACATCCTTAAGTACTTGAGAAGTATGAAAAGGATTAGTTCCTTAATTATGGTAATAAAGAAGAGTTGGGTGTAAAGGGTTACTTCGATGCAAGCTTCCAAAATGACAAAGAAAAATAACAATCGCAATATAAATGTGTGTTCGACCTTAAAATAGAAGTTATGAGCAAGAGACAGTTGTTTATTCTAAAATAGAATTCAAGTATCTAGGTGTTATGACCACAACAAGGGATATTGTATGGATCAAGAAGTTCATTTTGATGAACTTATGGGAAGTTCCAACAATTAATGACATGGTAGAAATATTGTGACAATAGTGCAGCTACTGGAGGGGCAAAAGAACTTAGATAGCATACTATGTCACTTCCATCTCATATGAGAAGTCATACATTGAGGATATATGAAACTTACAAAATACCCACTAGAACCAAACATTGATAACCCTCTATAAAAGCACTTGCACAGTAGAATAATGATGGACATGTTAAGATCACTTGAAATAAGATTTGTGGGTGATTGGCCCTAAGTGCAAGTGAGATTTGTTGGTATGTATGCTGGACAGAGAGACAATCATATGATGATCATAATAGGACATCATATACTTGATTTAATAATCATAAAGGTAATTTTGTCTATTATGTTTGTCTCAATCATGAGATGACGACGTAAACATAGTAGACGTCTAAATAATGATGATACTTGATGACATATGTCTTCAAGTTGAGGACATGAACAATGAGATCCTATGCATGGTAATAGTACATGTATGCCCCTAGTTGGATATTATTTTGGAAGCAAAATACATAAAGTAATACATAAGATTAGAGTGTGTCTTTTCTGATGACAAAGTCTCATTAGTCATGACACAAGATATCAAGTCAAATATATAGGTACATGTTAAATAACAATGTATCAGACATACCCACCTTGACAGTGATACATGGAGACCATGAAATGGTAGTCAAAACCAACACTCATAGTGATAGTGTTGATTGTGGTTCTTAGACCTGAAGTCCCTACACTCACCACATGTCGTTTGATGTATTTTGACATCATCCAACATGACCTTTAATAAGGATTGCCATAAAGGTGATGCTCAGGTGCATTGTGACACACATGGTCTGAGTGTGAGTGATGTAGATAGAATTTGCCCCTCCTACAGGAGATTGATATCTAACACACTTGATAAGAGAGATTGAGAAACATACGCCCATACTCATGTGACTCAATATATGATATGTGAGCTCGCATGCATCTCATACAGTCTACTCTAGTTCAAGGAACAAGGATTGAACATTGAGAGGATGATGATTCCATGCCTAGAGTTCAATCTGGATATCAAAGACAAAGGAACTACACAATCACTATTACACTAATCACAGATTTTAGGTTGAACTTGTTCTCTGAATTTCCAATTACTTGGGTAAAAATTATGTGCTCGTAGATATCACTCATTGCTCGTGATGTCACAAATTGGTTATGGACATTCACTGCCAACGTAACTTGGGACCTATAGGGTCACACACATAGGATGCATATGGAATAGGAGTTTATTCATGAATGATGTTTAACTTAATTACTAAAGTGTTTAGATATTCAATGTAAACAATAATGGTTGAGAATTGGCTGACTGGACTATAAGCTGACTGATTCAAGTGTAGAACTAATTGATTCAAGTGTGAATTGGGGCATGAATCGACCGATTTAGTTGGTGAACTGAGCGGTTCAAGGTCTAAAATTACTATTTCAATGATCAATATGATTGGATCAAGGATTGATGTTGGCGTCATGTTGTGCATTAATGAATATTGAAAGCTAATGTGATTAAGAATAGGAAAGTAAGTAAATTGACAGATTAAAGTATTGGTTCAAGTATTGAACTAATCATTTCACATGTGAACCAACCAGTTTGGTAATTAACTAACCGGGTTGATGTTTGCAAATTCCAAAAAAATCATGAAACTTTGGCTCTTTAACTCTCACATGATCTCCAAACCCTGATCCTATCCATCCTATAAATAGGGGGATGGTCAAGGCTTTCATAAGACACAAAAGTAAGCTCTGACAATTGTTGTCCTCTCCAGTTGTGGAAATTAGAGAGCCCGAGCAAGTCCTACCCATAAAACGGAGGGACAACAAGGGGGAGACAACACGAGAGAGTGAATCAACCCTAGTAGGTTGATGTTCGAAGGGACAGCTCCTTCACATTGACTCTAGTAGCACATCATGGAGTTCCTAGTGATCTGTGTGGACTATGTAGAGACGAGGAGACCTTTGCCACTCACTAGGAGGACGTCATCAACTACCATCTATGGTACTACACCAGGAGGCTATTGTTGACAACTGTTTAAGTGATGCTTATGAAAGAAGCACAAAACTGCAAGGATAAGTCGTTGTACTTGCTCCAGGACCAGGTATGCTCCTTGAAACCCTCCTTATCGATTCATAGTTTTTGATGTGATATGTTGTTTATGAGGAATATGGAAGTAAGATTTTTGTTTCCATTGTCATATATGTCGCCATATTTTTGTACAATAAAGACTTAAATTTGTAAGTAGAAGGGTGACCAAGTCGCATGTGCCATTGATGAAGGGAGCTAGACTGGGCCATAAGAGAAGTGATAGTACAGTTTGACGAGGTCTACAAGTAGTACAAATGATCTCCACCTTCATATCCCTCACCAATTATCTTCTTCATCCTGAGATCCTGCATGTAGATAGTGTAAGGAAACAAGGCTACGCTACATTTTAAGGTTTTGGTAATTTTACAAATAGACATCAAGTTTAATGGGAATTTAGGTACAAACAAGACAAATTCAAGGATATTGTGATTCACATATACTCTCCTAACAACCAAAGAAGTGGTCCCATCTACCAAATGCATAGGAAGATGGCAAGTAAATTTCTTTAGGTAAGTATATACTTTCTTATTACCAGTCATATAAGTTGTAGCACCTTAATCAATAACCCATTCATATTTGGATGAATAGGAAGAAGCTTGAAGACATGAGAATTCACTTTAAGTGTTGAGAAATGTTTTCTTGAGGAGTAACAGTAGAAGTAGAAGCGACCTTGATCAATTTGTCAAGGTCAGAAGAACTCCGTTTCACTATCTGAGGATTAGTAACATGAGGAAAAGGGGTAGAATCAACATTAGCATCAGTAGTTGACACTTTATTTGCCTATTCAGGTTTCCCATGCTTTTTCCAACATTTGTCCTCATTATGATTCGCACGCTTGTAGAAAATACAAAATCTGGGTTGAGATGAGGAAGAAGAGGATCCTCTCCCACTATTGTTGAAACTTTTTCCCCAACCACAACTAAGATTACCTCATCTAACAACAACCAGGGTTGGAGGCTCTTCGGTAGTAGGGGTAGAAGATATATAGTGAGATAGTCATAGATAGACATCATTTAGTGTTGACAATGGTTCAAAGGCAAGAATTTATAGACAAACATCTTCATAACTAGGAGGTAGAGATGCCAATAATTGATAAAGTTGTATTTCCTCTTGCTACTTTTGTATCTTGACAAGATCAGATGATAAGGGGTGATGAAGCTTGAGTTCACCCCAAATCCCTTTAAGGGTGCCAAAGTGAGAAGAAAAGATTAAGTTATCTTCAAGTTTAAGAGAATGTAAACGTTTATATAGATAGAAAAAAAATTGAGGATCCATTTCCTTTGCAAGAATACACTTGGGCAAGGTGATCCCATGCCTCCTTGGCAGTGTTGGTGAAGAGAAGATTAGTAGAAATATGTGATTCACAACTATTTGGGATCTAGGATAGAATGAGAGAGTCATGTCCAACGCACTTTCGATCCTTTTTTAGTAGATTTATTCTTATCATATGTGTCTTCCTTTGGTGGGGGAAGATTTGTCGATTGTTCCAGTTTCCTTGAGTGTGCATAGATCTAAAACGAGTGTGCCCATAGGTCATAGTTAGAGCCATTAAATTTATAGAAGTTACACACTTGGGGTGTGTTTCAGACATCCCAATAGAAAAATAAGATGACCCCCTAATATACCAATACAAGATATAATGGATCACCAAAGGAAGAATAGAAATAGGGGTAGACAGTCACTAACACACAGTGTCACCTGCAACACGGTAGAACTAGAAGTTTCATACACACCTTGTCAAAAAATGACACACCATGTCACTTTTGACATATTTCAACAGTGACATATTCACCATAGTAGATCTCCGTGACACACCATGTAGGTAAGTCACACGCTGTGTGTGACGTCAAAATAGTAGATTTTACCCAAAACAAGATCCAAAATAGATGTTAAACTTTATGGATCACCAAGGGAAATAGAGATATTTTTGAGAGATCCAATTATATCAGATAATATGTGGATAAAAACCTATATAAAGTGGTCACATATGACCACAAAAGGATGATGTATGGCTTTCTGAACAATTGGTCATTGGGGCATCCGACCAATGGAAAGTTTGTAGGCAATCTTCTTAGATCTTCTTGTTGAGAAGAGGATAGGACTAGAGAAGAGACTAGATATCCCTTGGTGTGATCAGCAATGGTGGAGAAGGAATAAGATTATGAGAAGGGATGGGGGAAGATACGATGACAATGTTATCTTGGAAAGGAAAAGTCTTGAAGCAGCTATCAATCTTGCTTTGATACCATGTTGAGAACAACCATCTTTCTATTTACAATCAGGAGTAAAACCCTATCCTATAAATAGAAAGGGTAACAATAAGGAAGCACATAGCTAATGGGCCTATTATACTTAATCCCATATTACATAAGACTAAGTGAAAAGGAAAAATATAATTAAAGGGAATAAAACAACTAAAGATGAATATATATATCTCTCAATATAACCAAGGACAATAAAAGTTTCAAACTTTATGGCAATGATCCCACAAAGCCAACAAAGTAAAAAGTAGAGACAAACTAAGGCCAAAAGTGGGATCCCTAACTCAAGACCTCAGAATTAGAAATAAGCATAGCAAAACAAAAAAAATCACCACACAAAATCATAGACAAAACTAATGGTGGTAAAATCTTTGCAAGTTCCCTTGGAGAGTTTTTAGATGGTCAAACAAGGCTCTCAAAGGTACTGGACACTCTGCCTACACCTAGGTTATTGCAGTAGGCAGATGGATCTTAGAAGGGTATGCTCATGATGATGGAGATCAAGAGGATAATTGGAATCCAATATTGGATATAGTGTGGATGTTGCATGCTACATATTTATAGACAATTGGGTCCTCGTCAGTGTGGAATCCCATTGGAGAAGGGATATAAGAGGAACCCTATGGTTGATTGGGATAATGGGGGAGAAGAATCATGATTGAGTTAGGACTCAAATCGATTGGATGATTGTGATGAATGTAGAAATAAGGAGAGTCAGGGGAGATGAGGAGAGAAGAGACACATCAAAGTAGAAGAAGTCTCAATATTATTTGACCCCAAGTAGGAGTCACGCTTGAGGTGAATGATGACCTAAGAGCCATAGAATTCCCAATCTAATAGTTGTGGTAAATAACCGAGATTCAACAGGATGCATGACACACTAAACCATGGAAATTGCAATTAAAATTAAAAGAACTATAGTCTGATTCTTATAAGAAACACAATCTTAAGGATCATCTTATCTAATTAAATTTGTATAGCTAGCATTATTAAATCGAGATGAAACTTAGCATTGTATCCAATTATGGGACAAGAAATTTGATTTTAAAGTTATATATAACTTTAAAACTTCCTTCTATAGTTCTATCTGAATTAGGGTTTAGACTCAATATTCTAATATATATTATTTTACTACACACTCATTATCATCATTTAGAATTTAGGGTCTTATTATCCTCATATTGTTATTATCAAGGTTATATCATATTATCTTCAAAATATTATTTGTTACTTGGTATTCCATTAATATAACACTCACTTACGTGATTACACATTAATAACCACCAATTACATGAAATGTTTGATTATTATACCATTTTATATCTTAATCATAGTATAGACCACATAAAATAACTATTCATATTAATTCACATTTGATTACTAATTATTCACCTTTAGGTCATTGTGTATGTAGTAGAGAACAATGTAGCATATATGATGTATTTAATGAGCTCACATATATATTAAATCATATTTAGGTTATTAGGTCAATATCATGTCTACTAAGATATCTCATGTAATTTAATCACTTAATGTTAGTAATGCATCACATGTGATACCGAACATATATATGTTAGGGCAAATCAACTCCAAACTAGGGTTTAGGTCTAAGTAATTCTTCACATCCGATACGCATCATCAACATGTGCAAAGCCTAGGGTTAGGTCCCATATATCCAACTTATCATTACTATAGGGTTTTTTTATCCAAACAAAGGTCAGGGTTATATGTATCCATGGTTAGGGTTTACATTTGAGTTATTCATGTTATGTGCAATACATATTCATTAGGTACAAGTACAAGTCTTGGGGTATATCTCCAATTTTATTTGGGTGATAACAAGGATCCAAATATCCTAACCTCTTATCCATAGGATTAGGGTTTATAGAGTCAGGATAGGTATATTTTGGTATGATTCATGATTCAACCCCTTAAAAAGGAGTTCATCCTTGAAATCTTTATATACATGTACTACCAAGTTACTACACTCTTCTTAGATCTTCTTTTTGGGAAGAGGATAGGGATAGAGAAGAGACTAGATATCCCTTGGTGTGATCAGCAATGGTGGAGAAGGAATAAGATTATGAGAAGGGATGGGGGAAGAGACGACCATAACGTTGGCTTGGAAAGCAGAAGTCTTGAAGTGGCTATCAAACCTGCTTTGATACCATGTTGAGAACAACCATCTTTCTATTTACAATTAGGACTAAAACCATCTCCTATAAATAGAAAGGGTAACAATAAGGAATCACATAGCAAACCCTAATGGGTCTATTTTACTTAAGCCCATATTACATAAGACTAAGTGAAAAGGAAAAATATAATTAAAGGGAATAAAACAACTAAAGGCAAATATATATATCTCAATATAACCAAATACAATAAAAGTTTCAAACTTTATGGCAATGATCCCACAAAGCCAACAAAGTAAAAAGTAGAGACAAACTAAGGCCAAAAAGTGGGATCCCTAACTCAAGACCTCATAATTAGAAAGAAGCATAGCAAAACAAAAAAAATCACCACACAAAATCATAGACAAAACTAATGGTGGTAAAATCTTTGCAAGTTCCCATGGAGAGTTTCTAGATGGTCAAATAAGGCTCTTAAAGGTACTGGACACTTTGCCTACACCTAGGTTATTGCAGTAGGCAGATGGATCTTAGAAGGGTATTCTCATGATGATGGAGATCAAGAGGATAATTGGAATCCAATACTGGATATAGTGTGGATGTTGCATGCTACCTATTTATAGACAATTGGGTCCCCGCCAGTGTGGAATCCCATTGGAGAAGGGATATAAGAGGAACCCTATGGTTGATTGGGATAATGGGGGAGAAGAATCATGATTGAGTTAGGACTCAAATCTATTGGATGATTGTGATGAATGTGGAAAGAAGGAGAGTCAGGGGATAGGAGGAGAGAAGAGACACATCAAAGTAGAAGAAGTCTTGATACTATTTGACCCCAAGTAGGAGTCACACTTGAGGTGAACGATGACCTAAGAGCCATAGAATTCCCAATCTAATGGATCTAGTAAATAACTGAGATTCAACAGGATGCATGACACACTAAACCATGGAAATTGCAATTAAAATTAAAAGAACTATAGTCTTATTCTTATAAGAAACACAATCATAAGGATCATCTTATCTAATTAAATTTGGATAGCTAGCATTATTAAAACAAGATGAAACTTGGCATTGTATCCAATTATGGGACAAGAAATCTGATTTTAAAGTTATATATAACTTTAAGACTTCCTTCTATAGTTCTAACTGAATTAGGGTTTAGACTCATTATTCTAATATATATTATTTTACTACACCCCCATTATCATCATTTAGAATTTAGGGTCTTGTTATCCTCATATTGTTATTATCAAGGTTATATCATATTATCTTCAAAATATTATTTATTACTTGGTATTCCATTAATATAACACTCACTTACGTGATTACACATTAATAACCACCAATTACATGAAATGTGTGATTATTATACCATTTTATATCTTAATTGTAGTATAGCCCACATAAAACAACTATTCATATTAATTCACATCTGATTACTAATTATTCACCTTTAGGTCATTGTGTATGTAGTAGAGAACAATGTAGCATATATGATGTATTTAATAAGCTCACATATATATTAAATCATATTTAGGTTATTAGGTCAATATCATGTCTACTAGGATATCTCATGTAATTTAACCACTTAATGTTAGTAATGCATCACATGTGATACCGAACATATATATGTTAGGGAAAATCAACTCCAAACTAGGGTTTAGGTCTAAGTAATTCTTCACATCCGATACACATCATCAACATGTGCAAAGCCTAGGGTTAGGTCCCATATATCCAACTTATCATTACTATAGGGTTTTTTTATCCAAAGAATGGCCAGTGTTATATGTATCCATGGTTAGGGTTTACATTTGAGTTATTCATGTTATGTGCAATAAATGTTCATTAGGTACAAGTACAAGTCTTGGGGTATATCTCCAATTTTATTTGGGTGATAACAAGGATCCAAATATCCTAACCTCTTATCCATGGGATTAGGGTTTATAGAGTCAAGATAGATATATTTTGGTATGATTCATGATTCAACCCCTTAAAAAGGAGTTCATCCTCGAAATCAACATATACATGTTCTGTCAAGTTACTACACTCCAACCCTTAGAAAGGTTTAACTTAATAAACCAAAGAAAACTAAATGAACTAAGATAAGTCTAACTAAACCACATGCTCCATGACAAGAAGTTAAGAAACATGAAAAAATGGAAACACAACTATATAATCAGGTTAACTAGAATAATAAGGATTATCTTCATCATTTTCTTCATAAACATCTTCACCATCAATGATATTGAGATGTCATGCATGACTCTCATCAAGTATTTATTCATGATGTAAAGGGAATCGAGGCTTGAGACCAAGTACTCCATAAGGATGACATGTGATCATACCTTTAGCTTGAGGAGGACATCTTCTAGGGGAATGCTTCTTTTGGCACCTAGAACATCTAACTCTCTCTGAGTCTTCATCGGAGAAATTACTCTTATTAACATGATAAACTTTGTCAGATTCTATACTAGAGCCTTATCCACCATTTATGAGAAGGCCAATGTAAGTATGGAACCAATATTCATCTAATGATGTAGCACAAACCATCCAAACAATGCTAGATTACTATTATTTAGTTAAACCCTAAGCATAGTTCTTAACTTGAAGAAGTCTTCAAATAATCCATCACAATCATGGAATTTTTATATAATTATAGAACTCAAATTCCTTACTTCGTATAGTTGCAGAAGATATGCATTTCTCTCCATATAGCACTAGGAATTGTTCCCACATTAAGGTAGTTACAACATGTGACTTGGCCATACTGCTCCACCACTGACGAGTTTTTCCACTAAGGATGTATGTAGAAAAATGAATTTTGATGATCTATACAAGCCACAAATTTAAAAGTTTGATTAGTGGTGAGAATCCAATCATTAGTTTTGTCCACTGTGTGATCCTCATTCTTGCCATGAAAGTATGTGTGGTGAATCTAGAATAACTCTATGAGAGAATACTACTTGGGTTTATTAAGATCCTTTAGAGAATTAACATTCCTCCATAGGGGTGAGGAAAGAAGTACTCAAAGTAAAATCAGCTCCTAGTCAGGGGGGATACCCAAATTATGGGTAGTAGAAGCTGGTGTTGAGATAGACTCCACTACTAAGGGTTGACTTTCAAATTTTAGGGTATCTTGAGACACTAGAGGCTTAATGGAAGGATCTTACTTAGCATACCCTGCCTTGGGACTTGAAGTGCCTTAAACCTTATATTATCATCAAAAATGGAGTTATCAAGCATATTGGTGTGCTTGTACAAGGCATGGATATACAATGTAAGAAACCTATGGGAGAGGTAAACAACCTAAGGAGATAAGATTGAAATAGTTAGATTAAGTAATTTGTCATGGATCTAATACCATACTTGTAAGGAGTGGGGCCCAATGGAAAAACCACTTACTTACTCAATCGAACAATATGAAATATACCCAATGCTAAATACCACGATAAAATTCTTCAAAGAGTAACAATCCAATTTATTCAGTATGTATGTTCAAAACACAAAAACTTTAGCAGTGGAAGAACATTATGATTGCTATAAGTATACAAGAACATGGTTGATGCCTACTTGGGTTAATACATGGGAAAAATCTATAATAACTAATCCTAGATTCAAAGGGTAATCCAACTACTTCAATTATATATCCCAAAGAACATCAACTACATGTGTACATGTCCTGGTCATATTGGTTATACATCCAAAGTCATCCTTACCTAAGGGGTTAAAAACACCCCAACAAGAGAAGAACATATAAAAGTTTTATCAACAAAAAGAAGATATGCAAATAAAATATGGATTGGACAATATATGAGTAAAGGACGTCATAGTTAAGTATAACAGTTCCCAATACAAAGAGGGAGATGGATGTATCCAATTGGATGTCAAGATAAACATCATATTGTATGATTTTTTATTTTATGAAGAAACATAGAATTTCTAGTTAATAATTCTTGCCTTATAACAAAATATAGAGAACAATAATGAAATCAAACCAATATATTCAATTGCATGCATATTATATTGCATATATAATTATCTCAAAGTATGGTCAAAACACTTCCACATTATGTGCCTAGGAAGGCGGTGAGAGCACATGTAATCCTTTGTGTAATAGTATATAATTTAGGTTAGAGTACCAGTCACCCATATATAGGAAAAGTTGTACAATGGGATCCAACTCCATTATCTACCGCTACTAGATAGATAATAATAGTCTAACAAATCAAACATGCATTTAATGTAGCAAAAATATAAGTTCACTCCAATTATATCACTAATTTAGGGTTCTCATTTATAGAATGAAATAAATGAACTGAAATAATGTAACCAGGTGAAAATTAAGTAAAGATGAGCATTATACATAAAATTAAGGAAGATTTCAATTTTCACGTATAAATAATTCATAGATGAATCAATACAAATTTCAAAAGAGGATTATCAATCAAGATGAATCTAATAGAACAAATGTACTTTTAAGGAGAAACACATCAATCATATCAAGTAAGAAATACACAAAATATTGTCCAATATAACTCATATGAAAAAGTAAGATGCATCAATAGAGAGAAAATACATAGATTGTCCAACATAGAATCCATAGGGGTTGCAACATACCACAAAAATGTATCTCAGCTTTCCAAACCTATATCCAAATAGAGTAACTTCATCCATTATTAAATTCAAATATAAATATCATTATTTAATGTGTATATCTCAAATCCTATCTAATAAACTATTTTATAATTAAATTTCAGTTATGAATATCATCTAGGCATGTAGATATTAGGTTTTTTATTCCACAAAATTTCTTTGAAATATTTTGATAAGAAAATAGTTTTGAATTTAGCAAGTTAAGTCAGTCTATTGAAATTAAAATCTCCAAATAATTAGCAATATACCCTCATATGATTACAATGTCATATGCATCTCATAACATATTACTATATTTCCATGGTCAATAGGTCGTGGATTAAAATCAAAGCTAATAGATGAAAATGATTGTTCCCATGATGGTGTCATAGATACTGAATCAAGCATGGGCTAAAACCATAAAACTATATATGTTCATATTCTTCGACTTGAGATGCACTTTCTTTTGCAGCTCAACTCCTTAAAATCCTAGACCAGATATAGGGTTTGGCCACCAGTCATCGGGGCTTCCATTATCCTCTATAACTAGCTCAAAACCCAAGGAACTTGATTATAGGTTATGTGATGGACAAAACATATAGATGGCCCTACACTATTACTAACCAGAGGGGGAAATATCAATAGCAAAACTAGGAGTAACCAAGGACAAGAAAAGATGTAGAACTTGGTTGTAATGATCTAAAATAGTTGGTGGAGTGAAACCTAGAGACAAACCAAGGACAAAAAGGGGGATCAATAACTCATGACCCCAACATCAGAAAGAAGGTGAGAAAAAGGGGAAAAAATAACTATGCACCATCATAACCAAAATCAATGGTGGTAAAACCTTTGCTAGGTCTCTTAGAGACATTATGTATGGTTAAAAAGGCCCTCAAAGGTACTAGTTACTCTCTGATGCCTAGGTCGTTCCAACAAGTAGATGGATTTTGGATGGTTAGGCTCTTGATTATAACAATATAAAGGGAAAGTTGAATCAATTTCTGGTTGTATCATGGAAGTTAGAGGCTTGTTTATAGAAAAAAGGGTCCCATCAGCATTGAGTCCCATTAGATAAGGAAGCAAGGGGATAAGAGGAACCCCATACTAGACTAGGATGATGGAAACAAGAATTCAGACCGAGTTAGGACTCAAACTGTATCATTTGGTTGTGAGGAACATGGATAGAAGGAGAGTAGGGATGAGGAGGAGAGAATAGAGAGATTGAGGGAGAAGAAATAATTGTATTGTTTGACCTTAATAGGAGTACATCTTGAGGTGGAAGAGGCCCTCATATCCATATGATCAGCATCCAATGGCCCTAATAGATATTTGAGAATCAACAGGACATGTGGCATGCTAAACTAGGGAAATTATCATTTAAATGAAAACACCTACAGTCTGATTAATATAAAAAGTGCATTTTCATGAATTATCTTATCTAATTAAGTCATAATAGATTGCATTATCCAATCAAGATGGAACTTAGAATCTAACCAATTAGGACCCAAGATCTGATTTTGAAATCAATTTAACTTTTAGGATTTCACATTATGAGTTCTAATTGAATTAGGGTTTTATCATTTTATATATATTTTTATTAATCCATCATCATCCAGCCCCTTTTTTTCATCAAAGTGAATAATCAAGAGAATAAATTGATGGAATTACCCATAATCAGAATTGTCTGATGTCCCCCATAATAATAATTCAGATCTTCCGAACTGAGGACTGTGGACTAGACTATGGGGAAGGCAATAAAAAGACAAGCAGGGAGTAACTGGATGAAATACCTGAATGCCAGGCAAGATCGTCAATCCTGATGCAGGCGAAGCCTCACTCCACCCCATCCATTCTCGAGGCAGTCAGTCACATGAGGCGGCGGCACTTCCATTCTCCCCAGAAGGTCCTGCATGAGTAGAGGTGCACATGCAAGAGAATAGGAAAGGGGGATTGATCCACGACAAGCATATAAAAAATAAACAATTACAGAGATGAGATGTACTCATGACCCATAATGGTATCTGCCTGAAACCCAGTCACCCTCTATGTGACCTTTTTTTTGCTGTAGAACTCAATTTCTAGGCCCATACTTGAGAGGAATACATACTTGACCATTTCATGGTCTATAGTTTATGCCTCAAGGTTGGGCTTCTAACCCCGATAAGAAAGCTTTTCACAAGAGTGTCTCCTCCCACTCAGAATGTCAGGTAAAGACTCGCCAACTTCTAGACCTCACAAGTAATGTGGTGGTAGAATTCAAATAACGGCCAGGATGATAGGAAGCCAAAGGCCAAGGGTTGATCCCTTGTCAAACGGAAGGAAAGGGGACTTCTGCTGAGTCTGAAGCCTGAAATACATTTGACGGGGAATCCAAACTGCGACTACCTCCGACTAAGTGAAACAAAGACTCTATCACTATCCTTTTTTTAGAGGATAGTGGTCGATTGCAGAAGATAAATCATCATATCTGACTTTCCCCCTCACACAGAGGGTTGATCAAAAGTTCCATTTTGCGGGAGGGAGATCGACATACACCAATCATGGCCCAGTCTCGGGTTTGTAGCATCTCATATTGTAGGTTGTAGAACCGAATGATCTACAACTGGGCCTAGTCCAGTAGCTTCCTCTGCCTCTGCAACTGCTCCTACTTATGGTAGTGGACAAATTTGTGGACATGTACTTTCAGGGTTGATACCAAACTGACCATAAAGAGAGTTCATTAGGCCAAATATAGGATAAGGGAACATTACCCTCTTTCTTGGCTTTTGACCTTTTTTCAAAGAGTGTGTCCACATAGTTGACAAAAGGGCTTTCCTTCTTCTCAAATATGTACCCTCGCATCTATGAATCCAAATCCAAACCCCCCAAACACCCTACTAGGATTTACTTGAACAACCCTCCCTTATAGTGTTTGGCATCAATCCCATGAATCTCAACCTCCTGCTCTTCACCTAAGTGGATGGAATGCTTACCGAATCCCATATCCGTGGAATGCTCGAGCGATAGTGAGAGGAACTAAGTGGCTCGACCTTCAGGGAGAGGTATTGGAAATGACTCGATTGAAAGGAGAGGAATGATGACATTTGGAATGAGTCACAACACAAGGTTCCAAACCAAACCAAACAATATCATGGTCGATGGATGTAGATGAAGAGTGCCTCATATGGATGTCAACCCTATAAGGGAAAGAGATGGGACTCACCGCTTAATATTTACAGTCATATTATTCTCATATTGTTGTTTTCAAGGTTACATATGATTTTCTTGCTAAATATTATATATTACTTAGTACTATAAATTCATTTCATTTACATGATTACACATTAATTACCTCAAATTATATGAAATATCAAGTTATTATCCCATTATATATCTTAAGCACATTACAACCCACATTGAACACCTTCATATTAGTTCAAATTTAATTATTAATTAATCACAATTAAGTCATTATGTACATATTACTAAACAATTTGCAGTATGAAATATTTAATGAGATTGCATATATATTATGCCAAGTTGAGGTAATGAGATCAATTTCATACCTACTAAGATATGTCATGTGATTTAAACACATATCTTACTAATGCATGATATTTGGTAACAAACATATATAGGTTAGGGTTAATCAAATTCAACATATGGTTCATGTCATCATCATTTCTATTCACTAGATATGTAACATCAATTTATGCAAAGACCAGGGTTAGATTCATATATCGAACTTAGCATTATATTAGGTTTTATTGATCTAAAGTACAGGTAGGGTCATACATATCAACAATTAGAGTTGCATTTGAGTTACTCATGTTATGAAAAATTCATGTTGATTAGGGTACAAGAAGTTGTATTAGGGTATATGATGAATGCATAATCATCCTAGTTTTAGTATCAATTTAGTCTACTTTTGCATTTAGATCTCTTAGTTTGCCTTATATATATCTTAATTTAGTCTTACTAATATTTTATGTTAGGTTTTTAGGGTTTTCATACTTTTCTTAACTTCCTTTGCAAGTCTAGAGTTTTATCTCTCCATGCCAACATAGCCTGGGGGGTCCCACTATCCTTTAAAAGGCATGAGTCAAGAGGGGGAGCCTCTAACGAGGTGTGGGGTAGTGCCTGACCAAAATAAATTTTGGACATGTTCAATAGGTAAATTGATAAATATTTTTGGCTCAAATCCATGGTTGATCACTTGATCGATCTATAGATTGACTGCCCAATCGAGGTCCACTTAAACAATCACCCCGTCAATGAGCCACTAGTTGAGTTACTAATCAAAGTATTCCTATTAGGATCCATTAATTGGGATACATTGCTTGAGTTCCCACTGATTGAGCTCCAACTAATCGAGATCTATTGGTCGATGTCAACTAATCGGCTACAAATGGTTGAGCTCCACTGATTCATTGGTTTGATCAATCATTCAATGATCAAATGCCCAATAAAGATCCATTGGTTTATCATTTGATTGACCACCCAATTGAGCTCCATTGGTCAATCTATTGGTGATCGACCATCTAAGACTTGAACTTTACTAATTGAGCTCCATTGGTTGACGACAACTGATCGACCTTCATGCACCAAGCAAAGCTTGTGACCCTTTTTCTTCTCATCGTTATTGCATTCATTACAAGTACCTCATCATAGTCCTTGGTAGACTATTAGCCTTCCTATTTGCCTTATATAATTAGAATATTGTTTCCTCCACTTAAAAACATCTTGAGATAGTGAAAGGTTGCAAATATATATCCATAAATCCATTATGAATCCACCTACATCAAAACTTAATCGATTGACCTCAAAAGAGTTAGATCAATCGACATGCATTCCATCCTGAGTGATCAACCTCAAAAGAGTTAGATCAATCAACCTCCACCACTACATCTCGATCGGCCACCCTTAAAATAGATAGGTCGATCGACCGACATCCCCACAAGTCGACAAACTGATCTCAATAGATGTGGCTTGATCGACCAGTGCCATTCCACAGCTCGATTGACAAACTTCACTTGCCAGCTCGATCGGCCTTTGCCACTCCATATCTCAACCGGTCAATCTCGAAAGAGACAGATCGCTCAACCTACATCTTAGAAACAATTGACCCCCACTTCATCGTCCAATTAGTTGTTGTGTTGGTGTGCTCCTCTTAAGATGCTCTTACACAAGAAGACAAGCATATGTACATTATGACTATTCTTCTGTTTGCTTCTGTGATGATGGAATTTTGTTATATTTACATTATTTATCTCATATCTACCATGAGAAGCAATTATCCCCCTCGCTAGGGCATGGGGAATAGCCCTGCTACCTTTTTTTCTCTATTATTTGAATCTAAACTCATGTGAACTCAATTAGAATTTGAATCTATTATTGATTTTTTATGTGTTTGGTTGACATATATGCATGTTTATCTGGACTTGATCATAGAAATTTGAAACCCAAGACAAAGGAAATTGATTATATTCTACTTTTTACTTGGTGACAAATTTGGACATGTGTTTCCCAAGGCAAAAGATACATGATATCTAGGTAACACAACAATGACCTTAGAGTCATTTATATCCAGTGTTAATCTAAATTCCAAAAGGATAGATTTACCCAGACTCAATGTAATATGTTCATGCATGTTTTGATGTAGTGAGAGAGTGAAAAATAGGTATTGGTGGTGAAAACCCATTAACCCCAATGTTTCCATCATCCACAATCTAAAAATTTAATATAGTTGTTTAATTATTGCAAACTTAGTTAATCAAATAAAATCAAACTTTTGTGATAAATGTTAGTTCTTGTGTGTTTATATTGATCAAATGATTCTAGAAAACAATGTCCTTTGGGTTTGATCCTATATCTATACTATAGTAAAGTCCATGCTCTTTCGGGTGGTATCATCATGCACTTGGTTTAAGTAAACACTAACGATATTAGCCCTAGGGAATTTGCAAGTGTGAAAAATCACACATCAAATTTTGGCACCATTGTCGGAGACAATGGAATTTTCTTATCAATCTTGCTCACTTGGATTAGTTAGGATTTTTCTTTTATAATTGACAATATTTCATATTTTTTTGAATTGAACTCCACTTAAGCCATCTTACTTGTAGTATTCTACCTTTCTCAGGTAGCAAATATGGTGTATGCAATGTTCTTGTAGCGTCAACTCCATGTTAGACTTCAACCTTGAGATTAAAATAATCTACAACAAGCTCCTTCACAAACTTCGAGCCAATATGAGCAATGAGGAGATCAATCATAGAGTAGAAGTGACACTCACAACACAAAGAGATAGACTCATGGATGAAGCCAGAGCTATTGTGCAAGAAGAATTATGCAAAGTATAAGAATCAAAAAGACAAAGAGAGATGTGAGAGTTCTCTATCCCTAAAGTTGTAGATGTTCACATGCTTGTCATCCAACCAACCATCAAGACACCAAATTTTGAAATTATGCACTAAGTGATGATGATGCAAAATGATAGTTTTGTAGGGAGAGCCAGCCAGGACGCACATGAACATGTATAGAAGCTCATAGAATTGTTTGGACTAAGAAAACAAGCCAGATTGACTAAAGAATCCATCAAGATACGCCTATTCTACTACTCCCTCATTGAAAATGATTGGTTGTGGTAAAACTCCTTGGATGATCACATCATCGCCACTTGGGAGGAACTTTAGAACAAGTTCCTCGAGAAGTTCTTTCTACCCTCACTCATTTATCAAATCCAAGGGCAAGTAACCCAGTTTGAAAATCTCCCATGTGAAACTCCATTTGAATCCTGGGAACAATTCAAAGTGTTATTCCACAAATGCCCTCATCATGTCATTGCCTCATCACAACTTATTGATTAGTTCTATAAAGGAGTGGATGATGACATGAAATAGTTTCTCAATGTTTTCCCCAACAATGACTTTGCACGATAGAGCTTTTACAGCACATGGAAGGTTGTGATAAGAAGAGCATAGAACCAAGCCAATTGGGGTTCATCACGCAAGAGCATTCTCAAGGTTGCCTGGCAGAAGACAAACCTAAGTTAAAGGCAATATCTGAATCATTTTGAAGGCTCTAAGCCTCAAACAAGACAACCTTGAATCATCTATCTAGACCTGTGGGTAGAGAGGTTTCTCCTCCTTCCAAGCTAAGACATCCAAGAGGTCTTTTAGGTCTACAATGTAGAGGGGCACACGAGTCTGGGGTAGAATCACCTTTACCAAGCCACACTAAACTTGCACCAACCTCAATTTAACAGTAGCTCCCTAATTAAAGAAGTCAATGTTATCAATTGTATTCCAAGGCAGGGCTACTATGACCCCAACCGATAGAGAAACCACCCAGGCTTCCAATATTAGAACCTAGATGGAGCAAGGAATGCCCATTAGCTCAAGCAAGGACCAATATAAAACCAAGTTTGGGGTTCTCCTAGTTTGCAACATAATCAAACTTTTTGGCAAAAAAAAGCAACCTTTTGCAATATCGCAATAATTTCAATCAAGTCAACAACTATAATCCAGGACAACGTCCTCACAAAAATCAAGGACAACTTATCCTAAGGCAAGGAATCCAACAAAACATGCTTGTCTATAATGACCAAGGTTGTCTAGACACCATTGAGAAGATACTAGCTATCCAACAAGCATACAATAAGTCTATGGAGGCTCAACTTGCAAAAAATTTTGCAACCATTCGCCTTCCATAGGGTTCATTTTTTGCCATCCCAAAAACAAACCCAAGCATTAGGACGACTAGTTGTAGGTAGTAACCACATTTTCTTGGTTTGTTCTACCAGAACCACTAGCTACAATCATCAATAAAAAGCTACTCAGTTAAGAAGAAGATGATGATGATGATGAAGTCAACCCGATGGCTGAACCTATAGAACCACTGACGGAAATATCTAAACAAAGTGATACATCCACTCCAAACTCAAGTTGTACACCCAATGCTAAGAAGGAACCAGAAGCTACACCAACCAATTTTGCTATCTTAGTGGTGCCAATCTACAAACCATGTCTCCCTTACCAAGTTGTGTAGCTCATATGTGGCTAGACTAAATATTCATGGAGTTCAAGAAGGCGATGAAGAAGCTACACGTTGACATTCCCTTCCTTGATGCTCTTGCATAAATCCCTTCATGGACCAAAACTAATAGATCTCTACTCACTAGAAAGTATACACCAGAGGAGTACGAGATAGTAAAGCTGGAAAAAATAATGTCAGCCATTATCCAAATCAAGATACCATATAAACTCAAGGATCAAGAATCCTTTGAAAATTCTTGCTTCATCGGGGATTCAAAATTCCAGAAAGGTCTATCTGACCTTGGGACAAGTATTTCTATCATGCCAAGCAACCTATGGAAGAGACTGGGCTTCACTACTAACATCTCTCCCACTGGAACAATGATTTAACTTTTTTATTCTCTTATGACCACCCTGATGGGGATTGTAGAAGACATCCTCGTGTGTGTGGGTCCCAAATATTATGTTCCTTTTGATTTTGTCACCATGGACATCAAGGAGGATCTTCAATGTCTCATTATGTTAAGATGACCTTTCCTTGCAGCATTCAGAGCCTTGACTATGTTGAAGAAAGAATCTTAACTTTAACGCTAGGAACATACACACTCTACTTAAATGTCTTAGAGTCTTAAGGGACTCTCTTTCTAGGAACAATCTTTCCATTGGCTTTTCAGATATGCCACTATACTTTTGATGATGCAAATATTTCTTATTAATTTTACTAATGTGTGAATTAAGTATTTCAAGTGATCAAGGAACTTAGACAAGATCCATTAACAAACAATATCCAATTATGTGTGTGTTTGGATGCTTGTGCATCAAGTTGTACCTAGATGATGATTTGTATAGGTTCACATTGTACAAGTAGATAGGAATGATGTAAGAAAAAGTGAAATGGCCCAAAACATTTCCAAACCTAGTTTTATACTTGTATACACTCATTAGGATATGGAGAGGCTTTTTTCATAGTCATTTGAACCATTTTTCAAAATTTAGGACCTATTAGGATAGAGTTTTTTTATTGAACTTTAGTTCAAACAAAATACACTCCGAATGAACTTTAGATTGACCTTGACATTATCGTTAGACAAAAGGTGGTCTCGATAGTGTTTTGGTCAATTATTTTCAATTGATATGCATCTCATTCTAACTTCTTTTGGTCAAGGTTAATTCTACCTAGTTTTCCATCTAATACACAATTAGCTATTTTAATCCTACTAACTATCCTATAATGGCTAGTTTCCCACTAAACTCATCCTAAACACACCCAACATGTATCTTAGCTATTCCGTAGTGTTCCAAATGTATAGGATTGCTTTATAGACACAACGTACAATTCATAAATCCATCTACATGTTTTCTGTCTCAATCTTAGAATCCTTGTTTGCTACATTCATTTTCTCCCAAGCAAGTTTAAGCTTAGCCTAGATCTAGTATCATATTATACCATGTATAGTCTTGTCTAAACCTATGTGGAGTTGATCATAACTTGTTCATTAGTGCTTCAATTGTATATATCATGAGAAAGAGTTGTAATTTACTTTTTCCTTATTGTTTCCTATTTTGGTTTGTGTTACTTCTTGCGAGAAGGTTGCGAAGAAGTTATTTGGAGATACTTCTTGCAAGTAGGTTGTGTCCAAAAGTGTTGAAGGTAGATTGCAATCTTCTATAAATAGGGTGATCTTCTGGCATCCCCAAAGATGACAATAGTTATCCTTAAGATCCAAATGAGGTTAGTTTTTAGACACAAAAGACACATGTAATTGTATTTGTATTTTATACCGATATAGAAAAGTTAATAGAATACATGTTGGGAATCCTATTTGGCAAAAACAGGGTAGTGTACTGAGTCATTTAGGCTGGAACCACTCTACATATTGTGTCTTCTGTGGTTTCCTATCTTCTCCATTACTTTCTTTACTCCTTTTGATGCAATATCTTTTTAAACAAGTGTCAAATAACCAACCTTGTGTTTTAAGTTGCATAAAATTGGATTTTACTATATTCACCCCCTCTAGAGATTTGAGTTTCCTCATCAATTTCATTGACAACATGGTGTAACTACAACATGATACACCTACTTCTAAAGACCCTCTTGAGACATCTCTCATCGACCCTAACAACCATGAACTAAATGATGAACAAGTGAGCAAAAATTCTCTTCCACCTAGATAATGCCAAGGACGACCCCAAAGCTGATGTTGAAGCGCTCAAATCTATTTCTATAATTGAAGAAGAAGAAAAAGATCCCACCATGCTAGAGATGAATTCTCTATATGAGGGGCTGAAATGTCTTCCTATATGAGTAAAAGGTCCGTCCAATCGTCATTAATGCAGAGCTCACACCTGAATAAGAGGACATGTTGTTGAAATAACTCAAGAAGAGGCATGCACAAAATCAATATGATCAACAACTGCAATCCCTCCATCGAGTCTCAATGTAAGCTTAACCCAATAAAAAGGAGGTTGTACGTAAGGAGGTGATCAAGCTACTGCTCTCTAGGATTATCTATGCCACATATGATTCACCATGAGTGAATCCAGTGCAAGTAGTTGTTTTTAACGACAACAATGAGCTCCTCCCAAACCACATTGTAATTGGGTGGCACATGTTTGTTGATCATTACAAGCTCAACAATGCCACTTGGAAGAACCACTTCCCACTTCCATTTCTTGATCAATTCATGGAGAGACTTGCATATCAAGAGTTCTTTTTTCATTTAGATGGATGCTTTGGCTTCTAGTAGATACTTATCCACCCTAGCAATCAAGAACAAACTATCTTCGCATGCCCCTTTGGCATGTATGCCTTTTGTTGGATGCCCTTTAGATTATGCAATGCACCTGCCAATTTTTAATGATGCATGTTCACTATCATCACCAAACATACTAAGATAATAATGGAAATCTACAAGGATGGCTTCTTTGTCTATAGAGATTCTTCTGACGCATGCCTACATGATCTCTCCTTAGTCCTAGAATGTTGTGAAGAAGCGCATCTGGTGTTTACTTGGGATAAATGCCACTTCATGGTGAAGGAAAGCATTATTTTGGAACATCGTGTCAGCTCTAGAGGCATTGAGGTTGACAAGGTGAAAATAGAAGTGATTGCTGAATTATCTTCTTTGGATACTATCAAAGAATTTTGGACATTTTTAGGACACACCAATTTCTACATGAGGCTCATTCATGACTTTAGCAAGATCACTAAACCTATCACAAATTTTGTTTAGAAGGATGTGGACTTCATATTTGACTTTGACTTTATGGAGAGATTTACCACCCTAAACGAAGATCTCATCTCAACCCCCATTCATTGTGCCCCAAATTGATCTCTTCCTTTTGAGATCACATGTGATGCCAGTGACTAGTTGTAAGTGTAGCTCTAGGGCAAAGTTTTGACAAGAAGCATCATGTCATTTACTACTCCAACATGACTTTGGATGACACATAGAGAACTATGCAAAAATTGAAAATGAACTTCTCATCAGTGTCTATGCCTTTAATACATTTTGTTCCTATCTAATGGGCTCTCAAGTGACTTTTGAGATTGATCATGCTGCTATCAAGTACTTAGTGTCAAAGAAGAATGAGAAGCTCAGACTAGTTAGATGGATTTTATTATTGCAAGAGTGATTTTGAAATCAAGGATAAGAAGGGAATTGAAAATTGTGTCACTGGTCATCTCAGTTGATTGCACATCCAAGATGTTAACCCAATCCCTATAAATGATTCTTTGCTTGAGGACCACTTGTTGGAGACCATATTCACCCCACGGTATGCTAATTTTGTGAACTATCTAGCTATGGAAGTCCTCCATCCAGATTGCACGGGAAATAAAAGAAAGAAGTTCATGTCAGACATCCACCTACTATTGGGATGAGCCTTACCTATTCCAGCTATGTTCATATGATTTTTATAATTGATGCATCTTAGAATAGGAAGATCCTCTCATTATAGAACAATATCATTCTGGCCCAACTGGGGCCACATGAGCTCCAAAAATACTACAATCAAGACCCTTCAATGTGGGTTATTCTGGCCCTCTATCTTCAAATATGCTCACAGCTATGTCAAGTCATGTTACCAATTTTAGCAATATAGAAATATCTTCAAGAGGGATGATATGCCACTCAATCTTTGATAAGAAGTTGAGATCTTTGACATTTTGGGTGTGGATTACATGGGCCCACTCCCCTCCTCTTATGGGTTCTCCTATATCCTTATTGTTGTTGATTATGTTTTTAAGTGGGTTAAATCCATTCCTACAATCTCTAGTGACTCCAATCCAGTCATCAAACTTTTCAAATAAATCATCTTCCCACACTTTCAAGTGCCTCACGCGGTTGTTTTTGATGGAGGGTTCCACCTTATTGAGCATAGTTTTGAAGCACTCATTCCCAAGTCTGATGTCTCTCATCATGTGGATACTCCATACCTCCCTCAAATAAGTGGAAAAGTGGAGTTTTCTAATCACCAGATCAAAATTATTCTCAATAAGACAGTTGATCAAACAAGGCAAGATTGGGCACAAAGATGAACATTGCACTCTAGGCCTGCATAACTACTTACAAGACTCCCCTGGGAACTACACCTTTTCAGTTGATTTGTGGGAAGTGTTTTAACTAATTAGTGGATCTTGAACACAAGTTTCAGTGGGCCATCAAATAGTTCAACTTCTATCAGTGTGTGGAAAAAGAAAATTGGCTACTTCAACTATAAGTGCTAGAAGAGCTACATCTAAAAGTGTATGAGGATGAACACATTTATAAGGAGTGGATCAAGATAAGGCTTGATGACCACTTGAATATGAAATATCTACATGTTGGAGATCGAGTATTAGTACACAACTCTCAACTCTGAATCTTCCCAGGAAAACTTAGAACATGATAGTCGAGGTCACTCATCACCAAGAACATTCCCTCATACAATTGTCACAATTTGCACCAAGAAGAATGGTGAATTCAAAGTTAATGGCATATAGAAAACCCCAATTTTCATACCACATGAGCAGACGCTAATTTTTCTTTCTTGAGAGTGTCACAAACATGATACTCATCACAATAATTATAGAAAGAAACCAACACAAAATAGTGTATTAAAATATGTTCTCATAAATTCAAAATAGTGTATTAAAATATGTTCTCATAAATTCAAAATAGTGTATTAAAATATGTTCTCATAAATTCTTAGGAAAGAAACTTGGTTACATCAAACTTTATAAGAAAGACTAGATACTTGATGCAAAACATGCACTTTGTCTTAATATCTTGGATCATGTAGATGATGTCCCACTAAGCAAACATCTTAAAACTGTAGATGTATCATCTACCTTGGCTGCTCTTCCTGAAGATTAGCACCTGCGGACATCTCATCCCCATCCATGCACAAAGGGAAACGTAAGTAAGTGGCATTGAGTTCTAGTAACTGAAAGGACATGATTGAGTTATGAAAACTAGAAACATACAACTAAAGTAAACTTTTTTTTGCATCTTTTATCTCTCTATGGCTACTATTATACCATAAATCCTCTTCTATGGCACATTGTGCCTTCTATCATGCAACACACCTTCTATGGCATGAAATGCCTACTGGTGAGACGGAGGTGTCTTATACGACACAAAGTGTCTTCTATGGTGCATCACACCTTCTGTGGCTAAAATACTTTCTATTTTGTGTAACGTAGTACTTCTATTCTATGAGGACTTATTACATAATCTCAAATTGCGTTTTGGTGTCATTTTCTACTCTTTTCCATTCTTTTTTTTCTAATTCTATTTTTATTCTATTTCTTTTCAGATTTTATATCTCAAGTAACTGAGATGAACTGAAGTTTGTATTATGCTTTGGCATTCTATATTCAAAATTCTATTTTGACTTATTATGAGAAATCTGAACTATAGTTTAATAATAAGGAAGTAAAATATTGAGATATATTCTTATATTTCAATTCTAAGTTCTAATAATTCTATTCCAAAATTTGAATCTCAATTAATAAATAACATGGCCCACTTACTTCTACTACAGAGAATTAAACATTTGGTTCTTGAACCTTCAAATCAAGATCCTGGTTCCTGAATATATTATTAACAATTCATGAATAGCCATTAAAACAAAAACATATTATTCTTAGGTCTAATTAGGTTTTCCATACCATCTTAACTGTGCAAGAAAATTTACCAAAAATTGCTCCACTTATACATAGGTATTGATCTAAAAGTTCATACACATGTCTCATATGTTCAACTAATCTTATGGTGATATTTAGGACATTTACTTATCAGCATACCATTTTCTTGAATTACATTAGGGTTAATACTCCCAATCAGACATTCAAGCACAATTATATAAAGTAATGCATCATATATTATGATCAGATATATTCTATCAGTTCTAACATCATTAGGGGTCTACAATTTTTTTTCTAAGATTTAGTTGACCCATTACAAGTATTTATCATAATCAATCCATTGTTTTTTTGGTCGCTAAAAACTCTATTGCTTTTTTTTGTATTTTTCAAATAGGAGTGAACAAAGGAGGGGGAGAAGAATAGTATGAGCCATGTAGCTACTAACTCTATCTGTACAAATGTTAAAAGATGAGAAATTTTTCTATACCAAGTATGCAGAAAAATCAATGAAATAATCCCAGAACAAAAAGAGCTTTAAGAAGATTGTAGAGAAATAGCACTCTGAACAATACTCCATAAAGTTGTAGTCAATCTCTCCATATGTTCATGATATCTCATATTCCTTTCCTGCCAGACATAGAAGAAAATGTTCATACAACAGATCTTCCACTTTAAGTTCGAATTACCAGTCATTTCAACCAAAGACTTAGGTTGAGAGAAGGACAAGATGGCCTGAGAAGACTCAAAATCTCATTAACAAAACCACATTCAAATCATATATTAAAGTTATCTTCATAACCAACTTAAACAGATAGCATCTAGCCACAGAACAAATCCAAATTCTTCTGATATAGTCAATTGTTGGCAGCCTATTGTGGAAAACTTTCCACATATGACCGTAGAAACTCCTGGAGATAGAACCTTTCCATATCCAACCAAAATCGAGGGACACATCCTCATAAGTTCTAATTGTATTCCACACCTTCTTAAACTTAGGATTTAGTTCATCAATGAAGAGGATACTATCTTCGCTACCTAACGGCTTAGGGAAATCTGAGAAAAATTCCAACAATTTCACGCTAATACGATGATGACGGTTGCTCCAGTCATAATCTTTAACAAGAGAACTAACTTTACAATCATGAGAGTGTTGGGTTTTAGAGGAGGCAGAGAAGGCAGCGGAAACAAAAAAAAATTCCCCAAACCCAGAACGAAGGAATCGCGTCAACGTCTATACAATAGGAAGGATGGTTTGCAAAGACATACCTTGTCCTGAGGCTTGCTCGGAGATGTTACCTCACGGCTTGCGCGGTCTTCACCTCCAGTTTTGGATAGTGTATGTGCAGCTCCTGGTCTCACCAGGATTGTTAGGATTGACAGTTGTCCTCCGAGCGGCATAAGTCTCCTGCCTCTATAGTAGTCCACACGAACCACCTGGAACTTCGATCGCCTTGTCGCATAAGGTACCAGAAGGATTCGTACCCTCCTGTCAGGGTACTAGTCACCGACACACTCTCCTACAACCAGTTGCCTTTCTACAATTGTCTTTCCTTTGTTGTGCCTCTCTTAACGGGTAGCACTTGCTCGGGCTCTCCTGGTTACCATAACCAGAGAGAACGACAACTTTACAGAGCAATTGGTGTTCTGAGTTGTACTTGAGAAGCCCCCAGTACCCCTATATATAGGAGGGTCATAGGATAGGGTTCTCTACCCCGGGCAATGCGAGATTAAAGCCGGAGTAGAAGGGTCCAGAATTTCCACAAAACAACCAACTGTGCCAGCTGAGCCGATCATTTCAAGCATGAACCGGTGGGTTGGGGATCTGAGCCGATCGGTTCACACCTGAACCAGTCAGTTGGGGCACCTGAACCGGTCGGTTCACTTCTAAACCGCTCAGTTCCCAATTGACTTTTCCTCTTTTGTTTTGAATTGATCCAAATACCAATCCTTATTCCAATCAAATTGGACAAGTGAAATGAAGAAAAATTTCTTGCCAACCCGACTTTCCCAACTCGCTCGGTTGGACCAGTTGAGCCGATCGGTTCAACCCTTGAACCGGTTAGTTCAGCCTGTCCTGAGCCAATCGACTCACTAACTAATTCGATCGGTTCACCAAGTTGAGCCGATCAGTTGGGAGTGCAGACTTTGCAAAATCAGTCAATTGCAGTTTCAATCAATCTGATACTCTAATCAATTGGTCCAACACTTTGAACACTATGATACTGAGCTATTAATTGATTGAGTGTTTAATTGAACTACTAAACTCCTTTAGTAATCAATCTAAACATCATTTGTGGATACACTCCTCTTCCAGGTAAAATCCTATGTGGGTGACCCTGCAGGCCCATTTCACGTTGGCAGTGAAAATCCATAACACTTATGACTTCACAAGCAAAGAGCAGTGCCTAGTCGCACATCAGTGCTACCCAAGTGAAAAGGAAAGTTGGAGAATAACTTTCAATCCTACAATCTGTGAATGGTGTTACAGTGAATGTATAATTCCATTGTCAATGATATCCTGAATGAACTCAAGGCATGGAACAGTCATCCTGTCAACGTTCATTCACTTTCTTGATCTCAGAGTAGACTGGAGGAGATATGTATGACATCAATATCACATATTGATTCACACATGCATGTGCACGCCTATCTCAATCCTACTCATCAAGTGGCCATGGATATCAAACTCCCTCAGGAGGGACAAATCCCATATCTACCACTCACCCCTCAAAAGCCCCATGTGTCAAAGCCACCCAATCATCACCTTTATAACAACCCATGTTTCAGGACTGCGTTTGATGATGTCAAAGTGCACCCAATGACATGTGTTGAGTGTAGTGATTTCAGGTCAAAGAATCACACTCACCACCATCACTTTAAGAATTGATTGTGACTACCATGGCATGGTTCCATGTGTCAAACTCACGGTGGGTCTGTTTGGTACACTTGTTCTCTAACAAGTACCTATATGTTTGGTTTGATATCATCATATCATGACTAATGAGATTTTGTCATCAACCGACACCACAATCTAGTCTTATGTGTCATTGTTGTCTATCTACCTCCCACAATGACATCTGACTAGGGACATAATAAGAATGTACAAATTCTTAGCATTTGTATGATCTCATTGTTCAGGTCCTGAACCTAAAAGCATATGTCATTGAGTATTGTCATTCTCTAGACATTCAATATGTTCTATCATTATCTCATATGATTGAACCAGAAAGAATTGGAAGCTTGCCTTTGATGTTTATCAAAACAATCTTAATGTATCCCACCAATCATCCCATGATTGGATCTCAGGGCATACATACCAACAGACTCCCACTTGCACTGTGAGCCAATCACCCTTGAATCATATTCATAGTGATCTTCAAACATGTCCCACATGTTACTATGCTCTAGTGCTAACATAGTGAGTTATGGAAACACCTTGTCAAAGTCTATATTAACTGCATGTCTCTCATATCTTCGATGTACGTCACACGTATGAGATGGAGTTGTCGTAATATGTGATCTAGTATTCCTTTGCTAACCTTTATCCACATTGCATGACCAAGTACTCCTTACTTGTCATCAAAGATCAGAATATCCATAAGTTCATCTCATGAACTTCCAGGTCCATAAAGCATCCACTAATGTTCTCTAATACATGGATACACTGTTTTTCCTTTCAAACAACTTTATTGGAACGTTTCCATTTATCAACAAACATTAACTTTTATATATCCCATATATATTTTGCAATTAATCTTTTGTCCTTTTCGGAAGTTCACATCAATGTAACTCTTTACAGTGAACCCTTCTTTATTTCTATAGAACTATTACTTCTCAAGTACTTATCAAGTTCTTATGGTATTCCAGTAACCCTTACTGGAACTAGACAGACATCCACTCGTCATGTCCCACATACGAGTTACTAGAATGATCATATCATATTTTCATGTCCTACATACAAGATGAATGTTTTTTATTATTTCCATGTCCATACATGCAAGATAATGGGATGATTACATACATGATATATCCATATCTATTCTTAGTGCTCCCATTCTTCATAAGAATTGAGACACTTGGCTCTGGGATACTAACTCCATGTAACATGGACAAGTTTTCTCCCACTGAATATGTACACATTGAACCCTTCAGTATAGATTGCCAATGTATGCTCTCTCTTTTCATGTCAAGAGGTTTTTGAGAACTATCTCTATAGATCTCTATTCCTATTACATAGGAAACATCTCTATCTTCCTTAAAGATAATTTCCACAAAGGATTCCATTCTAGAACATATCATTCCTCATTAATATGTGGAATGCAAATACGCTCCCACTAAATCACAGATCCCTTCTTTATCTTTGTCATATCAGTCAAACCCTTTGAACATATTATCAAAGTAAAAATCCCAGTTCTGAGTTGCTCGTACTCAATTAATCACATTGATTAGTCCATTGTAACTTATAGACTTTATTTGCATTAATAGATTCATAAACCTTATAGGTTGTGTCACGTACACATCCTTGTTTTATTCCTCATAGGAATGCAGTTTTAGTATCTGTATGACAAATTTCTTAGTCATTAAGTTGCAATCAATAAGCATCATCCTTCTCAAAATGTTATCCATGTGTCTTAATGCTTAAGACTCATTCGCACCTATGGATTTCATCCCAATGGGTGCTACTATCAAGGTCATACCTTATGGTTTACATGGAAGTCATTTAGGATGTAATGGTCATAAACCATAACTCAAAATTTGGTTCCTCATATTCATCTAGATAGTTGACTCATCACATGACCAACTCATCACATAGATAATCGAGGTGTATCTGTCAAGGATATAAGAACTCACAACCCTTTGTGATTCTTAATGTCCTTTATTAGTGTAGGGTATTCTTTATTTAAGAAGAAATTAGTTATTTGATAATCATCCTCTAACTCCTTAGAATATGACTCCTTATTGATTTAGACATCACCATGCCTTAATCATGAGTTCACTATGATACACAATCATAATCACTCATAAGGATCTCAAAATTTTGGTTCAAGTATTTCATTCATTGATCTCATCAAGAATTTACACTTTACCAAATTCGTACTTCATCTATGACATTCTTGAACACTTCAAGATATTCATATTGGTATTTCTCTAAACACCATTTGAAGTACTAGCATTAATACCAATAGGTATGTAAATACATCACATGTATTATACCTAATAGGATAATCAATCTCCCACTATGACTAGTGAAGATTGATCATAGCAGTTTATAATTCTATTACATGCCTTCAAGACTGAAAATAAACTAAAGTACTCCTATCTATGGCAGAAACACTTACCCCATTTATTGGGTGCTTTACACTTTATATCTTAGTATTATATACCCTAAAAGTGTTATAAGTTTATTTCATGATACCTTCAGGTGGAGACATCTGTCGCCTCCTTCTTGTTTAGTTCTTCCAGATAGAGTGGACAATTCCTTTTCTAATGTCCTGGCTTTTGACAATAGTGGCAATTGCCTCTCTTGGTCATGCCTCCCTTAGGCTTGAGAGTTGAAGACGACTTGGGTTGCTGGCTAGCATCAGAACCTTTCTTAGCCTTTACCTTGTCCTTGCGCTTGGACTTGCCTTTCTTGTTACTGATCATCATCACATATTTAGGCTTGTCCTTCTTCATCTGTGCCTCGACTGTCCTCAACATGCCCAACAACTCTGTCAATGTCCTGTCAAATTTGTTCATGTTGTAGTTCATCACAAACTGACTGTAGGATTCTGGCAATGATTGCAGTATCACGTCAGTAGCCAACTCTTGGCTCAGGGGAAATCCCAATCTTGTCAGATTCTCCACATACCCAATCATTTTGAGCGTGTATGGGCCAACTGGATCTCCTTCTGTCATGACACACTTGAACAGTGCCCTGGAGACATCATATCTCTCTTGTTGTGCTTGATCTTCATACATGTTCTTGAGATGTTGAATCATCTCAATGACATCCATGTTCTCATGTTGTCTCTACAACTTGTGGTTCATGGAGCACAACATCAAGCACTATGCAATTTAGTCCAAAACTCAATTTTGACTTATTTGATTGATTTGAAAGGTTGACGATATAATTAGGACTTTAATTAATTATCGCTCCCACTATTTTTGTTCAAATTGATAGCCCTCACCATAAATTTGGAAGATTGCAGCGTACAATCTTCTAGTGGGTCGAGATCATAAAATCCTCTGAGTCATGGACCAGCTAGGGATGTCACCCACAACTTAGATCTTCCAGGTAGGCAACTTTTGCCAATTGCATCATATGCAACTCTTGAAAGATGTCATATGCAACTCCTTGCCATGATCACCTCCATGCCTCAAGGTGCTAGATCCTATCTAGGTCACCTTGTTAAGTCCGACCCAAATCCAACACGATGAATATGCACCCTGCTAAGGCAGACCCACATATTCATCCTTCACGCTTCCACGAGATAGACCGTGCATCACGCTAGGGCGTGCCCACACTTGGTCGATCAAGCTTTTCACGTGTGTCACATTTGGAAGGCATCTAAAACTTTAATATTTAATGAGGGATTTGGTTTTTATAGGTACATATACATATCCAATCACCAGAATATATAGTATGTATCATATACATGCTATATCCCACAGAAAACATGTGAAACGATAAAAGTGATGATTATGGCCATCCTAATGTGATTCCTTGGGCCAAGAGGAATCACAGTCATCTAGGTACATATCACATGCACCCTGTATAAGATGAACTCTGTGCTTTGTCATTCTGGGTTTGATCAACTCATCTCCATGATTGATCGGCTCGCCATCAGGCCGGTCAGTTGGGTGCCACCAGCCGATCGATTGGCTCCTCCAGCCGATCAGTTCACTAGTCGTCGTGCATCTCCTCATGGACGCCACCCACTCATCTCGCTCCTCAAACCAGTCATCTAGAATGCCAATCGATCGATTCATGCCTTGAACCGATCATCTCAGTCATCGTCAGGTTGTCCGTCGTTCTTCGACATAACAGGAAATAAAAGTTCTATCCTATTTACATTTGTATTGAGAAACCCCGAGTTACATTCGGGGGGAGGAAAGGTAGGAAAGAAATCTCGAGTTATCTCAAGTTACATCAGGAATAAGAGATAGGGAATCAGTATGCAAACTGAGATGCAAGCTACCACATTCAACCAAGCACACATACATAGGGTTTATTGGCCATAACCACGCTATACATCCACCACAAAACTCATTTAAGGGTGACGCATATCGAGTGCATTCATATTACATATCATATATGTATATTGGGATTTGTGGATTTAGGATTGGACATGCATAAAGCCTATTTTATTTGCATCGTATGCAATAAATAAAGGCGACAAACCAAAATCAATCACATCGATAATCCTAAAGTACAGAGCAGTTGACGTGGCTCTGATACCACTGTTGGGTTTTAGGAGAGGCAGAGAAGGCAGCAGAAACAAAAAAAATTTCCCCAAACCCAGAACGAAGGAATCATGTCAACGTCTATACAATAGGAAGGATGGTTTGTAGAGGCATACCTTGTCCCGAGGCTTGCTTGGCGATGTTACCTCGTGGCTTGTGCAGTCTTCACCTCTAGTATTAGACGGTGTCTGTGCAGCTTCTGGTCTCACCGGGACCGTAGGGATTGACAGCTGTCCTCTGAGCGGCAGAAGTCTCCCGCCTCTGTAGTAGTCCACACAGACCACCTAGAACTATGTTCTCCTTGTCGCATAAGGCATCGGAAGGAGTCATACCCTCCTATCGACATACTAGTCATTGACACACTCTCCTGCAACCAGTTGCCTTTCTATAGTTGTCTTTCCTTCGTTGTGCCTCCCTTATCGGGTAGCACTTGCTCGAGCTCTCCTAGTTACCACAACCAGAGAGAACGACAACTTTACAGAGCAACTGGTGTTCTGAGTTGTACTTGAGAAGCCCCCAGTACCCCTATATATAAAGGAGGGTCATGGGTCAGGGTTCTCTACCCCGGGTAATGCGGGATTAAAGAAGAAGTAGAAGGGTCCGGAATTTCTAAAAAACAACCAACTGCGCCAGCTGAACTGGTCGTTTCAAGCATGAATCGATCGGTTGGGGACCTGAGCCGATCGGTTCACACCTGAACCGGTCGGTTCACTTCTGAACCGATCAGTTCCCGATTGACTTTTCCTCTTTTGTTTTGAATTGATCCAAATACCAATCCTTGTTCCAATCAAATTGGACAAGTGAAACGAAGAGAAATTTCTTGCCAGCCTAACCTTCCCAACTCGCTCGGTTGGACCAGTTGAGTCGATCAGTTCAACCCTTGAACCGGTCGGTTCAACTTGTCCTGAGCCGATCGACTCACCAACTGAGCCGATCGGTTCACCAAGCTGAGACAATCGGTTCACCAAGATGAGTCGATCAGTTCATCATATGAGCCGATCGGTTGGGAGTGCAAACTATGCAAAATCAGTCAATTGCAGTTTCAATCAATCTGATACTCTAATCAATCGGTCTAACACTTTGAATACTATGATATTGAGCTATTAATTGATTGAGTGTTTAATTGAACTACTAAACTCCTTTAGTAATCAATCTAAACATCATTTGTGGATAAACTCCTCTTCCAGGTTAAATCCTATGTGTGTGACCCTACAGGCCCATTTCGCGTTGGCAGTGAAAATCCATAACACTTATGACTTCACAAGCAAAGAGTGGTGCCTAGTCACACATCAGTGCTACCCAAGTGAAAAGGAAAGTTGGAGAACAACTTTCAATCCTACAATCTGTGAATGGTGTTACAACGAATGTATAATTCTTTTGTCACTGATATCCCGAATGAACTCATGGCATGGAACAGACATCCTATCAACGTTCATTCACTTTCTTGATCTCAGAGTAGACTGGAGGAGATATGTATGACATCAATATCACATATTTATTCACACATGCGTGCGCATGCCTATCTCAATCCTACTCATCAAGTGGTCATGGGTATCAAACTCCCTCAGGAGGGACAAATCCCATATCTCACACTCACCCCTCAAAATCCCCATGTGTCAAAGCCACCCAATCATCACCTTTATAACAACCCATGTTTCAGGACTACGTTTGATGATGTCAAAGTGTACCCAACGACATGTGTTGAGTGTAGTGATTTCAGGTCAAAGAATCACACTCACCACCATCACTGTGAGAACTGACTGTGACTACAATGTCATGGTTCCATGTGTCAAACTCACGGTGGGTCTGTCCGGTATACTTGTTCTCTAACAAGTACCTATGTGTTTGGTTTGATATCTCCATATCATGACTAATGAGATTCTGTCATCAACCAACACCACATTCTAGTCTTATATGTCATTGTTGTCTATCTACCTCCCACAATGACATCCGACTAGGGACATAATAAGAATGTACAAACTCTTAGCATTCGTATGATCTCATCATTCAGGTCCTGAACCTGAAAGCATATGTCATTGAGTACTATCATTCTCTAGACATTCAATATGTTCTATCATTATCTCATATGACTGAACCAGAAAGAATTGGAAGCTTGCCTTTGATGTTCATCAAATCAATCTTAATGTATCCCACCAATCATCCCATGATTGGCTCTCAGGGCCTACATACCAACAGAGGGTAGCCCAACTTTAGGATGCTTTCTTTACCCAACAGATCATGTAAAAATTTATGATCAATCCAAGGCTCTAACCACAAGAAAATAGACCTGCCATCACCAACTAAAAATTTGATATATTTCTTGAGAGAATCTCAGCATTTTAGAATCATTTTGAAAGACTGAGACATACTAGAAGAATCATTCGTAGACCAGAAAGATTTGTTAGATAGGTACTTCTCATGGACCCATTTAACCCACAAAGACTTCTTTTTTCTAGCTATATCCCAGACATTAATAAACATAAAAGCAAAAGAAGGATATCTAATCTTTTTAATATTCAAGCCTCCTTTAGATACAGGTCGAGTGACACAGTCTGAACTAACCAAATGAAGGTGATTCTTATCATCATTACCCAAAAAAATATCTCTGCACATTTTATTGATCTCATTATGAATAGATATAGGTAGAGGAAAGGACCCCATCTAGTACAGATGCATAACTGATATGGTCAATCTTATCACCTCAGCTCTCTCATCTAATGATAGAAGCTTAGATTTTCAACCATCCAATTTCTTCCTAATTCAATCCAACAGGGGTTCACGGGATGCTTTGGACATCTTCCCAACAAAAGGAGGCAAGCCTAAATACTTGGAGGGTAACTTTCCTTCATTGAAACCACATATATCAATAAGATGTTGTTTAGGAGCCAATTTGCTAAAATAGACTTCACTTTTCTCTGCATTAAGATAAAGACCAAAAAGTTTTGTAAAATGGTTACACAAGGCAAGAATATTCTCCGTATTCTTTGAGTTAGATATAACAAAAACCATCAACTCATCAGTAAAGATGAGGTGTGAAATATTTAGATTCTTTGACGTCACAATAGGGTCAATCTTTTTATTTTCAATAGCCTCCTCCATTAGAACAGAAAAACCATACACGATAATGACAAATAGGTAAGGGGCAATCGGATCCCCTTGCCTAATCACATTTGAAGGTCTAAAAGCAACAGTTGGCTCACCATCCACAAGAACTCAGTAAGAGGTAGAGCAAAAAAAATCATTAATCCAACCAATCCATGTAGAAGGAAAACCCATTCTATAAAGAACATCATACAGAAAATCCCATTTAACTGAGTCATATGCTTTTGAGATATTCATCTTGATACACATTTTACTGCCTGAACTTGACCCATTAAAGTCATGAATGATTTCATCTGATAATAAAGTTGCATCCTTAATGTTTCTCCCTCTAACAAAAGAACATTGTTTCTCACTAATAATAGAAGGTAGAACATCGTGCAACCTATGAGCTAGGATCTTAGAAATGGGCTTGTAAATCTCATTACATAAAGAGATAGGTCACCAGTTCTTTAACTCATTAGAATTAGTTCCTTTAGTATAAGTGTTAGGAAAGTATTATTTGATTCATTAAGGAGTTTACCATTCTTGAAAAACTCTTGAATCGCTAGACTAACATCAGTACTAATGATATGCCAAGTTTTCTGAATAAAAAGGACATTAACCCCATTAGGCCCAGGGGCCTTTTCAACCTTGAGATTCTTAATCACATCATCAATCTCCAACTAAGAGATAGGAGCAGTTTAGGAGATCCTCTTCTTAAAACTAAGAGTATGACCTCTCCATTTAAAATTAGAAAGACCAATAGATTTCTCAACTTCGTTAAAATGTTGTTATAGTATTGGAAAATATGATTCTTGATCTCTTCAGGTTCAATCTTAACACGATCCTCCACAATAAGTTTCCTGATGTGATTTTTTTGCCTTCTTATTTTGATATATGCCTAGAAAAACTTAGAATTCCTATCCCCTTCTCGGAGCCATTGCACCCTAGATTTTCATTTGAGCAACATCTCTTCATCTAATTCAACTTCTTTTAACTTCTTCCTCAAAAGGTTTGCTTCAATGATAAGATTGGGGTCTAGGGGGGAGAGGTTAGACTATTCCTGAGCATAAAGACATTTAGCCTTCCAAACCTTTAATTATTAAAGATATCACCATAAACAGACTGATTCCACTCCTTGAGTTTAGACTTAACATTTCCAAGTTTCCTATAAAACTTGTACATTGAAAATCCTTCAACTTGGATTTCCCAAGCCCGCTTAATAATGTCTATAAAATCCTCATGAGTAGACCAAGAATTAATGAAATGAAAAGGAGTTGTAGACTTTCTTTGATTGCCCATTTTAATGGACAATATTCTATGGTCACTAACTGTATTCGAAATAGAAAAGCCATAAAACTCATGAATATAATCTAAGAACAAATTATAATAGAATACTCTATCAATCTTCTAAGTAATAAAATAACCAACTTATTGATGGTTATCCAAGGTGAAAAATCACATTTGGGGTCAAGTTCAAAGAGCCTGCATACTTCAATGTAATCATTAAACTCGTCCATTGCTTCTTAGTTGGCGGAAGTTTACATACCTTCTTAGAATTCAGTCTAACATGAGTTAAAATCCCCCATAAACAACCAGGGGAATTTAGTAGAGGAACTAACAAATTTACTTGTTTCCCATAAGGAAATTCTATCATTATCATAAGAATGACCATACACAACAGTAAAATAAAAATCCTTATATCTGAAGTGGTCCTAACATGAATCGTCTGATGTGTCTCTCCAATGACATGGATATCATAATCAACACTACTCAAAAGGATAATGATATGACCCAACATATGAGAATTATGGTTAGAAACATAGTGATAGTCAGACAAATGTCTTGCCATGAAATTTACCAGGCTTTTCTTACAAATTTTTGTTTAAACATGACAATGATATCACCCCCACCCACTGCAACTCCTCCTGGGTGCTTCTTATTTTGTTACTAAGCCCCCTCACATTCCAAGAGGAGATATTTAGAGAGAAATCATTCTTCTCAGGTTTTGATCTGTTGGCTGCAACACTAGAAACCAAGTCATCAGGTTTGTTCATAGGAGAAATAAAGAGAGCTAGCAATTCTATGAGAGATTCCAACTACCACTTTCAGTATAACAAAAGGAGGAGAAGTAGTGGAACCATTTAGGTTGACAAAATCTTTGTCGGGCAAATCATCGAACACTTGAATAGGAGTCTATGGAAGTGATCTTTCTCTTAGAAATAAATTTTGATTCTGATTATCAAAGTTCTTCTCAATATAATGATTCAAAATAGGCATAGGACAACATTGATGTTCATGGCCATATAGATTGCATTTGTTGCATAAACTCAGAACCCAGCCATATCCAAGGAGGAGTTTACGAGTATCACCCATGTCACTCTGTATCTCCATTGATGCCATAAAATTCGAGTAAATACTCATGAGAGCCTGCATACAAGCATAATCCAGAGGAACACATTCCTTAGTTTCTTTGTCAGTTCTCATCAGATGACCAAGAAAGGATCCAATTCTTTCAGTCATTCTAGAATCCCATAACTCCAAAGGAAGATCAAAATCCAAATCTAGACATGGACATTCTTCAACCCCAATTTCTTCAACGTGAAACCCTGATGCCATTTCATCATGATAAGCGACATTCTCTTAACAAACTGCAAACCATTGTCTAGAGCATGGTTCATGTCTTGAGCATTAGAAAATTGGAATAAGAACATATCGTGCTCCTTGCTGATAACTTCAAAATCTTCAGTAGAGTTCTAGAGCTAGGCTAGATGTTGATGTAGAAGAAAGGGATCCGACAAGAAATCCACAGCATATCCTGCCAAACAATGTTCCACCGAGAGGCATTCTCAGTTGCTTCTTATTGAGGATATAAGATCTTCTCATCTTTCATATAGATCTATGTACTTTTTAGCAGAGCTTCCATATTTCCATTATCCACATTGAAAATCTCCCACCAATCTTTAGGTTTATGATCTTCAATGTTGAATTCAGGGTTCTTCTTCCTCTAGATCTGGTGGAGATCAAGCTTCACAAGGTGGCAACGTTGTTCCATTGCTAGAGAGCTCTCACGTGGACATGTCATATTATAAGTCAAAATACCTAATTCCATTATTATATGCATGCATCACTTCTCATGAACCTATGCTTATTTCAATAACCAAATCCAAAATATAGAGTTTTTATAAAAATATAGACCTCGTGACCTTTCATTTGGTATCTTAAACATCAAAATCCACTTTACCAATCGGTAGATATGATTTAATCAAAATATTACATTTCTTGGACAATCACAACCATCCTTACTTAATCCAACATCTAAGATGAAGGATCCTCCTTTCTTAAGGGGTCACAAGCCCTAGATCCAACATGGGATTCACTCAGGATCATGATCTGGCAAACCCACAGGATGTGAATCATCATCCTCATGGGTGTGTGCGAGAAGTGATTACTATATAAAATGAGCATTGCCTCAAGCAACCAGTTTGGCAGGGTAAACATGGTGATCCATGGATTGAAAGCTCTAGAAACATCTATATTGCATCTACTACAACTCCAAATACTCATACGGCCAAAGTGATCCCCCTAAGTCCCGTTGAACCATATAAATAGGGCAGCCACCTCCTAGCACTGGCGATGACTCCTAGCCTGGAGCCGCATGGTGGGAGGGCATCAATGTTCATAGTAAGGTGCTCTTCCCCTTACAACCTCTGTAGGATTGTATGGTCTCTCATATTCACATTGGTGGCCTAGGGAAGCGGTGAGGTATTCTGATATCCCAGGTTGGATGGGTTCATACTTCCTTTAGGTTTGTCTTACTAGAGTTGTTGGTCACCTCTTCAACTTCTGTTTACTTGACCGATAGGAGTTACAAAGGTGAAAGGTCATCTTTCGTGTTACAATGTGTCATCCATGATCCTCTTCCTCCAACTACTCATAATCTCCACTCGCCAAGGCCACAACCATGTGCATCATTATCCATGCTGGTGATGATCCTTGTCTCATCATTACAGTCTAGGGTTTAATCCCAACATATTGATTGGGTACCTGATCGTCTAGTAATATCCATGTTTATACGTTTGATTTGGAGTATATATTCATACTAGATTTAGAGTATCTATCTACATATCCTCAAGATTCAATCTTATTAGGTTTCCCCCAAACCATGGTATCTCTATAGTTGAATTTCCTAGAATATCAAGATATTGTTCTCTATCTGAACATACAAGCTCAATGAGGAATTATGCCTAAAGACCACAAAGATGTAGGATTGTGTGTAAGTTAAACATGTCTAGGTATAAGAAATTTTCCAAGACTTGGTTATGAAACCCATGTCCCAACAAAAGTTACAAAACTCAGAAATTTTAGTTACATGTATAACATCATCTGGTCATTATCTCAAGCATGGAATTGAGTCCCATATTCTAAGACTAAAATCTTTTCCATTTGCTTGCATCCTGCTTTAAAAGAAAGAATCACGACCATTCTCACATCTTTTATCCACGTCAAGTCATTTCTCTTATGGATTTCCCTATATACAAATTCCACTACATATATTTGGTCACCAACAGTATGTCATGATTTTATCAAGAATATAGATAGATCCTCATGATAACAAGATTTCAATATTCTATAGTTTGACCCACTAATGTAATTACTCTTAATAGGTTATTACTAAGATAGTATAAACTACTCTTGATTGCCAAAACACCTCCAAAAATTCCATATATCATATTACCTACGAATAACCATTATAATCATTACATGAATGTCTTGTGACAAACATGAACTAAAGGATTTAACTGACTAGTAAAATACATGAATAAGTATCTATATGATTTAATCTCTTGATCCTTGACTTTCCTCATATTTTGTTTAGATATTCATGCGGCCTATTAGTACATGTAGATTCTATGGGTAGAGAAACACTAAAATTTAGGATGCTATGACAAATGTCGGAAGTGCTACTTCAGATGGATGATATGCAGGCCAAACAAGCACTCATGCTCCTTCCACCTACTTACAATGATTGAGCTTCAAGTGTCGAGTCATTGACATTTAACAATGGCACTTCTCTGAAGCCAACCCGAGCATTAATTTCACTTTTAGTTTCTTTGCATCATTATTGCATCAATTAGATAGTGCATCCCATGATAATTTCACTAGTTTTGATAATTTTGATTGTATGTGGATGGATTTACTGAATGGTAGCAACCACAACTCATGATCCAACCAACATGGTTCTTCCCCTCCATCTCATATTTAGTGTTTGCTTGAGGACAAGCAAATACCTAAGTTCAGGATGGAGGGTGGTTGGTACATGTTCTACTTTTTGTCCACACTTATATGTGTTTGAATTTTGATCTCACCATTGCATTCTACATCGCATTTAGCTAACTTTTTTCAAAAGTTTCTTTTCTAGAGTAAACAAAGCCATTATCTAGCTGACTAAGATTCAAACTTTTTGCTTGCATCCACGCATGTTTTATCATTGAGATCTGCTTGTTTGAAGCAACTCCTCATAGTGACCACTTTTTGAAGCACATCAATGGCTAAAAATCATCCTATGTGGGCTAGGTTTCAAACATCATGCTTCTCTAGAAAAGATGGCAACTAATTGAGGAACTAATAGGGATCAAACACATTGTTTTGTTACTAACTAGTGAAACAAAATCATAGAATCATCACTTTTCCTTATAATATGACTATCTCAGCATAGTGATACTAGGAGAATAATCGGATGCATGGAATTGTAAATCAAGCCACATGTGCTTGGTAATGGGGATAGTGGTGAGAAAAAGTTTTTTGAGAAACAAATAAAAAATGAAGTCATTGATAGATGTGTCATCTCAAGAAGTTGGGCAGCTTGGCCTTATCAAGTGGTAGGTAAATAAGCATGGTGCGAAGGTGAGGCAATAGCAAGGGCTGAAAGTATTTATTTGGTGATTGTTTTAGATTTTGTGTTACTTGAGGATGAGGAATGTTTAAGTTTAAGATCATTTGATGAATGTGAATTTATCCTAGTTTTAGTCATGTTTTTAGTTCAATATTGCATTTCAATATACTATTTTGCCTTAGAAATATCCTCATTTAGTTTTAACTATAATATTATCTTAATTTGTCAGGACTTTAATATTTCTCTTGACTTTTTTTTTGCAAGTTTGGAGTTTTGTATCTCCATACCAGTGTGACCCAGGGGGTCCCAGTGCCCTTAGCATGTGGGAGTTAAGAGGGGGAAGCCTCTTACAAGGTGCGAGGTAGCACCCTAACCCGAAATGGATTTTGGGCATGTTGATAGGGCAAATTGATCAATATATTTGGCTAAAATCCATGATTGAGCACTTGATCGACCTCCAATTCGACAATGCAATTGAGGTCCACCGATCGACCACCCCATCAATGAGCCACCAGTTGAGCTACTAATAGATGTCTTCCTTTAAAGCTCTAGTGATCTACCTCCTACCGGTCGAGGTTGCACTAATTGAGCTAAACTGGTCGAGATCCAAATGATCAAGATCTACTATTAACGTCAACCAATCGATCACAAATGATCGAGCTCCAAAATTGATGGATCACTTCAATCGACCACTCAATGATTGAGTGCCCAATCAAGCTCCACTGATTGATCACTTTGGATGACCACACAATTGAGCTCCAATGGTCGACCACTTGGTCATCGACCATTCATAAATTGACCTTTACCTATCGAGCTCCTTTGGTCAATGGAAACGTATGACCTTCATGTGGCAATTTAAGCTTACAACCCTTCATATTCCCATCACTTATGCATTCATTATAGGTGCCTCATCACATTCCTTGAGAGGTTATCAGCCTTTCTCTTTACCTTCTATAAATAGAAGACCATTTCCTCTACTTGAAATAATCTAGAGATAGCGAGAGGTTGCAGAAGTCTATCCACAAATTGACTTTGCATCCATCCATGAAATAACTCAATTGATTCACCTTGAAAGAATTAGATCAATCGACCTATATTCCCTCTTGAGTGATCAACCTTGAAATAACTAGACCTCCACCACTATAGCTTGATTGACCACCCTCTAAAGATATAGGTCAATTGATCGACCTCCCCTCAAATTGATAGTCTGACCTAATAGGAGCAACTTGATTTGACTAGTGACATTATACATCTTGATCGACCACCTTCACTCACCAGCTCGATTGACCTCTGCCACTCCATATCTCAAGTGATCAAAATCAAAATAGATAGGTCAATCGATCTCAATTCAACAACAATTAATCTCTGTGTCATTATCCAATCAACTATTGTGTTGATGTGCTCCTCTCAAGATGTTCTTAGGCAAGAAGACAAGCATTCACGCATCATGATTCCTCATCTATTTTCTTTTATCATGGTGGCATTTTATTCTATTCGATTGATTATCTTGTATCCTCAATGAGGATCGAGTAGACCCCCCCACTAGGGCACGTGGAGTAGACCTGCTACCTATTTTTGCTCTATTATTTGCATCTAGGCATATGAACTTAGTGGCATCTTAAATCTATCATTTATTGCTTGTTTATGTGTTTGTTCGACATATATGCATGTTTATCTAGAATTGGGCATAGAGAACTCTGAACTAAAGACCAAGGATATCAATTAGATTTTAGTTTAGCCCTTGATGAGAGTTTCAGGTAGGTGTTTCCCGAGATGATAGATACAAGATATCTAGGTAACATAATGGTGAGCTTAGAGTAATATCTATTCAGTTTCAATCTCAATTGTATAGGATGGATTTACTAAAACTCAATGTAATATGTTCATGCATGCTTTGATGTAGCAAGAGAGTGAACAATAGGTAGAGGTGGTGAAGCCCATTCACCCTAATGTTTCCATCATGTGATAATCTATAATTTTGATATAGCCCTTTAATTATTACAAACTTAGTGTAACCAAACAAATCAAATTTTTGTGATAAATATTAGTTCTTGTGTGGTTATGTTGATTAGACAATTCTTGAAAATGTTGTCCTTTGAGTTTGATCCTATAAATATACTACAATAAGATCCCTCCACTTGTAGGTGGGATTTGTCTTATATTTGGTTTAGGTAAAACCTAGGGATTTCAGCCCTAGGAAATTAACGTGTGAAAATTTCTACATCAATATATCTCTAACCTTGCTTGGTAATTACTAAGGATCCAAACATACTATATTCCTATCCATGGGATTAGTGTTTCTAGAGTCATGATAGGTAGTTTTCGGTATGTTGCACCATAACTCTTGTCAGGCTACCTATATGACCCTAACTCTTATACTAGCTCCAATGACATTGCTAATTCCTTCCCTCACCATTAAGAGCCCACCTCAATTACAACCTAGGTGATACCCTATCACCATTCACTTAATGGTGATCTCCATATATTGGTTGGGTTAGTGGATCCACCGAACAACACCAAATGTCAAGGAAGGCGAGTGGATGCAACCATTACAGTAGGAGCAAACCAAATCCAATTATGTTCATGGTTGGTCCATTTATTTTTCTTTTCATTTTTCTCTTTCTACCTATGTTTCTTTTTCTATCTATATAATTTTGGCAAGGAATATGATGCAATTATCTATTTTCAAACACCCCCTACTTTAGAGTAGCTATGTAAGACCCCTGACCTAGATTTTTGGCTAAACCTATTTTCTTTGTCTTGAAGATGTGCTTAAAACCTTGATCTAATCATTTGAGATGATTTTAGAGCTTGTGAAGAGCTTAAGTTTCAAGTTTGACCTTGTATGGATGATGTTTGTGCTTTGTGTGCTAGCTTTGGTGAAAATTGCAATTTACCCAAAGTAAGGGGGTGAATGTGTAATTTTCAACCTCTAGAGTGTTCCTTCTATTTCTCGACATCATCTAGAGGAGAGAGAAATAAGTGGGTGCCTTGTTTAAGACTTGGCATCCTTGATGATGATTAGGGTTTCTAAGGTTGGTGTGTCTGCCATGACCTATGTGCACATGGTTGGGTGTGACGACCCATGCAACAACCTAGGTAGTTTTTGGGTTTGTATCGACTGGGACACTCTCTTGACCTTGTTGGTTTTTACATAGGGAGTGGGGGGTCAAGATAGTTTGTCTTGTTGTGTCTCAACCTAGGTTGTGTGGTGACCTCTTGTCTCGACCTAGTTGTGGCATCCAACTTACAAAACACAAGATTAACTAAGCGGAAGCGAATCATTTGCAGCGGATTATTGAAAATCACTAAAAATTAAAACTTTTTGCACAGAGATCCAAACATAGGAAACTCTTACAACAAGAACCATAGTATAACATTTACATCCTAGTTCAAAAATACATGACTTGTACTATCTCTTCTTGAGGATTACAACATCAGCTGCCCTAGAACATTATATACAGACAGCATAAAACCTCGAGGCATCAAGCCAAAATCTCATATCGATTCATTAAAACACTAACTATAAACTCTGAGGACCTGAGAGTACAGAGACGACACATAGGACTTTCTAACTATATGACTTGACAGTCAGGGTCTCCGCATGAGATCTCACTGTTGTCCAGGTTGTTGCTTTCCTTTTCCTACAAAAGAGTATCTGCTTCTTTGTCCACATCCACCTAAAAATGTTGGATCCCATGGGGGTGAGACAATTGTAAATTGCCCCAGCGGGAGATATAACTCTCTGCCAAAACATTGTTATTACAGTTTAAAGATATGAAACTGGGCAGAGGATAAGCAGTTTAAAGCATTCTCATCTTTGAAAGCATTGCAACTATTTATGATAGAGCAATATATCATCTATTCTTTTAATTAAGGAATAGGAATGACATGTATATCATTTATCCATCATATTATACCATCATATCAAACTTTTCTTGTGACACTCATTAACTTGACATGTCACCCATGAAACATTCTTGTTTAAATCTGTTGGCCTTAGCTAATCTGCTAAACAGATAAGGAATCACATCTACCATGTACTCATATATCATTATTATAGGCATTGGGTTATTACTAATCCTGTAGTATTAATACAGGCATTGGACTACTACTAATCATGTATCATCATTACAGGCATTGAGCCTCTGCCAGGTATTGGACTCTTCCAAACTTGATTACACCGCCAAGCATTGGACACTACCAATCCTGATTTCACAGTCAGGCATTGGACTTTAACCAATCCTGATTATAGGTATTACACCTCTGCCACGTATTGGACTTCTGCAAACCTGATTACATCACCAGGAATTGGACTTTAACCAACCCTGATTACACCGCCAGGCATTGGACTTTAACCAACCCTAATTACACAGCCAGGCAGTGGACTCTAACCACTCCTGATTACAAGCTTCAAGCCTCTTCCAGGTATTAGACTCTAACCAATCCTGATTACACCGCCAGGCATTGGACTTTAACCAACCCTGATTACACAGCCAGGAAGTGGACTCTAACCACTCCTGATTACATGCTTCATACCTATGCCAGGTATTGGACTCTAACCAATCCTGATTACACCGCCAGGCAGTGGACTTTAACCACTCTTGATTTCACAGCCATGCATTGGAATTTAACCAACCCTAATTACAGGTATTACACCTTTGCCAGGTATTGGACTCTTCCAAACCTGATTACATGGATCGTGGAATATAAATTCCTTAGACCCATTATTGATCATCTTGGTGCCTCTTACTATGATACAATTATTCTCATGGCTCATAAAGCCCATAAAGCATCTTGTCATCTCTCATTAGGCAACATCTAATCATATGACTCACAGTGCCATTCAACATCTTGTCACCTATCACTAGGCAACAAAATCATTTTATCTCATGTAATATAATAGTAACACCACTATTTCCTTAATAGGGTTAGGGATTACTATTCACATCACTTTGGGGTGTCTCATGTCCCATTACCCAATTTTGGATTAGGGTTTTCCCATCTCTCATTGCTTAGGGTTTCATGCTCATATTATTAGTTCAGCTCTAATATATTACTTCACACTTCTAGGAGCATTCAAAGATATCATAAGTATATGCTTATGATCACTATTCTCATCATATATCATTAATGATCAACAATTTAAGGCATGAGTTCATTTCTCATCCTTATCATGGTATGATTACATCATACTCATTGATTTGTCTTAACCCCATTCTCAAAGTATATTAGTCAACATTTATCAAAGTACATTGAGTTCATTATATCTTTATTGTAACAATTGCATATCACACACTTCATGAGTTTCTTGTCCAAGAATATTGGATTAGATATTCATTAAGGTATGTCTACCCTGAAATGTTGAATGTGATATCTATCATGTCTTGATGTATCACTTTCTTTTCATTCCCATCTTACTTAAATTAATCAACTAACCTTGTATTAAGGTATTTCCCTCTTAATACTTCATCCTCTAACTTGTCACTTTCATCATATGGTGCATAGGTTACACATTAGAATTGTCCAACTATCTTTAATGATATTGACTTATCCAATGGTTAGACATTATTGATATAGGATAAACCATCATCAACTACTTTGGGTATTTCCAACCCATGAGATGATATTTACTCCCATTATGTAGTTTTGTATACATTACTCCTAAGAGTTTCCTATCGTCGTCTTTGTAAGATGTAAAGGGTTGTTACACATGTATAGAGTTAGATATATATAAGAGTCTAGGCATCATCTTGTCCTTTATACTCTTATTTATTAGAGTATCAACATTACCATTCATATGGTTTATCAATTTCACCCTTCATGGGTGTAACATCCTCATCTTACTTGATTATATTAGCCACACCCTATTTTAGTATAATGTCCAGCATACCATCACTAGGTTTCATATAACCTTACATGGCATTATCCTTGAGTTGAGACTTTCATCATATCATTACATCAAGGTATTACATAACATCATTCTAATTCAGGGTTTCTTATGGCATTACTCTAGATTAGGGTCTCACATTAAATCATACTTCATTAGGGTTAGAATTGCATATAGCATCTCCTTCTATTAGACTTTCACATCATATTACCCATAATTAGGGTTTACTATTCATATAAAATCACCCTCACTTAGGGTTCCTCATATTGTCATCCTGGTTTAGAGTCACAACATTGCCCTTGATTTGGGTTGCATCTGATATTACCCTAGAATTAGATTAGGGTTCAACAATCTCCTTGATTAGGGTTTCATGATCTCTTTATTAAGGATCATACCCTAATTGCTTAATCATTCATGTTGGATATGTTGAAGCTTATCCATTATATGATTATTATTCATGCAAGAAATCCTCTCTCTCATCCTCTATAAGATGATACTACTTCAGACTTAATTTAGACTAAATCAACTTAGCTTGAATGAAGAATTGACACTTAATCCATTGTGTCACTACTTTCATGATCATTAGAGATTAATTGTTCAAATATTATTAATCACCCTATATTATTAAGGGTACAATTATTATAATCATCCTTGGATTACATCATGCAATTGTTCAATTTAAACAATTGGCCTTTAACCAATTTAAGTGTTCATACAGTTTGGTTAATTAACTTCCAAACGGTCTTGGTCCTTTAGACCCCAAACGGTCTTGACCAATCAGGCCCCAAACAGTCTTGCTTGAAATACCTTCAAATGGTTTAAGACCGTTTAGACCTTCAAACGGTCTTGATCACATGGTTTGAAACCGTTTGGTAAAGTAGCACTTGAAACCATTTGACGAAGTAAGTACTTGAAACCGTTTGCTAAAGAACTCATGAGATCGATTGGGCCTCAAATAGTTTGGGATCGTTTGGTCCCAAATGGTCTGGTCCCAAATGGTCTTGAGACCGTTTGGTCCAAACCTCCTCAAAACTGAATGGACCAAAGATGGTCTCAACCACTCAAACTGATTTAGGGTTTCCAAGATTGATTCCTTCATTGATTATATTCATATAATCACTCATCAATTGAACCTATTAGTATATAGACTTTCCTGCGTTTTTACTGTCTATTTTACTCTTTTCTTTGTTATTCTTATGTCTTATTTTATCCCACATGGGTTATATCTAAACCATGTGGCTTTCTCTTGTCTTATAAAAGAGAACCATGTACTCCTTTTTTAATCACTCAATAATAAGACAATTAGCCGCAACTTCTAGATGGTATCAGAGCCTCCCGATCCTCCCTAACCCTAATCCTTCCTTCCCTCCCATCAACCCTAGCTGCCACCCTTCTCCTTCTTCCTTGTTGCGCCGCACAGCAGCATACCCCTGCTGCCACCAGCCCCTCCACCTCCTTGTCTTCGCCTCCATAGCCCCACCACTGTCCATTTCCGCCGCCCCGAGCACCCACCCTATCCTCCCTTCTCCTCTTCCCATCTTCTCTTACCCTTTGCTCACCATCTCATCCAGCTAAAGGCTCCTTTTTCGGCCTCCGTACATTTTTTGAAAAAGTTACGTACAGCCCGGTCTTTTCTAGTTCTGGCACGTTGAAGGAGTAAATCAATTTTTCGCATCTGACTGCCTGTCCCTCATGGTGGAGTGATCTTTCCTCCATGTTGGCGTAGGTTCTGTTCTTCCTTTCTGCTCTGTGAGGGTCTTCTGAGGTCCATGATTGGATCTCCTACCTACTACTACTGCTAGTCCATGTATTGGACTCCTGTTGCTGCCCTCTGCTGACGCCTGTTATTCTCTGCGCTTGTGCTACTGCTTTTTCTACTTTGGTCCGATGGCGACTTCAGATCTCCCTCGCACTCTCTATGTTACTACGGTTAAGTTGGATAGTTCCAACTATCACATATGGGCTGCCTCCTTTGAGTTGTATGTTAAATCTCAAGGTCGCTACTCCCACCTGACTACAAAAGGCCCGTCTCCTCCTGCTCATGATGCTGACGAGAAGACGAAACAAGCCTATGATCTCTGGTCCAAGGAGGACTATGGGGTCATGACATGGATGGTCAACAGCGCTGAAGCAAAGATCAGCCAGTCCCTTCTCCGTCTTCATACTGCTAAAGAAATGTGGGAGCAACTCTCCCATGTTTACTCGCACCAACAGAATCTTAAGAAGGTCTTTGAGATCTTCAAACAACTTGTCAAACGGGAGTATTCTACTACTGATTCCGTCGAGGATTACTACAACTCATGTTGTGCCCTCTGGGATGAGTTCCAAGTGTATCATCCTCTTTCTACTGACATTGATGAACTTAATCGACAGCAGAACGAACTTATGTTAGTTCAATTCCTCGCGGGCCTACCTGCTTCCTTTACTGGTGTTGTGGACCAGATTCTCTCCAGCGGCCTTGATAACCTCCTATTTTAGTAGTTTATCTTAGTCTTTTTCTTTAGTTTTCCATACTCTTTTTATGTTTATACGGTACATAAACCTAATTTTACCCCTTTTTGTAAATACATCATCAAACTAACTTTTTCCTTTTACACTTGCAGAAAAAGCACAAAAAAATCATAAAAGAATAAACCAACCTCAAGGCCGAGTGAAGCCAAACGGTCCCAAGACCGCATGGAGTTCAAACGGTCCCGAGACCGCATGAAGCCAAACGGTCCTAAGACCGCATGGAGTTCAAACGGTCCCGAGACCGCATGAAGCCAAACGGTCCCAAGACCGCATGGAGTTCAAACGGTCCCGAGACCGCATGAAGCCAAACGGTCCCAAGACCGCATGGAGTTCAAACGGTCCCGAGACCGCATGAAGCCAAACGGTCCCAAGACCGCATGGAGTTCAAACGGTCCCGAGACCGCATGAAGCCAAACGGTCCCAAGACCGCATGGAGTTCAAACGGTCCCAAGACCGCATAAAGCCAAACGGTCCCGAGACCGCATGAAGCCAAACGGTCCCAAGACCGCATGGAGTTCAAACGGTCCCAAGACCGCATAAAGCCAAATGGTCCCAAGACTGCATGGAGTTCAAACGGTCCCAAGACCGCATGGAGTTCAAACGGTCCCAAGACCGTTTGACGCCAAACGGTCTCAAGACCGTTTGACGCCAAACGGTCTCAAGACCGTTTGAACCCAAACGGTCTCCAGACCGTTTGACCTCACTCAAGGCCTATAAATAAGACCTCAAGGGCCATCCCTGAGGGAAGTCCAGACATCCAGAGGCTGCCTCTCTAGTACCAGAACAACTCCATCCACCGCCCGAGGCTGCCGGTCTGAGACTCACGTTCCATTACAAAGCTACCTTCTCTCTCATCAACAAAGAAGATGAGAGGAGAAGATCCGTCGTCAAGCAAGCCACGAAGGGTGGAGATCGTTGCTCTCTCCACCAAGGGTTCAACCTTCTCTCCTCAGTGGAGATGATGTTCTTTCTATCTCTTCTTGCCTCCTCCTTTGTTGCTCCCTCTATGAGGAGCGAGTAGTTCCATCCACTGGGGCGCGGGGACTAGCCCCGCTGCCCATGTCTTGTACTTTGTACTAAAAAGATGTTATCCTTTCGTTTTAATACTAAATCGTTCCATACATGCTTGAATGATGGCCATGTTCTTGTATGCATCTATTGTCTTTTGTTGTGGTTTGTCTACGACCGCTCTCGAGACTCGAATACCGATTTAGTGTTGGTTTCTGGTGTGTGTATCCACCACGCATCCGTTTCGGTGTCTAGGAGTGTATCTCAAAGAGTGGAGTAAACTCACTATCATCCGTTGCACTTCCATCTGTATGGAAGTAACCTTGGTAAGTCGAGGAACACGCTTTGCGAGGGGAATGATGTAAAGCATGTGACCATTTGATCGGGAATGGCTGGCGTTGCAACATTCCCACACTTCTCATAGCTAGGTTATCCGAATAGGAGACTAGGCCTATAAAGATACTATTCGATTTGATAATTATCGCTCGCTTGTTAGTTTTAGATGCACGTTTCATGAGGTTGAGTAAGATTCTCTCTTTGGAAGACTACATATCTTCATTGACACGTAGAAATGTACCGAATGAGAGCTACTTAACCCTTGAAGGATGCGATGCATTGCTCTTGTCTTATAAGGCATCGGTCTTGTGGAACATCGAAGGATGCAATGCATCGCTCTTGTCTTACGAGGCATCGGTCTTGTGGAACATCCTTGGATGCAATGCATCGCTCTTGTCTTATAAGGCATCGGTCTTGTGGAACATCCATGCATCTAGCTTATAAGTCTTGCTTGCTTAGTACATATACAATGCATGTGTAGCGGTGGTGAATACCTGCTTAACCCCAGTGATTCATCATCATTTGTTAAATCTTAGTTTTACTTGCTTTATTTACTTTTCATGCTTTAGTCTAAAAACCAATCAAAATCCAACCTTTTGATATAAGTGCCAATTAGTAAAATAACTAAGTGAAGTGTTGTACGTTTTCCATCTTGTTGCTTGCAACAAGACCGTTGTCTTTTGGGTTCGATCCTAAATCTGTACTATGATAAGGCTTCCATACTCTTATGGGGTTGGAGTTGTTATCTAAGCACCAGTTCTAGGTAAACCTAGGGAAGACATCAATCCTCTCTAGGGTTTTTGGTGATAGAATTCTGGGACTCCCATTGGAAGACTGAAAATCTTTTGGTGTAAGTCCTAGCTCCATCAAAAAATGGCGCTGTTGCCGGGGACAACGGAACGTTAGTATTTCACTTAGTTTATTTTTCTAGTTGGTTAGGATTTTTACACTTTCTTTTTGAATCATAACTCATCATCTTCTTGAAGCTTTCATATTGTCTCTATTATCTAAAGGTGTTCTCTTTTCTTTACTCAGGTAGAACCCGTATATGCAATCACTGCATAATCGAGGATTCTCCCCTGATCCGGAGTTCGACTCCGAGGTAGAGAGAAGTTTCCACCGCAGAATCCGTCTCAATCGCCAACGCGCTAGTCAAATGGCTGACGAACGGCATCAAGCCGCTTTGGTGATGGAGAGAGTCAATGCTGCTATCGCCGCACAACGGGCACAACTCATTGCAGACATCCGTGCCCAAATACAAGCGGAGATACGAGCAGAAGAGCAAGCCCGCATAAGAGCAGAGACCGAGGCTGCTCAGCTCGAATTACGAAACAAGCAACTGAGGGACTATGCTGTCCCGAAGAATTACGAAGACAACCACCCGGTCCGGCCTCCGATCATCAACATCCCAAACTTTGAGATTCGGACCCAGTGGATCCAGATTATGCAAGGAATTTCCTTCTCAGGAGGTTCAGGAGACGATTGCATGGACCATTTGAAACGGTTTAAGGCATTATGCCGCCTGGTCCCGCAAGCTGGTATTGCTTTCGACGCAATAATTCTCCACCTATTTCATTTCACCTTATCTGGAAGGGCCTTGAGTTGGTACAACTCATTGGACAGAGAACCCATCATAACCACTTGGGCCCCTCTAGAGGAAAAATTCTTGGAGAAGTTCTTTCCACCCTCGCTGACCTATGAAATCAGAGGGCAGATCAACCATTTCTCCCAGCTACCTGGAGAAACCCTCGCTGAGGCATGGGAAAGATTCAAGGAACTTCTACGCAAATTCCCTCATCATGGAATTTCACAGAATCAATTGATTGAAACTTTTTATCGGGGGGTAAGCGATGACATTAAACAGTTCCTAGATTCCTCGTCTGGAGGAAATTTCATGAGGAAAAACTATGAAGATGCCTGGAAAATCGTTACTTTAGGAGCTGAAAACCAGTCCAACTGGGGGCGGTCAGCCGGAAAAGGCGTCCTTAAAGTCTTTAAAGCTGAGGAATCTATGGAACTAAAGTCAATAGCCGAGGCTTTGACGACAATCGCTCATAAACAGCAAACCCTCGAAACAACTCTAGGGGAAATTGATAAGAAGAAAACCCCGTTGGTTCATCAAGTCAAAGCCGTCACAGGATCCTGTGAAGCTTGTCATGCTTCGGATCATCCGACTCTTTCCTGCGGAATGCTCTATAATGTGATGATGGATCTGCATCCACCACCACAATCCTATGAGGCCATCACTAATCAGGCTGAAGATCAGATTCCAGAGCAAGTCAACTCCATCCATACTATTCCCGGACAAGTTTATTATAATCCCAGTCAACCAAGGAACCATCCTGGGTTCCAGTATGGGAATCCCTCTGGAACTGTGAATCCGCAACATCAGACACAAGGGGGACTTGACAGTAGGCTGCCTCCTGGATTTCCAAACAATTTTAACCAAAATCAAGGGAACCCAAGGAACAATTTCCCTAGGGCTAACTACCCTAGAAATCAATCAGCCTACTATCAGTACACTCATCCCCTGCTTCACCCGCAATTGCATATTCAACAGTCTCAACAACAAAACCCTCAGAAAAATGTCACTGCACAACCGGAAGATGAGCTATCTTTGATAAAAAAAAATGCTTCAGTCTCAGCAAACCATGTTGGCCAACCATCAAGCTCAACAGAAGGCAGTTGAAGCACAGCTTGCCCAGATTTCTGCACAATTGAAACCCCCAACATGCACTTTTGATGGGCAGCCTGATCCAAACTCTAAATACGGGCAAAATAAACACGAATAGCTGAATGCCGTCACCACAAGGTCGGGACGCATTCTTCCTGAACCCATCAAGATCACTCTATATGATGATGATGTGCCCACTTTTATGACGAAAGAGATCTCGCAACAAGAGATTGGGAAATCCCCCGAAGGCACAGAGGACAAAAGCAAAGAGCATGTACCTGTAGAATCCAAGGTCCCGCAATTCAAACCAAGGATTCCGTATCCAGGCAGACTGTAAGAAACAAAAATGGACGCCAGGTTTCAGAAATTCAAGGAAGCAATGAAGAAACTTTATATTGACATCCCACTCCTTGACGCTCTATCCGAAGTACCAGCATGGGCAAGATATCTCAAAACTTTGCTATCACGTAAGTATATCACCAAAGAGCAGGAAACCGTCAAGCTCGCTCAAACCACTTCTGACATCATCTTGAACAAACTACCCAAAAAGAAGAAGGACCTAGGTTCCTTCGGAATCCAATGTTGCATTGGAAATGCATCCACAAAGAAAGGATTGGATGACCTCGGGGCTAGTATATCCATTATGCCCTACTCAATGTGCCAACGCCTTGGTTTCACTGACCTGCTGCCTACAGCAATGACTATTCAACTAGCCGACTCCACCATAACCGCACCGTTGGGAATCATCGAAGATATCCCAGTAAGGATAGGGAAGGATGCCTACGTTCCATGTGATTTTGTCATCATGGATATTAAAGAAGACTTAAGGTATCCGATCATTTTCGGTAGGCCTTTCCTAGCTACAGCCAGAGCGCTAATCGATGTCGAAGCCGGAACCATCATTCTTAGGCTCGGGAAAGAAGCAATTCAATTCCGCGTCCTTGATAGCATGAAAGGTCCCAGCATCCAAGAAGAAGTCTTTCTTTTAGACGCAATTCAACAAATGTCGCAATTAGAAATCTCCGAGCCAATTGACGAACTTGAGAATGCTCTTATCAATCCAGAAGTTGAATTCTCTGCAAATGAACTAGTCCAGCAATGCATCCAATACCTAGAAAAGATAGAAGAAGCACCAAAGGCTACTTTTGAAGAGCTTAAAGCCATCACTACCATTGAAGCAGCAGAACCATCAAAAACCCCTGAATTGAAGACTTTACCTACAGGGCTTAAATATGTTTTCCTGGATAAGGAAGAGCTATGCCCAGTTATTATCAGCTCCACCCTTACCGAAGACCAAGAAGTCAAACTTCTGGACAAACTAAGGAGGCACAAAAAGATCATTGGTTATAAAATAACCGACCTCACAGGCATAAACCCGGCTCTGTGTATGCATAAGCTTCCTATGGTTGAAGAATTTAAACCCACTCGTGAACATCAAAGAAAATTGAACCCAAATTTGAAAGAGGTAGTCCGTTTGGAAGTCCTCAAACTACTCAAAGCTGGCATGATCTATCCTATCTCTGACTCTCAGTGGGTCAGTCCAGTTCAAGTTGTCCCAAAGAAAGGGGGCACTACTGTAGTGATCAACGATAAAAATGAGCTCGTACCTACTAGGACTGTAACGGGGTGGCGAATGTGCATCGATTATAGGAAGTTGAATAAAGCTACAAGAAAAGACCACTACCCTCTACCCTTCCTTGACGAAGTCCTAGAGCGCTTGGCCCACCAAAAGTATTTCTGTTATCTCGATGGTTACTCCGGGTTCTACCAAATACCCATACATCCAGAGGACCAAGAAAAAACCACCTTCACTTGTCCCTTTGGGACATATGCTTTCAGAAGAATGCCGTTCGGGCTATGTAACGCTCCTGCTACTTTCCAACGCTGCATGTCTGCCATCTTCGCCGGATTAACCGAATCTGTTATGGAAGTCTTTATGGATGATTTCTCTGTCTATGGATATTCTTTCGATAACTGTCTAAATAATCTTGAACGAGTCCTGCAACGTTGCAAGGAAACGAACCTTATCCTGAATTGGGAAAAATGTCATTTCATGGTAACAGAAGGTATCGTCCTCGGACATAGAGTAAGTGATAGGGGAATTGAGGTCGACAAAGCAAAGATTGATGTTATCTCAAAGTTGTCACCTCCGAAGGACATAAGGGGCGTTCGAGCTTTCCTAGGTCATGCAGGGTTCTACAGAAGGTTCATCAAAGATTTCTCGAAAATAGCTAAACCCATGACCCAACTCCTGAAAAAAGATGCCGAGTTCGTTTTCGACCAAGAATGCATGCGAAGTTTCTCTACCCTTAAAGAAGCATTAATTTCCGCACCTATTCTAAGGGCTCCAGACTGGTCGCAACCATTCGAAATCATGTGCGACGCAAGTGATTATGCCATAGGAGCCGTTTTAGGACAACGGATCGATAAGAAACCCTATGTCATCTACTATGCATCAAAAACGCTTGACGAAGCACAGAAAAACTACACGACCACGGAAAAAGAGTTTTTGGCTATCATCTACGCCTTTGAAAAATTCCGCTCTTACCTGATCGGCTCTAAAGTCATCGTCTACACTGACCATTCTGCTATCCGACATCTGATCCAGAAACAGGACGCCAAACCCAGGCTCATCCGCTGGGTATTAATGCTTCAAGAATTTGACCTAGAAATCAAAGATAAAAGTGGCGTAGAGAACGTTGTAGCCGATCACCTCAGCAGAATCGAGGTTGAAGAAAAAGATAAAATCCCTATCAGGGATTCTCTTCCTGATGATCAGCTTATGAAGGCCACTCATAGTTTTCCTTGGTTTGCTGATATCGTCAATTATCTAGCCACAGGGATCATCCACCCGTCTGCTTCATATCAGGATAAAAGGAAATTCCTTCATGATATAAAACGTTATCATTGGGACGAACCCTACTTATTTTACCTCTGTGCCGACGGACTTTTTCGCCGGTGCCTTCCAGAAGAAGAAATAACCTCAGTTTTGGAACACTGCCACTCCGGACCCACGGGGGGCACATGGGAGCCAAGAAAACTGCCATAAAAGTTCTACAATCTGGTTTCTTTTGGCCCACCATATCAAAAGACTCACATGATTTTGTCAAAGCCTGTGATAAATGCCAATTTTCGGGCAACATATCAAAAAGGGATGAAATGCCTCTTACCATGTGGTAGGAAATTGAACTGTTTGATGTATGGGGGGTAGACTACATGGGACCTTTCCCTTCATCATATGGCTTCTCTTACATTTTGGTCGCAGTGGATTACGTCTCAAAGTGGGTCGAAGCTATACCCACCGTATCCAATGACTCCAAACATGTTGTCAAATTGTTCAAAGACACTATTTTTCCGAGATTTGGAGTTCCAAGAACGGTCATATCTGATGGCGGGACCCATTTCCTGGAACGAAGTTTCGAAGCGTTACTGAGAAAATACGGAGTCCATCACAAAGTTGCCACACCTTACCACCCACAAACTAGTGGCCAGGTAGAAGTATCCAATAGACAGATAAAAGTGATTCTTGAAAAAATAGTGAATAAAAACTGCACTGATTGGTCCACCAAACTTCCTGACGCCCTCTGGGCATACCGTACTGCTTACAAAACAGCAATTGGAACAACTCCGTTTCGTTTGGTGTACGGCAAATCATGTCATCTTCCAGTAGAACTGGAACATAAATCCTGGTGGGCCATCAAGCAACTAAACTTCGACCTTAAAAGCGCAGGGGAGAACAGACAACTCCAGCTACAGGAGCTAGAAGAACTCCGAATGACAGCATATCACAGTGCCAGAATCTATAAAGAGCAAACAAAAATGTGGCACGATGGACATCTTAAGAGAAAAGATATCGCCGTTGGCGACAAAGTGCTCTTATTCAACTCCAAGCTCAGATTATTCCCCGGAAAGCTCCGAACAAAATGGTCCGGACCCTTCACCATAAAACATATCTACCCAACTGGAGCCGCCATTATCATCGACAACAACGGAGGAGAACGAACGGTTAACGGGCACCGTTTAAAAAGATACTACACTCAGGAAGACAAAACACATCAACAAACCCTCGATATCAGAGATGCTACGCCCACAGCATAACAACCTTACAGTTTCGTCGAGCCAGTGACGTAAAACCAAGGCGCTTCTTGGGAGGCAACCCAAGACCTCAGTATCACCTTCTCTAATTTCTAGTCTTTTATTTTTCTTTTGAATTTGTTTTGCTTTCTTTAAGTTCTTTCATCATTAATCTAAAAATACAAAAAAATCTACATAATCAAAACTACAAAAACAATACATAAAACAAACAACATAAAAATTCATAAACCAAAATACAAAAAAATAATATACATACTCAAAAACAAACATAAAAATATACAAACCCTTTGTGCCCCTCCAAACGGTCTCCAAACCGTTTGGAGCCAAACGGTCTTGAAACCGTTTGGACTCCAAACGGTCTTCAAACCGTTTGGAACCAAACGGTCCTCAAACCACTTGGGACCAAACGGTCCTCAAACCGTTTGGGACCAAACGGTCCTGAAACCGTTTGGGACCAAACGGTCCTCAAACCGTTTGGGACCAAACGGTCCTGAAACCGTTTGGGACCAAAACGGTCTTGAAACCGCTTGGGACCAAGCGGTCTTCAAACTGTTTGGAATACAAAAGGTCACCCACCTATCACTATAAATATCGACCCTACCCCTCCGTCTTTCTCTCTTCGAACCTTCGATTTCTCCAGAATTTTCGTGCGAAGAGCTTCCCTTTTTGCTCCTGTTGCATCCGCACAAAGTCACCCTTCCGTCCACCTTCCGCAATGTAGTCTGGTGACTCCACGCTGCTCATTCCATCGCCAGTCGCTGCTTACGTTGCCATCGCCGTCATTATCGACTGACTTCACCGACTCTTCCACCGCTTTCATCACCGTCGCCGTTCTCTCATCATTTTCGTCTTTGTCGAAGGCGCCGGCGCGTTCTTCACCTTCGCGTCGTTCCACCTTCTCCCGCGCCGGCGACCTGCGACTCTTCACTTTCCAAACGGTCTTGAAACTGTTTGGGGCCAAACGGTCCTCAAACCGTTTGGAACCAAATGGTCTTGAAACCGTTTGAGGCCAAACGGTCCTCAAAACCGTTTGGAACCAAACGATCCTGAAACCGTTTGGGACCAAACGGTCTTGAAACCGTTTGGAACCAAACGGTCTTGAAACCGTTTGGAACCAAACGGTCCTGAAACCGTTCGGTCTTCGTTTCCTTTTTGCTTTCACAAAATGTAAAAGATATAACTACATATCAAATTTAAACTGTCTCAAATCTTCTCTAAATTACGAAACTCATACTTTTTTCAGAAGTGGCGTCAAACAAGGCTTCCGGATCCGGAACTACCCCTGCTCCGACAAGGGAGCAGATGATGGAGGAGCGAGACAGACTCATACAAATAAGGGACACTTACAACACCACCAGAGCCGTCCCTCCCAAGACCAAGATCATTGACGTCCTGTGTAAAATAACCCGCCTCACCAAATGCCTGGGTGAGGCTCCTGAAGAAGACGTCGAGCACATCTTTTCGAACGATGATGAAGGTTCGGACTACACACCGAACCCCGATGAAGACTCCTCTGCCCAAGAGACAGAGGGAAAGCGCAAGGCTGCAACATCATGTCTTTTCTAAAAATACTTACTTGCGCATTCCCTCTCAATTTGTGAAGCTGAACAACATTTGGGGAATTGGTCGAGCATTGCTTAGTTATTCAGCAAAGCAGTTTCCCGTAAAACTTTTTCACTATCAGGATGGGAACCGTAGGATATCCAAAATGGGTGTTGGTTGGTATGACTTTCAGATAGAAAACGATCTGAGGATTGGAGATGTATTTGTATTTGAGCTACTTCTGAAGGACAAAGATATCATGAACTTTTGTGTAACCAAGCAGCACCTATCAAGCAGCACTTGCAACAAAGACCATCCTCCAGTTAGTGGCAACATGGAAGATGGAATCAATATTGAGAATAGCAGCTACCTGACTTAACCCATGGATGATGAAGTAGGACATCCCAAGGAAACTGATGTCGAAGGCAGCGGCTACCACAGTAACTTGAAGTATGATCAAGCAAAGGATCTGCTAGACAATATCAAGACAAAATTGCAAAAGAGTGCGCTGCGAAATTAATGGAGCTCCTGAGTCAGCACTCCAAGGCATACAGCAAAGAGCACTTCAATCGCCCAGCCTTCTGCCACAAATGCCCCCATCTTTACGAGGGCAATTCGCATCCACTCTACTCCGATCTCCAGGGGCTACCGAAAATCTGCCTTAACTCGCAGCCCTTGTTCTAATGACTTCTCAACCTATCACTTTGCCACTCTGGGGACAGAGTGTGTGATAAGTTAGGGGGGATTCATTAGACAAGGGCTAGGTATCAACTTCTATACTCCCTAAAGATATATATATATATATAGTCACCTCAACTAACTCTAGAATCATATTAGTCTTACAAATAAATAGCACTCAGACATCAAATGGCGATTTATCAATTCCCACCTACTATGGATCCCATATTTTTGCTTCAATTCTTTATCTGACTCTCCACAGGTCAAAATCAGGGCAGAAATAAGCCGAGATCTCGAGGATGAGAGGGAAATTAGGCAACTTCCGAATCAAAAAGTGCTGCAAGTGGACCACAAACCAAATAAGTGCATGCTGAAAAACTTTAAGACAACTTTCCTCTCTTCAAAATAAAAGACGCTTGGCCGCCCAAAATAAATCCTCATTCCAAAACCCAAGCCTGTGAGTTTTTGAATAAAAGCCAGAGAGACGAATAAAATCATGAGAGTTGTGCCACGCATAAGGACCTATATGAAGAACTGATAAAGGGCTCACCCGGCCGGCACATTCCGCTGCCCTCACAAAGGCAGATGTGTCGCGTCCGGTAGTGAAACCCTAAAAGTTCCAAGTATATGAAAAGGCTCATAAAGGACTTGCCCGGCCGGTACATTCAGCTGCCCTCATAAAGGCAGATGTGTCGTGCCCGGTAGTGAGATCCTAAAAAGCATAGACAGCCCCTCCCCCACTCGAAGGGGAGCTACACTTCAAAGCCTTTAGCCAACCCTCATACCCTCTCTAGCTTCCAGTAGGTTTCCAGAGAGGTATAAAGTTGATTAGAGTCAACGGCATGCACAAATAAATGTGATCCCAAGGCAAATTTTGAGATACGGAAAAACCCTGAGATCCAAGCAACTCTCGAAATCCAAAAGAATCAAGGCATGCAATAAGCCTCGATATGACCCCTGGGGAACTCAGGTCAAGAATTGAAGCAAGAGTATGGAGACCCTAATTAAGATCGCCTCGCCATTTCATGTCTCAGCTCTATCTAACTTGAGGACAAGCTAGACTCTAAGTTAGGGGGGGTGATAACCTCCTATTTTAGTAGTTTATCTTAGTCTTTTTCTTTAGTTTTCCATACTCTTTTTATGTTTATATGGTACATAAACCTAATTTTACCCCTTTTTGTAAATACATCATCAAACTAACTTTTTCCTTTTACACTTGCAGAAAAAGCACAAAAAAATCATAAAAGAATAAACCAACCGCAAGGCCGAGTGAAGCCAAACGGTCCCAAGACCGCATGGAGTTCAAACGGTCCCGAGACCGCATGAAGCCAAACGGTCCTAAGACCGCATGGAGTTCAAACGGTCCCGAGACCGCATGAAGCCAAACGGTCCCAAGACCGCATGGAGTTCAAACGGTCCCGAGACCGCATGAAGCCAAACGGTCCCAAGACCGCATGGAGTTCAAACGGTCCCGAGACCGCATGAAGCCAAACGGTCCCAAGACCGCATGGAGTTCAAACGGTCCCGAGACCGCATGAAGCCAAACGGTCCCAAGACCGCATGGAGTTCAAACGGTCCCAAGACCGCATAAAGCCAAACGGTCCCGAGACCGCATGAAGCCAAACGGTCCCAAGACCGCATGGAGTTCAAACGGTCCCAAGACCGCATAAAGCCAAACGGTCCCAAGACCGCATGGAGTTCAAACGGTCCCAAGACCGCATGGAGTTCAAACGGTCCCAAGACCGTTTGACGCCAAACGGTCTCAAGACCGTTTGACGCCAAACGGTCTCAAGACCGTTTGACCCCAAACGGTCTCCAGACCGTTTGACCTCACTCAAGGCCTATAAATAAGACCTCAAGGGCCATCCCTGAGGGAAGTCCAGACGTCCAGAGGCTGCCTCTCTAGTACCAGAACAACTCCATCCACCGCCCGAGGCTGCCGGTCTGAGACTCACGTTCCATTACAAAGCTACCTTCTCTCTCATCAACAAAGAAGGTGAGAGGAGAAGATCCGTCGTCAAGCAAGCCACGAAGGGTGGAGATCGTTGCTCTCTCCACCAAGGGTTCAACCTTCTCTCCTCAGTGGAGATGATGTTCTTTCTATCTCTTCTTGCCTCCTCCTTTGTTGCTCCCTCTATGAGGAGCGAGTAGTTCCATCCACTGGGGCGCGGGGACTAGCCCCGCTGCCCATGTCTTGTACTTTGTACTAAAAAGATGTTATCCTTTCGTTTTAATACTAAATCGTTCCATACATGCTTGAATGATGGCCACGTTCTTGTATGCATCTATTGTCTTTTGTTGTGGTTTGTCTACAACCGCTCTCGAGACTCGAATACCGATTTAGTGTTGGTTTCTGGTGTGTGTATCCACCACGCATCCGTTTCGGTGTCTAGGAGTGTATCTCAAAGAGTGGAGTAAACTCACTATCATCCATTGCACTTCCATCTGTATGGAAGTAACCTTGGTAAGTCGAGGAACACGCTTTGCGAGGGGAATGATGTAAAGCATGTGACCATTTGATCGGGAATGGCTGGCGTTGCAACATTCCCGCACTTCTCATAGCTAGGTTATCCGAATAGGAGACTAGGCCTACAAAGATACTATTCGATTTGATAATTATCGCTCGCTTGTTAGTTTTAGATGCACGTTTCATGAGGTTGAGTAAGATTCTCTCTTTGGAAGACTACATATCTTCATTGACACGTAGAAATGTACCGAATAAGAGCTACTTAACCCTTGAAGGATGCGATGCATTGCTCTTGTCTTATAAGGCATCGGTCTTGTGGAACATCGAAGGATGCAATGCATCGCTCTTGTCTTACGAGGCATCGGTCTTGTGGAACATCCTTGGATGCAATGCATCGCTCTTGTCTTATAAGGCATCGGTCTTGTGGAACATCCATGCATCTAGCTTATAAGTCTTGCTTGCTTAGTACATATACAATGCATGTGTAGCGGTGGTGAATACCTGCTTAACCCCAGTGATTCATCATCATTTGTTAAATCTTAGTTTTACTTGCTTTATTTACTTTTCATGCTTTAGTCTAAAAACCAATCAAAATCCAACCTTTTGATATAAGTGCCAATTAGTAAAATAACTAAGTGAAGTGATGTACGTTTTCCATCTTGTTGCTTGCAACAAGACCGTTGTCTTTTGGGTTCGATCCTAAATCTATACTATGATAAGGCTTCCATACTCTTATGGGGTTGGAGTTGTTATCTAAGCACCAGTTCTAGGTAAACCTAGGGAAGACATCAATCCTCTCTAGGGTTTTTGGTGATAGAATTCTGGGACTCCCATTGGAAGACTGAAAATCTTTTGGTGTAAGTCCTAGCTCCATCAGGTCTTTTACCCACTCTCCGCGATGTGCTCAAAAGGGTCCAGCGCCTACCTTCTGTGTCCCAGTCCGTGCTTGACTCTTCTGATGGCGCAGCCCTCGCTGTCCGCTCTGGTGATTCCTTTCGTGGTCGCGGTCATGGCAGATGTCGTGTCCGTGGAGGACGTTCTTCTTCTCCTGGCCGTGGCTCTGGATCTGATCTTGTTGAGTCCCGCTACTGCACTCACTGCAAGCGCACCAACCATACTGAAGATCGTTGTTGGATCAAATATGGCAAACCTAACTGGGCCAATAAAGTGACATCTGATCAGACTGAACCTACTCCACTGACAGCTGATTGGATCCGCTCAGAATTTGAAAAACTGCTACAAGCTCATCTGGCGTCTTCTACTGAGGATTCAAATGTTGGTAGTGCCGCCCTTCTGACTACGTCTGGTAAAAACTCCTAGGTGATTGACTCTGGTGTGACTTCTCATATATCTGGAAATCCTAATTTATTCTCTAAACTGCACAAGACTTCTTTTATACCTCCTATTACTTTAGCTGATGGTTCTAAATCACCTGTTACTAGCATTGGTGATATTTTCTCCACTAGTCGTCTGCCTCTGCGCTCCACTCTTTATGTCCCGAAATTTTCTCTTAATTTACTATCTGTCAGTAAAATTGTGAAGAGTCTTCGTTGCTCAATTACGTTTAACCCAGATGGTGTTTTGTTTCAGGATCTACGCACGAGGATGACGATTGGTTCAGGCCATGAGGGACCGGATGGACTCTACTACTTGGGCAATCCAAAGACAACTACATATTTGACTTCATCTGTAGCAGGCATCCAGTGGCATTATAGATTGGGCCATCCTTCTGTTGCGAAGTTAAAATCCTTGTTACCTAATGTAGTTAGTTCTGATTTTCATTGTGAGACATGTCAGCTTGGCAAGCAAACTCGTGCTACCTTTTCCCAAAAATTTTGTATTAGTTCTAAAGCACCTTTTGATATTATAAATGCTGACGTTTGGTGTTATGACCCGTTTCAAAGCTTATCGGTAAGCATCATGATTTGAGCATAATTAAAGTTATTTGAGTTAACCTAAGTGCTCATGTGATGGTTAGTGCATTAATAACTTGATTTAGTTGAATCAAGCACATAAGATCAATTAGTGCATAATTAAGATGATTAAGTTGAGTAAAGTGATTTTTGGATGCAATTGAAATTTCGAACTAGTAAAATAGTATAATTAGCATGATATATTGCTCTGAGGGCGTAGAGAATTTTGTGCTTGAAATATTGCAAGAAGAATCGATCAAGTTGGACCCCCGCGGCCATAGTTATGGCAATTATAAGAATTCTGGACTGGAATGCAATTTTTCCAGAATTTGTTTTTCATTTAGTGGGTCGGTTGCTTTCCTTTCCTTTATCTTTTCTTCAATTTCACCCGATACAACAGAGAACAGTGAGCAGCGCAGAGCCGACCTCCGCGGCAAGAAGAACGAAGGGGCGATTTCCCCTTTTTGCTCCGACCAGCAACAATATCTTCTCCCTCTTCTTCTTTTCTTCCTCCTCTCCCTCCTCCGTTAGCCATCCATAGCCTAGCTACCCTACACCTTTGGCCTGCGGCCAGTTCACAGCAGCTAGTTGCTGCGGCAAGGCTATAGGGAGGCTGATTTGAGCTCCGAAATTGAGAACACAGCAAGGTGTGCAGTTCCTAACCATGAGTTAGCCGTTGATTTGGTCTGTTTTCAACCAACATGTGAAGGAATTGCACTGACGGGTTGCGGGAACGTGAACAGTGCAAATTTCCAAGGTAAAAGACAATCCGATTTTGCCCGGAATCAGACTCTAGACGCAATTCCGGACGAACCCGGACAGTCCGAAACGCGGTGAGTAGGAGTTCATTTAGTTATCATCATTTAACTCCTTCGTTGGAATTTTTCGATAAATTGTGCATTTTTGCACTGATATCAGTGGTTATCAGGCGTTTTATCGGTATTTGATGAAACTTGAATTTTATTTTATAAATTGCTTCTGTATGATTATACATGATATAGAATAGCTTCTGATCAGTGTAGAACAGTTCAATGATTTTATTTGGTGCAATGGAAACCAAAAGTGCTTGATACAATTACTTGAATAGAAATATTGTTGTGTATGTTTTGGATAATTTAGATATTTGACTAGCTCTGAGAATGCTTTTGTACCGGTTGAGTAGTTTGTTGAATGTGAGTGACAGTTCATTCAGAAATCATTATTTAACTCAAATTAAGTGCTTAATTGCTTCATGTTTAAAGATGACAATTGATGTATATGTGTTTTCAAGTGATGCTCAGAATGTCAAATAAGTATGAAATGTGATATTCCTGTTTAAGTGTTTATATGTTAATCAGTTAATAGACTTAGGTGTCCTAACACCGTAGAACCCCATTGCGCGGTCTGTACCTTTGGGGTAAAACGGTCAGCCCTGGGGATACGCCCAGGCATCGGAGACTCGTGTCCAACAAATACTGAATGTCTCGGTGACACGAAGTCTGAGAGGTAGGATCCCGGTCAGCCCTGGGGATACGCCCAGGCATCGGAGATCCGAGAGAATGTCCCGGTCAGCCCTGGGGATATGCCCAGGCATCGGAGACAATGTCCCGGTCAGTCCTGGGGATACGCCCAGGCATCGGAGACTTAGAGACCCTCCGACTGTGCACTACAGGTTGCGGGAGGAGTCCAGAGCACTCAGAGTTAGTGCAGTGAGGCCTTGTGAGCCTGAGAGTCCTGTGCAGACCAAGACGAGAAGTCAGACTTAGCATTTCCCGGGTGTGTCGCTAAGTCTTGTACGGTGGGATCGTAGTTCGCTACAGATCTTCATATGCAGAGTGCACTGCATATGTTTGGGGCATAACTAAAATGTAATAATATAGGATCACAGTAAATTTAATATGTTAAGAGATTTGAACTTCTGTGCCAATTCTCTATAACTATTTATTTGTTTAAAATATTTGTTGTTGCGTAGAAATGTGATTATTATCTGTAAATCTGCTATGTCATTAGAACTGCCCTGCTTAGTACTGCACTTATGCTTTATTTAAATTTTATATATCTGATGAGTTGTTTAGTGATAGCTAAATGAAATGCTATTTACTGAGCGAGTAGGCTCACTCCTCTACTCAAACATTTTCAGGTCAACAACAGCATCAAGAATCTGAAGGATCTTTCCATCCTAGTTTTTGACAGTAGAAGGTATATGTAGTTAGTTTAGTTAGAGGTCTCTTAGTCCTTTCCCCTCGATCCTTGGGACATGGTGTGGGTGAGAGAGAGTATGTATGGCGAATGAGTAAAAGATGTAAATTAGCTGTTATCTTTTACTTTTTGTTAAACAATGTTACATGTTGTAAACTCTGTTTATGTTCTCTAGCCAGTTTAATTGAAATGCTTCCGCAATAGTTATTTATGTTTAGTTTACAGCAATAATCTGGATATCATTACGAGGTTTTAAAAAGAAAAAGTTCTCAGCGATTTGTTTATGTAATAATCCCTCCGTCGCGCCCTAATCTCGTGATTAGTGATTAGTGTGAGATCGAGGTGTGACATTTGGGGCCCATGTTCTGTGTCGAGCACTTCTGGTTTTAAATATTTTCTGAGCTTCATTGATGATTTTTCTAGAACAACATGGTTATTTTTTCTTAAAGATAGATATACTATTCTTGAAAAAATTACTGACTTTTTTGCTGAGATCCGCACTCAATTTGCTAAGCCTATAAAAAAAATTTGCACTGATAATGCGTTGGAATTCATGCAAGCCTCTGTTAGCACCTTTTGTCGTCGTCAGGGCACCATCCACCAAACTTCCTGTGCTTATACCCCACAACAAAATGGTGTCACTGAACGCAAGAATCGTCATCTTCTCGAAGTTGCTCGTACCCTTCTTTTTCACTACCATGTTCCCCAGTCTTTTTGGCCCGAGGTGATATCCACTACCTGTTATCTTATTAACCGCATGCCCTCCTCTGTGCTCGGAAATCAGATTCCTTTTCAGGTTCTGTTTCCCGATGCGCCTCTTTTTTCTGTCCCGCCTCGCATATTTGGGAGCACATGTTTTGTTAAGAACCTTTGGCCAGGCCTTACTAAATTGGATCCTAGAGCGACTAAGTGTGTTTTCCTAGGGTACTCTCGCACTCAAAAGGGGTACCGATGCTATGATCCTGTTTCTAAAAAGTGGTTTGTATCTGCGGATGTGGTATTTTTTTAGCATATGCCTTTCTACTCTTCGGCTGGTTCTGCGCTCACTTCGGATTTACTAGTGGACACGCCTTTACCTGTGGTGGATGATTTGGCTGATAATTTTGATGCTCCGAGTGAAAAGCCACCTCTGAAAGTTTATCACAGAAGACCGAAGCCGACAGCTCCCTCTATGGCCTCTCCATCATCCTCATCCTCTGTGCCAGATCAAACACCTTCGTAGGAATTTTCTGATCTTGATATTCCTATTAGTCTGAGGAAAGGGACAAGAACGTGCACTATGCATCCGATTGGGAATTTTTGCTCTACTGCTAATTTGGGTGCTAATTTTGCTAACTTCACTGCGGCTCTTTCTGCTATATATGTTCCTACAACTGCTGCTCAGGCTCTTAGACATCCTGCATGGCGTTAGGCTATGGAAGAAGAAATGAAGGCCCTTACATAATGAAATACATGGGCCCTTGTTGATCCACCTGTTGCTTGCTCTCCAGTTGGTTGTCGCTGGGTCTTCACAGTCAAATACCAGCCAGACGGTACTGTTGAACGGCTTAAGGTGAGACTTGTGGCAAAGGGGTATACACAGACCTATGGGGTCGACTACTTCGAGACTTTCTCTCCAGTTGTGCGCCTGAACTCTGTGAGAATTTTGATTTCTGTTGCTATAAATTCTAACTGGCCTCTATATCAACTTGATGTCAAGAATGCTTTCCTGTATGGTGACCTTCATGAAGAAGTATACATGTCACAACCCCCCGGTTTTGTGTGTCAGGGGGAGTCCTCTAAAGTTTGCAGGTTGAAAAAGGCAATTTATGGCTTGAAACAGAGCCCTCGAGCTTGGTTTGACAAGCTCAGCATTATTCTTCAGAAATTCTCTTTCTGGCGCTCCCCGTCAGATCATTCTGTTTTTGTGAAAAATACTACTGCAGGCATTGTTGTCCTTATTGTTTATGTTGACGACATTATTCTTTCCGGAAGTGATCTTACTGGTATTCAGTCAACAAAGTGCTATCTGGAGAAACACTTCATCACCAAGGATCTCGCCTCGCTATGGTATTTTCTTGGGATAGAGGTGTCCCGGTCTTCTTCTGGTCTCTGCTTATCTCAGCGGAAGTATGTTCTGGACCTACTATCTGAAACTGGTCTTCTAGGTGCTAAATCTACTAGCACACCTCTAGATCCGAACACCGACTGGGATGATGAGAATTCTCCTGCTTATCCTGACAATCATCAGTATCGAAGAATGGTTGGTAAACGCATCTATCTTACTGTTACACAGGCTGATATTACTGTTGTGGTTGGACTCGTTATTCGTTACTTGGATAAACCTCAGCAATGCCATTGGGATGATGTCTGCCATATTCTGAAATATCTGAAAAGTTCTCCTGGAAAAGGTCTGCTTTACGAAAAAACATGGGCACTGCAAACTTCTTGGCTATTCTGACTCTGATTATGCTGGCAGCAAGGTTGATCGTCGCTCTACTTCTGGCTACTGCACCTTTATGGGAGGCAACCTTGTCACTTGGCGAAGAAAGAAGCAGTCTGTTGTTGCTCGCTCTAGTGCTGAAGTTGAGTATCGTGCCATGGCGCACACTACCTGTGAACTGTTCTAGATTAGGAGCTTGCTGAAGGACTTTGGTATTTCTGATTCGTCTCCTATTCCAATGTATTGTGACAACAAAGCAGCTACTTTCATTTCCAGTAATCCTACTTTCCATGAGCGGACCAAGCACATTGAGGTGGATTGTCATTTCGTCCACGAAGTTGTTCTATCGGGCCAAATCTCTACTCCCTACATTCATACGTCTGATCAGGTGGCTGACATCTTCACAAAGATTCTACCAAAGACGAGGTTCACTGCTATGACATCCAAGTTGGGCATGATAGACATCTACGCTCCAGCTTGAGGGGGAGTATTAGTATATAGACTTCCCTATGTTTTTACTGTCTATTTTACTCTTTTCTTTGTTATTCTTATGTCTTGTTTTATCCCACATGGGTTATATCTAAACCATGTGGCTTTCTCTTGTCTTATAAAAGAGAACCATGTACTCCTTTTTTAATCACTCAATAATAAGACAATTAGCTGCAACTTCTAGAGAACCTAACACCATGCTTCAATCGAACTTAATAGATCATCCTTCAACTGATTTAACCCTCATTTGATCATCAATTAGGGTTTTGAATCAATTGGATTAGGGATTGAAATCAATGAACCTTCAATATTAGTCATTGTATTATTAATCACTTTGAAACTATTGGACCATCATTCAAATTAGACATGACCAGACCTCAAACGGTCTTGAGGTCGTTTGGATGACCTCCAAACAGTCTTGAGACCGTTTTCCCATCAAATCATCAAAATCCATGACCTCCAATTAGGGTTTGGGTCATTGGATTGATCATCAGATCAGTACTTAATTGCATTTCAATTTGGTATCTCTAGCCCTTCCAAAACTCAACCATACTTAAACCTAGACCTCCAAACGGTCTTGGGTGACCCTCAAATGGTCTTGAGACCGTTTGGGTGATCCCCAAATGGTTTTGAAACCATTTGGGCTAATCAACCCAAAGTTCCAAGTCAATTGATTATGAAATCAGCACTTAACCCGATTAGGGTTTGGTGATTGATTGTCCTTCAACTCATGAACCAATTGGAACTAATAAATTATAATTAGTGGTTCATTAACCAACATTATTATCAACAAATCGCCAAATGGTCAACCATGGTCAACACCTCCAAACGGTTTGAAACCATTTGCCCTCAAACGGTTTGATGAAAGCGTTTCCTTTCAAACGGTTTGAAACTGTTTGCTCCCAAACGGTTTGTGAAACCGATTGAGAAACTTTGTTGAAACCGTTTGCACTTGATATTTGGGGAGGTGTGTGCTTAGGATGATGTCATCATCATCAAGCTCTATACTCATGAAACCTGATGTGGTTTCCATGGTGATTGCATCACTCAACCAAATCAATTATCGTGAATGAAGAAATGATCATTATTTGATAAGGAATTGAATGCAATAACAAAATCAAGGGTTCCAGTTATAAAACCCGCCTCCAATTGAGCTCCAAAGCTACAAGCTCATGACAAGAATGGTGTATGAAGCTTTTTCAACTCCCCCTAGGCTCGTCCTCAAGCTTTTGGGTGAAAAGATTGGCTAGGGTTGAAGATGGAGTGAAGAAAAGAAGGAATCAATGATTTATTTTCGATTTCCACCATGGAATCAAGGGGAAAAGAGGTCAAGAACCTTACCAACATGTTGGGGGTCATCCTCCTGGTACTCCCACGCTCCTTGGTCGGTTTCCAAGCAAAGGGAAGAGGTGGGTTCCGAAAAATCCTTTGCTTTGGCTAGGAAAGGGTCTTTTTATAAGAAATTCAATGAGAAAGAAAATGTTTTATAAAAACCTTTTAATTCCAAAAATTTTGCCACCTTCTCCCCCTTGATTTATTGTATACAAAGTCATATATATACCCACCAAGCTCCCTTCCATTATCCAAGAATTAAGGTAAAAGAAATTAAGCACCTTAACCCTTATAATAGTAATTTTCATATTTGAGAGGAAATTCTTTTTCTTATAATAATGGTGAGTGGAGTCTTCACCTCCTTGGGATATACTCGTGCCTTTGCAAGGCTCAAGGATATCCATACACATCTGAATCCAACCATATTAATTTTTATTGAAGGCCCCTCAATTATTTTATTTATTTTTGCATTAAATTGAATTAGGGTTCCAATTAGGCTTAAATCTTGATTATTTTAATATCAAGATTCTCTCTCCTCCAACTTAATTCAAATGAGGTGCCCCTCTCATTTTATTTGCTCTACATGATGTCAAGAAACATTAGTGACCTTATTGAAGTGGTAATTTGCATATTGGATCCTAGGTTTTGGGTAAATTGCACATAACACCAAAATTAGGTTTTAATGCACAAACATTGTCCAACAAGCTCTATCTTGGTGCCCAAGCTTGTGGAAACCATACCACTACATCATATTCATTCTTATGATGTCTCAACATCATAGGAATATATTATCATGTAACATTTGCAAATTAACCCCTCGACTTGGTTAATTTGCACTCTAGTCCTAAATAAGCAAATATTGCTTCAACATTATTCAAACAGGACCAAAATTGAAACATAAGTTCCTCTTAAGCCTTAATTACTTTTCACAAGATAAAATTAAGGATATAATTAAATTGATGAAGCAAAACTCCCAGGGTTAAGGCATAACCCAGGTCAAGGATGTTACAAATTATAAACCCCTAATAAGGATTTCATCCCCGAAATCCCAGATAAAGGGAGATAGATATTATTCAATCATCATACTATCTAGTCTTCACATAATGTCTCCTTAACATGGAGACACCATAGAACTTTGATCAGCACAAAGTGTTTCCATATAAGATTCTCATAGAATCAACACACAAGACACATGCTCCACTATTCTTCATCATTGACTGTGGAATCAATTTTGTATAAAGTAACACTTTTCTTGTTCAAAGAAACATCATACATTCTTTATTAATGTCATGTTTATGCAAATCATAAACCCCTAACATATGATGTTCATACTATTTCTTATAATCAGACTAATTTCATAGTTGACCACTTCAGGCAGCCAACATAAACCATCTGATATTCCTTAGATACCAGAATCTTTCACCTTGGTATCTAAACCTTTTATCTTGGAACATTAATTGTTACATATGTCTTCATCTTGGAACCAAAGTCCAGGATAAACTGTTACTTTTCTAAGTATCCATTACATGAACATTTTTAACTTATGCACATCAAGTGTCCTAAGACCCACTTGATTGTCATGTCCTTGAAAAGAAAGAAAACAAGGATTCATATTCCTCTTATAAATTCATGTATTTTTCAACTATTCATGAACCATTTACTCTTTATCTCATCCTAGGTTCCTTGCCTTCAGCATATGAATTTATAAGGATGATTACTTAACATTATCTCTGTCTTTATTATTATCTAGCATGTTTATGATCATTTTATGATCTCATCACATTTCCCATTTCCTCATTATGGGAAAGATCTTTATTATACTTGCAACTTTATTGAACAGGGTTCACCTCCCTTATTCCTATTCTTATCTTATGAGGAGTATACGTTTAATCCCTCATACACACATGCTCATTTGAGATTATCCTAGACTTCTCTTTCTTATGCTTAGGACAAGACACATTTATTCATTCCATATTTCTTATTTCATGATACTCATTAGATTGTCTCAGAATGACTGCTTGATCAGAGCAATCAAAAAGACAACAATCTAAGAGTTTCCATACTCACTTTATCATCAATAGTTGTATACCTGCCCAGGTTATATAAATACTGAGATTAAGTAGTATGCACTTATTTTATTTTATGTTTTTCATATCTTTAGATTTAATATACTTAATATCTCATATTTCCTCTGAGTTCCTTTTTTATCTCTTCCCTTTCTTAATGAAGAAAGAGAAACTTCAAAACATATAAAAGAATATTAAACTGAACACAAGTTTTCATACTACTATCTCTTCCTCATATCCTTAAAGGATTATACAAGGGAACTAGATAACAACTACCTTTCTTATAGTAAGGAACAGAAGATAATTCAAAATAGGAAGTTCTATCTTGACAAGTATACTTTTTACAAGTTATCTAGTGTCTTGTATGTTGAGTCTCCTCATCTCTTTCTATTTGGACATTGCCACCTCAGATGTCCTCTCTGTCCACATCTATAACAAGCTCGGAGCATTTTAGGTGACTATTGCTTGGGTGCACTACATTGTGGTTGAGTTAGTGCTACTAAAATCTTTGATTGTTTAGTACCACCAATTCCCTGTCCCTGTGATTGTTTAGACTTCCTTTTAAGGTATGTCTCATGTTTCTTTATCATATACCCTTCTATCCTTCTAATTGACTCCACAAATGTAGAAAACTTCTCTCTACTTTCTAGGGCAGATGCCGGAATAGACATTTCAACATTCAATCCCTTCTCAAAATGTCGATTTTTTTCCTCCTCGGTAGCAGCCATCTGAGGACAAAATCATAAAAGTTCCATGAACTTAACCTCATATTCACTTATTGACATGACTCCCTGTCGAATCTTGTCAAACTGTGAGATCTTTTCATCTAAATAAGTCCTTGGAAAGTACTTATTAACGAATTCTCGACGAAATTCCTCCCATCCAATCTCTTCATCATTTCTTTTTATTTCTTCTATAGCCCACCAATGTCCAGCACTACCCTTCAAAAGGTACACAACATGTTTAACTTTGTCAACATCCGGGATACTAAGGATCTTAAAAGCCTTTTCTAATTCAGTGAGCCAAAGATCAGCATCTGCTGGGTCAGATGTCCCAGCGTATTCAATGGCTCTGACACGACGTAGTCATTCAAAAGTCTTACCAGACCCATATCCCTCATTGGGAGCTTGTGCCCTGGGTGCTGATGCTGGCACCCGGTCTGCTATATACCGTAGTGTGGTCATGAGCTGCCCAAAAAGATTATGAACATCTGGGTTTCCTCTCATGACTTCATCAACATGGGGATTTTCAGGCACTGGTTCCTCCCTTGCCTGATCACTTGCACCTCCCACTGATGCAGCAACATTGTTCTCAACAACGCGTTCCTCATGTTCTCCGGGCATCTTGGAGTTATATATCTTCTTCTACATAAGCAGAATGCACTATAAGATGCACTAAGGTACACTTAGAATAGACTCGATACCATAGTCCTATGTCTCTATAGACTCAGCGAACCTAGAGCTCTGATACCACTTTATTGTGGCATCCAACTTACAAAACACAAGATTAACTAAGTGAAAGTGAATCATTTTCACCGGATGATTGAAAATCACTAAAAATTAAAACTTTTTGCAAAGAGATCCAAACATAGGAAACTCTTACAACAAGAAACATAGTATAACATTTACATCCTAGTTCAAAAATACATGACTTGTACTATATCTTCTTGAGGATTACAACATCAGCTTCCCTAGAACATTATATATAGACAGCATAAAACCTCGAGGCATCAAGCCAAAATCTCATATCGATTCATTAAAATACTAACTATAAACTCTGAGGACCTGAGAGTACAGAGACGACACATAGGACTTTCTAACTATATGACTTGACAGTCAGGGTCTCTACCTGAGATCTCGCTGATGTCCAGGCTGTTGCTTTACTTTTCCTGCAAAAGAGTATCTTCTTCTTTGTCCGTGTCCACCTAAAAATGTTGGATCCCACGGGGGTGAGACAAATGTAAATTGCCCCAGTGGGAGATATAACTCTCCGCCAAAACATTGTTATTGCGGTTTAAAGATATGAAACTGGGCAGAGGATAAGCAGTTTAAAGCATTCTCATCTTTGAAAGCACTGCAACTATTTATGATAGAGAAATATATCATCTATTCTTTTAATTAAGGAATAGGAATGACATGTATATCATTTATCCATCATATTATACCATCATATCAAACTTTTCTTGTGACACTCATTAACTTGACATGTCACCCATGAAACATTCTTGTTTAAATCTGTTGGACTTAGCCAATCTGCTAAATAGATAAGGAATTACATCTACCATGTACTCGTATATCATTATTATAGGCATTGGGTTATTACCAATCCTGTATTATTAATACATGCATTGGACTACTACCAATCATGTGTCATCATAACAGGCATTGAACCTCTGCCAGGTATTAGACTCTTCCAAACCTGATTACACCACCAAGCATTGGACACTACCAATCCTGATTTCACAGCCAGGCATTGGACTTTAACCAATCTTGATTATAGGTATTACACCTCTGCCAGGTATTGGACTTCTCCAAACCTAATTACACCGCCAGGAATTGGACTTTAACCAACCCTGATTACACCGCCAGGCATTGGACTTTAACCAACCCTGATTACACAGCAAGGCAGTGGACTCTAACCACTCCTGATTACAGGCTTCATGCCTCTGCCAGGTATTAGACTCTAACCAATCCAGATTACACCTCCAGGCATTGGACTTTAACTAACCCTGATTACACAACCATGCAGTGGACTCTAACCACTCCTGATTACAGGCTTCATGCCTCTGCCAGGTATTGGACTCTAACCAATCCTAATTACACCACCAGGCAGTGGACTTTAACCACTCCTGATTTCACAGTCAGGCATTGGACTTTAACCAACCCTGATTATAGGTATTACACCTCTGCCAGGTATTGGACTCTTCCAAACCTGATTACATGGATCATGGAATATAAATTCCTTCGACCCATCATTAATCATCTTGGTGCCTCTTACTATGCTACAATTGTTCTCATAGCTCATAAAGCCCATAAAGCATCTTGTCACCTCTCATTAGGCAACATCTAATCATATGGCTCACAGGGCCATTCAACATCTTGTCACCTATCACTAGGCAACAAAATCATTTTATCTCATGTAATATAATAGTAACACCACTATTTCCTTAATAGGGTTAGGGATTACTATTCACATCACTTTGGGGTTTCTCATGTCCCATTACCCAATTTAGGGTTAGGGTTTTCCCATCTCTCATTGCTTAGGGTTTCATTCTCATATTATTAGTTCAGCTCTAATATATTACTTCACACCTCTAGGAGCATTCAAAGATATCATAAGTATATGCTTATGATCACTATTCTCATCATATATCATTAATGATCAACAATTTAAGGCATGAGTTCATTTCTCATCCTTATCATGGTATGATTACATCATACTCATTGATTTGGCTTAACCCCATTCTCAAAGTATATTAATCAACAATTATCAAAGTACATTGAGTTCATTATATCTTTATTGTAACAATTGCATATCACACACTTCATGTGTTTCTTGTCCAAGAATATTGTATTAGAGATTCATTAAGGTATGTCTACGCTGAAATGCTAAATGTGATATCTATCATGTCTTGATGTATCACTTTCTTTTCATTCCCATCTTACTTAAATTAATCAACTAACCTTGTATTAAGGTATTTCCCTCTTAATACTTCATCCTCTAACTTGTCACTTTCATCATATGGTGCATAGGTTACACATTAGAATTGTACAACTATCTTTAATGATATGGACTTATCCAATGGTTAGACATTATTGATATAGGATAAACCATCATCAACTACTTTCACTACTACAGAGACAGCATTCAGTGTCGCTTTTCTGGGCGTCAGTTCTTTAGGAAAACCGACGCCTACAATATTATACGTCGGTTATTTAGGCAAACCGACATCTATATTCGAAGACCAGCCAGACACGGGTACCGCTTTGAATACAACGTCGGTTGTTAATAACAAACCGACGCTTAAAGTCGCCCACGAAATCCAATTTTCGAGCAAAAAAAATAGTGTCACTTTCAGCGTCGGTTATGTAGATAGAAACCGACGCCTATGTGCAATGGAAATTTGTGTGAAAAGTGTCACTTTCAGTGTCGGTTATCCTTTTATAACCGACGCTGAAAGTGGTTCCCGCCAAATAATTTCGTGAAAATATCGTTCAATTGGACGTCGGTTGTTTCAAACAACCGACGCGAAAGATGTTTAGGCGTCGGTTGTTGGAAACAACCGACGCTATTTGGGAACTTAATATCCCGCGATCGCCCGACTCTTCGCCCACACCTGTTTCATTGTCTTCATCGCCCGCACCTGTTTCATTGTCTTCATCGCCCGCCGCGCCGCTGCTGCTCGATCGCCTACTGGTTCTCACCGTCGCCGACGCTGCCTGTGCTCCTCGCCTCGCCGACGCTGCCGGTGTTGCTGTTGTGCGTCGCCGCCCTAGCTTCTTCCTGCTTCATCCAGCGTCGCCCGCCGCCCTAGCTCCTTCCTCCCTGCTCACGCCCGGCGCCGCCCGCTCCTTCCTCCCTGCTCACGCCCAGCGGCGCCCGCTCCTTCGTCCTTGCTCGCCGCCGCCCACCGACGCCGCTGCCGCCTGGAGCTCGCCGGCCACCACTGCACCTGCCTGCCCTGCCGCCTGGAGCTTTCCGGTCACCGCCACCACTGCTGGGAGCTCGCCTACTTGTCCGCCGCCGCTAACGAAAGGTATGTAAGCTGAAATAATTGGGTACTGCTGTAATGCATCGAAGTAAATATCCTATTGCTCTATTATACTAGTAATGCATGATTAGTTTTACTGATTTCCTTGCTTCTTTCAGTGATTAATGATTGGTACTACTGGTTAGTATTACTTTAGTGATTACTTTAATTCAACAATTCGTAGTTTGTTATTTACAATTACTGATCTGCTTGCCGATTTTAATGATTAGAGATATTGATTAATAGTAAGTATTGATGAATACTTAGTTAATTACTGATTTGTTGATTAGATATGTATAGAAGTTCCTTATAAATATATTTTTTATATACACATACATGTAATTTTGTATAAAATACATGATGTAGTGTGATCTTAAATCCTAGAGTGTACCCCTTTTGTTCTATGATGGTACCTATGACCCTAAATACACCCATAAGGGTCTATTGTATCCTAAAGAAGATTTATTTCTTCCTTCTGCCCTAATTTTTATATGGATGTTAATCTTATATTGCTTACTCATAAATAAGGAAATATCCCCCCTTATGACCACCTTGATGTGTATGTCCCATATAATCCACATGTTGGACCCCAGAGTTGGTGAAAGATTTTCAATCGTGTGTATCACATGGGATTCTTATCTCAACATAATGGACTGCAATATATGCATCTAATGCCTTAAATGGAAGACTCGAATGTTATAAAATCCCATCAAAGTAGGTAGAAACAACTTATATATATTCAGATATTAATAATTCCATGAAGTGCACATTATCTTACTCAAGAAAAGTATGTGTATAATGTAGGATTCGTTCCATATAATGGTTTGTTGGTTGCATATATTTGTCATATATTTGTGCTTCTAATCGTAATGTTTGGCCTAATTCAGTAAATTTTGATGCATGTTGAAATAAGATTTAAACTTGTCAATTGTAGCATCCTAATTTGATTTGATTAAACCCTAACATCAATTGTGATGAAACCCTAACATTAATCGTGATGAAACCCTAACATGTACATATCTATTATTGTGTTTGTTGGCCTAGAAACCCGTCCAAGATTGACTCATTAGGAGTAAATCTTGGATAGTCCCCGGTTTGGGACTGTTCTTGAACACCTAATCTCACTTAGGATGTAAGTGTATAATGTGTATTGGGTTTTCGAGAAAATTTCGGCAGCATTTCCCCATTTGTTCTCTAAGTACATATGTACTTAGAGAACAGTGGGGAAATGTTGCCGAAATTTTCTCGAAAACCTAATACACATTATACACTTACTAGTGAGATTAGGTGTTCAAGGATGGGATAGGTGGTACACATTTATTATATATAAGAATGACATCAAATGTGTTTGTTGGCCTAGAAACCCGTCCAAGATTGACTCATTAGGAGTAAATCTTGGATAGTCCCCGGTTTGGGACTGTTCTTGAACACCTAATCTCACTTAGGATGTAAGTGTATAATGTGTATTGGGTTTTCGAGAAAATTTCAGTAGCATTTCCCCGTTTGTTCTCTAAGTACATATGTACTTAGAGAACAGCGGGGAAATGCTGCCGAAATTTTCTTGAAAACCCAATACACATTATACACTTACTAGTGAGATTAGGTGTTCAAGGATGGGATAGGTGGTACACATTTATTATATATAAGAATGACATCACATGTGTTTGTTGGCCTAGAAACCCGTCCAAGATTGACTCATTAGGAGTAAATCTTGGATAGTCCCCGGTTTGGGACTATTCTTGAACACCTAATCTCACTTAGGATGTAAGTGTATAATGTGTATTGGGTTTTTGAGAAAATTTTGGTAGCATTTCCCCGTTTGTTCTCTAAGTACATATGTACTTAGAGAACAGCGGAGAAATGCTGCCGAAATTTTCTGGAAAACCCAATACACATTATACACTTACTAGTGAGATTAGGTGTTCAAGGATGGGATAGGTGGTACACATTTATTATATATAAGAATGACATCACATTATACACTTAGGATGTAAGTGTATACCCTAATCTTTTCCTAATATATACTTGTTTCCTAATATATACTTGTTTTCTCTGATCATAGAATGGATAGATCATGGATGTCCATTCGTAATCGTTGCACCCCAGAGTTTATATCTGGTCTTGATCAGTTTATTAGATTTGCCGAGGAACATAGGAAAAAACCTACAGATAGGTTCTACTGTCCATGTAGGCATTGCGGTAACAACTTGAAAGTCAACACTGGTGAGGAAATCAAAAGTCATGTCATGTGCAACGGGATTGTATAAGGCTATACAGAATGGCACTGGCATGGAGAGATTTCAAAATCGAAACCAGTAGATGTCGATAGCAGTGCTTGGGTGGAAGAAGAAATTGCCTCCGATGACGTAAATGTGAACGAACCAGTTCCAGCAGACATCGTTGATGCGATGCTGGATAGTTGTAGGGTAGAGCACACCGATCCACCTCCTATCTTTAGAAACATTGTGCATGATGTTGAGATACCGTTATACACAGGTTGTGCTAAGTTTACGAAGCTTAGCGATGTGTTGAGATTGTATAAGTTGAAAGTTAACAATAGATGGAGCGACAAAAGCTTCACTTCATTGTTGACTTTGTTGAAAGAAATGCTTCCTGAAGGAAATGAGCTGCCAATCTCAACATACCAGGTAAAGAAAATGTTGTGCCCAATGGGAATGGAGGCCAAGAAGATACACGCATGCCTGAATGATTGTGTATTATTTTAAAAGGACTATGTAGATTTGAAAGATTGTCCAAAATGTGGTGCGTCAAGGTATAAATTGACGACTTCGGGGGAGTCCAAAACTGGTTCTCCTGCTAAGGTGTTGTGGTATCTACCTATAATATCACGATTTCAACGCTTGTTTGCAAATCCGAAAGATGTGAAGAATTTGAGGTGGCATGCAGATGTTAAGAAAAATAATGATGGGATCCTACGACATGTGTCTGATTCCCCCACAGTGGAAGAAGATTGATCAATTGTACCCCAAATTTGGTGAAGAAGATAGGAATCTAAGACTTGGGCTTTGTACAGATGGGATGAATCCGTACGGGACATTGAGCAGCCAACATAGCACTTCGCCAGTCATGCTTGTTATATACAATCTTCCTCCCTGGATGTGTATGAAAAATAAGTACATTATGTTGTCGTTGTTGATATCGGGCCCTAAACAACCCGGAAATGATATCGATGTTTATCTTGAACCTTTGATTGATGACTTAAAGAAACTTTGGGCTGAAGGTGTGATGACCTATGATGCTTCAGTAAGAGAGACATTTCGTTTGCACGCTATGTTGTTTTTCACTGTTAATGACTTTCCAGCATATGGGAATTTGTCTGGATATAGTGTCAAAGGAGCTAAAGCGTGTCCTATATGTGAAGAAAACACTGATTCAATAAGACTAAAACATGGCGGCAAGACTGTATATCTTGGTCATCGAAGGTTTCTTTCAAAATTCCATCTGTATCGTAGGAAGCGCAAAGCATTCAATGGATGGAATAATGAACGGAGTGCACCTAAACCTATACCAGGGGATGTTGTTTATGCAAGAGTAAAAGACATTGTCAATGAATTTGGTAATAAATCACAATGTAGTATGGCCACACGGAGTGACAATTCTTCATTCAAGAAGAAGTCAATATTTTGGGATCTTCCTTAATGGAGTTCTTTGACAGTCAGGCATTGTATCGATGTAATGCACGTTGAGAAAAATGTCTGTGATAGCATCATTGGTACTCTGTTAAATATACCAGGTAAGACTAAAGATAGGATAAAATCTAGACTGGACCTACGTGAAATGGGAATAAGGTCAGAATTAACAGAATTACGTGAAATGGGTAATAAAAGAACATACTTACCTCCCGCTTGTTACACGTTGTCTAGAAAGGAGAAGAAAACTTTTTGTGAATGCTTGGTAAATGTTAAGGTGCCACATGGTTACTCATCCAACATCTGTAGATTGGTATCAATGAAAGATCTAAAGTTGATAGGTCTTAAATCTCATGATTGTCACACTCTAATGCAACAAATATTGCCCGTGGCAATTCGATCTATATTGCCAAAGCATGTAAGGTTTGCAATTACCAGATTTTGTTTCTTTTTCAACAGTCTATGCAGCAAAGTTATTGACCCTGATACTCTCGATAATTTGCAAAGAGAAGTGGTTGTTACCCTATGTCAGCTTGAGATGTATTTCCCTCCTTCATTCTTTGATATCATGGTACATCTTATTGTCCACTTGACTAGGGAAGTGAAAATGTTGGGACCAGTTTTCTTGCATTGGATGTATCCCTTTGAACGATACATGAGCGTTTTTAAAGGTGATGTTCGAAACCGTTATCGGCCTGAAGGGAGTATTATTGAAGGTTATGTGGCGAGAGAGGTTATGGATTTTTGCAATGACTTTCTCAGTGGTAATGACACTCCTGATAATGACAAGAATATTGAGGAGGGAAAAGGAATTTTAGGATCACAGGTGAAAGTAATCAGTCGTGAGCAGTTGGAACAAGCTCACTTGTATATTTTACACAATATGGACGAAGTGAGTGTTTATATCGAGGAACATACCAATTTCATAAAGAGACAACATCCTCGAGCAAGTTCAATGTGGCTTGCTAGAGAGCATAATAAGACTTTTACTAAGTGGTTTGAAGATAAAGTCTTACATCAACTATCTCAAACACCAAATGATATTACAGAAACTATCAAATGCCTCACCTTTAAACCAAAACCGAATGTTATGTCTTATGAAGGGTTTGACATTAATGGATTCACATATTACACAAAGCGCCAAGATGATAAGAGTGTCGTCCAAAATAGTGGGGTCACTCTTCAAGCGTCGACTATGTACTTTGCAAGTGCAAAGGATAAGAGTCCACGTGAAGCTAAAATGTCATATTACGGTGTCATTGAAGACATTTGGGAGTTTGACTACATAGATTTCAAAATCCCTCTCTTTAAATGTAATTGGGTTGATAACACCAAAGGAGTTATAGTGGATGAATTGGGTTTCACTTTGGTGAACTTTGAAAAGATTGGCGAGAAGGGTGAACCATTCATATTGGCATCACAGGCGAAACAAATATTCTATATCGATGATCCTGCAAATGAGAAATGGTCGGTTGTTCTTCATGGTAAAAGACAGTTCATTGAAGATCCTATAGATGAAGAAGAGTACTATGATAAGTATGATGACTCCAGTCCATTCTCAGTTGGGTTGCCAACTCCACAAAATATTGAAGCTAATGATGACTTATATGTGCGCGGAGATCACAATGAAGGATTGTTAATTGATAAAAGATCACAATTTTAGAGACATGTATGTTTATACAAATGCTAAATGTTTGCCTTTTTCTAGTTAATACAAATGCTAAATGTTTGCCTTTTTCTAGTTAATACAAATGTTAAATGTTTGCCTTTTTAATGACATTTTCAGATGGCTGACCATGATGAGCATGATGTCCATGATGAGCATGAAGTCCATGATGAGCATGTTGTCCATGACGAGCATGGCGAGGATACCAATGTAAGTTCTAAAAACATATCCTGTATTTCTATAAAATTCATTATCTTCTAGTTATGTCATATATCTTATATTTCTATATTGGGCTAATTCAGTGTGTTTATTTTTGTCAAATTTTAGGTTGATGATGCACATGTACCCACTGAAGCACTGGAGCAACTTGATGCACAACACCAAACACTTAACAAGAAAAGGGGCATCACTCTGTTGAAAAAGTTAATAGCGCTTAGTGGCAGTGGATCCAAATTGGTTGTGGAGTTTGATAATGGAGGAAATGCAATTGGAGTGAACGGCAATAATTTTGTAAACTATCTTGGGTGTACCACTCGGAGCCATTGTGGTGTTAAGTATGATAACTGGCATAAAGTTCCTCAGGGGAAAAAAGACTTGATATGGAAGGATTTATGCGTGAGTTATTATTATTTGCAATTCTATTTTGTAGATTACAAATTCTATTATTTGCAATTCTATTTTTGATACTAGATAATAACATTTCTATTTTACAGAATCTATTTGCATTGGATGAGAAGTTGCATCGTAAAAGTGTGATGCAACGCGCTGGAAAGATGCTTATGAATTATAGGACAAATCTGAACAGAGAATACATAAAAAAGGGTGATAAGAAAAAGAAGTCATCCCTTGAACAATGGAACTTCTTGGACAAAGAAGATTGGGACAATTTTGTTGCTTCAAGAAAATCTGAAGAATTCAAGGTATTAGGTGTCACTCCTAATTTAATTAATATACATTGTATTCACCTATTCAAGATTAACATTTAGTGATACTAACCAAATCATTAATGTGCATATTAACTAGGCCCTCAGTGACGCACAAAAAGCAAGGCGTGCACTGAATGTGCATGACCACACTATGGGTCCAAAAGGCTATGCAAGCGTTCGCCAAAGACTACATGTGGAGTCTGCGGCTACTCAGGAGTCTGCTCCTACTCAAGAGTCTGCCACACCCATGCCTCGCCATGATATTTGGATAGCTGGGAGGCAAAACAAGAAGGGTGAAATAAAGAAGCCCGTAACTGCTGAGGCGGCTGCGAAAATGGTAAAATACAACTCTTAGAGCAATCGTTTGAATATTGATTATTTGTGGTGTTAACTTACCAATTTCTGTTGATGGTGATTAGCGGGAGCTGCACGAGCAGAGGAAACAAGGCACGTTCATCCCTCAGGGCACAAGGGATGAATTGACAGTTGCTCTGGGTAACCCAGAGCATCCTGGACGTGTTAGGGGTGCAGGCGCTGGTGTGGGCATCAAAGCATTCTTTGGGCCATCCCAGTGCAAACCCAGAGCGGGACTTTCTCAAGAAGAGGTAACCTATTCTTTTTTTAGAATGTTACTGCAAAAGGAAATTCAATAATAAGAAGCTAATGTTTCTTTTATCCATGTATAGGAGAATAAGAGAGTCAAGGATATAGTTGCTAAGAAGGTCAACGATGTAGTTGTTGAGAAGGTCAAGGAAGAATTGCTACGGTGGCAGGCATCTCAGGCTTCCAATCAGCCTATGGTGACCCACTCTTCTCCTGATGCACAGACTGCGAGTAATCCTGGAGACCCATCGCCTAATACGTCTGCTGTAAGTATTGTTTATGACATTGTAGCTAGTCTTTTCAAGATGATATGTTTTCAAGATGATATGTATATATGTATAACATTCTTTACGTAAATTTGTAGGCGTTGAAGCCATGCCGCTTAAGAATACAAGACTATGTTGTTGCAGAGGCGCAGGCTTACCTGTCCCTTCCTGGGGAAAGGTTTCACGGGACTCCAATGCCACATGGCTACGTTCATGTGGGCCCATTACGTGTGTTACCCGATTGGAGGGAAGCTACATTGCCATATCCCCACCCGGATATTGATACACTTGTTGAGGCAGAAGGCGGGGTCATATTGTGGCCCAAAGCAGATGTCATCTACACTACTGAAATTGTAAGATAAATTTACATTGATTTAGACTGTTAATGTGTATATATGAGGTCAACTGATCTGAAATTATATATACAGGTTAAAAAGAAGACACCAGGAGCACCTAGGCCTCCACCTCCACTTCCCGCATTACCAAGTTGGGTTCCAACTGACCTAACATACCCGTTAGGTCCTGCTTGTAGGGGAATGGCATGTTGGCTACGGGCACATAATATACATTGCCCTATAATTGTTTCTTTAGATGCAGATTATGCGGGTCAATCATACGATAGCTCTTTATTTATACAAGATATTATTGAGTTGTTTATGTATGCTTGGCTGAATACATCAATGATAGAGACATGGATAAGGTGAGATCTTGTTTATACATCTATATACCTTGTGTAAGATCCGGTGATCTGGTTTCTTATATATTAATACATATGTAATACATATTTTGCAGCTACTTAGTCGAAGATCAATGCAAACAATTTGCATTTGATCATGTGGGATTTTTGATTCCATCATTGATTAGTATGGTAGCTAAAGACCCCGATAGTGTTCAACAATACTGTATAGATGCTTTTACAATTTTTGGTCAGCAAAAGAAGACGATAATAATAGCTCCATTCAATGTCAAGTAAGTTTACTTTATTTATAATTTGAACTTAAGAAAATTCCATTTTTATTGTGCATTTTGAGTTATTAATTGTTAACTTTTTACCTCTAGCGGTAAACATTGGGAGTTACTAGTTATTGTCCCCGGGACGTTCACTGTTTATTATCTAGATCCCGTGGGAAGTACATTAAACACTAAAATTGGACACGTAATGAGAATGCCATTATTCTGGTGAGAAATATTTCATTTTTGTATCCGTTAACATATGTTATTACATTACTATTTACTTATGCAATTTACAGTGTTATATTAACATGTAGGGGTTTAGATGCATTCAAAAAGGTTGGAGGAACGGTCCCAAGGAAAAAGAACCAGCCAATAAATTGGCAGAACGTACAAGTAAGTTCCCGACTCCAATGTATATATTATTGATGTGAATTGTGCTTAGTTGTATTATTTTGTATGTTTCAATTTATAGTGCGCTACACAAGACAACGGCTGGGCATTCGCATACTATGTGATGCGATTTATGCAGATGATTATCCGACATGCTGCATTGGACATCGATAACATACATGAGGTATTATATATAGTCTCATTAGTTAGTATGAAATATATCAATCTTATTTTTATATTATTACTTATATATATACATCATTCTCTTTGCATGTGTTTAAAACTGACCACACTATAGGTAAACGCTTAAAAAATATACATGCTCCATATACGATGGAAGCATTAGATGAAATAAGAGAAGAATGGGCAAAAGCCATACAAGCAGTGGCAACTGTAAGATATAATTAGGATGTTGATAGCGATAATGAATGATACTTTGTAAATGAATATTTCTAAATGTTAATACATGTATTTGAATGTTTCTATATGTGTGAATGTGAGAATTGAATTGATGTCTGAATGTATCTACTTGTGTGAAATTTTCCTTGGGACTTTTGCAGGTTTGTGGCCTGTTTGTAGGCTGATATCAATAGATGTCGTAAACCTGCAGTTCAGAAAACTGAACTGCAGGTTCTCATCCTGCTGACCAGCCACAGCAGGCCTGCAAACTGATATAAAAAAAATAGATATAGGCGTCGGTTATTTATAGAAAACCGTTAGCAAAGACCTACAACGTCGGTTTTTTGAACCAAACCGACGCCTAATAGTACAAACAACCCGACCGTGCAGGATAGCACGGCCGTGGTGGAAAAGGCGTCGGTTATTCATATAAAACCGACACCTATAGTACTAAACACGGCCGTGCAGGGAAGCATGGCCGTGTCGTCTTGAAGTATGGCGTCGGTGTTTATAGAAAACCGACGCCAAAAGGGTTCGCGCCACAGAAAACAGCGTCATCTAGGACTCTTTCTGCGTCGGTTACCAAGTAAACACCGACGCTATAGTCCATATAGGCATCGGTCTTTTAGTAGATAACCGACGTAGAATGTGTCCTAGATGATGCCGTTTTCTGTGGCGCGAACCCTTTTGACGTCGATTATCTACTAAAAGATCGACGCCTATATGTTAAATAGGCGTCGGTTAAAAAACCGACGCCGAAGTGTTCGACCTTTAGCGGCGCCCACATAGGCGTCGGTCAGAAACCGACGCCAAAGGGGGTTAAACAACCGACGCCAAAGGCTGTTTCTGTAGTAGTGTTTGGGTATTTCCAACCCATGAGATGATATTTACTCCCATTATGTAGTTTTGTATACATTACTCCTAAGAGTTTCCTATCCTCATCTTTGTAAGATGTAAAGGGTTGTTACACATGTATAGAGTTAGAAATATATAAGGGTCTAGGCATCATCTTGTCCTTTATACTCTTATTTATTAGAGTATCAACATTACCATTCATATGGTTTATCAATTTCACCCTTCATGGGTGTAACATCATCATCTTACTTGATTATATTAGCCATACCCTATTTTAGTATAATGGCAAGCATACCATCACTAGGTTTCATATAACATTACATGGCATTATCCTTGAGTTGAGACTTTCATCATATTATTACATCAAGGTATTACATAACATCATTCTAATTCAGGGTTTCTTATGGCATTACTCTAGATTAGGGTCTCACATTAAATCATACTTCATTAGGGTTAGGATTGCATATAGCATCTCCTTCTATTAGACTTTCACATCACATTACCCATAATTAGGGTTTACTATTCATATAGAATCACCCTCACTTAGGGTTCCTCATATTGTCATCCTGGTTTAGAGTCACAACATTGCCCTTGATTTGGGTTGCATCTGATATTACCCTAGAATTAGATTAGGGTTCAACAATCTCCTTGATTAGGGTTTCATGATCTCTTTATTAAGGATCATACCCTAATTGCTTAATCATTCATGTTGGGGATGTTGAAGCTTATCCATTATATGATTATTATTCATGTAGGAAATCCTCTCTCTCATCCTCTATAAGATGATACTACTTCAGACTTAATTTAGACTAAGTCAACTTAGCTTGAATGAAGAATTGACACTTAATCCATTGTGTCACTACTTTCATGATCATTAGAGATTAATTGTTCAAAGATTACTAATCATCCTATCTTATTAAGGGTACAATTATTATAATCATCCTTGGCTTACATCATGCAATTGTTCAATTTAAACAATTGACCTTTAACCACTTTAAGTGTCCATACGGTTTGGTTAATTAACTTCCAAACAATCTTGGTCCTTTAGACCCCAAACGGTCTTGACCAATCAGACCTCAAATGGTCTTGCTTGAAATACCTTCAAACGGTTTAAGACCATTTAGACCTTCAAACGGTCTTGATCACATGGTTTGAAACCGTTTGGTAAAGTAGCACTTGAAACCGTTTGACAAAGTAAGTACTTGAAACCGTTTGCTAAAGCACTCATGAGATCGATTGGGCCTCAAACGGTTTGGGATCGTTTGGTCCCAAATGGTCTTGAGACTGTTTGGACTCAAATGGTCTTGAGACCGTTTGGTCCAAACCTCCTCAAACCGAATGGACCAAAGATGGTCTCAACCACTCAAATTGATTTAGGGTTTCCAAGATTGATTCCTTCATTGATTAAATTCATATAATCACTCATCAATTGAACCTAATACAATGCTTCAATTGAACTTAATAGATCATCCTTCAACTGATTTAACCCTCATTTGATCATCAATTAGGGTTTTGAATCAATTGGATTAGGGATTGAAATCAATGAACCTTCAATATTAGTCATTGTATTATTAATCACTTTGAAACTATTGGACCATCATTCATATTAGACATGACCTGACCTCAAATGTAACAACCGTCTCGCGAAAATAGGATTAACTAATGCGGAAGCGAATTATTTGCAGCGGGTTACTGAAAATCACTGAAAATTTAAAACTTTTTGCAAAGAGATCCATTCACATGAAAACTCTTTAACCATGAACCAAAGTGTTTCCATTTCATCCTGGATCACAAGTACACAGCCTGTACAATTCCTTTTTAAGGATTACAATATTGACTGCCCTGTTAACAAATATACACAGGCAGTATAAAACTTTGAGGCATTAAGCCAAAACTCTGATTGAATCATTTAAAACTCCGAGGACCTGAGAGTACAGAGACGACACATAGGACTACTATCTATATGACTTAACAGACAATATCTCCACCTGAGATCTCATTGTTGTCCTTGTTGTTGTTGTTGCTGTTGCTTCTGCTCATCTCTGTTCTAGGGATTTCCTGCCTTGCCTTCCATGCATACCTAAAAATGTTTTCCCACGGGGGTGATACAATTGAAAATTGCCCCAGCGAGAGATATAACTCTCTACCAAAAACATTATTATTGCAGTTTATCAAATTAAAACTGAGTAGGGGTTACTTTTACATTATCAAGTAGAATTATTCATCATAGAACAGAATAAGATAATCTCCATTCTCAAGGAGGTCATTGCATCTACCCATGGTAGATAAGTATTCATCTGTCTATTTTGCAGAGAATATAAAGAAACATAATTAACATTTATCTACTAAGGAATGCACAAAGAAAAGCAACATCAGCCAATGAATCTTCGTATTCAATCCTTAAGAAAACATGTTATACGGCTGATTACATTTTACAATCACACTTATGCCCTGAGGAGATGAGGTATACCGCTCATACTCCAACCGACCACGGTTACGTAAAGCATCGGTACCACACATAGGTCAATGGAAGAGCCGGATTCCCATGACCTCAACTATCTCGGTCAGTACGAGATAACATGCAGGACATCTTGTGTCTCTGCTAGATAGCTTTCCAGGGTATACTGGCAACATCGCTATTAGAGTTATAGCCCATAGCATATACTCTCTTCAGGATATGGCCCGTAGCCCATGCCCAATATTATTTTGTGGAGTCATGGCCCGTAGCCATGCTCTTATTGGGGTATGGTCTGTAACCAATCCCGTTCATAGGACATAGCCCGTAGCAATGCCTATGGGGCATAAGGATATAATTGCCCAATTACCCCCACATATTCAAAAATATGCGTTCCGAGTAAACTCGTTTCACCATTCAGCTAATTCTGACGCTGATGGATCTGTGATCAGGGCAACTACATTATATGGTATCACTTGATTAATTAAGTACATTATCATATTCTTTTAGCATCAGCCAAGTTTCCAAACATAACTTAATAAGACAAATGCTATAAAGAAAACATGTACTATTTCCATTAATCACTTCTCAGTCTTTATAAGACATGGGGATCTCAGTCCCTCATTTCAATACTGGGAATTTTCATTCCTTTGCAACTCAATTCCATAATCATATGGTTCTAGGTATTCAAACCCTTAGCTCATCATTGAGCATTATTACCACTTTTTCAGGTAATTATCACCTTCAGGTCACCTGACCAAGGTAAATATGATGCTTATTACATAAACATCTTCTCATGGCACTTAAGGCCCATTACTTCTCTTATTACCTCATACTAGGCAATAAGGTATAGCATGGCACATAAGGCCCAATAAACAATGTCAATACATAAAATGTCATAGCTCATACCTGGCTATGTTCATCATCACATCATACCTGCATGGTTAGTACAGATGATAATACATCAATTTCATATCAGCACCATGCAAAACAATATATAACATCATTATTCAAGGGTAACACCACTATTCCCTTACCAGGGTTAGGGTTTCCCATTTCTCATTAATTCAGACCCTCTTGAGTTAACCAACTTTATCTTGTATTAAGGTATTTCCCCTCTTAATACATTCCATCACAGAATACTCACCCTTAGCATATAATGCATAGGCCACACATTAGAATTGTCCAGCTATCTCACATGATATGGACTTATCTTAGTTTAAGGCATAAATTTATTATAAAGTTGCCTATAAACAATCGCAATGATACACCCTCAACTAGGGTTTCACAAGGTTACACCCTCAACCAGGGTTCACAATGATACACCCTCCACTAGGGTTTCACAAGGTTACACCCTCAACCAGGGTTCACAATGATACACCCTCCACTAGGGTTTCACAAGGTTACACCCTCAACCAGGGTTCACAATGATACACCCTCCACTAGGGTTTCACAAGGATACACCCTCAACTAGGGTTTACTAACATCCTAATTAGTGATTTCACATGTAGACAACCTCTTATTAAGGTTATACATTGAATCAGCCTCAATTAGGGTTTACATCATGTATTGGGTCCATGCATTTGTTATGCATTAATGACTAGTACCATTAAAGGTATCTCCCACCTAATCACATTAGGTTTTCAAAAAGGTTTGATCAATTAGACCTTCAATAACATGAGGTATCCAATTGAATTAACCAAATTGAACCACACTCAATTCTAATCAATGGAACTTCAACCAATTGGATCATCAACTCAATCATCATTTGAAACATGGCTCACCCCTAAATTGGGACTTCAATTATAGTCTGATCTCAATGGGATTAGGGTTTATAAACACCAATTAGAGCTTTGAAGTTGATCATCAATCATGCTACTAATTGTGTTTCAATTGATTGCATTGGACCTTCAACCATTGAATTCATGGAACCAATCATCAATTGGACCTATGCTCATACTTCAATTGAGTTTAATAGGTCAACCTTCAACTAATTTGACCCTCAATTGACCCTCAATTGGTCATCAATTAGGGCTTGATTCGATTGAATTAGGGTTTGGAATCGAAGATCCAACAACACTCATCAATGCAAGATTGGTTACTTTGAAACTATTGAACCATTATCCAAATTGGGTATGACCTGACCCCAAACGGTCTTGAGGTCGTTTGGATGACCTCCAAACGGTCTTGAGACCGTTTGCCCATCATATCACTCAAATCCAAGCCATCCAATTAAGGTTTGGATCATTGGATTGATCACCAAATCAGCATTGCATTGTATAACAGCTTGGTACCTTTAGACCTTCAAACACCTAACCATACTCAACCCTAGACCTCCAAACGGTCTTGGGTGACCACCAAACGGTCTTGAGACCGTTTGGATGAGCTCCAAATGGTCTTGAGACCGTTTGGCCCATCCAACCTTTGGATTCTAGTGAAAAATCATCATGGATTGGTCTATCGAGTTGATCAACAGATCAGCACTACATTGCAATATGATTAGTACCTTTGGACCTTCAATTGGTCAACTATACTTGACCCCAGACCTCCAAACGGTCTTGAGGTGACCCCAAACGGTCTTGAGACCGTTTGGATGATCCCTCAAACGGTCTTGAGACCATTTGGGCTAATCAACCCAAAATCTCAAATTAGCTCATTGTGATTTCAGCACTGATTTCAATTAGGGTTAGCCCAATTGATTAGCCTTCAACTCATGACTCGTTTGGAATTAATCCATCAAATTTGGTGAGTCATTAGATCACATCATTAGGAACAGTAATATCAAACGGTCAACGCTTGTCAACGCACTCAAACGGTCTTGAGACCGTTTTCCCAAAAAGTTCAATTAAATCAGATTGAAAATCAGCACTTAATCCAATTAGGTTTCCCTAATTGATTAGGATTCAACTCACGATTCCTTTGGATTTAATCCCTCAAATTTGGAGGGTTATTAATAAACATAATTATGAACAGGAATCCCAAACGGTCAACGCTTGGTCAACCATATCAATCGGTCTTGAAACCGTTTTCTCAACCAGGTCAAGTTAATCAGGTTGAAAATCAGCACATAATTCAATCTGATTGCCTAATTGATTGGACTTCAACTCTCGATTCCTTTGGAGTTAATCCCTCAATTTTGTAGGGTTATCAGCCTACATAATTAGGAACAAAATTCCCAAACAGTCAACGCTTGTTCAACCATCTCAAACGGTCTTGAAACCGTTTGCTCCCAAACGGTTTCAAACCGTTTGCCCTTAAACGGTTTGCTGAAACCGCATAGCCAATCAAATTAAAACGATTTGGAGTAGCTATCAAAACGGTTTTGATCGGTAATTTTCTTTGGATAAGCATCTAGGATGATGTCATCATCCCCTTCCTTCGAACAACCAATAACAGCAACCGTTCTTGATGGAAATTGCAGCAAAGAAACAAGAGTGTATCAAATTGAAGAAATCAATCAACAAAGCATAGAGAATTGATGCAATAGCAATGTTTAAGGGTTTGAGTTATAAAACCCGCCTCCAATTGAGCTCCAAAGCTCCAATATCACGCCATTAATGGTGGATGAAGCTCTTGCAACTCCCCCTAGGCTCGTCCTCAAGCTTTTGATTGCAAAAGTTGGCTAGGGTTGAAGAGGAGATCGAAATAAGAAGGAATCCATAATTTATTTTCGATTTCCACCATGAAATCATGGAGAACGAAGGTCAAGGGCTTACCCACAGGTTGGGGACGTGCTCCCTGCTCCTCCCTAGCTCCTTGGTCGGTTTTTCAAGCAAGGGGAAGAAGAAAATCCGAAAAAGGCCTTGGTTTGGGCTTAGAAATGGCACTTTTATAAGGAAATTGATGAGAGAGAAAATGCCTTATAAAAATCCAATTAATCCCAATAAAGTGGCCACCTCTTCCCCCTCAACTACCTTGGGTACGAGGCACCTTCCTTTCCTTTCATTCTCCTTCATTATCCTCAATTTAAAGAAAAGCAAATTAAGCACCTTAATGCTTATAATATAATATCCCACATGTGAGTGGATATTACTTTTCTTTATAAAAAGGTGAGTGGAATTTCACCTACTTAAGATATTTTCGTTCCTTATCTTGTTAAAGGAACGTCCATCCTTATTAAAAATCAACCCAAAACATTTTTGTTGAAAGCCCTTCAATTATTTTTATTCATTTTTGCCCTAAATCAAATTAGGGTTTCAATTAGGCATTATTCTTGATTATTTTAATGTCAAGATTCTCTCTCCTATAACTTAATTCAAATAAGGAGTCCCTCTCATTTTATTTGCTCTAAATGATGCTAAGAAACATTAGGGACCTTGTTGAAGTGGTAATTTGCATATTGAACCCTAGATTTTGGGTAAATTGCACATTACACCAAAACTAGGTTTTAATGCACAAGGATTGCTTTACAAGCTTAATCTTGGTGTCCAAGCTTGTGGAAACCATACCACTACATCATATTCATTCTTATGATGTCTCAACATCAGAGGAACATATTATCATGCAACATTTGCAATTTAACCCCTCAACTTGGGTAATTTGCACTTTAGTCCAAAATAAGCAAACATTGCTTCAACATTGTTCAAACAGGACCAAAATTGAAACATAGGTTCCTTTTGAGCCTTAATTACTTTTCACAAGATGAGATTAAGAATATAATCATCTTTCTTAATCAAAACACCTAGGGTTAAAGTATAACCCAGGTCAGGGATGTTACAAATTATAAACCCCTAACAAGGATTTCGTCCCCGAAATCCCAGATAAAGGGAACAGATATTATTCATTCATCATATCATCATGTTTCTTCATAACACCTCATTGTTATGTAGACATCATAGAACTTTGATGAGCACAAAGTTCCTTCGCACAATATTCTCATAGAGTCAAATGAGAACTTATCTTAAAGACATATTTAGTTGTTATGTTTATGCAAAGCATAAACCCCTAACATATGATGTTCATATCATTTTATATAATCAGAATGATTTCATAGTTGACCATTCCAGGTAGCCAATCTAAACCATCTGATAATTCTCAGATACCAGAATCTATTACCCTGGTATCAGTCACATGTGTTGAAAACACATCATATTCTCATCTTTCTTTTATCATATTAACAACTTTATTGAACAGGGATCACCTCCCTTGTTCTCTTTCTCATCATATGAGGGTCATACTTTTACTTCCTCATATACACATACTGATCTGAATTCCTATCAGATCCTTCTTTCTTGTACTTAAGGTATGATACATTTATCCATACCATATTTCTTATTTCATGATACTCATTAGATTGTATCAGAATGATTGCTTGATCAGGGCAATCAAAAAGATATCAATCTAAGAGTTTCCATACTCACTTTATCATCAATAGTTGTAAACCTGATCAGGGTTTACAAGTACTGAGATCAAGTAGTATGCACTTACATGCTATCATATTTCTTGTTCTTCATATTATCATAACATAAGATTTAACATCCCTGGATTTTATCCAGGCATCTCTTCTATACCTCTTCCTCTTTCATAGAGGTAAGATCAATATAGAACATTTAAAAGAATATTGAACAGAATTCAAATTCTAGTTCTCATCATTTCATCCCTATATAGCAACCAATGGGGAAAACAATATCAACAATCCTCCTTTTTATAAAAAAAAGGGTTTAGTGTACTCAACATGTACACATTTATAACATACCTTGTACTCATATCATGGTCTTACTAGTCTTATTACTGAAGCAAAAACTAAGACATAGAATCTTACAGGTGAAAGGTTAAGACCTTTGCACTTAGTGGCTACTTCCCTGGTACACTAGGCATTTATTGCACTATTAGTACCAAAAACTTGGCTGTTTAAAACCATTAGGCAAATGTCTCTAGAATTATAGAGACCATTCCCTACTTCTCAGCTTATTGCCCCTTCTTGGGCACTACCATCACATATTTATTATCTGTCTGAACTCATGGCAGAGTCCACTTTCTTGATATAAGTTAATCTTTTCCATATTTTCCCTTGTTCCAACATGACGAAGTCATTTAGGAACTCATTTAAAGCTCAAGCTTTCTATATCAAGGACTGATAACCTAGGTTGTAAGCCTAGCATCCAGTCCACTCATATGCATTACTGTTGCCCTAATCTTCCCAACAAGAGCATGATCATAGGATTCTCTATCCTGATTAGGTCTTAATGGGGATTCTCAGGCACTCATTCTATTCTTGCATGATCCCTTGCACCTCTTCTTGGTGCAACAACATTGCCCTAAGCAATGTGTTCATTGTGCTCTCCAGTCATTTTAAACTTTACCCTTTCTCTACACAAGCAGAAATCATTATAGGGTATACTGGAGGACACTAACACAGACTCAACAACTTAGTCCTATGTCTCTGTAGACTCAACGAACCTAGAGCTCTGATACCACTAATTGTAACAACTGTCTCGCGAAAATAGGATTAACTAATGCGGAAGCGAATTATTTGCAGCGGGTTACTGAAAATCACTGAAAATTTAAAACTTTTTGCAAAGAGATCCATTCACATGAAAACTCTTTAACCATGAACCAAAGTGTTTCCATTTCATCCTGGATCACAAGTACACAGCCTGTACAATTCCTTTTTAAGGATTACAACATTGACTGCCCTGTTAACAAATATACACATGCAGTATAAAACTTTGAGGCATTAAGCCAAAACTCTAATTGAATCATTTAAAACTCTGAGGACCTGAGAGTACAGAGACGACACATAGGACTACTATCTATATGACTTAACAGACAATATCTCCACCTGAGATCTCATTGTTGTCCTTGTTGTTGATGTTGCTTCTGCTCATCTCTGTTCTAGGGATTTCCTGCCTTGCCTTCCATGCATACCTAAAAATGTTTTCCCACGGGGGTGAGACAATTGAAAATTGCCCCCAGCGAGAGATATAACTCTCCGCCAAAAACATTATTATTGCAGTTTATCAGATTAAAAATGAGTAGGGGTTACTTTTACATTATCAGGTAGAATTATTCATCATAGAACAGAATAAGATAATCTCCATTCTCAAGGAGGTCATTGCATCTACCCATGGTAGATAAGTAATTCATCTGTCTATTTTGCAGAGAATATAAAGAAACATAATTAACATTTATCTACTAAGGAATGCACAAAGAAATGCAACATTAGCCAATGAATCTCCGTATTCAATCCTTAAGCAAACATGCTATACGGCTGATTACATTTTACAATCACACTTATGCCCTGAGGAGATGAGGTATACCGCTCATACTCCAACCGACCACGGTTACGTAAAGCATCGGTACCACACATAGGTCAATGGAAGAGCCAGATTCCCATGACCTCAACTATCTCGGTCAATACGAGATAACATGTTGGACATCTTGTGTCTCTGCTAGATAGCTTTCCAGGGTATACTGGCAACATCGCTATTAGAGTTATAGCCCATAGCATATACTCTCTTCTGGATATGGCCCGTAGCCAATGCCCGGTATTATTTTGTGGAGTCATGGCCCGTAGCCATGCTCTTATTGGGGTATGGTCTGTAACCAATCCCGTTCATAGGACATAGCCCGTAGCAATGCCTATGGGGCATAAGGATATAATTGCCCAATTACCCCCACATATTCAAAAATATGCGTTCCGAGTAAACTCGTTTCACCATTCAGCTAATTCTGACGCTGATGGATCTGTGATCAGGGCAACTACATTATATGGTATCACTTGATTAATTAAGTACATTATCATATTCTTTTAGCATAAGCCAAGTTTCCAAACATAACTTAATAAGACAAATGCTATAAAGAAAACATGTACTATTTCCATTAATCACTTCTCAGTCTTTATAAGACATGGGGATCTCAGTCCCTCATTTCAATACTGGGAATTTTCATTCCTTTGCAACTCAATGCCATAATCATATGGTTATGGGTATTCAAACCCTTAGCTCATCATTGAGCATTATTACCACTTTTTCAGGTAATTATCACCTTCAGGTCACCTGACCAAGGTAAATATGATGCTTATTACATAAACATCTTCTCATGGCACTTAAGGCCCATTACTTCTCTTATTACCTCATACTAGGCAATAAGGTATAGCATGGCACATAAGGCCCAATAAACAATGTCAATACATAAAATGTCATAGCTCATACCTGGCTATGTTCATCATCACATCATACCTGCATGGTTAGTACAGATGATAATACATCAATTTCATATCAGCACCATGCAAAACAATATATAACATCATTATTCAAGGGTAACACCACTATTCCCTTACCAGGGTTAGGGTTTCCCATTTCTCATTAATTCAGACCCTCTTGAGTTAACCAACTTTATCTTATATTAAGGTATTTCCCCTCTTAATACATTCCATCACAGAATACTCACCCTTAGCATATAATGCATAGGCCACACATTAGAATTGTCCAGCTATCTCACATGATATGGACTTATCTTAGTTTAAGGCATAACTTTATTATAAAATTCCATATAAAAAATCGCAATGATACACCCTCAACCAGGGTTCACAATGATACACCCTCCACTAGGGTTTCACAAGGTTACACCCTCAACCAGGGTTCACAATGATACACCCTCCACTAGGGTTTCACAAGGTTACACCCTCAACCAGGGTTCACAATGATACACCCTCCACTAGGGTTTCACAAGGATACACCCTCAACTAGGGTTTACTAACATCCTAATTAGTGATTTCACATGTAGACAACCTCTTATTAAGGTTATACATTGAATCAGCCTCAATTAGGGTTTACATCATGTATTGGGTCCATGCATTTGTTATGCATTAATGACTAGTACCATTAAAGGTATCTCCCACCTAATCACATTAGGTTTTCAAAAAGGTTTGATCAATTAGACCTTCAATAACATGAGGTATCCAATTGAATTAACCAAATTGAACCATACTCAATTCTAATCAATGGAACTTCAACCAATTGGATCATCAACTCAATCATCATTTGAATCATGGCTCACCCCTCAATTGGGACTTCAATTATAGTCTGATCTCAATGGGATTAGGGTTTATAAACACCAATTAGAGCTTTGAAGTTGATCATCAATCATGCTACTAATTGTGTTTCAATTGATTGCATTGGACCTTCAACCATTGAATTCATGGAACCAATCATCAATTGGACCTATGCTCATACTTCAATTGAGTTTAATAGGTCAACCTTCAACTAATTTGACCCTCAATTGACCCTCAATTGGTCATCAATTAGGGCTTGATTCAATTGAATTAGGGTTTGGAATCGAAGATCCAACAACACTCATCAATGCAAGATTGGTTACTTTGAAACTATTGAACCATTATCCAAATTGGGTATGACCTGACCCCAAACGGTCTTGAGGTCGTTTGGATGACCTCCAAACGGTCTTGAGACCGTTTTCCCATCATATCACTCAAATCCAAGCCATCCAATTAAGGTTTGGATCATTGGATTGATCACCAAATCAGCATTGCATTGTATAACAGCTTGGTACCTTTATACCTTCAAACACCTAACCATACTCAACCCTAGACCTCCAAACGGTCTTGGGTGACCACCAAACGGTCTTGAGACCGTTTGGCCCATCCAACCTTTGAATTCTAGTGAAAAATCATCATGGATTGGTCTATCGAGTTGATCAACATATCAGCACTACATTGCAATATGATTAGTACCTTTGGACCTTCAATTGGTCAACTATACTTGACCCCAGACCTCCAAACGGTCTTGAGGTTACCCCAAACGGTCTTGAGACCGTTTGGATGATCCCCCAAACGGTCTTGAGACCGTTTGGGCTAATCAACCCAAAATCTCAAATTAGCTCATTGTGATTTCAGCACTGATTTCAATTAGGGTTAGCCCAATTGATTAGCCTTCAACTCATGACTCGTTTGGAATTAATCCATCAAATTTGGTGAGTCATTAGACCACATCATTAGGAACAGTAATCCCAAACGGTAAATGCTTGGTCAACGCACTCAAACGGTCTTGAGACCGTTTGCCCAAAAAGTTCAATTAAATCAGATTGAAAATCAGCACTTAATCCAATTAGGTTTCCCTAATTGATTAGGCTTCAACTCACGATTCCTTTGGAGTTAATCCCTCAAATTTGGAGGGTTATTAATAAACATAATTATGAACAGGAATCCCAAACGGTCAACGCTTGGTCAACCATCTCAAACGGTCTTGAAACCGTTTTCTCAACCAGGTCAAGTTAATCAGGTTGAAAATCAGCACATAATTCAATCCGATTGCCTAATTGATTGGACTTCAACTCTCGATTCCTTTGGATTTAATCCCTCAAATTTGGAGGGTTATCAGCCTACATAATTAGGAACAAAATTCCCAAACAGTCAATGCTTGGTCAACCATCGCAAACGGTCTTGAAACCGTTTGCTCCCAAACGGTTTCAAACCGTTTTCCCTTAAACGGTTTGCTGAAACCGCATAGCCAATCAAATTAAAACGATTTGGAGTAGCTATCAAAACGGTTTTGCTTGGTAATTTTCTTTGGATAAGCATCTAGGATGATTTCATCATCCCCTTCCTTCGAACAACCAAGAACAGCAACCGTTCTTGATGGAAATTGCAGCAAAGAAACAAGAGTGTATCAAATTGAAGAAATCAATCAACAAAGCATAGAGAATTGATGCAATAGCAATGTTTAAGGGTTTGAGTTATAAAACCCGCCTCCAATTGAGCTCCAAAGCTCCAATATCACGCCATTAATGGTGGATGAAGCTCTTGCAACTCCCCCTAGGCTCTTCCTCAAGCTTTTGATTGCAAAAGTTGGCTAGGGTTGAAGAGGAGATCGAAATAAGAAGGAATCCATAATTTATTTTCGATTTCCACCATGAAATCATGGAGAACGAAGGTCAAGGGCTTACCCACGGGTTGGGGACGTGCTCCATGCTCCTCCCTAGCTCCTTGGTCGGTTTTGCAAGCAAGGGGAAGAAGAAAATCCGAAAAAGGCCTTGGTTTGTTGGGCTTAGAAATAACACTTTTATAAGGAAATTGATGAGAGAGAAAATGCCTTATAAAAATCCAATTAATCCCAATAAAGTGGCCACCTCTTCCCCCTCAACTACCTTGGGTACGAGGCACCTTCCTTGCCTTTCATTCTCCTTCATTATCCTCAATTTAAAGAAAAGCAAATTAAGCACCTTAATGCTTATAATATAATATCCCACATGTGAGTGGATATTACTTTTCTTTATAAAAAGGTGAGTGGAATTTCACCTACTTAAGATATTTTCGTTCCTTATCTTGTTAAAGGAACGTCCATCCTTATTCAAAATCAACCCAAAACATTTTTGTTGAAAGCCCTTCAATTATTTTTATTCATTTTTGCCCTAAATCGAATTAGGGTTTCAATTAGGCATTATTCTTGATTATTTTAATGTCAAGATTCTCTCTCCTATAACTTAATTCAAATAAGGAGTCCCTCTCATTTTATTTGCTCTAAATGATGCTAAGAAACATTAGGAACCTTGTTGAAGTGATAATTTGCATATTGAACCCTAGATTTTGGGTAAATTGCACATTACACCAAAACTAGGTTTTAATGCACAAGGATTGCTTTACAAGCTTAATCTTGGTGTCCAAGCTTGTGGAAACCATACCACTACATCATATTCATTCTTATGATGTCTCAACATCAGAGGAATATATTATCATGCAACATTTGCAATTTAACCCCTCAACTTGGGTAATTTGTACTTTAGTCCAAAATAAGCAAACATTGCTTCAACATTGTTCAAACAGGACCAAAATTGAAACATAGGTTCCTTTTGAGCCTTAATTACTTTTCACAAGATGAGATTAAGAATATAATCATCTTTCTTAATCAAAACACCTAGGGTTAAAGCATAACCTAGGTCAGGGATGTTACATCAAACGGTCTTGAGGTCATTTGGATGAACTCCAAATGGTCTTGAGACTGTTTTCCCATCAAATCATCAAAATCCATGACCTCCAATTAGGGTTTGGGTCATTGGATTGATCATCAGATCAGCACTTAATTGCATTTCAATTTGGTATCTCTAGCCCTTCCAAAACTCAACCATACTTAACCCTATACCTCCAAACGGTCTTGGGTGACCCTCAAACGGCCTTGAGACCGTTTGGGTGATCCCCAAACGGTTTTGAAACTGTTTGGGATAATCAACCTAGTTCTAAGTCAATTGATTATGAAATCAGCACTTAACCCGATTAGGGTTTTGTGATTGATTGTCCTTCAAGTCATGAACCAATTGGAACTAATAGATTATAATTAGTGGATCATTAACCAACATTATTATCAACAAATCTCCAAATGGTCAACCCTGGTCAACACCTCCAAATGGTTTGAAACTGTTTGCCATCAAATGGTTTGATGAAACTGTTTCCTTTCAAATGGTTTGAAATTGTTTGCTCCCAAACGGTTTGTGTCAAACGGTTTGTGAAACTGATTGAGCAACTTTGTTGAAACCGTTTGCACTTGATATTTGGGGAGGTGTGTGCTTAGGATGTTGTCATCATCATCAAGCTCTATACTCACGAAACCTTATGTGGTTTCCATGGTGATTGCATCACTCAACCAAATCAATTATTGTGAATGAAGAAATGATCATTATTTGATAAGGAATTGAATGCAATAACAAAATCAAGGGTTCCAGTTATAAAACCCGCCACTAATTGAGCTTCAAATCTCCAAGATCATGGCAACAATGGTGGATGAAGCTTTTGCAACTCCCCCTAGGCTCGTCCTCAAGCTTTTGGGTGAAAAGATTGGCTAGGGTTGAGGATGGGGTGAAGAAAAGAAGGAATCAATGATTTATTTTCGATTTCCACCATGGAATCAAGGGGAAAAGATGTCAAGAACCTTACCAACAGGTTGGGGGTCGTCCTCCTGGTCCTCCCACGCTCCTTGGTCGGTTTCCAAGCAAAGGGAAGAGGTGGGTTCCGAAAAAGCATTTGTTTTGGCTAGGAAAGGGTCTTTTTATAAGAAATTCAATGAGACAAAAAATGTTTTATAAAAACCTTTTAATTCCAAAATTGTTGCCACCTTCTCCCCCTTGGTTTCTTGTATGCAAAGGAATATCTATCCCCACCGAGCTCCCTTCCATTATCCAAGAATTAAGGGAAAAGAAATTAATCACCTTAACCCTTATAATAGTAATTTCCATATTTGAGTGGAAATTATTTTTCTTATAATAATGGTGAGTGGAGTCTTCGCCTCCTTGGGATATACTCGTGCTTTTGCAAGGCTCAAGGATATCCATACACATCTGAATCCAACCATATTAATTTTGGTTGAAGTCCCCTCAATTATTTTATTTATTTTTGCATTAAATTGAATTAGGGTTCCAATTAGGCTTAAATCTTGATTTTTTTAATATCAAGATTCTCTCTCCTCCAACTTAATTCAAATGAGGTGCCCCTATCATTTTCTTTGCTATACATGATGTCAAAAACTTTAGGGACCTTATTGAAGTGTAATTTGCATATTGGACCCTAGGTTTTGGGTAAATTGCACATAACACCAAAACTGGGTTTTAATGCACAAACATTGTCCAACAAGCTCTATCTTGGTGCCTAAGCTTGTGGAAACCATACCACTAAATCATATTCATTCTTATGATGTCTCAACATCAGAGGGATATATTATCATGTAACATTTTCAAGTTAACCCCTCGACTTGGTTAATTTGCACTTTAGTCCTAAATAAGCAAATATTGCTTCAACATTATTCAAACATGACCAAAATTGAAACATAAGTTCCTCTTGAGCCTTAATTACTTTTCACAATATAAAATTAAGGATCTAATTAACTTTCTAAAGAAAAACTCCCAGGGTTAAGGCATAACCCAGGTCAGGTATGTTACACTAGTGGTGGTGGTTGGTGCTTATCGTGACCATGGATGGTGCTCCATGGTGGGTCGCGACCGTGACCATGTTGGGGGTGATCCAAGTAGGTCAAGCCCAACCTAGATTGTATCACCATCTTGTGCATGTATTGTTAAGGTGGTTTCATGTGTGTGCATGTTGACTTATTGAGAGGACAAGTGTCCCTTAGTTCCTTAGAGTGTCGACACCTCATCTTTTGTTCTTCTCTCTCATCCCTCATGTATATAACCCTTTATCCCTCCATGCAAGTAACCACTTTCAACCATCTTCTTCCTCCCTCCCTTTTTATCATCCTTGTAACTTGGTGGAGTAAGGTAACTTGGTCTTGGATCTCTTGGTGGTCGGACTTTCCCTGCATGTGAAGCTTGTGGTGATCTTTGGTCATCTTCAACCCTAGTAAGCTCATACCTTTATTTTGCAATGATTTTCCTTAGATCCCCTACCACATCTTCTTCTCCTTATTTGGACATATATTGTTCTTTGACATGGTGGCCGTTCTTGAGAAGAGAACTCCTTATTACAAGGATAATAGGCCATGTTTTTACAAGGTGACACCCAAGTGAGAGGAAGTTTCTGCTCTCTTTTTGTAACGTCCTAGGATTTGAGGCCTTGGATAACATGAACTTAAAAGGAATAATTGGACTACCCATATCACAAAGGTGTACCTCCTTTTTTGGGATCCCATCACTAAAGAACTCCATAGTTAAGTGTGCTCTGCTTGGAGTAGTACTAGGATGGGTGACCAGTCAAGGAAGTTGACCTCGGCTTGTACATGGGTGAGGACAAAGCGTGCAGTTAAGGCTAGTGGTGGTCTGTGGGGCCAATCGTCATTTTTGAAACTCTACTAGAGCCTAGGGCAGTGGACCTAGATATTACAAATGGTATCAGAGACAATTCCCCTCCAGTAGGTGGGGCCTACATGGGTCTGTGTCATGCCATTCTTTGAGCCGTGCAATCCACACATGTTGGAAAGGGCTATCTGAGTTGATGGAGCTGCCCATGCGCCGGTAATGTCCAGGCATGTTGGAAAGGGATATCCAAGTTGATGGAGCCACCCTTGCGCTGGTAGTTGTGATCGAGAGTTGGGTGTACATGGGTCATTGAGTAGTACTAGGATGGCAGAGTAGTGCTGGGATGGGTGACCAGTCCTACTAGAGCCTAGGGCAGTGGGCCCAAGTGTTAAACTTTTCTCCTTTCTTCTCCGGATCAACCTAGGGTTCTTCCCTGCCCTTTTTTCCTTATGTCATCCTTGAACTTGGTGTTTTGTTCTTCTTGAGGTGCTTTGTGGTTGAAGGTGGAGCTTTTAGTGGAGCTTCAACATCCTTGGTGATCGTGTGCTTGGAGCTATCACCCTTGGAATGATCTTCCTCAAGGTGGGTTATATAACTCTTAATCTTCTCTATTAATGCAGTTTTCCTATATGCATGTTGATGTTTTGTCTCTCTAAAATGTTCCCTTGGCATGCTAGTAGATGTTGCTAAGTCATAGAATTTGCTTGATGTTAAAGCCATGCTTGGTTTGAAAGTAATCCAAAAACCTAGTTTTGATACCTAATTTTGGTGATTATGGTGTCATGGTGGTTTTCCCCAATCTCTTGATCTTAGTTTTGATCACATGCATCATGGACGAGTGTTTTGATGTTCTGTGAAGTTTAATTTCTATTTTTACGGTGTCAAACATGGTTTTCTGTCTCTCACACAAGGGTCTTTCGTGATGTTTTCATGACTCAAGTTTTAGGGTGTTGGTGACCGTTTTGTGTGAGGTTTTCTCCTTCATGTTGATGGATTTGTTGGGTATGATTTTCTATCTTGGATGTGGAGACCTTCTATTTTGATCATGGTTCATCCCTGAATTGGTGTTGTTCTCTTGCCTTAGTGGTAGCTTGACCTAAGTGGTGTTATACCTTGTTTTGTCTTGGGTCGCAATACTTTGGTTTTAGGTCGAGACAGTTGACCCTGTGGGGGTCGCGACATCCTCCTCTTAGATGGTTGTGACACCTATTCCTTAGTAGGTCGAGACACACCTTGGGTTTCATCGAGATGTTTCCTTATTACTTGAGTTTGTGACATGTTTGTTTTATGTTGGATGAAATGTTGTGTGTTGAGATGGTTGTGACGTTGTCTTGTTGTTTGTCCACAACATGGATTTCCTTTGGGTCGTGATGTTGTGATGCCTTAGATCGCGACACCATGTTAAATGGTCGTAATGCCTATTTCACGATTAGTCGAGATGCCTAGCCATGATGCAGCGCGGTCGTGACCAAAAGGTGGTGCATCACGGTCTTGACTTGGGAAGAGGTGTGTTGCAGTCGAGACACCCTATTAGTAGGTGGTCGCAACACTTAGATACCAGGTGGTTGACACATGTACTTGAACACCTAATCAATGCACTTGAATGAGTAACGAACAAATCATGTATGGTGATGTTTGGTCGGATGCCTAATCAACCCTACCCATGATTCTTAACCTTAAATATGCTCTAAGAATGTGGGAGGTGTTTCAATTAGGTTATTATGTTATAATCATGTTGTAAATCATAATCAGCAAAATATGGAACCCTAATCAGCTAAATATGGAACCCTAACCCTAAACATAGGGATAATTGATGTGTTGCTCCTCTTTATTGGAATAACTATAATGTTATGATGATTTATCTTTCTTGCTTATGAACCTCTAAAAATTCATATGATATGTGCTTAAATATCATAGTGTATGCTATGGTAACTATGATGTGTTGCAGGTTGAATGAGCCCTGATGAGGCATGATGAGACACATGTTGTAAGGCCCCTAAACTTGCTTAATAAGTTTAATAAGCTTAATTATCATAATTTAATTCTTATAACCCTATTTTATATGCTTTGAAATCATAAGACAAGCTTAAGTTTCAAATTTGGTCTAATTTGGACATTGTTTGAACAAGTTATGCAATTTTATGCACATTTTGTACTTTTATGCAATTTACCCAATTAAAAGATTTTCTTTGAAATTTATCACTTGAATTATGTTCCTTGGATATTATCTCATCATTATTGAGCTTGTTGATCCATGAGGTGCCTATTTAAACCTTATTTTGAAGGTGTTTTCCTCAAGGGTATTTTAGGGTTTACCCCTTCATAGATGAGCTACCTTTAGTAGCTATCAATGGATTATTTGTTTTGCTTGGAAATTCAAGAAAAGAGGGATAATCATGTATCTATGGATGGTGGGGGAGCTTCTTGTGTGTGTGCATGCATATTCTTAATAGTTTAAGGCTATGGACACTTGGAAAGATACTAGAACTTCAACCTTTTCTTTTTCTTTATCTTAAAGTTTCATATACTTATCCCTAATCACCAAAATGAGCAATTTGCTCTCCACCACTTCCCTCCTCCTATGAACCTCATTCTCCATCTGTGCTTCTGTGAATTTCCTATCTAAGGAAGAAGAAAGAGGGGGTCTTCTTGGAAAAAGAATCTAGGGTTGCAATTGACTTCCTTTTAGGGTTTGAAAAGCTTCCTTCTAGTGATATTGACCTAAAAGAGTAAGAATCCCCTTCTTTCCTCCATTTATTTCTTTGTAATCCTTCATCCTACCTTTATCCAGGTTGTAACCTTGCATTTCCATGGTATAAATTGCTCTAAAGCTCTAAACCCCTATCTTTCTTGCTCCTTATACTTAGGGTTTGCTCATTTGATGAAGAAAGGTGCTAGATGGACGAGTTCACAGATTATGCTTGGATTTCCTACCCTACCTTCTCATGTTTTCCTTTTTTTGGGAGTTTATCTTCTAATTATAGGCAAGTTTTATAACTTGCTCCATGTTTATTGCTTACCATAAGCTTTCTAGCTCATGTTCTTGCTTGAAAATGATGATCCATGCACTAAAAAGCTATGCTTGATTTGGATTTCACTTTTTATAATGTTCCCTATTCTGATTTCAATTTTAGATGAACCTGTGATCATGTGTACGTTATTACTAAGGTATAATATGACTTGGATCAGGTTGTTTTGACAACCTATGGTGCTAAGCACCTATCAACCAATGATCAATTTTAGGGTTTTAAGCTGATTTCTTCTATAAACACATGACCCATTGGTGGTACCATTGCAACAAATGATGGTGTTGTCTTCATGACAACTGATTATGGTGACCAATTGTTTCAACTGACATTCACCCCTTAGGTCAGGTTTTGGCCTAATTAGAATCTTAATGATCAACAACTAAGTACCCTAGTGATGCTATCAATCAATGGTGATTAATGAATATAGTGTTGATCTAACAATCTATAGTGACTTAATGGTCACTACTGATGGTGGATCAGGTCTCCACAACCTATGGTGAGTTAAGAATGTAGTTGTATCATCAATTAAGCCTTAAACCAAGGGTTTCTTGGGTCATTTGATGCAATGGTCGGACCTATACTACAATTGATGGTTTTAATATATGAACTTGACCTAATGGTTAAGATTTAATGTTTCTTTATCCAATAAATTGGAAGGATGCCTAATGTAATATTCTGGTCCTAATAAAGTGATTTAGATGTTTTTTCGTTATGAGATCAACTTAAGAAGCTCATTTATTGACGACTTGTTTTAAATAAACAATCACTTGTGGTTTTACCCTACTCTCAATGGAACTTTTAAGGATGTTAATCAAGGGATGTCCAGGGTTAAATGGTGACTCTTTCTAGAGCACAACTCAAGGACTTCATAGGTGGTTTATCCAAGGTGTTTACTTATGTAAACAACCAATGGTCTTACCTTTTAAACATCTAATGGTCCTGGGTGACATAGTGGTATGGAGATATGGGTTGAAAGATGATGGAACAAATGGAGGGTTACCCTTAATAAGGTAGTCTTACCTATTCACTCATATGAATAGAAGGGATGATAATCATATTGTGTTGATATGTAACCCTAATGAGGTATATCTGTTATACCTAGCTTTAGTATGACTAAATGATGGTAATTGGGTATGAATAGTCCTTGAATGACTAATAAAATCATGGAGTACTCTATTACTGTTGTTAAAACCCTAGTATGCTATAACCCTATGGTTACACCTTGATTTATGTGTGGGTTCATACTTGAAAATAGTATGGAATGTGATGGTGATGCTTCACCTTATGCATACATGATCCAATGGGGACGCCGTGAGTTAGGGTTTGGGTATGAGTGTTGATTAGTAACATTAGTATAATTTATCTTGTGAACCTAACTCTAATGCAAATAGATAAAGATGAGTATTCATGTTTAACCTTCTTATATGATGTCATGATGGTGAAATAACCTCCTTAATATGATCATAACCCTAATGTGTTAATTGGTGGTTATCATAGACACATGGTTGATACTTTCTTATGCTAAACATGTGCATTATGAATATGATGAGGGTTAATCATATCTAGATTTCTTTCATGTTGATGTAATAAAGGGATGTTCTTAATGTTAATATAACCCTGCTATGATTGTTTATGAATATCTCCTAGCTCATTAATGCAATATTGTGTTGATTCGGTGTATTATATGAAAGTGATGTTGTTGAGCCTTGTTATAAGGCATGCAAAGATAATGATTATCTTGCAGGGAATAGTATGATTGTCTTAATGACCATTGGGCATGGTTGAGCCCTGAATGAGGTGTAATCCTCTTGTGTTAATAAGGGTTGATATCCTGTGATATTGTGAAAAGTATTTATATCCTGTGATAGTATGATGGTCTTAATGACCTTTGGGCATGGTTGAGCCCTGAATGAGGTGTAATCCTCTTATGTTGATAAGGGTTGATACCCTGTGATATTGTGATAAGGATTTATATCTTGTGATAGTATGATGACTAGTGTGGTCTCATGAATGGCAAGTGAATAGTACCATGTGATGATGAGATGAGAAATTATGTTCCACACATTGTATATCTTTTAAAAGTTGTGATATTTATATGCTTGCTAGAAGTGAATTAGGGTTTGTATGTCCACTTATTTGATGCAACCTTAATTCACCTAATTGGTATAACTAATCAAGTTCAACTCTAATCATGTAGTGCCATGTGCCATAGAGCCATCTTCAGTGTCAGAACTTGCTAGATGGTGAAACGAGTATTCCTAAGGGAAACTCAGAGCGCATATTGTTGAGTATGTAGTGGTGGCAAGTTGAGGATATATCCTTGTCATCCACAATGCAGGTTGTGGAGGATGGCTATGATCATGCCTCATACATCTGATGTGATTAAGGGCAACTATGGTTGTACATTGGATTAGAGGGTTTTGTATACCCTAGTTTCTAGTGTTGTGACATGTACCAAGGGTATACTAGTGGTTAGCAGCTTGACTATATGTCACTGTGGTGGAAGCTTTGACTGAAATGTCACTGTCGTTTTACTCGTACTGACTGAGGGGAAGATATCTTAGGATACTGACACTCCTAGATCTTGTACGGAATCGAATAGCCCTTCGCATGGGTCGATTGGACTTTGGATGGTACGATTCAAATTCCCCAGGGCATAATAAAAGATGTAAGACAACCATGTAGCATGTTTGTTTAGGATTATACACAACGCTTCATATTGGATGATAAACCTTGTTTGCTTTCTTTTCACTGAGATCGTGTATAGTACAATAAGAAATAATAGATATGCTTATGTTGTAGTTATGCTCATGTTGTAAACATGCTTATGATGTCAAATATACTGACACTGATGGTTAAGATGTTGCTGCTAGCTATGTTTAATATTGCTAACCATGCCTATGTACTTATAAATGCTTAAACTACTAATCATGCCTATGTAGTTCATTGTTTTATGATGTTAGTTCTACTTATGATATATATTTGTTCCCTTTATTTGAGATGCCAATATTGATAGCCATGTTATGTTACTAGACATATTCATGATGTCAGGTATGCTTATGCTACTAGATTGCTTGTACTGTTAGCAAGAAAAATGATGGTAGTCAGATTAATGATAATGATTGTTATTAGATACAATTTGATGATATTTGAGTAGATATCTATCCAAAGAAATGGATTTATTTGTTATCTATATATGCATTGATGATCATACTTGTTGCTAAGATTAATTGTTTAATCTTTTTAGCATACTTGAACTGTTCAATCTATTCAATTGATTATTAAATACTCCAACTACTTAGTAATTATCTACTATTTAAAATGTTATAATCAATAAGCATTGTTGGAGGTTATATCTCTTACTGGGACATGGGTCTCACCCTTGTGGTTCGCCACATTTTTTTAGGTAATCGGTAATGACGAAAATAGAATCGTGGAGGTAAAGAGGAAGTACAGTAATGAATCTTTGAGAAAGTTGATTAGATGTTTAGTGTGTCTTAGAGTCATCCCTGTACTCTCAGGTCTGGGCAGGAAAAGTTTGTATATGGTGTTTCAAACAAATCAAATTTTTTTTACCATGCTAATGCTTGTTTGTGTGGCATATATGAATATTGTTCTCCTATGTATATATCTTGTAGCTAAGGTGATAGAAATTTTTTTATCAAATTCTTGGCATAGTATAGATACAAGAAAGATGTTGGTCTCTTATGCAAATATTTCTGAGTGGGTGTTGATGTTGAAATTGGTTTTAATTTACCCAAAAATGTGTGTCATATACAAATATTGTTATCCTATGTATATATGTTGTGGCTATGGTGGTAGAATAATTTGTATCAAATTATTGTCATAGTATGGATAAAAGAAATATGTTGGGCTCTTATTTAAATGTTTCTGTGTAGGTGCTGACGTTGAAATTAGTTTTAATTTATCCATATTTTTGGGTATGTGGTTAATTGGTGATTGATTATGTTTTATGTTTTGAGTAATCTCATTTAGTGTAACAGGTTCTCACACATGTGACCCAGGATTGATGTGACTAGGGTCTTATGACCTGGAAGAGGCTTATGCCTAGTGTGAGGTGACTTAACCTATAGTGATATGGTTGAGGGATTGACATCTCATGGTGGTGTGACATTGATGATAGACTTGAGTGGATGTGTAACAATGATGATGCCTTGTGTATGGTAGTGTTACACTACTATGTAATGTTGTGACAAGTTCATACCTTATACATTTTATATCTTTTGAAGTTGCACTATGCCCTTATTCTTGTAGAGTTTGTTATGGTTTTATATGTTGTAACTTGATTGATGCTAAAAGACACTAAATTGACATAATTAATCAAGTGGAACCATAACCATGTAGGTGCCCTGTGCCATAGATCCATTCCAGTGTCAGTCTTAGTATTGGATGGTGAAACAAGTTCTTATGTAGTGGAATCTCATAGTCATATATAGTTGAGTATAAGCATTTCTAGGATTGGGTCCGGGCCATACCCTAGCAGGAGTGCGGCTACGGGCTGTAGCTCAGTGACGTGACTCAGTATATACTTTCACATGATTGGTTGTGGGCCATACCTTGGCAGGAGTGTAACTTCGGGTCATATCTCAGTTTCACTAGTGTTGTGTCTATATACCAAGGTGGGCTATGTTATTTATAGATGACTCATATGTTATGTCACTACAATGTTTCTCTCGTACTGATAGATAGGTGTGGAGAGGTCGTCGATTCTAGCTCTTCCGTGAACCTTGTCTGGCACTGATTTTGACTTAGCAGTGGTCAGTTGGAGTATGAGTGGTATACCTCATCTCCTATGGGCATAATAAAACGCATAATACAGCTGTGTAGTGTAATTTCATAGGGACAAATGCGGATAACATTGGTTGAAGTCTTGGTTTGCTTTTTTACAGTTTAATTGATAAATGATAAACATGTTCTTCATATTCCTTTTTAAAATATAACTTGATCTACTATTTAGTGGTAGTTGTTTAGTCTTGTTTAATCTGCTTTATCGGTTGATTACATTTCATTTAGTTGAATCTACTCAACTTGCTTAGTGTGTTACCTACTGCTTAGTTTATCTGTACTTTAATAGATGTTGGCGGAGAGTTATATCTCTCCCAGGGAAGTTTGGTCCTACCCATAGGTTTCCACATCTTTTAGGTGGTCGTGGACAACGATGTGGTGATCATGCAATTGAGGAAGAATGTAAGGCCCCTGAACTTGCTTAATGAGTTGAATGAGCTTAATTACCATAATTGAATGCTTATAACCCTAATATAACCTTTTTATATATTTTGAAATCATAATACAAGCTTAAGTTTCAAATTTGGTCCAATTTGGACACTGTTTGAGCAAGTTATGCAATTTTCTGTACATTTTGGACTTTTCGGCAATTTACCCAATTGAGGGGTTTTCTTTGAAATTTATCACATACATTATGTTCCTTAGATATTATATTGTAATTATTGAGATTTTTGAGCCATGGGTCTCCTAGTTGATCCATGGTTTGAAGGTGTTTTCATCAAGGGTATTTTAGGGCTTACCCCTTCATGGATGAGCAACCTTTAGTAGCTATCAACTAAGGAATTATGTGATTGGCTGGGAAATTCGACAAAGGAAAGTTAAGCAGGTCTATACAGATAGTGAGAGAGCTGCTTGTTTGTGTGCTTGTATATTCTTAATAATTTAAAGCCATGAACACTTGGATAGATACTAGAACTTCAACTTTTTCTTTTTTTGCTATATCTTAAAGTTCATATACTTATCCCCAAGCACCAAAATGAGCCACTTTCTCTCAACCACTTCCCTCCTTCTCCCACCCTCGTTCTCCCTCTGTTCAGCTGCGAATTTTTCTACCCAAGGAAGAAGAAAGTGGGGATCTTCTGGGAGAAAGGATCTAAGGTTGAAATTGACTTTATTTAGGGGTTCCTAAAGCTCGTTCCTAGTGATATTGACCTAAAAGTGTAAGTATTACCTTATTTACTCCATTTATTTCTTTGATATTCTTCCTCCTATATCTCTCTAGGTCGGAACCCTGCTGTTCCATGGTGAAAATGACTCTAGAACTCAAAAATCCTTCCTTCTTGTTTCTTTTTCTAGGGTTTTGCTTCTTTGTGGAGAGAAGTGCCTATTTGGCCAAGTTCAGATCTGAATCTAGGGATTCCTTACCTTATTTGCTCGAAATTCTTGCTGTTTGATATCTGACCTACTCTATAGAGGCAAGTTATATAACATTCTTCACTTATATTGCTTATTAGAAGCTTGTTAGTTCATGTTTATGCTTGAATGTGATGATCTATGCATAGAGAAACCATGCTTGTTTAGAATTACGAATTTTTTTGGTGTTCCTTGTTTTGTTACAGTTCTATATGAACTTTTAAATATGTGTACAACCTTTCTAAGGTGTAACATGATCTGGGACATGTTGATAGCATCAACCTATGGTGCTAAGCACAAAATAATTGATGGTTCAAATTAGGGTTTTCAAGCTATTTCCTTCTCAATCACACAACTGATGGACATACCATTCAACAACAAATGGTGTTACTATCTTGGCAATTGATGTTCGTGATCAAGGGTGTCAAATGTATGGTGACAAACTATTGTCTCCCCCTTAGGTTAGGTTTTGTCTCAATTAGATGTTTAATTATCATCCACTTAGTATTATAATGATGTTATCAATCGATGATGATATTGGCTTAATATCTGATGGTGTTAACTAAATGTATTACTGATCTAGAAACCAATGGTGACCTAATGATAACAATTAATGGTGGATCAGGTCATCACCATATATGATGAATTAGGAATGTAATTGTAGATTTGACTAAACCTTAAACCAATGGTTCCTTGGTTAAATTGATTTAATGGTTAGACTTATACTACAATTGATAACCTTGAACAATGAACCTGATCCAATGAATAATATTGGATGGTTTAACATCCAATGGATTAGAATAAATCACATGGTATTATATGTGGGTCCTAGTGATGAAAATTCGATGGTTCAATACCATTAATTTGTAGCTTTACCTTTGCCATTATATAGTTATATTTGATAAATCACTATAATAAGTGGATGCGTAACTCCCATGTGATCTAGCTTGTTATACCCAACCTTAATGTAATTATATGATGTTGATTGGTCATAATCAGACATCTTGAATTATTAATGTGATAATGAATTACACTCTTCTTGTGTTGAAACCACAATGTAGTACTATTTGAATATCATAGTGCCTTGCCATGTTAATATCTATGGACATACATGTGCTAATGATCTTTTGAACCTTGTTTAAGGCATGTAATGATGATGATAACCTTACTATGAATAATGTGATGGTCTTAATGACCTTTGGTCATGTTTGAAGCCATGATTGAGGTGAAATCCTCTTCACATTCCAACAAGGGTTAAAACCCTGGAACTTATGATAAGATATTGGTATCTTGTAATAGTACGATGATAAGTGTGGTCCATTAATTTGCAATGAATGATAGAATGTGGTAATGTGATTAAGATTTATATCTCAAATGTTTTATATCCTTTGAAGTTGTTATACATATACTCTTGTTAGAAAAGAATTAGGGTTTGAATGTCCACTTGTATGATAAAGCCTTAATGCATTCAATTGGTAGTAATTAATCAAGTGTAACCTTAATCATATAGAGCTCTGTGCCATAGAGCCATCTTCAGTGTCAAAACTTACTGTATGGTGAAACACGTATTCCCATAGGAAACTCGGAGCCCATACTGTTGAGTATGTGGGGGTGGCAAGTTGAGGATATATCCTTGTCATCCACAATTCCAGGTTATGGAGGACGGCTATGGTCATGCCTCTGACATTTGATGTGATTGAGGATAGTTGCGGTTGTACCTTAGATTAGAGGGTTTTGTATACCCTATTTTCTAGTGTTGTAACTTGTACCAAGTACAAACTAGTTGTTATCAATTGACTATATGTCACTGTTGGCAGTTTGACAGGTATGTCATTGTAGTTTACTCGTACTGGACGAGGGGAAGAGATCTTCGGATACCGGCACTCCTAGATCTTATACGGAACTGAATAGCACTTTGCAGTGGTCATTTGGATTTTGAGTGGTACGACTCAAACTCCCCAGGGCATAATAATAAAAGATATAATACCAGCCGTGTAGTATATTTGCTAGGGTTTAATACATATCACTTTGGTTGATTAACCCTTATCTTGTCTTTACATTACATAGTTCTTACATGATGCAGACTTATGAAAATTGTGTACTTCTACTTGATGTTACAATGTATTTGCTTAACTACTTAGTATGCTTAAATTGTTCAATCTGTTCATATTGCTTATTCAATATCCTAACTACTGGATGTATTTACTGTTAATTAATATGTTATAATCAATATATATTGGAGAGAGTTATATCTCTCACTGGGAGTGGGTCTCACCCGTGGGTCACCACATATTTTTTTTAGGTGGTCACGAGCAACAAGGTCGAGGTCGCACTATGGAAGAGAACCAATCTGGTGATCAATAAATTCAGAAGGTTGGTTAGTTGTAGATGTTAGTAGTAGAGTCCTAGTGTCATCCATGTACTCTCAGGTCTGAGTATGGGATGTGTTTTCTAGATGATATACTTGTATCGACATGAGATTTTGGTGGTATGCCAATGTTTGTAAATATATGGCATGTACATGTGAAATATCTTTTATATGTAGGATGTGACTGAGGTATTTGGACTCATATCTAAATACTTGTTACAGTAAATGGGAATGGAATGATAGACTTTTTGTAAATGTTCTAGAGTATATTTACATGGTTGGAATTGGTTTTAATTATCCCACATTTTTGACTATGTGACTAATTAGTAGTTGATCATGTTTTGTGTTTTGATCAATCTCATTTAGCGTGATGAGGTGTCATAGTTAAGTTGGTATCAGAGCTCTAGGTTTATTGTGTCTACAGGGAAATAGGACTTAGGTTTGAGTCTGTTCTTATGTATCCAACATATCTGATCATAGTTTATGCTTATGCAGATATGTCTAGAGGACATGAAGAACACGTTGAGAGTAGCTATGTTGCACCAGGAGGAGGTGCAAGGAGGTAGGCATGCGATGAGAGAGTGCCAGAAGTAGGGCCAGAGCAGCTCACAATGCCTCATCTAGATCCGACAATGATGGCCAATCCTGAGTTTCAGTCTATGTTTAGACAGATGATGGCCACAATTACACATATTGCTGACAGAGCGCCATCACCTCAAGCTAGGGCAGTCGCCTCTAATGTGGAGTCCCAAGGTGTTGGGAAGACATTTGAACGTCTTAGATGTGTTGGGGCGATTGAATATGCATGTACTTCGGATCCAGCATATGCTGACATGTGGTTGATTGAGCTAGAAAAGGCGTTCAAAATCCTAAACATCACTGAAGAAGACAAAGTTAAGCATGTAGTATACTTGTTGAAGGGTAGTGCTGGCCATTGGTGGGCCATAGAAGACAAGAAAAGGCCAGGAGTTGTGATAGGATGGGAGGAGTTTTTGGAGGGAATTTGTTAGTCGATATTTTCCAAAGACCTACCTAGATGAGAAAATCTCTCAGTTCAAGAAGATTCTTCAGGGAGCTATGAATGCCAATGAGTATGAATCAAAGTTTATGGAACTTTTGAGGTTCTGTCTGCACATGGCAGCAATGGACAAGGAAAGGATCCGGAGATTTGAGAAGGGTCTGAGTACGGAGTTGACTACTATAACATCATCCTTGGAGAATAGGGAAAGGTTTTCCACCTTTGTGAAATCTGTCAGGAGGATTGAGAGGTCTTCCATAGAGAAGCGTGAAGCTAATGCTAAGAAGCAACCTATGCAATTTCAAGGGCAATCATTTGGAGGCTTTAAGAAGCCAAGGTTTTTCCCACCGCCGTCGCAACTAAGGGCAACCTTCAGTGAACCAAGATCACATGCACCATCACAGTGGACCCCGAGTCGGGGTAGAGGTCACAGTTTTCTGCCAACGGGAATCCGCAGTACCTCATCTGTTTTAGTGACAGGGCCGTTTAGGCCATATCAGGATACCAGAACATGTTACAAGTGTGGGCGAGTGGGGCTTACAAGACCTTATTGCCCTATGAAAGATGAGGAGGTGACTCAGTAGCCAAGGCAAAGTCAACAAGGTCGACAACAATGACAGTTTAGTAGTGGTAGTAGAAGAGGATGTGGTCAGGCATCCCAGGCAGGATCCTCTAGACAAGCAAGTAGAGGATATGGACGGCAACATGCGACAACAAGGTTCTATGCCATGACCTAGCCAGAAGCAGTGTTCAATCCACAAGTCGTGATAGGTCAGATAGAGTTATTTCATTCTGATTTGTCTGCTTCTTGTTTTATATATGTGTTAGTAGACCCAGGTGCAACACACTCTTTTATCACTAGAGAGGTGATATATAGTTGCTATCTACATGTTAGTCATAGATCTAATAGCCTGCGGCTAAAGACTCCTTTGGTTGATTCCACGGAGTTGCGGGAAGTGTGTCCTTCTTGTGTTCTTTCTTTTTCTAGACACAACATTCAAGTGGATCTTTTGCCACTTGACATGCATGATTTTGATGTAATCCTAGGAATGGATACCTTGGAAAAATACAAGGTAGTCATGGACTGCAGCATAAGGTGGAGACGTTCCATGATGAAGATGTACAGTGGATTTTTCAGGGTGATAGGAAGATTCTTCCTACATGTTTTATGTCAGCTATGACAGCTGAGCAGTTGATGAGACAAGGATGTGAGGCTTTCTTAGCTCATGTTGTGGATACCAAGGTAGTAGGTCCTAGTATCCAAGAGGTACCAGTGGTGTGAGAATTTGAGGATGTCTTTCCTGAGGAATTTCCTAGCATTCCCGCTCCTAGAGAGATTGAGTTTGAGATCAATCTTGTTCCTGGAACACAACCCATAGCATGGCCAGCATACATAATGGCACCAACAGAGATGCATGAGTTAAAGAAATAGTTACAAGAATTGTTAGAGAAGGGTTTTATCAGGCCGAACACTTCCCCTTGAGGTGCTCCTGTGTTGTTTGTTTAAAAGAAGGATGGTTCAATGAGGTTGTGTATAGACTACAACCAGTTGAACAAGGTGACAATAAAGAATAAGTATCCTTTATTAAGGATTGATGATCTTTTTGATCAGTTGAGAGGTGCCACTGTGTTTTCAAAGATAGACATGAGGTCAGGTTACCATCAGTTGAGAATTAAGGCTGATGACATACCCAAGTCAGCTTTTAGGACTAGGTATGGTCATTATGAGTTTGTGGTTATGCCATTTTGGCTAACCAATGCACCTGCAACTTTTATGGATCTGATGAATAGGGTGTTTAGACCTTATCTTGATCAGTATGTGGTTGTGTTCATAGATGATATCCTGATATACTCCAAGGATAGTCAACAACATGAGCAACACCTTCGCCAGGCATTGACTTTGTTGAGGCAGCATCAATTATATGTTAAGTTCAGCAAGTGTGAATTTTGGTTATCTAAAGTGTCTTTTCTGGGCCATGTTATATCTGTAAAAGGCATTTGTGTTGATCCCAAGAAAGTGGAATATGTACTAGAATGGGAACAACCAAAGACTCTGACAGAGATCTGTAGTTTCCTAGGTCTGACAGGTTACTACAGGAGGTTCATCAAAGACTTCAGTTCTATAGCGCTACCCCTAACTAGTTTAACCAGGAAGGATGTTCCTTTTGCTTGGAATGACAAGTGTCAATGTTCTTTCCAACTTTTGAAAGAAAGTGAAATCTGTACTAGAATGGGAACAACCAAAGACACCGACAGAGATTAGTACTTTCCTAGGTCTGGTAGGTTACTACAGGAGGTTCATCAAAGACTTCAGTTCTATAGCGTTACCCCTAACTAGGTTAACCAGGAAGGATGTTCCTTTTGCTTGGAATGACAAGTGTCAACGTTCTGCAAAAGGCATTCGTGTTGATCCCAAGAAAGTGGAATCTGTACTAGAATGGGAACAACCAAAGACACCGACAGAGATCCATAGTTTCCTAGGTCTGGCAGGTTACTACAAGAGGTTCATCAAAGACTTTAGTTCTATAGCGTTACCCCTAACTAGGTTAACCAGGAAGGATTTTCCTTTTGCTTAGAATGACAAGTGTCAATGTTCTTTCTAGCTTTTGAAAGAAAAGTTGACTAGTGCACCAATGTTAGTACTGCCAGAGCAAGGAAAAGGCTATATTGCCTTTTGTGATGCTTCAAAGAATGGGTTGGGATGCATGTTGATGCAGTATAAAAATGTGATTTCTTTTGCTTCACGACATCTTAAGAAACATGAGGACAATTACCCAACACATGATCTGGAGCTTGCAGCAGTGGTCCATGCCTTAAAGATATGGAGACACTATCATTATGGAGAAAAGTGTTAGATCTTCACTGACCACAAGAATCTATAGTATATCTTCTCAAAATAGGAGTTGAATATGAGGCAAAGGAGATGGATGGAGCTGATTAAGGATTATGATTGCACAATAGATTACCATCCAAGGAAAGCTAATGTGGTAGCTGATGCATTGAGTAGAAAGTCATCTTCATCTTCAATGGTAGATAATGCACAACTAAATTCCTTGATGTGCCATAAGAGAGATATGCTAGTGTCTCTTTGTCAGATGAATGTACAACTAGAAATTTCCTTGATGGCAGGATTGTTGGCATAGTTATAAGTGAAACCTACCTTGAGACAGTAGATTCATGATGCACAATAGAATGATACTGTGATACAGAATATCTGATCAGGGAATGGCAGTGAAAAGTGTGATGACTTTTATGAGGTAGATGATGGTACAATTTGTTACCACAATAGGATAGTAGTTTCTGATGTGGATGGGTTAAGGAAGATGGTACTTGAGTAGGCTCACTCCTCCATATATGCAATGCATCATGGAAGTACCAAGATGTACCAAAACTTGAAAGACATGTATTGGTGTCCAGGTCTAAAGCGTGATGTGGCAGAGTTCATTGCCAAATGTCCAATTTGTTAGTAGGTGAAGGCTGAGCACTAGAAGCCTACAAGGACATTACAACCCTTTCCAATACCACAGTGGAAATGGGATCATATTACTATGGACCTTGTGGTTGGTCTTCCTAGGACAGCCAAGGGTCATGATTCCATATGGGTGACAGTAGACAGATTGACTAAGTTAGCTCATTTTCTGCCAGTTAAGATGACATTTACAGTAGAGAAATCATCACAAATATATGTTGATGAGGTAGTCTGTCTACATGGCATTCCAGTGACTATAGTTTCTGACAGAGGTCCACAGTTTACAAGTCATTTTTGGGAGTGTCTACATTCAACAATGGGAACACAACTGAGATTCAACACATCTTTTCATCTGCAGACTGATGGCCAGTCTTGAAAGGACTATTTAGACTTTAGAGGATCTCTTGAGGGCATGTGTGCTGCAATTTCTTGATAGTTGGGATGTACATCTGACTCTAATAGAGTTTGCATACAACAATAGCTATCAAAGAAGCATATGTATGGCTCCTTATGAGGCTCTGTATGGGAGATGATGTCGGTCTCCTCTTTTCTGGTATGAGACAGGTGAATATCAATTTTTGGGTCCTGAGCTAGTACAACAGATTACAGAAAAGATTAAAGTAATACAACAACAGTTGAAAGCATTGCAGGATAGTCACAAATCTTATGCAGACAATTGATGTAGACCACTTGAGTTCCAAGTGGGAGACAACGTATATCTTAAGGTTTCTCCTTGGAAAGGTGTGCTGAGGTTTGGAAAGAAGGGTAAGTTGGCTCCTAGATTTATGGGACCATACCCTGTCCTAGCTTGTGTTGGAAAGGTATCATATAAGTTGGAGCTACCACCAGAGCTACATAGATTGCATAATGTCTTTCACATCTCTATATTGAGGAAATGCCATCCAAATATTGACCAGACAATCCAACCAGTAGAGGTTGAGTTAGATGATGATATCTCCTATGTTGAGGGTCTTGTGTTGATCCTGGATAGAAGGGTAAAAAAGCTAAAGAGAAAAGATATAATACTAGTGAAAGTTTTGTGGAATCGCTATGGAATATAGGAAGCCACATGGGAACTAGAGAATGAGATGTGTAGAAAATACCCATCTCTTTTTGCGTAGGATTTCAGGGCGAAATCCTTATTCGGGGTTTATAGTTGTAAGGCCCCTGAACCTACTTAATGAGTTGAATGAGCTTAATTACCATAATTTAATGCTTATAACCCTAATATAGACTTTTTATATGTTTTGAATCATAAGACAAGCTTAATTTTCAAATTTGGTCCAATTTGGACACCGTTTGAGCAAGTTATGCAATTTTTTGTACATTTTAGACTTTTCTACAATTTACCCATTTGAGGGGTTTTCTTTGCAATTTATCACATATATTATGTTCCTTAGATGTTATATTATCATTGTTGAGATTTTTGAGCCATGGGGCTCCTAGTTGAGCCATGGTTTGAAGGTGTTTTCATCAAGGGTATTTTAGGGTTTACCCCTTCATGGATGAGCTACCTTTAGTAGCTATCAACTAAGGAATTATGTGATTGGTTGGGAAATTCGACAAAGGAAACCTAATCAGGTCTATACATATAGTGAGAGAGCTTCTTGTATGTGTGCTTATATATTCTTAATAATTTAAAGCCATGGACACTTGGATAGATACTAGAACTTCAACTTTTTTCTTTTTTTGCTTTATCTTAAAGTTCATATACTTATCCCCAAGCACCAAAATGAGTCACTTTCTCTCCACCACTTCCCTCCTTCTCCCACCCTTGTTCTCCCTTTGTTCAATTGCGAATTTTTCTGCCCAAGGAAGAAGAAAATGGGGATCTTCTTGGAGAAAGGATCTAAGGTTGAAATTGACTTCATTTAGGGGTTCCTAAAGCTCCTTCCTAGTGATATTGACCTAAAAGTGTAAGTATTACCTTATTTACTCCATCTATTTCTTTTCTCTTCCTCCTCCTATATCTCTCCAGGTCGAAACCCTGCTATTCCATGGTGAAAATGACTCTAGAACTCAAAAATCCTTCCTTCTTGTTTCTTTTTCTAGGGCTTTGCTTCTTTGTGGAGAGAAGTGCCTATTTGGCCAAGTTCAGATCTGAATCTAGGGATTCCTTGCCTTATTTTCTCAAGATTCTTGCTATTTGATATCTGACCTACTCTATAGAGGCGAGTTATATAACATTCTTCACTTATATTGCTTATTAGAAGCTTGTTAGTTCATGTTTATGCTTGAATGTGATGATCTAAGCATAAAGAAACCATGCTTGTTTAGAATTACGAATTTTTGTGGTGTTCCCTATTTTGTTCCAATTCTATATGAACTTGTAAACATGTGTACAACCTTTCAAAGGTGTAACATGATCTGGGACAGGTTGATAGAATCAACCTATGGTGCTAAGCACAAAATAATTGATGGTTCAAATTAGGGTTTTCAAGCTATTTCCTTCTCTATCACACAACCGATGGACATACCATTAAACAACCAATGGTGTTGCTATCTTGGCAACTGATGTTTGTGATCAAGGGTGTGAAATGTATGGTGACAACCTATGGTCACCCCCTTAGGTCAGGTTTTGGCTCAATTAGATGTTTAATTATCATCCACTAAGTATTCTAATGATGTTATCAATCGATGATTGTATTGGCTTAATATCTAATGGTGTTAACTGAATGTATTATTGATCTAGCAACCAATGGTGACCTAATGATCACAATTAATGGTGGATCAGGTCATCGCCATATATTATGAATTAGGAGTGTAATTGTAGATTTGACTAAACCTTAAACTAATGGTTCCTTGGTTCAATTGATTTAATGGTTAGACTTATACTGCAATTGATAACCTTGAACAATGAACCTGATCCAATGAATAATATTGGATGGTTTAACATCCAATGGATTAGAATACATCACATGGTATTATATGTGGATCCTAGTGATGATAATTTGATGGATCAATACCATTAATTTGTAGCTTTACCTTTGCCATTATATAGTTTTATTTGATAATCACTATAATAAGTGGATGTGTAACTCCCATGTGATATAGCTTGTTATACCCAACCTTAATGTAATGATATGATGTTGATTGGTTATAATCAGACCACTTAAATGATTAATGTGATAATGAATTACATTCTTCTTGTGTTGAAACCACAATGCAGTACTATTTGAATATCATAGTGCCTTACCATGTTAATATCTATGGACATACATGTGCTAATGATCTTTTGAGCCTTGATTAAAGCTTGGAATGATGATTATAACCTTACTATGAATAATGTGATGGTCTTAATGACTTTTGGGAATGTTTGAAGCCATGATTGAGGTGAAATCATCTTCACATTCCAATAAGGGTTAAAACCCTGGAACTTAGTATAAGATATTGGTATCTTGTAATAATACGATGATAAGTGTGGTCCATTAATTTGCAATGAATGATAGAATGTGGTAATGTGATTAAGATTTATATCTCAAATGTTTTATATCCTTTGAAGTTGTTATACATATACTCTTGTTAGAAAAGAATTAGGGTTTGAATGTCCACTTGTATTATAAAGCCTTAATGCATTCAATTGGCAGTAATTAATCAAGTGTAACCTTAATCATGTAGAGCCCTGTGTCGTAGAGCCATCTTCAATGTCAGAACTTACTGGATGGTGAAACGAGTATTCCCAAGGGAAACTCAGAGCGCATACTGTTGAGTATGTGGGGGTGGCAAGTTGAGGATATATCCTTGTCATCCACAATTGCAGGTTATGGAAGACGGCTATGGTCATGCCTCTGACATTTGATGTGATTGAGGACAGCTGCGATTGTACCTTGAATTAGAGGGTTTTGTATACCTTGTTTTCTAGTGTCGTAACTTGTACCAAGTATGAACTAGTTGTTATCAGTTGACTATATGTCATTGTTGGCAGTTTGAGTGGTATGTCACTACAGTTTACTCGTATTAACTGAGGGGAAGAGATCTTAGGATACCGACACTCCTAGATCTTATACGAAACTGAATAGCACTTCGCAGTGGTCAGTTGGATTTTTAGTGGTACAACTCAAACTCCCCAGGACATAATAATAAAAGATATAATACCAGTAGTGTAGTATAATTGATAGGGTTTAATACATATCACATTGACTGATTAACCCTTTTCATGTCTTTACATTACATAGTTCTTACATGATGCATACTTATTGTAACATCCCTGACCTGGGTTATGGGTTAACCCTAGGTGTTTTGCCTAAATATGTAGTTAAATCCTTGTGATTAACTCTGAGCATGTAATTAAGCTTCTCAGAAACGTATATTTCAGTATTTGCTCCTTTTTATTTAAAGTTGTAGCATTGTTTTGATATACAGGGACCTATGTGCAATTTACCCAGTTGAAAGGGTTAGCTTGCAATTTGCACATGATGAGATGTTCCTATGATGTTGAGACATCATGAGAATCTCTTTGGCAAAGTTTGAGGGATTTCCCAAGCTAGAGCACCAAGGTGCAGCTGTGGAAGCAATCCCAGGGCCTGAAACCCTAATTTGGGGTAAAATGCAATTTACCCAAATGATGGGAAGCAATTTGTAAAGAATGTCATCTAATGTATCTTTTTAGACTTTTGCCATCATTTAGATAAGAAATGATGAGGAATTCACCTCAATTGAGTTATCAAGTTAAGAAATAGGCCTTGTGATCGAATATTCAGGGTATATGTGCAATATCCCTTTAAGTATGAACTTTATTATTAGATTGTTCTTCCTTGCCTTCTTTTCTATAACTTAAGATAAGGTTTGTCCTTAGAATAAAGAGGAAGGGACGAGCAAGTAATAAAAGAAGGACTTAGTTGGAATTAAAGGAAACTTATGAACTAATATTGAAAATCCTATCCCATGTATATAAGCCCTCCTTCCCTTAGTTGCAAGGGAACTTAACCTTCGTTCCCTTTACTGTTTCATTTCACCAAAGACGACCAAGGGCTGCCTTGGAGCTAAGGAGGACGAACAAGGGGTGCAAGGTAGGTTTAAACCCCTCTTCTTGCCTAATTCCATGGTTAGAATTCGAATTCAAGGTCATCTTCATGGCTAATTCTCGAAACCCTATCTTTCTATCCGTCTCTTTTCATCCTTCCTTGGAGTTTTCACCTTGGCCAACCTGTGGGAACTCAAGGACGCCATTAGAGCTTGGAGCTTGAAAGCTTGGAGCTCAAGAAGCAAGCTTTAGGCGGGTTTTATAACTCTAAACCTATGCTTTACTATGTTCATCTTTATATGCGAGTTAATGATAGCTCCTAGTATTTCCCTACTTTTCCCTGCTGTTTTGCAAGCAAACCCGTGGGATATCTGTACTGTTCTTGAGCTAGAAGATGAAGGCGTGATTTCCAAGAAAAACCCACCGCTTTTCTTTTCCCTAAACGGTCCTAACAGTTTGCTCTCACGACCTCAAGACCGTGAGAGAGCCTCGCGGTCTCGAGACCGTGAGAGGGCTCGCGGTCTCAAGACCGATTGGCCCTGCTGACCGAGCGTGGACCATATAAGAAACCTGTTCCTAATTATATAGGCTAAATACCCTCAAAATTTGGGAGACTAACTCCAAAGGAATCGGGAGATATGACCTTTTTAAGTCACGACTTTAAATGAATTAATTGCTGATTTTCAAACGGTCTGAAATTGCCTTTTTGGGAAAAAGGTCTCAAGACCGTGAAAGGTCGTTGACTAAGCGTTGACCCCATGAGATTACTGTTCAAAATTATGTTAATTAACAACTCACCAAGTTTGATGGTCTAATTCCAAACGGGCTAAGAGTTAAAGGGTGAATACTAGGGCTAACCCTAGATAAAATCAGTACTGAAATTATGGTGACCTAATTAGGGTTTTTAGGGTTGATTGACCTAAACGGTCTCAAGACCATGTGGGGTCCACCCACATGACCTCAAGACCGTGAGGACAATCACCCAAGACCATTTTAAGGTCTAGGGTTGAGTAATTTGACCAATTGAACACCCAATTGCAAATAAGTTATCAAGATAATAAAAATTCGGATTCTGTGACCAATCATGGTTCAACCTCTATCAAATCACCTTAGATTTTGATGAAATCTTGGGCAAATGGTCTCAAGACCATGTGGGGTCCACCCACATGACCTCAAGACCGTTTGGGTCAAGTTTGGGCCCAATTGGAGCTCAATTGAAGGGTTCAACCTTGTGTTGATACACATTGTTGAGTGATGATGGGTGAACATTGATAGACCTTAATTGAATCGATTTCAATCCTAATTGGTCAACAATTGAGGGTCAATTGAATGACCATTTGGTTAAGCATAACCTTAATTAACTCAATCCATAGGTGGTCAACAGTTATTGGACCTTTTGAAGGCTTCAACATCAGTTGACATCATCGTTTGATTTGTTGAACCTTTGTTGAAGGACCTTGTGGTTGAGACCATGAGAGGCTCACGACCTCAGGACCGTGAGGAGGCTCACGACCTCAGGACCGTGAGGAGGCTCACGACCTCAGGACCGTGAGGAGGCTCACGACCTCAGGACCGTGAGGAGGCTCACGACCTCAGGACCGTGAGGAGGCTCACGACCTCAGGACCGTGAGGTGGCTCACGACCTCAGGACCGTGAGGTGGCTCACGACCTCAGGACCGTGAGGTGGCTCACGACCTCAAGATCGTGAGGGGGCTCACGACCTCAAGACCGTGAGGTGACTCACGATCTCAAGCCCATGAGGAGGCTCACGGTCTTGGAGCTAGAAAGGGGCTCATGGACTTGAAGGGTCAAAGTGAGCAATCGGTCAACACTTTCAACCAATCTTAATTCAATTAATGATTAATGATTGGAATTAATCAATATGACTCATGGTTGACCACATTCAATCATGTGATGGTTCAATGTTGCTCAAATCAAACGCTAATGATAATCTAAGATAGTAAGGAGTTATTTGACTAAGGTTTTTGATTATGATGATGATCAATGGGGTGAATTACCAAGATACCCCTGAAGGGTCAATTGAGTTATACCTTGCTCAATTCAAACCCTAATTACATGAGAATGATGTTTTTAGTCATAATGACTCTATATAACCTGATCTAGTCTAATGTTATCATCAACCATTAGTATGATGAAAGAGAGAGTACTCTAGAGAGAGAAAGTACCCTAGAGAAAGAAAGTAACTCTAATCACTTAATGGTGATGCTTTTGGCTATGTTAGCCTATGATGACTCAACCCAACCTGTTTTAGAGTGATGTTGACATCACCTAACCTTACGATGAGAGAGAAAGTACTTCTAGAGAGAGAAAGTACCTCTAGAGAGAGAAAGTACCTCTTTTAAATGGAAACTCAATTGAAACATCCCCAATACACAGAAATGAGCATAATTAGGGTATGATCCACCTGTGTGAGATCATAGAAACCCTAATTATGATAAATGATGAACCTTTAACTAATCCAGGAGCATCAATGAAGGTGTTACTCAAACATGATGATGTTATGAGTTTAATTCACCTTGATGTGAATAGTAAACCCTAATTCAAGGGTGATGACATGTAATGTGAATAGTAAACCCTAATTCAAGGGTAATGGCATGCTTTTGGGCAATAAACTCTATTTGAGTAGAATTAAAGATTTAACTCTTATGACAAGAGTAGGAAGTACATTCCTTATTGTTGTATTACCTTTATCAGATGTATTAATCATGCAGGTTCTGATATGAAGGTAATCATATCCAGGTATGGATGTTGATGTTATATTCATTGAAGGCATGTTGTTAGCCTTATGAATAAGTAATGTAATCTGATGCCTTGCCAGTGGCATACTATACTGATAATGGGCTGTAAGAGCCATGAATACCATCACGGTCATGCTTTAGAGATGACTTGTGATGAGGATAATGAGAAATGATGATTGATATGAGTTAGGCTTGTTACATTTAGTATTCTTCTTTTATAGCTGCTATGCTACTGTTATTGTTTGAAGAACAATGTATGCTGTTAAAGAATACTGAATGTACCTAACTAATCAAGTATAATGTAGAGCCCTGATCATAGATCCATCATTGTCAGAAATTAAGTGATGGTGAAACAGGTTTTCCTTAGGGAACTCCTGGAGCACATACTTTTGAGTATGTGGGTTACATGGATGTGTAGAACCTTACATCCTAGTGTAGGAAAGTGATGAAGATGTGGAATCCATCCATCCTTCACTATAGTTCCATACCGTATCAGTGGTAGGTAAACATGAAACCTCCTGATGACGAAGAAAGCACAGATATCCGTATCAGTGGTAGGTAAATATGAAACCTCCTGATGACGAAGAGAGTACAGAACGCCACTGTGACTCTAGAATAGCGAAGGACCAGTTTACCCTGGTGAGCTATAATAGTAGAGACATGAGATGTCCTACAAGTGATCCTCTTACTGACTGAGGAAGGTGAAGGTCATGAGAATCCGGCTCTCTTAATGACCTATGTATGATACTGATGCGGCTTCTCAGCGATCAGTTGGAGTATGAGTGGTAAGCCTCATCTCCACAGGGCATAATGTTGTTTGTAAAACATAATCAACCATGTAGTATAACTTGTTAGAGATGACTCCAAGTTAGTTGATTGATGTTACATTGCAATAATGTTGATATTCTCCATATCTCCTAATTTGTAGAGATCTTGTTATATCTGCAACTGTTATAGAATGCTTTGAAGGCTTTACTGTTTAGAATAATCTTTGATGTTATAATAAAGCTTCTGGCGAAGAGTTATAACTCTCGCTGGGACAATTATGTATAATTGTCTCACCCCGTAGACTTCAACTTTTTAGGTGGACGTCGGAGACGAAGGAACCAGTCTACAGGTGATCAGTCTCAGCAGCAGCACCAGGGGCAGCAGTAATCTCAGGTGGAGATTTGTCCTGCCATGTGGTGTAGTTAGAGTCAGTCCTATGTGTCCTCTGTACTCTCAGGTCTTGGAGTCTTGTGTTATGTGATCTTGAGATTTTGTATCTTGATGTATATAATTACTCAAGAAGTAATTATCCTGAGATGTAAACAGTTACCTCTCTTTATGAAAGGAGTTTTTATGGATACAAGTTCTTATCTCGAAAAGTTTTAATTTCCCGTGATTTTTTTTGTCTTCCGCTGATTACCGATTCGCTTCCGCTAAGTTTTAATCGTGTTTATGTCATGGTTTGGAGATCAGACCCCACAATTAGTGGTATCAGAGCTCCAGGTTCAGTTGAGTCTACAGAGGCATAGGACTTAGGATGTCGAGTCTACCTTTAGTACTCCTTCCTTATCTAATAGAATCTTCTGCTCCTCAGGAGAAGAAGATACATAAGAATGTCAGAACATCGCGATGAGCACGTGGCTGAGAGTAGTGCTAGTGCACCTCGAGGCGGTGCAAGAGTTCCGAGAATAGAACAACCTGCACCTGAGTCGCCAAGAGAGCCACCCCTTTTCGACCCAGCTGACATGAGTGATCCAGCTGTACAGACGATGTTCGGGCAGTTTATGACTGCCATGACACATATAACCGATAGGATGCCCATTCCTGCACCTAGGGCACCTGTCCAGCCTGAAGTACAAGGTATTGGTAAGACATTCGAACGACTTCGTCGTGTCGGAGCTACCGAGTACTTCGGAACTGCCGACCCAGCAGATGCTGACTTATGGTTGACAGAGTTGGAGAAGGCTTTCAGGATTCTTATGATTCCGGAAGCTGAGAAGGTTAGACATGCTGTCTATCTTCTCAAAGGTAGTGCTGGTCACTGGTGGAACATGGAAGAGCAGAAGAGACCTGGAGTAGAGTTCTCATGGGAAGAGTTTCGTAGGGAATTTATCAATAGATATTTTCCAAAGACCTTCCTAGATGAGAAGATTTCTCAGTTTGAGAAACTAAGGCAGGGTATGATGAACATTAGCGAGTATGAAGCTAAGTTCATGGAGCTGTTGCGGTTTTGTCCGCACATGGCCGCTACGGATGAGGAAAGAATCAGAAGATTTGAAAAGGGTTTGAATTCCGATATGTCAACCCCTGTGTCTGCCTTAGAAAACAGAGAGAGATTCTCTACCTTCGTTGAGTCAGTCCGAAGGATAGAGAGATCTGTTGTTGAGAAAAGACAAACCCATAAAAGATATCCCCAGTTCCAGGGTTCTTCATCTAGGGATTCCAAGAAACCTAGATTCTCTGCACCTAACCCTCCACCACCCAGATCAAGTTTTCAAACTCAATGGACACCAAGTAGAGGTAGAGGACGGAGTCAACCGCTTCAAGGGACGCACAGTTCTGCATCAGTGTCAGTTACTGGACCACCCAGACCACAGCAACAGGAGAAGAGTTGCTATAACTGTGGTAAGGTGGGACACTTGATGAAGGATTGCCGTTCTAGACCTATCGGTGTGACACAACAACCTTCGAGACAGAATCAACAGGGATCTCAGAATAGACAACATCAAGGAGCAGCTCGAGGACGTGGACAAGCGTCTCAAGCTGGATCATCAGCACCACCTCAACACCAGGCGACTGCGAGGTTCTATGCTATGAACCCACCTGAGGCAGTTGTCAATCCACGGGTAGTGGCAGGTCAGATGAAACTTTTATATTCTGATATGTCTATATCCTGTAATATATCTGTTCTGATTGATCCGGGTGCTACACACTCTTTCATCACTCGTGAAGTGATTCGTAACTGCAATATGACTGTTAGTCATAGAGCAGATAGTTTGTTGTTAGAGACTCCGTTGAGTGGGTCTGCCGTTTTGCAGGAGGTATGTTCTCCCTGCGTCCTTTTCTTTTCTGACCATCGCATTCAAGTGGACCTTATACCACTTGATATGCAGGGGTTTGATATAATCCTTGGGATGGATACCTTAGAAAGGTATAGAGTTGTCTTGGATTGTGAGTCCAAGTTGGCTGTGTTTGCTGATGAAAGCAACACATGGATCTTTCAAGGTGAAAGAAAGATTCTGCCCACCTGTCTTGTGTCAGCTATGGTTGCTGATAAGCTGTTGAGGCAAGGATGTTATGCATTCTTAGCCCATGTGGTAGACGTTACCAAGGAAAGTTCCAACCCTGCTGAAGTTCCCATAGTCAGGGAATTCGAGGATGTGTTTCCTGAAGAACTTCCTGGTATACCACCACCTCGGGAGATTGACTTTGAAATCAATCTGATTCCAGATACGAAACCCATAGCTCAAACTCCGTATAGAATGGCTCCTGCCGAGATGGCAGAACTCAAGAAACAGCTTCAAGAGTTACTTGAGAGAGGTTTTATCCGACCGAGTACTTCACCTTGGGGTGCTCCGGTCTTGTTTGTTAAAAAGAAAGATGGGTCAATGCGGTTATGCATCGACTATAGACAACTCAATAAAGTGACAATAAAGAATAAGTATCCTCTGCCGAGGATTGATGACCTCTTTGACCAGTTGCGTGGTGCAACAGTCTTTTCAAAGATAGACTTGAGGTCTGGATATCACCAACTCCGCATTAAGGATAGTGACATATCCAAGTCTGCCTTTAGGACAAGATATGGTCACTATGAGTTCACGGTTATGTCGTTTGGACTAACCAATGCACCAGCTGCATTCATGGAACTCATGAATAGAGTTTTTCGACCTTTCCTTGATCAGTGTGTTGTCGTCTTCATAGATGACATACTGATTTATAGTAAAGATGCTCAGCAGCATGAGCAGCATCTTCGCCAAGCTCTGACCTTGCTAAGAGAACATAAGCTGTACGCTAAGTTTAGCAAGTGTGAGTTCTGGCTGCCGGAAGTATCTTTTCTTGGACATGTAATATCCGCCTCGGGAATTCGTGTTGACCCTACAAAGGTAGAATCTGTTCTACAATGGGAACAACCGAAAACACCGACGGAGATTCGGAGTTTCTTGGGGTTAGCTGGCTATTATCGAAGGTTCATAAAGAACTTTAGTTCTATAGCTTTACCTTTGACTAAGTTAACCCGGAAAGATGTTCCTTTTTCTTGGAGTGATAAGTGTCAACAATCTTTCCAGCTGCTGAAGGAGAGGTTGACAAGTGCACCTGTGCTAGTGCTACCTGAACAAGGAAAAGGGTATATAGTTTTCTGTGATGCTTCCAAAAATGGACTAGGATGTGTGTTGATGCAGGATAAACAAGTGATTTCTTTTGCTTCCCGACAGCTTAAGAAACACGAGGAGAATTATCCAACACACGATCTGGAGTTAGCAGCTGTGGTTCATGCTTTGAAGATCTGGAGACATTATCTCTACGGAGAGACATTCCAGATTTTCACAGACCACAAAAACCTTAAGTATATCTTCTCTCAGCATGAACTCAACATGAGGCAACGTCGCTGGATGGAGTTAATCAAGGACTACGACTGTACAATTGATTACCATCCAGGTAAAGCCAATGTTGTTGCAGATGCCTTGAGTAGGAAATCAGCAACATCAACCATGGATAGAACCCAACTAAACTCTTTAGTATGCTCTAGAAGAGATATGCTTATCTCTTTAAGGCAAAACAATGTACAGTTGAAGGTGTCATTACTAGCCGGTTTGTTAGCTGAGATGCATATTAAACCTACCCTAAGAGAGCAGATTAAAGAAGCACAGCTAGATGATGCTGCAGTTCAACATATAAGATCTGAGTATGGAAATGAGAAACAAGATGGGTTTCATGACTCAAAAGATCAAGTAGCTTGTTATAATGGAAGAATGATAGTGCCGGATGTGGACAACTTAAGGAAGTTAGTCCTGGAAGAAGCCCATTCTTCCATGTATGCTATGCATCCAGGGAGCACCAAGATGTATCGGAATTTGAAGGATCTGTATTGGTGGCCTGGGATGAAGAAGGACGTTGCAGAGTTTGTTCTGAGGTGTCCTGTGTGTCAGCAAGTTAAAGCTGAACACCAGAAGCCTGCAGGGACAATGCAACCTTTACCCATATCACAGTGGAAGTGGGACCATGTAACCATGGACTTTGTTGTTGGCCTACCCAGGACAAGCAAAGGACATGATTCCATTTGGGTAATTGTTGATAGGTTGACTAAGACAGCACATTTCTTACCTGTCAAAACAACCTATTCCGCTGAAAGGTTATCAGAGTTGTATGTTCAAGAGATAGTGCGTTTGCACGGAGTTCCTGTCACAATAGTTTCAGACAGAGGACCTCAGTTTACAAGTCGTTTTTGGGAACAGTTGCACAGTGCCTTAGGCACTAAGCTGAGGTTTAGTACGGCCTTCCATCCACAGACTGATGGACAGTCAGAAAGGACCATACAAACCTTAGAAGACCTGTTGCGAGCATGTGTTCTCCAGTTCACCGGAAGTTGGGATCTACACCTAAGCTTGATAGAGTTTGCCTATAACAATAGCTATCAGCATAGTATTGATATGGCACCATATGAAGCTTTATATGGTAGACGTTGTAGATCACCCTTGTGTTGGTTTGAGACTGGTGAGCACCAGTTGTTAGGCCCTGACCTGGTGCAGCAAACCACGGAAAAGATTAAAGTTATACAACATAAGATTAAGACTGCTCAGGATAGGCAGAAATCTTATGCTGATAAACGTCGTAGACCTTTAGAGTTCCTGGTTGGAGACAAGGTGTATCTTAAGGTCTCACCTTGGAAAGGGGTCCTTCGTTTTGGAAGGAAGGGGAAGTTAGCTCCTAGATATATGGGGCCTTATCCAATCATTGAACGGATTGGAAAGGTAGCATATAAACTAGAGCTGCCCCCAGAGTTACAAAGGTTACATCCTGTGTTTCACATTTCTATGTTGAAGAAATGTCACCCAGACACCGAGTCAGTTCTACAACCTATGGAAGTAGAATTGAATGATGACATATCCTATGAAGAGGGACCAGTGTCAATCCTTGATAAACGAATTAAAAAGTTAAAGAAGAAAGATATAAGTCTTGTGAAAGTCCTCTGGAATCATCGTGGTATTGAAGAAGCCACTTGGGAGTTAGAGGATGAGATGAGAAGGAAGTATCCTACCCTTTTCTCGTAATATGTTTTATCGATTTCGGGGACGAAATCCTTGTAAGGGGTGGATAATTTGTAACATCCCTGACCTGGGTTATGGGTTAACCCTAGGTGTTTTGCCTAAATATGTAGTTAAATCCTTGTGATTAACTCTGAGCATGTAATTAAGCTTCTCAGAAACGTATATTTCAGTATTTGCTCCTTTTTATTTAAAGTTGTAGCATTGTTTTGATATACAGGGACCTATGTGCAATTTACCCAGTTGAAAGGGTTAGCTTGCAATTTGCACATGATGAGATGTTCCTATGATGTTGAGACATCATGAGAATCTCTTTGGCAAAGTTTGAGGGATTTCCCAAGCTAGAGCACCAAGGTGCAGCTGTGGAAGCAATCCCAGGGCCTGAAACCCTAATTTGGGGTAAAATGCAATTTACCCAAATGATGGGAAGCAATTTGTAAAGAATGTCATCTAATGTATCTTTTTAGACTTTTGCCATCATTTAGATAAGAAATGATGAGGAATTCACCTCAATTGAGTTATCAAGTTAAGAAATAGGCCTTGTGATCGAATATTCAGGGTATATGTGCAATATCCCTTTAAGTATGAACTTTATTATTAGATTGTTCTTCCTTGCCTTCTTTTCTATAACTTAAGATAAGGTTTGTCCTTAGAATAAAGAGGAAGGGACGAGCAAGTAATAAAAGAAGGACTTAGTTGGAATTAAAGGAAACTTATGAACTAATATTGAAAATCCTATCCCATGTATATAAGCCCTCCTTCCCTTAGTTGCAAGGGAACTTAACCTTCGTTCCCTTTACTGTTTCATTTCACCAAAGACGACCAAGGGCTGCCTTGGAGCTAAGGAGGACGAACAAGGGGTGCAAGGTAGGTTTAAACCCCTCTTCTTGCCTAATTCCATGGTTAGAATTCGAATTCAAGGTCATCTTCATGGCTAATTCTCGAAACCCTATCTTTCTAGCCGTCTCTTTTCATCCTTCCTTGGAGTTTTCACCTTGGCCAACCTGTGGGAACTCAAGGACGCCATTAGAGCTTGGAGCTTGAAAGCTTGGAGCTCAAGAAGCAAGCTTTAGGCGGGTTTTATAACTCTAAACCTATGCTTTACTATGTTCATCTTTATATGCGAGTTAATGATAGCTCCTAGTATTTCCCTACTTTTCCCTGCTGTTTTGCAAGCAAACCCGTGGGATATCTGTACTGTTCTTGAGCTAGAAGATGAAGGCGTGATTTCCAAGAAAAACCCACCGCTTTTCTTTTCCCTAAACGGTCCTAACAGTTTGCTCTCACGACCTCAAGACCGTGAGAGAGCCTCGCGGTCTCGAGACCGTGAGAGGGCTCGCGGTCTCAAGACCGATTGGCCCTGCTGACCGAGCGTGGACCATATAAGAAACCTGTTCCTAATTATATAGGCTAAATACCCTCAAAATTTGGGAGACTAACTCCAAAGGAATCGGGAGATATGACCTTTTTAAGTCACGACTTTAAATGAATTAATTGCTGATTTTCAAACGGTCTGAAATTGCCTTTTTGGGAAAAAGGTCTCAAGACCGTGAAAGGTCGTTGACTAAGCGTTGACCCCATGAGATTACTGTTCAAAATTATGTTAATTAACAACTCACCAAGTTTGATGGTCTAATTCCAAACGGGCTAAGAGTTAAAGGGTGAATACTAGGGCTAACCCTAGATAAAATCAGTACTGAAATTATGGTGACCTAATTAGGGTTTTTAGGGTTGATTGACCTAAACGGTCTCAAGACCATGTGGGGTCCACCCACATGACCTCAAGACCGTGAGGACAATCACCCAAGACCATTTTAAGGTCTAGGGTTGAGTAATTTGACCAATTGAACACCCAATTGCAAATAAGTTATCAAGATAATAAAAATTCGGATTCTGTGACCAATCATGGTTCAACCTCTATCAAATCACCTTAGATTTTGATGAAATCTTGGGCAAATGGTCTCAAGACCATGTGGGGTCCACCCACATGACCTCAAGACCGTTTGGGTCAAGTTTGGGCCCAATTGGAGCTCAATTGAAGGGTTCAACCTTGTGTTGATACACATTGTTGAGTGATGATGGGTGAACATTGATAGACCTTAATTGAATCGATTTCAATCCTAATTGGTCAACAATTGAGGGTCAATTGAATGACCATTTGGTTAAGCATAACCTTAATTAACTCAATCCATAGGTGGTCAACAGTTATTGGACCTTTTGAAGGCTTCAACATCAGTTGACATCATCGTTTGATTTGTTGAACCTTTGTTGAAGGACCTTGTGGTTGAGACCATGAGAGGCTCACGACCTCAGGACCGTGAGGAGGCTCACGACCTCAGGACCGTGAGGAGGCTCACGACCTCAGGACCGTGAGGAGGCTCACGACCTCAGGACCGTGAGGAGGCTCACGACCTCAGGACCGTGAGGAGGCTCACGACCTCAGGACCGTGAGGAGGCTCACGACCTCAGGACCGTGAGGTGGCTCACGACCTCAGGACCGTGAGGTGGCTCACGACCTCAGGACCGTGAGGTGGCTCACGACCTCAAGATCGTGAGGGGGCTCACGACCTCAAGACCGTGAGGTGACTCACGATCTCAAGCCCATGAGGAGGCTCACGGTCTTGGAGCTAGAAAGGGGCTCATGGACTTGAAGGGTCAAAGTGAGCAATCGGTCAACACTTTCAACCAATCTTAATTCAATTAATGATTAATGATTGGAATTAATCAATATGACTCATGGTTGACCACATTCAATCATGTGATGGTTCAATGTTGCTCAAATCAAACGCTAATGATAATCTAAGATAGTAAGGAGTTATTTGACTAAGGTTTTTGATTATGATGATGATCAATGGGGTGAATTACCAAGATACCCCTGAAGGGTCAATTGAGTTATACCTTGCTCAATTCAAACCCTAATTACATGAGAATGATGTTTTTAGTCATAATGACTCTATATAACCTGATCTAGTCTAATGTTATCATCAACCATTAGTATGATGAAAGAGAGAGTACTCTAGAGAGAGAAAGTACCCTAGAGAAAGAAAGTAACTCTAATCACTTAATGGTGATGCTTTTGGCTATGTTAGCCTATGATGACTCAACCCAACCTGTTTTAGAGTGATGTTGACATCACCTAACCTTACGATGAGAGAGAAAGTACTTCTAGAGAGAGAAAGTACCTCTAGAGAGAGAAAGTACCTCTTTTAAATGGAAACTCAATTGAAACATCCCCAATACACAGAAATGAGCATAATTAGGGTATGATCCACCTGTGTGAGATCATAGAAACCCTAATTATGATAAATGATGAACCTTTAACTAATCCAGGAGCATCAATGAAGGTGTTACTCAAACATGATGATGTTATGAGTTTAATTCACCTTGATGTGAATAGTAAACCCTAATTCAAGGGTGATGACATGTAATGTGAATAGTAAACCCTAATTCAAGGGTAATGGCATGCTTTTGGGCAATAAACTCTATTTGAGTAGAATTAAAGATTTAACTCTTATGACAAGAGTAGGAAGTACATTCCTTATTGTTGTATTACCTTTATCAGATGTATTAATCATGCAGGTTCTGATATGAAGGTAATCATATCCAGGTATGGATGTTGATGTTATATTCATTGAAGGCATGTTGTTAGCCTTATGAATAAGTAATGTAATCTGATGCCTTGCCAGTGGCATACTATACTGATAATGGGCTGTAAGAGCCATGAATACCATCACGGTCATGCTTTAGAGATGACTTGTGATGAGGATAATGAGAAATGATGATTGATATGAGTTAGGCTTGTTACATTTAGTATTCTTCTTTTATAGCTGCTATGCTACTGTTATTGTTTGAAGAACAATGTATGCTGTTAAAGAATACTGAATGTACCTAACTAATCAAGTATAATGTAGAGCCCTGATCATAGATCCATCATTGTCAGAAATTAAGTGATGGTGAAACAGGTTTTCCTTAGGGAACTCCTGGAGCACATACTTTTGAGTATGTGGGTTACATGGATGTGTAGAACCTTACATCCTAGTGTAGGAAAGTGATGAAGATGTGGAATCCATCCATCCTTCACTATAGTTCCATACCGTATCAGTGGTAGGTAAACATGAAACCTCCTGATGACGAAGAAAGCACAGATATCCGTATCAGTGGTAGGTAAATATGAAACCTCCTGATGACGAAGAGAGTACAGAACGCCACTGTGACTCTAGAATAGCGAAGGACCAGTTTACCCTGGTGAGCTATAATAGTAGAGACATGAGATGTCCTACAAGTGATCCTCTTACTGACTGAGGAAGGTGAAGGTCATGAGAATCCGGCTCTCTTAATGACCTATGTATGATACTGATGCGGCTTCTCAGCGATCAGTTGGAGTATGAGTGGTAAGCCTCATCTCCACAGGGCATAATGTTGTTTGTAAAACATAATCAACCATGTAGTATAACTTGTTAGAGATGACTCCAAGTTAGTTGATTGATGTTACATTGCAATAATGTTGATATTCTCCATATCTCCTAATTTGTAGAGATCTTGTTATATCTGCAACTGTTATAGAATGCTTTGAAGGCTTTACTGTTTAGAATAATCTTTGATGTTATAATAAAGCTTCTGGCGAAGAGTTATAACTCTCGCTGGGACAATTATGTATAATTGTCTCACCCCGTAGACTTCAACTTTTTAGGTGGACGTCGGAGACGAAGGAACCAGTCTACAGGTGATCAGTCTCAGCAGCAGCACCAGGGGCAGCAGTAATCTCAGGTGGAGATTTGTCCTGCCATGTGGTGTAGTTAGAGTCAGTCCTATGTGTCCTCTGTACTCTCAGGTCTTGGAGTCTTGTGTTATGTGATCTTGAGATTTTGTATCTTGATGTATATAATTACTCAAGAAGTAATTATCCTGAGATGTAAACAGTTACCTCTCTTTATGAAAGGAGTTTTTATGGATACAAGTTCTTATCTCGAAAAGTTTTAATTTCCCGTGATTTTTTTTTGTCTTCCGCTGATTACCGATTCGCTTCCGCTAAGTTTTAATCGTGTTTATGTCATGGTTTGGAGATCAGACCCCACACTTATGAAAATTGTGTACTTCTACTTGATGTTACAACTTATTTGCTTAACTGCTTAGTATGCTTAAACTGTTCAATCTGTTCATATTGCTTATTCAATATCCTAACTGCTCTATGTATTTACTGTTAATTAATATGTTATAATCAATATATGTTGGAGAGAGTTATATCTCTCACTGGGACTGGGTCTCACCCATGGGTCACCACATATTTGTTTTAGGTGGTCGCGGGCAACGAGGTCGAGGTCGCACTGTGGAAGAGAACCAATCTTGTGATCAATAGATTCAGAAGGTTGGTTAGTTGTAGATGTTAGTAGTAGAGTCCTAGTGTCATCCCTATACTCTTAGGTCCGGGTATGGGATGTGTTTTCTAGATGATATACTCGTATCAACACAAGATTTTGGTGGTATGCCAATGTTTGTAAATATATGACATGTACATGTGAAATATCTTTTATATGTTGGATGTGACTGAGGTCTTTGGACCCATATCTAAATACTTGTTACAGTAAATGAGAATGGAATGATGGACGTTTTGTAAATGTTCTAGAGTATATTTACATGGTTGAAATTGGTTTTAATTATCCCACATTTTTGACTATGTGATTAATTAGTAGTTGATCATGTTTTGTGTTTTGAGTAATCTCGTTTAGCATGATGAGGTGTCACAAAGAGCAACAGTCTGAGCAGTAGCTGATAAGGTTGAGTGTGCTGCTAGTCTTTTGGTGTTAGAGTCCTAGAGTCGTCCATGTACACTCAGGTCTTGGGGGTGTTGTTGATGTGTTTTGTAGTTATGTTATAATCACAAGATTTTTAGCATGTGTTCCTTTTGCTGTATAGTTATTATTGCAAATGTACATGTATATATGTGGAACAAGTTCTTCATGTAACATGTTGATGACAAAAATGTGAAAACAATGATGTAAACACCTTATGATATGTATTGTGTGATCCAGGTGTCCCGTTGTAGACTTATATGCCAAAATTTTTAGATTGTGGTGATCTTGTGAAATCAGATTTAATTTCTTGTCTTTTTTTGGTAATCCATTTGTTTAGTGTTAATTCTGTGTTTGGTTTTGAATAATCTCATTGGTGGTATGTCGGGGCGTCACAAGCAAATGATTGAATGCAAACTTTTTTCTAGAATTCTTTGGATCACAGTGGTTGGGACATTTTAGGATCTATAAAACACCTCTCCTCTCATGAGGTTGTTTTGTGGGGTCATAGGTTGAAATTTTCATGTCTTACATTGGGATCATGGGTTCCCATATCATATCATCTCCATTCTATAGACTGCTTAATTAATTCATATGAGACATTTTCTAGTGCTCTATTTTTTCTCTCACTCACAAGTGATCTTTATGGCTATTTTTCTATTCTAAATCTAGGAAGGAGGAGTTGTTTTTGGTACTTATTAATCTTCACCTTGTAACCCCATTCGACTCTTTTGTTTACTCAGCAAATAAAGGCTTATTTTTCTATTGTTCTTATACCTATCTAATTTATTTTTGACTTCTATTAGCCCATGTGGATTGTGACATTATGCAACATGACGATCAAATTCCAGTGAAGTCAATATTGGTCTTTGTAGGGAGGATGGAAGAGGTGAACCACAATCTATATATAGTCCTCGAATTCTCCCACTATGGCATAAAATATATTAGTGTTGATGCTATGTAGATTTTACTATAGAGGTAGATTCATCAATGTGAGGATATGAGTACCAACCTTTGATGATCACCAATATATTTTTGATACTACTAACATCATTTTTGTACGTTGTCATTTTATAAATATTGCATCTCCTCCTTTACTGTTACTCCTTTTTCCAACCCCTCATTGGTATGAGAACATGAGTATCCAGGGTTGATGACAACTATACAATCTTGTAATATCTAACACTTTATTTTCAATTGATATTTTCTCTTTATTTTTTTATCATAACTTGCACGCATAGTCATTTATTAAAAAAGATCCTAACCTCACTAAGATTTACTATGCCGCAAGAGTGTCTTCAATGAATTTCCTCGTATTCTTGCTTAAGCGTAGCGGGGCTTCCATTTCCTAGACCCATCCACCCTATGGTTTCCACTCAGGCACCAAAACCACATCATCAAAATTGCAAGTGCATTTAATTCATAATTTTGTATGACCTAAAATGGGTCAACCCTACATATATGATGTAATATATTCGTGCGTTTACATATTTTTACATTTGAGATTTTAAGTACATTCATGTATTTACATAGATGTATGTATATGTGTATGTGTGTACCCACATTTATGCTTACATGTAATAATGATGCATCTACACTCATGTATGAACAATGCATGCATATGATAACATGTTCCTACATATGTTCATGTAGATATGCATATACTAGATGTCCAGATCAAACACGTCATGTCTAATATAAGACACGCCATGTCATTGTCCAAAACTTGAATCAAGAATTTCTTGAATTGCAACAATACATTGTGTCTAATTTAAGACACGCAGTGTCACAGTCCAGAACTTTGATTCAGAACTCCCTAAATTGTAGCAACATATTGTGTCATCATCGATCTAGATAATTGTACAACAATTATCACATATGACATGTTGTGTTGGCCATACAATATGCCGTACCACCTATAAATTTCACTCAGACGCGAATGTAACTGTCGCACACTTATATATATGACCCCGATCCATCTTGGGACAATAATCACATATTATTTTAGACCTTTTGGAGCGAGACTCAAGCAAGGGAGAGCGAGGCTGAGTTGGAGGCATTCCAAGGGAGAAAAGTTGATTTCTTAGAAGAGAAGCTTCTTCTTCCTTCTTCTCCAATAGTTATAACATGGATCTCCGCAGTTCTCTTCTCTTCACTCCAGAGTGAAGCTTTCTGGAGTATTTCTAGTAGCAAGGACGGATTTGTTACTCCTTGACCCAATTTCCAACTCTTTCCTACTTCTTCCACGGACATCTAAATTTATTTTCTTCTATTATGATGTTTAGTAGTACTTTCTACTGCTTGTATCTACTTTCTACATCCATGGATAAGTAGATCTTCTTTTTTTGGGCTTGATGGACTAACTTTGGTATTGTGTATTGTAGAACAAAAAGTTTTCTTAATGTTGGTTTGATCACCCGTTCTATGGATACATCGATGTTTATTTCACATACATGATTGATTTTCCATCTTGTATGTATGTCTTATGCTTCTTGTGCATATTGGAAAGATGTACATTGTGGTAAGGAGACGTGTTTAGTAGCTTTGTTTCCTTAACTACATGAGTGGTTTGGAAGTGAAGGGGATCCTAATGTTTCTGGTGATTCAATTCCATATATATGCACAATGGTGCTATACAAGGGTAGAATCGTTCTACACTACCTAAGAACGATGGTTCTAATACATGCGATTTTTGTTTAGTTTGTTTTCTCCTGAATTGCTTAGTTAACATAACAATACCCCCTTACCATGCCCATCATCGTAACACCTGTGAGGGTAAACGGACATAAGAAAAACAGTTCCGAGATGCGTATTGTGTGTAATGAGTTAGCATGTATACTATCTCCATGGCAAGGTGTTTGTGTTCCCTATCGTTTGGTTCTCGTACTATGACCAGGTTTATGATCTAGAAGAAGGATCCTAGTTGTGGTCCCATACTATACGTGACAACGTGCTTTGCGTGGGACGTATCCAACTTGGAAAGTTCTAGAGATCAATGATGAATACATAGAAGAAAACTGAAAATGACACCCGTCTATAGTTCATCCCGTGTATTTCTTTCACCGCATATACCATGTTTTCCAATGGCTTCCTCTTCATCGATCAAAATAAGATGTGTTAGTGCTTTTAGGAAAGTATGACAAGATGAGCTTTTGCTTTGCTGAGTAAAGCGTTAATACATAGTTTTATTTTCTTTTATACTTTAAGTGCGCACGTATATGCATATATTTGTGTAAGTATACACTAGTTTTATTTTCTTTTATACTTTAAGTACGCGCGTATATGCATATATTTGTGTAAGTATACACATGGAATTAACGATCCCAACACATCAATATTTAGTAAATGCATACAATATGTTTACTTCCATGTTGATCCAGCACTATGCCGTTTTTTTTTTCTCTTCATCTAATAACTATTACCTCCTCCACATACTTAATGCCGTTGGTTAATGCGTGATTCTTCAAAACCAACATCTATTGCATCACAAATTCGGAATTTCGAATAACATGACATGCAACAACATCGTCGAATTTTATAATTGGATTATGCAACTGTTACCAATTCCACTCCACGCCCGAGTTCTGGCAAGCGGCAGGCCGGCGTTGGTACTTAGTCGCCAAACTACTTAACTTGATAATTATTTTACTATTTAATTGTGTCACAATAACGTTGGCAAATTTTACATCTGCAATACTCCCCCAAGTTTATTCTAGCTACAGACAGGCCGCGTTGGTCGCCAGACTTCACCTGATACACAACCCCGGCCCACCACCAACGGCACAAATCGTCAGCCGATAACAACGAAGCTTTGGATAACTAACGAACTAATAATTAAACTAATCAGCATCATCATTAATCCCTGTTTTTGGATCGAGCCAGCCTCCTTGACTGTCACTGGTCTCATCAACGGCTGCGATTGGAGCTTTGCATTTAATAATAATAGGAAAACACAGACCTTCGTGGGGAGGAAGAAAGGAGGAGTTAGGTATATTGCCGAAAAGCGGGATAGCAGATGGCGTTGGGACGCCCACGCCTGCCTGACTGGCCGCAACCCGCAATAAGGGTGGGTAAACGGGGCCACCCACCGTCATCCCGACTCCAATCCAAGTTGTACACCGAGACCGGTTAGGATTGAAGTCGACCCGGTCGTTTCCCACTCGGTACAGGATTCCCGAACCCGATCGGTTTGTTCATATAAAGACATCTCCCGAATCACAAGAGCCGCGGCTCAGCCACTAGTACATAGCGGTACACCCACCCACACACCCACCGTCTCCTGCAGTCTTCCCCCTCTTGATCTCAGCGTCTTCGACCTCCATCCTCGTCTGGTCGCCCTACGCCGCTCGCGATGTCGAAGCCTGATGAACCTTCGTCCTCCGCCGCGGCAGCCGATCCGTGAGTCTCCCAGATTAACGCACTCATGCAAAGCTTCGATTCCCTGTGCCTTCTCGGCTTAGATTTTGGGCGGAGCTAACAGTTTTTGGGTTTATCCTTTTCCACTTCGACGTTGTTCTATGCAGGAAAGGGGCGAAGAAGGACTTCTCCACCGCGATACTCGAGAGGAAGAAGGCGGCCAACCGCCTGATCGTTGACGAGGCGATCAACGATGACAATTCAGTCGTCGCCCTCAACCCCGCCACCATGGAGAAGCTCCAGCTGTTCAGGGGAGATACCATACTCCTCAAGGTACCTCCCAACACCCTGGATTCTGCGTTCGAAACTAGAAATACCTTAGTTCTCTCCAGGTCGTTAAGTTCGATGCTCGAACTAGGGTTTTCCGCCGCGGAATTCGCATGCATTGAACCCTAGATTTGTTGATTGGAACCTTACTCCCAGGATCAGGTGTTTTTTCCGGAAAGATGAAAGTGTTGCAGTTCGGGGCGGGGGGCTTTGTGCGCTGGATCTATATTGTCAATTTTTTTTTTTGGGAACCAAGTTTCAGAATTTCCAGTTTAGTTAACATCTTAGGGGAGTCGTCCTTACTTACCTCACAATTTGAATGAGTGGAATTGCGCTTTTTATGTAAACAGATGCACTGCCGTGCCAGAACTCCCGTATTGGTAATACATGATACATCCAAATATGGGTACTGCCATCCTTTTTCATGGAGAACTATTTCCATATAGAAGTTTTGTAGGCACCAAAATAGTGTGGGACTTGACTTTCCAATTCTGGCCACTAGATATGATGAGTCTTGGTAACTCTCGTATGTTTTAACCTTCAATGGATGTCTTCATCATATTGTTTGTGCTGAGTATGACTGTGAAGATCTCTCTCATCTTCTGGCATGTATTGTATACTTCACCTTAAGGGGGTGTTAGGTAAATTCTATTGATATGGGAAAGGATATGTACAGATGAACTTGGTGGTCTCATGTATGGGATCATTGTCAGTTTGTCTCTCATCCCATCCTATGAAAATTTCTGGGCAAGATCCGTTGTACTTGCATGATTGCACAATCGGCTGCTGTGAAAGGAGAGTGAGGAGCAATGCTATATGTGTGCAAAGACCAGGTGTGTCTGGAGATTTCACGCACCCAACCCTTATTGTCACGCTGTAACCGGCTGGTGCATCCAATGCCTTAGTAGGGTACTTGTACCCATGCTCATGATCACAACCACAATCCTACCATGCAGCTTGTGAAGTGGATTGGTTGGTCATGTTGTAAAAAAAAAGGTTTATAAAGTTGAGTAAGGCTGACTATTTGCGGCAACCAGCTGTAGAAATCTGAGCAAGATGTGGAACCAGTGAAAGGACGTAGGAGCTTTTGGTTGGAAATGATTACATTTGGTGGGGGAAAATAGCAGGACTGATGATTTGGACTTGTTTTGAAGCAAACGTGTTGAAGATGGTGTTAGTTTCTTTTATTTGGCACGGAGGGGCGGGGAGTGGGGTGTTAAGCTAAATAACATGTGAAGGTTCTTAAATGATTTCAGAATATAATTTTCCCTTCTGATCTTTAATGAAGGAATTTGCTGGATGCATTCTACCAATAAATTCATTGCAATGTAATTATGAATTAACATGAAAACAAGTAATTAGAATAAAATGTAATCCTTACACAATGTTCTGCGTGTTTTGAGATTTTGAATGACACACTGCTAGTTCTACTTTTCTTTGACTTGTACAGTAGATTGTCTTGCTCTTAATTTCTCTGCGTTTTTGTCTGTCATTAGGGTAAGAAGAGGAAAGACACCATCTGCATCGCTCTTGCTGACGATGACTGTGAAGAACCTAAGATTAGGATGAATAAGGTTGTTCGTTCCAATCTCAGGGTTAGGCTTGGTGATGTAGTCTCTGTCCATCAGTGCTCAGATGTCAAATATGGGAAGCGCGTACACATACTACCAATGGATGATACCATCGAAGGCGTAACTGGCAACTTATTTGATGCATATTTGAAGCGTAAGCCTTTCTTCTTTTAAACTTGAATGTGTTTAGATGCATAACGTTTTTCATCATAAAAAAATACAGTTGCCTTGTCATCCTTCTTGAACTGGTTGTTGGTTTGTATGTGGCTTTGGTTTTTCGTTTTCTATTTTGGTTTTGTCAATGGCTTTGTTTTTCGACAATAAGAATATGTTATTCATCTCTATTTGAACCTGAATTGAGCTAATAAGTGCTGATTTTATCCCTTTTCAGTCTTTTAGTGTCATTTCCTAAAAGATGTAAATTGCTCTTATGACAATACTGGTTACATTTTTATGAGTTATCGGAAGGGAGGAATCATGTAATAGTATCATGTGAGGGATTAAATATTATGAGTCATATATTCACATGGGTGATATGCTGGCTACTATCATTTATATATGTGTGTGTGTGGTTGTGTGTCACATTTCGAAGTTTTTGTTTAATGCCTTAGTTAATGTTGAGTCCTAATAATAGCCACTGAATATCATTTGTGTGTTTTGCTACTTTTGTACGTTTTTTGTAGTATTAAATTTATTTACCCATTCAAATATGAAAATATAGCTTTCTACTTATTTTTACTAATAGTCAATATTAAATCATACATTTTGCAGCTTATTTTCTGGAAGCATACCGCCCTGTAAGGAAAGGGGATCTTTTCCTAGTGAGGGGAGGCATGAGGAGCGTTGAGTTTAAGGTCATTGAGACTGACCCTGGTGAGTACTGTATCGTTGCCCCTGATACAGAGATTTTCTGCGAAGGGGATCCTGTTAAGAGAGATGATGAAGAAAGATTGAATGAAGTTGGTTACGATGATGTTGGTGGGGTCCGAAAACAGATGGCTCAGATTAGAGAGTTAGTCGAGCTTCCTCTTAGGCACCCCCAACTTTTCAAATCAATTGGAGTCAAACCGCCTAAGGGAATTTTGTTATACGGTCCTCCTGGTTCCGGTAAGACTCTGATTGCCAGGGCCGTTGCAAATGAGACTGGCGCATTTTTCTTCTGCATAAATGGTCCTGAGATCATGTCAAAGCTTGCTGGTGAGAGTGAGAGCAATCTCAGGAAGGCTTTTGAGGAAGCAGAGAAGAACGCCCCATCAATTATCTTTATTGATGAAATTGATTCCATTGCACCAAAGAGAGAAAAAACACATGGTGAAGTTGAGAGGCGCATTGTTTCACAACTCTTGACGTTGATGGACGGTCTGAAATCCCGTGCTCATGTTATTGTTATGGGAGCTACAAACAGGCCCAACAGCATTGACCCTGCCCTTAGAAGATTTGGAAGGTTTGATAGGGAAATTGATATAGGTGTCCCCGATGAAATTGGCCGGCTAGAGGTTCTTCGCATTCACACAAAGAACATGAAGCTTTCCGATGATGTTAGCTTTCTGATATCTTGATTTTTATTACTTTTTGAACAAGCCAAGTAGAGCACACCCTAAATATTTTTTCGCAGGTTGATTTGGAGAGAATAGGGAAAGACACACATGGCTATGTGGGTGCTGATCTTGCTGCTCTATGCACTGAGGCTGCCCTCCAGTGCATTAGAGAGAAAATGGACATCATAGATCTGGAAGATGATACCATAGATGCTGAAATTCTCAATTCTATGGCAGTAACAGATGAGCATTTCAAGACGGCTCTTGGAACAAGCAACCCCTCTGCACTTCGTGAGACTGTAAGTCACAATCTCTTAACTGTGGCAAATACTATAGGATTAGGTGTCTTTTCTAATTCTAACTTTGATGCCTTCAGGTTGTTGAAGTTCCGAATGTCAGCTGGGAGGATATTGGTGGTCTTGACAACGTTAAGAGAGAACTTCAAGAGGTATTTTTTGAAGATTTTTTTAAAATCTATGAAACGGGTTTTTCATTCGATGGCCATTTTATGTATAATTTACCACTGGTTCATGCAGACTGTACAATATCCTGTTGAACATCCAGAGAAGTTTGAGAAGTTTGGGATGTCGCCTTCAAAAGGTGTCCTATTCTATGGCCCTCCAGGTTGTGGAAAGACCCTGTTGGCCAAGGCTATTGCAAATGAATGCCAGGCCAACTTCATTAGTGTGAAGGGTCCTGAACTGCTGACCATGTGGTTTGGAGAAAGTGAAGCAAATGTAAGAGAAATATTTGACAAAGCTCGCCAGTCTGCACCATGTGTCCTATTCTTTGACGAGCTTGATTCAATTGCTACTCAGGTATGGATTCTCTATCATCCTTGATGTGACCCTTTTCAGTAGCATCCTCTGTTTTGTTTCTGGGTTCAGTTGTATCTTTGATGCGATTCTTCTTTCTAGTTGCATTCTCTTCTTCTTTTAGTTCACATACAAAGTTATGCACCTGTTTATGTCTGTAGAGGGGTAGCAGTGTTGGTGATGCTGGTGGTGCAGCTGATAGGGTGTTGAACCAACTTCTGACAGAAATGGATGGAATGTCTGCCAAGAAAACTGTTTTCATAATTGGAGCAACCAATAGGCCAGACATTATTGATCCAGCATTGCTTCGTCCTGGTCGTCTTGATCAATTGATATACATCCCTCTGCCAGATGAGGCTTCTCGGTTCCAGATATTCAAGGCATGCTTGAGGAAATCTCCTATCTCAAAGGATGTTGACCTGTCAGCTCTGGCAAAGTATACTCAAGGATTTAGTGGTGCTGATATTACTGAGATATGCCAGCGTTCATGCAAATATGCCATAAGAGAGAACATTGAGAAGGTAAATTTACTATCCATCATGTCCCATTTTGGAAATGAGAAATTTTGTTGTTACGTAAGCTTTATACCAAATCCACTTTTCAGTTAGTTGTATCTGCAGTGTGATGCATCTTAGCTATGCAACATGCCTTATCGTTATAACATAGCAATATCATCAGCCAATTATATCTCTATACATAGGTTTAATATGTTATCTTCAGATTTCGTTGCTGTTGTCCTTTTGTTTTTGATCTTGGTTTGTTGTAATGTTATAGTTTTAAAATGGAGGTGTACACTTGATGTGCGCCTTGATGCTAGACCCATATATGTTTTAGTTAAATTTCCCATAATATATCTGTAGACCTTCTCTATCTTGGATCCTCTTATTTCATATTTCTTTGCAGGTTAATCTTATTTAGATTATATTCCTAACTGAAATTAATTTCAACATCATTGATCATCTGAGATCAAATGTACCGATGGAATGTATTGTACAACCTCTCCTTGCTACTTGAAAAATTATGATTCAAGCATTCCGTTATTGTCATGTTCTGAAAGTTAACATTTAACTTAACCTTTGTGGTAGGATTTTTCTTTTGTTTTTAGCTCGTATCATGTGGATATCAGACTTGTGTTTAAATAATAACTGTAGCTTTTTTAGCTATGCAACCGACCAGTAAGATGTCAATATCATAACAAAACCATGAACATTTATATTTCACATCTTTCTAGCACTTTACAAAACTTCTATGATTCTTCCTGCATAGATACTTCTTGCTTATGTCGTTTCTACTACTATGAATCTGGACTGCCATAGCCCTTTTGATCTGTCATACCTTTTGTGTAAGAATAGAAGTTTTCCGTCAAATAAGTTGCCTGATTACCTCTAACCAAGTCTGTACGCCTTAAGGGCAACCCTAATCGAGTTAATAAGAACTGTTATCTGTTGATGGGTGTGTATACCATATCTCTTATTTAGAGTTTTGGATTAGTTTAGGATAGGGTAAACCTTGCTATACTTGTTTTAGCGTTATTAACATTTATGGCTGTTTTCCTGCAGGACATTGAAAGGGAGAGGAAAAGAAGCGAGAACCCTGAGGCTATGGAGGAAGACAACACCGAGGATATAGCAGAGATCAAAGCCGCTCACTTTGAGGAATCTATGAAATTTGCACGTCGGAGTGTCAGTGATGCTGATATCCGGAAGTACCAGGCCTTTGCCCAGACGCTGCAGCAATCCAGGGGTTTTGGAACTGAGTTCCGATTTGCCGAAAGATCTGAGAATCCTAGTGGTACGGCTGGTGCTGACCCCTTTGGTTCCACAGCAGCAGCTGCCGACGATGACGATCTCTATAGTTAGGCTGTTTAGTATCTATGCTGTCATGAATGTTATATTTAAGTTTATCAATGTGGCAGACGCTGCACTCGGTATTTAAAGCATTTTTTAAAATTTATGTATACTTTAACGAGGAGAAAAAACAGTGATACAGTATCATTTGGAGGCACGTTGTCGGCTGAACTGTGCTGTGCAACTGTGTATCTGCGTCACTACAAGGGTGTTTGAGATGAAATTGATAGATGCTTATACATATCTGCATATATCATGAAACTGAGCATTACACTCGATCTGGACCGTTACAAAATTGGCCATATAGGCCTAATTACCTGGGTTACTGCGAATAGGGGAGATTGCATTGCAGGTGGCTATTCTAATCACATGCTATTGGTTAATGTTGCGTCACGATGAGACGACGAGCAGCGAGACAGGACCATGTGCAATAACTAGTTGTGAAAAGAAAAAATATAGTATGCCTGACTGTTTGGCTTATGCCGTCTTTAGTTACGATTTGAAAGGTTTGGGTTTTGTAGGGATTCATATTTCTAAAGAGGCATCTCAAGTGCACTTTCCTCAAGATTCTAGATCTTATATTTAATGTGCAGTTTGATCTGAGAGTTTCGTTTTTGGTCTATGGTCTGCTGCTGTTGATCAGGTCAAGGAAGCGGCATTTTGTTGTAAAAGCTGATTTACTTTTCATTTCTTTGCCCTGATTTCCGTTTTTTTTAAATCATGGGAAAATTCCATATGTTCTGTTCCCCAGCAAAGTTAACAAGAAATACAGAGCTGGGAGCTATCAGATCTGAACTTTTCAAAGGCAGAAATCCAGCAACCAACCCACCTAAAACAGCACGTGATACATGTTCACTCTTAGTCTTAGTGACCGACCTCCACCAGTACACTCAGTGTACATGTGACTTCTCTCTTTGTATGTGTTACTTCTCTCGAAATGCCCCTATGAACATGTATATGCCTTAGACTGGAGGTGGCATCTCAGCTAACGTGTTGAAAGAATATCTAACAGCCAGTCTTGTGATGTCCTCAAGCGATCCTACTTGTTTCTTTGTCCATATACCTGCAATTGCCACGCTGAGCTTGTAAAATAGAGGAAATTGATATGAATAAGCTTTCTATGTTTCCATGGAGGAGGTGCCAACCGCTCAGACTCTTAACTGTTCTATGGTCATTTATTTCTAATGTAAATCCTCATTCTTTGCTACTGACTCTAAAGTATTGTAGACCAGCCTCAATTGCGTCTAGTAGACAAGCCAGATTATTATTCCCCATGTCTACAAAACTCTTTAATGTAAGACCATTATGGTTCCTTAGAATAGCTCCGATTACCTTGCTAGTTTTTCATATAGAACCTCTCTGTACGTTGGCCTCTCCACTAGTCCCATTCAGAAACGCCATATCTTTCCATATAGGTCCTAGCTCACCAAATCCTCGAAATCTCTTAAGGATTTTATTCTGCATCGTAATATTTTTCTTGTTCTCTTACATCTGTTGTCCATCCTGTTAGCTCACATCCTCCTTTTCATTTGTGGAAGCAAGAATAGGAAAGGAAGAGCCACGCCTGCCTGTAAAGCAATCATGCTTTTTTGGGCTTTATTGGGTCTTTGATCCTTTATCAGTCGGGATGCCAACCCTTAAAGTGATTGGTTCAGTTTCTTGGCTTCGACATCTTTAAGATGCAGTGCCTGTGATGTGCCTGTGATTCCCATCTGGACGGGTGACGGGTTGGGATACATTATTAATGAATGTCTCCTCCAACCACTTCTTAAGGGGATTGCCCTTCTATCTAAGGAGATTGCCCTTGCCCTTCTATCTTAAGAAGATTGCTTCCTTCCTTGTTCTATTCCCACAATGCTCATTTCACATGGTCCAAAAGGCTATTGATGGGAATATACCTCGTCCATTCCCTTCCTAGATGTGGCCATTGGCTCTGGACTAGGTACTACAAACGGCCAATCCTTAAGATTCACACGTTGTGAAGATGGTAATGTCTAAGATTCTACTACTTCATCCAAACTTGGTTTGCCATTTCTCTCACCAATAAAGAGGCAATCATGGATTCTTCTCCCACTGCCCCACAACACTCATAGTGGGAGGCCATTTGAAAATTGCGAGATCTGATCCTAGAGTCTATGAAAATTGATCCTTGCAAAAATTTCCATCTAATAGTGGAAATCTTAGCGTGTAAGGAACTATTCATATTCACTTGGTTTTTTTTGTGTAGGATCTCGAGGCCCTCAAACTACTCAGACTTACTATCTTAAAGGCCAATTGGATGGTAAAACCCCCCCTCTTTAGTTGGGCACAATATAGGTGCTTCTCCTGGTATCTCTATCCCTGCCTTGCTCTATGATCCTCTCCTTCCACCAAGTCAACAAGAAGATCAATATTGCAACCTCCCTCCATCCTAGTAAGGTCTCTAATGACTAGGTTTGTGTCTATCACCACTCCCTCTTTGATCCGAAGCATAATGGGGCTATCCACCCATAGTGCCATCCAAAATGGTAAATCCCCATTCCGACCTCCCAGCTAGTGCATTTGATAACCAAATGAAAGAGATCCCAAACTCTTTTCCAATAAACTATAGCTCTTCTATTTCTCTTGAGGCAGTACCATGGTCGGTTCAAGAACTTTTCCCAAATCCTCATCCTGTACTCCCCCCTACATAACATTGCCTAGGTAGTTTCACATACTAAGGGGTTCCAAGCCACATTTATGATAATGGTTTTGAATCTATCCCTCAAGATATATGGATTTCAAAACCATCTTCCTCTAGTGGACTCACAATCTTTTCCCAAGCTACCTAATGTCTTATCTTATGGCCATCTTAGGAAGTTGAGACAAAGCTAGTCATCTTTCTCTCGATCACTCTGAGAACAGAAAGCAACATTGCACATGTTGCCAAGGTGTGGAACAAATATCCAAAAGGACTGACCAGATTAATGTCAGCCTATTCGAAAATGCTGGAGCTTACCTATGATGTAAGTCGTCAAACGATCTTATCAACCAATATACTCGAGACAAGAGGGGTGCCTAGATATTGGATTTGGTCAGATCCAAACTTTAAAAAGGAGCCTCTTTCTATCATTTGTTGCACTTCCTAGTATGATGACTGATTTTCCTCCATTAACCCTCTTTCCAAACAATCTCTCATAGTCGTTGATTTGTCCTCAAATAGCTATAATAGTTTTGCAAGTTAGATTAATGAAGAAAATAAGGTCATCATCAAACATGAGATACATGGCGATGGAAAACCTAAGCCTCTAGTGTAAACCTCTCTATTCTACCTAAATTCATGTCTCTCTTAGTTTTCCTTCCTAGGATCTCTTGGGCTAGAATGAAAATGATAGGAGATAGAGGGTACCCTTGTCTATGGCCTAGTGATGTTGTGAGAAACCCTTCTAATTGCCTATTGGTCGATATCAAGAACCATGCAACCTCATACCAGGTTCATGAGGCAAACAATTACCCCTCCCGTGAAACCAAAGGATTTTCAATACCATATCTAAAGATGACCATTCGACCCGATCAAAGGCCTTTGACATGTCTTCTATGTAAACCACACACTCTTTTGATGGTGATCCTTGTTTTAATCTTAATGAATTCTACTTGTTCACTAGATATCATCCTTGGGATGACCTGTATTACCCTAGATAGGATGGTCCATGAAACAATCCTAAGACAAACATTTCCGATGCTAATGGGTCTAAAGTCATCCATCTCGGAAGGAGTCTCCACCTTAGGAATGAGAACTAGATGAACATATCTAACCCCTTGATGTGCCAGACTGCTAAGGCAGTGATCAATTAACTTAATGAGGTATGTCTTGACAAAGTCCCAATCAAATGAATAAAAGTATATAGTGAGATCGTTGACGCTCGAGTCACTATCACTAATAATGGTCAATACAATCCCTTTTACATCTTCTTCAGTAGCGTATCTAAATATGCTACCATTATCACCTTCCTTTGGCAATGTCCTCATGATGTTACCAAAACCATCAAAATCTCTTATTGGGTTTGACTCAAAATCTTAACGGATCACCCATGACTCTTTCCTAATTTGGAAACCCAATCAACATCCTCTTTCATAGTCTTCATAGTATTAGATCTTCTCCTCCTAGCCTTGACATGGGTATGAAAAAATTCAGTGATTTTGTTTCCTTTCTTGATCCATTTTATGCTTGATCTCTCTCCAATAACATTTTCCCCACCTATGTAGCACTTTGAGATTACTCTATTTCTCATGTAGTGTCTCTTCATCATACCTTCTAAGTTACTACATTTTAGCATGGTATCTTGTATATTTTTCCACTAGGTTTTCTTACATCCTAACCTTTTCAAAGATACCCCCACCTCTTTGTTCCATATTTTCGATGCCTTTTAAAGCATTTTTGTCTTTTAAAAAACTCTATGTGTGGGGTCACCTCGAGATTCTAAGGTCCAATTCCTATGGATGGGGCCCTTAATGACTTTGTGTAGGCTACATTTTCATAAATTTTAATTTGACGGGTAACAATGGTCCCACCCTCATCTCTAGGGAATACTGAAGCAAAAAGTGATCTATGGCTCATGTATGGATAATGTGTTCCTCAAATATCTTTATACGATTTAGCTGACGTCCCCATTTGATTGACACTAACTCTTTCCTTTTTCTACCTAGGTAAAACTGCATCCTTTGTATACCACTTCCTATAGCCATCATTAACACCCCATTCATTGAATTCTCTCATGGATCTAGGACAATGGGTCTCACATCCCAAGCTTTCTCCCTTTATCCTATAGGCGTTCAAATCCCCTAGGATCACCCAGGGGGGATCTCACTATCATTCTGAGGAGGACAAACTTCTCCCAAAGATCTTGTGTGTGGACCTCTAGAAAGAGGCATATACGACTGTAATTCTCAATGTTTGGGATCCCAGTGATAGAATATTCTAATATGTCAATTCGAGGACCCACCATCACTATCTTCAAACTAGAAATTGAAAACACCCATATTTTTTCACCTAGGTCCCCATTAGTATCCACCCACATCATTCTTAGTATTAGTGGCCACTCTTGCGCTCACTACGGTCTAAAGAATGGTTATAATATGCCAAGAAACAACCCTTTTCTTTTTCTAATTAGCCAGACATTCTTCTTTCCTCTCATAAGACATCCCTCTTGCATTCTAGATGATGAACTTATCCATTACACTAGTGATACTCAACATCCTGGTATGGACCACTCCCTCTCCAAGAAGCACCTAAGACCTCTAGATCCTCCTCTACCCCATCTTCAAAAGACCTAAGATCAAAGATCATGATATCCTCATGTATAAATGCATTGCCAAACATGCACACCTCCACCCAAAAAATATCATCCACATCACTTGATGGCCCCATTGAACCTAAATAGAGACCGTCTCTCAACCAAGGTTGCTACTTGCCCCTCTCCTTATGTAACACACCACTTTCAAATACATACAATAACTAAGTGGAAACATTGACCTTTGAGGGGGATGCCACATCTATAGGGAAATATGGCATCAAATAGGTAGAGGAAACAAATTTTTTTATTGATATTTCCCATTAACCAGTAGACTGCATCAATAACTATGCAATGGAAAGGATGGTTTCATGAAGATATACTTAGTCCTGGAGAAAGTCCAACAACAATCCTCATCGATGTAGATGCGCACTCTGTCTTGGACGGTGTTTGTGCAACTCCTGGTTACATTGGGACTCATCTGACTGCTCCTCCATGGACACCAGACTTGGACAACTGCTATATCGACTCCTCTGATCTCTCTACAGACTGTAAGTTGCTGTTGCTCTCCTAATAGTAGCCAAAGGACTCATGCCTCTAGAGTAGTCCACACAGACCAACTAGAACTCCTATCGTACTACTAGAACGGATAGGAAGGAGTTTCCCTCCCGTTGGTGTACTAGTCACCAACCTGTTTTCCCACAACAATGATCCTCAGTTGTTTCTCTCCCTTGGCTATCCCTCCCTAGTCGGGTAGGACTTTCCTGGGCTCTTGTGGTTACCAAAACTAAAGAGGACAATGTTTGTCAGAGAAACTGATTCTCAATTATTTGTGTTGTATTTTGAGAAGCCCCCAATACCCCTCTATTTATAATAGAGGTCAGGGTCAGGGTTTCCAGTCTGTAGGGGAATGGGAACGATAGGAAGATCTCACATTTTTGTAACAATTATTGAAGTTCCGCAACCTGTGTGTGCCGAAACGTCCGTCTTGCCCAGTGAGACGGTCGTCTGGGATGCGAGACAGTTGTTTTGTACTTTTCCACTTAGATATGATTTGAAAAATTTGTTCCAAAATTAATGTCATACATTAATTTATTTGCACCCCAAGTATAATTATAATATGTTTGGGAAAACTCCAAAACCTTTATTTGTCCCAACAGGGCTGTCTCACACAAGTGAGGTCCCCATCTTACTCACCCAGACGATTGTCTGGTGAGTTTGAGTCGAGCCGATCGATTCAACAGCTTGAACCCGTCAGTTCATAGGGAAAAGCTAAGCCAATTCAATTTTTGATATGCATGACAACCCAAACGTCCATCTCAATACTTGAGACACCCATCTGGCTGCCCAAATGACTGTCTCACCCACAAAGATGGTCAATTGGCAGTTCAGTCAGCCAATCCATTGATCTATTGCATAACTTGAGTATCTAAACACTTTAGCAATCAATCCAATTGTCATTCAAGATTCAACTCTTCTTCTAGATGAGTTCCTTTGTGTGTGACCCTATATGTCCCGCATTGGCAGTTAATGTCCATAACAACTTATGACATCACAAGCAAAGAGTGGTGCCTAGTCACACATCAGTGCTATCGAAGTGAATGGAAAGTTGGGGAGCAACTTCAACCTACAATCTGTGTATGGTGTTACAATGTTTGTATAGTTCCTTTGTCATTGATATCTAGATTAAACTAGAGGCATGGAGTAGTCATCCTCATTATTATTCAATCTTATTCCTTGAACCAGAGCAGACTACATGAGATATTTGTAAGATCAATATCACATATTGAATCACATGCGTATGGTCATACTTTTTTCAGTCTCGCTAATCAAGATGCCTTTTATATCATACTCCCATGGGAGGGCCAAATCCCATATCTACCACTCACAGTTAGTCCCCGTATGTCAAAATTACCCAATCATCACCTTTATAACAACCCATGTTTTAGGACTGCATTTGATGATGTCAAAATGTACCCAATGACATGTGATGAGTGTAGTGATTTTAGGTCTAACAACCACAACCACAACCATCACTGTGAGAGATGACTATGACTTTCATGATGATGGATTCCATGGGTCAGTCTCATGGTGGGTCTGTATGATACACTGTTCCCTAACATGTATCTATGTGCTTAGTTTGATATTGCCATATAATGACTAATGAGACTCTATCATCAACCAACTCACACTCTGATCTTATGTGATATCATTTTCTATCTACCTTCCAAAATAACAACCAATACATGACATAATGAGAATGTATATACTCTTAACATCCATATGATCTCATTGTTCATGTCCTCAACTTGAAGAAATACGTCATTCAGTAATATCATACTCTAGACAATTATTTTATTATTCATTATTTCATAATTGAATATACAAAATAAATTGGAAGCTTGCATTTATTACTATCAAATCATGTATCTATTACCACCTCCCAATAATCATATGATTGAATCTCTGATCATACATACCAATAGACTCCCGAGTGACCTAACATGACCATCATGCTTATGCTACGAAAGTGATTTTTATAGTGGGTTTAGCAACATTGCTTTAAGTCGGTATTTTGCAATTGTCACACCTCTTCTGTAACACCCCAATCTTATGATGCAAAATTTCCAAATTATTTTAGTCCTTGCATGCTCTTTCCTAATTTAGATAATTGTTGAGGACTTAAATGCAATTTTCCCATGATTAGTTTTGCAAAATCATTTATTATGTCCAATTGCTCTATTATACTTGTTTTATTTAAAGAAAATGTCTTCATGTATATCTATGCCCTTTTTGTTGAAGAAAAATGAAAATAAGTGTTTTATGTCCAATTTTTCTCTCTCTTATGATAATTAGGGATTTAATGGTTTAATTATTTTTCTTAATGGCCACCATCTTGTTAAATGAAAGGAAATAATATTTAGGGCACGTTTTTATGTTTTTCAATTCTTATTTGAAGAACTAATGGCTTTATTTGCATTAATTGTGGTCATTTAAGTATACATGAGGGTTTGCTATTCTTAGGCCTAAAGGGGTACAAAAACGAAATCTAACTCCACAAGAATATTCTAGACACTCTAGTGAACCTATGGTCAAAATTTGAATGCATTTGACCCATGTTTGACCCCTCAATTAAATTGAGAGAGATTTGAATATTATTTGATCTAGATTTTAATCCAATTTCATTTATGCAGCCGATTTAAAGCATAGTTCGTTTTATTAGATCTGTCACGCGTTACTTTTCTTGCACGCGTACACGGTGACCGTTGGATCAAGATCCAACGGCACTCGTATTCTCTCCTACCTCCATTTTTCTCGCGAGCCAGCATCTGTTTTAGCTACTTTGAATGCTCGCAGTCGATCTCGGTCATTCCTCGACGGTTTCACGTCGTTTCTTCGCCATTGAATTCGTCTCTCTCTCCCGAACCCAACGAGCCCCTGCTCGCGTGCTCTCGTGCCCTATAGAAGAAATGCCCATTTTAGGGCTCGGACATCCTCTCCTCCTTTCAAGCCCAGCCGCCACCACAGAGCACCCCCCTCATTTGTTTTGCGCTCAAAAGCACAGACGACCCCCGAGTTCTTCTCCTCCGCTCTCAATTTTTCCGCTGGATCCCCCAGGCTCCCCGCCCTGCTCGACCTTCCTCCTCCGGCGACCGAAGCTCCTCCCTGACTCCTCCGATCTCTACAACCCAATCACGGTTGCGGTGAGCATCACCTACCTACCGCGAAGGTTTTTCCGCTTTCGGTTTTCCCTGAATCATGCCCAGCCTATGGGTCGAAAAACGCAAATTTTCCTTCAGTTTATCTGTGGCTTGGTTTCTCACCGACACCCCTGTCCAGTGGCCCCTCGAGCCACCTTACGCCTCCTACGACTCTGATGCACCTCAAGGAGCATTTTTATGGATTTGGCGGGCGATTCCTCGCTAGGATTCAGAACTTGACCACCGCCCCTGTTTCTCGCCGCAAAGCTCTGATCGTCATCTCCGATGACCTTCCCGGCTGTTTTTGCTTCAGTCGATGCTTCCCTCCTTCATGTCTCTCCTCCGCGAGTCCATCTGAAGGATTTTGTCCCTTACTTCTCGCTCTCCCCGATGAATCGACATCGCCGTATTGCTGTTCTATGGGTCCATGACCGGAGCAGCTTCTCGAGCTCCAGTTCACGACTGAGCCCATGAAAAGGGCTATGTGCTCCGTCAGGTGTTTGCGAACTCGCCAGCAGCCTCGAGTCCTTGAGAGGAACCCATTACCTCAATCTAAATCACAGATGAACCTCGGCTTCTTGCTCCTGGAGCCAAGCTCGAGCCATGGCTCGCGCTGTGTAGGTGGGGAGCAAACCAGGTCCTGAAATGACCCCTGGCCCGCATTTTTTTTATGTGATGAGTTCAATCGAGAAGGGTATTTGCGGGATTTCACCGATCATCTTTGCTTTGATCACGAGCCTCAGTGGCAAGCCCCGTCACTGAGTTGGCCAAATGTGATTGGTCCAACTCAGGACTCAGGCCCAATAAGCAGATGTGGATTTTTCTAGATTTATTATTGGCCGGTTCTTTGAAAATTGATAGTAAATCGCCTGTTTATCAGAAAATTATGCAAAAATACATTTTGGAAAGGATTTTTGATGAGGAATCCGATTTTCTAGTTTTTATCACCTGATTTCTCTGTTTTCACATCTCAATTCTTATATGAACGAATTAGGGTTTTTGAGGCTATGAATTCATGTACATATAATGTTCTAATCTAATTTCAGGTGTTTAAGGGGATCCAATCAGTCAAACTAGGTTTGACTTAGGTGATTTAGTTCAAGGTAAGCGGGCCATGCCCTTGGCATAGATAACCTTTGGTTGATTGAATGTTTATGAATATTGTTAAGCATTTTATGTTAAGGTCTTGATAAATGCATGTTTTCCTTCAAGTACATGATTATTGAATGATGGTTTGCTATAATATAAGTCTAAGTATAGAAACCAAATTTATATTATGAATTATCGTTAAGGAACATGAAATCAAGATTTAGAGGGAAGGAAGTTCCCATTCATGCTTAAGAGGGAGAAATCCCATTATGGTTCAAGAGGGAGAAATCCCAATTAAGATCAAGTTTAGTATATTAAGAAGATAAGCCAAGTTCAAGCAAGATCACGAATAATAGAAATTGATTTAGATTTATATGCACCTTGTCATGGGCTTTCCGAGCATTATGGGCTTTCTGAGCAATTATGGGCTTTCCGAGCATTATGGGCTCCTTATGGGGCATTAAGAGAGGAGCATATACTTCTAGTCAATTTCTTTATGTAAAAGACATCAAGAAACGATTAATGTTAATGCATGTTCATGATTATGTTAAGCCACATGTATATTTTATTTTTATGTTCTATAATATGCCAATGCCGCTTACTTACTATGTTTGTTTTCCTTTGCATGGCTGGGGACGAGATGTCCGCAGGAGTTGGAGCCAAGGAGAAGGAATCATTTTGAGAGTACCAAGGACCCAGAGATCCAAGGAGTTGTTGCCTGGTGGGACGTCCATCTATGGAGATCCTATCATTATCTAGTTTATGTTTAGTATATCTTTGGAAACCTGATGTAGCTTTTATTCCAAGAACTTATGTATGAATCTATGTTTCAATAATGCCAAGTGTTATTTGTTTCTTGATATGAGATCATGAATGTGACAATCCCTCCCAAATATGCCAAGTACCCCACATTATGGATAATGTTGGGGATTAGGCTGTGCTTCCGCTGGTTACGTAAGAAACCCTAGGGAGGGGTGTTACATTAATGGTATCAGAGCAAGGAATAGATGGCCACTAAGGCAACATTAGAGATTCATATTATGTTCTAATATCATGTTATGTTTACCCTTTCAGATGGCCCCTAAGAGGAAGGAGAAGGTTGGTGAGTCAAGGCACTCACACGGATCCTCTAGTGGTGATAAGACTGAAGACATGAACCACGTCCCTCCACCGGTCACCCTAGATGCCCTAGTAGCAGCCTTGACCAATGCCCTCCAACCTAGAGCTCCACCTAGAGCACATGAGATCTCCCTCGTAGACTTCTTGAAGATTAAACCCGATGCTTTCCATGGTGAAGATGAGGTTGATGTAGTAACTAAGGCTGAGGAGTGGTTGAGCAACATGGAACATTGCTTTAGAGACCTAGAGTGTCCCCCACGTAGCAGGGTTAGATTTGCCACCCATATGCTCAAGGGTGCAGCCCGTACTTGGTGGGAAAACCTCTTAGCCTCTAGGGAAGATGATGACCCTCCTTTCTCTTGGGATGAGTTTGTAGAAGTCTTCAATGACCATTATGTATCCGAAGCCATGTTAGAAAGGAAGGAGGATGAGTTTGTTAACCTTAAGCAAGTGGGTGACATGACTGTCACTGAGTATGCCATGAAGTTCTGTAAGCTCCAAAAGTATGGTCCTGAGTACACTGAGCAAAAGAGAGCTAAGAAGTTCATTAGAGGGCTTAAACCCGACCTAAGTTTTGCCTTGTCTGGTAGAGGACACCGGACCATGCAATCAGCCTTGGATGCAACCCTAGAATTGGAGGAGCATCCTGGGAGGATTCATAAGAAGGAGGTACCCTAAAACAATCGTCACCATCAGCCCCATCAACCCCCTCCACCCTCCAACAACAAGAGAAAAGCCCCTGAGCCTTCCCCTGAGAATGGGAGAACCCCATGCCCCAAATGTAAGAGAAACCATGGTGGTCCTTGTAGGTTTGGGACTTCTGTTTGCTACTATTGTGGTGAGGAAGGGCATATCAAGCCTAATTGCCCTAAGCTTGCAAAGAAGGATCCCAACCACAACCAAGCTAAGAACCCTAATCCTCCACCCAAGGTTAAACCAAGGCTCTTCACCATGCAAATGTCTGATGGAGAAGAGGAAAATGATCAAGGTAAGGGTAGTTGAGTAATTTATGTTGAATCATAATGCTTTGTTTATGTATTCTCCTTTTATAATAAAAATTGTATGGAAAATTTCCAAGTTTATGTGAAACCCTTAAGGTGGGTAGAAACTCTAGGAAATTTTGAGGACGAAATTTATTTAAGGTGGGTAGTATTGTAACACCCCAATCTTATGATGCAAAATTTCCAAATTATTTTAGTCCTTGCATGCTCTTTCCTAATTTAGATAATTGTTGAGGACTTAAATGCAATTTTCCCATGATTAGTTTTGCAAAATCATTTATTATGTCCAATTGCTCTATTATACTTGTTTTATTTAAAGAAAATGTCTTCATGTATATCTATGCCCTTTTTGTTGAAGAAAAATGAAAATAAGTGTTTATGTCCAATTTTTCTCTCTCTTATGATAATTAGGGATTTACTGGTTTACTTATTTTTCTTAATGGCCACCATCTTGTTAAATGAAAGGAAATAATATTTAGGGCACGTTTTTATGTTTTCAATTCTTATTTGAAGAACTAATGGCTTTATTTGCATTAATTGTGGTCATTTAAGTATACATGAGGGTTTGCTATTCTTAGGCCTAAAGGGGTACAAAAACGAAATCTAACTCCACAAGAATATTCTAGACACTCTAGTGAACCTATGGTCAAAATTTGAATGCATTTGACCCATGTTTGACCCCTCAATTAAATTGAGAGAGATTTGAATATTATTTGATCTAGATTTTAATCCAATTTCATTTATGCAGCCGATTTAAAGCATAGTTCGTTTTATTAGATCTGTCACGCATTACTTTTCTTGCACGCGTACACAGTGACCGTTGGATCAAGATCCAACGACACTCGTATTCTCTCCTACCTCCGTTTTTTCTCGCGAGCCAACATCTGTTTTAGCTACTTTGAATGCTCACAGTCGATCTCGGTCATTCCTCGACGGTTTCACGTCGTTTCTTCGCCATTGAATTCGTCTCTCTCTCCCGAACCCAACGAGCCCCTGCTCGCATGCTCTCGTGCCCTATAGAAGAAATGCCCATTTTAGGGCTCAGACATCCTCTCCTCCTTTCAAGCCCAGCCGCCACCACGGAGCACCCCCTCATTTGTTTTGCGCTCAAAAGCACAGACGACCCCCGAGTTCTTCTCCTTCGCTCTCAATTTGTCCGCTGGATCCCCCAGGCTCCCAGCCCTACTCGACCTTCCTCCTCCGGCGACCGAAGATCCTCCCTGACTCCTCCGACCTCTACAACCCAATCATAGTTGCGGTGAGCATCACCTACCTACCGCGAAGGTTTTTCCGCTTTCGGTTTTCCCTGAATCATGCCCAGCCTATGGGTCGACAAACACAAATTTTCTTTCAGTTTGTCTGTGGCTTGGTTTCTCACCGACACCCCTGTCCAGTGGCCCCTCGAGCCACCTTTCGCCTCCTGCGACTCCGACGCACCTCAAGGAGCATTTTTATGGATTTGGCGGGCGATTCCTTGCTAGGATTCAGAACTTGACCACCGCCCCTGTTTCTCGCCGCAAAGCTCTGATCGTCATCTCCGATGACCTTCCCGGCTGTTTTTGCTTCAGTCGATGCTTCCCTCCTTCATGTCTCTCCTCCGCGAGTCCATCTGAAGGATTTTGTCCCTTACTTCTCGCTCTCCCCGATGAATCGACATCGCCGTATTGCTGTTCTATGGGTCCATGACCGGAGCAGCTTCTCGAGCTCCAATTCACGACTGAGCCCATGAAAAGGGCTATGTGCTCCGTCAGGTGTTGGCGAACTCGCCAGCAGCCTCGAGTCCTTGAGAGGAACCCATTACCTCAATCTGAATCACAGATGAACCTCGACTTCTTTCTCCTGGAGCCAAGCTCGAGCCATGGCTCGCGCTGTGTAGGTGGGGAGAAAACCAGGTCCTGAAATGACCCCTGGCCCGCGTTTTTTTTATGTGATGAGTTCAATCGAGAAGGGTATTTGCAGGATTTCACCGATCATCTTTTCTTTGATCGCGAGCCTCAGTGGCAAGCCCCGTCGCTGAGTTGGCCAAATGTGATTGGTCCAACTCAGGACTCAGGCCCAATAAGCAGATGTGGATTTTTCTAGATTTATTATTGGCCGGTTCTTTGAAAATTGATAGTAAATTGCCTGTTTATCGGAAAATTATGCAAAAATACATTTTGGAAAGGATTTTTGATGAGGAATCCGATTTTCTAGTTTTTATCACCTAATTTCTCTGTTTTCACATCTCAATTCTTATATGAACGAATTAGGGTTTTTGAGGCTATGAATTCATGTACATATAATGTTCTAATCTAATTTTAGGTGTTTAAGGGGATCCAATAAGTCAAACTAGGTTTGACTTAGGTGATTTAGTTCAAGGTAAGCGGGCCATGCCCTTGGCATAGATAACCTTTGGTTGATTGAATGTTTATGAATATTGTTAAGCATTTTATGTTAAGGTCTTGATAAATGCATGTTTTCCTTCAAGTACATGATTATTGAATGATGGTTTGCTATAATATAAGTCTAAGTATAGAAACCAAATTTATATTATGAATTATGGTTAAGGAACATGAAATCAAGATTTAGAGGGAAGGAAGTTCCCATTCATGCTTAAGAGGGAGAAATCCCATTATGGTTCAAGAGGGAGAAATCCCAATTAAGATCAAGTTTAGTATATTAAGAAGATAAGCCAAGTTCAAGCAAGATCACGAATAAAAGAAATTGATTTAGATTTATATGCACCTTGTCATGGGCTTTCCGAGCATTATGGGCTTTCCGAGCAATTATGGGCTTTCCGAGCATTATGGGCCCCTTATGGGGCATTAAGAGAGGAGCATATACTTCTAGTCAATTTCTTTATGTAAAAGACATCAAGAAACGATTAATGTTAATGCATGTTCATGATTATGTTAAGCCACATGTATATTTTATTTTTATGTTCTATAATATGCCAATGCCGCTTACTTACTATGTTTGTTTTCCTTTGCATGGCTGGGGACGAGATGTCCGCAGGAGTTGGAGCCAAGGAGAAGGAATCATCTTGAGAGTACCAAGGACCCAGAGATCCAAGGAGTTGTTGCCTGGTGGGACGTCCATCTATGGAGATCCTATCATTATCTAGTTTATGTTTAGTATATCTTTGGAAACCTGATGTAGCTTTTATTCCAAGAACTTATGTATGAATCTATGTTTCAATAATGCCAAGTGTTATTTGTTTCTTGATATGAGATCATGAATGTGACAATCCCTCCCAAATATGCCAAGTACCCCACATTATGGATAATGTTGGGGATTAGGCTGTGCTTCCGCTGGTTACGTAAGAAACCCTAGGGAGGGGTGTTACATCTTCACTATACGACTACTCATATGAGATGGAAGTGCCGTAGTATGCTATCTAAGATTCCCAGCCTAACTAGTATCTCCATTGTTGTAGTCAGTATTTCTACTGTGTCATCAATGGTTTGGAACCTTACATAAGTTAACCCATATGAACTTCATACAATATCCTCTGCTGTTATCATAACACATAGTTACTCGACTTCTTATGTAAATTTGAAAAACTACCATTAGCTCAGAACCCTTTCTAGCTTACAGTTCTCATTTGATGTCAAATGTAAATTTAGATTGCGATAATTTTGTTAGTTTGGAAGCTTGTGTGGGTGTAACTCTTTACATCCAACTCTTCCTTATTACCATAACCAAGGAACCGATCCTTTAAGTACTTTACAAGCATCTAAGGATGCTCTTTATGGTAGTCCAATGACTCTCACTGACATTTGACATATACCCACCCTCTCATCATGTCCAATGCATACAAGATTGCTAGGTAGGTATATATATGTCTTCTCATCATGTCAAATACATATGAGATGATTAAAAATCCTCTCGTCATGTCTAATACATACGAGAAAATGGATATCTTTTCATCATGTCCAATACATACGAGATAATGGGATAAGTACATAACATTACATTCAAGATCTATCCATGTGTTCCTATTCTTGACAAGAATTGGGACACTAGGATTCTGGAAGAATAACTCCATGGATCATGGAAATATTTTCTCTCATTGAGTCTTGCATGTTTAACTCTTCAACATCTTGCCAATGTATGTTCTCTTACTTAGGTCAAGAAGCTATCTAGACCTATCTCTATATACCTCAATCCCTATCACATAGGATGCTTCGCCTAAACCCTTCATATAGAAGGTACTTTCCTTGCTAGGTTTAACATATTCAGGATAAGGACATCATCCCCATCATGATGTGGAATATTAATATGCTCCCACTAAATCTTTTGTAATCACAAATTCCATTTTTTTTTCTGATTCAAGTCAAATCTTTTGACTGTCTTGTCAAATAGAAGATTCCAGCTTTGATATGCTTGCTTCAATCCACATATTAACCTTTATAGCTTATAGATTTTATTTGCATTAATGGATTTATAAAACCATTAGGCTGTGCCACATACACATCCTCTTAATTATTCCAATTAAGGAATGCAATTTTAATCATCCATATGCCAAATCTCATAGTCATACTAATCTGCAACAGCAAGCATGATCCAGATGGATTTAAGCATGGTAACTGGTGAAAAGACTACATCATGTTCAACAATTTGAACTAGTTTGAAACTCTTTGCAACCAATTTAACTTTCCATGTTGGTCTTCTTACAAAAACCCAAATGCACCCTATGGATTTTACCCCTTCAGGTGGATCTAGCAAGGTCATACCTTGTTGGTATATACGAAGTCCATCTTTGATCTCATGGCATCAAGCCATTTCTCAAATTTTGGTCCCTCAATAGTTTTAGGTAGGTTGTTGACTCATATCTATGATCAACTTACCACCTTCTTGAGTTTATCATAATATTTCAAACTCAAGGCATGTTCTACCAAATATATGAGTTATGTGTGTTACATAAGGAATTTGAGATTTCACAATAACTTGTGATTCTCCTTGTTCCTATTGTTACTCTTTAGGTTCTATGTTTTCTTGTTTGTCTTGAACATTTTGAGTTCTACTTTTACTCCGATCGATTCATTTAGAACTAATTTCCATCTAGAATTTCAGCCATCCTAGCAACAAATAGTTTGTTTTCAAGCTGGAATATAAGTAGTAGTCAACAAGATGACATTTATGTGATTCATGGATGAAGACTTTTAAGAAACTATTTTCTTATACAAGTTTTCAATCTTAATCACTATAAAAGGCACATCAAGACTCCTCCCATGCCATATCTCATATGGTGTCTTTTGGACCAATTTACACGGTACATTATTTTAGTGTAAAGCACATTCCAAAAGAAATTGTAAGATCAACTAGATTTTGTTGATAATCTCACCATGAGTTAATAGGGTGTGATACCTTCTTTTTGACACCAATATGTTTCACATGGAGTTCCATGTGATACACTATCATGATTTTTCCAGAAGGTCCTCAAACTCTTGGTTAAAATATTTCAACATTGATCACATCAATGTTTCTTAATACTTTACCAAGTAAGTTACAAACTTCCTTCATTATCTCCTTGAACACTTCAAGATATTCATACTTGTATTTCATTAAATACAAATTTCAATGTCTACTGATCGTATTAGTAAATATAATGAGTTACTTGTAACAACCTTTAGTACTCATTCTAAAAGGTTTATGTACATAAGTATGTACTAGTCCTAGTGGAATAGTCGATCTCCCACTACATTTAATGAAGATGATTTTGTCATATTGCACAATAAATAAGACATGCATGTCTCAATTGGTTCAATAACCAAAAGAGTCTAGATAACCATCATATGGATTCTAGAAATGTATTTCTCATTTATGCACTCTTGATGATAGTGCTATAGGTATTCAGTTGTTTGAGTTATCAAGTCATTCAATATATGTGTCATACACATTTGTCTCTACAACTATCAAGTATAGTTTGTGAGACATAGGGCATTTCCATAAAAACATCATAATGTTCTTTTCATACAAAACCAATGATGTTTGGCAAGTATACAATAGCAATTCAGTAATTCTATTATGTGCCCATGAATGACAATCTTTAACTATAGTGGCAACAACCCTTGCTCCATACAGTTCTAGCTTACTTCTTCTTGTTGACTCAAGGTCATTAGGTCAATGTTGACTCACGTCTAAATTGACTAAACCCGTGTTTTGACGATGACTAACCATTCCACATATTGGTGTCTAATGTCTCTACTTGAGTGATTTCAGATTAGGTATAGACACACTCCAAACGCCCTAACTTGCGCATCTCAATTTGGAGAAAAGACAAGTCAAAGTCATACAAGTGCACATTTTTGTAAAATGATGTATATCCATTAGAATCATGTTGTAAATCACTTGTAATGATTGTATGACTTGTAATTAAGCATAGAAAAATATCAGGAGCACTTAGATCGAACATTAGAGCACTTTAGATGCATCTTTGAAAATTGATTACAGACACTTTGTCGGTCGAGTTTCCCAGCCTGAAAACTTGACCGATCATCCTTGATCAATTTTCTGGAGATTGCATCGGTCGAGTTGTGTTTACACAGAACTCGACCGATGGAGTAACTGACCAAATCGATTTTCATTGGTCGGTCGAGTTTCCTCAGGACAAACTCGACCGATGGTCTGAATATCGGCTTTGTCTTTTACTCTATCGGTCGAGTTACCCTTATAGAAACTCGACCGATTGCACTGTACGGAAAAGTGCTTCTAGCCATTGTGGAGTTGCAACAAGTGAAAATAGATCCGTTGCAAGCCACAAAACGGCTAGTTTTCATTCACAAGTGTTCCCAAAGGCTAAGAGGCATCCCCAGCTATAAATAGGATCCCTTGGGCTTCATTCCAAGGTTGAGCATTCATTGTAAACTCTATGTGAGGTTCCTATTCTATAGATGAGTGCTTCCTACAGCCTCCTCTCTCTCTCTCTAAGCTTAATCACTTGCTACATCCATTAGAGTGAGTAGGAAATATGTAAGAGAGCTAGTCCTACATGTATATCTTGTGAGGCTCTCACTTCCACCACCTCCTTATCTCTCATTTCAATCATGAAGATGAAGGTTCTCTCTCTTATCCAAGAGAGGTGAAGAAGAACAAGGGAAGGAGTCCCTTGGTGAAGATCAAGGCTGAAGACTTGGAGCTAGAGTGGGTAATCCCTTGGAGAAGGCAGAAGACTCAAGCTCAAGTGGGTAAGACCTTGGTGGAATCTTCTCCGAGTGAAGGTGAAGTCAAAGGCAGAAGATCCAAGAAGAGTGGGTAATTCCTGCAAGGCTGAAGACTTGTGCAAGAGTGGGTAAGTCCTTGGAGAAGGCCGAAGACTCTTGCAAAGTGGGTAAGTCCTTGGTAAGGTTGAAGACTCTTTGTATTGGATAGGTAAGTCCTTTGTTTGGTCATGTATTGTATGTCTTATGAATGAATATAAGAGTGCAATAGTTTGGCAGTCCTAGAGGTTGACCTCTCTAGGCAAGTGGACTGACACACTTCTAGTTTTAAGTGTGTAACCACTCTAAATAGCTTGTCTAATTGGTGCATGTTCAATCTCTCTCTCCCTTGCTATGTATGTTTTAGTTGCACACAAATTTCCTATTTAGAAACCTTATCTTGTGATATATCTTGAAGGTTTAATGCATTTTGTTTAAGTGCTTTCAACTCTATTCACCCCCCCTCTAGAGCATCTAATCACCCATCTAGGATCCAACAATTGGTATTAGAGTGGGTCTTATCCAAGCATACTTCAACAAGTAGGAGAAGATGAGTGACTACCTAGGAGGGAGATTCTCGACCAGCCTTCCAATCTTTGATGGGAGCAATTTCCTCTATTGGAGAAGAAGGCTTCAATTCTACATCCAAGGATCAAGTCTTGAGATGTGGCAAATGGTGAACAGCCCATACATGCTACCAAAGACAAAGATTGAAGAATGGGATGAAGCTACCTTGGAGAAAGAAACCTTGAATGCTAGAGACATGCACATCCTATATGCCTCCATGGCCCCCATCAAGTTCAACCATATTTCTTCATGTGAAACAGCCTATGAGGTATGGAGAAAGCTTTGCATCACTTATGAAGGGACAGATCAAGTGAAGGAAAGCAAAGTATACATGCTCAAAGGGTTGCTTGAGAACTTCAAGATGGGAAAGGAGGAGAGCATAGCCAACATGTACTCAAGACTCAACACCATTTTGAATGGTCTTACTGTTCTAGGACATCCTATGTCTAGTGGAGAGATCAACTCAAAGATCCTTAGAACTCTCCCTAAGAGATGGGAACCTAAGGTGACTTCCATTGAAGAAGCAAGGTCTCTTAGGGATATTCCTATTGAAGAGCTCATTGGAAATCTACAAGCACATGAAGCCACACTTGACAAGAGGGAGGAAGTAGAAAGACAAGAGAAGAAAGAGCTAAAGAGAATGAAGAAGGCTGAAATGAAGGCTCAAATTGAAGCTATCATGGAACAAGTCTCTCCATCCTCTCAAGCTAAAGAAGATGCCATGTACTCCAAGGGTAGATTATACAAAGGCAAGTCATCCTCCATCTGGTGCTTCACATGTGGAAAGAAGGGTCACTACAAGGAAGATTGTCCACAAGGCAAAAAGACCCATCTTCACAAGAAGAAGGAGAAATGGCACTCAAGCTCAAGTGGCTCCTCCAACTCAAGCTCAAGTGAAGATTCAAGTGAAGGATCAAGCTCAAGCTCTAGTGATGAAGGAGAATGCCATTTTTCTCTTATAGCATCAACAAGTGAAGACTCAAGTGAGGTAAATCTAAAATCTTTAGATAAAGAATCTTTGATTGCTATTATTCATGATATTTGTGCCTCTCTTAAGTCTTATAAAAAGAAAAAGAAAAAACTTGCTAGAATTGTTGATAATTTGCATATAGAACTAGATGATCTTGAATATGCTAATTCTTGCTTGCTTGATGATAAAAATGATTGTCTTAGTCAAGTAGACTCTCTTAAACTTGAAAATGCTAGTTTTCTCGATAAGATTAGATTTCTAGAAGCTCAACCTCTCATGCCTAGTTCTAATGAAGAGCATACTTTAATTGTTGATTCTCTCATGCATGACATTGATGTTCTTAAATCTGAAAACAAGGACAAAGATTTTGTTTTGCAAGAATTAGAAACAAAAAATGCCTCCTTGCTTGCTAAAATCAATGTGCATGAATCTTGTTCTAGTTCTACTAGTAAAGAGAATGATGTTGCTACTCTTAATATTGATAGAGATTCTTATTTAACTAAATCTCTTTGCTTAGAAAATGATCTTTTGCATGCTAGAGATAATATTAATCAATTGTCTTCTACTATTGCTTCTCTTAAGCATGATAATGACAGCTTGAGATCTTCTTTGCAAAGATTCTTAGTTGTTAAAAAGAATCTTAATGATATCCTACACCATACTACTAAACAAATTGGTAGACATGGTTTAGGATATGATAGTAGTCAAGGGAACAACAAAGATAAAAGACCTCCAATATTCCATGGAGAATCCTCTAGTTCGAAGACTATGGGCACATGCAACTATTGCAATGATTTTGGTCTTTATTCTACTTGTTGTCCTTTTAGGAAAGCACCCAAGAGCAATAGGACTTGGGTTGCTAAACTAACCCCTCCGGACCCAAAAACATGATTGGGGACCATTTCATCTTTCTTCTTGTAGGTACTTGCAAATGGATTGACTTGAGCTATTGAATTGCAAATTGACTTCTCAATCCACATGAAAGAAGAAAGGTGAGATGTGTAGAGGGTAACAACTAGTGGAAAAAGGAATGGTAAGAACAAAGGTAATGTTTTTCTTGCTTATAACCTTTCCTAACTTGTTTTTGTCAAGTTAGTGTGCACTATACATATGGTTTTTGAGTCAAAAGTGGCATTTTGTGATTCTCTTCACACTCTTGCTAAAAAACTGTTTTTAATGCTTCTATAGTGCATTGCTAACTTGCTTAGACATGTTTGGATATGGTTTGTATATTTAGCATGCCTTTGAATATGTTTTTATGAAATATATTTGCTTTTTGACAACTGCTCTGTCGGTCGAGTTTGTCCTGATAGAAAATCGACTGATAGGCACCGATGGTGATGACCATACTAATGTAATTCCTTAGAGCCACAAGAAATTACTACCACCTATGGTACACATCATATGCAACCTATTTTTAGTGAAGATCTATGTTCGAACCAATCTGGGTTGATCAGTTCAACTCTTGAACTGGTCGACTCACCTATTGGTCGCTCAGTTGGGATCTTCTCAAATAGTCATCTAGTTCTCAGGTCCAAGTAGCGTCTCGACACCTCCAGCCAATCAGTTGGGCCACCAGTCGATCGGTTCATCCTCCTGTCGTCTGACCTCCTCAGTCCTCCAGTTGATCGGGTCATCTCACTAGCCTCTCATTTTGTCTTTGTGTAGATCATCATCTCACATTGAAACATAAATTAAAACTATCCTATTTCTTATTACATTGTATATGGGGAAAACCTCAATTTACATTCGAGGGGAAATAGGAAGAAGAGCATTAATTTACATTTGGAAAGGAGAGAGAGGCTCGATACATAGACTGATTAACAATAGGAAAAAATTAACCACACCCATGCACACACAGATCTGGGGTTTTGGCCATAACCATGCTTCACATCCACCATCAAAATTGATTTTGTGGCGACGCATGTGAATTGCATATATATCATATCTTATATATATTTGTTTGGGTTTTTAATGCGGTGATAAGATGGACATGCACATCAACTAGTTTAAGTATTCACATCGTACACAATAAATAAATACGGTAAAACTAAAATCTAATCATATCGATTATCCCAAAACATAATTAATTGATGTGGTTTTGATACCACTGTAGGGAAATATGGCTTCCGATAGGCAGTGGAAACAAAAATTTTACTAACATATTTCCCATTAACCAATCGATCACATCAATAACTATGCAATGAGAAGGATGGTTTTGCAAAGATATACATAGTCCTTGAGCAAGTCCAATGATAATCCTCATCTATGTAGATGCACACTCTGTATTGGATGATGTCTGTGCAACTCCTGGTTGCATTGGAACTCATCTGACTGCTCCTCCATGGACAACAGACTTGGACAAGTACTACAATAGCTCCTCTGATCTCGTAATAGACTGCGAGTTGACGTTGCCCTCCAAGTAACAACCAAAGGACTCCTACCTCTAGATAGCTCACACAGACCAACTAGAACTCATGTCGTCTTGTTAGAATGAACATGAAGGAGTTGTCCCTCCCATCGGTGTACTAGTCACCAACTTGCTCTCTCGCAAAAATGAGCCTCGGTTGTTTCTCTCCCTTGGCTATCCCTCCCTAGTTGGGTGGACTTGCCTGGGCTCTCGTGGTTACCACAACTAGAGAGGACAATGTTTTTTAGAGCAACTGATTCTCAATTGTCTATGTTATGTTCTGGGAAGCTCCCAATACCTCTCTATTTATAATAGAGGCCAAGGTCAGGGTTCCCAATCTGTGCGGGAGTGCAAAGGATCGGAAGATCTCGAATTTTCACAACAATTGTGGAAGTTTCACAACCTACATGTACCAAAATAGTCGTCTCACCCAACGATACAGTCATATGGGATGCAAGATGGCCATCTCGCAAAGCGAGACAGTCATTTTGCACTTTCCTAGTTAGATATGAATTGGCAAATTCATTTCTAAATTAATGTCATACATTAATTTACTTGTTCCCCAAGTAAGTTCAATTGAAACATGTTCGGGAAAACTCTAGAACCTTTTTTCATCCCAACCGGGCTGTCTCACACAAGAAAGACACCTGTCTCACTCACCCAGATGGTCGTCTAGTGAGTTTGAGTCAAGTTGGTCGGTTTAACAGCTTGAACCGATCAGTTCACAGGGCAGAGCTAAGCCAATTGGATTTCTGATCACCTGACAACCCAAATGGCCGTCTCAACACTCGAGACACCTTCTAGATTCCCAAATGACCGTCTCGCCCATTGAGATGGTTGTTTGGCTGTTCATTCAACCAATCCATTGATCTATTGCATGAATTGAGTACCTAAATACTTTAGCAATCAATCCAATTGTCATTCAAGATTCAACTCCTCTTCTAGATGAGTTCCTTTGTGTGTGACCCTATATGTCCCATATCACGTTGGAAATGAATGTCCATAACAAATTATGACATCACAACCAAAAAGTGGTGCTTAGTTGCACATCAGTGCTACCCAAGTGAATGGAAAGTTGGGGAGAAACTTAAACCCACAATTTGTGTATGGTGTTACAATGTTTATATAGTTCCTTTTTCACTGATATCTAGATTGAACTAGAGGCACGGAGTAGTCATCCTCATTATTATTCAATCTTGTTCCTTGAACCAGAGCAGACTGAATGAGATATATGTAAGCTCAATATCACATATTGACTCACATGTGTATGGCCATACTTTTCTCAGTCTCTCTAATCAAGAGGCCTTGGATATCATATTCTCATGGGAGGGACAAATCCCATTCATATCACTCACAGTTAGTCCCCATGTGTCAAAGTCACCCAATCATCACCATTATAACAACCCATGTTTCAGGACTGTGTTTGATGATGTCAAAGTGTACCCAATGACATGTGATGAGTGCGGTGATTTCAGGTCTAAGAACCACAACCACCACCATCACTGTGAGAGATGACTATGACTTCCATGATGATAGCTTCCATGTGTCAGTCTCACGGTGGGTCTGTCTGATGCATTATTCTCTAACACGTGTCTGTGTGCTTGGTTTGATATTGCCATATCATGACTAATGCGACTCTATCATCAACCAACTCAAACTATGATCTTATGTGTTATTATTGTCTATCTACCTTCCACAATAACAACCGATCATGGACATAACAAGAATGTATATACTCTTTAACGTATGTATGATCTCATTGTTCAGGTCCTCAACTTGAAGGCATATGTCATTGAGTCATATCATTCTCTAGACATTTATTATGTTATTCATTATGCCTTTATTATTATCAAATCATGTATACACTGCCACCTCCAAATCATCATATGATTGGCTCTCTGGGCATATATACCAAAAAACTCCCACTTGCACTTAGAGCCAATCACCCACGTATCTCACCAACAACATCATGATAATCATTGCAAATAAATAAATAAACAAATCACTATACATTATCTAAAAAGATTCATACATTGTCCTTTGAATAAACAAACTACAACTGACTTCTTTATCTAGTCTAAGATCGTTATCATGGAATAACTAAAACATGGAAGGAAACAATAATAAATATTAGGATCATCTAAGATAGATGGAACCTCACCAAGTTTCACTAGAGAGTTTTCTAATCCTTGGCTTGGTCTTCTTTAGTCCTTATATGATCCAATACCTGGGAACATCACGTCCCCTACCATGCAAATGGGAAAAACAACACATTAGTCAATGATACTGGAACTTTTTAGCATAATGACCTACATGATATTGCACTGACAAATTCACTAGGGTGAAATCCCCATAGTTCACCTAAATAAGTACAATAATCACCACCCACAAGCAGACTTATCTTTTTGTAGTATAGTTTAGGATTGAACCCAAAGGACAACTTTTTTAAGATGTAGTTTGACCAAGTTAACCATGCTAACTAGTATTTATCACAAGATTGATGGTTGTTGATTACTCTAATTACAATGATGAATGTATGGATTAATTCATGTTTATTAAAGATTTGGAACACTAGGGTGGAATGAATTTTACCACCAAATCTCACTCTGCATCATATTAAATATGAAAATACATATTTTAGGCTAGGAAAAATCCCCCTTTATGCTTTAGGATTAAAACTTAGACATATATCAATCTAATCTCTTTGTCACGCTACCTAGAAACCATACATATATTGCCCTAAAAATCACCTATCTAAAATTCTCATCAAGGGTTTAACATGAATCAATTGATATTCTAGATCTTGGGTTCAAGTTTCTCTACAATATCCATGATCTGATTTACATACAAGCTTGATGATCAAGCAAGAATATAAGAACAAAAATGATTGATTCAAAACAGATACCCGTCCATAAAATAGTAGATATAGTAGGAAGAACAAAATTAGGTAGCGGGGCTACTCCCTACACCCTAGAGAGAGGACTACTCACTCATGGAAGAAAATACAAAAGTAATAGGGAAGAAGAGAGGAGTCATCATAATAGAAAAAGTGAAATAACAACCATATATGTGGGAACAACTCTTCAAACTATGGAACAATGACGTCCAATGAACAATGAGAAAATCTCCTACATGTTTGTTGGAGATGAGATGCTGAATCGTCGGCCTCTCTATTCTTACAAAATGGATTTTCTACTATGGAGATGAAGCAGGGCAACAATGGATCAATGGTGGAGGTGTCCTTGGTCAGGACTTCTATCAAGATCATAATTTAGGAGCTTTGGTGAGGTAGGTGTCCGGTCGACTGGTAGGTCAACAAAGATGGCTGATGGAGGGGTTGACGAAGGCTAGAGGAAGGTATTGTGGAGAGAAAATGGTAGCTTGGAATTGTGGCCACAAATCCTTTTCTTAGTGGCTCTAGTCTTCTATTTATAGGCAGGGGTTAGGGTTTGGAACCCTCCCCAACACTCATGCAACCTCCATGGAGATGATGGGTTGGCGGCAGGAGGTCAATGAAGGGTCCCATGTCCCTTTAGTGTTCCCACATGGGTGTGAGGTGTAGGAATCTCGTTGGATAGGAAACCCATAAGTCAATGAGTCTGCCTGACTGTCGGGGGTTGAGTCTTTAGTGGGGGATGGGACTTCGGTGGTCGACGAGTGTTCGATGGTCAATGAGTCTAAATGGTGGAGTAGAATGATCATCAGGGGATGAGGTAGTAGTCCCATAAGTCAATGAGTTTTCTATGAGAACATGATTCTCGACAAGGTGATTCCAATTGGGTGATAAGATTGCAAAAAGATGTAGACCCACCCTGGGGGGTATTGATGTGGGTTGGGGACCTACATTGATGAGACTTCTGGTCGATGAAATGTTGTTTGACAATGTAGCTTGAAAAAGGCTCAGATCATTGTAAAATCCATACATCAAAAGTTTCTTGGGCCTACTATTCATTAGTGGGACCACTGCCCCCTACACTCCTACCATGGAATGAAGTTCAAGCCTGCCATGGAAATTGGGAAAATTGGTAAAAATCTTATTAAACTTTAGAAAATATAAATGTAAGCTAATTCTAAAGAGAAATGATGGAATTGGATGCAAAATTATGCTAAAAATGTAGCTAAATCCATGTTGAATATACATTCATCACATAAACAAAATTACTATACTTGACATGAATGATAATTGACTTAAACATTATCAAAATAAATTATTGACATGAATAAGGTTTGAAAAAATAAAATATGCATCCTCTATGATGTTCCCACTTAACAACCCATAATTGGCATGGAATCCTATGATTGGCTATAAAGTTCATTATTGTCATGAAAGTCCATAATTGGCTATAAAAGCTCATAATTGGCATGAAATCCCATAACGACCCCTTGAGGTCCATGATTGCAAGATCATATAAACTTAATCAAATTCTTATGACATGATTCTTGATATGAACATTAGCATAATATTGAACTTAAATTCTCAACGTGATGGGATTTCTCCGTCTTAACAATTGAACTTTAAATTTTATTAATCATTAATCATAATCTTTAATGTTAGTGATCATGACAACCATAATACATAAGATATAGCAATCATCAAGTAATTTATATAATGAACATGATTTAGTGAACTTGAAATCATAATTTTTACCTTAAAACTAACATCCAACCAACCATGAGTAATTGTGCACATATGCATGACCCATTTACCTCGAGCAAGGGGGTTCCCTAATCTTGAGTCAATCCTAAGTTCCTGAAATTACATGATTCATACTAATTATCATCTTAATTGTCATACTAAACCCTAATCCTAGGTTATTAGGATATCATGATTTGACATTATTGAATTAGGGATTGAAAATCTAAAAAATGGATTCCTCATAAAAAATCCTTTCCAAGGAGTATTTTTCCCATAATTTCTGACAAACCATTCATTTACTATCTATTTATGAAATATCGGTCAATTAGAGATCACCGTTAATACACATATTTATATATGTCCAGTAGGTGGGGCCCCTTGCCTAGGTGGATCAATAGTATCCCGCCACATGGCCAGGGTCTCCCCCCTAAATCTAATGCACAACCAAAACCCCCCAGGTGACTAAATCCTGATTATTCCTGTGAGGGCATGTGACACAAGTAAAAGAAACCACAACTAAAATCGAGAAACTACATATGCACCCTGTATTCTTAGTTGTGCAATTCAAAAATACCCAAACCCTTGAACAAGCTTGATCCCAGAATTAGATCCATAGCTTCGATGCAAAGTAAAAAGAAGCCATTTCAGCTCCACATTCCTTGCCCCTCACCAAACTAGGTGAGCCATAGGAAAAGCACAGAGGTGGCTGGTAGCTCTAGAGAAGCCTTCCATCATGACTAACAAACAATCATGAGATCAGAAAAAGTGATAGAGAAAGTCGCACTGAAAATGGGAGATGTGGGTTGGTTTGTTGATAAAGACTGAAAGGTTTGGTAAGGGAAAATAGTGGAACGACGGTGACATGCTCATAAATCCTCAAGTTATAAAGTCTGGGAGTAAGCAAAAGGGGAAAAATGGGAAAGTAGGAAATACCAGAGAATTAACCAAATTGAACTTGGGGAAATATCTGTGGGACTACAAGGAGACTATTTGACACCTCAGAGGTGGCTTTGAGGGTTTGACTTGCTAACATGATAATTCGATTTGGCAACAATGAGGTGATCTTGCGGGACGAAAGAGAGAGGTACTTAGAGGAAAAAAGCAAGATGTGGTAGGGTTTCTTAGGTGTCAGGTTAGATTTTTGATCTCTATATATGTGTGTGGTGGTGCACAATGGCTAGGATCCCAGTAGGAGGAGGGAATATGGGATTTGGAGGGGTTCCTTGTTGACTAGATGTTGGTAAAGTAGAGTCCCATCAAAATTGGGATCCCTAAGATTGCAACCGTGAGAGGAAGACATATAAGAAGAGTTATCAGAGCAAGGACGAGAACACATAGAGAGAGATCGGGTAACAAAACGAAGCAGGAAGCAAGCAGACTGTGCAGAGTCCCACAAACCATAGAGTTGGGGAATATGATTACCTCAAATTCCTAGGATGCAAATTCAACATCTCTTGCAGAGCCCAAACAAAGCAAAGTATGAAATATGGCATGACAAGAGGGATAAAACTGCACGTGACACCTAAATCACATGACTATAGGTTAGATAGGATATCAACAATATTTTGATTCAATTCAATTAATAACCCTATAAAATATTTTTAAATTAAATTTAAGGGGTCATACAAAGTAAAAATGATTTCAATTTGAACCATATTAAGGGGTATACAATATCCTTATCCAATTATATTTAGGTTTCAAATATCTTTTATCTACCAATTTCACATATGTCAATATCTTAATGTATAAGAATTAAAATATGAATTATCCTTTCCTTAGTTAATTGTTTGAGTCAAATTTCTGAGGATGAGAGTGGTTGTACACCTTGTTATCTTTTATGAATCTTAGATAAGTTATCTTTAGAAGAAATAGAAAGAGAAAGAGAGAGAGAATAATTCTATTTATCCTTTATGTAAATTGATTTCTCTTAATGATAAAGAAATGAAATGAGGAAACATATTTCATTTTCTTTTTCTATATCAAATTTCATATAAAGTATTAAATATTTAGAGTAACTTGCACCAGGGATTAAGTTTTAAAATTAGAAGTTGAAAATTTGCAATTAAAACCCCAAGCTTATTATTTCAAATTTGAGATATAACAATTCTACGCACCTTAGAAGAGTTTCGTACTCGATTTCCATGTACTACCCACCTTAGGGTGTTACTTATTCTATGTATGCTAACTCTTTAAAGGTATCTTATAGTCTCATTAACAAACTTATGATATGACCAAGTCATGGTTAACACAATTACATGAGAACTCGATTATCTTGACATGATTTCGTATTAGATTGGCTTTTTACTTGAGTTGATATAGTCACTCTCCTAAATGCACCCAAAGTGCTCATAAGGCTGGTTAAGGCTCAAATAAGGCTAGTTAAGACTCACATAAGGCTGATTAAGGATCACATAAGTCCGGTTAATGCTTACATAACATGATTCATTGGACTATATCAATATAACATGATTTCTTATACTTAAACATGGTTATCATGATAATATAATTAATTAGTGTGGTAGTGATTCATTATTTTTCAATCTAAAAAGGAGAAACATCAATTCATAGCTTGTGCATGGTCCACTCACTTATCTATGCTTGGTTTTACTGTGTATATGATTAGGTTCAAGTGACTATTTGCCTCAAAATTTTAGTGCCAACTCTTGTTTTCTTTGTCGCTTTCAAATTCATGCTGGCTGGGCATATATTCAGAGGTTACATGTCTTATAACACTCATCCTATCACCTACCAGTGCACTTGTCCCATGCATTCAAAAGGGCAAGACAAGCATAATAATATATTTAAAGACACATAGCATTCTATCTATAAAACCCTATAAGCTTGTGTCTCATACCTTAAACATGTGGGAAAGAGAGAGAACACACTATTTGCACTTCTAGAGTTAACATAAAGTTCCAAAACATCTAGGATCATAACCCTAATCCTTATCTACACATACATCTCCTGACTAGACCTCTACTTTGATTTCTAGAATCTTTCACTTGCTGCTTCTTTACCTAGGGCTAGAACATATGAATCAATTTTTTCCTGCTGTCCATCTACTTATTTGCTTTGATACCATTAATGTAACACCCCACTTTTGAATACATACAGTAACTAAGCAGAAGCATTTAATTTTGAAGGGGGATGTCACATCATGATAATAATTGTAAATAAATAAAAAAATCAATCACCATATATTGTCCTAAAAAGATTCATGCATTGCCCTCAGAATAAGCAAACTAAAACTGACTTCTTTATCAAGTCTAAGATCTAATATCTAATCATGGAATAACTAAAACATGAAAGAAAAAATTCTAAATATTAGGACCATCTAAGGTTGATGGAACCCTACCAGGTTTCACTTGAGAGTCTTTTGATCCTTGACTTTCTCTTCTTTAGTCCTTATTTGTTCTAATACCTGAGGACATAACATCCCCAACCATGCAAAGGGGAAAAATAACACATCAATAAATGATACTGTCACTTATTTCATAGACAAAATAATTATACTTGACATGAATGGAAATTGACTTAAACATTGACTTAAGCATTCTTGGAAGCAAATTCTTGAAATAAATGGATTGAACAAGTAAAATATGCATCTCTCTATTAGTTTCCAACTTAAGAGCCCATAACTGGCATGACGCCCCATGATTGGCTATAAAAGCCCATAATTATCATGAAAGCTCATCATCACCCTATAAAAGGCCATAATTGGCATGAAAGCCCATAATACACTCGTGAGGTCCATGATTGTGAGAGCATATAAAACATGATTATATTCTTATGACATTATTTCTAATATCAACATTAGCATAATCTTGAATTTAAATCCTCTACGTGATGGGATTTCTCCCTTTTAACAATTGAACTTTAAATTTCATTAACCATTAATCATAATCTCTAATCTTAGTGATAATGATAACCATAAGACATAAGATATAGCAACCTTCAAGTAATTTATATAATGAACATGATTTGTTGAACTTGAAGTCATAGTTTCTACTTTGTAAATATCATCCAATCAACATCAATAATTGTGCACATCAACATGACCCATTTACCTTAAGCATGGTATATCCTAAATTAGTTCCTCTAATATTGAGTCAATCCTAGTTCCCAAAATTGCATGATTCATATTAATTCTCATATTAATTTCATCCTAAACCCTAATAATAGGTTATTAGGATATCATGGCCTAACATTATTGAATTAGGGTTTGAAAACCTTAAAAAATGGATTCTTCATAAAAAAACCTTTCCAATGAGTATTTTTAATAATTTTTGACAAATCATCGAGTTACTATGAATTTTGGAATAATGGTCACTTAGAAATATCCATAAATACATCTATTTAGATATATTTAGTAGGAGGGGACCCTTGGATAGGTGGCTCAATAGTATCCCATCACATGGCCAATGTCTCCCCTTAAATATAAATACATAGTCAATAGCCCCCAATGTGACTAAATTCCGATTATGCCCATGAGGGTGCGTGACAGAAGTAAAAAAGACCACCGACAAAATTGAGAAACTACATATGCACCCCATATTCTTCATTGTGCAACCTGAAAATATTGATCCCATAATTGGATCCATAGCTTTGATGTGAAGTAACGAGAAGCAATTTCAACTCCACGTTCCATGCCCTTCACCAAACTAGCCATAGGAAAAGCACAGAGGTGGCTGGTAGCTCTAGAGATGCCTTCCTCCATGGATAACCAACAAGCATGAGATCATAAAAAGCGATAGAGCAAGTCAATCTAAAAACTAGAGATGTGGGTTGGTTTGTTGATGAAGACCAAAAAGTTTAGAAATGTAAACTAGTGGAACGACAACGAGATGGTCACAAATCATCAAGTTATTCTATCTGGGAGTAACCAAAAGGGGAAAAATGGGAAAGCAGGAAATACCAGAGATTTAATCAAATTAGACTTAATGAAATCTCCTTGGGACTGCAAGGAAACTATCTAGTGCCTTAAAGGTGTCTGTTAGGGTTTGACTTGCTAACAAAAAAATCCAATCTGACAACAATGAGGTGATCTCACAGGGATGAAAGAGAGAGGTATTCAGAGGGTAAAAGAAATATGTGGTAGGGTTTCTTGGGTGTCAAGATAGTTTTTTGATCACTATATATGTGTGGTGGTGCACAGTGGCTAGGATCCTAGTAGGATGAGGGAACAAAGGATTTAGAGGAGTTTGTTGCCGATTAGATGCTGGAAAATCAGAGTCCCATCAAAATTGGGTTCCTCAAAATTGTGACCATGAGGTGAACACTTATATGAGGAGATATCAGAGCAAGGTGGAGAACACACATAGAGAGATCTAGGAACAAATGTAGTAGGAAGCTTATAGACTATGCAAAGTCTCATGAACCATGGAGTCATGGAAGATTATAATCCTAAAATCCAAGGATTCGAATCCAATGGCTATTAGAGAGACAAAAAGAGAAAAGTATGAAATATAGTGTGATGAGGGAAATAAAACCACACACGACACATAAATGGCAATACTATTGCTTGGATAGGATATCAGGAGCATTTTAATTTAATTCAATCAAAATCCCTATCAAATATTTTCAAATTATATTTAAGGGATCACACAAAGTCAAATGACTTTAAATTTGAACTATAGGTATATTAAGGGGCCGAGAATATTCTTATCTAATTATACTTAGGTTTTGAATATCTTTTGTCCACAGATTTCACATATGTCATTATCATAATGTATATGAATTAAAATATGAAGTATCCTTTCCTTAGTTAATTATTTAAGTCAAATTTTTGAGGTCGAGAGTGATTGTCCTCCTTGTTATCTTTTATGACTCCTGGAGAAGTTATATCTAGAAAGAGAAAAACAAAGAGAGAATAATTCTATACATCCTTTATGTATATTGAATTCATTTAATCATAATGAAAAGGAAAGAAAAGAGGACACATATTTCATTTTCCTTTTTTACATAAAACTTCATATAAAGTGTTTAATATTTGGAGTAACTTGCACCAATGCTTAAGTTTTAAAATTTAAAGTTAAAATTTGCAATTAAAACCCTAAACTTATATTATTTAAGGTTGGGGATGTTATAATTCTACCCACATTAGAAAAATTTCGTCCTTAAAATCTCCATGTACTACCTACCTTAGGGTTTTACTTATTCTATGTATGCTAACTCTATAAAGTTATCTTAAAGTGTCATTTGCAAAGTTAAGATATGACCTACTCTTTGTTAACACAATTAGATGAGAACTTTATTATCTTGACATGATTTCACATTAGATAGGATTTTTACTTGAGTTGATATTGTCACTCTCCTGAATGCACCCAAAGTGCCCATAAGGTCGATTAAGGTTCACATAAGGCCAATTAAGGCTCACATAAGGCCGATTAAGGCCCACATAACATAATTTAGAGGACTCTATCAACATAACATGATTTCTTATACTTAAGGATGGTAACCATGATAATATGATTAATTAGCATGGTAGTGATTCATTGTATTCCAATCAAATCAGCAGAAACATCGATTCATATCATGTTCATGATCCACTCAGTTATCTATGTCAAATTATCTATGCTTGGTCTTACTATGTATATGATTAGGTATAGGTGACTATATTCCTCAAACTTATAGTGCCAACTTTTGTTTTCTTTGTCACATTTGGATACATGCCTGCCAATCATATATTCAGAGGCAACACATTTTATCACACTTATTTATCACCTTCCTAATGCACATGTCCCATACCACATGCATTCAAAATGGCAAGACAAGCATGATAATACATTATACACACATAAAATTCTCTCCATAAAACCCCACAATCTTGTGTCCCATACCACAGATGTGTGGGAAAGAGAGAGTGCATGTTATATGCACTTCTAGAGTTAACATAAAGGTCCAAAACATCTATGTACATAACCCTAATCCTTATCTAAACTTATGTCTCCTGAACATACCTCTAGTTTGATTTACAAATCTTTCACATATGCTTCTATACATAGGGCTAGAACATATGGATTAGGTTTTTTCTTAGTGGACATATACTTATTTTCTCTGATACCATCAATGTAACACCACACTTTCAAATACATACATAACCGACAGGAAGCATTCAACTTTGAAGGGGGATGTCATATCATTATAATCATTGAAAACAAATAAATAATTCACCATACATTGTCTTAAAAAGATTAAAGATGGTCCTTTGAATAAGAAAACTACCATTGACTACTTTATCAAGTTTAAGATCTAACATCTAATATGGAATAACTAAAAGGTAAAAGGAAACATTCTAAATATTATGATCATCTAAGGTAGATGACACCCCACAAAGATTCAATTGAGAGTCTTCTAATCCTTGTCTTGCTCTTCTTTAGTCCTTATTTGCTCCAATACTTGAGGAATTGCGTCCCCAGACATGCAAAGGAGAAAGCAACACATACATGAAGGATACTGACTCTTTATAACATAGACAAAATAATTATACTTGACATGAATGCAAATTGACTTAAACATTAACTTAAGCATCCCTAAAATTAATTCTTTACAATGATAATGATTGAATAAGTAAAATATGAATCTCTCTATGGTTTGCTTACTTAAGAGCCCATAATTTGCACGAAAGCCCACAATTGTCTATAAACGCCCGTGATTGGCATGAAAGCTCATTATTGGCTATAAAATTCCATAATTGACATGCGAGCACATGATGACCCCTTAAGGTCCATGATTGTGAGAGCATATAAAATTTAATCAAATTCTTATGACATGATTCTTAATATAAACATTAGCATAATTTTGAACTTAAATCCTCAACATGATGGGATTTATCCCTCTTATCATAGAGCTTTAAATTTTATTAATCATTAACCATAATCTATAATCTTAGTGATCATAATAACCATAGACATAAGATATAGAAATCATCAAGCAATTTATATAATATACATGATTTAGAACATTGAACTTCACATCATAATTTCTATTTTATAACTAGAATCCATCCATGAATAATTGTGGTCATCAGCATGACCCATTTGTTTGGAGCAAGCTAGACCCTAACTTAGATCCTTTGACCTCAAGTCAATCCTAATTTCCTAAAATTACATGATTCATATTAATTATAATCTTAATTGTCATCCTAAACCATAATCCTAGGTTATTAGGAAAACATGGCATGTTTTTATCAAATTAGTGTTTGTAAACTTCAAAAGTGGATTCCCCATTAAAAATCCTTTTCAACGAGTATTTTCCCATAATTTTCAGATAAATCATTGACTTACTATGAATTTCTGAAATACTGATCAACTAGAAATCTCAATGAATACACATATTTAGGTATATCCTATAAGGGGGTTGCCTAGGTGGCTCAATACTAGACCATGTTCTAATACTCTTGCATAGATCTGCATCAAAACTCACATTCTTAAGGTCATAAGAAATCAAATATCATAATATTGTAGCTAAGCATGCAAGTGATGCAATAATAACAAGAGTAGGGATATATACATGCTAATAATATAAACATATCAATGGAATAAGATTAATTTACATGGTCAAAAGGGCCTAATGGCTACTCATAACCCAAGATAAAGGAATTAGACACTCATGTTAATGAGAGACAATGTTGATTTACAATAAAGAATGACCACCAACCAAAATATGGACACAATGGAAGGAACATAGTCTAATGAGAGAAAAAATAGTTAACAGAGAAGTAATCCTTTTATATTGTTCAAAAATGATGTATACATATCTCTCTTTGGTCAATGATGATGGAGGCATAAGCAACATAATGGTCATAGACAGACTACAATACCTCCAACATGCTATGGTGGATAACTAGCAGTGGTCGATGGGTGGTGAAGTGACCGTCATGGTTAATGAAGTTGGAAGAGAACTCTGTGACCTTACTTCTATTAAAAGTGAGATATCAAAGCTTGAGAATGAGTTCAAATATCAACAAATGATGAGGGTTTTCATATTTTTCAGTGTTTAATGGAAGGCAGAGCAACACTTCATATGCAGAAAAAGAGATACCCCTCAAACAAGGCAACGTGTCCCTATTTATAGGGATAAGTGGGGTGCCTGAGGTGCCTCCTTGTCTTATATGATAAGTAATTTTCTTGTGTCTCAAGTTACAGAGCACGTGCAACATGACACACACGATACCTTCCTTGATAGAACAATAAAAAAGCTCATCAGTTGATAGAGGTCAACGTCCCTATTAGTTGATTGTGTAGCATGTTCACCATTTGATGAGGTAGAACCCTCATCAATTTCTAGCATCATCAATCAACAAGAAATATCTTTATCGATCAATGAGGCTAGACAAGGAAGTATCTTCATTGGTTAATGATGGGGGTGTCTTTGTCAGTTGATCGTCTTCATTGGTAAATTGAGTACTAATTGGACTACCATCATTTGGCGAGAATGCGTAATATCATCAGTTGATGAGGTAGTGACCTTGTCAGTAAACAACTTCAATGATTGATCATTTAATGGTATTTTATATTTGATAGCATTCTGTTCGTTGGAAACTAATCAGTCGATGGGCCATCAATTTCCTGATCACTTTCTAGACTGTTGATTTAATTGGTCGATGAGGGACCATGTCAGCATAAACTTTGACCAAGGAGATTCCTATTGGCCTTTACTTCATTACTGAATGAGTGGTCGATGAGGCATCTAACCTATGGAGTCCATGTTTGACTCTAATTTTGGGAATACCCCTATATCAACACATGCCACTTGTCTTAGTGGAATATTAATCACAAAGATAGAAAAATCACATTATCAGTATGTATAAACTACAAAAATCATGATGTAGAGGGGGGAGGGGGTAGAAAAGGCATATAACATCCAAAAAATTAGATGTTATCAACCCCCAAAATCATCTTGCATGTACCCAAGCTAGTAAAACAATCAGAAGGTAGGTAAATGAGTTGGGACTATTAGTATCATAAGAATCAAATAAACTAACCATGCTTTTAGTTCCATCCCTTTATCAAGATAGTTGTATGACTATATCTTCTATCTATGATACCCCTTTAGAAAATTCCATTTGAACTTGGAGTGCATGATGTTTATCTGTTACTCTCTTGTTTAGAGCAGGGACTTCCATTAGTGATGTCAACCCTGAGTCCTATTTCCTAGCTGCATGGTTCACACGTCTCATATAGGTAAATTTCACTCATGTATTTCATTTTCTTGGATGTATAAGTGGTGAGAATGGGCAGGCTAGAGACTGAGGTGTAACATGTTCTTCACCATGTCACTCATCCAAAGGTCCATTTAATGGGTGAGTGGATCCTTGTAGTCAAAGCCAGTAGTTGACTTTAGAGAAGTGAATTCACATCCTACACACCACTTCCTCAGTTTAATTTGGAGTTAGTGAATACCATTGAATGGGTTTAACCTATTGAGATTTTAGGTATTATTTATGATTGCGATGTATCTACAATTTTGAATGTAGCTGTAGAACAACTAGGTAGCACCACTCGAACATAAAATGGGGCAAATCTCATGATTTATTCACAATTCGAATTTTATTCACTCTCTTTTTGGCTTTTTAGGGTTTTATAATATTATGGTTTTTAGTGGGTGGCCAAGTCCTTACCCCTTTTTAGTATTTTTCTCAAGCAACCAAGGTAGCCTTTTCCTTTGTTGGGGATTTATGCACTTTATCCAGTACTAAAGGTTCCAAGTGAACACCAAACTGGGTGAAATATGAGGTTGAGATCCTCCCTATTCACATGTTGTTTTCAAAGTTTTTCAAATTTTTTTTACAACCCACACCATCTTGAAATAAGGTTGGAATAAAAGCATGACTATTTGGAAATAAAAAAAGTAATATTTCCCTACCTTGTTTACTTTTTTCACCAAAAACATCAAATCAAGATTTGAGATAGTTAGAGCTAGTTTGAAGGTGGAGATAAAATCCACAAAATTGGAACAAAATTTTCCAAAAATAAAAATTACCCACAATGTAGTTTATATCATAGATGAAAGATGTTTATGGGAAAGAAAGTAGATTTTATAAAATCTCAAAAATTTCTAAAGACAAATAAAGATAACTAGAAGGAGTACCTACCTCATTATTTACACCCCAAAGTTAGCATTCACTCTATCCCATTATCAAAGGATGAGACCAAATCTAAATTGGCTAGGTTTTATGACTCTTTGTTGTAGGACTCTTTGACTTCCCAACACAAGTGTAGTATTTCAACAACATATGCGCCTCATAGATAATGGTCAACATCACTTTGAAAGTCTTAAACCTTCTTTTCTGGGTCAGTTAGGGCTTGCATCCAAAATTACATGTAGAAACTATAGTCATTGGATTATTTAACTTGGTATGGGGATATGAGAGAATCATGGTTTTCCAAAGTCTTTGACTTCATATGAATAATCGTTTTCATATTTCATTATCACATCTTGCACATTTCTATGCCTTCTGCTCAGTCGCACTAGAATAAGGCTAAATAGAAAGGTAGAGCTATTGTATAAGATTAAAATCTTGGCTCTTACATATACCACCATACATTGGCCATCATGTAACAAAGTTAGGAAGATTAATTTTGGCATATATTGCTTCAACTGGTCCATCAATATTGCTTCCTCTCTACAAACCTTTTTACATAATCATGTCACCCAGAGGGTTATATCTAGCCATGTAAATGTCTTAAATCTCATACCCCAGGAAGAATTGGCAATATGTCATCTCACTTACATTCATATACCATTTTTATTGTAAGGATTTCTTAAAGGTCAATCATAAAAACACAAATGTTTTTTCACCATAAAATGACTGAGGAGACTTCACTTCTTTACTTGAGCCTTTTAATAGTCAAATACATACCTTCTTGAGGCATTACATAACATTCATGTCTATTGAAGTTGTCAAAGGGTGGTACCAAGGTATCAACTGAGGAAAGTAACTCATCTTCATCTTGCATGGAGGCATGCATGTGAGGGATATCCTTTTCTGGAGTTGCTTCATGGTTGTTTCTAGGATTGGGTGGAGGTTCCATTGATGTTGCTGGTTCATCTTGAGATTGGGGTACATTCATTGTAGTTTTATAATGTTGTGTTTGTTGTTGTTAACTGTTGAGGTCTTCTACGTTTTCATTTATTTCAACTCCTCTCAAAATAGGTACTTATAGTTTGATGGGCTATATACTTGCCTCAATTAGGGAAGATGAGTTGAATCTTAGAAGTAACGTCGATCATGGATGAATTCCATGATGTACTCCCACCTCAGGCCATGGAATCCCTCACGAGCCATGGCTTCTATGCTTGAATTTTTATTAGAGGAGTCCATGAACATTAGAATGACAAATACATTGTCCTCTAAATTTCACAGCTGTTGTGGGGTTCTTAGATCAATTGTGTAGTTCTTCCAACCAAGTTTGAAGAATGAGTCCACTTCCTTTATCGATTTCTCCACACTGATAGGTGTTCTGTGTATGGTCCTGGCCGTTGGTTGTTCAAATGTTAGAGAATTGCTTTTGAAATTCATCAAATTGCAATTATATATTACCCCCTTTCTATTTTGAAAATACACTAAAGATATAAGCCAATGATCTTCTTATTTTTAGGAAAGTGTTATTAGCCAAGCTTTTCTATTCTTAATAACTTCACATGTCAAAGGACACATTCATTCAATTTGCATATAGACAATATGCAAGAGTAGCTAATGTTCTAAACATGTGTCTTTCTTCATCTCGATATAAGAATTCTTCTAGAAGTCTTCCACTTAGCACATGGAATAACTTCTTTCTAATGTATACCTTCTTTCTGAATGCCCTACAAAAAAACTCCCTTGTTAATATGCAATTTACATTTGTATAGATCTTATCTTGTTTAGGATTTGCAATGTAAAGATTGAAGAAAACAACATGAATGCCGCAAAGCATCATTTGTGGAGTAGATGACATGTTATTTCCTTTCATGCTACATGAAAGAGGTAGATGTCCTAGGATTTTTACACCTGGGAGAACATTTGTGGTTGGTGTAGGTTCTAGAATGATGGTATACAATGGTCGTAGTGGTGCATATTTGAGGAGATCCTACAAATCTTCTTTTTCTTCGTCTTCAACAAGAGAACACCCATTACCACCTTTTGTAATAGATTTCTACGACATGGTTTCTTCAAGCGGGTCAAAAATGAAATCATAGTAAGTTTAATCAAGAGGTGGTGGAATAGGATCTTCTTAGTAGGAGAGATCTTATAATTGATTAATAACATCTTCTATCATTTCCTCAACCAACTCATATTCCAATTGAAACTATTTTAAAAAAAATCACCATTGTCCCTCACAACTTTCTCTTTGATTTTTTTTAATATCATTTTTTCATCTTTAGGTTACTGATCTCGTGCTTCTACAACCATTGTCTCATCATGCCTCATTTTTGCCTTTTTACATTTATTTTAGAGGCATCACCTTCTTTGTAGTCTCGTATGTGCTTCAAAGATGGTTCTCTATCACCATTGTCCAAAGGTTTCACTGTGGTAGAGTATTTTGGAATTACTATAGTAATAGTCCCCTCAGTGTGTTGTGCATGGGATACTACAACTATAGCCACTTCTTCATGGTGTTTGGCACTGTGGGTAGGTGACCCTGAGGGGGTGGGGGCTCTTTAGATTTTTGTAAGATCTTAGACTTTGATGGTACAACACATTCTAGTTCTTTTTTTCCTTCATGTGGTGCTTCCATTGATGAAGCTACGGAAGACTCCTTCCCCTATTCATGTTTAGTTGTTGTGGGATTGCTGTGTTTCTAATGTAGCTCATCCTTCTTTTTTTGCAACTCATCACACCTGACACGCGTAAACTGTGCATGCAAACACAAGTATACGTATCAATGTAATATAGGCCTTTGTGAGGCCCGAGTCGAACTCAGGGAAATGTAACTATTGGTAGACTACTACTAACTACTTGCAATCAGCTAGACCGATTAAATTGATTTGAGAGTTGATTGAAAAAGAAAAGAAAAAAAGAAAGAAAACATAGAAATCAATTAAATGTTTGGTTTAATAAATTCAAATGGGAATCTTTAGGATTACGGTTTCACCACATGTTCTCGTTGTATTAATTTCTACATAGTTAACCTAATCCGTCTCTCATTCCGGGTAGTGGCCTATATTCAGAATTGCTCACTTTCATGATACAATTCACTACCTAAATCTAGGTCAGTTCCACAGTAGTAGTAACCTATACCCTAAACTAGGTGCATGAAGACCATACTCTGGGTTTCCACCATTAACCGTACATCGCGTTATTCAAAGGATTTATTAGTTAATGTGAATTTTGTCTCTTTTCAACCATTAATTCTTCTTTCAAAGTAATTAAAGGCATTAGATTATCATTAGGGTGATCAATCATAATGATATAATGGAGAAAATGAAATCATACCACGGATCTAAGAGACAAATTATGAAATACTATGGTAAAACTATCATACAACCATCACCCGGGCTACTCCCGGTCCTAAAGATAAAGGGGATTAGCCCCGCATGTTCATCTCAATGAAAGACATGATAAGAGAAAGGGAAAACATGGAGAAAATGTGAATGAAAGTGATGTAAACCCCTGAACAGAGGAGATCCGGGCATTCCTTGACGTAGAATGCACGATCTACAACCTTACGGCGGTAGAAAACGTCTTCTGCAGCTCTCGGAACGATCGGGGCATGATTCTGGGCTCCGTTCTTCTCTCCTCCTCTCCTTGAGACTTATGCAATGACTAATGACGTGTTCTCTTGCTTTGGGCCGCCGTAATTAGGTATATGGACCACTTTAGATTGCCAAAAGATCACCACCATCCGATTAGAATCGATCTGAAACAAAACCTGATCTGACGGCGTCGATACCATCGACGCGGGTCGATGGTATCGACCCGTCAGAATATCGACAAGTCTTCCTTTTCCGACATTCTGCCTGATGCAGACTCGATACCATCGACTATAGTGTCGATGGTATCGACACGTTTAGGCGTCACTTTTATCATCGATCCAACGCTGAAGTTGGGCAAGGTCGATAGTATCGACTTTGCATCGATAGTATCGACCAGTTGACTGCTGGCTCGTTGTAGGTATCTCGCTACCATCGAATTCAGTGTCGATGGTATCGACACATCTTGGTTCCTTGCGGCTGTCTCACTGTGACCGAGTCAATACTATCGACATCTGTCGATGGTATCGACGACTGCATATATTCATTTTTCCTACAATTTCAAGATAAATCCAAATCAACCTTCTAAAACACATCAATATGATTATTTATAACCAAAAAGATGAAATACAACCGATTTGATGCAAAAAGAGATTATAGACTAAAATGAGTGAATCATGCAATATTAACCACAAATGTGACTAATAAACACATAAAACACATGTAAAACCAGTCTATAAAAGCGACTCAAAATCCTCGCATCAAACTCCCCTAAGCTTGAACATTGCTCGTCCTCGAGCAACATAACTATAAAATAATATTGTGAGGGTCAACTAAAGAACATACTATCACAACAAACATTACTGTATGATTCCCACCAGACATTCACATACCAGCCCTCACGAACCACATAATGGTAACTACCCTACATGTGACGATGATCATCCATAATAGATATCCACTCCAAGATTAGTGAACACTATCAAATAAGGCAGTTAATATAATAAAATCTTCTAGTTCAGGCTTGGTGCATCTTGTGATCCCCTATCTACGTTGCTCATAACCTAACTACCATCTAAATGGAAGCAGATCTCCTGAAATACAAAAGTGAGAAGATAATCACTGGTGGCCTACCATTTTGAGCAACGGGTGGATGGAATAGGTGGTTTATGTAAGAAAGAGTAGCACAATATAGTTTGACATGCAATAGTGCAACAATGACCTACATGATGCTCATGCATATGAAAATGACCTAATGCTTACATTTTAGGTGGAATGATGCATGCATTACTATTCTATCCCAACGAGAGACAGTTAATCTACAAAACTACACATGTGCTTGCTCTTCTTATTATGAATGTGAAAAAGTTCCTCCATATTTCTGACCTTCACTTACTTATTATTTTTTTTCTCTTTTTCTTTTTTCTTTTCAGCCCTTATTTTGCTTAATGACTAAGATGAAATTTGCACATCTTCGTCTTGGGCTTATTCTCATAACTACTATATATTTTTTTCCAGAAAGTACAAAACAAGTTCCTTATTTTCATAAGAAGCAAGGCACATCATGTACAAAATGATTAATATTATGCAAGATGCAACTAAAATGACATTAACATGCATTCTAAAATTTGTGCATGCATGACTATAATGCAACATTTTTTTTCATAAATGCAACAGATGTAAAAACTAACTACAATGTAATCCTATCTACATGATGCAATCAAGAGATGATGAACTATAAAGTGCTACTAATTCTTATGGTGGAGTGTAAATGAGATGAGGTGGATAGATTACAAGATTAATTGACAGAACCCTTAGAAGATGTTATATGTCCCTCCTTACTGACATGTGTAAAATCAAGGGTTTTTTCTCTCTTATTTCAGATTAAAGTCCCATTACCATTTAGTTAGTTTAGGCTCAACATCCTATTCCGTCCACTTTCCTTGAATCATAGGCATGTAGAGTTGTGATCTTATGTTTTAAAGTTGACAAACCCAATTATTTTCATAAGTTAAGCACTTAAGTTCAAACAAAGCAAGCTTGCAATCACATGAAATTTTTTCAAATTTACCCATACTCCCATATGACAAACATAGAGATGACAAATTACACTGGACATCCACAGATACACTAGATAGCATGTGGATCCTAAAAGCTAAAGCTAAGAAAATTGATAACATAAAAGAAAAGGCAATAAATGATAAAAACTATGAAAAATAAAAGATAGAAAAAGATAGAAACTGTTCCATCTCCCCCCTAAGCTTGAATCTGACTATGTCCTCATAGTCAAAAACAATATTAACAGGTGGAACAGTGATACCATTTATTGCTCAGGTGGGGGGTACTGCGGGGTAGTGGGATCCCATGATGGATATTGCCCCTGGAAGTTTGGATCATATGGGGGCATCGATGGAGGTTGAGGATATCCCCCGAAGTAGTTTTGGCTCTAGTAGTGATCATAGAATGGCTGCTACTACTCCTCGATCCTCCCCAACCGATCTTAGACATGTTTCTGATTGGCGAACAGCTGACGTTTGTTCTCAAAGATAGCTTGTTGATTAACATACAATCAGTTTGTAGTCTTCTGGATATCAGCAAATGACGCAGTGTGCTGCTGTTGCGTCTCCTGAATGCTCTGTAGCATAGTGTACATGCCCTACATAGAATAGACATCCTCTCCTTGTTGAGAGGGCTGTGGTGGCGGAGGCTGCGAACTGTCAACAGGTTAGACCGATGCAAATGAAGTAGTTTGACCGAGCTTTTACTTAGCAGGGCAGGCATTGAAGAAAGGTCCAGCCCGAGATATAGGGCTAGAGGCATGATGAGTCCCCCAAAATGAATTAGAGCCCACTGCGTACTCTTATTCACTGCCATCACATGTGTTAAGAAGAACACACCCCAGTTAAGCTTTCCTCGTGTTAGCAAATTATATAGAAAGAAGAGGTCGGTCTCCTGGAATTTGGTCAGCGAGAGTTCTCCCCGAGCAAAGAAGGTAACACATAATATGCAGTGAATGACCCACACAAGTGGATTCTTGAAATCGGCCACCGCGGCATTGTGGTAGCTGATCGTTTTGCCCTGAGGAGCTGTCACCAGCTGCGTGAACATGGCGTCATAATCAGTGCAGTCGTCTGGCCGTCGGTGCTGCTTGGGGGAGTGCCACCAATTGTAGATTGTGTTGAATTGCTGGAGAGTCCGATTATAATTTCTGTTGAAGAGCCGAAAGGACACTCGACCTTTGATCCATTCCCTGTCAGAGGCGTTGAGGTCATTTGACATGACACATATATCAAGCGACGCCATGAATTCCACCACTAATTCTTTATAAGTTGGCCACTCGCCAAAAAAGGGGTGGCCCTCCACATGATGTGTGACCACATTGTCGAGCCTGCTCGTGCGACCCTCCTGGCCATGGAGGACATACATCAGGTTGTCTTCAAATCTGAGATCGTGGATCATTGCCCGATCAACGTATCGGGTCAGCTCGATCGTTCTTTTCAGCAACTCCTCATATACTTTCTTCACATCCACAGAAGGATGTGTAAGTCAAGGATGAGGGATGGAGCCTGGCGGTGGCGGGATGAATGTCTCAATCTCCATCGGCTGGGTGCTCAAAGATGATGAAGCAACATTCCTCCTCATGATGAAAAGAAAGGGAAACGAGAAGAGAGCTTGTTGACGGTCGGAGAAGATGATCCCCACAGTCGGTGAAGAGCTCGAAGAAGATCACTCGCTCGCTATATGCTCGGGGAAGACCTCCAGTTGCTCAGCAATGTTCAATGCACAAGTTGAGGGGATTCACTCTGAAGGTGTGAATAGAATTAAGAAACAACCCCTCCTTTTATAACTGAACCCGTCACTACTGTTGCTCCGTTGATACCATCGACAGGGTGTCGATGGTATCGACACTTGGAGCACAATCCGCTCTTTGCGACCATCGACAGTTGTCGATTGCTGGATGTGGGGGCCCAGATCGACGACACGTCGATACCCATCCCACTGATCGACTTCTGAAATTGGCGGGCTCCGTTGATTTATTCTCATGGATCGGTGACGTGTCGCGTTGATACTATCGACTAGATGTCGATGGTATCGAATCTTCATGGTTCGATTACCCTCGCGGGGCTCGGGCGCCGCTTCCTTGCTGATGCTGTGTTGATACCATCGACTGGGTTGTCGATGGTATCGACTTCACTGAGACAAATTGTTCTGTAAATCTTTAGGGATCTCGCAAGCATCGACTTTGTAGTCGATACTATCGACCCAGAGCTATCTTTTTCTTCGAAGTTGCTGACGATAGGTCGATACCATCGACAAGGCCGTCGATGGTATCGACTCAGAAAATTTTCTACAGCCGCTTCCTTGTACCCACGTTGCTACCATCGACAATGTGGTCGATGTATCGACTCTGACTCAGTACTGCACACTGAACAAAATGATTAAGGTATCATTTTACACACAAAAATGAAATTAAACAAAACTAACTAGTAAATGCAAAAGAAAATGAAGGAACTACAAATTAAAACTACCGATGGTTGGGTTGCCTCCCAACAAGTGCCCTACTTTAACGTCTTAGGCTAGACGCAATAAAGCTCTTCATTCATCCTTAAGTGCCATGAGTTTAACCTCATGTACTTTTCTCGTGTAGTCCTCGCCAAAGTAAAGCTTCAACCTTTGACCATTACCTAGGAACGCCAACTCTCCATCTGACACCATAATAGCACCATGTGGGCACACCTCCTCCACAACAAAAGGTCCACTCTATCGGGATTTCAATTTCCCGAGATGCAACTTCAACCTCGAGTTAAACAATAACACACGATCCCCTTTTTTGAAAACACACAGTTGAATGTGACGATCGTGAATTTGTTTTGTTCTCTCTTTGTAAATCCTCGAGTTTTCATAAGCATTCATCCTCAGCTCATCTAACTCATTGATCTCTAGCATTCTCTTCTTACCTGCATCATCATAACTCAAATTAAGCTTCTGTAGCGCCCAGTGCACCGTGTGTTCCAACTCTACTGGCAAATGGCAGGCCCGCCCATAAGCCAACCTAAAAGGCATAGTGCCTATAGGTGTCTTAAATGCGGTTCTATGCGCCCATAATGCATCCGGTAGTAGTGTACTCCAATTCTTTCTTGTCGAAGCCACTGTGCGCTCCAAAATCTTCTTAATTTCTTTATTCGAAACTTTGACCTGCCCTTGTGTTTGCGGGTGGTACAGGGTACCAACATTGTGCTTCACCCCATATTTTCTCAATAACACAACAAACTTTTGATTTTTGAAGTGGGTGCCTCCATCACTAATAATCATCTGTGGCACACCAAATCTACAGAAAATATTATCTTTCACAAACTTGCACACTACAGCAGCGTCGTTAGTCCTTGTGGGTATTGCCTCTACCCACTTCGATACATAATCAACAACAAGTAAAATGTATAAATTAGAATATGAGGACACAAAGGGTCCCATAAAATCGATACCCCATAGATCAAATACCTCAACTTCTTAAAACACGTTGAGGGGCATCTCTTGCCGCTTTGAAATATTACCTACCCTTTGACAGGTATCACATCTTCTCACAAAGTCGTAGGTGTCCCAGAAGATTGTAGGCCAATAAAGACCACTCTCTAACACCTTGGCCGCCGTTCTTGAGCTCGCATGATGACCACCGGTTGGTAGTGTATGACAGTGATTAAGTACACTATCATATTCAATCTCCAATACACACATGCACAAAACGCCGTCCCTACATTGCTTCAACAAGATGGGATCTTCCCAGAAATAATATCTCAAAGAATGAAAAAATTTCTTATTTTCTTGATAAGTCCAATCATCTGGAATTTCTTTACATGCCAGATAATTAACAATGTACGAAAACCACAGATCCTTAGATTTTAAAGAAAGGATTTGCTCATCAGGAAATGTCTCGGTAATGGGTATATTGATATCCCTCTCATCTAACCGCTCTAACCTAGACAAGTGGTCCGCAACCACATTCTCAATTCCCACCTTATCTTTAGTTTCAATGTCAAATTCTTGTAACAATAAGATCCACCTAATCAATCTAGGTTTGACATCTTTCTTTTCCATCAAGTATTTTATGGTGGCGTGGTCCATCCATACCACAACTTTTGACCCTACTAGATATTGACAAAATTTTTCGAATGCAAAAACCATGGCGAGAAGTTCCTTTTCAGTTGTGGTGTAGTTAAGTTGTGCCTCATTTAAAGTCTTTGATGCATATAAAATCACCGCGGGTTTGTTCTCAAAATGCTGCCCAAGAACAGCCCCTACTGTAAAATCCGAAGCATCACACATGAGCTCGAAAGGCTTAGTCCAATCTGACATTTGAACAATCAGTGTAGAAATTAACTTTTCCTTAAGTAAATTGAAAGCATGCAAGCATTTTTCATTGAAATCAAACATCACATCTTTCTCAAGCAATTCAGACAACAGTTTAGCGATTTTGGAGAAATCTTTAATGAAATAGCGATAGAACCCTGCATGAATGAGAAAACTCCTTACCCCTTTCACCGAATTCGGTGGAGGTAGTTTTGAAATAACATCAATCTTGACTGGATCTACCTCCAACCCCTTGCTAGACACCTTGTGTCCAAGCACAATTCCTTCGCTAACCATCATATGACACTTTTCCCAGTTGAGAACTAAATGCGTGTCCTCACATCTTTGTAAAACTTTATCCAAATTGTATAGGCACTCATCAAACGATGCACCATAGATGGAAAAATCGTCCATGAAAACCTCTAAACAGCGCTCAACCATATCAGAAAAAATAGCAAGCATGCATCCCTGAAAGGTTGCTGGTGCGTCGCACAAGCCAAAAGGCATACGATAGTATGCGAATGTTTCGTAGGGACAAGTGAAGATAGACTTCTCTTGGTCCTTAGGATCAATGGAGATCTGATTGTAGCCAGAGTAGCCGTCTAAAAAAAAATGAGATCGACCAGCTAGTCGCTCTAAAATTTGATCGATGAATGGAAGAGGAAAATGATCTTTTAACGTAGTGGAGTTCAAGCGACGGTAGTCAATGCACACACACCACCCAGTTACCAATCAGGTCGTGACCGGTTCGTTTAACAAGTTATGAGTGATAGTGATTCCTCCCTTTTTAGGGACTACCTATGTGGGGCTTACCCACGTCGAATCTGAGATAGCATAAATGATGCCTACAGAAAGGAGCTTGATCACCTCCTTCTTGACGACCTCCACCATGCTCGGGTTGAGTCGATGTTGTGGCTGAATCACAAACTTGGCTCCTTCCTCGAGCCGGATCTTGTTCTGGCAAAGTGTAGGGGATAACCCCTTAATATCAGCAACTGACCACCCAAATGCGCCATGGTGGTTCTTCAACACGATCATTAATTGTTCTTCCTCATCAGCACTCAGATATGCCGATATAATCACCGAAAGCTTCTCATCATCCGCCAAGAATGCATACTTCAAATGAGGAGGCAGTGGCTTCAGTTCTAACTCTGGTGGATAGATCAATGATGATTGAAGCGGTGGTGGGAGTGGCCCAAGATCCTCATAATGCTTGGCATAATAGCACTGAAGCACTTGAATCATCTTTGCACATTCTTGTAACAACTTGCTTCTCATCCAATCATGCATTATGTTGACAAGACAACCTTCAAGGGGCAGTTCTGGATATGAGTCAAGGACAGAACTTGCTATTACATCATCTTCAGTAGAAAGAGGAATTTCCTCCTCTTCATCATTTGGATAACCCACAACTCTACAAAGAGAAATAACTTTAGTTTGTTCCATAATATCCACTGCTAGTGTCCCCTTATCTACCTTGGTCATTACATGAGCCATATCTAGAAATGGCTTCCCTAAACAAAGAGAAATGTTTTGATCAAAATGTTTCACCATGCGTCATTGCTCCTTTTCCTGTGATTGTGTTGTACTTGGTGGCATAACCGTATCAAATCTGTCATATGCTATTCCCAAAGTCAGACGGCCTCTTCCCATTTTGAGTATCATATCTGCAGTAGCTTGGAACGGTCTTCCTAGGAGTAGCTCATTCCCTTGGTCATTTTGCATTTCCATCACCACAAAATTTGCTGGAAATACAAACCTGTCAACCATTACCAGGACATCCTCACAAATACCATACGACTTAACCATAGAATTATCTGCTAGCTGAATCGTCATGTTGCTTTGTCTCGATTCTTTAAGTCCCATCTTCTTAAAAGTAGAAATAGGCATCAAATTAATACTTGCCCCGGAGTCGCACAATGCTTCTCTGAATTTCACCTTACCTATGTAACATGAAATATTGAAGCAACCCGGATCTTGTCGTTTTGGTGGTAATGAGCTCAAAATGAATGCGCTAACCTGCCCTTTAAGAACTACCCTCTCAGTATCAGGGATCTTCCTCTTCTTGGTGATTATATCTTTTAAGAATTTACCATACAAATGTATCTCCTCAATCGCCTCTAGCAACGAAATATTAACATAGAGCTTTTGAAAATTGTTCAGAAATTTCTTGAACTGAGCATTAACTTTCTTAGATTTAAGACTGTTGGGATAAGGGACAGGAATGACTTGTTTCCTCTGATGGGGCGGCACATATGGTGTCCTATTTTGAGTCTCTTCCTTTGCAATAGACTCTGGTGTGGCCTCCTCTACCACATCCTCCATCGGCTCTGTGATTGTGACCTCCTATGTGGCCTCACCTATGGTTTCTGGCTGGGGTGTGCTTGGTTCATCAGCCTTAGAGTTTAAAATCTTCTTTCCACTCTGTAACAGAATTGCTTTGGCTTGTTGATTTCCTCCTGGAACATTTGTATTTCTGAGAAAACCTTGCTGCGTTGGTTTCTTCAAACTTGAAATCTTTGCTGCCATCTGTGCTAAAGATGTCTCGAGTGTCCTCATCTGAGCTCCATGACTTTGTAAAGTTTGCCCAAACTGATTCATAAACTCTCCTTGTTGCTTTATTTTTTGGCCAAACGTGCTCATGAGTTCTTGATTCTGCTTGATTACTTGATTGAGCAACTCATTGCTCTTTTCTTCGACAGTGGGTTGTGGCTTAGCTTCCAGATCCTGTAAGAAATTGTTGGGATCTTTCCAAGAAAATTTCTTATCCTTCCTCCAGGAATAGTCATTATTCCTATATCCCTATTGCTGACGCATGAATTTCACTTGTGCTTCATCATCAGACTCATCATTTTCTTTTACCAGAAGTTTCTTTGCAATAAGATCCATCTTGTCATTCAGTTCTTTAATGGCTTTAGCATCCCCTATAGATATAACTTGCTCAGGTGCATCTCTGGTACCCCAGGACTACTTCTTTGCCATGTTCTTAAGAATCTCCCAACATCTAGTATCAATATTGTTAAAAAAGAAACCCGAACCTACTGAGTCTAGGTTGCTTTTGTCATGTTCATTCAGAGCGAAGTAGAAAATTTTCACCTGTTTCTCCTTGTCTAACCCATGATGAGGGCATCTTCTCAACATTATCTGTAATCTTTCCCATGTCTCCGAATAAGTTTCACCTGCATTCTGAGTAAAGTTGTGGATTTTCCTTATTAAATCATTAGTCTTCTCCGGTAGAAAGAAACGTTCGAAAAAGACCTCGATCATATGATCCCAAGTCTCAACAATCTCATCATACAGATTATAGAACCACTCTCTTGCAGTTCCTGCAAGAGAACTTGGAAATAGTTTCAAATACAGTGTCTCTTGCGGAAAATGATCGATCTTGATCATATACAATTTTCCACGAAAGTGCTTATGTGTGCCACTGGATCTTCATTCTTCAGTCAATGGAATGCTTGATTTTTGACTAGATTTATTAGTGCTGGGTCAATTTTATAAGTCATGATGTTGATAGCCTGCCTCTTGATCGGCCCTTTCGATGTAGAGGAAGAAGACGCCTTGATCTTCTCCCATATCATATTTTCTTCAGCCATCTCTTCTTGTTCAGAATCTAAATTTACTCTCTCAAGTTGATTCTGAATGTTATGCCCCTCGTCGTCTGATCCCGAACATGGGACCTCTGGTAATGACTGTGCGTAGTCTGTGCTACGCGTGCTCACCATGCACTGGTACCTACAAAATGATATATTTCATTAAATACAATGCTAGACAAATATAGATTTCTGAACATTAGACAATCAATTGCAAGAATTAACAATGTAGTTAAAAGAAAATGGTAGCCTAGAGTGGCCGCTTATAACACTCGTAGTGCCAACAATTGCCGTTTCCCCGGCAACGACGCCAAAAACTTGACACGCGTAAACCGTGCGTGCAAATGCAAGTATACGTATCAATGTAATATAGGCCTTTGTGAGGCCCAAGTCGAACTTAGGGAAACATAACTATTGGTAGACTACTACTAACTACTTGCAATTAGCTAGACCGATTAAATTGATTTGAGAGTTGATAGAAAAAGAAAAGAAAAAAAGAAAGAAAATAGAGAAATCGATTAAATATTTGGTTTAATCAATTCAAATGGGAATCTTTAGGATTATGGTTTCACCACAGGTTCTCGTTGTATTAATTTCTACATAGTTAACCTAATCAGTCTCTCATTCCGGGTAGTGGCCTGTATTCAGAATTTCTCACTTTTGTGATACAATTCACTACCTAAATCTAGGTCGGTTCCATGGTAGTAGTAACCTATACCCTAAACTAGGTGCATGAAGACCATACTCTGGGTTTCCACCATTAATCGTACATCACCTTGTTCAAAGGATTTATTAGTTAATGTGAATTTCGTCTCTTTTCAACCATTAATTCTTCTTTTAAAGTAATTAAAGGCATTAGATTATCATTAGGGTGACCAATCATAATGATATAATGGAGAAAATGAAATCATACCACAGATCTAAGAGACAAATTATGAAATACTATGGTAAAACTGTCATACAACCATCACCCGGGCTACTCCCGGTCCTAAAGATAAAGGGGATTAGCCCTGCATGTTCATCTCAATGAAAGACATGATAAGAGAAAGGGAAAACATGGAGAAAACGTGAATGAAAGTGATGTAAACCCTAAACGAAGGAGATCTGGGCGTTCCTTGACGTAGAATGTGCGATCTACAACCTTCTGGCGGTGGAAAACGTCTTCTGCGGCTATCAGAACGATCGGGGCATGATTCTGGGCTCCGTTCTTCTCTCCTCCTCTCCTTGAGACTTGTGTAATGACTAATGAAGTGTTCTCTTGCTTAGGGCCGCCGTAATTAGGTATATGGACCACTTTAGATTGCCAAAATATCACCACCGTCCGATTAGAATCGATCTGAAACAAAACCTGATCTGACGGCGTCGATACCATCGACACGGGTCGATGGTATCGACCCTTCAGAATATCGACAAGTCTTCTTTTTCTGACGTTCCTCCTGACTCAATACCATCGACTGTAGTGTCGATGGTATTGACACCTTTAGGTGTCACTTTTATCACCGATCTGACGCTGAAGCTGGGCAAGGTCGATAGTATCGACTTTGCATCGATAGTATCGACCAGTTGACTGCTGACTCACTATAGGTATCTCGCTACCATCGACTTCGGTGTCGATGGTATCTACACATCTTGGTTCCTTGCGGCTGTTTCACTGTGACCGAGTTGATACTATCGACATCTGTCGATGGTATCGACATCTGCATATATTCATTTTTCCTGAAATTTCAAGATATATCCAAATCAACCTTCTAAAACACATCAATATGATCATTTATAACCAAAAATATGAAATACAGTAGATTTGATGCAAAAAGAGATTATAGACTAAAACAAGTGAAACATGCAATATTAACCACAAATGTGACTAATAAACACATAAAACACATGTAAAACCAGTCCATAAAAGTGACTCAAAATCCTCGCATCAAACTGTGGGTAGGTGACCCTGAGGGGGTGGGGGCTCTTTAGATTTTTGTAAGATCTTAGACTTTGATGGTACAACACATTCTAGTTCTTTTTTTCCTTCATGTGGTGCTTCCATTGATGAAGCTACGGAAGACTCCTTCCCCTGTTCATGTTTAGTTGTTGTGGGATTGCTGTGTTTCTATTGTAGCTCGTCCCTCTTTTTTTGCAACTCATCACACCCCTTCCACATCTTTTCTATTTCTTTTGCAATATTCATCATGGATTCACTCATCTGTCACTAATTAGCTACCATCTATTCTAATTATTGGGTAAGGAGTGTGAGCAACAACATTTGTATCATTAATTCTTTAACCTACATGGTTTTTGTATGCATCATATTCGAGGATAAATTTGAAATATTGAGTACAAAGTAAAAAACTATAACACACATAATATCAAATCAGAGTCCAAACTCCATCCTTGTGTTTGGTTGGTGTTGATGACTCATAGGAGGAATTAATTGTATGTTGATGTTTGTTGGTGGAGAGGGGAAAGTATGCTTACTTTGGATTTTTTCCTCCTACTTCTTTTATTGGGTCTCCTTAGGTGGGGAGGATTAATGATGGTTTCCCTCATGCTGACATATATCATCATCATATCTCATTGAAGGGGCCTACTCCATTTTTGGTGCTTCTTCATGGACTTGTTCTAGGTTTGGTTGAGTAAGCTTAGCAACTAGTTTCTTAGTTTGAGTGGTTTCTTGCATGACTATAGTTTGTAGGTTGATGGAGTTGTATCCTTTTTAGGATTCCTTATAGTTTTCATTAGTACTCGAGCTTTAATATCTTATCTGCCTTCTTAGATTCTTTTACCTTGGATGGACTGACCTCTCCAACTTCTTTGACCTTAGACATTTGAGTAGAGACAGTTTGTAATGACCCCACTTCCCGGTAACCCCCAATTAAGGAAGACCAAGAAGTCAGAGGCGTTATCCCAAAAACAAGATCAATGGTTTTGCAAATAATCAAAAGTAATTATCAAATTCTACGAAAGACTAAACTAAAAATTGGAATTTCACTTTTCACATACCTTTCCAAAAATAGGAATCTGGAACTTCTACCCACAGTAGAAGTCTATCTATCTAAATCCTCCTTTATGAATTAACATTAATCTTCCCAAGTTCCACTTTACTGTTTGTCCAATTTTAGATAATCCTAAAATGCTGACAAACAAAATGTCAGTTAGTATAAATGAATATACCAGTATGTGGTGACAACCAAAACATTGCATATATATTCTAACAACATAATCACATCAAATAGTTGTTAATAATGCAAGATTACAATTTTCAATATGGCTTCCCAACCACTTTTACTCATACGCTGGGATACCCTCTCTTAGGGTTTAGTCCTTGTAAGAGACATAAGGCTACCTTCTCCATCCTAAGCTTGGTACCTGGGGTCACCTCTCCGGGTTCCCAGTGGTCTTCCCTTCGGGGACCACTTCAGACCTTCCCTACGGGGCTTGGTCTTACATCATACATCCAGAGATGGTATGTAGGTTCGAGCAAGTCATATATATACACTTAGATTGTGATAATCATATTCACTTTAAAGATTGTAGAAATAAAATCATCCAAGCAGTTTATTTCCATGCAATCGATAAAATGTCTGGAAACATTAAGAAACTAAAGTGTGTACTCATAATTAACCACATACCTGATTAGGAGATTTCATAAGAAATATGCATAATCCAATCAATCAGGAAATCCAATCCAAGCAAGCAAGTCAACCACACAAAAGCACAGAATCCTGAAAAGCATATGCAACCTATTTACTACATACCCATAAAGAATCTATTTTATTGACTTGGAATCTCTTTCTAGGGTTTCTAATCCAAATTAGGGTTTCATTATGGTTCCTTTAGATCTATTTACAACTTTCCTCTTTTATATCCACAAAACCCTAAAACAGCAGTTCCAGGTGCAAAACCCTAATTATCCAACTTAATCATATTATCATCTTCCTATCACCTAATAGGCTTAGGATAATCCTAGTATCACTTTTAAACAAAGGATTTTTGAAATTTATCTCATTAACAATCATTAACCCTAGATTAGGGTTTCTAAGCTTATTAATGCATATTACCTTATCAAAACCCTAAATCAAGATATTTAGCACATGGATCATCTATTGAGACATTAAAACATCTTTTTATTAACAACATGTTAATATGCTCATAGATCACCCATATTAATCTTCCCAATTTCATAGAACATCAAATTAGGTTTTTTCTTAGTTATAAAGCATTAAGGTTAGAAACTTTAACCACTTTTTGAACTATGATCAGACTTAGGCTCTAAAACTATTTTTATTGAATTCCTTACATTTTTTTGACCAATTTTCATATATAACTTATTTTCATCCGAGCTACCAATAATTAGTTATGATATTGTGAGGTAATTACCTTTGGATCCAATAGGGTGCCACCACGTGAGTAAGTGGCTCCCTTTTTCCTTCTATATGTGGACCAGAATGCCGCCAATGAACACACACCACTTCATCAAGGAGCTCCAATGAGGACCTGAGTTTGTCCTTGACAAAGGACACTTTTGCCCTCCCTCTATAGTGACAGATCCAGGGGCAAGTTCAACCTTTTGTGTTGGTCATCTTCTATCCCGATCCCCCTTCTCACGAGGCCACTCCATGGCCAAGTCAACAACAGAGTTGACTTTTGCCTCCGGTTCTACAAACCTTCGGGTGATGGCTCCATGAGTTTCTCCCCTCTCGTCTGGTCTCAGCTAGCTGCTCGCCACCATCCTTGATGGTCGAAGTTGATGGGCCCTACAATGGCCGCTAGCCTGTAGGACAGCTCAACCGTAGAAGCACGAACACAACATGTGTAGCCCCCCTTCGCTCCTCGACAAGAACCAAAACTCCACCGCAGACTCGCCTCAACCTCTGGACCCAAGCAATTGGCCTCAATTGCTTCACATCGCTAAATGAGCAGTCCCGCCCGCCAGAATAGGGAGTGATGGGATACAATGATGTCCTCATGAAATTGAAGTCCCCAATGCATAGGGTACGCCATAAGGATTCTATAGTAGTCCTTTTATAGGCATGGACAATGGTCTAGCGGGTTGTCCCACCTTGCTCTATATTCCCAAACGGTCTAGGATATGGGAACTTCCTATACAGGGAGGGACAACTGCAGTGTAATGGCTCATTGTATTCATCTCTCACTCCTGAATCTATAAGACTTTATTTTGTGGGAACCATCGAGGGAGTAGGGAGAAAGAAGTTTAGAAAGCTTCAGACCTCTGTACCTTGTTTTCCTAGTCTGATCTTGAGGTGGGTGATGATCTGACCACCCTTGATCGCGGATCCAACAACCATTAGGCCAAGCAAAAAGAGTAAGGGAACTGAGTCCCTGATTTCCTAAATTTAATCAAATCATGACATCAAAACATAGTCTTTATTCCTCCCCACTTTAGGAAATCTCCCAAAAATCATATCTCCCAAACGAGCATCCTTTTAATACCAAATTTTAAAGGAAAATACATAATGACTTAAACTTCATGTGAGCCAAGTTTGGGACTCAAATTTGAAAGTATGAAAGACTTTTCTTCATATGCAAGTTATTTCTTATTAAGACATATTTTATGCATATTTTCTCTCTCTTACTCTTTTATATTCCTTATTTGGATTCCTTTTACCAATTGAAACTTCTGGATTCAAAATCTCATCCATGATGATTTAATCATGCATATTTACACATATTTCTCATATTATCTCAAATTTCCTTCTTAATAATGCATTATTTGATTTCTTCTTTTTATTCCAACCATATTGGACTCATTAACATATTATGATCCACAAAATCACATGCACAAAGAAAATATTGCAAAGGGAATCCATTCAATACATATAATTCATACAATTCCCATAATCATACATTTATTGGGGAAATTGCATTTCCAACCATATGAACCCAAAAATTGGGGTTGTAACATCCTTCCCCTCTTATAGGAATTTTTCCCTCAAAATTCCATCAAAAATACAAACAATCGGGATAATACTTTCCCATGTCCATCATTGGCTCCCATGTGGCTTCATCCTCTTCATGGTGCTTCCAAATAACTTTTATCATCTTATATTATTACATTTGAGTTCTTTCACCTTGGTATCTAGAATCCTCATAGGTGACTCAGGACATTTCAGCCTCCTTTGAAGCTTAATAGGTTCATGGATCAACACATGGCTTAGGTACATCACATAGTGCTCTAGATTAGACTCATGGAACACATCATACATCATGTTATCCTGAGGGGTAAGGCTAAACATAAGAATCTCCACCAATCCATCTCAAATGGACCTATGTATAGGGGACTCAACTTTATCATCTATAGATCAAAGGGGTTGGGTTTTCATAACACATGTTTACCCATAGTGAACTGCATGCCATTCTGTTTCACATCGGCTCGTGACTCCTGTTGATCCTGGACTTTCTCAACCATTGCTCGATCAAAGTGACTTCATCTGCATACACTATGGTTTCTCTAACCTTCACAAGGTCCTCTCACTGACATCATCCTAATGAAGCTATAACTGACACAACCTCCCTTATAGAGCTTCTTACGTCTCAATACTGGCTATGGTGGCTATCATTACGAACAAACTCTTCTAGGGGTAGGAACTACTCCCATGTATCATCTTGAACGAGCACACATGCTCTCATCAGACCCTCTAAAGTCTGGATCATACTCTCTTGACTGTCCATCAATCAGGGGGTGATAAGCTGTACTAAACTTCAATCTAGCATCGAGTTCTTCTTGTACCTACTTCCACAACATGGAAGTGAACTTGAGGTCATACTCAAGAACCTTTGAACTTGGATCATGGTGTAGTATCTCTCTCTCATGTATATATATATAGTTCAACCAGATCTATTATACTAACGGTGCTCTCTCTTAGGCAAGGGATTAGGTAAACTCAGTAATGCGATCTACCATAACCCATATTGCATCATGATCGCTCTTGGTCCAGGGGAGACCAACCACACTATCCATGGCGATCTACTCCCATTCCCTCTCACAGACTCCTCATTATCTATAACAACTCACCGAGTTACTGATGTTCGTCCTTTACCTTTTGGCATGCATGGTGATAAGCCACATGAAACTCTATATACTTCTTCATCTTAGGTCTTCAAAGTACTATTGCAAACTTTAATTAGCTTAGTAGTACCATGGTGCATGGTGTACTTATAATCATGAGCTCCTACATATCATGATTCCTCAAGATTGACTCCTCAGAAACCCTAAAACACTCTAGTTGTGGGTTTCACCACCTTCATTTTCCTGAGAGGTGTATCTGAGGTTCTTACAACCATCCTCCTATCTTGTCAAGCTCTGGGCTGGCTAACTGAGTATCCACCAATTGGACCGATGGGTCTGGTTGTATTTGGGTGTTAGACCTACAAGTCTCATGTTCTAACAAACTTAGGGTTCACCTAACAAACTCTTCTAGCCTCACTATTGGCTAAACAAGATAGTTGTATACCTGAGCTGTGCCTCAACTAAGAGTATCCGTTACCACATTAATTTCCTTATGTGCTAGGTGATAGTGAAAACATAACCCTTCATATACTCCACTCATCAACCTCATCTTGATTTTAGGTCTAACTAAGTCAAGAAGACTTCGAGCTCATCATCTCGATTATCAAACCCAAACTTATAACTCATAGATTCAATACCTTCAATAGGTACATCCTCATATCACCCTTGCTCTCCTTCTGCTTTTATGCTTTTATATCACCTATCCAATATACTCTAAAAAAGGATGTGCTACTTCCTATATACTCAAACATCATAGAAATGTTTCAACTCATGTCACCTTTATCCTTAGTATATGGCATGCATTTTGTCATGTCTCTCACACCTTTAATGAGAGGAAGTAAGCATTTGGCTGTAGTCAAAATATAGAGTTCATCCCATTCTAAGAGTAGAGATGGTGGATCAAACATCACCATTATATTTTCCAATCTAAGTTGAAACTTACTTCTCATGACTCCCTACCATGAATATCTTAAATCTATGTTTCCATCCATGAAAAGTCTATTCCCAAACACTCTTGGGTCCTCATAATACTCATATATACATAATCCTTTGCCCTTTCCTCAATGTCTCTAGGGTGCCGATACTTTTGGGGTCATCCCTCTTCCCTTATGAATCCAAGGAGTGCCTCCCTCATTTTCCCTTGGGCCACATGAACTCATGAAGGTGGTCAACCTCCTAACTCATGGTCCTCAGAAAAAGATAGCTGTTACCTCCCGACCATATGGTCTTGTGCATCTAGAGAATAGAAACTCCTACTCCCGTCGGTCTTATCCCTACCTGACCTTAGTATTGACTTAGGATTTTATCACGGTACATCTCCATCTTGAATCCTTACCCAAAACTCCATCATCTATCTGGGCACTCATGGTTAAACTTACACCCTTTCATAATGGTCATGGCGACCTACCTATCTCGGTTTGGCCCCATACAGGTTACCTTCATAGCAACATATCCTCATGCCCCTTAGAGATGGTCACAAATGGGTCTATAGATTCATGCTCATACTATGTGCTCCCCACTTATCTCATCAAGCTCCTAAATGAGTCCTCTTTAGGTTACCTCAAACCTAAACAAAAGCCGGTACTCACTCTACATGAAGGGTTCCTTCCCAGGATGGGAGAAAACTATCTCTTGATAGTAACAAAGGTCACCAAACGTTCTTACCTCCAAGGTTTACATCATCATGTACATGATTAGCCTTATCATGCTACTTCTGCACATAGCTAGCAAGAATACATTCTAATAAACCACTCTAAGCTCCTTGGTATGTCATACTTGATCCTTATTTCAATAAGTTGGACCACTATCATACATGCATATGCCACCACCTGTGTGAGTGGTTCCTCAAACATATATCTCATTTCCAATGGGGTTTCCTTTGCTCTAAAACATTAGGGGGGGTGCCATGCTCAATTTCCATGAACTCATATAGACTTGTGAGCATCATGTGTACTGGGTACCACTACATCCCCTCTTAGGTCTAGGAACCCAAGGTTCACTTCCTATGCATCAACTATCTAACTGCATGCTCAGATGTTCAACCACGAACCAAACATATACAAGATATGGCATATACTTCCTAGCATTATTCCACATGAACAACACCCTAGAGTCCCACACACAAGGACAACCAATTGGGAGTGAGACCTCACAACTTGTTATCATACCATACCTCTTTTGGGTCCTTTGGAGCTCTCTTCCTACACCTAAAAGCTAAAACCTATAACATATGTACATCGGTTGAAGAAGCATCTTTTTCTTTCTAGGATTTGATTCCTCTAAGGCAACCAAGGTACGAAAAGCCTCTAAGGATCATGCATGAGGAAACCACATAAATCTACTTAGGGTCGTCCATTCTAGGTCATATCATACCCAACTTCTCATGATTCCTCATGTCTCATAGTCCAAGTTTCCAACCTTCTTCATTAGGTCTTTCCCTCTCTCTAGAGCCAACCCTAAAACCGGTCCTACTACTGGAGGTTCTTTCTTAGAAGATGGGTCAAGCTCTTAAAAACACATGTCTACACCTACCTGGTGAAATGTATGACTCAAAACCTATGTCCGACCAAGATTATCCAAAGCTCTGTATGCTCATCTCATGAACATCAGTCATAACCCTTTTGGCCTAGGTCTAAAACATGCTGTTAGCCTTGCTACCATTCTCTTCTACGTAGGTGCATGCCTCCTTTCTACTGATATATATATATATATATATATATGTTAGGGTTCCTATACGGTCATCACTAACCTCCTCAATGAGGGAGCAATCCCTCACCCTCTACAAGCACGACCACCCAAGGTCGGGTCACCAAAAGGCACTAGGTCAACCAAAAACACATAGCTCATGCTTCTCATGGGTACTCAAAACCTTTACATCAAGCATGTATGTGTAACCCATTTTCTTGAAGGTATAGAAGACTAAGGTATTCAACTCATCTTGTCATCTCTTTCTCTAAATACCACTTAGGGTTTGGGTTAGCATCGTCCTCAGAGGATGCGTCAGGGCTCTTCCTCTTCCTCCAAGGCTAACTCTCTCCTCATCCTCCTACAAGAAGGTCTAACCTCAGAGCTCTCTTGAGGGCATGGCTACACACGCTATTGAACCTAAGCGTGTAACTAATCTTTAGTTTTTTCTTAAACTATTAAAACTTATGTCCATGACATCTTGTTTACATAATTTTCATTATTTGGTGGAGGATTCCTTAATCCTTATTACTCTTATTCCAAACATAGGAGGGTGGTGGAGAGAGAGAAACCCTAATCACTTAGAGTTATACTTGAATTAGGGTTGAGAAAGGAAGAAGACAAATGAGAGAGTCCTAGAGGTATCTTACTTTGAGTCAAAACCTTCGATTTTGGCCAGGAAATCACATAATATCTAGGAGTCCTCGTAGACTGACTCGCGGGGCAGAGGAAAATCTTGCCAACCCCCAGATCGTGATCCTTTTCTAGACACCTCCATCATGGGAAAATCCTCTAATAACTCCCTTGGGTTTCAAAGAGTTTGTAAAATTTAATAATTATTAGAGATTAAATGGAAATCCATTGATCTGATACCAATTGTAATGACCTCGCTTCCCGGTAACCCCCAATTAAGGAAGAACAAGAAGTCAGAGGTGTTATCCCAAAAATAAGATCAATGGTTTTGCAAATAATCAAAAGTAATTATCAAAATATTACACAAGACTAAACTAGAAATTGGAATTTTACTTTTCACATACCTTTCTAAAATAGGAATACAGAACTTCTACCAACAATAGAAGTCTATCTATCTAAATCCTCCTTTACGAATTAACTTTAATCTTCACAAATTCCACTTTGTTGTTTGTCCAATTTCTGATAATCCTAAAATGCCGACAAACAAAATGTTGGTCAGTATAAATGAATATATCGGTATGTGGTGACAACTAAAACATTGCATATATATTATAACAACATAATCACATCAAATAGTTGTTAACAATGTAAGATTACATTTTTCAATATGGCTTCCCAACCTCTTTTACTCATACTCTGGGATACCCTCTCTTAGGGTTTAGTCCTTGCAAGGGACCTAACACTACCTTCTCCATCCTGAGCTTGGTACCTGGGGTCACCTCTTTTGGTGCCCAGTAGTCTTCCCTCTGGGGCTTGACCACTTCATACCTTCCCCATGGGGCTTGGTCTTGCATCATACATCCAGAGATGGTATGTAGGTTTGAGCAAGTCATATATATACTTAGATTGTGATAATCATAATCATTTTAAAGATTGTAGAAATAAAATCACCCAAGCAATTTATTTCCATGCAATCGATAAAAGGTCAGGAAACGCCGAGAAAATAAAGCATGTACTCATAATTAACTACATACTGGATTAGGAGATTTCATAAGAAATACACACAGTCCAATCAATCAGGCAATCCAATCCAAGCAAGCAAGTCAACCACACAAAAGCACTGAATCCTGAAAAGCATATGCAACCTATTTACTACATACTCATCAAGAATCTATTTTATTGACTTGGAATCTCTTTCTTGGGTTTCTAATCTGAATTAGGGTTTCATTATGGTTCCTTTAGATCTATTTACAACTTTCCTCTTTTATATCCACAAAACCCTAAAATAGCAGTTCCAGGTGCAAAACCCTAATTATCCAACTTAATCATATTAACATATTCCTATCACCTAATAGGCTTAGGATCATTCTAGTATCACTTTTAAACAAAGGATTTTTGAAGTTTATCTCAGTAACAATCATTAACCCTAGATTAGGGTTTCTGAGCTTATAAATGCATATTACCATATCAAAACCCTAAATCAAGCTATTTAGCACATGGATCATCTATTAAGGCATCAAAACATCTTTTTATTAACAATAGGTTAATATGCTCATAGATCACCCATATTAATCTTCCCAGTTTCATAGAACATCAAATTAGATTTTTTCTTAGTTATAAAGCATTAAGGTTAGCAACTTTAACCACTCTTCGAACTATGATCTGTTTTAGGCTCTATAACTATTTTTATTGAATTTCTTGCCTTTTTCTAATCAATTTTCATATATAACTTGTTTTAATCCAAGTTACCAATAATTAGTTATGAAATTGCGAGGTAATTATCTTTGGAGCCAATAGGGTGCCGCCACGTCAGCAAGTGGCTCCCTTTTTCCTTCTCCACGTGGACTAGGATGCCGCTAATGAACACATGCCACTTCATTAAGGGGCTCCAGTGAGGACCCGAGTTTGTCCTTGACAAAGGACACTTTCTCCCTCCCTCTTCTATGATGGATCTAGGGGTAAGTTTGACCTTTCATACTAGGTCATCTTCTACCCAGATCCCCCTTCTCACGAGGCTATGCCATGGCTAAGTCAACAACAGAGTTGACTTCTGCCACTGGTTCTCCAAACCTTTGGGTGATGGCTCCACGAGCTTCACCCCTCTCGTCCGATCTCAGCTAGCCACTCATCACCAACTTTGGTGGTTGGAGTTGACGAGCCATGTAATGGCCGCCAGCCTATAGGACAACTCAACTACAGAAGAATGAACACAACAAATGGAGCCCCCCCTTCTCTCCTCAAGAAGAACCAAAACTCCACCGTAGACTCGTCTCAACCTTCAGACCCAATAAATTGGCCTCAATTGCTTAGCATCGCTTAACGAGCAGTCCCACCCACTGGAACAAGGAGTGATAAGGTGAGGGGATACAATGATGTTCTCATGAAATTGAAGTCCCCAATGCGTAGGGTACGACACAAGGATTCTACATCAGTCCTTTTATAGGCATGGGTGATGGTGTAGCTAGTTGTTCTACCTTGCCCTATCTTCCCAAATGGTCTAGGATTTGGGAAATTCCTATATAGGGAGGGACAACTGTGGTGTAATGGCTTGTTGTATTTGTTTCTCTCTCCCGAATCTATAGGACTTTATTTCGTGGAAAACCATCGAGGGCGTAGGGAGAAAGAAGTTCGGAAAGCTTTAGACTCATGTACCTTGTTTTCCCGATCCGATCCTGAGGTTGGTGATGATCTGACCACCCTTGATCACGAATCCAACAACCATTAGTCCAAGTGAAAAGATTAAGGGAACTGGGTCCCTAATTTCCTAAATTTAATCAAATCGTGACATCAAAACATAGTCTTTATTACTCCTCACTTTAGGAAATCTCTCAAAAATCATATCTCCCGCATTGAGCATCCTTTTAATACCAAAATTTAAAGGAAAGTCCATAATGACTCAAACTTCATGTGAGACAAGTTTGGGACTCAAATTCGAAAGTATGAAAGACTTTTCTTCATATACAAGTTATTTCTTATTAAGACATATTTTATGCATATTTTTTCTCTCTTACTATTTTCTATTCCTTATTTTGATTCCTTTTACCAATAGAAACCTTGTGGATTTGAATTCTCATCCATGATGATTCAACCATACATATTTCCACATATTTCTCATATTATCTCAAATTTCCTTCTTAATATTGCATTATTTGATTTCTTCTTTTTCTTTTAATCATATTGGGCTCATTAACATATTATGATCCACAAAATCACATTCACAAAGAAAATATTGCAAAGGGAATCCATTCAACACATATAACTCATACAATTCCCATAATCATACATTTATTGGGGAAATTGCATTTCCAACCATATGAACCCAAAAATTGGGGTTGTAACACAGTTACTCTTCATATCATCTTCAATATTTGTAATTTTGTGAAGATGTTCTTTTTACTATTTTAGTCACACATCTAGTGAAGAGTCATCATGTCATTATATTTCTTGAATCTATAGAAATATTTGTCTTTTTTGTTGTACAAAATATATGTCTTTAATTCTTGTTAGAACCCTAATTCAAGTAAGTATTTTGCATCAATGAATCTGTCTCCTTTTGAATTCATGCATTTACATAGGAGCCTTGGGAGACCTAGGAGGTGCCCAATCAAGGTGACTAGGCCTCTCATGCAAATATTTTTGGACCTTCAGAGGCATTGTCAGTGTCCTTTTATAAATCTAAAGCCTCCCTATGTTTCTATGTATCTACTACATTATACACTAGATGAGGCAGATGTCTACTCTATTCATATTTCCTGTATTGGACCAAGGAAAAATTACATTGGATTCTAATTTATAGATTGTATCTATTATCCTTTTAACTACACTTTTTTTGTAGAATTTATACTCTATAAGTAGTTCTCGGATTTTGTCTATATTGAAGACTATATATTTTATGTCAAATTTTTCTTTATTTACCCTAGAAGCTTCCTCATGTGACGAGAAGAAATTTTTATTTGAGCAAACTTTTTGCTAGGTCATAGTTTCTATTGAACATTCTAACAGAATATTTGTGTACCCCCCAAATCCCATTCTTTTTCTTCAACATGAATCTTGACTAGAGAGGACATAAAATTATTCTTAGGTTCACTATACAACCTTTCCTCTAGGAACCATATTTTGAATATGTTGTAAATTGTTAGCAATCACTTCACCATGGTAAAAATGCCCATATCACACATGATGCTTCGACACCCTATCGCCCATATCACAATGCTTCTGCACCCTATCCTAGTTACTTTAGATATTCTTTCCCTACCCATCATATCATAATTTTTCTTGGTGCTCATCATTTTTGGGAACAATTTATTATCTAGATGTCAACATGATGTTGTTGTTTAATTTGGCATAGGTGTGATCTTGGATGATAAGGGCTATGCTACAAAGTCTTCTCTAGTAGTTACCTACAATTGATCTTCTGGTTCTTGTTCATATCTTCTCCCTAACCTACTCTTCTTCCTTGTTGGGCCATAAAGAGGAGGGTTGATAGATTTTCTCTTCTTAGTCTTAATGTCCTCTGGTGTATTCATAGGATAATAATGTTTCAATTTCCTAAGAAGAAGTATGTTCTATGGTTTGGGCTACGATATGTGCCTGAAATGATCTTCTATATGCATAAGCTTGAATACTCTCAAAGGTTGCACCCCCATGTTCTTATAGATATCCTATTGTTGGCTTCTTCATTCTCATTTAACTTAGATTTTAACTCCTCTACATGTCACATTCTTGAATTTAATTCGATCCTTACACAAGTCTTTGATATCTCTGATGATCTATCTATTATTAGTGATGGTGTTGGTAGAGGCAACCTGGTAACACGTCTACAAATGGAGATTGACTATCAATGGAGGTTGCTGAGGTTAGTGGAGTTGCAATGATGAGTCATTAGTTGATGAGGTAATACGTCGATTATGTCAACAACGAATGAGGTTTCATCAAACGATGGTGTCTTAGTTTATAGGGGAGGGAGAACTGATGGTCTTGCTAATTGATATAAACTTGTTAGTGAGTGATGATTGATATTCGACAAAGATACTTCTACTAGATCAAAATCTCATTAGTAAATGAAGCCAAAGATCGATGAGGTCCTTTAATAAAGAAGACGCTAAAGAAGCTATTGACCGATGATATCCTATTCACTAATGAGACTATTTGTTGATGAAACGGTCACCCAACGTCAAGCTTGATCTATTGACAAGTTTGGTACATTGATGAAATTTTCTTTATTCAGGTCATAGCCACAAGGAAGTAGAATGTGGGAGGTAGGAGGCTAGAATGAAGCAAAGCTTCTTGATGTTGGCAATGTTTCTATGGTTTGAGAGCTCATCTACAATGATGTAGTAGGAAGTGACTCTCAATGAGCTGATCATTGCATCATGAGAAGGATGGTGATGGTGTGACATTTTGTCATCGTAGGTGGAGAAATCTAGATGATGCAAAGATTGATGAAAATGAACACCAACAAGATAAACATCTCTGAGGATTATTAGTAGCTCCAATCTCATCATCTTATCTATGGCAACACATCCCACTATCACACAGACAGCGAGGTGTTACGCAAAAATGTACGGAAATCACCATAACCCCAGATTATCAAAAACACAGGTTAAGTAAAACCGAGTGCGGAAAGCGGATAAACTGAGAAACTATTACATTTAAGTCCTCATCCTATAAGGAAACCAATTATATAAACATATACAAGATCTTGATACGTGTCCCCAGCTTAGAGGAACAACTGTCTAACCATCACATGAGTTCATCACCTGTTTTTATGTACATAAAGGCCCACATCCGGCCAGCAACAGGATATACAAAACATCAACAGCTATACATCATGAAACAACGTCAAAACACCTCCAAGGACCTGAGAGTACATGGATGACTCTAAGACTCTACTACAAGACAACCAAAATAGCAGCATATCCATCGCTTGCCTTCTACTACTCGTCTTGCTGCTCGGCCGCAACTCCACGACCACCACCACATCTAGCTCGAACACCTAAAAAGGGTGTAAACCTACGGGGTGAGACACACGGTCCCAACAAGAAACATAACTCCCCGCCGAAACTATAAAACCTCAGAAAAATAAAGCAACAACAGCCGATAACTAATAAGGGTATAACAAGAGCAGTTTATAAAGTAAAACTATTCATACCGTCAAGCTTACCAGATGTATGGAAGGCATATACTCAAGTATTTCTTTATGGAACATGATTAACAAGATAAGATTTATAAGGTCTTCCCTCATAACCTGAGGAACATATAAGTAAATGCGAGATGTAATAAGATTAACTACAAGCAAGGCCTCAACCAATGTTCCGTGTTTTTCCTTAAGCAGTTTATACTATTCGGCTGGATTACATATTCTTATGCCCTGAGGAAGTGGCCCGTACCGCCCAAATCCAACCAACGGCTGCGAAACCCGGAGCCGGTGCCATATAAGGTCAATGGAAGAGCCAGACTCTACGACCTCCCACCTCGTGGTCAGTGCACGAGAACCAAAGCAGGACCGCCGTCTCGTTCTTAAGTGGCCTCGGCCACATGGTCAGGCTACCCTCTGCCTAGCCCGCCTTGATACAGGTATCAACGGTAGTGAAACTGAGACACGGGCCTGTTCACCATGCTCTGAGCCATGAACGCATTCATGCTCCCATATCTCATATCCTGAGCCATGGGCCTATTCTCCATGCTCTTCACATATTGAGCTACGGGCCTGAATCCACACTCTGGAGTCTACAACCGAAGTTGTACTCATACCTCCTCACTTTAGGCTAGGAGAAACCTCACATACTCAACAATCTGCGCTTCGGGTTAACCCGCAGGAGAACCCGTTTCACCATCACCGGCTCCTGACGATGATGGATCTATGGCCAGGGCAACTACATGATATATTCCACTGTGATGAATTAATATATTTTATGTGGATTGCAAGGTTCAACCAAGTTATATAACATGTAAACTATAACAGAATAGACAGTATGAAACTTAACAGTAAGCTTTCATTGTAGTCAACATCATCCCGATCCATCACAAGGATCCCACATTACATGTTATCACTGGGCCTCTTGCCAATCATCCAGATCCATCTCTAGGATCATCACATTGCCATGGGATCTCAATCCCTTATCTCATAGTGCCACTGCCTCTCAAGGCTTACATCATCAACATGGGATAGCAATCCCAAGCACTTTAGTTAAATACATCATACATGTTATCTCATTATCAAGAGTAACCATCACAGCAGAGTTACTCAACATATATACCTCATAGCCCTTTACCTAGGTATGCATCTGTATGAGACCTGCATGGTTAGTATACAGAATCATCATGAATGACTTAGAAGTTCATTTTATCAACATAGTGGTGACATTGATGCTTTATCAATCATGCCTCAACTTGAGATCACAGACATTGATCATATTATTAAACAAAGCATCTTACATGTTTACCATTGCCCAACATTATTCATAATATCAAAATGATCACATACCTATGTAAAGACATGTAAGTTACATAAATGAGTTCTATCATAATGATTACCATTAAGTATATCAAGGGCCACCATCATGACTAAACGTGATACATACACAAGGTTTAGCATAGATGTGGTCTACTATATCGTGCACATCCTGGGTTACTATCAAAACCAAACGTGATGCAAGAACAACATATTAGTTTCTATAAGGGACGAGACCCTCAATGAAAGTGGTATCGGGCAGGGCACCCTCCCTAACGCCCGAAACTCTACTCATGTTGTCCAAGCAAACCAACAACTATCGTGTAACACTCCGCCGACCATCTAAGGTGTAACGATCGTTATGCTGCCCAGTCCAAGCCGTGAAACAGTGCGTTATGCACCTCTGTGTCATGCAACCGGGGCAACGACCATAACGCCTATCGCCCATCAAACTCAAGAGGTGTATCGTGCAACCACCTATTCATGGGCACCCAAAGCATACCGGCCAACCACCAGAAGTGGCACTAGGGTGTCATGCAACACTTGTCAGGTGTCGTGCTGACGGCCGACACACACATAAAGCTAAGGCTAAGGGGTGACACTCACCAGCTAGCAACGTTTCTACCACAATAGGCCATAATGATACCAAGCCGTCACATAAGGCTAAAGTGTGATGCCCGACACAACACTACCAACTAGATAACAAGCTCCACACCTCAACGCACAACGAAATCAAGCTATGACAAGGTTAAGTGTATCAGGAAGGTTGCTCATCAAAGGATGATGCCCGACACACACACAAAGAAGGGACCATTGGTGATGCCCGTCACAAGGTCAGGGACCAGGGAGGTATCATCCGTCATAGCCACTACACATATCGTCCAAGGTTCTAGGTTAAGAGGGGTATCGGGCAACACCTTCCCCAAGATCATAACGGTCAAGAAGCAACTCCACAAGGTCGTCATCAACCGCAAGCACAAGGGAACCAAACCCTAATGGATCAAGAGGATGTCTCACCTCTCAACTTAAATGAGAGAGGGGTCTTGCACATCTCTTAACACCAATCAGGAAACACAAGGGCAACCCTAGATGAGGTCCACAACTACCACCAAGCTCACCCTTCAAGTCCATGGTGAGAGGAGGGTGTTGCCCAAGCTACTAGAATACAAGCTCACCTCTCAACTTAAACAAGAGAGGGGTGTTGCTCATGATACTAGAACTCAAGCTCACTCCTCAAGACCTAGGAGAGAAGGGAGTATTGCTCACCAAGAAACCCTAGAACACATGGTTCGGCCAACAAGAATAACTTAAGCAAGGAAATAACTAGCAACATATAAGGACATAGAAAGAAGGTAGTGTAGTTAGGGTTAGGAGTTATGTAACCCACCTTAAGCAAGCTCCAAGCTCCAATCTCCAAGCTCCAAGCACCACCAAGGAAGAAGGAGACTCCAAGAAGGATCGGCCACCAAGCTTGTAAGAGAAGAGAGTATGTCGTGCACCAAGGGAGAGGAAGACTAAGGAACTAAAGGGATCCTTAGCAAGGGAAAGAAAAAACATATATAGAAGGGGATGGAGGAGAAACCAAAGCAAGGTGTTGCCCACCTAGGGACACTTGTCCATGTGCAAAAACCACCACTCTAGCATGTCTTAAACACATGTCTAAGGCCATTGCCACATGCAAGCATCAAGCATCAAGTGTCCACTAGTGGTGACACAAACGAGGTCAAAGATGGTCAAAGGTCCATGGGCGACACACCTGGATGATACACCACCACCACCACCATGGGCGAGTACATCCTGGGTGACACAAGCACCCTCTTGCCCGACACAAGGTTCAACCAAGGAAAGACAAGGCACCACAAGGCCCAACAAGCTCAACCAGGACCAAAGGAACTCAAGAAATGAGCCCAAACCTTCCTCTCTACTCTAGAGGAAACAAGGAGAGGGAGGAACACCTCACAAGGTGACAAACTTGCTCACAAACCCTAGACTTAGGTTAATTGCAAGTAGCACCTCCAACTCTCAACAAAGCACAACCAAAACCTAATCACCACTAAAGGTGATTAGTAAGCAACTAAGCATCAGGGTTAAGCAAAGCAAACAGGGTAAACCCTAAACGGAGGTCAGGGTCCTTACAAGATAACCCCCTACAAAGGGATTTCGTCCCCGAAATCCAAAGAGAAAAGTGAGGGATACTTCCTCCTCATCTCTTCCTCAAGCTCCCATGTGGCTTCCTCAATGCCACGATGATGCCAAAGAACCTTCACAAGAACCAGGTCCTTCCTCTTCAGCTTCTTAACCCTTCTGTCAGGGATCGCCACAGGAACTTCCTCGTAGGTCACATCTTCATCAAGCTCAACTTCAACTGGCTGTATCACTATTCCTAAATCTGGATGACTTTTCTTCAACATACTGACATGGAACACTGGATGTAACCTGTGCAACTCTGGTGGCAACTCTAACTCGTAAGTTACCTTGCCAACACGTGCTATGACTGGGTAAGGCCCCATATATCTAGGTGCTATCTTACCCTTCCGGCCAAACCTTAGCACACCTTTCCATGGTGAGACTTTAAGATACACTTTGTCTCCTACCTGGAACTCCAAAGGTCGTCGACAATTGTCTGCGTAAGACTTCTTCCTGTCCTGTGCCACTTTCAATTGTTGCTGTATCACTTTGATCTTTTCTATTGTCTGCTGCACTAACTCAGGACCCAAAAACTGATATTCACCAGACTCATACCAACACAAAGGAGATCTGCACTTCCTGCCATACAAGGCCTCATAAGGAGCCATGTCAATGCTCCGCTGATAACTGTTGTTGTAGGCAAACTCTATCAGACTGAGATGCACGTCCCAACTGCCTAGGAACTGCAAGACACAAGCTCAAAGGAGATCTTCTAAAGTCTGAATAGTCCTCTCAGACTGTCCATCGGTCTGCGGGTGGAAGGCGGTACTAAACCTCAACTGTGTTCCCAACGCTTTGTGCAACTGTTCCCAGAAACGACTCGTGAACTGAGGACCTATGTTAGAAACTATCGTCACTAGCACACCATGCAAACGTACTATCTCATCCACATATACTCGAGCAAGCTTCTCAGCTGTATACGTTGTCTTTATTGGTATGAAATGGGCAGACTTCGTCAATTTGTCCACTATTACCCAAATGGAATCATGATTCCTAGTTGTCCTGGGTAGACCAACTACGAAATCCATGATTATATGATCCCATTTCCACTGTGGTATCGGTAGGGGTTGCAATGTACCTGCCGGCTTCTGATGTTCAGCCTTGACTTGCTGACATACCACACATCTAGCCACGAACTCAACTACATCTTTCTTCAAACCGGGCCACCAATACAAGTCCTTCAGACTATGATACATCTTGGTGACACCTGGATGCATAGCATACATTGACGTGTGTGCTTACTCAAGTACTAACTTCCTCAAATCATCAACATCGGGGACCACCATCCTATCACAATAGCAAACTAGCCCATCCTCAGACTCATGGAACCCATCATGCTTTTCGCTGCCGAACTCAAATCTGATCAACTGTACTGTATCATCTGCTTGCTGTGCATCTTTGATCTGCTGTCTCAGCGTTGGCTTGACTTGCATATGTGCTAAAAGTCTAGCTAACAAGGAAACTTCCATTTGCACATTCATCTGTCGCAAGGAAACAAACATATCCCGTCTATGGCATACCAGGGAACTCAACTGTGCCTTCTTCGAAGAAACAGAAGAAGACTTTTGACTAAGCGCATCAGCTACCACATTAGTCTTACCAGGATGATACTCGATAGTGCAGTCATAGTCATTGATTAACTCCATCCATCGGCGCTGTCGCATGTTTAACTCATGTTGTGAAAAAATGTACTTTAGATTCTTATGATTTGTAAATATCTGACACACTTCCCCGTAAAGATAGTGTCTCCAAATATTTAACGCATGAACCACTGCTGCCAACTCCAAATCATGAGTCAGATAGTTCTCCTCATGTTTCTTAAGTTGTCACGAAACAAAAGAAACAACATGATCTTCCTGCATCAACACACAACCTAAACCTTTCTTGGAAGCATCACAGAAAACAACATAGCCCTTCCAAGGCTCTGGCAGCATTAGCACTGGAGCACTAGTAAGATTCTCCTTCAAACTTTGTAAAGCTTGCTGACAACGATCATCCCAAACATAAGGTACATCCTTTTTAGTCAACTTTGTCATTGGTAACACAATCGCACTGAAGTCCTTAATAAACCTCCAGTAGTATCCTGCTAAACCTAGGAAACTACAAACTTCTGTCGGTGTCTTTGGTTGCTCCCAATCTGCAATGGACTCCACCTTCTTCGGATCTACTTTGACTCCTTCAGAAGATATCACATGACCCAAGAAAGTCACTTCTTCCAACCAGAACTCACACTTACTGAATTTGGCATACAACTGATGTTGGCAAAGAAGAGTCAATGCTAGACGAAGATGTCGCTCATGCTCTTGCTTGTCCTGACTATAGATCAAGATGTCATCTATAGATACTATAACAAACTGATCTAAGAACGGACGAAACACTCTGTTTATCAAATCCATGAAAGCAGTAGGTGCATTGGTTAGCCCAAACGGCATAACCATGAACTCAAAGTGACCATACCTTGTCCTAAAAGCTGACTTGGGTATGTCATCTGCCTTAGTCATCAACTGATGATATACGGACCGTAGATCGACCTTTGAGAACACTGTAGCACCACACAACTGATCGAATAGATCATCTATCCTCGATAATGGGTACTTGTTCTTGATCGTGACCTTGTTCAACTGCCGGTAGTCTATACATAGCCGCATCGATCCGTCCTTCTTCTTGACGAACAACACTGGAGCACCCCAAGGCGACATACTCGGTCAGATGAAACCCTTCTCCAACAACTCTTGCAACTGCTTCTTAAGCTCTACCATCTCTACTGGAGCCATCCTATACGATGTCTATGTGACTGGCTACGTTCCTGGTACCAGATTGATCTCGAAATCAATTTCTCGGGGTGGAGGAACACCAGGAAACTCATCAGGAAACACATCGGCAAACTCTCAGACAACCGACACTTCCTTGAGACTAGGACCCTTTGCCTTGGTAGTCACAACGGAATCCACAACGTGAGCTAAGAACTCCTCACATCCTTATCGTAGCAACTTCTCTGCCACCATAGCTGATACTAGACACGTCGGAAGGATCATCCTGTATCCTTGGAAGATCCACTGCCTACCGCCATCATCGTCAAATACTGCCTGCTTGGAACCACAGTCCAAAACAACCTTATACTTCTCTAACGTATCCATCCCAAGGATAATGTCAAAACCATGTATATCAAGTGGTATAAGATCCACTTGTATGTTGTGTCTCAAAAAAGATAAGACACAAGATGGACACTCTTCTCGAAGCATCGAGGAACCATCAAGAGGGGTTTCTAACAACAAGCTATCCTTCTTACAGCTAACATGTAAATGACAGTTTTCAAGCATACTATAGGTGATAAAAGAGTGTGTAGCACATGGGTCAACCAAAACAAATATAAAGCAAGAAGAAGACATATCAGAATGAAATAACTCCATCTGACCTGTCACTACTCACGGGTTGACTATCGCCTCCGACTGACTCATAGCATAGAATCGAGCCGTTGCTTGCTGTCCACGCCCTCTGCTTCCTTGAGCAGACGATCTCGCTTGAGATGCTTGACCGCATCCTCATCCTCTGCTGCCACTGGGCCACTGTCCGTCTAACCCTTGATGATTCTGCCTCAGCTGCTGCATCACTTCAACATCCCTACTCGGGCAGTTTAACTTGAAATGCCCGGTCTGACCACACAGATGGCATACCCTATCATCGAACCGTGGCCTAAATGGCCCTATCACTGCCAATGAATCTGTACTATGTGCCTTTGACAGAGAAGAAACATATCCTCTTCACTTACTCAGAGACCACTGCGACGGTGCACTGGAACCTCTCATTATTGAAGGTGTTGAAAACCTGGGCTTCTTGAAGCCACTAAACCTTTATCCCTGGAACTGAGCAGGCATTTTGTGAGACATAGATTATCTTTTCTCCCTTACCGACCGTTCGATCCTCCAGACAGATTCCACAAACATAGCAAACCGTTCTCGGTTCTCTAACATAGAAGCAGGTGTTGTCAGCTCAGCACTCAGACCCTTCTCAAAGCGTCTGATCCGTTCTTCATCTGTCACCACCATGTGAGGAAAAAACCTCAACAGGTCCATGAACTTGGCCTTGTACTCGGTGATGTTCATCGTTCCTTGGCGTAAATGCTCAAACTAGCTGATCTTCTCATCCAGGTACGTCTTCGGAAAGTATCTGCTGACGAACTCATGCCGGAAAACCTCCTAACCGATCACCTCACCAGGTCGCTTCTCCTCCTCGATGGTCCACTAGTGACCAGCACTACCTTTCAGAAGGTAGACATCATGCTTTACTTTGTCTGCTTCGGGGATGTTGAGGATCCAGAAAGCCTTCTCAAGACTTGTCAACCACAGATCTACATCCGCTGGATCAACCGTTGCAGCATAATTCGAAGCTCCAACTCGGCGAAGCCGCTCAAAGGTCTTCCCAATACCCGATGTTTCACCATGGGGAGCTTGTGCTCTCGGCGGAGGCACTGACAATCTTTCTACCATGAGATTCATCGTAGCCATCATCTGCCCCATAAGCTATTGATAGGCAAGATGTTCAAGAATGGTCGGGTCAGGTTGGGGAACCTCAGGCACCCGATCTTCATGTGCCTACCCTATAGCTCCATCAACAGATGCAACATCATTGTTCTCAGCAGCATGTTCTTCATGGTTTCTAGACATCTTGGCTTTTCTTCCGATGAGGGCAGAAGATGATTGTAAGAAAATCTGGAAAACTCACAAGAACAGTCACAACCTAGTCCTAAATCCCTATAGACTCAGAGAACCTAGGGCTCTGATACCAAACTTGTGGCAACACATCCCACTATCACACAGACAATGAGGTGTTACGTGAAAACGTGCGGAAATCACCATAACCCCAGATTATAAAAAACATGGGTTAATTAAAACCGATTGCGGAAAGTAGATAAACTGAGAAACTATTACATTTAAGTCCTCATCCTGCAAGGAAACCAGTTATATAAACATATACAAGATCTTGATATGTTTCCCCATCTTAGAGGAACAACTGTCTAACCATCACATGAGTTCATCACCTGCTTATATGTACATAAAGCCCCACATCCGGCCAACAGTAGGATATACAAAACATCAACAACTATACATCATGAAATAACATCAAAACACCTCCAAGGACCTAAGAGTACATGGATGACTCTAAGACTCTACTACAAGACAACCAAAACAACAGCATATCCATCACTTGCCTTCTACTACTCGTCTTGCTGCTCGACCGCAACTCAGCGACCACCACCACGTCTAGCTCAAACACCTAAAAAGGGTGTAAACCAGTGGGGTGAGACACACAGTCCCAGCGAGAAACATAACTCCCCACCAAAACTACAAAACCTCAGAAAGATAAAGCAACAACAGTCGATAACTGATAAGGGTATAACAAGAGCAGTTTATAAAGTAAAACTATTCATATCGTCAAGCTTACCAGATGTATGGAAGGCATATACTCAAGTATTTCTTTATGGAACATGATTAACAAGATAAGATTTATAAGGTCTTACCTCATAACCTGAGGAACATATAAGTAACTGTGAGATGTAACAAGATTAACTACAAGCAAGGCCTTAACCAATGTTCTGTGTTTTGCCTTAAGCAGTAAATACTATTCGACTGGATTGGATATTCTTATGCCCTGAGGAAGTGAGCCGTACCGCCCAAATCCAACCAACGGCTACGAAACCCAGAGCCGGTGCCATACAAGGTCAATGGAAGAGACAGACTCCACGACCTCCCACCTGATGGTTAGTGCACGAGAACCAAAGAAGGACCGCAATATCGTGCTTAAGTGGCCTCAGCCACATGGTCAGGCTACCCTCTGCCTAGCCCGCCTCGGAACAGGTATCGGCGCTAGTGAAACTGAGCCACAGGCCTGTTCACCGTGCTCTGAGCCATGAATGCATTCATGCTCCCATATCTCATATCCTGAGCCATGGGCCTGTTCACCATGCTCTTCACATACTGAGCTACGGGCCTGAATCCGCACTCTGGAGTCTACAACCGAAGTTGTACTCATACCTCCTCACTTTAGGATAGGAGAAACCTTGCATACTCAACAATATGCGCTCCGGGTTAACCCGCAGGAGAACCCGTTTCACCATCACCGGCTCCAGACGATGATGGATTTATGGCCAGGGCAACTACATGATATATTCCACTGTGATTAATTAATATCTTTTATGTGGATTGCAAAATTCAACCAAGTTATATAACGTGTAAACTATAACAGAATAAATAGTATGAAACTTAACAGTAAGCTTTCATTGTAGTCAACATCATCCTGATCCATCACAAGGATCCCACATTACATGTTATCACTGGGCCTCTTGCCAATCATCCCGATCCATCTCTAGGATCATCACATTGCCATGGGATATCAATCCCTTATCACATAGTGCCACTGCCTCTCAAGGCTTACATCATCAACATGGGATAGCAATCCCAACCACTTTAGTTAAATACATCATACAAGTTATCTCATTATCAAGAGTAACCATCACAGCAGAGTTACTCAACATATATACCTCATAGCCCTTTACCTGGGTATGCATCTGTATGAGACCTGCATGGTTAGTATACATAATCATCATGAATAACTTAGAAGTTCATATTATCAACATAGTGGTGACATTGATGCTTTATCAATCATGCCTCAACTTGAGATCACAGACATTGATCATATTATTAAGCAAAGCATCTTACATGTTTACCATTGCCCATCATTATTCATAATATCAAAATGATCACATACCTATGTAAAGACATGTAAGTTACATAAATGAGTTCTACCATAATGATTACCATTAAGTATATCAAGGGCCACCATCATGACTAAACGTGATACATACACAAGGTTTAGCATATATGTGGTCTACTATATCGTGCACATCCAGGTTTACTATCAAAACCAAACGTGATGCAAGAACAACATATCAATTTCTATAAGGGACGGGACCCCACACTGAAAGTGGTATCGGGCAGGGAACCCTCCCTAACGCCCGACACTCTACTCATGTCGTCCAAGCAAACCAACACCTATCGTGCAACACTCCGCCGACCATCTAAGGTGTAACAGTCGTTATGCTGCCATCTGATCCAGGCGTGTAGCCCAGTCCAAGCTGTGCAGTAGTGCATTATGCACCTCTGTGTCATGCAACCGCGGCGACGGCCATAACACCTATCACCCAGCAAACTCAAGAGGTGTATCGTGCAACCACCTATTGACCGGCACCCAAAGCATACTGGCCTACCACCTGAAGTGGCACTAGGGTGTCGTGCAATGCTCATCATGTGCCGTGCTGACGGCCGACACACACAGAGAGCTAAGGCTAAGGGGTGATGCTCACCAGCTAGCAACGTTTCTACCAAAATAGTCCATAACGATACCAAGCTGTCACATAAGACTAAAGTGTGACGCCTGACACAACACTACCAACTAGATAACAAGCTCCACACCTCAACGCACAACGACATCAAGCTATGACAAGGTTAAGTGTATCAGGAAGGTTGCTCATAAAGGATGATGCCCGACACACACACAAAGCAGGGACAATTGGTGATGCCCATCACAAGGTCAGGGACCAGGGGGTATCGTCCGTCATAGCCACTACACATATTGTCCAAGGTTCTAGGTTAAGAGGGGTATCAGGTAGCACCTTCCCCAAGATCATAACAGTCAAGAAGCAACTCGACAAGGTCATCATCAACCTCAAGCACAAGGGTACCAAACCCTAATGGATCAAGAGGATGTCTCACCTCTCAACTTAAACGAGAGAGGGGTCTTGCACATCTCTTAACACCAATCGGGCAACACAAGGGCAACCCTAGACGAGGTCCACAACTATCACCAAGCTCACCCTTCAAGTCCATGGTGAGAGGAGGGTGTTGCTCAAGCTACTAGAACACAAGCTCACCTCTCAACTTAAACGAGAGAGGGGTGTTGCTCATGATACTAGAACTCAAGCTCACTCCTCAAGACCTAGGAGAGAAGGGAGTATTGCTCACCAAGAAACCCTAGAACACATGGTTCGGCCAACAAGAACAACTTAAGCAAGGAACTAACTAGAAACATATAAGGACATAGAAAGAAGGTATTTTAGTTAGGGTTAGGAGTTATGTAACTCGCCTTAAGCAAGCTCCAAGCTCCAAGCTCGAAGCACCACCAAGGAAGAAGGAGACTCCAAGAAGGATCAGCCACCAAGCTTGTAAGAGAAGAGAGTGTGTCGTGCACCAAGGGAGAGGAAGACTAAGGAACTAAAGGGATCCTTAGCAAGGGAAAGGAAACACATATATAGAAGGGGATGGAGGATAAACCAAAGCAAAGCAAAGCAAGGTGTTGCCCACCTAGAGACACTTGTCCATGTGCAAAAACCACCACTCTAGCATGTCTTAAACACATGTCTAAGGCCATTGCCACATGCAAGCATCAAGCACCAAGTGTCCACTAGTGGTGACACAAACGAGGTCAAAGATGGTCAAAGGTCCATGGGCGACACACCTAGACGTTACACCACCACCACCACCACCATGGGCAACACAAGCACCCTCTTGCCCGACACAAGGTTCAACCAAGCAAAGAAAAGGCACCACAAGGCCCAACAAGCTCAACCAGGCCCAAAGGAACTCAAGCAACGAGTCCAAACCTTCCTCTCTACTCTAGAGGAAACAAGGAGAGGGAGGAACACCTCACAAGGTGACAAACTTGCTCACAAACCCTAGACTTGGGTTAATTGCAAGTAGCACCTCCAGCTCTCAACAAAGCACAATCAAACCCTAATCACCACTAAAGGTGATTAGCAAGAAACTAAGCATCAGGGTTAAGCAAAGCAAATAGGGTAAACCCTAAATGGAGGTCAGGGTCCTTACATGAATGATAATTGAATTGACTACTAAAGTATTTAGGTATTCAATTCAAGCAACAAATCAGCTGACTGAACTCCCAACCGACTGGTACAAGTGTTGAAGCAACTACCTGGAGTGTAAGGTTGATAAGAAATTGAATTTTCAGAGTTCTTCCTAAACTGGGGAGTCAACCAACCAATTCACTTAGTGAACTAACCGACTCAAGTCACCAACTGACCGGTTGGGGTCATGAGACGACCAGTTCACAAGAGGGAGACACCCAGTTCATGGAGAAATTCAATTGCATCATGAATTAGTGATGACATCATGTTGTGCATTAATTGAATTCGAATTGCCAATTCACATGCGATTGGGTAACATGGCAAAATGACTGGTTCATTGAATGAACCAATCCACTCACATGTGAACTGATCAACTCACTTGTGAACCATCTGATTTTCCACTCACATGTTGTGAATTTTGTGATATTCTAGTCTCTTCCACTGCCACAGAGATTGTGAACCCTAATCCTAAGCCCTCCTATAAATATAGGGATATTGGGGGCTTTTCAGACACATTAGTTGCCTCTAACAATTGTTTGTCTTCTCTTGTTTTGGTAACTGAGAGAAGCTGAGCAAGTCCTATCTGATAAAGGAAGGGAAAGTAAGGGAGAACAATTGTGGGTGTGGTGACTAGTACACCAATGGGAGGGACAAATCCTTCATGTCCGTTCTAGTAGAATGATAGGAGTTCTAGGTGGTTTTCTAGGTCTTCCATAGAGGTGAGGTGGACTTTTCTAGTTGCTAGGTGGACAGTGTAAGCCTATAGTCCATGGAGGAGATATTGTAGATGCCATCTGAGTCTGCTGTCTGTGGTGAAGACCAGGACTTGCACAAATGTCGTCCAAGTGCAACTAGGAGTGCATGGCTACTTCAACGAGTTATAGTCACTGCTCTTTCTTTAGGACCATGTATGAACTTGTTAAACCATCCTTTCCATTACATAGTTGTTAACTCGATCCGCTAGTTTAATGGGAAATATGGCAGTACAATTTTTGTTTCCGCTGCCTATTCTGTAGCCATATTTCCCAACAGTGGTATCAGAGACACGCCAATTTACAATGTTTTGGGATAATCTATATGATCTGACTTTTGGTTTTCTATAGTTTATTTATTACATACAATGAGAAAACTTAAACTACTTAATGTGCAAATATGAAAGGCCACATATAATCCCAAACATGTGTATATATATATATATATATATATATATATATATATAAATATATAAATATATATATATGTGTGTGTGCGCACGTGTGTGTGTATGTGTATATATATATATATATATATATATATAAATTTACACACGTAGTCCTAAAAGTGAGTTTTTATGGTGGATATGTAGCGTGGTTATGGCCTACAACCTAAATATCTATGCATGGTGGTTGTATTTTTGTTTGCTATTATACAAGTCTCTACCTTCTTCTTCCCAATGTAAAAATATTGTTCTTTCCTACCTTTGCTCTCATCAAACGTAACTCGAGGTTTCTCTTTACTACGTAATAAGTTTAACAACAATAGGATAGTTTCTTTTATTACAATGAAAAAGATGATGATCAACCTCGGGTGAGTCAACCGTTTCATGTGACGAGCCGACCGACTGAAGAACCAAGGAGGGTAGGTCATAGAAGGAGCGAACTGACCGACTGGTGGGTCCAACCGATCGTTTGTAGGTGTCTAGACATCGATGAGATAGGAGGCCATACTATCATTTCTAAGGGCCAACCGACCAGCCAAGAGCAACCTAGATTGGCAAGCACAAATCTACAACAACAATAGGTTCTTGCACGTGATGTAGACCTAGGTGGTAGTAATTCTTTATAGCTCCAAGAAATTATAGTAGTATGGACATAACCATCACTTTTTGTTTTATATTGCATGTTTACATTGTGGAATGTAGCATGTATATGATACATACTATATGTATGTGGTGATTGGATAAAGTATATATATATATATACAAACTCCCATAAATAAAAGATCAAGTCTTAGACAATTTCCATTAGTGACACACATGAAAATCTTGATAAAAAAGTGTGGGCACCCCAAGAGTGATGCACTATCTATCTCGCAGAAGTGTGATGGTAATAATGTGGGCCTGTCAAGTGGGGTGCATTATTATCGTGTCGACTTTTGGGTTGGGATTAACTGAGTGACCTTAATGAGATTGAGCACCAGAGGCATACATATGCCCATGGCAAAGAGTTGTTCATATCATCTATCCAAGAATTGCATTAGATGTAATTGACAAATGTTGTCTACTTTAATAATTGACTGTGGATGCTGGCGTTGTCTGGGTAATAGATGAATTATTTTAAATCTTGGATCACTAGAAGATTATATGCTATAATCTTAGAAATTGATATGTGAGGGCTATCATTTTGAGTAAAATAGTGAGAGCGTCAGTTAATTAAAGACCTAATAAACATCGTCAAATTATAATAAAATTAAAAATGAGTTTTTAACAAAATTCCAAATTCTTTTGTAGAATACAATGGTAACAAATAACATCAATTTTTCTCTACAATCAGTTCTTGAGAAGGACAAGTTAAATGGGAATAACTTCCATGAATATTTTAAGACTATGAGAATCATTGTCACACAAGAGTGCAACTCTATGTCCTGGAGATACCAGAGCCAGATGAACCCCTTCCCAATGCACCTAAGGCTGATAGGGATGCTTACAAGAAGAATACTGAAGATGTCGTTGATGTCAAATATCTGATGCTATGCGCCAAGAAAGAGTCGTAAAGGCATCATGAGAACATGAATGTTATTGAGATGGTTACTCATCTTAAGAACATGTTCCAAGATCAGGCAAGACATGAGAGGTATGATGTCTCTAAGGTACTATTTAAATGCAACATGGTAGAAGGAGATCCAGTAGGTCCTCATGTGCTCAAGCTCATTGGGTATGTGGAGAACCTATCTAGACTGGGATTCCCCTTGGGTCAATATTTGATCACTGATGTGATTCTGCAATCTCTGCCAGAATCATACAGTTAATTTGTCATAAACTACAACATGAATGACTTTGACAAGCCGTTAACAAAGTTACTAGGCAGGTTAAGAGCAACTGAGACACAAATGAAGAAAGATAATCCCAATTCTATGATTATAATTAGCAAGAAAAAGGGAAAGTCTAAAGGCAAAGGCAAAGCTAACAAGAGTTCTAAAGCTATCCAGAAACTCAAGTCTTCAAATCCCAAGGAAAAGGGAGGAATAAAGAAGGGAGGTAAATGTCATCACTGCCACCAGACAGGACACTGAAAGAGGAATTGCCCCCTCTAGTTGGAGGAACTAAAGAAGAATAAGGAGGAGATAGAGATCTCCACTTCAAGTATATACATTATAAGATAATTCTAAATGACTTCTTCATTGGTAAGTGATACCAGATATAGATCTGACATACGTTGATGTGCATGATCTGACAAGAAGTAAAGCCTTTTGTGGAAGGAAAAGGATGAAATGCAAAAGCAAGAGCTACTGAAGCTACATTATACATTTAGAATTTATCTTAGCCCTTTGGGCATGTAATAGAATTAGTTGAACTGCTATTTCATTATGCCAAAAATAGAAACATTTCACTTTATGCATCTTGTATGATAAGGATGATTATAAATAAAGGGTTGTTAATGATTCCATTTCAAAGATGTGATCTTGTATGGAAATGCCCCAAACATTTACTGATCTTTATATGAAAGGATACAAAGATGAATGTTTGTAACGTAAATACCTAAAAAATTATAATTGAGAACTCAAACAATTAACACCATTCTCATCTAGATCACATATATGAGAAATGCATTACTAAAATCCATAATGATGTTTATCTAGACTCTTTTGGTTATTGAACCAACTAGATACATGCATGTTTCATTGATGAGCCACATGACAAACCACCTCTCACTAAGTGTACTAGACAAAGCAAGCATTCTATTAGGCCTTATACATGTAGATGTATGACGATCTTATAGAATAAATGCTATAAATAGTTGTTTGTACTTTATTATATTCACTGATGAGATTAGTTGAAATAGGGTTTGTATTTGATGAAATACAAACATGAATCTCTTGAAGTGTTCAAGGAGACCATAAATGAAGTGTAATTTGATAAAAATATTAAGAAACTTTGATATGAACAAATGTTTAAATACTTTACATCAATAGTTTGAGGACCTTGTGGATAGACTGTGATAGTGTATCACATGTCAAATCCACCTAAAACATGATGATGTATCAAAAATAAGGAGTTACATCCTAATAGATAATGATGTGACTATAATTTAATCTAATCATCTAATCTCCTCACAAGTATATACTTTACACTAAACAATGTACCGTCTAAAAATGGTTTAAAAGACATCATATGAAGTATGATATCAGAATGTCCTGATATGTCCTAAGGATTGAAACAAATCTAAAGAAAGTAGTTTCTTAAAAGGTTTATTCACACACCATAATTGTTGTATACTACATCTAACCCTAATCCAACAACAAAATGTTTGTTTCTAGGATAACTGAGTTCCAAAAGAATTAGTGGGAGTAAAAGTAGAACTTGAAAGTTTCAAGGTCAACAAGGAGGTACAATGGAATAAAGAGAATCACAAATTGTTGTGGAATCTCAAGTTCCTTACGTAACATAGAACTCATAGTTCTAGTAAGAACATATCTCATACTTAAAGATTGTGAATCTTATAACTCAAATAAATTATGAGTTGGTTATAAGATGATGAGCCAACAAATAAACTAGAAGCTATTGAGATCCATAATATGAGAAATGGCTTAAAGCCATTAAGGAGTCCATTTTAACTAACAAGGCATGACCTTGGTAGTACTACCTAAAGGGGTAAAACCCAAAGAGAGAAGTTAGATTTTCATTGGGAAGACAAACATGGATAACCTAAGGGGACAAATTGGTTGGGAATGTTTTCAAATCAGTTCAAATTATTGAACATGAAGAAATTCCTTTACTAGTCATCATGCTTGTTGTTCGCATCTAGTATAGACTATGAGATGTGGCATATGAAGACTAAAAACTCATTCCTTAAAAGTAATATATGAAAGATGTGTACGTGACAAAACCTAAAGGTTTTATAATTTGGGTTCCAACGGTAGATGAGCACAATTTATGTTGATCGAGTCACGTGCAACTTCTATTAGAAAGGTTCTCTTGAGTCAGTTGGTGAACATATGGGTTCCAACAATAGATGAGTGCAGGACTTCCATTGGAAGATGACCATTCATAATTGAGCACTGTGTTTCCATTGGAATATGACCTTTAGTGGGCAAGTAGTGATTTCTGTTGGTAGACAACAATTCATCAGATGATGAGTGTTGGGTTCACATCAATTGTCAACCGATAAAAGGGTAGAATTAGCAAACTTGTGTGATTTTATGAAGATGAAAACCCACCCACAAGAGTTCTATTGGTGTATGTCATAGGGTATGTACCTATGAAGGATCAACCAAGGTAATCATCAACTGATGAAGTGATAGATCAATATAAATATGGTCCATTTATCAAAAATTTCTTGTACCCACTATTCTATTCATAGTAGCACATCTCCTATGCTAGTACATAAGTTATGAATCTCAAACATGCCTTGAAAACAACGGGTTTGGATCACATTCCTACAAATTAACATAAAATTCGAGAAACCTAAATGCAAGCTAGTTCTAAAGTAAAATGATGGAAAAAAAATCAAAATTAATCTAAAAATACAACTCAAACTAGGATGAATATGCATTCATCACTTTCAATGGATAAAGAATTAAAATATATTATAAATATGAAGTGTGAACCAAGATATTTTAATTGTAGCTCTCTGACCTATAGATAGAGGGTTAATATAAAAAGAGTTAATCTAATGACTTTAAATTAGTGCTTCTTGGGATGCAGCCCAAGACCTTTCTGATCTATCCATTTTTACTTTCTCATATCTATAATATTAAATTTGTAGTTTTACAGTTTATGCCTTTATTTGTTAAGAATTTCAATACATAATGGTTTCTATAGAAATATTTTTTTGCAAATTTTTGCATAGTAGAATGAAATTTTACTTATTTTTCCAAGAAAAAATGATGACCCAGTGTGACACATACTTATCATCGGTTATCAATAAAGTCTAGAAATTGATAAAATTATCATCGAATGGTATCTTCACTATTTAATGAAGATGAAACTCTCATGAATTGCTTATCTCATTACTTTAGAGATTCCAATAGTTTACAAGAACAAAAACCTCATAGGTCTCTATTCAATTGATGATTCAACAACCAACATACTAGTAGGGGGCCACGACCTACAAGCATATATAAAATCCATGAGATGATTATTGGGAAATATGGCTATAGAATAGGCAGTGAAAACAAAAAAACTACTACCATATTCTCCATTAAACTAGTTGATCGCGTTAATAACTATGTAATAGAAAGGATGGTTTAATGAGTTCATGCCTAGTCCTAGAGCAAGTCTAGCATCTATAACTTGTTTTAGTAGTCGTACACTCCTAGTTGAACTTGGACGACATCTATGTAGCTCCTAGTCTTCACCACAGACAATAGACTCAAATGACTCTGCACCAACTCCTTCACAGACTGTAGGCTAACGTTGTCCTCCTAGCAACGAAAAAAGGCCACATTGCCTCTATGGAACTCCACATGGACCACCTAGAACTCATGTCGTTCTACCACAATGGATAGGAAGGAGTTGTCCCTTTTGTTGGTGTACTAGTCACCAACTTACTCTCCCGCTATTGTTCTCCTTTATTTTCCCTCCCTTTATCAGGTAGGACTTGCTCAGGTACTCTCGGGTGCCACAAACAAAGAAGACAAACAATTGTCAGAGGCAGTTGATGTGTTTGAGAAGCCCCCAATGCCCCTCTATTTATAGGAGGGGTTAGGGTCAAGGTTCTTAGTTTGTGTGGGAGTGGAAGGGATCAGAATATCACAAAATTTTCAACCACTCAATGGTGAACCGATTGGTTCGCAAGCGAGCCAGTCAGTTCACATGCGATTTGGTCTATTCGCTCCGCAGACTGGTCATTTTGCCATGTTTCGCAATCACATATGAATTGACAATTTGCATCCAAATAATGCACAACATGATGTCAACACTAATCCTTGATGCAATCAAATTTCTCCAAGAACTGGGTGTCTCACCCTTGTGAGTCAGTCATCTCATGACCCCAACCGGTCGGTTGGTGACCTGGATGGTCAGATCACTAAGTGAACCGATCACTTTGCTCCCTAGTTCAGGCAGAACTCAGCCAATTCAATTTCTCAATAACCTGACACTCCAAACGGTCATTTCAACACTTGAGCCAGTCAGTAGGGAGTTCTATCAGCTGATTTGTTTCTTGAATTGAATACATGAACACTTTAGTAATCAATTAAGTTATCATTCATGATTAAACTCCTCTTCTAAATGAATTCCTATGTGTGTGACCATATAGGTCCCATATCACGTTAACAATGAATGTCCATAATTAGTTTATGACCACAAGCAAAGAGTGGTGCTTAGTCACACATTAGTGCTATCCAAGTGAATGGAAAGTTAGAGAACCCTTCAACCTACAATCTATGTAAGGTGTTATAGTGATTGTATAATTACTTTGTCTTTGATATCTGGAATGAACTTGAGGTATGGAATCCTCATCCTCTCAATGTTCAATCCATGTTCCTTGAACCTAGAGCAGGATGTCTGAGATACATGTGACATTAATATCATATATTGATTCACATGTGCATGCACATGAGTTTCTCAGCATCGCTTATCAAGTGGGTAGGATATCAAGATCTAGTATGAGGGAGAAATCCCATCTACATCACTCACAGTCAATCCCCATGTGTCATATTTATCCAATCATAACTGTTATAGCAATCCTTATTCAGGATTACGTTGGATGATATCAAAGTATATCGAATGACATGTGATGAGTGTAGTGACTTCAGATCTAAGAACCACAATCACCACCTTCATTGTGTCATATGACAATGAACACCATTTATGGTTTCCATGTATCACTCTCAAGGTGGGTCTATCTGATACATTGTTCTCTAATAAGTATCTATGTGTTGGGTTTGATATACCATATCATGACTGATGAGATTTTGTCCATCAACCAACACACACTATAGTCTTGTGTTATTGTTGTCTATTTGCCTTCCACAGTAACATATGACTAGGGACATGATAAGAATGTACATGTTCTTAACATCTGTATGATCTCATTGTTCAAGTCACATACTTAAAAACATATGTCATTCTCTAGACTTTCATTATGTTTCCTCATTATCTCATAACTGATTGAAATAAAATGAATTGAAAGATTTCCTTTATTATTAGTAATCAAATCATTTATGTAATATGCCATCACCAATCACCATATGATTGGCTCTCTAGGCATACATACCAACAGACTCCCACTTGCACTTAGATCCAATCACCCACAAATCTCATTCTTAGTGATCTAAAGATGTCCATCATGTTTTTGTTGAGCAAGTTCTAATCCAGCGGGTTAGCAACATTTTGCTATAGTCGGTATATTGCATGTTTCTTATCTCTTCATTGTATGATCTCTCATATGAGATGGAATTTCCGTAATATGCTATCGAATATTCCTTGCCTAACTAGTAGCTCCACTGTTGTCATAGTATTTATACTGTGACATCAATGGTTGGAACATCTTTAAGTTCATCCATATGAACTTCCAGATCCATGTAGTATCCTCTCTTGTGGACATAACACCAGGATACTCGTCTTCTATTGTAGAATTGAATCAATGGTATGTAGTTTGGAACCCCTCCAACTTACAACTCTTTTCTTAAAATTAAACATATTTTATATTCTGATCATTCTTTGTCATTTTGGAAGCTTGCTATGATACCCTTAATACATGTTATATGTTGATGTTTGCTCTTAATATGATATAAACCCTAATATGATTAATACATGCAACATAGGGTTAACATGGGAACATAATCATATGTAATCAAGTGATCAGATTATGTATACTAATATGGAATATAAGATCAGTAATATAATCCCAAGAATATAATACAAGTAACAATGAAAATATCCAAATGAGTAAGCAAACCCTAAAATGAACACGATTAGGGTGAAGATGAAATGCAATATGATAAGAATCCGATGATGGTACATGATCTTGTATTAATTAGGTTTGACCAAGGATATAGTTGACATGAGGGATATCTGATGATTAGGTTTGTTCTTGACCAAGGTACGCCATTACCTCTTACTTGGCTTATTATACAATATGCTTGTGTTATATGCATAGTAAAATACTTGGCATATGGTATTGGATGAAATGATTGCTCTTGTATAATATGTTGTTTGATTTTCTGTACTTATTGTTATGAACACATGAAACATAATATATCCTTTCCATTATATCCAAGCACTTCAACTCTTTGGTAGCAAAGTGCTGGAAAAGAAGTACTTCAACTCTTTGGTAGTAAAGTACTTGGAAGTGATCCAACTCTTTGGTAGTAGATCACATTGTGAAATGATCCAACTCTTTGGTAGTAGATCATAAAGGCCTTAATGCATTCAACTCGTAGGTAGTAAATGCATGGATGAAATGGAAAATATGCCTAAAAGACATGTGTTCTCTTTTGTTAATAAACATTCTTGTTCAAGTACGCTTTTCTTATATTCTTCTGTTACTGCCAAGTATTAGTTTTAACTTTTTCCAAGATATAATGAGAGGTATATAAAAGACACGTAGGTGTACTCAGTACAATATTCTTGAATATTGTGCTGACGTGTACCGTATGTAATCTTTAGTTTAGGTTGTGGTTATGCTCTTGAAGATCCAAGATAGTTGAGAGTTGTGTGGCGAGCTGATGTACAGGTGGACCTGTTGTCTTAAGATCCTGTTGTTTTAGGATGTAGTACATGTATATGTAGAAGTTTGTTGTTCAATATGTAATATCAAATGTTGTAACAATTCATGTTGTAATTATATGTTGAATGGTGAACATGTGTTGTATGGTTTTATTATTGTTCATGTACATGTGCTACTGATTGTTTCCTTCTGACTCCCTTGATTTTCTCTTTCTTAGCCTAATGTGGGATGTTTAAATTGGGATTCTCGCTGAGGTGAGGGTTTCAATTTGGACGTCACATATCAGATTAAGTTTTAGAAAATCTGGGGACGTCACAGGTGGTATCAGAGCATGAACAATAGTAAAGCCTGACATTTGCTCATTATGCAACTCAAAACTAAAGAATCTTGAACTTAATAATATTTAGGGTTAGATTAGTCGTCTTTTAGAGACTAGATCTGACCTAGCCTCTAGGTTAGCACCTAGATGTTTGAGAACTATGTCTAGACTGGTGCTTGTTGAGTAGCAAGTCCTTAGATGTCATTCTTTCCTTGTAGTGCAGTGGTATGGGACGTTGCACTATTTGGAAATGACAAGCAATAAGGGAAGAGAAACCCTAGACATGTGCTTGTTGTCTAGAGTAGCTACACTAGTCTACACCATGTTCTCACCCCTTTCCTTAGTTTTCATGACACTGTACTCTCTACAATGTGTGGGACACTCGTTTTCTAGATTTGGTTTTTGATTCCAATCAGATCGAACCTTGACAGTTTTCTCTGATACTTACTTTATTGGAGAAAAACTATATCATATTTTATTATATATATGTATTACAAAAATGTGTCCCCACACATGTACGAGTAGGAGGTGGTCATGCAACCTAAGTGAAAGTGTATGACATCAGTCTAGAAGAGAGAGTAGTTCTAGATTAGATGTCTAGAGCCTTGTTGGAATATATGATAGATGGAATTGATGAAATAAGCTTTGTTATAAGTCTTATATAGATGATATAAGATGGTTTATGGTAATATATGTTTGTCTTTGAGGACTTAAGTTTAGTTTTGAGGATTTTTGATAATTTTTGATGATGCAAGTAACTAGGATTTTATGGGATAAGATGTCTTAAGCTGAGACAAGGTTGTGAGTCAGCATGAGCCTCAAGCTCTTTCACAAAGGAGGACCTCTAGTGTTGGGACCAGTTTTGGGGTTAGCTCAAGAGAGAGTGAGACCCACAGGGAGAAGGTCAGAGAACCTAGACTCCATGATATGAGAAATATGAGATATGTGATGTGATATGTCCTAAACTAGACTACTCCTGAGTGATTGAGTTGAGTCGCTTTATGCATGATTCCTATAGTTTTGTTGAACCCTAGATGTCCTTGGGAGGACCAAACCCTAGAGATAGAGAGAGGCTCTTTATATGTGCATATGAACATGAATATGGGTACCTACCATCTGGGTGAGGGAGAGAGCCCAAAACCCTGGAGAAGGTAGCTATGTTAGTTTCTGCGAAGCCTCATGCTCAGGTTGGTGGTTTCTCATATAGGAATCTAGTGGTGTATATAAGAGAGAGAGCTTTGGGTAAGATGTATCATGGGTAGAGACCTATGAAGAAGATGTTGTAGCATGTTTTGGTGTGCTTATGTGGCTAGAGCTTATAAGGTTATCTTTAGTGCCAATGAGGTACACCTGAGAACCCTAGACCGAGAGGGAAGATAAAGTATGTGCATATGAGACACTCATAGAGTTGAGTTAGCTCAGAGAGTCTGAGCATGACACTACCCTCGTGGTATGGGTTATAGGAACCTCATTTGGACTTGTTGATGTATGTTGATAAGCCACTTGTACAAGTTTGTTTAGCACAACCATGGTATAATATATGTAAGGATGTGATCTAATCTCGAGATGTGATCTATAGACATGACATGATGAAAAACCTAGAGATGGTTTAATAAATGGTTAACCATATATATGCAAATAATGATGATAATGTGATAGTGATGGCTAATATAGTGATGAAATCACTAGTAAATGCTTCAGTTTATTATGAGCAATGAAATAAGATCATATGAATAAAACATGTAATATGAGTTGTTAATTTTAGTGCTCTATAAAGATGAAAATGTAGCTTAAAAAAATATCAAAACATAACGATTATGACACCTTGATATGATCTAGATGGATAAAATGGGTTAACTTTAGTTAACTCCCTCCTAAAAGGCATATGTTAATGTTGAACATGTTTTAACAATTATCTCAATAAAATATTGATGACACCTTGATAACGGGTTAACCTCAGTTAATTTCTTTGGAACATGTTGAATAATAATGCATGGGTAAGGATAAATATGCAACCCTAACATGTGAGATATGTAGTGACATAAGCTAAGCTTCTAAACCCTTGGTTGAGCCTTCTATCAAGTGAGGTTTCATCCTAGATGCTCTTGAAACCTCCCAAGAGTGGGTTGGTTATGATCATGGATCTTTGTCTTTGTGGATATGTTGTACATAGAATAGTTCCTACATATGGAAGAATATACTTAGTTTTTCCCTAGAAGTATGAGTATGGCTGACTTTCGAGGACAAAAGTTCTTTTAAGATGTATATGATGTGACAAAGTGGGTTTTTTTTCTTAATTCCGAGGAAGGAATTTCTTTTAAGGTGTGTAGGATGTGATGGAGTGGACTTATGGAATATTTAAATGTTCGATGACATAAGTTATTTTCTCTCATGTTGAGTTATCTTAAGTGTTACAAGTAATTTAGTAAGGTTTGGATGGTGATTGATGTTTATATCATGATTAAGACCCCTATCCTTATTGTCCTTTGGGGAATTTGATTGAATGGTCATACATATGAGTTTAGGGACCAAAATGGATTGGAATGTACCTTGATTTATGATAAAGATGTAGTATAAGTTTCATAATGTTCGGAGGTCTGTGGAAGATGTTATTGAAGTTTGAGTTTTGTGAAATAATACACATAACTGACGGATGATGAGCATATAAGTTGTAGCCTAGTTTTTGGTTTGTTATATTAGTTTCACAGAAAAGTTTGACTCAGCCTTTTTCTCTCATTGAGGAGTGCCACAGATTGTCTATGTAGAAGAAAAATCCAACAATCTAATAGACCATCTGAGAGATCATGGGGAACCACCAGCCAAGCAAGACTCGACTTGCCCCACTTTGTGATCGTGGCTAGACAACGAAACTAACTGGATGCTCAACCTCTCCATGATGAAAGACACTACTAGAGGGTAGTTTGTCTTAGAAAATAGAGAAACTGAGCTACCTCTCCATTGTTCTCCCTATCCATCTATAATAGAGAGGTTCCTAGTAGAGAGGATCTGAGGTTGTTGGTAGTGCAAGGTTATGGCGAGAAGGAAGATCTTCTAGCTGCATAACTCGCCGAAGGAGATTGTTACAGTGGTGCTCTGTAGCCAGAGCCACACTGTGCAACTAGCGTTGGGAGATGCCCAGATCGTAGAGGACACAAAGACTTGGTCCAAAAGAATGGGGCAGGTAGGAGGCACGATGATCTGCAGACTGGAGATTCCATATGCAGTGTGGGTTCTAGGAGGAAGATGCTCTTCTTTTTTGTCCCACCAAAGCAACACTAGTGATGGCATGTTATGGTAGTGAGTCTGAACACAGGGAGGAGAAGGAGAGGTTGGAGCCCGTGGTGGTTCTTGAGAGCATGGGTGAGATTAAGAGCATGGAGGCCGCGACAGTGATGGGTGGAAGTGACCTCACGAAGGTGGAGCACTGGAGCAGACTTGGCCAAGATGATGCCCAGGTCGAGCGGGAGGAGGAGGCGACTGATATCCTAGTGGTGAAGGATCTGTTACAAGCCTCACGCAAGTAAAGGGTGACGCCACAGGCGTCGGGCTACGATGGCGGTGCTACAACCGGACACCCAAGCAGGAGGAGGTGATCGTGAGGCTTTTTGGAATATGCTCATATCAGTTTTTGGAACCTTATATTTAAATATGAGATCGGTATGATACCCTTAATACATGTTATACGTTGATGTTTGCTCTTAATATGATATAAACCCTAATATGATTAATACATGTAACATAGGGTTAACATGGGAACATAATCATATGTAATCAAGTAATCAGATTATGTATACTAATATGGAATATAAGATCAGTAATATAATCCCAAGAATATAATACAAGTAACAATGAAAATATCCAAATGAGTAAGCAAACCCTAAAATGAACACGATTAGGGTGAAGATGAAATGCAATATGATAAGAATCTGATGATGGTACATGATCTTATATTAATCAGGTTTGACCAAGGATATAGTTGACATGAGGGATATCTGATGATTAGGTTTGTTCTTGACCAAGGTACGCCATTACCTCTTACTTGGCTTATTATACAATATGCTTGTATTATATGCATAGTAAAATACTTGGCATATGGTATTGGATGAAATGATTGCTCTTGTATAATATTTTGTTTGATTTTCTGTACTTATTGTTATGAACACATGAAACATAATATATCTTTTCCATTATATCCAAGCACTTCAACTCTTTGGTAGTAAAGTGCTGGAAAAGAAGTACTTCAACTCTTTGGTAGTAAAGTACTTGGAAGTGATCCAACTCTTTGGTAGTAGATCACATTGTGAAGTGATCCAACTCTTTGGTAGCAGATCACATTGTGAAATGATCCAACTCTTTGGTAGTAGATCATAAAGGCCTTTATGCATTCAACTCGCAGGTAGTAAAAGCATGGATGATATAATGGAAAATATGCCTAAAAGACATGTGTTCTCTTTTGTTAATAAACATTCTTGTTCAAGTACGCTTTTCTTATATTCTTCTATTACTGCCAAGTATTAGTTTTATCTTTTTGCCAAGATATAATGAGAGGTATATAAAAGACACGTAGGTGTACTCAGTACAATATTCTTGAATATTGTGCTGACGTGTACCACATGTAATCTTTTGTTTAGGTTGTGGTTATGCTCTTGAAGATCCATGATAGTTGAGAGTTGTGTGGCGAGCTGATGTATAGGTGGACCTGTTGTCTTAAGATCCTGTTGTTTTAGGATGTAGTATATGTATATGTAGAAGTTTGTTGTTCAATATGTAATATCAAATGTTGTAACAATTCATGTTGTAATTATATGTTGAATGGTGAACATGTATTGTATGGTTTTATTATTGTTCTTGTGCATGTGCTACTGATTGTTTCCTTCTGACTCCCTTGATTTTCTCTTTCTTAGCCTAATGTGGGATGTTTAAATTGGGATTCTCACTGAGGTGAGGTTTTCAATTTGGACGTCACATATCAGATTAAGTTTTAGAAAATCCGGGGACGTCACAGCCACCCTTCACCCACCACAGCTGTACCACCAGCCTTCCAAAACCATCCCACAATTTGTTAGTTTATGCCACTTCCACCTCACCTGTTCCACTCCACCACGGCCAGGTTGAACTCCATCCACCAAGGCCATAGTGGCCACCATGGTCGTGGTGACTACCCAAACCCTACCAAATCTTCCACTGCATTTCCGCTATTGCCCCTACTTAACCTAATGCTTCTTTACCACCTATATATACCTAGGTAGCAGCTATTTCATGAAGTTACAACCCCCTAGCATTCATTTATACCTCCCTTAACTTTGAAGGAGCTCTCACCTACCCCCATCTACCACCCAATCCATTTCCACCTTCTTCCACCTCAAAACCCTAGTTTTCTAAGGTTTCCACCATAAAACTTCATATTTTGAGGCCATCCGCCTACCTGGGAGGGAGGTGTTCAATCTAAAATAGATAGAAGGTGAACAGTGAGGAGCTTCGACAAATATCTATGGTTGTCTTCATCCTTCTCCTCTCTCTTTTGCTATTTTATTTGATCATGTGTAGCTAAGCCCCTTATGGTGGGCTGTTTGGGGTTTAAATGTTACTTTGATAAAATGTTGGGGGAATATATCTTGTAAGCTCTAAATTTTCATTATACGATGATTTATTTCTACTTCCATCTTATTTCCCATCATTCTGCTTATGCGTTGTGCTTCAAAACCTATTTGCTTGTGGTTTTATGCTTGAAACCACCCAAGTCTAGGAAAAGATGGCATATGTGAGGCTATCTTGGGATTTGCTCCTAGGTCCAACTAGTGGATCCCTAGTTAGCACCCCATCTTCCCACACACATATTCCTTCTCCTACTCTTAGGTCTATGATCTATGTAGCTAGTGTATATTATATAGTGTAACCGCCTAGGATTTTACTGAAAGATAGATGGTGAGTAATGTGAGGTGAAATACCCTCACCTCTACTCCCCACTCCTACCTTTGACTCCCAATTACACTAAGCACTCTCACTCTAGAAACCTAAGTTAGTCAAATAAAACTGAAATCCCACCTAACCTTGGTCTAATTAATCCTCATAAGGCTAGATAGGGTGTGCAAGGGTGTAGTTCCCATTCATACACTCCATTATAACCAATAGTCTACGGAGATTCCATTGCATTTGATTAATTTTTTCATTTACCAATCTAGAGTGAATGGTTATAGTTTGCATAGTATGTATCCCCAACTAATGTCTTAGTATCATTCCCCCAAACAATCCACCTCTCTTTAACATTGCTTAAAATCCATCTTGCTCTCTTACTATGTTCATGCTAATTTAGTTGCTTGCTTTAATTGCTTCTTAGTCAATTTCCTTGTATTTGGTAGTTAATTCTTATTAGAGTAGATAGTTCTTATTTGTGCTTGTTTAATCTAGTTAGTAGTAATTTAGCTCTCTAATCACTTTAGTGTCTTAATTTTCTAGTCTAGTGTAGTCTTGTTGTAATGACCCCGCCTTCCAGTAACCCCCAATTAAGGGAGACCAGGAGGTCAGAGCTGTTATCCCAATTTCCAGATCAAGGTTCGACAAATAAACATTAATAATTATCAAACTTTACCAGACTATACTGAAAAGCTATAATAAATAAAATTTTGCATACCTTTGAATAGTTTGGAGCTCTAAACTTCTACCCACTTATGAATTCTAGTCTAACTAATCCTCCTTGCACGTTAATTCATGTGTTCACAATGTGACAATTTACTTTTTGTCCTTTTGGGTTTGTACCTAAAATGTCGACAAACAAAACGTCAGTCATCATAAAGATGGTATGTGGGAGAAACAATAATCATGCAATTAAGAACAACATATTGCAATCAATTACAATTTAACAACCAACTTTACGTTTTAAATATAACTGCATGATCCATACATACCCTAACCTCTGCCCTATCCCTGCAGTGGACCTGGATGCTACCTTCCTTATGGTAGATCCCCATTAAACCCCTCATGATTCTACCTAACCGGTGAATCAGTTTCTAGGGTTGAGTTACATGGCACTACCCATAGGTATCCCACTCCTTAACTCATGGCGTGCTATAGAGTCTCATGGCACTACACGTGGGTAGCCCAATTTCTAACTCATGATAGCCTAGACCTTACTCTAGGTTACCCTTTTTAGCATTTGCAAAGGCATAGAGGAGGATCCAGATCTAAGCCAGTTATATATATATGTTTATAGTGATAATCATAGTCATTTTATAGTTGCATGAAATATAAGTCATCCAAGCAGTTTATTTCAAACAACCGATAAAATCTCCGAGAATCATCGTGAAACTAAGGCAGTTAATCATAAACATAACCACATACATGTGATTGCAGATTTTGAGACAGAATCAACCAATTAAAGTAACCTCAACCAAGCAACCAATTATGCACATAAATCCTAAAATAAATGTACAAATTTCCTTTTATAAAAATTTAACCAAACTCATCTTTACTTCTTAGGATTTCTATTCATTTTTAGGGTTTCCTTTGAAATTAGGGTTTTGTCTCCATTTTTAACATCATGAATCCTAATTTAGAAAATCTACATAAAACCCTAAATTTCCCATCTTACTACTCTTAACAGACTTAGGATCTTCATTTAGCAACCTTTTTCCATAATTCAAAATAAACAAGGTTTTTCCTCTTCTTTTACCCTAATTTAGGGTTTCTATACATATTATCCTTCATTTAAAGATTAAAACCCTAAATTAGCCAATATTACATTCAAAATGGATGAAAACTCTATCTTAATAATCAACAGGTTAATACTCTTCAAATTAACCTATTAATCCACAAAGATTCACCCTTTATATACAATTAGGGTTTCTAATTACCTTTTAATACATTTTTCTACCAAATTAAGCTACTTTTGTAAAACGGGATAGAATCAGGTTATCAAACCATTTTTATCTTGTTCCTCATATTTTTCTATGAAACTTTCATGTATAAAGTTTTTCCATTGGAGATTCCTAGCTATTTCTATAAATTTCACAAAGAAAAGGCTATTTCTGGATTATTCAATTAGAGATAACTAATTACCGAATTTAGTTGGCCGTTTGATCGGTGCGCCACTGGTCCGCGTCTTGATTTGACATTCCATGTCGATCATCCCCACTAACCCGGTTGCACGTGCTGCTGCTTGCTGGTGATCGTCGGATCTTCCTCAGGTCCACGATGGACTCTGATCAAACGCTCCACGTTACTTGCACCCACTAACTCAAACGCGCACCCTGCTCCTAACGTCGGTCTGTTGGATCCTGCTCGAGTCCACGATGGACCTCGATCCAAGGGTCCCTGCTTATCGTCTTCCTCCTTTTGTTTTCTTGACAACACGGCGATGCCGCGGTGGTCCTTCGCTGGAGCAAGAGCAATAGAGCGAGAGGGAGGGTTCTGAAACCGGGGAAGCAGCCATCTGAGGTCGCGTGGGTGAGAGGAAGTGAGAGGGGTCCTTTATATAGGACGTAGGGGGATCCTTTAGGGTTTTATCAACCCTACCACCAACTTCCCTTTATCTGAATTGGGCATTTCACGTAGACGCGATGGGAGCCTATCTTCATAGGGTTGAGAAGGCTCCTCTCCTACCCTCGGACTCAGGGAACTGATTTCTAGGAGTGCACATGCACTGGTTTGCTAGAAAAACGATGGGGAAAATCCCCCTGTAACCGTGCTATAGTCTGAGATCTACTGGGACTCAATGATTAGAAGTGCCCATTGGATCAAGACCCAACAACCATCAATGCACGCGCTCAACCAAAGGAAAGGAAATTTTCATATTTTCCAAAATAATTCACATTATTAAGGATAATTTAAAAAAGCAATTGCTCCCAAATTAGAACTCTTTTTTATCTTTTAAGGGAACCTCGTTTATGTTTTTATCACTCACAATTAAAAAATTGGGATCATTCTGTAAAGAAAATGAGCCCTTTTCTTCAATTGCAAGTTAACACTTATTTATTTAAATTTTCCACATATTTTCTATTTCCTTTGCCATTATATTATTATTGTAACATCCCTGACCTAGGTTATGCTTTAACCCTAGGTGTTTTACTTAAGAAAGATAAGTATATGCTTGATATTATCTTTTGAAAAGTAATTAAAGCTTAAGAGGAACTTATATTTCAATTTTAGTCCATTTTGAATAATGTTGAAAGTAATGTTTTACTTGTTTTGGACTAAAGTACAAATTAACCAAGTTGAGGGGTTAAATTGCAAATTGTGCATGATAATATGTTCCTCGAGTGTCGAAGCATCATGAGAATGAAGATGATGCAGAGGTATGGCTACCCCAAGCCTGAGCACCAAGAAAGAGCTGATAAAGTAATGTTTGTGCATTAAAACCTAGTTTTGGTGTAATGTGCAATTTACCCAAAACTCATGGTTCAATATGCAAATTACCACTTCAAAATAGTCCCTAATATTTATTGTCATCATGTAGATCAAATAAAATGAGAGGGACATCTCATTTGTATCACTTTGAAGGAGAGAGAATCTTGATATTAAAATAATCAAGATTTAAGCATAATTGAAACCTTAATTCAATTTAATGCAAAAATAAATAAAATAATTGAAGGGCCTTCAACCAAAAACAATATGGTTGGATTTTCTCAAGTGTTAACGTCCTTGTTCCATGCAAAGGCAAAGGAAATATCTACGTGAGTGGAGAACCCACTCACATTAAGAAAATAAAAAGATATATCCACTAACTTATGGATAATAATATTATAAAGGTTAAGGTGCTTAATTTCTTTTCCCTTAATTCATGGATAATGGAAGGGAATTCGTAGGTGAGGAAGATATATTTGCATGAAAGGAATTGAGGGGGGGAGAGGTGGCACCAATTTTGGAATTAAGAGATTTTTATAAGGCATTTTCTCTCTCATTGATTTTCTTATAAAAACACCTCTTACAACTCAAACCAAAGGCTTTTTCGAATCCAATTCTTCTCTTTGCTTGCAAAAACGACCAAGGAGGATAGGATCAGAAGGAGGACGACCCCCAACCTGTTGGTAAGCTTCTTGACCTTCGTTCACCTTGATTTCATGGTGGAAATCACAAATCAATGCATGATTTCTTCTTATCTCGATCCCATCTTCAATTGTAGCCAATCCTTTTCACTCAAAAGCTTGAGGAACGAACATTGTGATGTGAAAAATCTCCTTCCACCATTGTTGACGTGAATCTCCAAGCTTTGAAGCTCAATTGGAGGCGGGTTATATAACTTGAACCCCTATTCATTGTTATTGAATTCAAGTTCTCAATCAATTATGTTCAATTGCTCTTCTTACAATTCCTTTGATTAGTTAATGCAACTACCATGATAATGGAAGTAGTTTTCAATGGACTAAGGCTTGATGATGATAACATCATCTTAGTCACACATTCCAACAAGTTTCTATTGCAAACGGTTTTAAGACCTTGGTCCAAACGGTTTCACCAAACCGTTTGGAGACCAAACAGTTTGCAAACCATTTGGAGGATTGGATCCCAAACCATTTAGAAGGGTTGACCATTTGGATGGGTTGACCATTTGAGGTTAGGACCCTAGTACATGTTGGATGATGATCTAATGGATCCAATTGATTGATTCAATATATGGACAATCCTCCAATTAGAAGCCCTAATCGGGTTAAGTGCTGAAATTTCAATTGGTTGATTTAAAACTTTGGGTTGAATAACCCAAACGGTCTCAAGACCATTTGGAGATCACCCAAACGGTCTCAAGACCGTTTGGAGGTCAACCAAGACCGTTTTGAGGTCTAGGGTTGAGTATGGTTGAGTAATTGAAGATCCAAAGATATTAAATTGAAATGCAATCAATAGCTAATTTGATGATCAATCCAATGATCTAAACCCTATTTGGATTTCACAAATTTTAATGATGGATAGGGAAAACGGTCTAAAGACCATTTGGAGGTCATCCAAATGACCTCAAGACCGTTTGAGTTCAGGTCATATCATAATTTGATGATGATTCATTGATTTCAATGGAATTAGTTCCACAATGCTAACCATTGATGGTTCCTCGAATTCGAAACCCTAATTGATGGTTTATTGATTATAAATCCTAGTTCAATTGGGTTCAAAACCCTAATTGATGGTCCAATTGAAGGATGATTCAATAGTTCAATTGATGAATGAATCAAGGATTCAATTGATAGACATTTCACTGATTGAAACCCTGAATTGTTTAAGTGTTGAAAAACCTTTTTAGTCCATTCAGTTTTGAGAGGGTTTGGACCAAACGGTCTTAAGACTGTTTGAGTCCAAATGGTCTCAAGACCATTTGGGTCCAAACGGTCTCAAGACTATTGGGGTCCACACGGTCTCAAACCATTTGGAGACACAAGTCCATTCAGTTTCAACACATTTCTTGCTTAAACGGTTTCAAGGGAAATTTGCCCAAATGGTTTCAAACCGTTTGAATTCAGAGAGACCAAGACCGTTTAGGGTCTAAGTAATCAAAACCATTTGAGGTTCAACATGGTTAATCCATTTGGATATCTAATGTAATTGAAGACTCAATTGGTTGATCCACTTGGACATCCAATGTAATTGAAGATTCAATTGGTCAATTCATTTGGATACCTCATGTGATTGAAGGTTCAATTGATCAAATCTTCTGGACACCTAATGTAATTAGATGGTTGATACCCTTAGTGGGATTAATCATTTATGCATAAGGATGCAATAATTCAATACATCATGCTAACCCTAAATGCATGTTTTTGAATAAAGAGTAGGCTCAATCTAATCAAGAATTGAGTAGTGGACATCCTAGAAGAGGATGAGAGAGAGATTCATACATGTAAGATAATCATGTAGCAATCAAGCCTAACACATTCAAAGTAAGTATGATATACAATTTAGGGTATGATCCTTGATAAAGAGATCATGAAATCCTAATTGAGTTAATTGATGAACTCAAACCCTAATTTAGGGCAATTCTGAGTGAAACCCTAATCTAGGAGGATAAAGTGATATGAATTTAGGGTAATGACATGAGTAACCCTAATTCAGGGTATTTTGATGATAAACACTATTTGGGGTGAATAGTAAACCTTAATTGTGGGTTATTGAATATAAACCCTAATCTAGGGCGATGTGATGTGAATAGTAAACCCTAATTCTAAAATAGGGTGAAGGTGTGTGAAACCCTAATTCTGGATTATACTATATAGCAAGAAACTCTAATCTTGGATAATGAAATGACGAATCATTGGCCCTAATTGAACAAAGGGGATGAGTAACCCTGATTGAAATAAAGTGGGAAACCCTAACTTTGGTAAGGGAATAGTGGTGTTACCCTTGAATAGCATGGAACTAAAATGTGATTGATATATATGTTATCATCTGTAATAACCATGCAGGTATCATGAGATGATGAACATAGCCAGGTATGAGCTATGATGTTTTATTTATTAAAATTTTTATTGGGCCTTATGTGCCATAATATGCCTTGTTGCCTAGTAAGAGGTAATAAGAGAATTAATGTGCCTTAAGTGCCATGAGAGATGCTTGTGTAACAAGTTTCATGTCTACCTTGGTCAGATGACCTGAAGGTGACAATTACATGAAAAAGTGGTAACAATGCTCAGTGATGAGCTGAGGGTTTGAATACCTAGAACCATATGATTATGGTATTGAGTTTGTGAAGGGATGAGTATTCCCAGTATTGAAATGAGGGACTGAGATCCCAATGTCTTATAAAGACTAAGAAGTAGCTGATGAAAACAATACATGTTTCTTTGTAGCATTTGTCCTAATAAGTTATGTTTGAAAACTTGACTGATGCTAAAATAATATGATAATGTACTTAATTAATCAAGTGAAATCTTTTCATGTAGTTCTCTGACCATATATCCATCATCGTCAGTAGCTGGTGATGGTGAAATAGGTTTTCCTACGGGATCTCCTGGAGTTCACATATTTTTGAATATGTGGGGGTCAATGGGCGAAAATATCCATACGTCCTAATGGGGGAATTGATGGAAGGTAAACATTAAACCTCTCAATCCTTCATTATATGTTCCGGAATGGATGTATCACAAATCTCCCGATGTTGTTAATGCCGGATCGATGGAGGTAAACATGAAATCTCTCGATTGCGAAGAGAGTGCAACCGCCGCAGTAGCTCTGTAGCGAAGATGCCACTATACCCTGGTAAGCTATGTAGCAGAGACACTAGATGTCCTGCATGTGATCTCACACTAATCGAGATGTGGGAAGTTATGGAAGCCGGCTCTTCCATTGACTTTGTATGGTCGGTTGGAGTATGAGCGATATACCTCATCTCCTCAGAGCTTAAGTGTGTTTGTAAAACGTAATCAGCCGTGTAGTGTATTTGCATAAGATTGAAATACGAGAACCACTGGTTGATGTTATCTTTCTTAACATGTCCTTGATACATAAATGTTACTTATGTTCTTTAATTCCGTATTGAATAAGAGACATGCCGCCTTATCAAGTTATAGCTGAAATACTTGAATATGATTGTTGCTATAATATGCATAGATATTGATTTATCTGCTATTGAAATATATGATTCCACTGTTCAATTTATTTCTATTAAACTGCAATAATAATGTTTTCGGCAGAGAGTTATATCTCTCGCTGGGGAAATTAACAAATTGTCTCACCCCGTGGGATCCAATGTTTTTAGGTAGACGCAGATAAAGAGGCAGAAACTCTGTAGTAGGGGAAAAGCAGCAGCAACAACAAGGACAACAGTGATATCCCATGTGGGGATTCTGGATGTCAGGCTTTGTACATATGTAAATAGAGTCCTATGTGTCATCTCTGTACCTCAAGTCCTAGGAGTCAGTAGATAGTGTTTTTATAATCGATATGAGATTTTGATTTGAATGCCTCGAGAATTTTGTTACTTGTGCTTTTATCAAGGAAAAGTACTATATATATATATTACTCGAGAAGAGATGGTAAATGGAATGTACAATGTGGACCAATATGTAATTATAATACTTTGGTTCTTATTTAAAGAGTTTTCCTAAGAATGGATCTCTTTGTAAATGGTTTTAATTTTTTGTGATTTTTCATAATCCACTGTAAATAATACGCTTGTGCATTAGTTAATCTTGTTTTTATGAGTTGGATGCGATACGTTTAGTGGTATCAGAGCTCTAGGTTTGCTGAGTCTACAGAGACATAGGATTAAGGTTGTTGAGTCTGTTCTAGTGTCTTCAAGTTTATATGATAGTGTCTTCTGCTCATATACGAGAAGAAGAACTTGAAGATGTCAGGATCACATGATGAACAAACATGCTTCTGAGAGTAGCGTTGCTGCACCAAGAGGAGGTGTAAGGGATCAAGCTAGGGAGGAACCCATACCCGAGATTCCTCATCTTGATCAAGCTGCATTAGAGAACCTAACTTTCCATACCCTGTTCGGGTAGTTTATGGCGACCATGACACATATGGCAGACAAAATGCCACTACCTGCACCTAGGGTACCAACCCATGATGAAAGACATCGAGATGGAAAGACCTTTGAACGGCTTCACCGGGTGGGAGCCACAGAGTATGTTGGCACAGCTGATTCAGCAAATGCTGATTTGTGGTTGATGGAGCTGGAGAAAGCTTTTAGAATCCTTAACATCCCTGAAGTAGAGAAGGTGAGGCATGCTGTATACCTTATGAAGGGGAGTGATGGTCATTGGTGGACCATCGAAGAAGGTAAAAGACCAGGTGTTGAAGTCGGATGGGATGAATTCCAATGTGAATTTGTCCCTAGATACTTTTCCAAGACATATCTAGATGAGAATATCTCTCAATTTGAGAGGTTGAGGCAAGGACAAATGAACATTAGTGAGTATGAAGATAGATTCATGGAGCTTTTACGGTTCTGTCCGCACATGGCAGCTACCGATGAAGAGAGGATTTGACATTTCGAGAAGGGGTTGAACACTGAATTAACCACTCCTGTGTCTGCTCTGGACAATAGGGAGAGATTTGCCACTTTTGTGGAGTCCGTTAGGCGGATAGAGAGGTCTGTGATCGAGAAGCAACATACCAGTAATAAGAAAGTGTATCCTCAATTTCAAAGACAAAGGTTTGAGAGTTTCAAGAAGATGAGGTTCTCTACACCACCACCACCACCAAGGTTTAATACCCCGATGTAGTGGACGTCAAGTAGGGGTAGGGGTCATAATTTTCCTCCAAGTAGAGCCCCCAGTACAACATCAACATCAGTGACATGACCACCCAAGAAGAGTTTGGGAAGTTACAATTGTTTCCAGTGTGGGAGGTCAGGACACTTGAAGAGAGATTGTCCTGAGAAAGTCAAAACTATAACTCAACCCCAGAGGCAGAGTCAGCAAGGCTCACAGAGGTGACAGTTCAGTAATAATCCTAGAGGACGTGGAAAAGCATCCCAAGCTGGATCGTCGACACCCAACAACCAAGCACATGGTCAACAACAAGCAACAGTTAGATTCTATGCCATGAATCAGCCCGAAGCAGTAGTCATCCCTCAAGTTGTGATAGGTCAGATGGAACTATTTTATTCTGATATGTCTTCATCTTGCTTCATATCTATGCTAATTGATCCGGGTGCTATGCATTCCTTTATCACTCGAGAAGTGATTCATGACTACAACATGAATGTCAGTCATAGAGTAGATAGTTTGATGTTAGAAACCCCTTTGCTGGGATCTACAATGTTGCAGGAGGTGTGTTCTCCCTGTAATCTTTCCTTTTCTGAACATTGCATTCAAGTGGATCTTATACCACTTGAGATGAAGGGTTTTAATATAATCCTTGGGATGGACACCTTAGAAAAGTATAAAGTTGTCTTGGATTGTGGTTCCAAGCAGGCTGTGTTCACAGACAATGGTGACACATGGATCTTTCAGGGAGACAGAAAGATTCTTCCAACCTGTCTAGTGTGAGCTATGGTAGCTGAGAAGTTGATGAGATAGGGATGCCTTGCATTCTTGGCTCATGCGGTAGATACCACAATGGAGAGCCCTCATCCTTCTTGAAGAAGCAGTTACAAGAGTTGCTGGACAAAGGTTTCATCCGACCGAGCACATCGCCTTGGGGTGCTCCCGTGTTGTTTGCCAAGAAGAAGGATGGTTCGATGCAGTTGTGTATTGACTACTGGAAGTTGAACAAGGTCACGATCAAGAACAAGTACCCATTGCCGAGGATAGATGATCTGTTTGATCAGTTGCATGGTGCTACAATGTTTTTAAAGATCGATCTACGGTCTGGATATCATCAGTTGAGGATCAAGGCGGATGACATACCAAAGTCAGCTTTCAGGACGAGGTATGGTCACTATGAGTTCGTGGTTATGCCGTTTGGGTTAACCAATGCACCTGTTGCTTTCATGGATCTGATGAATAGAGTGTTCCGTACGTTCTTAGATCAGTTTGTTGTAATCTTTATAGATGACATCTTGATCTATAGTCGGGACAGGCTAGAGCATGAGCAACATACGAGCGTTGACTCTTCTTCGACAACATCATTTGTATGCCAAGTTCAGTAAGTGTGAGTTCTGGTTGGAAGAAGTGACCTTCTTGGGTCACGTGATATCTGCTGAAGGGGTCAAAGTAGATCCAAGGAAGGTGGAATCCGTTGCAGAATGGGAACAACCGAAGACGCCGATAGAAGTTCGCAGTTTTCTGGGTTTAGCAGGATACTACCGAAGGTTTATCAAAGACTTTAGTACGATCGCTTTGCCGATGACCAAGTTGACAAGAAAGGATGTTACTTTTGTCTGGGATGATCGATGTCAGCAAGCTTTCTAGAGTCTGAAGGAGAAGCTAACCAGTGCTCCTGTGTTGATCCTGCCAGAGCCTGGAAAGGGTTATGTTGTTTTCTGCGATGCTTCCAAGAAAGGTCTAGGTTGTGTGCTGATGTAGGAGGATCATGTGGTTTCTTTTGCTTCGCGACAGCTTTAGAAACATGAGGAGAATTATCCGACTCATGACTTGGAGCTAGCGGCAGTGGTTCATGCGTTAAATATTTGGAGACACTATCTATATGGGGAAGTGTGTCAGATCTTTACGGATCATAAGAACTTGAAGTACATCTTTACGCAGCAAGAGTTGAACATGCGACAACAACAATGGATGGAGCTGATCAATGACTATAACTGCACTATCGAGTATCATCCTAGTAAGGCGAATGTGGTAGCTAATGTGCTTAGTCAAAAGTCTTCTTTTTCTTCCAAGAAGGCAGAGTTTAGTTCCCTGGTATGCCATAAGCGGGATATGTTTGTCTCTCTACGGAAGACGAACGTGCAGATGGAGGTTTCCTCGTTAGCAGATGGAGTTTTCTTGCAAGATGGGGACTTGAATGAAATAGTTTCTCAGTTTACCAGTTTTCTGCAATCGGTTTTAATTAACCCGTGTTTCTCGTAATCTGTGGTTATGGTGATTTCCGCACGTTTTCGCATAACACCTTGTTGTCTGTGTGATAGTGGGATATGTTGCCACAAGTTTTGGTATCAAAGCTCTAGGTTCGCTGAGTCTATAGGGATTTAGGACTAGGTTGCGTCTGTTCTTGTGCATTTTCTAGATTTTCTCATAATTATCTTCTGCCTCAGCGGAAGAAAAGCCTAGATGTTTGGAAATCATGAAGAACATGCTGATGAGCATAGTGATGCTGCATCAGTTGATGGAGCTTTTGGGCAGGCACATGAAGATCGGGTGCCTGAGGTCCCCCAACCTAACCCAACCATACTTGAGCATCCTGCCTACCAATAGATTATGGCAAAGATGATGGCTACGATGAATCTCATGGTTGAGCGATTACCAGTGCCTCCTCCGCAACATAGGTTCCCCATGGTAAAGCATCAGGTATTGGGAAGACCTTCGAGCGGCTTCACCGAGTCAGAGCTTCGGATTATGCTGGAATGGCTGATCCAGCGGATGCAGATCTGTGGCTGACAAGTCTTGAGAAGGCTTTCCGGATCCTTGACATCCCCGAAGCAAACAAAGTAAAGCACACTGTCTACCTTCTGAAAGGTAGTGCCGGTCACTGGTGGACCATTGAGGAAGAGAAGCGGCCTGGTGAGGTGATATGTTGGGAGGTCTTTCGTCGTGAGTTTGTCAGAAGATACTTTCCAAAGACGTATCTGGATGAGAAAATCAGTCCGTTTGAGAGTTTGTGACAAGGAACGATGAACATCACCGAGTACGAGGCCAAGTTTATGGATCTGTTGAGGTTTTGTCCTCACATGGTAGCGACCGACGAGGAACAAATCAGATGTTTCGAGATGGGTCTGAGTGATGAGCTGACGACACCGGTTTCGGCGTTGGAGAACTGAGAGCGGTTTGCGATGTTTGTGGAATCCGTATGGAGGATCGAACGATCTGTAAGGGAGAAGAGAGAGTCTATGGCTAAGAAGAGACCTGCTCAGTTTTAGGGTCAGAGGTTTGGTGGCTTCAAGAAGCCCATGTTTTCAACACCGGCAGTAATGAGAGGTTCTGGTGGACCGTCTCAGTGGTCTCTGAGTAGAGGAAGAGGTTATGTTTCTTCACCATATAAGGCACAAAGTACAACTTCTGTGGTAGTGAGAGGGCCATCTAGGCCACAGGTTGATGTTAGGACATGCTATGCCTGCGGTCAGATAGGGCATGTCAAGACGAGTTGCCCCTACAGAGATGATGAGGTGACACAGCAGCTGAGATAGAATCTTCAGGGGTCAGAGAGACCACATCCCAATGGTAGCAGAGGACGAGGACGCGGTCACGCATCTCAGGCTGGATCGTCTGCTCAAGGAAGCAGAGGGCGTGGACAGCAAGCAATGACTCAATTCTATGCTATGAGTCAGCCGAAGGCGATAGTCAACCCGCGAGTAGTGACAGGTCAGATGGAGTTATTTCATTCTGATATGTCTTCTTCTTGCTTTATATCTGTTCCAGTTGACCCGGGTGCTATGCACTCTTTTATCACCTATAGTATGCTTGAGAACTGTCATTTACCTGTTAGTCGTAAGAATGATAATTTGTTGTTAGAAACCCCTCTTGATGGTTCCTCGTTGCTTTGAGAAGAGTGTCCATATTGTGTCTTGTCTTTCTCGGGACATCGCATTCAAGTGGATCTCATACTACTTGATATGCATGGGTTTGATGTCATCCTGGGGATGGATACCTTAGAGAAGTATAAGGTTGTTCTAGACTGCGGTGTCAAGCAGGCGATGTTTGATGATGTCAGGGAGAAGTGGATCTTCCAAGGAGATCAGAAGATTCTTCCGACGTGTTTAGTATCAGCTCTGGTGGCAGATAGGTTGTTACGACAAGGATGTGAGGCATTCTTAGCTCATGTGGTAGATACCGTTGTGACTACCAAGGCAAAATGTCTTAGCCTTGAAGAGGTGTCAGTTGTCCGAGAATTCATGGACATGTTTCTTGAGGAGTTTCCTGGTGTTCCCCCACCCCGAGAGATTGACTTTGAGATCAATCTGGTACCATGAACGTAGCCAGTTGTATAGACACCATACAGGTGGGCTCCATTAGAGATGGCAGAGTTGAAGAAGCACTTACAAGAGTTGCTGGACAAAGGTTTCATCCGACTGAGCACATCGCCTTGGGGTGCTGCCGTGTTGTTTGTCAAGAAGAAGGATGGTTCGATGCGGTTGTGTATAGACTACCGACAGTTGAACAAGGTCACAATCAAGAACAAGTACCCGTTGCCGAGGATAGATGATCTGTTTGATCAGTTGCATGGTGCTATAGTGTTTTCGAAGATCAATCTACAATATGTATATCATTAGTTGAGGATCAAGGCGGATGACATACCAAAGTCAACTTTTAGGACGAGGTATGGTCACTATGAGTTCGTGGTTATGCCGTTTGGGTTAACCAATGCACCTACTGCTTTCATGGATCTGATGAATAGAGTGTTCCATACGTTCTTAGATCAGTTTGTTGTAATCTTTATAGACGACATCTTGATCTATAGTCGGGACAGGCTAGAGCATGAGCAACATACGAGCGTTGACTCTTCTTCGACAACATCAGTTGTATGCCAAGTTCAGTAAGTGTTAGTTCTAGTTGGAAGAAGTGACCTTCTTGGGTCACGTGATATCTGCTGAAGGGGTCAAAGTAGATCCAAGGAAGGTGGAATCCATTATAGAATGGGAACAGCCGAAGACGCCGACAGAAGTTTGCAATTTTTTGGGTTTAGTAGGATACTACCGAAGGTTTATCAAAGACTTTAGTACGATCGCTTTGCCGATGACCAAGTTGACAAGAAAGGACGTACCTTTTGTCTGGGATGATCGATGTCAGCAAGCTTTCCAGAGTTTGAAGGAGAAGCTGACCAGTGCTCCGGTGTTGATCCTGCTAGAGCCTGGAAAGGGTTATGTTGTTTTCTGTGATGCTTCCAAGAAAGGTCTTGGTTGTGTGCTGATGCAGGAGGATCATGTGGTTTCTTTTGCTTCGCGACAGCTTAAGAAACATGAGGAGAATTATCCGACTCATGACTTGGAGCTAGCGGCAGTGGTTCATGCGTTAAATATTTGGAGACACTATCTATATGGGGAAGTGTGTCAGATCTTTACAGATCATAAGAACTTGAAGTACATCTTTACGCAGCAAGAGTTGAACATTCGACAACAACGATGGATGGAGCTGATCAATGACTATGACTGCACTATCGAGTATCATCCTGGTAAGGCGAATGTGGTAGCTGATGCGCTTAGTCGAAAGTCTTCTTTTTCTTCCAAGAAGGCAGAGTTTAGTTCCCTAGTATGCCATAAGCGGGATATGTTTGTCTCTCTACGGAAGATGAACGTGTAGATGGAGGTTTCCTCGTTAGCTGGACTTTTAGCACAAATGCAAGTCAAGCCTATGTTGAGACAGCAGATCAAGGAGGCACAACAGACAGATGATGCAGTATAGTTGATCAGATCAGAGTTTGGCAGTGAAAAGCGTGATGGGTTTCATGAGTCCGAGGATGGGCTAGTCTGCTATCATGATAGGATGGTGGTTCCTGGTGTTGATGAGCTGAGGAAGTTGGTGCTCGAGGAAGCACACACATCGATGTATGCTATGCATCCAGGTGTCACCAAGATGTATCATAGTATGAAGGACTTGTATTGGTGGCCCGGTCTGAAGAAAGATGTAGCTGAGTTTGTGGCTAGATGTGCGGTTTGTCAGCAAGTGAAGGCTGAACACCAGAAGCTGGTAGGTACGTTGCAACCTTTTCCAATACCGGAGTGGAAATGGGATCATATTGCCATGGATTTCGTAGTTGGTCTACCCAGGACAACTAGGAATCATGATTCCATTTGGGTGGTTGTGGACAGATTAATGAAGTCTTCCCATTTCCTACCTGTAAAGATGACGTATACAGTTGAGAAACTCGCTAGAGTGTATGTGGATGAGATAGTACGTTTGCATGGTGTGCCAGCGATGATAGTTTCTGACAGAGGTCCTCAGTTTACGAGTCGTTTTTGGGAATAGTTGCACAAAGCGTTGGGAACGCAATTGAGGTTTAGTACCGCTTTTCACCCACAGACCGATGGACAGTCTGAGAGGACTATTCAGATTCTGGAGGATCTCCTTCGAGCTTGTGTCTTACAGTTCCTGGGCAGTTGGGATATGCATCTGAGTTTGATAGAGTTTGCGTACAACAACAGTTATCAGCAGAGCATTGACATGACTCCCTATGAGGCTTTGTATGGGAGGAAGTGCAAATCTCCTTTATGTTGGTATGAGTCAGGTGAGTATCAGTTGTTGGGTCCTGAGTTAGTACAACAGACGACAGAAAAGATCAAGGTGATATAGCAACAGTTGAAAGTGGCACAGGACAGGAAGAAGTCTTATGCAGACAATCGTCGACGACCTTTGGAGTTCCAAGTAGGAGACAAAGTATATCTTAAAGTCTCACCGTGGAAAGGTGTGTTGAGGTTTGGCCGGAAGGGTAAGTTGGCACCTAGGTATATGGGGCCTTACCCAGTTATAGCACGTGTTGGTAAGGTAGCCTATGAGATAGCATTACCCCCAGAGTTGCACAGGTTGCATCCAGTGTTCCATGTCAGTATGCTGAAGAAAAGCCATCCAGATTTAGGATCAGTGCTACAGCCAGTTGAGGTTGAGCTTGATGAAGATGTGACCTATGAGGAAGGTCCTGTGGCGATCCTTGACAAAAGGGTCAAGAAGCTGAAGAGGAAGGACCTGGTTCTTGTGAAGGTTCTTTGGCAGCGTCGTGGCGTTGAGGAAGCCATGTGGGAGCTTGAGGAAGAGATGAGGAGGAAGTATCCCTCGCTTTTCCCTTCGGATTTTGGGGAGGAAATCCCTAAAAGGGGGTTAGCTTGTAAGGACCCTGACCTTCGTTTAGAGCTTTCCCTATTTGCTTTGCTTAACCCTGGTGCTTTGGTGCTTGCTAATCACCTTTAGTGGTGATTAGGTTTTGGTTGTGCTTTGTTGAGAGTTGGAGGTGCTACTTGCAAATGACCCAAGTCTAGGGTTTTATGAGCAAGTTTGCCACCTTGTGAGGTTTTCCTCTCTCTCTTTGCTTCCTCTTGTGTAGAGGGGAAGGCTTGGGATCGTTGCTTGAGTTCTTTTGGGCCTTGTTGAGCTAGTTGGGCCTTGAGATGCCTTGTTTTGGCTTGGTTGAGCCTTGTGTCGCCCAAAGAGATGTTTGTGTCGCCCAAGAGGTGGGTGTGTCGGCCTAGGAGTGCTTGTGTCAGCCAACATGGATGTGTGTCGCCCAGGGAGCAACATGTTGTGTCGCCCATGATGCTTGACCTAGCCTTGACCTTGTTTAGTGGACACTTGGAGCACATCTTGGACATGTGGATGAAGCTTGCTAGAGTGGTGGCTTGCGCTCTAGGACAAGTGTCCCTAGGAAAGTGACACCTTGCTTGAACCAACTTTGTTTTCTCCTCCCTTTCCTTCTATATAGGCGGTTCTTTCCTTAGCTTTAGGTCCCTTTGGTTCCTCTCCACCTTCTTGCATGACACAGTCTTCTTCCTTGCTAGTGGTGGCCGATACACCCTTGGAGGAATGAGCTTGTCGGCCAACACACCTTAGAGGAGCAAGTGGTGGTCGACATCCCTTGAAGCTTGGAGCTCTTCTTCTTCTTTGGAGCTTGGAGCTTATGGCGGGTTGCATAACTTCTAACCTTAACTAGATTATCTCTTGCTTTGATCTTGTTTACATGTTAGTAGCTTAGTTTCTTGCTTAGCTTCCTTGTTGGACAATCCTTGTGAACTAGGGTTCTAGGGAGCAATACTCCTTTCTCCCCTTGGTCTAGAGGAGTGAGTTTGAGCTTCTAGTATCATGAGCAACACCCCTCTTTCTTAGTCGATTGAGGTGAGATTGTGTTCTAGTTGTTGAGCAACACTCTCCTCTCACCATGGGCTAGAAGGGTGAGCTCGTTGGTGATGGATGATGTGCAAGACCCCTCTTTCTTAGTTGACCGAGGTGAGCCATCTTCCTAGGGTTTTGAGTACCTTGTGTTTGAGGAAGAAGATGACCTTGTTGGATGATATCTCTTGACTTAGTGAGTTGGCCGATAGGCTGTTGTGGTGACGGGCGACACCCTTGGCTCTGGTGACGGGCGTCACAACTCTTCCCTTGCGGTGTGTTGGTCATTAGGCTTTGCTTAGTTGGCTGTACAAAATGTGCATGTGTTCTCTCTCTTAGACGTTAGCCTTTTTATGGGTGACCTGATCGACATCACCCTGTGTCAGACGTTGCTGGGATCCTTGCGATGGGCGTCACATTACCCTTATATCGGCCGACAGGCCTGGTGGTGACGGGCGTTGCCCGATAGGTGTGGAGTGCCCGACGTACACCCCTTAACGCGCGACGCAGCGTCGTTCGACTGCACGTAATGTAGCGTTGCTGCTTGCTTATATATCTACTGTTGTGCGTTATGCTTTGGGTGAGGGCTGATGGCCGTCACAGTCTTGTTGTGAGGGTTCATGGTGACCTATAGTGAGGGTTCCCGGTACTGTTAATGATGGTTCATCTCGTTATGCAAACAGTCTTGTGGTTATGTTCTCAATAAAACGATGATAACTCCTAGTATGGATAATGATGCTCGTTATCATAAGCTTGTTCATTTATCTTAACTTGGCTACACATGTGGAAGTGATTATCTATTAATGCTAAGAATGATTGTAGTAATGGTAATGACAACGCTTGTTCTCTATATCCAACTTGACTATATGCATAAAGTGATCACCTTGATTATCTGTATAATACTGAGATAAGGATGAGTCTAGATATGGTTTGCTACATGATGTACCTTATGCACTTGATCACCAAATAATGTAGGATTGATAGGTATAACATCTTGAATGTCATTTCATGATGATAAGTATAGTCCTTATGTTGAAACTATGATTATTGTATACCCTAACCATGCAGGCGATGATTAGTCATGAAAAGGCTATGAGAAATGTGATGAGTAACATCACTTTGATAATTACTCTTGTTGAAGAGGTTGCATATGTAATGAATTTTTCCCATGATGATGATGTAAGCCTTGAGAGGCAGTGGCACTATGTGTTGAGGGATTAAGATCCCATTGTATGTGATGATCCTTGAGATGGATCTAGAAGGTTGGCAAGAGGCCAAGTGATAACATGTGATGTGGGATCCTTGAGATGGATCAAGTTGATGTGATTACAATAATAGCAGTTATGTTGTTTACTTTTTGTTGTATCTTGCATGTTATACAACTTGATTGAATCTTGCAATCCATCTAAAAGATACTAATTAATCACAATGAAATCTATCATGTAGTTGCCCTGGCCATAGATCCATCATCGTCAGGAATTGGTGATGGTGAAACAGGTTCTCCTGCGGGTTAACCCGGAGCGCATATTTTTGAATATGCGAGGTTCTCTCCTAGCCTTTAGTAAGGAGGTAAGAGTGCAACTGCGGTTGTAGACTCCATGGTACGGTGTCCAGGCCCGTAACCCAGTTGTAATAAAGAGCATGGTGAATAGGCCCATGGCTCAGGATATGGGATATGATGAGCATGAATGCGTTCATGGCTCAGAGCACGATGTTCAGGCCCGTGGCTCAATTTTACTAGCACCGTGACCTGTACCAAGGCGGTCTAGGCAGAGGGTAGCCTGCGGAGCTGACCCTGTGGCTTAAGACCACTTGAGCATGAGACTGCGGTCCTACTTTGTTTCTCGTGTACTGACCACGAGGGGTGAGGTCGTGGATTCCGGCTCTTCCATTGACCTTGTATGGCACCGGTTATGGGCTTCGCAGCCGAAGGTTGGACTTGAACGGTACGGTTCACTTCCTCAGGGCATAATAAAACATAATCCAGCCGTTTAGTCTTTGTTGCTTAAGACAAACACGAAACATTGGTTGAGGCCTTGTTTGTGTAGTTACTCTCTTTAATATCTTGCAAATTACTTATATGTTCTTCAATGGTAGTAGGACTTGGATATCCTGTCTTGTTAATCATGTTTCACATATAATACTTGGTTATATCTGGTAAGCTTAGATAGCTTTATTTCCTAAGACTGCTCTTGCTATACTTCTCATCAGTTAACTGTTTATATGTATATGCTCATTTGAGGTTTTGTAGTTTGGGAGGGGAGTTATGTTTCCCGCTGGGACAATGTTCAATTGTCTCACCCCGCTGGTTTACACCCTTTTTAGGTGGTCGAGCTAGGCGTGGTGGTGGTCGGGGAGTTGCGGCCGAGCAGATAGAAGAACAATAGAAGGCAAGTGATGGATATGCTGCTATTTTGGAAGTTTTGTAGTAAAGTCTAGAGTCATCCCTGTACTCTCAGGTCCTTGGCGATGTTTTGACGTTGTTTCATGAGATGCAGCTGTGGATGTTTTGTATATCCTACTGTTGGACGGATGTGGGCCTCTATGTATATAACAGGTGATGAACTCATGTTATGATAGGACAGCTGTTGCTCTAAGCTGTGGACATGTATCAAGGCTTGGTTGAATGTAATTAACCTGTTTTCTTGCAGGATGGGGACTTGAATGAAATAGTTTCTCAATTTACTAGTTTTCCACAATTGGTTTTAATTAACCCATGTTTCTGGTAATCTATGGTTATGGTGATTTCCGCACATTTTTGCGTAACACCTCGCTGTCTGTGTGATAGTGGGATGTGTTGCCACAACAATCCTCCAATTAGAAACCCTAATCAGGTTAGGTGCTGGAATTTCAATTGGTTGATTTAAAACTTTGGGTTGACTAACCCAAACGGTCTCAAGACCATTTGGAGATCACCCAAACAGTCTTAAGACTGTTTGTAGGTCAACCAAGACCGTTTGGAGGTCTAGGGTTGAGTATGGTTGAGTAATTGAAGATCTAGAGATATTAAATTGAAATGCAATCAATAGCTAATTTGATGATCAATCCAATGATCTAAACCCTAATTGGATTTCACAAATTTTAATGATGGATGGGGAAAATGGTCTCAAGACCATTTGGAGGTCATCCAAAAGGCCTCAAGACCATTTGAGGTCAGGTCATATCATAATTTGATGATGATTCATTGATTTCAATTGAATTAGTTCCACAATGCTAACCATTGATGGTTCCTCAAATTCAAAACCCTAATTGATGGTTTCTTGATTATAAATCCTAGTTCAATTGGGTTCAAAACCCTTATTGATGGTCCAATTAAAGGATGATTCAATAGTTCAATTGATGAATGAATCAAGGATTCAATTGATAGACGGTTCATTGATTGAAACCCTGCATTGTTTAAGTGTTGAAAGACCTTTTTGGTCCATTCAATTTTGAGAGGGTTTGGACCAAACGGTCTTAAGACCGTTTGAGTCCAAATGGTCTCAAGACCGTTTGGGTCACAAGGCCGTTTGGTTCCAAACAGTCTCAAGACCGTTTGGGTCCAAACGGTCTCAAACTGTTTGGAGACCCAAGTCCATTCAGTTTCAACACATTTCTTGCTTAAACGGTTTCAAGGGAAATTTGCCCAAACGGTTTCAAACTGTTTGAATTCGGAGATACCAAGACTTTTTAGGGTCTAAGTAATCAAAACCATTTGAAGTTCAACATGGTTAATCCATTTGGATATCTAATGTAATTGAAGACTCAATTGGTTGATCCACTTGGACACCCAATGTAATTGAAGATTCAATTGGTCAATTCATTTGGATACCTCATGTGATTGAAGGTTCAATTGATCAAATCTTCTGGACACCTAATGTAATTAGATGGTTGATACCCTTAGTGGGATTAATCATTGATGGATAAGGATGCAATAATTCAATACATCATGCTAACCCTAAATGCATGTTTTTGAATAAAGAGTAGGCTCAATCTAATCAAGAATTGAGTAGTGGACATCCTAGAAGAGGATGAGAGAGAGATTCATACATGTAAGATAATCATGTAGAAATCAAGCCTAACACATTCAAAATAAGTATGATATACAATTTAAGGTATGATCCTTGATAAAGAGATCATGAAATCCTAATTGAGTTAATTGATGAACTCAAACCCTAATTTAGGGCAATTCTGAGTGAAACCCTAATCTAGGAGGATAAAGTGATATGAATTTAGGGTAATGACATGAGTAACCCTAATTTAGGATATTTTGATGATAAACACTATTTGGGGTGAATAGTAAACCTTAATTGTGGGTTATTGAATATAAACCCTAATCTAGGGTGATGTGATGTGAATAGTAAACCCTAATTCTAAAATAGGGTGAATGTGTGTGAAACCCTAATTCTGGATTATACTATATAGCAAGAAACTCTAATCTTGGACAATGAAATGATGAATCATTGGTCCTATTTGAACAAAGGGGATGGGTAACCCTGATTGAAATAAAGTGGGAAACCCTAACCCTGGTAAGGGAATAGTGGTGTTACCCTTGAATAGCATGGAACTGAAATGTGATTGATATATCTGTTATCATCTGTACTAACCATGCATGTATCATGAGATGATGAACATAGCCAATATGAGCTATGATGTTTTATTTATTAAAATTATTATTGGGCCTTATGTGCCATAATATGCCTTGTTGCCTAGTAAGAGGTAATAAGAGAATTAATGGGCCTTAAGTGCCATGAGAGATGCTTGTGTAACAAGTGTCATGTCTACCTTGGTCAGATGACCTGAAGGTGACAATTACCTAAAAAAGTGGTAACAGTGCTCAGTGATGAGATGAGGGTTTGAATACCTAGAACCATATGATTATGGTATTGAGTTTGTAAAGGGATGAGTATTACCAGTATTGAAATGAGGGACTGAGATCCCAATGTCTTATAAAGACTGAGAAGTAGCTGATGAAAACAATACATGTTTTATTTTCTGATAACGGGGCCGATCCTCAACATAATCAAAAATTACATAGTTCAAGAGAGGCTGAGGGATATCCCTTGCCAAATCAGTGTACATGAAGTTTCCGATTTTTGCAAGCTTGGCTACTTCATGTGTCACCAAATTACAGGATCGACAAATGTGAATAAAGGAAATAGAAATAAACTCAGCAGAAAGGGCTAAATTGTCCTCTACGACTAGACCAAGGTGGTCCCTTCTTTCCATCGGTGTAGTCATTGCCGCAATGACCGTGATCAAATCAGACTCAACCTCCACCGCCGTCCATCCTTGCTGACGTGCAAGTTGGACTCCTTCTAAGACAGCCACCGCCTCACAAATATCCGCACTCCCCTTTCCACACAATTGACACCCCCAAACCGCTACTGCCCACCCCAGATGATCACGACCTACCACGCCCACGCCCGTCCTCGTGCCAGTCTTCACTGCAACATCAGTATTGATCTTCACTATCCCCATCACCGGTCTCTTCCAACGCTTTGCATCCATGTTATTCTGTGGCTACTGATGTCCCTGCATTACTGCCCGTGCACTCCAAGAGTCGAGGATGTATGCCTGTGCCACCCTGGTAAAGAAAGAAAGACATCTCCCATCGTTCTGGAACACTTTATGGTTTCTATACGTCCATAGCCCCCACATGTTGGTGACTGCATCCATAAACTCATGTTGGTCTAACCTGTCATGTAGCTCCAGTAGCATCTGCCTAGGCGATTGGATATGAGCCGCTGCAATGATAATAGCCATAGGTGTCGAGCTCCACAGTTTCCTGGACTCTACACAACAAAAAAGCATGTTGAAACGTCTCCTTTTCCTCATGGCACAAAGGACACAAGCCATCTATGTGGCAGTGTCTATCAAGCAATCTACCCATAGTAACCATGCCACCTGTAATAACCCGCCATAAAAATGTGCCACTTTTGGCGGCCAAGAAGAATCCCACACAACCTTCCAGATCTTCTCAACATTCACCCGACAGGATTAAATAAAGTCCCTCTTCCCTAGCATCCCCAACCAATATGCTGATCTGGTAGAGAATTTTCCTTTTTTATCTGGCCACCAATATAAAATATCCTCTGGAAGTCTAGTGCTAATAGGGGTACTCGCAACTAGACCACAAACCTCCTTGGGAAGATACTGATAGACTCTTTCCATATTCCATCTTCATGTGTGCAAATCAATCAAGTAGCTAACAATAGAAGGCTGCCATGTAGATGTGTTCTGCACTGTCGCTATCTCACCATGGTAGTCATGTATCCAGCTATCCTCCCAAACTCTAATACACTCTCCGTTCCCCACCCTCCATTTTATCCCTTCCAGAACCACTGATTTTGCTTCCCAGAGACTTCTCCACGTGTATCTAGGATTGTACCCCTTAGACACTTCTAGAATAGAAGTGGAAGGGAAATACCATGCCTTGAGTACCCTGTATGCCAATGAATATTTTTTAGTCAATAGCCTCCACACCTGTTTTTTCGAAACACTTGGTTAAAAACATGCATGTTTCTAAACCCAAGCCCACCATCCCTTTTCAGTCTGCACAATGATTCCCAACATTGCCATGATATTTTGCGCTCATTCTCTTTAGCTCCCCACCAAAATCTTGTAATACAACTCAGTATCTCATCCAATGTCCCTACCGGTATCTGAAACACACTCATGATATAGGAAGGAATAGCCTGCACAATGGATTTAATCAGCACTTCCTTGCCCGGCTTCGATAACAACTTTTCTTTCCAGCCCTGTAATTTTTTCCAGATCCTATCTTTAATGAAGTGGAACGCCTGCTTCTTTGACCTCCCGATGACCGTGGGCAGCCCCAAGTATTTTTCATGCCTATCAACTTCTTGAACCCCCAACTGATCTCTAATGGCTTCTCTTATGTCTTGTGTCACTCCTTTACTAAAAGCAACCTCAGCCTTCATAAGATTAATTTTTTGACCCGACGCCTGCTCATACTGGCTAATTATATTAGCTACATTCAGGCATTCATGATGAGACGCTCTAACAAAGAGAATGATGTCATCTACAAAGAAAAGGTGTGAAATGCACGGGCCATGCTTGCTCGCCTTGATCCCATGGATCAATTTAGCATTAGCAGCATGTAAAAGAGAAGTAGAGAAAGCTTCAGCACAAAGAATAAATAAGTAGGGAGAAAGAGGGTCACCCTGTTGCAGTCCGCGGAGAGGCTTGGAGCTTCGGGTCCGGTCACCATTAATGGAAAAAGAGTGTTCCACAGATGATATACACTCCCAGATCTTCTACCTCCATCTACTCCCAAAACCCATCTTCTGTTTTACAAAGTCCAAAAATTTCCACTCCACCCTGTCATAGGCTTTTGACATGTCAAGTTTCAATGCCAGGAATCCCTTTTTATTATGCCCCTCACTCTTCATCTTGTGGAAAAGCTCATATGCAACAAGCACATTATCAGTGATCATCCTCCCAGGAATAAAGGCACTTTGGTTATCAAAAGTGATTCTATCCATGAACGGTTTAAGTCTATTAGCCATAAATTTTGATGCAATTTTGTATGTGACATTGCCCAAACAAATAGGCCTGAAGTCAGACATTTGTATAGGTTCCTCCACCTTAGGTATCATCACCACCAGTGTGGAATTCACAGTGCTAATATCCACAATCCCCTTCCACCACCCTTTAATATAGCTAGAAACATCCTTTCCAACAATGTCCTAGAATTTTTGAAAGAACATGGGCTTCATCCCATCCGGTCCAGGTGCCTTATTCGGGTGCATTTGTTTTAGGGCAACAAAAATTTCAGCATCAGTAATATCACTTTTGAGGAATCCATTCATAGTATCATCCACCATAGTAGTCACACCCTTTGTTGCCTCGTCAAACTCCACTGGATTGCTACTAGAAAACAACTTTTGGAAAAAATCAATCACTACCTTCTGGATCTCTCCCTCCCCAGTGTGCCAAACCCCTTGTTCATCTTTCAGCCCAAGGATGTGATTCCGTCTTTGCCTCTGAGAAGCCTTATGGTGAAAGTATGTTGTGTTGCGGTCCCCCTCCCGAAGCGCATCAATCCTTGCCCGAGCACACCAATAAGAATCTTCAGCTCTATGCCAACATTCTGATTCTTTAGATAACTCCAAACACCTATCAAGAAAAACCGCATCAGGAGGTTTCTTTTGTTCCTCGCCAAGAAGCTTTTCCATTTCTTTGATTTTGTCCTTCATCTTTCCGAACCTCTGTGCTGCCCACTTTTTTAAATTTTCACCACAATTTACCACCTTCATTTTCAGCTCACTTCCCTCACCCATTTGAGTCCAAGCTTCCCTAACAATATCCTCACAGTCATCTTCAGCCAACCACATGGGTTCAAAATAGAAATTTTTCTTCAGCCTGTGTCGTCTAACATCTCTCCCCCCACTATAATGACAATGGGTGCGTGGTCCGAACTGTAGATAGGGAGATGTATCACCTTCCTATACCCAAACAACTGGCACCAGTCATGTGAAGCTAAACCTCTATCCAGACGTTCTTTAATGAGAGTCTCTACTGTGCGTCCTCTTTTCCATGTGAACGGACTTCCTGAAAATCCCAGATCAAGCAAACCACACGTATCCATTGCATCCCTGAAGTCCTATATCCACCTGTTAGGTTTTAGATTCCCCCCCACTTCTCTTCATTAGACATAACTTCATTGAAATCACCAAAGAAAATCATCGGTAGATCAGATGCACTTCTAAGGCTCCTCCTAAGATCCCAAGTATGATATTTCTGACTTTGCTCAGCCCATCCATAGATAGCTATAGCTCTCCACATCATGCCATTATTATCATCCTCCACTACACAATCCACATGGTGTTGCGAGAAACTCTAGATGTTGACCTTAATATCCCTCCACCACAATCCCAATCCTCCCGATCTGTCCTCACTAGCCAAGAAAAACCCAACCACAAACCTACAATCTTTCTTGATATGTTCCAATTTATTTCCATCCACCTTGGTTTCTGATATGAAAACCAAACTAGGGCACTCTCTCCAACACCACTTCCGGGGAGCCTTCTTCCTGTCAAGGTTGCCCAATCCCCGACAGTTCCAACTCAATATTTTTATTTCCCTTCGCTAGTTTGGATATCCCCAGAACCCTCTACTTGAAGCTCAGCCCTTCCATTAGGACCTCCAAATCATGCCTGTGTTCCCTGGTGTTTTTTTACTGGGAAAACTAACCCCAAATCAGCCTCAATGTCCATACCTCCTTCTTCCATATCACGTCAGTGTTTTCCTTTTAGAAGAAATTCCCCCTCTTCTGCTGCAACCTCAGGCTCATTTTCATCTATACGAACATGTCGTCTGACACTCTTTGGCTTGCATTTAAACCTACGATCCTACTATCTTGCTAAACTCATAGAGTCAACTGAATCCTTCTTCTTCTTTTGTCCCCAAGTCTGTACACTCGGTTTCCCCCACCCTTGTTCAAAATCACTACCATTACGCCCCATATCCTATTGGGATACCCCTGCAAGCACCTTCTAGACTTTGTGAAGAGTCTCGTCTTGAGATTGCTGGGAGTATACTATATCCGTAGGAAGCAGCTTCTCCGTCCCACATTCCCTATACAAATCATCGTTATGTGTAAAACCTTGTTTCCCTACTTGCTTTGTCTTCTCATCCAGATGGCTATGGGCCTCACGTTCACAGTACATCGTCTTCTCCATGGTTCGAGGCACAACTGTAGTGGCATCCCTTTTCCCCTGATATGTAAAAGAGCACTCCTCCCTCCCCTCCCGACAACCCTTCCTGACACCCAGGTCCCCCTCACCATGGACTCCCATCCGCTCACCACCACACCACGTAGTGGTGGCCTTCCCTCCAACTACACCATCCCCCGTCCAGACTCGATAGCCCTACCACACCGGAACGCAGCAAGCTGCTCGTTCCTACCACAACCATCCCTCCCGTCTTCCCCGATCCCCGCCGCCCACATGGCATCTTCCCCGATGACCTAGTTCTCCTGGGATACTCGAACTCCCCCCTCTTCATCACCTCACAACCCTAACCTCCCCGCCTCTCCCACCCTACATCCCCCTCTCTCTTCCAGGCCTTCATCCCTCAACCCTCCTCCACCAGTGGACTCCCCACGCCTCCCCTCACCCCCTCACACTACTACAGAAATGGCTTATAACGTCACTTTTAAAGGCGTCGGTTGTATAACTACACCGATACCTAAACAATACAGCGTCAGTTTATAAAATAAACCGACATCAATCTGTGAAGGGCGACCAGACACGAGTATCAATTTTATTCAGTGTTGGTTCCTTAATAACAAACTGACGCCTAAAATTAACCGCCAAATCCAAAATTTCCAGCGAAAAAAATTACCTCCAAAATTTAACATATGGCGTCAGTTATTAACTAATAAACCGACGACTAAAGGTTATTCGAAAAATAGAAATTGGACACATTTTGGTCGTCGATTTTACAACAGTGACCAACGCTTAAGGGTTTTCCCACGTCGTCCGCGGGAAATTTTTCACACCCTTTGCGCGTCAGTTTTGGATACAAACCGACGACTATGGTCATTAATCGAGAACAAATTTTTTAATCGACATATGTAGATAGATGTCAATTTTTTTTCTAGTTAAAACCGACGACTATCATTGAGAATAAGTGTCAGTTTTTCTATAGAACCGACACCTTTAGTTTTATGTGTCGGTTTTATTTAATAACCGACACCTAATGTTAACTTAATAGCATCCTTACCAGCTAGACTCTTCCCCCTTCTCTGTTACATCAATTCCGCACGCACTTAGGTCTGGCGGTCACCTCTGGTTCCTTGCTCTGCCGCACTGTTCCTTCCTCCGATCGCCGCCTTCGGTTTCTTGCTCTGCCACCGTTCGTTGCTCTGGGTGCCGCGGTCCCTTCTCCTCTGCGCGCCGGCGCATGTGTGCCTACTCTGCCTGCTAGATCTCTGGCCGCCACCCAAAGCTTCCTGCTAGCTCCGGTGCCTTCGCCACCCAGCTTCCTGCTAGCTCTGGCGCCTGCTCCTTCTCCTGCTCCTTCTCCTACTTGCGAGTTTATTTCTCCTTCTCCAAGCTGCTTCTCTCCTGCCCAGGTATATGCCGCTGCCGTTCTTCTTCCTCCCCCTCTTCTTCTTCCCGGCCTGCTCCCTCTCCTTACCAAATGTGGATTAAAGCAAGGCCACAACCGTGTGGGCTGGCCACGGCCATGGCTTTGTTGGCCGACCATGGCTGTGCTGGCCAGCACGACCGTGGTAGGCCAACACAGCCATGGCCGTGGCCAGCCCACATGGTCGTGGCCTTGCTTTAATCCAACATACATCTGAGAGGGAGCAGGAGAAATAAGAAGATACATTTGCAATTAAATACTAATGCTTGACCTAATTCTGTAAATTTTGATGCATGTTGAATTAAGATATTAAAACCCTAATACACATTTCACCATAATCTTGAATTAACTATATTGCTGAAATCTTGTGATCAATCTATGTAAGATATTAAAACCCTAATGTTAAATCTCTGATTTTGTAGTGATGTGTCACCCTAACATCTACATGAATCCCTATTGTATGATGTAGATTGATGATAATGCATGAGCTAGTTTGAAATTTTGAAATCAATTATGAATCTCTCCATCCCTAGGTCATAGTAATTTATGTGTGATCTTTATCTTGATGATGAACATGCATGGACACTCGAAATGTTGAAATTAATGTTATAGAATGACAACACATGTATTTGTTGGCCTAGAAACCCATCCAAGATTTACTCATTAGGAGTAAATCTTGGATAGTCCCCGGTTTGAGACTGTTCTTGAACACCTAATCTCACTTAGGATGTAAGTGTATAATGTGTATTGGGTTTTCAAGAAAATTTCGGCAGCATTTCCCCGTTTGTTCTCTAAGTACATATGTACTTAGAGAACAGCGGGGAAATGCTGCCGAAATTTTCTTGAAAACCCAATACACATTATACACTTACTAGTGAGATTAGGTGTTCAAGAATGGGATAGGTGGTACACATTTATTATATATAAGAATGACAACACATGTATTTGTTGGCCTAAAGTTTTAACCATGCATAAACTCTAATCTATTAACCCTAGACCCTAATCTTGTTGTAATATATAGCTTGTTTTCTCTTTGATCATAGAATGGATAGACCATGGATGTCCATTCGCAATCCCACCACCCCAGAGTTTATATCTGGTCTTGACCAGTTTATTAGATTTGCCGAGGAACATAGGAAACAACCTGGAGATAGGTTCTACTGTCCATGTAGGCATTGCGGTAACAACTTAAAAGTCAGCACTGGTGACGAAATCAGAAGTCATGTCATGTGTAACGGGATTGTACAAGGCTATACAGAATGGCACTGGCATGGAGAGATTTCAAACTCGAAACAGTGGATGTCGATAGAAGTGCTTGTGTGGAAGAAGAAATTGCCTTTGATGATGTAGATGTGAACGAATCTGTTCCAGTAGACATCGTTGATGCGATGCTAGATAGTTGTGGGGTAGAGCACACCAAAACTGATCCACCTCCCATGTTTAGAAACATTGTGCATGATGCTGAGATACCGTTATACACGGGTTGTAAGTTTACGAAGCTTAGCACTGTTTTGAGATTGTATAAACTGAAAGCTAACAATTGATGGAGCGACAAAAGTTTCACGTCATTGTTGTCTTTGTTGAAAGAAATTCTTCCTGAAGGAAATGAGCTACCGATCTCAACATACCGGTTAAAGAAATTGTTGTGCCCAATGGGAATGGAGGCCAAGAAGATACACGCATGCAAGAATGATTGTGTATTATTTCAAAAGGACTATGTGGATTTGAAAGATTGTCCGAAATGTGGTGCGTCAAGGTATAAATTGATGACTTTGGGGGAGTCCTTATTGGAGTTCTTTGACAGTCATGCATTGTATCAATGTCATGCACGTTGAGAAAAATGTATGTGATAGCATCATCGATACTCTGTTGAATATACCAGGTAAGACTAAAGATGGGATAAAATCTAGAATGGACCTATGTGAAATGGGAATAAGGATAGAATTAATAGAAGTAGTTAGTAGCGATCAGAGAACATACTTACCTCCCGCTTGTTACAGGTTGTCTAGAAAGGAGAAGAAAGCATTTTGTGAATGCTTGGTAAATGTTAAGGTGCCACATGGTTACTCATCCACCATCCGTACATTGGTATCAATGAAAGATCTGAAGTTGATAGGTCTTAAATCGCATGATTGTCACACTCTAATGCAACAAATATTTCCTGTGGCAATTAGATCTATATTGCCGAAGCATGTAAGGTTTGCAATCACCATACTTTGTTTCTTTTTCAACAGTCTGTGCTGCAAAGTTATTGACCTTGATACTATCGATAATTTGCAAAGAGAAGTGGTTGTTACCCTATGTCAGCTTGAGATGTATTTTCCTCCGTTGTTCTTTGATATCATGGTACATCTTGTTGTCCACTTGACTAGGGAAGTGAAAATGTTGGGACCAGGTTTCTTGCATTGGATGTATCCCTTTGAACGATACATGAGAATTTTTAAAGGTGATGTTCGAAACCATTATCGGCCTGAAGGGAGTATTATTGAGGGTTATGTGATGAGAGAGGTTATGGATTTTTACAATGACTTTCTGAGTGGTAATGACGCTCCCGTGAATGACAAGAACATTAAGGAGCATTTTGGCAAAGGATTTTTGGGATCACAGGTGAAAGTAATCAGCCGTGAGCAGTTGGAGCAAGGTCACTTGTATATTTTACACAACATGGATGAAGTGAGTGTTTATATCGACGAACATACCAATTTCATCAAGAGACAATATCCTCGAGCCAATACAATGTGGCTTGCTAGAGAGCATAACAATACATTTATTAAGTGGTTTGAAGATAAAGTCTTACATCAACTATCTCAAACACCAGATAATCTTACTGAAAGCATAAAATGCCTCACCTTTAAACCAAAATTTAATGTTATGTCTTATGAAGTGTTTGACATAAATGGTTTCTCATATTACACAAAGCTTAAAGATGATAAGAGTGTCGTCCAAAACAACGAGGTCACCCTTCAAGCATCTTCATTGTTTTTTGCAAGTGCAAAGGATAAAAGTCCACATGAAGCTAAAATGTCATATTATGGTGTCATTGAAGACATATGGGAGTTTGACTATGTAGATTTTAGAATTCCTCTCTTTAAATGTAATTGGGTTGACAACAACAAAGGAGTTATAGTGGATGAACTGGGTTTCACGTTAGTGAACTTTGAAAAGATTGGTGAGAAGGGTGAACCATTCATATTGGCATCACATGCGAAACATGTATTTTATATCGATGATCCTGCAAATGATAAATGGTCGGTTGTTCTTCATGGTAAAAGACAGTTCATTGAAGAACCTATAGATGAAGAAGAGTACTATGATAAGTATGATAACTCCAGTCCATTCTCAGTTGGGTTGCCAACACCACCAAACATTGAAGCTGGGGATCACAATGACTTGTATGTTCGCGGGGATCATAATGAAGGATTGTTAATTGATAAAAGATCACAATATTAGAGGCATGAATGTTAAATTTTTATTATGTTTTATTTTTCTGAATGTGAACTTTACAATGTGAATGTGGACTTTACAATGTGAATTACTTTACAATGTGAATGTGAACTTTACAATGTGAATGTGAACTTTACAATGTGAATTACTTTACAATGTGAAATTTATAATTTGAATGTGAACTTTCAGATGGCTGAGCATTCCCATGATGACCGTGCTGATGATCACCGTGAGGGTGAGGACGTGCTTGCACCGCCTGACAATGTAAGTTTTAAGAATATATCCCTGAGGTTTCTATCTATATGTTCATTTACAATTATATTATGTAAGTGTGTTTTTATCAAATTTTAGGTTGGTGATGTACCCCCTGAAGAAATTACAACACTTGATGAGCAACAAATGAAAATTGAGAAAGTGAGGGGCATCAAAATGATGAACAAGTTAATACATCAAAGGGGCAATGGACCCAAATTGGCTGTGGATTTCGATGAGGTAGGAAATCCATATGGAGTGAACCGCAACTCATTTGTTTCATATCTTGGGGTTCTTACTCGCAGCCATTGCAGTCCTATCCTAGAATCATGGCATAAAGTTCCTAAGGGGAAGAAAGACCACAAATGGAAGGAACTATGCGTGAGTTATTATTATTTGCAATTCTATTTGTGTAGATTACTAATTTTTAGGATACTAGTTAATAGCAATTCTATTTAATTTGCAGAGCATATTTGATCTGGATGAAAAGCTGCATCGTAAATGTGTGATGCAACATTGTGGGAGGGTCCTAAGGAACTATAGGACCAATCTCACCTGAGATTACATATGTGATGCTGAGAATATGTTCTTAATTGATTCCAATTCTAGACATTGATCAGTATTTCACTAAGTCTACACTAATAATTTTTGTTTGTATTCTCTTTGAAAAATAAATATAGGAAGAAGGAAGCCACACAACAATGGAACTACTTGGACCCCAAAGAATGGGAGGATTTTTTTACCCAAAGAAAAATAGATGAATTCAAGGTATTAAGCGCCACTCCCAATTTAATTAATATACGTTTTTATGTATTCACCTATTCAAGATTAACCTTTAGTGTTACTAACCAAATCAATGTGCTAACTAACTAGGATATCAGCGATGCTCAACGAGCAAGGCATGCACTGAATGTGCACAACTACACAATGGGTCCAAGAGGATATGCAGGCGTTCGCCAAAGACTATAGGCTGAGTCTACTCAGCCTACTTCTACTCAGGAGACTACATAGTCCTCTACTGCTACTCACGCACCTCTGCCTCGTCATGTTATGTGGATAGATGGGAGGCAAAACAAGAATGGATAGATATCGAAGCCCGCAACCACTGAGGCGGCTGCAAAAATGGTAAAAATCAATTGTTAGAGCAATCTATCGATATTGATTATTGTTATGTTTACTTATGAATTTTTGTTGATGGTGATTAGCGGGAGATGCACGAGCAGAGGAAGGAAGGCAAGTTCATCCCTCAGGGCACAAGGGATGAACTGACAGTTGCTCTGGGTAACCCAGAGCATCCTGGATGTGTAAGGGGTGCAGGCACTGGTGTGGGCATCAAATCATTCTTTGGGCCATCCCAGCGCAAACCTGTCCCAAAAGCGGGACTTTCACAAGCTGAGGTAACTTATTCTTATTTTAGAACGTTATTGCGAAAGGGAATTCAATAATCAGAAACTAGCATTTCTTTTATCCATGTATAGGTAGATTCCTTAATTGATAGGAGAGTCAAGGAAGTACTTGATAAAAGACTCCATGAAGCAATTAACAAGTGGCAGGTGTCTCAGACTGCCACTCAGACAGTACCTGTGGTGAACCTCTCTTCTCCTACTGCTCGTACTGTAGAGGTTGGGAGTAATCCTATAGACCCACAACCTAGCACGTCCTCTGTAAGTATTTTTGTGGCATATATAATAGCTAGTCTGTTCAAGATGATATGTTTGTGTATATATGCATATAACATTCTTTACGTAAATTTGTAGGGGTTGAAGCCATGCCGACTAAAAAGTGAAGGATATATCATTGCAGAGGCATCGGCTTACCCACCCCTTAAAGGGTGCATGTTTCATGGGAGTCCAGTCCTAGATGGCATGGTATGTGTGAGCCCGATACATATACTCCCTGGCATGACGAATCTTGCACTGCCTCATACACACCCAGATGCTAAAACACTTGGTGAGGCAGTAGGTGGAGTGATACTGTGGCCCAAAGCGGATGTCCTCTATACTGATATTGTATGATAAATTTTCATTACTTTAATTTGTTAGTGTGTATATATATATGAGTCAATTGATATGAAATTATATATACAGGTCAAAAAAACGAGACCCACTACATCTCGGCCTCCACCTCCTCGACTACCAAGTTGGCTTCTAGGGGACCTACACGCCTCGATAGGTCCTAATTGTAGGAGTGTGGCAGTATGGATCAACAAACATAATCCAAATTGCCCTATAAATGTTAATATTCCGGAGAATGCTGCAGGTAAATCATACGATAACAATCTATTTATACAAGTTTAATATATGTATTAATGCATACGTAATAGAAGTTCTGGATACATATTTATACAAGATATTTTGGAGTTGTTTAGTTATGAATGGCTGAACACATCTAGGATAGAGCTGTGGATATGGTGAGATTAATGCATATGAAAATCTGATTTATACAACCATATACCTTGTTTTATATACGACAATTTGGTTTCTTATATATTAATGCATACGTAATACATATTTTGCAGCCACTTACACAAGACATGTACATATTTTGGGTTTTCCCATGTGGGATTTTTGGTTCCATCTTTGATTAGTCTTGTAGATACAGACCCGTATTCAGTTACTTCATACTACTGTGATGCTTTTGAATATTTTGGTAAAAATAATAAGACGGTGATAATAGCTCCATTTAATGTCGAGTAAGTTTACTGTGCTTGTAATTTGGACTTAAGCAAATTACATTTTTATTGCGGATATTGAGTTATTAATTTTCTACTTTCTTACCTGTAGTGCTAAGCATTGGGAGTTATTAGCTATTGTCCCCAAGACATTCACCATCTATTATCTAGATCCTACAGGGAGTGAGTTGGATGTATTATATGGACATGCAATTAAAAGGCCATTATTCTCGTGAGAAATATTTTATGTTTTTATATCTGTTAACATCTGTTATTGCATTATTATTTATTTATGCAATTTAATGTGTTACATTAACATATATAGGGATTTAAAAGAGTACAAAAAAGCTGGAGGAAAGGTTCCCATGAAAAAAATCTAACACTCATTTGGGAGAATGTGAAAGTAATTTCCTGACTCCAATGTATATATTATTTATGTGAACTGTGCTTATTTGTATTTTTGAATATTTTGTATATTTCAATTTATAGTGTGCTACACAAGACAACGGTTGGGCATGTGCCTACTATGTGATGCGATTTATGGACCTAATCATCAAACATGCAGTATTGGAAATCGATAACATACAACAAGTATTATACATAGTCCCATTAGATAATATGAAATATATGAATCTTATTATATATTATTATAATTATGTATATACGCCATTCTCTTTGTAGGTCTTTAAAACTGAGGACTTCAACACAGGTGCAAAGCGTTTCGATGTACATGCTCCCTATACGAGAGATGAATTAGATGCTGTAAGAGAAGATTGGGCAAAAGCCCTACAAAGAGTGGGAAATTTTCAATATGATTTTGCTGACAATGATGACAATGATGAATAAAGAATAACTTTGTTCTCATAATTAATTTTGTGTGAATGTAAATGAATTTTTATGAATTGTCATATGTGTGTGAAAATCATCAATACATGAATGTTTCTACATGTGTATGAATGTGAAAAGAGATGAAATAAATAGAACTGCAGGTTGCTACTGGTTTCTACATGCCTGTGATGAAAAAATAATATGAATTAAATGTTCTTATACATGAGTGTGAATCACATATATATAATATTTTCCATCATGTTAATTTTGCAGGTTTGTGGCCTGTTGTTGGCTGATATCAATGGATGTCATAAAACCTGCAGTTCATAACTGAACTACAGGTTTCTCATCCTGCGACTAGCCACAACAGGTCTGCAGACTGACAGAAAAAAAAATCAAAACATAGGCGTCGGTTATTTGAACAAACCTGACACCTATGTTATACGGCGGTGGGTTTTTACCTAAAACCGACGTCTATGTGACCAGGTACCACAGCCGTGCTGGGAAGCACAGCCATGGTGGCATGCAGGGGATATGGCGTCGGTTATTATCACAAAACTGACGTCGGTTTAGATGATGTGGCATCAGTTTCTTTTAGAAAACTGACACCTATAATCCCTTTGCTGGTGTGTTTTTGGTGGCGGGAAGAGTTTTGGCGGCGGTTGTTTAGTAAACAACTGACGCCTATAGTCCCTTTGCTGGTGCATTTTTGGTGGTGGGAAGCATTTGGGTGTCGGTTTTTACTAAACAACCGACACATATAGTCCCTTTGCTGGCGCGTTTTTGGTGGTGAAAACATTTTGGCGTCAGTTGGGATCTGACGCCGAAGGTGTCCCCCTTTAGCGGTGCCCACTTGGATGTTGCTTTGAAACCGACACTAAAGAGCTTAAATAACTGACGCTAAAAGGCTTTTATGTAGTAGTGTCGGTGCCCCGGCTTTGGGTAGAATATAACTTTCTTCTTCGTTGTTCCAACACCATACACCTCCTCCGCAGAGGACACTCTGGCCTTCTTTGGCGAGGCCTTCAACCAAGCACCCCAACATCGTTGCTGCTCCTCCGACTCATCTACATGATCACAATCCCTATCAACATGGCCCATCCGCCCACACAAGAAACATAGATTTGGCAATCTCTCATATTTCACATCCAGATCAACCACTTTCCCCTTTTTATCTTGCAACTTCAGCGTACATTTAAGAGGGCGTTTGAGTTCTAGTGATACACAAACTCTTGATGAAGAGTCCCAACCAAGGTCATCAAGATCGACCTACTCCACACACCCAACCTAGCTGTAATGGTCCTCACAACCTCCTCCAATCTGTAACCAAGCGGGATGCCGTAGATCTTGACCCAAAACAACGCTTCATTGAAGGAAATCTGACCTGGAAGATCTTCATCCTCCACCTCTTTCACGAGTAAAAACCGATTGTCGAAGTTCCATGGACCACCCTCGATCACCTTAGCCTTATCCTTCCAGTGCACAAACTGGATCACAAAAACATCTGCGTCCAATTGCTTGAAGATCACCTTATTCGGAATCGACCATGCCTGGATTAGTGTTCGCTTCATAGCCCAGAAATTATAGTGACAATTCGTGTGGAGTCTCACCACCAAAGCCAGATGGACATGATCGCTCGGATCACCCTTTTCCATCTCTGCAATGATAATAATCTCATCCTCGTCCTCATCCTATAGCCCTATCTGTGCGCATCTCTGAACCAACTCTTCTGCCATCCCGTGACCAAGAACCGAAGCCCTAGCCTTCCTTGAACTTGCAAGAGAAAAAATCCACTCGGGATAGAGGGTAACCACTCGGGAGAAGGATGACTCCCACCGTCACCCACCCAGTCACGAGAGCATTAGGTTTGCGTTGGGAGAGAGAGTTGTTCATATGTACAGTACATGTTTCTTTATAGCATTTTTCCTAATAAGTTATGTTTGAAAACTTGACTGATGCTAAAAGAATATGATAATGTACTTAATTAATCAAGTGAAATCTTTTCATGTAGTGCTCTGACCATAGATCCATCATCGTCAGTAGCCGGTGATGGTGAAATATGTTTTCCTACGGGATCTCTTGGAGTTTGCATATTTTTGAATATGTGGGGGTCAATGGGCAAAAATATCCGTACGTCCTAATGGGGGAATTGATGGAAGGTAAACATTAAACCTCTCAATACTTCATTATATGTTCTGAGATGGATGTATCACAAATCTCCCGATGTTGTTAATGCCGGATCGATGGAGGTAAACATGAAATCTCTCGATTGCAAAGAGAGTGCAGCCACTGCTGTAGCTCTATAGAGAAGATGCCACTATACCCTAGCAAGCTATGTAGCAGAGATACTAGATGTCCTGTATGTGATCTCGCACTGACCGAGATGTGGGAAGTCATGGAAGTCAGCTCTTCCATTGACTTTGTATGGTATCAATTTCGACTTCGCAATGGTCAGTTGGAGTATGAGCGGTATACCTCATCTCCTCAGAGCTTAAGTGTGTTTGTAAAACGTAATCAACCGTGTAGCATATTTACATAAGATTGAAATACTAGAACCACTGGTTGATGTTATCTTGCTTAGCATGTCCTTGATACATAAATGTTACTTATGTTCTTTAATTCCATATTGAATAAGAGACATGCTGCCTTATGAAGTTATAGCTGAAATACTTGAATAAGATTGTTGCTATAATATGCATAGATATTGATTTATATGCTATTGAAATATATGATTCCACTGTTCAATTTATTTCTATTAAACTGCAATAATAATGTTTTCTATGGAGAGTTATATCTCTCGCTGGGGCAATTAACAAATTGTCTCATCCCTGTAGGATCCAACATTTTTAGGTAGAAACAGACAAAGAGGCAGAAACTCTGTAGCAGGGGAAGAGCAGCAGCAACAACAAGGACAACAATGATATCCCAGGTGGGGATTCTGGCTGTCAGTCTTTGTACATATGTAAATAGAGTCCTATGTGTCGTCTCTATACTCTCAGGTCCTAGGAGTCAGTAGATAGTGTTTTTATAATCGATCTGAGATTTTGATATGAATGCCTCGAGAATTTTGTTACTTGTGCTTTTATCAAGGCAAAGTGTTGTATATATATTCCTCGAGAAGAGATGGTACATGGAATGTACAATGTGGACCAGTGTGTAGTTATAATACTTTGGTTCTTGTTTAAAGATTTTTCCTAAGAATGGATCTCTTTATAAATGGTTTTAATTTTTAGTGATTTTTAGTAATCCACTATGAATAATACACTTCCACATTAGTTAATCTTGTTTTTATGAGTTGGATGCGACAATTATCCTGAGTTCCTTGAACCTCAAGGAACCTTAATATTTCGAAATTCCATTTTGGAAAATATTCCCTAGCCTTTTATTCTTCTTTTATCTATTTTCTTATTTATTCCTTTATCCAATTGGATTCCTTTAATTTTCTTTTTGTTTTTCTTTCAATTGGGCTTAATAGCCAATAAGGCCCATTAAGAAAACATAGAAGGCTATCATACACAAAATTCATTCAAATCAAACCTTTAAATCAACCATTGATTTCATTTATTTTTTTAAATGGAGATTTAAAAATCTCATTATATGATTTAGAAAAATGGGGTTATAACACTTGTGCTCTTGCTTAAGTAGTTGCTTTCCTTATTAATTAGAATTGCTTGCTTAGGGTTAAATTAGGTTTTTCTTATTACGACTCCTTGATTGCCTTATTTCTTGAATCATTAGAGTAAACAAACTCAAAACCAACTTTAAACCCTAAAAATCCTAATATTCTCTTTAGGAACATAGCTCATCTAACTAAGCTATAGTGCCCCCTCTCTTCATGTGGATCGACCCTTATCTGTCCTCTTGCCTATATTGTAACACAACCCCATGCACTTGTGAGTGAAGTGTAAGTAGTCTTAGTGAGTGCATTAGACTAGGTCCTTACAAATATAAAAATCCCAGTGTGTGCACTAAAGGAGAATGTAATCCAATTTAAATGGGTTAGGTGTATCTCAAGTGTAAACACACCAAGATTTCTGGTGCCATTGTCAGGGAGTGAGGCACTTGGCCTAGCTCATTAGTATAGATTCACTTTTCCTACTGCCCTTATCATTACTATTCTTTATTCTTTGTTTACTTTTGCATACTTGTCTTCTAACTTAGATCTTGTTTCTTATTAGTGACTTGTGCAGGTGACAACTATGGATGATTGACTTCTATTGACTTGGTCCCATTTGATCATGAGATAGGTAGAAGGAGATGTCAACACCAACATAGAAAACACCAAGAGGCTGAAATGGAAGAGGATGAATCCCAAATCCCTCTAGAAGTACCATCACCCAATCCCCTCCATGAGTACTTCACTCTGGGTAACTACACATCTCCCATTGCCACCCTAGTTGACCAAATGTCGGGTGAACAATTCTACATTTCACTAGCCCTCCTTGGACTCATACCCATCTTCTATTAGTTGGAGAATGAGAAATCATATCACCACGTTGATACAATCCTTGAGACGTGCCCCACATTCCACACCCCTACTACAACTGATGATTATATTAGAAGAACCCTATCTCCCTTTTCACTCAAGGAGAAATCTAAGGATTGTACATGTCAAATACAAAATTGGTTACTTTGGTGGCTGTGAAGAATGAGTTTTGGAAGAAATTTTATCCTATCTCCAAGGTGATACAAATAAGGAGGTACATCACTTCATTCACTCAAAAGGGGAATGAGCCATTTCATGATATGTGGGAGAGGTTCCAAAAGCTACTAATAGATTTCCCTCACCCGAGGTTTCCATTTGGAAACTTGTGCAATCCTTCTACACCAGGCTATCTCAATTGGGTTAAACATTGGTTGACACCTCTTGTGGTGGAACCTTCATGGCCAAGCCCCCGCAAGAGTCATTGCCCATCTTCGAGAATCTTGTAGAAAATTCATGTCAATGGGCTTCTAGCATGGGTGTGAATTGTGATAGGAACCTGACTCTTCCACCACCTCCTCTTACTCCAGCTAGGAATGATACAACCCCCCAAATGATGAATATTATCCCTGCTATGATGAGTTTTATGAAGAATCAAGTTGTCAGCTCTACTACCCAATCCACCATGAAAATTGATCCCATTGATAAGGAGGTTCAAGCTCTACAAATCTATTAGCAACTGACACAACCAAGGGACCATGTACAACACCTACACTCCAGAGTGGAGAAATCACCCAAACTTCTCTTGGAATCAAGGGAATGAAGGACAAGGACAACTGAGGTGGATACAAGGGCAGAGGAACAACTTCAAGTTTGAAGAAGAGGTTCTTGGGAGGTTAAGAAGCCTTGATCAAGTGAAGAGATATGTGTCCTCTCATGTACAAACCTTTTATCGACTTAAGTAAAGGATAATTCATACTTCTATGTCACTTTCCCATCATGAGGAGGGAAGACTCCCTTCCCAAACCATGGCCAACCCAAATAGTGATAGTGGTTCTATGAGCACTCCTCAAGGTGCCTATGTCCCACCACAAGGGGAAGTCACGACTTTGCAACAATACCAAGGACCTCCTCATCCATATGCTTCCCCTCCCCCACAACCCAACTATAACTATCAATATCCTCCACCTCAACGACATTCCTACCAACAACCCCTCCCCAATATCAACCCCCTTCATAAAAACCACAACAACCACCTCCACAACTGTAACAACCCTGACCTGGGTTATGAGGTAACCCTATTTATTTTGGATAATAAATTTGCTTATAACTTTAATATAATCCTCTAAGGTGTTTTGTTAGCATGTGACACACTCATGTTTCAAGTTTGGTCCAGATTGAATTTTGTTTGAGTAATTTTCCTTTGTTTTGGACCAAAGTGCAATTTACCCTAATAGAGGGGCTATAATGCAAAATGTCACATGTTGAACATGCCTCATGTGTTGTAGCATCATTATTGAGAGAATTATGCAAGGTGGTGGCTTGTGGAAAGCCTAAATTCCAAGTTTGAACTTGTTTGAACAATGCTAGTACCTTGAGCACCAATTTTGGTACAAATTGTAATTTACCCAAAATGTGGGGTTGATATGCAAATTACCACCTCTAGAGTGTTCCTATTTCCTATATTTATCATTTAGAGGAGATATAATGAATAATACACCATGTTTGATTCCATTATGAATGATGGTAATCTTGGTGATGAAATGACCAAGAAAAAGGGTTGAATTTGGAAGCTTAACTTGAGTTGTATCAAGTTGAAAAGCTTATATATGAGTTCCTATCGGCCATAGTGCCCAAGGAGGTGTTCCATATAGTTTTGTGAACTCTTGGAAAAGTCCATATCGTTCAAATCACCTCAAGGAGGTGAGGTATGACGGCCAACAAGTTTCCTTAGAAAAAGTGTATCGGCTTGACATAAAATAGTGATTAAACCTAGATGACTTATCCAAATGGATAAGCAATGGACGAATTTGCATCTTTAGATGATCCTCAACCTTTTTGCATGTCAAGATAAATTTTTATGCATGCGTGGACACGTGTCACCCATGCATGACACGTGGCACCTACTAGCTCAAAATGTTGACACCTCATTTTTGTCTTTCTTCATGATCAACAAGTATATATACCCCTAGTTTCACCCCTTGGTGCAATTTTGCGACCCTTACCACCCTACTACCCTAATGTATCGTGCATAGAGCTCCCATATCGTGAAGGGATGCTGTGGTATCGTGCATGGGCCTTGGGGTATACCCCATGGCAAGACAATATCGCCCAAGTAGGTGATATCAGCTATATAGGGTGATATCGGCCATAGAGTGAAGTGTTTTGACTCCAAGTGAGTGCCATATCGTGCAAGTGAGTATCATATCGTGCAAGAGGGGTGTCATTTCATGCAAGAGCACAATGGTATCGTGAATAGGCCTTGTATATCGTCCATAGAAAGTATATCGGCCATACCATGTTGATATTGCTCATAGCAAGTTGATATCGGCCAATTGAAGTGATTTTGGCCACAAGTGAGGGGGTATCGGCCACAAGCAAAGTTGTGTCGGCCAAGAGGAAGTCCATATCACCCAAGAGTGGTAGGGTGTCGGAAAAGGAGCTAAGGAACTCAAAACTTAACCCTAAGGTAAGATATAGTTGTCTTAAAGCTTGAATTGAAGCATGGAATTAGGGTTATGATCTACCTTTCTATTCTTCTTCACCAATTGCTTATCCATGGTGATTCCTTGTATATGAAGGAGTTGTGAACGAACCTTGGACCTTGGATAAAGTCATCTTCAACCTTGGGAACATGTAGCTTTGGACCTTGAATCTTTGAAGTGGTTCTTAAGGCGGGTTATATAACTTGAACTCAATCATGTTATTATTCATCACCTAAATTGTTGTATTTAATGATCTACTTTTAATTCCAAAATTTCCTGAAATAGTTGATGAAATTATGAGTTCTAGTAGTTACTTAGACCTGTTGACTTGAACTATAATAGTTATAATAAAGGTCTAGAGCTTGAAGATTGTGATATCACCTTATAAAAGTGATATCATGTGCATGCACATAAGCAAGCACCTCTAACCCGATATGATGATGCACCTATTTCACTAAAATGATATGAATAGGTTTGTAAACCTTATTTAACGATATGGGGGTGTAGTATACACCTCTTGCACGATAGCAAGTCTATTATAGACCCCATGCACGATACAGGGACAATTGTATACTTGTAAGTTGACAAGAAACCCTAAATTGGGTAACCCGATATAAGTGAAGAGTAACAAGTGCTATTGCATGATATGATCATATGATACATCATTGATACTTAGTATCATGAGGCCTACATGACCTTGTATGACATGGTTGCATGACAGGGTTGCACGATACACAACCCTAAACAATATGGTAACCCTAGATGGTGACTAGCCCGATAGGGTGATTGAATGTACTTCTAGCTCGACATGGTGATGGGTTGATACATCATAAGTATCATGGGCGACACATACATATATCTTGTGCCCGATATGAGGTCAAGAAGGTACCTCATGCCCGATATGGAGACAAGTGCAAATCCTAGCCCGATATGGTGAGTGTCTATACACCTACAACCCGATATGGTGAACATATGCACATGATTTAACCCTATACACCTTGTAAAGGTAAGGGAAAGACACTCTTAGGAGTGATGAGTGTAACACCAAGTAATGGTGTGGATAATACCTTGATAGGTGAAACACCTGGAGTGGTTGATAATGGTTAATCCTATATCAATAATGCCTTAACCCAAGAGGAGTTCATATCATTAATGATGGTTGAATAATTCAATTGTGTGACTTATGACCAATACATTACAAGATAAATGTGATGAGCTAGTGCATAAAGTATTAGGATGGGACATACCCTAATACAAGATAAGTTGATGAACTTAAGTATGTTAAAAGTGATGAGGGAAGTGATACATCAAGACATGATAGATATCACATCCAACACTTCAAGGTTGATGTACCTTTATGCACCTTAAATCCAATATACTTGGATGAGTAACACATGAAGTGTGTTATGTCAATTGTTACATTGAGATGTAATAAGTTTAATGCACTTTGATAAGTGTGGGGTAACATGCTTTGAGAAAGGGTTAAGCCAAGTTAATAAAGTCTGATGTAATCATACCCTGGTAAGGATGAGAGAGGAACTCATACCTTGTGTTGATGATTCATTTAATGATAAATGATGAGAATGAATAAGTATGATTGAATACTTATGATATCAATGTTTTCTCCTATATGTGTGGAGCAATGAATTAGGGTTTGATCATTGATAATATGATCTTGAAAACCTATATGGTTAATAATGGAAAACCCTAACCCTAATGAAGGGTAATGATATGTAAGAGAAACCCTAATCGATAAGAAAGGGAAAACCCTAACCCTAATGATGGGAAGGTTGTATTTCTCTTATTGCATAAGCCTTGTAAGGCATGTTAATTACTTGTATAACAAGTATAATGTGTAATGGCCTTGTGAGCCATGTGAATAAAGTTGTTTCCTAGTGAGAGGTGACAAGATGTGTAATGGCCTTGTGAGCCATGTGAATAAGTTGTTGCCTAGTGAGAGGTGACAAGATGTGTAATGGCCTTGTGAGCCATGTGATAGTTTGTTACCTAGTGAGAGGTGATGATATTTAATGGTCCTTGTGAGACATGTGAGATGCTTGTATAACAAGTATCATGTATACCTTGGTCTGAGGACCCAGAGGTAATAGTTACCTGATAAGTGGTAACTGTGTTCAGTGATGATCTAAGGGTTTGAATACCTAGATCCAATAATCATGATAATGATGATGTGAAGGGATGAGAATTCCCAGTAATGTGATTAGGGACTGAGATCCCAAGTATCATGTGTTTAAAAGAATTGGACAAGTACCTGATAGATGTATTGCACCTTTCTTTGTAGCATTTGTTGTGTTTGATAAAGATAACTTGTTTGATGCTAAAAGAATGATGTAATGCACGTAATATATCACTAGAAACTATAAAACATTGCCCTGACCATAGATCCATCAGTGTCAGAACTTGCTGATGGTGAAACGGGTTGCTCCGCGGCATAACCCAGAGTGCATACTTTTGAGTATGTGAGGGCGTAAGTAGGGACGGTACTGTGTGAGACGATCCCCTTACGATCCCAAAATGAATGGGGATTTGGTTATATGCCCTATCCTGGCTCGAGTGCGACTTTGGTCGTAGACTCTGTGTTGAGCACGGTGAAATGGCCCGTGGCTCGGAGTATGGTGCTTGTGTCACCATGACTCAGACTAGGGATAGTTGTGTGTAGATGTTTCCCCTAAGAGAGTGCAGTTGATGTTGTAGCTCTAAGCGAGGATGCCTACGTACCCTGGCACAACTTGTTAGCAGTGACATGAGATGTCCGGCATGTGGTCTCGTACTGACCAAGACGGTCTGAGGTCATGGAAACCGACTCTACCATTTACCTTGTATGGTATCTACTTGTGAGAAGTTTGTGGTCGGTTGGAGATGGCCGGGGTATGCTCCATCTCCTCAGGGCATAAGTGTGATTGTAAAATATGTTCATCCGTGTAGTATATCTGCTTAAGGATCAAATATGAGAAACATTGCTTGATGCACAATAGAGTTATACATTCTAGTTGATAGATGTTATTTATGTTTCTTTACATTCCTTGGAAAGCATATAGATGAATTATAATCTACCATGGGTAGATGCAATGTTCTCCTTATGAAAGGAGATTACTTCATTCTATTCATATAGTGAATGATCCTGCTTGTTAATATAAAAAGAACCTCTGCTCAGTTTACAAATGCTTAATCTGTGATAATAATATGGTCGACGGAGAGTTATATCTCTCGCTGGGACAATTACAATTGTCTCACCCCCTTGGGACCCAAATTTTTAGGTGGATGTGCACGAGGAGGTGAAAACCTTTTTGCAGAGGAAGAACAACATCTGAGGTAGCAGTGACAGCTCAGGTTGAGTGTATTGTCTGTCATGTCTTGTAGATATGAGTCCTATGTGTCGTCTCTGTACTCTCAGGTCCTTGGAGTTGGTTCGTACTGGTTTTATGATCAATAAGAAATTTTGGCTTACGCGCCTCAAGGTTTTATGTTGCTCATGTATAGTTTGGTAAAGCAACTATTATATGTTATTCTCGAGATGAGATGTACCAGATATGTACAATGTGAATAATGATGTATATAAGGTTTTGGACCTTTCAGTAAGAGTTTTCCTTGGAATGGATCTCTCTGAAAAATGGTTTTAATTTTTAGTGATTTTTGTTAATCTGCAGTTTATATTTAATTCCACTTAATTAGTAACGATTTGATTGTCGAACGTTACAACAACAACCTCCACAACAACCAACTTACATCCTCCAAGATCGTAATCCATGTCACCAAATACCCAACCCCACCAGCATCCTCACGAGCTCCCCCTCCTCCCCAAGTGAAAGTGAGCATGGTATCCATCATATGGGGAAGAAGGTTGTTGAGGAATTTATGGAAAGGGAGGAGAGGGTGACCAAGTTTCATGACAAAGAACCTTTATCAAAAACGTCTTGTGGAGATGATAAGAGAATCAAATATTTTCTTGTTCCATTTTTACTTGAGAGTGCCAAGAACAAACAAGTTCTTTCTGCCCCCTCTTCTTGCAAAAAAATACCACAAAGTGTCCCACCATTGCTTGAGTAAGAAACACCATGCATCTCACATCCGCTTGAGGTAATGATACCATCAATACCATCATTTTGTGAAAGTGCCAAGGGAACCGAAAAATCTACTTCCTCACCATACTATAAAGAGATAACACTCAATGTCCCACCCTCTATTGAACTGATTACATCCGATGTACCATTCTTTTTCATCATTAATGATAGTCCAAGCTCCACCCTATGAGTAAAAAACCCTCATGCTTCCTGAAGGCCCATAAACTACTGTAGAAAATGTTGATAGAAGGGATAAATTTTTCTTTGATGCTTTAGAAGGGACTTTCACCCAAGTTTCAGCATGGCGATACTTGGAGCTTCTTGAGATCACTGGAACAAGGAAATACAAGCATGATGACACTCATTTCCTTTCTCAAAGATGTTTTCACTTGGAAGAGAAAAGTATAGGTGATTCCACCCAAGCAAATTGTATCTGCTGAACATGTCAATTTCATTATGGACGGCCACTTTCTAGAAAATAGGGGAGATCTAGGCATCCCTCTTATACCTTGCTACATCCAATTGCAACTCATCGAGTGTGCTCTTCTAGATTTGGGCTCAAGTGTGAACATCATGCCTAATAACATATTTTTACAGCTTGACATAGAGAAAATGATATCGACAGATTGTGTTCTAGTAATTGTTGATGGATCTAGGAAGAAGCCTATGTACTTGTTGCCAAATGAGATAGTAGAAATAGAAAAAAGGATGAATGTTGCATTCCTAACTACTTTTCTAGTCATGGACATCGAGCCACTTGATGGAAAGGATTTTGTCATCTTGAGGAGGCCTTTCTTGGCCATAGCTGATGCAGAGATCAAGGTGTACATGCATTATGACAATAACATATTGAAGGATGAAAATGGACATTTTTACATTCACCGAAGAGGATGGGAAGAAATTAAGTGATGACGATCTATGCACCAACTTGGACTATAGAAATTTCAGAGAATATTGGATGGGAAACAACCACTACCGATCGTTACATATTCCTTGGGATGAAGACTATGTTGTGAGAGCTCTCGAAAGGATCACATTTGAGGCAGAAGATAACACTTTGTTTGTGAACTCTTGATTATGAAAGAACAACAATCCTATCTAAAGTATCTAAACATAATTCTAGTGTGAGACAACCAATGTTGGTTTGAGACTCTTTCTCTCAAAACCCCTTTTCTTATGATACTCTAGTTTTTCTAAAAAAAATATACACACACAACATACTTGATGGTTTTTGTATTTGTGAACCATGTTAGATAAGGTACAATAGAGATAAGATGATTCATGGTGAAGCCAACCAAGTAGGACATCAAATTTGAAAAGAAAAAGTGAAACCAGTGAAAAAGCTATAGGAAAATGATAGCACGACCGTTCCACATAGCACAACCGTGTTGCTGGAAAGTCAACACGGTCATTTGTACATGATGACTGTGGTTGTGTTGCCCTTCTCACCTAACACTACATTGATCACTCCACCTCTTGATGTTTGTTTACCACAACTCCATACCCTTTACCCTACTATTCAAAATTCTATTTCATGCTGAGGACATCATGGTCTAAAAGTTTGAGGTGGTTGGGCAGTAAGACCTTCAGTTATCTCATTTTTATCTATGTACCTTGTTCGAAATTTTTGCCAAGATGATAAAATAGTCAAACTAACTCTTATACTTATCAATCCATGCTCTATGTGTTTGTTTTGCATTCATGTATACCATATAGTTTAATTTAACAAATTTTTGCATAATTTTTCAATTTTTTTACTTTTCATGCCATGCGTTGCATCTCATGTAGATTTTTGGCAATTTTGTGTGTTTTAATAGAATTCACTTACTTTATGATTTTAATCTTCTTAATGTAGCTTTAGATGTAATTGAGTGCAAATTCGCACCATTTTGGCCAATTTTGCCCAAATTTAGTATGTCTTGCCCAAAAAGCATGTTCAGACCTAATCTCCACTTTTTGAACTAAAAATCTTGACTAATGGAAAATGCATGCTACATTCTTATGTTATATTGATAAATGGTCTTAATTTCTGACTTTCTACATGTAAATAACTTCTCTCATGTTTGTGAATTGTTTGGTTTGATCATAATTTGATAAAAGGTATGAACACTTAGGGTTTGTTGAAACACATGATAAAAGTATGAATTTCATGTTTCTCACTCATATAGTGTGATATTATTTGATGAAGTGTTGGAATAATTTTCATGCATGAGATATTATTTGAAAACCACACTAGTGACCCCCCCTTTGACTTGTCTTTTCCTTCATCATCTTCTTACCTCTCTACCTCACGAAAGGATGCCAAAATGCACATATTCAGTTGTGGACACCCCAAGAGTTTAGGGTTGGCCATATCTATATCGCCCCACTTCACTATCACCACCATGTGCCCTAGATACACCAAGGGAAAAGAAAAAATTGCAAAAAGAAATAAAATATGCTCCTATGTATCAACATATAAATAAATATAACATGAGTGCCGCAATCCTTTCTTCTATTTTTCACATCCATCGAGCTAGAAAACATCAAACCTATCTCACTTGACCCTTTTTCACAGCCATGTGGGTCTCATAGTGCGGTTTGAAGTATGAAATTGAATGCATGAAAGTGAAGTAGCACTCCTAGTCATCTTTTATTATCACCACCATGAAACGGTCTACTCAGAGCTACATGAAAGCCATATGGATTGATTGTGCATTCTATGCTCTATATTTGAAGTTTGTATGCTCAATGCTTAATTCATGATTGGTTTTTTAAAGTGTAAAGGAGAGATGTGGAACACATGTACGTAGTCACCATTATGCCCATTTAGTCAATATTTATCTACTGGATTTATCATTCTTGTTTGTTGAAAGAAATTGAAGAGGGATTTAGTTGGAGCATACTTAAGGACAAGTATGTTTTAAGTTTGAGGTGATGATGTAGCCCTATTTTAGGGATCCATCTTTTTTTGGCATCTTAATTGCACTAACATGCTAGAATGCAAGTTAATTACCTTGATATGTAATTTCATATCAAATGCACGTATGGATGCTTTTTGTGTGTTTTCCAGGCATGTGCACTATGCATTGGATGAAAAGGAGAGAGGAAGGATCCTTGGATTTCTATGCCCCGAAATTGGAACTATATCATCTCCATGTATCCCATGGATGGGAAAAAATATGTCTAAAGCAAAGAGTAGTTAATTCAAGGGTTTTTGAGCAAAAACATGCAACCGTGCCCTCAAAATGGGCTATGGTATCCTACCACAGCCATGGCCAAAACGCCCAACATCACATGAAGTTTGCCAAAAAAATCAAGAAATCACCATGACCGTGGTCCTCAGAACGAATGTGGCGTTGAAGATCCAACATGGTTGTGGCACCCTCCATGCTCGTGGCAAGAAGCATCGACAATGACCACCCATAGCAGAATGGTCATGGACATTCCCTCCACCACGCCCATGCCCCATGGCATGATTGTGCCACCCTTCACCCACCACGTCTGTGGTGACCACCACGACCGTGCCATCAGCCTTCCAAAACCATCCTCTAATATGTCATTTTATGCCACTTCTACCTTTCCTGTGCCACTCCACCATGACCAGTTTGACCTCCATCCACCACGGTCATGGTGACTACCCGAACGCTACCAAATTTTACACTACATTTCCATCATTACCCCTACTTAACCTAATGCTTCCCCACCACCTATATATACCTAGGTGGTAGTTGTAGCACCAGGTTACATCCCCCAAGTATTCATTTCTACCTCCCTTAGTATTGAAGGAGCTCTCACCTACCCCCATCTACCACCCACTCCATGTCCACCTTCTTCCAACTCAAGAACTTAGTTTTCTAGGGTTCCACCACAAAACCTCATATTTCTAGCCCATATACCTACATTGGAGGGAGGTTTTCAAGCTAGAACATCTTGGAGGTGAAGGTGGAGCTTCCATGGATTTTTATGGCTATCTTCCTCCTTATCCTCTCTCTTTAACATTGTTTAAAACCCATCTTGCTCCTTAATTTGTTCATGCTAATTTAGTTGCTTTCTTTAATTGCTTCTTAGTCAATTGCCTTGTCCTTGGTAGTTAATTCTTGTTAGGGTATATAGTGATTCTTTATGATTGTTTAATAGTAATTTAGGTCTCTAATTTCTTTAGTATTTTAATTTCTAGTCTAGTGTAGTCTTGTGCTCTTTCTTAAGTAGTTGCATTCCTTGTTAATTAGAATTCCTTACTTAGGGTTAAATTAGGTTGTGCTTGTTTAGTCTCCTTGCTTGCCTTCTTTATTGAATCATTAGAGTAAACAAACCCGAAACCAACTTTAAACCCTAATAACCCTAATCTCCTCTTTAGGAACATATCTCATCTAAATAAGATCTAGTGCCCCTCTCTCCCTACATATCACTCCTTATCTTTCCTCTTGCCTATACTATAACACGATCAAATGTGCTTGCGGGTGAAGTGTGAGTAGTCTAAGTGAGTGTGGTAGAATAGGTCCTTATATATACCTAAAGATCCAAGTGTGTCCACTAAAGGCACATCTAATCCAAATTCAATGGGTTAGGAGTATCTCAAGTGTAAACGTACCATGACCCTACGTGCCTCAATTGATGGAATTTATGCACTCTGCCTACCCAAAGAAGGTTGACTCCATATTTTGATGGGATTCCTATGCCTTATGAAGAACTTCTGGCTTCCAAACTATCAAAGACTCAACTCACTTATTGATGGTCATCCTGAGCCTTCATATACTAATGGAAATACCAAACACCAGGAGACCATTCATCTACATCTCATTGTTGTCTCTTCATCTCCATAGTGGAGGAAGGATTAACTACAAGGTGGTTGTAAGGGTTCCAAACCCTATCCCCTATATATAAGTATAAGTATACAACCTCCACAAAAGGGATATGGACCCGGTGCCTCCAGATTGCCAAAACCAATCTTGCACTATCCATCTTCAATTTCCATCAATCATTTTGATTGGTTGTTTTTGTTTGTTACTCAACCATTGAGATCCCAACCTCGAATGGGAATCTAAGGCCCTAACTTCAAAAGAATATAGACTAAGGATGTCCTACAACATGAATCCATCATCTTCTCCACCTAATTTTCTTCCATAGTGGCAGATCCTTCCACAAGGAAAGGATATTGGCAACTTCCAATCCACCTCTGACGAATGTCAAGGAGTTGTGCTTTCTTCTTGATTGAATCCTTCATATTCAAGTTGAAGACACAACTCTGCACACCATGGATGTGATTTCACATTCTACTATGATGGAAACCTTCTCCCTCTTTTTCTCTGTTGTACTTGTTATTTTTACTATGAGCAATTAGTCTTATCGCTAGGGTGTAGGGAGTAGCCCTACTACCCAATTTTGTTCCATTTATTGCATCTATTACTGTATGGACCATTATATGCATAGAATCAATCAGTTTATGCTTGTACTCTTGCTTGATTATCAAGTTTACGTGTTTATTAGATATTGGGTGTACAGAAATTTGAACCCAAGATATATGATATTGATTATGATTATTGTTAAACCCCTGATGAGAACTTTGGATAGGTGTTTACCGAGGTGATAAATGAATGATTTCTAGGTAATGTGATGATGAGCTCAGAGTGGCTTCTATCTAGGTTTTAATCCTAACACCTGAAGGGGAATGTACCTAGCCTCAACATATGTGTTTTCATACATAATATGATGCATCGAGAGAGTGAATTATGGGTTGCAGTGGCAAAATCTAGTTCACCCTAGTGTTTCCACCATTTGATAATCAAGCTTGTAATCTATATTTTATTATTTACAAACTTGCATAATCAGAAAACAACAATTTTTTAGTGACAAATACTAGTCCTTGCTTGGTTACCTTGACTAGGGTATTCTTAAATGTGTTTCCCTTTGGGTTTGATACTAATACATACTATGATATTATCCATCCACTTGTAGGTGGTAATTATTGTACTTAGTTTAGGTAAAAATATTAGGACTTCTCTCTAAGTGATTTTCCTGTGCATCCAAAACCACATCAAATTTTGGCAATATTTCTGGGGACAAAAAAATTATATGATCAACTTAGCTAACTTGGATTAGTTAGCATTGATACTTTATAATTGATAATATTAAAAATCATATTGAATCCAACTTTGAAAGATCTAGAGGGGGGTGAATAGATATTTATATTAATTTTAACCAAATAAAATTACTTTACTTAAAGTGCAGCAATAATATAAAACAAAAGAGGCAACCATAGAAGACAAAGATTTAGAGTGGTTCCATCAAATGACATCAATCCACTACCTAGTTTTTACCAACTAAGGTTTCTAAACCTTGTATTTTATTCTTTTTATATACTAATACACAAGGCATAAAATTTACCTGTGTATTTTGTAGAGTAAGACAAATCCTCCTTTTCAGCTCAAGAAGAACTGTGACCTTCTTTGACGGGCCACTAGAAGGTCACCCTCAGCACCTCTTCTTTGATGGATGTGGAAGAGCACCAAACTGCCTCTTCTTTGAAAAATGAGGAAGAGCACCGAATCACCTCTTTGATGGACTTGGAAGAGCTCACCTCTTCTTTAACGGCCAGCAGAAGAGCACTAAGTTGAGAAGACTCCTTCTTAAAGGTTCTTGGATAGTCGTCACTCCACAAAGTAGCCTAAGAGGAATACAATAATGAAGAAATAGACTGAAGAAAGAAATTCACAAAATAAGCTCACAAGATATACAATTCATCTCTTATGGACAAGTGATGATGATCTAATCCAAAAAGGTTTAGGCAAAGTAATATAGGTGGAGAGGATACTATAACTGAGCTAAGGAATTAGGCTATAATGATATCACTTGAAGTATATAACCTAAGCTCTTTGAGAAATATGCCAAGTAGTAGTATGCACAAGTATGTATCAAACGTTTTTGCAATATAATGTGCAAAGTTGTGTACAAAGTTAATGTCAAGGCCCCCTAAGACCACTCTTATTTATAGGAAATGTTTACAAGTGGTTAGGGTACTTGTGGGGAGTGTCTAGAGTGTTCTTAGTGGTCAATTAGCCATTACACTGAAGTTAATTAAGTTGCAATGACTAATTTGATTGTTAATAAATTAACATTCCTGAACCATTCTCGGGTCAACAAAAACTTTGATCAAAAGTGTCTTAGTCAACAAGCTCGTCAATTGAGAAGTGTCCTAAGGTCAACTTCCACTAACGTCTATGTGTCAGTCTATCTCCTCAGCCTAACCAAGCATAAAATCTCTTTGTCAGTCGACAAACTCTTCGACCGACCATCTTGGTCAAAATTTTCTTCGACTGAGAATGACCCAAAACTCAAGTTATGCAAAGTCTAGTTCCTAGATGAAAAAGAGTTCAACTGAATGGATTTTGGATGATGAAGTTTTTGTTTGAGATGACTTTATGAAGGAATATGCAAAAGTGTGGAAACTTATCTAATGACTTAACTAATAAAGCCTATAAACCCTAGAGGCTTCATATAAGTGTGGGTTAGGTTTTTGGGTAGGTTTTGGAAGATCATCACCTGTCCTTACATCATGTCTATAACATTGTAGAGAAACGCACATGTACAATAAAAAACATGGTACAACTTGATTTTCAAGCATCCAAACATAAATTTGAAAGTTCCTTGTTGTTGGATCTTGACTTAATTCCTTGATTACTTGAAATACTTGATACACATGTTAGTAATATAATTTGGAAAATATTTGGATCATCAAAATATGAGTGTGACATATCCAAAAAGCCAACAATCCCCCCCATTTTGATGATGACAAATATTTCCATAAGATAAATTGAAAGTAGACAAATTAGAACTTCATACCTTTAGTTTTATCTAATGATGAATATTCTCCCCTTTTTAAATTTCTATGTTGATAGGCAATTTATGTCATGAATTTTTATCTCCCTTTGTCATCTCAAAAAGGTAGAAAGTCATAAAATGACTCCCCCTTAGTGAATACTCCCTCTAAATATGATGTTCATTTGGAGAGGATTTTTTTTACCCAAAGACAATTAAAAAAGAATACTAATTGATGTTAATCAATTATGGCATAGTCAAAAAGCCATATATGTTCTAGGAACAACTCTAAAATATTGCCCATTTACCAATGAAAGGAATGTTAAGTCCTTCGTGATAAGAAGACCAAATTAGCACAAATTATTAGAAGCATACTCTAAACCAGTAGTAAAGGATGTTAAGTCCACCATGGTATAGATATGCCATGAAAGAACTAATTTCTAAAGAATATCTCAATATCAATGTAATGAATGTTAAGTCCTCCATGTTATAGAAATTTGCCATAAAAATAAAATGATAAATATATAACTAATTTCCCAATCATTTTCAAAGGATGCTAAGACTACATATGATTAGAGAATGCTTTGAGCAAAAATAGAGATCAACAAAAGAATCTCTAGACTGCATATAAGGGATGTTAAGCCCATATTGGTATAGAGAAGACATTAAGCATCATAACAACTCTAAAAGAATGTCTAAACCAAATGTCAAATAATGTTGAGCCTTTATTGATGTAGAGAATCAATTAAGAGCATTAAAATATATGAAAATTATATTTAAAGAATTGGAGTTCCCCCTTAATCTCATGCCAAGTAATATGAGCTAAAAAAGACTCCAAATTCTATGATAACACATTAATATCAGATCCAAAAACTAGGAAATCTAAAAATAGTTTGAATTCGTAAATCAAGTTCAAAGAGATCCAAATAAATTCTACTATTGATAAGATCTCGATCGAGAATGTTGTTGACCTAATGGTTGTTTGGTCTAAGAGTTTGTCGACCAAATATTCAACTAAAAAATAGTTTAAGCACATATTATTAATGTCACAAAGATTTGATAATGAGGCTCATGATCTCTTTACTTCTTATCATGTTTAGAAATAAGTCCATGAGTAAGATCATGATTATGAGAATGCAATCCATTTCTACTATTAAATATTTAAGATATTACTTTCTTTAGAAAGAGTAGAAAAAATCATGCACCTAGTAAGATCTTATTCAAGCATAGAATTTTATCATCAAAATTTTCTTGACGTGTTATGATTGACATGAGTACAAAGAGATATAAGGCACATTTTCTTTTAATGCAAGGAAAAATCATTCTATTTTTTTATATCAATAACATTTAAGTCAAGTATATTAGACAATTTGTTCTTTTTTTGTCTTTATCCAAGGTAATTACAAAAAGTTTATGATTAATTTTTGATAGAGTAGAGAGAGACACCTCATCATTAAAATTATCTTTGAACTTAATATTTATCATGTGCACTTACATGTACTCCTTTTTCTTGATTATCACTTACTCCCATATTGGTGATTTTTCCACTGTTTGCAATATGACTAATCCTCCATTTCTGTTTTCAAGTGTATTGGAGGCATTTTAATCTCTGGTCATATGATTAGAGCATCAACCATCAACCGCTCAATTCTACAAAGTTGAAAAGATTTTGGCACTCAAATAGAGTTTGTGATGGTTAGCGTAGATGAACGGGACTAATATTATCAATCTAGAAAGACTACTACAAATATGAATTTTAACGCATTTTCTTGTATAAATTAAATATTCATGTTGAATTTCTGCTAGACTTGTTCTCGATCAAGAAGATTTATCGATCGAGGGTCATCTCAGTCAATGTTTTTTGATCTATAACAAGTTTTGGAGAAACTTGAATTTCTACTTAGTAAGATATGCAAAAAAATTTTATTTAGATAACTAAAAGTTATGCAAATAAGTTTTATAAGAAAAATATATGCAAAATTTAACCACAAATTAAGTTGAGATAAGACATAAATATATTAATCAAATTAGGCATAGATCAAATCTCAAAAAGTCCCCTATTTATTCTAAGTTGGAGATTTTGGAAGCCAAACCGTGTCAAGGGGTCCTTTCTTCTGATATTCACATGAAAAGGAATAATGTCCTAGACGTTGGCAATAATGACATGAGATAAAAGATATTTCATTTTTCGTTTCAACATTTTGAGAATGTACAACTTTCACCTTAGGTACATATGCAGTTCTAGTGTAGGAAGCATATGCCTTTTTGGTTTTAGGCATATGTGAGGATTTGTTCTTTGGCACATATCCTAAACCTCTATTTCCTACTTGTTTAGAAGCATTATCTAAGATGTTATCAAAACTTTTGTTTCCTTGCATTAATCTAGAAACTTTTTTTTTGTAATTCAACATTTTCAGCAAGCTTTTCATTATATACAAATTTACTAGAGAAAGATTTGAAAGTAAGGTAGCTCTCTCTTTTACTAAAAAAACATAATATAAATGAGTGCACAAAATAGGTTGAGTTTGATAATCGTATAGTTTAGCAAGCATATCAACTTTTTCTTAAGAGAGAAGACTATGTTCATTTTCAAGATAAGGTATTTTAGCCTTATAACTCTCAATAGATTCTTTTAATGCATTGTTTGAAATTTTTAAAGCATCATTTTTACAACTAATATTACCTAGATTAGCATTAAGTACATCAATAGTTTCAACAAGTTTTTTCTTTTGTTTCTTGCAATAAATATATTTGTCATGAAATTCTTCAAGACTAATGACTAATTCTTCTTTAGATAAATAAAAAATACTTACCTCATTAGTTTATTATTCATCCATTATTTCCATGAGACATTCTACCTCCTCCTCTTTGTTGCTTTCATCAACATCACTTGATTGATCCCATATAGCTAAGTAGGCCTTTTCTTTCTTCTTGAATGATAAATTCTTGCCTTCCTTGAGTTTTGGGCATTCAAAAACCAACTGGCCTTTCTTTCCACATTCAAAGCACCTAGCAGAAGAGGAAAGTGCACTTAGAGTTTTGTTAGATCAAAATCTCTTATATTTCTTACCATCTACAATCAAGGTGCTTTCATCAACTTCATCACTTATGTCACTGCTTTCATGAATGATGTTCCTTGATGACGCTTTGGTGTGACTTTGAAAGCAAGATCCTTCCTTCTCTCCTTTTGTTGTTCGACTTCCACTTATTCTTCTTCCTCAAGGACGACTTCATGTGTCTCTAGGTTCCCGATGAGCTACTCCATCTTTAGTGTTGTAATATTGTTAGCTTCTTCGATAGAAATAACCTTCGACTTGTATATGGGAGGCAATGCTCTAGGTATCTTTGATACTTGATCTTTTTTGCTTATGTTCTTTCTCAATGCACTTAGACGGTTAACAATGTTAGAAAATCTAGCATATATTTATGCAATGTTTTGGTTAGGTTGCATTCAAAATAATTCAAACTTGTGTTTTAGCATACTAATTTTAGCATTCTTAACTTGGGTAGTTCCTTCATGTGTTACAAATAATTTGTGCCAAATTTCATGAGAAGTTTCACATGAGGATATGTGATGAAATTTATTAATAGATAAAGAACAATAAAGAATGCTTACTGCCTTTGCATTGAGTGTGGCTTGCTTTACAGTGTCAGGATTCCATATTTCTAGCTCAATGGTTGGAGGTATGTATGGATGAGATATCATCTTCCAAAGTTCAAAAATAATCCCTTGGAAGTAGAACTGCATCCTTCTTTTCCAATAAGTGTAGTTTGATTCATCAAACACTGGTGGCCTACTCACATAAGATCCTTCCAAGTTGAGGTGTATAGGCACGTTCTCCCCCATTCTTTAAGACTTGTTAGGGCTCCTTGAAGACTGGCTCTGATACCAAATGAAAGAGCTAGATGGGGGGTGAATAGAGATTTATAATAATTTTAACCAAATAAAATTACTTTACTTCAAGTTTAGTAGAAATATAAAGCAGAAGAGGCAACCACAAAAGACACAAATATAGAGTGGTTCTGTGAAATGAAATCAGTCTACTTCCTAGTTGTTTTGCACCAAGATTTCTAAACCTTGTAGTTTATTTCTTTTATATACTGATACACAATACACAAAATTTTCAGGTGTCTTTTGTGAAGCAAGACAAACCCTCCTTTTCCGCTCAAGGAGAACTACCATCTTTTTTGATGCCCCTATGGAAGGTCACCCTCTGCACCTCTTTTTTATGGACACGGAAGAGCACCAAACTACCTCTTCTTTGATGGACGAGGAAGAGCGCCAAATCACCTCTTCTTTGATAGACTTGGAAGAACACTGTTCTTCACCTCTTCTTTAATGTCTAGTGGAAGAGAACCAAGTTGAGAAGACTCCTTCTCATAGTTTCCTATACAAACTTCAATTAAAGAAGTAGCACAAGACTAATACAACAATGAAGAAATATATTGGATAAAGTAAGTAATAAAATTAAACTCACAAGATATACCATTCAACTCTTCTGGACAAGTGATGATGACCCACTCTAAAAAGTTTAGACAAAGTAGTATTAGGTGGAGTGGATACTAGAACTGAGCCAAGGACTTAGGCCTATAATTATAGGAACTTGAAGTATAAAACCTAAGATCTTTGATAAAGATGCCAAGTAGAAGTATGCTCAAGTATGTATCAAATGTTGTTTCAATGTAATGTACAAAGTTAATTTCTAGGTGCCCTAAGATCAATCCTATTTATAGGAAATGTTTACAAGTGGTTAGGGTACCCGTGGGGAGTGTCTAGAGTGTTCTTAGTGGTCAATTAGTTGTTAGGATGAAGTTAATTAAGTTGCAATGGACAATTTGATCATTAATAGACTAACATTCCAAAACCATTGTCGGTCAACAAAAACTTCGACTGGAAGAGTCTCAGTTGACAAACTCGTTGATCAAGAAGTGTCCTGGGGTCAATTGCCTCTAACGACTATGTGTCGGTCTATCTCCTTGGTCCAACTAAGAACAACGACTCTTTGTGGTCGACAAGCCATTCGATTGACCATCTCAGTCAATATTTCTTTGACCGAGAATGACCCAAAACTCAAGTTATGCAAAGGCTATTTCCCGGTTGACAAAGAGTTCAACTGAGTGGAGTTTGGTTGACAAAGTTTTTGACCAAGACAGACTTCAAAAAGGAATATGCAAAAGTGTGGAAACCTTTCTAATGACTTAACTAATAAAAATATCAACCCTAGAGGCTTCATATAAGTGTAATCCCTTCGTTTTGGGTAGGTTTTGGAAGATCATCACTTGTTCTTACATAATGTCTATCAAGTTGTAGAAAAAAACACATGTACAGTTAAAAACATGGCACAACTTGATTTGCAAGCATCCAAACATAAAATTTGCAAGGTCTTTGTGGTTGGATCTTGACTTAGTTCCTTGATTACCTAAAATACTTAATACACATGTTAGTAATATAATTTGAGAAATATTTTCATCATTGAAATATGAGTGTGGCATATCTAAAAAGTCAACAAACTCACCTTGAACCATGTAACCTTAGTTGTGTGCAATTCATAGGTGACAGATGTTGTGCATGCGATGTTCCTCTAGTGCCAACTCCATCACCGACCTTAACCCTAAAATCGAACAAACCTACTGTAGGATTCTTCATGAACACAAGGATGAGATGGTGGAAAAGGTGATTAACTGCAGAGTTGAGGTAGCACTAGCAACATCGAGAGATAGAGTCATGGAAAAAGCCAGAGCTATTGTGTAAGTACAATTTTGGGTAGTTGAAGAAATAGAATGACAAAGAGAGATATGAGTGTTTTCTATATCTAAGGATATATGCTTGCACAACCCAACTGTAAAATACTAAATATTAGCACTTATCTTTGACATCAATATGCAACGAGTGATGACAAAGCAAAATGATAGTTTTTTCTGGATGAGCTAATGAGATCATGCTTGGATATTTATAGAAGTTCGTAGATCTCTATAGACTAAGCAAGCAGGTTGGCAAGTCCAAGGAAGCCATCAATATAGATCTATTCTATTATTCCCTCATGGATGAGGCTAGGGTGTGGTTTAGTTCCCTAGATGATCACAATATCACTACTTGAGAGGAATTGTAAAACAATTTCCTAGAGAAGTTCTTTCCATGCTCACTCAGTTACCAAATATGAGGGCTAAATACTAGGGTTGATCACCCAGTTTGAGTAGCGTCCAAGAAAAACTCTCTTTGAAGCATGGAAATGATTCAAAGATTTACTACATAAATGCTTCATCACAAAATCCCCTCTTCAAAACTTTATCACGCAATTCTATAGGGGAGAGGATGATAATATTATACAGTTCCTTGATGCCGCATCCAATGGAGACCTCATGCGACATAGATCGATGATGCATGGAAAGCCATAAGTAGGGGAGCTGAGAACTAAGCTAATTGGGGATGTCATATAAGACAGGTGTTCTCAAGGTGGGAAGGTTTCTATAGCATACGACAAATCTAAGCTTAAGGTTATCATTGAATCCTTGAAATCTCTTACTAATAAATAAGATAATCTCAAGTCATCACTCTAGAGGCATGGGTAGATAGGCTCATCTTCTTTACTAACATGCTATCCCGATGAGTCTACCATGTCTATAGTGCAAAAGGCCACACTAGTATACAATGCAAACATCTCTACCAATCTATGCTAAACATGCACCAACCGAATTTTGACAGTATCTGAGTCATTTAAGAAGTTAATGTTGTAAACTCCACTCCAAGACACGGGTGTTGCAACCCAATAGGCCAAGAAATCATCCAGGATACCAGTACGTAAACCTAGAAGGAGCAACAAATACTCACTAGCTCAAGTAGGACCACAGTTAGAACCAAGTTTGGTGTCCTCTTGGCTTCCAAAAAACCAAATATCCTACCAGAATAACTTGACAACCTCTCCTTGGCCAAGGGAACTAGTAGAACATACCCATATCTAACCATCAAGTTGCCTAAGTGCCATCAAGAAGATACTAGATAGAAGACATACAATACATTCATGAGGATAGACTTGCACAGATCACCACGACCATTCACCCTCCCAATGGGTTCATTTTCCGGTCAACTCAAGAATAACCTCAAGCACCAGGAGGAGAAGTTGGAGACTGTAACTACATGTTCTGGGTTTGTTCTACTAGAACCACTAGCCCTAATCACCAACAATAGACTAGTTCCTAAAGATGACAACAAAGATGAAGTCACCCCCATGACCACACTTGTAGAACCAGAGATTGAAATGCCAAAATAGGATGACACATCCACTCTAGAGGCTATAAGTGCATCCAATCCTAAGAAATCACCAGAAGATAAATGAGCCAATCCAACTATCCCAGTAGTGCCTATCTACAAACCTCGTGTCCCATATGAGAGCCATTTATCTCAAACATAGCTAAAATCCAAATTCATGAAATTTAAGGAAGTGATGAACAAGTTGCATGTTGAAAAACCGTTCCTTGATGCTCTGGAAGAGATTCACTCTTGGACCAAGTTCTTCAAGGCTCTTTGACCTGACTAAAGAATTCAAGATCGTGAAACTAGCATGGACAATATCAAACATCATCCGTGGTAAGATGCCCAAATAGCTCAAAGATCAAGAATCTTACGAAATCTATTTCTTTTTTTTGGGACTCCATATGCCAAAAAGGTCTAGCTGACATTAAGGAAAGAATTTCTATCATGCTCTTCACCACTGACATCCATCCACTAGAATCATGATTCAACTTGACAACTCTTCTATGACCTCCCCTATGGGAATCAGAGTGGGTCCCAAATCCTATTGCCCCTGTGATTGTTTCATTATGTACATTAAGGAGAATCTTTGATATCCCCTCATTTTTAGGCACCTCTTCCTTGAAATAGTTATAGCCTTAATAGATGTTGAAGCTAGAATCTTAACATTAAGAGTTGGGACATACACAATTGACGACAAGGTTTGTGATAGTTTAAAGGGAACCTCTTTCCAAGAACAATGTAATTGACTAAATTGATAAGATGGCATGTAACTGTGACACAAGACACCTACTTTAAAAGACCCTCTTGATATTGAGCTAATAGACCCAATGTCCATGAGATTAATGATGAACATGTGGAGAATTTTTTTTTTCACCTAGAAAACACGAAAGAAGACCTAGAAGCCGAGTTGGAAGAATTCAAATCTATATCTATAACTCATGAATAAGACAAGGAGCCCACAACACCAGAGATGAATCCTGTAACAGAGGGGATGAAATATCTCTTCGACTAGTACATATACACTTTGTAACGTTAGTTACTTTATCATCATCAATTACATACTGACACCTAAGTGGGTGACACCACAAATGAAGCCTTGTGTCTTTAGTTTCCAAGGTAAGAGGTAATCGATTAGGGCTATCAAAGGGGAGGGTACGAATCTACTCTTACCCTTACCCTCCATAGGGTAAGGCTATATTCTTAGCCTTACCCTTCATTGGGTAGTGGGTAAGGGTAATTACCCTTCTCAACAATCCCTTTACCCTCCCCTTATCCTTAAACTCCTCCTCACACGGTAACCGAGGAGGATAAAAAGTAAAAAGTACTTTTATAATCGGTGAATTATAAATGCATCATGTGTTGATGTTTGTGAACTTTACATAAAAAATTGATAACACCATATGCAACACTACATATACTTCAAGATCACATGTTGTTCTATGCAAAATTAATCAATGTTTCACCAATAATTCATTTTTATGCAATGAGAATATATAATTTTTTGTGCAAAAAAAATTATTACAAGAACATGAACAAATCATTACCTAGAATCTTTAACACATCCTTAATAATCTCAACTAATACCACACACAGTTTCTCAATCACACACACTACACAAAACAAAGCTTGTATTTGTAACTAAAACAAAGCCAAACAATATAATTTCAGGATTATAGCACGTATCAATAGAGTCAAAATAGAATAGGAGATTAGCAACTCCATACATCCACAGTACACTTGAAACTAATCATAAAAACTGATTCAAAAAAAGGGGAGAAAGATGATTAGAAGAATGTCATACAAGTGAATATTAAAAAAAAAGTTTTGCTTGTATCTGCTAGAATGTGCAATAGAGTCAAAATATGATTAGAAAATGACCAGATTTGATGGTTATATCGATGGTTAATGTTGTAATATAGCTTCTTAATTTACACTCATCCATAGTTGTAAACAGAACTGTACACATAAGCATTTGAAATTCTGGCACACAAAGAAATATATTAATCATCATAGTAAACTTCAAAAAAGGCAAAAGAGCCTAACACATACATATGCTAGCAACCTAAAATGTTATCCCAATCGTTCAAGACAAACATAAGCCGTTTTGTCAAAAAAATCAAAAGATAACAAACTGGTGTATATGTTTATGCTTGATGTGCGATTTGAGAGAAGAACCAAATTGGTTTGAGGGGAACAATGATTATCTAGCTTATGTAGGAGAAGAAGAGTGTGGGTGAAACAAGGTCATGTAGGAGGAATCCAAGGGAGCTGCAGAGGAAGGAGCATGCAGCTAAAAGGAGATCAGGATATAGGGAAAGAAGGGGAAGGGAAGGGGAGATTGAACCTATTAGAAGCCAATGCAACGGGAGCAAGCACGAATGATGGAGTAGGCACAATTGGTCAACAACGCAATAGTGTGGAAACTTAGATCAAAGGCTTGGGAAGGAGGAAGCACGCCCTATGTCAACAAAGTAGTTGGAACAATGATGTGTGTTGTCTAAAGATGATTAGATGGCGTCCATGAGATCCTACAAAACTTGGTCAGAAAATGCTGGAGATGACAATGACTTGGTGGTTGGCGAAACCCATGGTTTGGCTCCAACAACTGGTATCCCTGGAAGCATGGAAGAATGGAGGATACATTATGTGTGAATTAAGAGATGTTTGGTTGGCACTACTGCAAGGATCCTTCACATGAAGTTAGGATATTGCAAGGTGCAAGCCTTTCACCCAATCAACCTAGTTAGTGAGTAGGTGGGGTCTTGAGGAGTGGCGGATGCGTGAGTATTGGTCAGGTTGAAAATTCAACGGATAATAGCCTGAGCAAAGCCTAAGTTAGGGATTTCTAGGGTAGAAAATTTATTTAAGAATCCCTATACAATATTATCAAATATTTATTTATAATTATTAGCAGGTAAAAGGTTAAAAGGTTATGATTATTTGATATTCGTTATCCTACCCATTTAATGTAGCTAGTAACAGGTAAAGGAGAAATGGGTTATGGGTAACAAAAAGCCTTACCCTTACCCTTACCCTTACCCTACAAGGTATGGATAAAGGATGAAAGGATATAGTCTTGCCCATTGACAACCCTACAACTATTGATATAGACTTACTGTTGGTTGTTGATGAAGGCTAAATTGATGTAAAATTAGCTATGTTCAGTTGGTTTAACATATAGAAACTGACAATGTAATTTTCTAGAACAATAAATATAAGACTGTGCTTGGGTCATAGTCCTCAATTTTTCTTAGAGTAATCAATGATGTAGATCTCTGACGTCACTTATAGAGTTATAACCAATGATAAAGAGAATTCTATGTCATAATTCACTGATAAAAAATGACATAATACTTTCTTATAATTTAGCTGATAAAGACAATTGTGTTGTCGATTTTCATTTGCTAACCAACAACACATATATACATAGTCGGTCTTTTAAGACAACTGACGTCATTTTTTTTATGGTAGGTCTACAGACATGTGGTCTGACTATTTAATAGGATGGACTATAGGATCTACAAGTGTTCAACTAAACAATTAGCCAACAATACCTATAAAACTTGTAATAATAAACACATATAAGAGTTCAAAGCAACACTCCATTCTATTCTGATGCACATATGCACACATAAAATATACAAAATGCATTCACAACGACACTCCATTCTATTCTCATGCATATATGCACACATACAAATACAAAATCCATTCACACATATATAATTCCACTCTCATCCACATGTAAAAACGCAATTCTCATCAAGTTCATTTCTCTTCACATTCATTCATACACATGCACATATACACACATCATTCATATCTGCATGAACAATTCACTTGTATCAAATTTCAAGTTGTAGAAAGTCATTACGATCACATGTAAAAAGAAATCATAATATAAAGGTTTAGAAAACATCATATTTTATCCCAATATAATATAAAATTACTTTCTCAATCAAGGACTCTATCCAATCTTCTCGTATCTCATCCAACTCTTCTTGTGTATAAGGCTTAATTGAGTTGAATACCTATAAAGAGAATGACATAGTTCGAGTTTGATTTTTTTTATATTATTAAATGATACTATTTAGTTATGATTCAAGACTATATATATTACCTTTTGTATCCTATTGATATCTGATGAAGCCCTATTTTAGGGCTTCATCTTACGTCTTTTTGTATCTCAATCACATCTAAACATAGTAGAATGCAAGTTAAATTACCCAATATGTATATTATTGTCAAATGCACTTATGGACGTTCTTTGCATACTTTTCAGGTACTTGGATCATGCTTTGGATGGATGAGAGAGAAGGAAAGAATTCTAGGGTTCCTCCACCCATGGAGGGGTCCAAAGAAGACCCCAAAGCTTCCTCAACCTACCCCTATTGACCAAGGGTCGACATCAAGAAAAGAAGTCCATTGATCATGAAGTTTTAGAGTGAAATTACTGCTGAAGACCCCAACACGACCGTGGTGACAAAGAACGACCGTATTGGACAATGTCAAAGTTACAGTACCAACATAAAAAATTGCAAGCTACAACAACTTGTCCAAAATGGTCGTGCTACCCAACACGGTCGTGTTGTGAAGACCCCAAAACGGTCGTGCCAGCTAGCACGACCATGATGCTAAAGATGAGGACATGCATGTTGGCCAGAATGACCTCCAGTTCCCCTCCCCCACCATGGCCATGCTACCCAGTACGACTGTTCTACCTATCCCTCAGTATGGTTGTGCTGCCACCTAAACCCTAGCCCTTTCTGCACTATTTTTCCAACTATACCCCTAGTTACCCTAGTGTTTCCACCACCACCTATATACATGGGTGGTGGCCACAACACTAGGTTAGCTGCCATTACCCCTCCTACCAACTCTAGATCATTCATTGCCTACTTCCTTGCATTCAAGCCATCCACCCACCATTTTCATCTCATTTCCACCATAGAAACCTAGTTTTCTAGGTTTTCTACCATAATCCCCTTCATTTCCATGCCCTTCATCCATCTTGGAGGAGGGAGGTTTTTCTACAATAGCTAGGAGGTGAAGAATAAGAAGCTACTTCGAGCTCCATGGACTCCTATCCCTTTCTTCTCATTTTTTAATCTTTTCTTTGAGCATGTCTAGCTAAGCCCCTAGTGGTGGGCTATTTGGGGTTAAAATGTGACTTTAATACCATGTTGGGGGAAAGTAACTTTTATTGAACATAATTTCATTCTATGATGATTTCCTCTTGCTTCTATCTCATTTCCCATCATCTTGCATGTGGTTTGTGCATTTAAACATAAATTGCTTGTTTTGTGATGCTTGATGACACTTAGCTTCTAGGGGAAAATGAAATGTATGTGGAAATCTTAGGAATCACTCCTAGGTCCAATTAGTGGATCCCTAGATAGCCCCCTGTGTTCCTACATACATCTCCCTTCTTCTACAAGTAGGTGTGAGATCTAAGTATCTAGTGTAAGTGTGATTAGTGCAATTGCCTAGAGTATCCTAAAGGCTAGATGGCAAGTAACATGAGGTGAAACACCCTAATCTATACTCCCATTCCTACCCTTGGCTCTTAATTACCCTAATGCCACTTACTCTAGAAACCTAGACTTGCTAAGTCCAATTAGAATTATACCTAACCCTAGTTCTCCAACTAGTACTATTGCCTTGTTGTTTGGTTTGGTAATCTAGATTGAAATATGAGAATTGCATGCTATGTTAACCTTCCCCCAACTAATATCAAGTTTTATTCCCAAACGGACCACCTATCCATCACACTACTTAAAATACACCTTTGACACCTTAGCTTGTTAATGCTAGCTTAGTCAATTACCTTTGCTAATTCTTAGCTAATTTCTTAGTTCTTGCCAGATAGTTCTTTCTCAAGTAGTTAGGGCTCCTTTGAGCTTGCTCGTGTAAATTTAGTTAGCTAGTGATAACCTAGAATCTTTGTCGTATTGTTGCTTAGCTTGCATCTTAGTTGATAACCTAGCTTTTTGTTGTAGTGTAACTCCTTGCTCTAGCCTAATTGCTTGCCTTGCCTAGTTCCTTAGTCTTAACTTTCTTAGAGTAATCTAGAGTTTTTATTAACTTAGTTTCTTTCTTGCTCTTTCTTTCTTGCAATCGTAGCATAATCAAACAAAATCAAATTTAAACCCTCAAACCCTAGACTCTACTTTAGGAACATAGCTAACATTAACCAAGATTTAGTGCTCCCTCACTCTCTGAGGATTGACCCAAATCTTAACACTAGCCTATACTACAACACGACCATGTGCACTTGTAGATACGTGTGATTAGTTGAGCCTGTGCATTGGAATAGTTCTGAGGGGTCTGATCTCCAAACCATGACATAAACACGATTAAAACTTAGCGGAAGCGAATCGATAATCAGCGGAAGACAAAAATCACGGGAAATTAAAACTTTTCGAGATAAGAACTTGTATCCATAAAAACTCCTTTCATAAAGAGAGGTAACTGTTTACATCTCAGGATAATCACTTCTTGAGTAATTATATACATCAAGATACAAAATCTCAAGATCACATGACACAAGACTCCAAGACCTGAGAGTACAGAGGACACATAGGACTGACTCTAACTACACCACAAGGCAGGACAAATCTCCACCTGAGATTACTGCTGCCCCTGGTGCTGCTGCTGAGACTGATCACTTGTAGGCTGGTTTCTTCGTCTCCGACGTCCACCTAAAAAATTGAAGTCTACGGGGTGAGACAATTATACATAATTGTCCCAGCGAGAGTTATAACTCTTCGCCAGAAGCTTTATTATAACATCAAAGAATATCTTAAACAGTAAAGCCTTCAAAGCATTCTATAACAGTTGCAGATATAACAAGATCTTTACAAATTAGGAGATATGGAGAATATCAACATTATTGCAATGTAACATCAATCAACTAACTTGGAGTCATCTCTAACAAGTTATACTACATGGTTGATTATGTTTTACAAACAACATTATGCCCTGTGGAGATGAGGCTTACCACTCATACTCCAACTGATCGCTGAGAAGCCGCATCAGTATCATACATAGGTCATTAAGAGAGCCGGATTCTCATGACCTTCACCTTCCTCAGTCAGTAAGAGGATCACTTGTAGGACATCTTGTGTCTCTACTACTATAGCTCACCAGGGTAAACTGGTCCTTCGCTATTCTAGAGTCACAGTGGCGTTCTGTACTCTCTTCGTCATCAGGAGGTTTCATATTTACCTACCACTGATACGGATATCTGTGCTTTCTTCGTCATCAGGAGGTTTCATGTTTACCTACCACTGATACGGTATGGAACTATAGTGAAGGATGGATGGATTCCACATCTACATCACTTTCCTACACTAGGATGTAAGGTTCTACACATCCATGTACCCCACATACTCAAAAGTATGTGCTCCAGGAGTTCCCTATGGAAAACCTGTTTCACCATCACTTAATTTCTGACAATGATGGATCTATGATCAGGGCTCTACATTAAACTTGATTAGTTAGGTACATTCAGTATTCTTTAACAGCATACATTGTTCTTCAAACAATAACAGTAGCATAGCAGCTATAAAAGAAGAATACTAAATGTAACAGGCCTAACTCATATCAATCATCATTTCTTATTATCCTCATCACAAGTCATCTCTAAAGCATGACCTTGATGGTATTCGTGGCTCTCATAGCCCATTATCAGCATAGGATGCCACTAGCAAGGCATCAGATTACATTACTTATTCATAAGGCTACAACATGCCTTCAATGAATATAACATCAACATCCATACCTGGATATGATTACCTTCATATCAGAACCTGCATGATTAATACATCTGATAAAGGTAATACAACAATAAGGAATGTACTTCCTACTCTTGTCATAAGAGTTAAATCTTTAATTTAAATCAAAAAGAGTTTATTGCTCAAAAGCATACCATTACCCTTGAATTAGGGTTTACTATTCACATTACATGTCATCACCCTTGAATTAGGGTTTACTATTCACATCAAGGTGAATTAAACTCATAACATCATCATGTATGAGTAACATCTTCATTGATGCTCTTGGATTAGTTAAAGGTTCATCATTTATCATAATTAGGGTTTCTATGATCTCACACAGGTGGATCATACCCTAATTATGCTCATTTCTGTGTATTGGGGATGCTTCAATTGAGTTTCCATTTAAAAGAGGTACTTTCTCTCTCTAGAAGTACTTTCTCTCTCTAGAAGTACTTCCTCTCTCATCATAAGGTTAGGTGATGTCAACATCACTCTAAAACAGGTTGGGTTGAAACATCATAGGCTTACATAGCCAAAAACATCACCATTAAGTGATTAGAGTTACTTTCTCTCTCTAGGGTACTTTCTCTCTCTAGAGTACTCTCTCTTTCATCATACTAATGGTTGATGATAACATTAGACTAGATCAGGTTATATAGAGTCATTATGACTAAAAACATCATTCTCATGTAATTAGGGTTTGAATTGAGCAAGGTACAACTCAATTGACTCTTCAGGGGTATCTTGGTAATTCACCCCATTGATCATCATCATAGTCAAAAACCTTAGTCAAAAACTCCTTACTATCTTAGATTATCATTAGTGTTTGATTTGAGCAACATTGAACCATCACATGATTGAATGTGGTCAACCATGAGTCACATTGATTAATTCCAATCATTAATCATTAATTGAATCAAGATTGGTTGAAAGTGTTGACCGATTGCTCACTTTGACCCTTCAAGTCCATGAGCCCCTTTCTAGCTCCAAGACCGTGAGCCTCCTCATGGGCTTGAGATCGTGAGTCACCTCACGGTCTTGAGGTCGTGAGCCCCCTCACGATCTTGAGGTCGTGAGCCACCTCACGATCTTGAGGTCGTGAGCCACCTCACGGTCCTGAGGTCGTGAGCCACCTCACGGTCCTGAGGTCGTGAGCCACCTCACGGTCCTGAGGTCGTGAGCCACCTCACGGTCCTGAGGTCGTGAGCCACCTCACGGTCCTGAGGTCGTGAGCCACCTCACGGTCCTGAGGTCGTGAGCCACCTCACGGTCCTGAGGTCGTGAGCCACCTCACGGTCCTGAGGTCGTGAGCCACCTCACGGTCCTGAGGTCGTGAGCCACCTCACGGTCCTGAGGTCGTGAGCCTCTCATGGTCTCAACCACAAGGTCCTTCAACAAAGGTTCAACAAATCAAACGATGATGTCAACTGATGTTGAAGCCTTCAAAAGGTCCAATAACTGTTGACCACCTATGGATTGAGTTAATTAAGGTTATGCTTAACCAAATGGTCATTCAATTGACCCTCAATTGTTGACCAATTAGGATTGAAATCGATTCAATTAAGGTCTATCAATGTTCACCCATCAACACTCAACAATGTGTATCAACACAAGGTTGAACTCTTCAATTGAGCTCCAATTGGGCCCAAACTTGGCCCAAACGGTCTTGAGGTCATGTGGGTGGACCCCACATGGTCTTGAGACCGTTTGCTCAAGATTTCATCAAAATCTAAGGTGATTTGATAGAGGTTGAACCATGATTGGTCACAGAATCCGAATTTTGATTAACTTGATAACTTATTTGCAATTGGGTGTTCAATTGGTCAAATTACTCAACCCTAGACCTTCAAATGGCCTTGGGTGATTGTCCTCACGGTCTTGAGGTCATGTGGGTGGACCCCACATGGTCTTGAGACCGTTTAGGTCAATCAACCCTAAAAACCCTAATTAGGTCACCATAATTTCAGTACTAATTTTATCTAGGGTTAGCCCTAGTATTCACCCTTCAACTCTTAGCCCGTTTGGAATTAGACCATCAAACTTGGTGAGTTGTTAATTAACATAATTTTGAACAGTAATCTCATGGGGTCAACGCTTAGTCAACGACCTTTCACGGTCTTGAGACCTTTTGCCCAAAAAGGCAATTTCAGACCGTTTGAAAATCAGCAATTAATTCATTTAAAGTTGTGACTTAAAAAGGTCATATCTCCCGATTCCTTTGGAGTTAGTCTCCCAAATTTTGAGGGTATTTAGCCTATATAATTAGGAACAGGTTTCTTATATGGTCCACGCTCGGTCAACAGGGCCAATCGGTCTTGAGACCGCGAGCCCTCTCACGGTCTCGAGACCGCGAGGCTCTCTCACGGTCTTGAGGTCGTGAGAGCAAACTGTTAGGACCGTTTAGGGAAAAGAAAAACGGTGGGTTTTTCTTGGAAATCACGCCTTCATCTTCTAGCTCAAGAACAGTACAGATATCCCACGGGTTTGCTTGCAAAATAGCAGGGAAAAGTAGGGAAATACTAAGAGCTATCATTAACTCGCATATAAAGATGCACATAGTAAAGCATAGGTTTAGAGTTATAAAACCCGCCTAAAGCTTGCTTCTTGAGCTCCAAGCTTTCAAGCTCCAAGCTCTAATGGCGTCCTTGAGTTCCCACAGGTTGGCCAAGGTGAAAACTCCAAGGAAGGATGAAAAGAGACGGCTAGAAAGATAGGGTTTCGAGAATTAGCCATGAAGATGACCTCGAATTCGAATTCTAACCATGGAATTAGGCAAGAAGAGGGGTTTAAACCTACCTTGCACCCCTTGTTCGTCCTCCTTAGCTCCAAGGCAGTCCTTGGTCGTCTTTGGTGAAATGAAACAGTAAAGGGAACGAAGGTTAAGTTCCCTTGCAACTAAGGGAAGGAGGCTTATATACATGGGATAGGATTTTCAATATTAGTTCATAAGTTTCCCTTAATTCCAACTAAGTCCTTCCTTTATTACTTGCTCGTCCCTTCCTCTTTATTCTAAGGACAAACCTCCTCTTAAGTTATAGAAAAGAAGGCAAGGAAGAACAATCTAATAATAAAGTTCATACTTAAAGGGATATTGCACATATACCCTGATTATTCAATCACAGAGCCTATTTCTTAACTTGATAACTCAAATGAGGTGAATTCCTCATCATTTCTTCTCTAAATTATGGCAAGAGTCTAACAAGATACTTTAGATAACATTCTTTACAAAATGCTTCCCATTATTTGGGTAAATTGCATTTTACCCCAAATTAGGGTTTCAAGCCCTGGGATTGCTTCCACAGCTGCACCTTGGTGCTCTAGCTTGGGAAATCCCTCAAACTTTGCCAAAGAGATTCTCATGATGTCTCAACATCAGAGGAACATCTCATCATGTGCAAATTGCAAGCTAACCCTTTCAACTGGGTAAATTGCACATAGGTCCCTGTATATCAAAACAATGCTACAACTTTAAATAGACAGGAGCAAATACTGAAATATACGTTTCTGAGAAGCTTAATTACATGCTCAGAGTTAATCACAAGGATTTAATTACATATTTAGGCAAAACACCTAGGGTTAACTCATAACCCAGGTCAGGGATGTTACAAATTATCCACCCCTTACAAGGATTTCGTCCCCGAAATCGATAAAACATATTACGAGAAAAGGGCAGGATACTTCCTTCTCATCTCATCCTCTAACTCCCAAGTGGCTTCTTCAATACCACGATGATTCCAGAGGACTTTCACAAGACTTATATCTTTCTTCTTTAACTTTTTAATTCGTTTATCAAGGATTGACACTGGTCCCTCCTCATAGGACATGTCATCATTCAATTCTACTTCCATAGGTTGTAGAACTGACTCGGTGTCTGGGTGACATTTCTTCAACATAGAAATGTGAAACACAGGATGTAACCTCTGTAACTCTGGGGGAAGCTCTAGTTTATATGCTACCTTTCCAATCCGTTCAATGATTGGATAAGGCCCCATATATCTAGGAGCTAACTTCCCTTTCCTTCCAAAACGAAGGACACCTTTCCAAGGTGAGACCTTAAGATACACTTTGTCTCCAACCTGGAACTCTAAAGGTCTACGACGTTTGTCAGCATAAGATTTCTGCCTATCCTGAGCAGTCTTAATCTTATGTTGTATAACTTTAATCTTTTCCGTGGTTTGCTGCACCAGGTCAGGACCTAACAACTGGTGCTCACCAGTCTCAAACCAACACAAGGGTGATCTACAACGTCTACCATATAAGGCTTCATAAGGTGCCATATCAATACTATGCTGATAGCTATTGTTATAGGCAAACTCTATCAAGCTTAGGTGTAGGTTCCAACTTCCGGTAAACTGGAGAACACATGCTCGCAACAGGTCTTCTAAGGTTTGTATGGTTCTTTCCGACTGTCCATCAGTCTGTGGATGAAAGGCCGTACTAAACCTCAGCTTAGTGCCTAAGGCGCTGTGTAACTGTTCCCAAAAACGACTTGTAAACTGAGGACCTCTGTCCGAAACTATTGTGACAGGAACTCCGTGCAAACGTACTATCTCTTGAACATACAACTCTGATAACCTTTCAGCAGAATAGGTTATTTTGACAGGTAGGAAATGTGCTGTCTTAGTCAACCTATCAACAATTACCCAAATGGAATCATGTCCTTTGCTTGTCCTGGGTAGGCCAACAACAAAGTCCATGGTCACATGGTCCCACTTCCACTGTGATATGGGTAAAGGTTGCATTGTCCCTGCAGGCTTCTGGTGTTCAGCTTTAACTTGCTGACACACAGGACACCTCAGAACAAACTCTGCAACGTCCTTCTTCATCCCAGGCCACCAATACAGACCCTTCAAATTCCGATACATCTTGGTGCTCCCTGGATGCATAGCATACATGGAAGAATGGGCTTCTTCCAGGACTAACTTCCTTAAGTTGTCCACATCCGGCACTATCATTCTTCCATTATAACAAGCTACTTGATCTTTTGAGTCATGAAACCCATCTTGCTTCTCATTTCCATACTCAGATCTTATATGTTGAACTGCAGCATCATCTAGCTGTGCTTCTTTAATCTGCTCTCTTAGGGTAGGTTTAATATGCATCTCAGCTAACAAACCGGCTAGCAATGACACCTTCAACTGTACATTGTTTTGCCTTAAAGAGATAAGCATATCTCTCCTAGAGCATACTAAAGAGTTTAGTTGTGCTCTATCCATGGTTGATGTTGCTGATTTCCTACTCAAGGCATCTGCAACAACATTGGCCTTACCTGGATGGTAATCAATTGTACAGTCGTAGTCCTTGATTAACTCCATCCAGCGACGTTGCCTCATGTTGAGCTCATGCTGAGAGAAGATATACTTAAGGTTTTTGTGGTCTGTGAAAATCTGGAATGTCTCTCCGTAGAGATAATGTCTCCAGATCTTCAAAGCATGAACCACAGCTGCTAACTCCAGATCGTGTGTTGGATAATTCTCCTCGTGTTTCTTAAGCTGTCGGGAAGCAAAAGAAATCACTTGTTTATCCTGCATCAACACACATCCTAGTCCGTTCTTGGAAGCATCACAGAAAACTATATACTCTTTTCCTTGTTCAGGTAGCACTAGCACAGGTGCACTTGTCAACCTCTCCTTCAGCAGCTGGAAGGATTGTTGACACTTATCACTCCAAGAAAAAGGAACATCTTTCCGGGTTAACTTAGTCAAAGGTAAAGCTATAGAACTAAAGTTCTTAATGAACCTTCGATAATAGCCAGCTAACCCCAAGAAACTTCGAATCTCCGTTGGTGTTTTCGGTTGTTCCCATTGTAGAACAGATTCTACCTTTGTAGGGTCAACACGAATTCCCGAGGCGGATATTACATGTCCAAGAAAAGATACTTCCGGCAGCCAGAACTCACACTTGCTAAACTTAGCGTACAGCTTATGTTCTCTTAGCAAGGTCAGAGCTTGGCGAAGATGCTGCTCATGCTGCTGAGCATCTTTACTATAAATTAGTATGTCATCTATGAAGACGACAACACACTGATCAAGGAAAGGTCGAAAAACTCTATTCATGAGTTCCATGAATGCAGCTGGTGCATTGGTTAGTCCAAACGACATAACCGTGAACTCATAGTGACCATATCTTGTCCTAAAGGCAGACTTGGATATGTCACTATCCTTAATGCGGAGTTGGTGATATCCAGACCTCAAGTCTATCTTTGAAAAGACTGTTGCACCACGCAACTGGTCAAAGAGATCATCAATCCTCGGCAGAGGATACTTATTCTTTATTGTCACTTTATTGAGTTGTCTATAGTCGATGCATAACCGCATTGACCCATCTTTCTTTTTAACAAACAAGACCGGAGCACCCCAAGGTGAAGTACTCGGTCGGATAAAACCTCTCTCAAGTAACTCTTGAAGCTGTTTCTTGAGTTCTGCCATCTCGGCAGGAGCCATTCTATACGGAGTTTGAGCTATGGGTTTCGTATCTGGAATCAGATTGATTTCAAAGTCAATCTCCCGAGGTGGTGGTATACCAGGAAGTTCTTCAGGAAACACATCCTCGAATTCCCTGACTATGGGAACTTCAGCAGGGTTGGAACTTTCCTTGGTAACGTCTACCACATGGGCTAAGAATGCATAACATCCTTGCCTCAACAGCTTATCAGCAACCATAGCTGACACAAGACAGGTGGGCAGAATCTTTCTTTCACCTTGAAAGATCCATGTGTTGCTTTCATCAGCAAACACAGCCAACTTGGACTCACAATCCAAGACAACTCTATACCTTTCTAAGGTATCCATCCCAAGGATTATATCAAACCCCTGCATATCAAGTGGTATAAGGTCCACTTGAATGCGATGGTCAGAAAAGAAAAGGATGCAGGGAGAACATACCTCCTGCAAAACGGCAGACCCACTCAATGGAGTCTCTAACAACAAACTATCTGCTCTATGACTAACAGTCACATTGCAGTTACGAATCACTTCACGAGTGATGAAAGAGTGTGTAGCACCCGGATCAATCAGAACAGATACATCACAGGATATAGACATATCAGAATATAAAAGTTTCATCTGACCTGCCACTACCCGTGGATTGACAACTGCCTCCGGTGGGTTCATAGCATAGAACTTCGCAGTCGCCTGGTGTTGAGGTGGTGCTGATGATCCAGCTTGAGACGCTTGTCCACGTCCTCGAGCTGCTCCTTGATGTTGTCTATTCTGAGATCCCTGTTGATACTGTCTCGGAGGTTGTTGTGTCACACCGATAGGTCTAGAACGGCAATCCTTCATCAAGTGTCCCACCTTACCACAGTTATAGCAACTCTTCTCCTGTTGCTGTGGTCTGGGTGGTCCAGTAACTGACACTGATGCAGAACTGTGCGTCCCTTGAAGCGGTTGACTCCGCCCTCTACCTCTGCTTGGTGTCCATTGAGTTTGAAAACTTGATCTGGGTGGTGGAGGGTTAGGTGCAGAGAATCTAGGTTTCTTGGAATCCCTAGATGAAGAACCCTGGAACTGGGGATATCTTTTATGGGTTTGTCTTTTCTCAACAACAGATCTCTCTATCCTTCGGACTGACTCAACGAAGGTAGAGAATCTCTCTCTGTTTTCTAAGGCAGACACAGGGGTTGACATATCGGAATTCAAACCCTTTTCAAATCTTCTGATTCTTTCCTCATCCGTAGCAGCCATGTGCGGACAGAACCGCAGCAACTCCATGAACCTAGCTTCATACTCACTAATGTTCATCATACCCTGCCTTAGTTTCTCAAACTGAGAAATCTTCTCATCTAGGAAGGTCTTTGGAAAATATCTATTGATAAATTCCCGACGAAACTCTTCCCATGAGAACTCTACTCCAGGTCTCTTCTGCTCTTCCATGTTCCACCAGTGACCAGCACTGCCTTTGAGAAGATAGACAGCATGTCTAACCTTCTCAGCTTCCGGAATCATAAGAATCCTGAAAGCCTTCTCCAACTCTGTCAACCATAAGTCAGCATCTGCAGGGTCGGCAGTTCCGAAGTACTCGGTAGCTCCGACACGACGAAGTCGTTCGAATGTCTTACCAATACCTTGTACTTCAGGCTGGACAGGTGCCCTAGGTGCAGGAATGGGCATCCTATCGGTTATATGTGTCATGGCAGTCATAAACTGCCCGAACATCGTCTGTACATCTGGATCACTCATGTCAGCTGGGTTGAAATGGGGTGGCTCTCTTGGCGACTCAGGTGCAGGTTGTTCTATTCTCGGAACTCTTGCACCGCCTCGAGGTGCACTAGCACTACTTTCTGCCACGTGCTCATCGCGATGTTCTGACATTCTTATGTATCTTCTTCTCCTGAGGAGCAGAAGATTCTATTAGATAAGGAAGGAGTACTAAAGGTAGACTCGACATCCTAAGTCCTATGCCTCTGTAGACTCAACTGAACCTGGAGCTCTGATACCACTAATTGAGGGGTCTGATCTCCAAACCATGACATAAACACGATTAAAACTTAGCGGAAGCGAATCGATAATCAGCGGAAGACAAAAATCACGGGAAATTAAAACTTTTCGAGATAAGAACTTGTATCCATAAAAACTCCTTTCATAAAGAGAGGTAACTGTTTACATCTCAGGATAATCACTTCTTGAGTAATTATATACATCAAGATACAAAATCTCAAGATCACATGACACAAGACTCCAAGACCTGAGAGTACAGAGGACACATAGGACTGACTCTAACTACACCACATGGCAGGACAAATCTCCACCTGAGATTACTGCTGCCCCTGGTGCTGCTGCTGAGACTGATCACTTGTAGGCTGGTTTCTTCGTCTCCGACGTCCACCTAAAAAATTGAAGTCTACGGGGTGAGACAATTATACATAATTGTCCCAGCGAGAGTTATAACTCTTCGCCAGAAGCTTTATTATAACATCAAAGAATATCTTAAACAGTAAAGCCTTCAAAGCATTCTATAACAGTTGCAGATATAACAAGATCTTTACAAATTAGGAGATATGGAGAATATCAACATTATTGCAATGTAACATCAATCAACTAACTTGGAGTCATCTCTAACAAGTTATACTACATGGTTGATTATGTTTTACAAACAACATTATGCCCTGTGGAGATGAGGCTTACCACTCATACTCCAACTGATCGCTGAGAAGCCGCATCAGTATCATACATAGGTCATTAAGAGAGCCGGATTCTCATGACCTTCACCTTCCTCAGTCAGTAAGAGGATCACTTGTAGGACATCTTGTGTCTCTACTACTATAGCTCACCAGGGTAAACTGGTCCTTCGCTATTCTAGAGTCACAGTGGCGTTCTGTACTCTCTTCGTCATCAGGAGGTTTCATATTTACCTACCACTGATACGGATATCTGTGCTTTCTTCGTCATCAGGAGGTTTCATGTTTACCTACCACTGATACGGTATGGAACTATAGTGAAGGATGGATGGATTCCACATCTACATCACTTTCCTACACTAGGATGTAAGGTTCTACACATCCATGTACCCCACATACTCAAAAGTATGTGCTCCAGGAGTTCCCTATGGAAAACCTGTTTCACCATCACTTAATTTCTGACAATGATGGATCTATGATCAGGGCTCTACATTAAACTTGATTAGTTAGGTACATTCAGTATTCTTTAACAGCATACATTGTTCTTCAAACAATAACAGTAGCATAGCAGCTATAAAAGAAGAATACTAAATGTAACAGGCCTAACTCATATCAATCATCATTTCTTATTATCCTCATCACAAGTCATCTCTAAAGCATGACCTTGATGGTATTCGTGGCTCTCATAGCCCATTATCAGCATAGGATGCCACTAGCAAGGCATCAGATTACATTACTTATTCATAAGGCTACAACATGCCTTCAATGAATATAACATCAACATCCATACCTGGATATGATTACCTTCATATCAGAACCTGCATGATTAATACATCTGATAAAGGTAATACAACAATAAGGAATGTACTTCCTACTCTTGTCATAAGAGTTAAATCTTTAATTTAAATCAAAAAGAGTTTATTGCTCAAAAGCATACCATTACCCTTGAATTAGGGTTTACTATTCACATTACATGTCATCACCCTTGAATTAGGGTTTACTATTCACATCAAGGTGAATTAAACTCATAACATCATCATGTATGAGTAACATCTTCATTGATGCTCTTGGATTAGTTAAAGGTTCATCATTTATCATAATTAGGGTTTCTATGATCTCACACAGGTGGATCATACCCTAATTATGCTCATTTCTGTGTATTGGGGATGCTTCAATTGAGTTTCCATTTAAAAGAGGTACTTTCTCTCTCTAGAAGTACTTTCTCTCTCTAGAAGTACTTCCTCTCTCATCATAAGGTTAGGTGATGTCAACATCACTCTAAAACAGGTTGGGTTGAAACATCATAGGCTTACATAGCCAAAAACATCACCATTAAGTGATTAGAGTTACTTTCTCTCTCTAGGGTACTTTCTCTCTCTAGAGTACTCTCTCTTTCATCATACTAATGGTTGATGATAACATTAGACTAGATCAGGTTATATAGAGTCATTATGACTAAAAACATCATTCTCATGTAATTAGGGTTTGAATTGAGCAAGGTACAACTCAATTGACTCTTCAGGGGTATCTTGGTAATTCACCCCATTGATCATCATCATAGTCAAAAACCTTAGTCAAAAACTCCTTACTATCTTAGATTATCATTAGTGTTTGATTTGAGCAACATTGAACCATCACATGATTGAATGTGGTCAACCATGAGTCACATTGATTAATTCCAATCATTAATCATTAATTGAATCAAGATTGGTTGAAAGTGTTGACCGATTGCTCACTTTGACCCTTCAAGTCCATGAGCCCCTTTCTAGCTCCAAGACCGTGAGCCTCCTCATGGGCTTGAGATCGTGAGTCACCTCACGGTCTTGAGGTCGTGAGCCCCCTCACGATCTTGAGGTCGTGAGCCACCTCACGATCCTGAGGTCGTGAGCCACCTCACGGTCCTGAGGTCGTGAGCCACCTCACGGTCCTGAGGTCGTGAGCCACCTCACGGTCCTGAGGTCGTGAGCCACCTCACGGTCCTGAGGTCGTGAGCCACCTCACGGTCCTGAGGTCGTGAGCCACCTCACGGTCCTGAGGTCGTGAGCCACCTCACGGTCCTGAGGTCGTGAGCCACCTCACGGTCCTGAGGTCGTGAGCCACCTCACGGTCCTGAGGTCGTGAGCCTCTCATGGTCTCAACCACAAGGTCCTTCAACAAAGGTTCAACAAATCAAACGATGATGTCAACTGATGTTGAAGCCTTCAAAAGGTCCAATAACTGTTGACCACCTATGGATTGAGTTAATTAAGGTTATGCTTAACCAAATGGTCATTCAATTGACCCTCAATTGTTGACCAATTAGGATTGAAATCGATTCAATTAAGGTCTATCAATGTTCACCCATCAACACTCAACAATGTGTATCAACACAAGGTTGAACTCTTCAATTGAGCTCCAATTGGGCCCAAACTTGGCCCAAACGGTCTTGAGGTCATGTGGGTGGACCCCACATGGTCTTGAGACCGTTTGCTCAAGATTTCATCAAAATCTAAGGTGATTTGATAGAGGTTGAACCATGATTGGTCACAGAATCCGAATTTTGATTAACTTGATAACTTATTTGCAATTGGGTGTTCAATTGGTCAAATTACTCAACCCTAGACCTTCAAATGGCCTTGGGTGATTGTCCTCACGGTCTTGAGGTCATGTGGGTGGACCCCACATGGTCTTGAGACCGTTTAGGTCAATCAACCCTAAAAACCCTAATTAGGTCACCATAATTTCAGTACTAATTTTATCTAGGGTTAGCCCTAGTATTCACCCTTCAACTCTTAGCCCGTTTGGAATTAGACCATCAAACTTGGTGAGTTGTTAATTAACATAATTTTGAACAGTAATCTCATGGGGTCAACGCTTAGTCAACGACCTTTCACGGTCTTGAGACCTTTTGCCCAAAAAGGCAATTTCAGACCGTTTGAAAATCAGCAATTAATTCATTTAAAGTTGTGACTTAAAAAGGTCATATCTCCCGATTCCTTTGGAGTTAGTCTCCCAAATTTTGAGGGTATTTAGCCTATATAATTAGGAACAGGTTTCTTATATGGTCCACGCTCGGTCAACAGGGCCAATCGGTCTTGAGACCGCGAGCCCTCTCACGGTCTCGAGACCGCGAGGCTCTCTCACGGTCTTGAGGTCGTGAGAGCAAACTGTTAGGACCGTTTAGGGAAAAGAAAAACGGTGGGTTTTTCTTGGAAATCACGCCTTCATCTTCTAGCTCAAGAACAGTACAGATATCCCACGGGTTTGCTTGCAAAATAGCAGGGAAAAGTAGGGAAATACTAAGAGCTATCATTAACTCGCATATAAAGATGCACATAGTAAAGCATAGGTTTAGAGTTATAAAACCCGCCTAAAGCTTGCTTCTTGAGCTCCAAGCTTTCAAGCTCCAAGCTCTAATGGCGTCCTTGAGTTCCCACAGGTTGGCCAAGGTGAAAACTCCAAGGAAGGATGAAAAGAGACGGCTAGAAAGATAGGGTTTCGAGAATTAGCCATGAAGATGACCTCGAATTCGAATTCTAACCATGGAATTAGGCAAGAAGAGGGGTTTAAACCTACCTTGCACCCCTTGTTCGTCCTCCTTAGCTCCAAGGCAGTCCTTGGTCGTCTTTGGTGAAATGAAACAGTAAAGGGAACGAAGGTTAAGTTCCCTTGCAACTAAGGGAAGGAGGCTTATATACATGGGATAGGATTTTCAATATTAGTTCATAAGTTTCCCTTAATTCCAACTAAGTCCTTCCTTTATTACTTGCTCGTCCCTTCCTCTTTATTCTAAGGACAAACCTCCTCTTAAGTTATAGAAAAGAAGGCAAGGAAGAACAATCTAATAATAAAGTTCATACTTAAAGGGATATTGCACATATACCCTGATTATTCAATCACAGAGCCTATTTCTTAACTTGATAACTCAAATGAGGTGAATTCCTCATCATTTCTTCTCTAAATTATGGCAAGAGTCTAACAAGATACTTTAGATAACATTCTTTACAAAATGCTTCCCATTATTTGGGTAAATTGCATTTTACCCCAAATTAGGGTTTCAAGCCCTGGGATTGCTTCCACAGCTGCACCTTGGTGCTCTAGCTTGGGAAATCCCTCAAACTTTGCCAAAGAGATTCTCATGATGTCTCAACATCAGAGGAACATCTCATCATGTGCAAATTGCAAGCTAACCCTTTCAACTGGGTAAATTGCACATAGGTCCCTGTATATCAAAACAATGCTACAACTTTAAATAGACAGGAGCAAATACTGAAATATACGTTTCTGAGAAGCTTAATTACATGCTCAGAGTTAATCACAAGGATTTAATTACATATTTAGGCAAAACACCTAGGGTTAACTCATAACCCAGGTCAGGGATGTTACAAGTTCCATATACAAATTTTGATAGATCCATGTGTTTTCCCTTAGGGTTGCATCTTGCACCTTTAGTTGACTAGTGTGCGGCCTTGAGAAGATCACACAAAGCTTTCTGACGCCGTTGCCGGGGATAGAGGCGCTCGACCTATCTAGTTAGTGTAGATTAGCTTTTCCTACAACCCTCACCATTGCTATTCTTTATTCTTTGTTTACTTTTGCATATTAGCATTCTAACTTGACTTTTGTTGCTTGTTTGTGTATTGTGCAGGTGACAACTGTGCATGCATAATACACGTTCGACTTGTATCAACTTGGTGTTATACGACCCCGAGATAGGTAGAAGGAGATGCCAAAGCCACCACAAACAACACCAAGAAATTGTGATGGGTGACCAAAAAGCTAAAATACCTCATGGAGATGGTCAACCTCAACCCAACTGCCCTCTCAATGAATACTTCACCCTGATTAACTACAACTCCCCAATTGCCACCCTAGTTGACCAAATGTCGGGTCAACAATTCTCCATTCCATCTGTACTTCTTGGAATCCTTCCTACTTACTATGGTATGGAGAATGAGAACCCCTACGACCATATCGACACCTTCCTTGAAACTTGTTCCACTTTTCACAAACTTGCCGCCACATATGACTCAATCCGCAGAACCCTTTTTCCCTTCTCACTTAAAGAAAAAGTCAAGGAATTGTACATCTCAAAGCCTGAGTTGGTGACATGGAACGCGGTAAAGAATGAGTTTCTCCAGAAGTTCTTTCCAATTTCCAAGCTGACCTAGATGCAAAGATGTATCACTGCCTTCTCACAAAAATAAAACGAACCCTTTCACGAGGCATGGCAAAGGTTTTAAAAGCTCCTGCGTGACTACCCCCATCATGAGGTACCTTTTTGGAAAAGGTTCTAAATGATTGCGTGTGACTGCCCCCATCACGAGGTACCTTTTTGGAAACTGGTTCAAACATTCTACACTGGGCTAGTGGAGTTGAGCCAAAACAATGTTGATTCGTCATGGGGAGGCACCTTCATGGAAAAGACAGTTGAGGAGTCATGGCCCTTGTTCGAGCACCTTGCTGAGAATTCTCGCCATCAGGCTTCTATTAAAGGGGAACATTGTGACTAGAACTACATCCCTCCACCTCCTCCCATAGTTCCAGCTCAGACTGCAACCAACCCTGCCATGATGAAAATGATGGTGGATGTGATGAATATGATGAAGAACCAATCTGGTGGTTCTTCTAACCAATCTACCATGACAGTTGATATTGAGATAGAAGAAGTGCACACTTTGCATGCCTTTGGCAACCGAAACAACCAAGGCCCAATGTCCAACTCCTATACTCCTGAGTGGAGGAATCATCCAAACTTCTCATGGAAACAACAAAATGAGGAGGGATAAGGGCAGACAAGGCAACACCAAGGGCCCAAGTACAACTCCAAGTTTGAGGAAGAAGTTCTAGGAAGGCTAAGGAACCTTGATGAAGTTAAGAAAGAGGTGTCATCTCAAGGACAAAACATTATCTGCCTTGAGCAAAGGCTTGATAAAATATCCCTTTGACTTGCCCACCATGAAGAGGGGAGGCTCTCGTCTCAACCCATGGCCAATGCAAACAATGATGGCGGTCATGTGAGCACTACTCAAGGTGCTTATGTCCCCCCATAGAGCCAAGTACCCCCACTTCACCAGTACCATGGAACACCACATCCATATGCTCCTCCACCTCAAAAACCCCCTTACAACTATCAATATCCTCCACCTCACTCATACCAACAACCCCCTCTACAATATCACCCCCATCCACCACAACAACTACAACCCAACCACAATGTATCCTTTAAAACCCAAATCCACCACACTCAAGGCCACCATCACTTCAATAGCCACATCCAACTCCACAAGATTCCTCTTCCACTACCCATGAGCATGTGAAGGCAGTGACAATTTTGAGGAGTGGTAGGACCTTAGAGCAGCCACATGGCACTTTTGTTGATAGCACACCCAGTGATGATAGGGTTGATACTGTGATCAGGGATGTTGATACTGAGATTCAGGCTGATGATATTGTGATACCGAGAGTTGATACTATGATTCCAGTAATACCTCTTGATGATACGATTGAATTGAGTCAGTTGGGAGCACAACTCCGTCCATTCCCTGATGCATTGGAAGAGCCGTCCATTGAAAGACGGAAGAAGAAACATACTGAGGATATCATGGAGACCCTTATGAAGGTCAAGATCAACATTCCTTTGCTCGATGTGATCAAGAAAATTCCATCTTATGCTAAGTTCTTGAAAGACTTGTGCACATTTAAGAGGAAGACCACAGGAAGGACACCAAGGAAGGTCAAGCTCACTAAGTAAGTGAGCTCAATTCTGTAGCACATAGTGCCAAGGAAGAGAAAAGATCCTAGTACTCCCATCATCTCATGCTACATTGGAGCACATCACATAGACCAAGCTCTTCTCAACTTGGGTTCTAGTGTAAATCTGATGCCTTATGATGTGTTTGCTAAACTACAAATGGGACAACTGGGTTCCGCTCATTGTACCTTGCAGTTGGCCGACAGATATGTGAAAATTCCTAGAGGGTGTGTTTATGATGTGTTGGTCAGACTTGATGATGAGACCTCCACATTCTTTCCTATTGATTTTATTGTCTTGGACATGGAAAAGGACTCAAGAAAAGTGCCTATTATCTTGGGGAGATTCTTCTTGGCCACAGCTGACACAATGATTCATGTGAGGAGTGACACCATGGATGTGACTTTCATACACATGAAGATATGGTTGAACATCTTCAAGTCTTCTGCTAAAGCTGAGGTGATAGGTTCTATAGGAGAGGATTGTTATCGAATTGAGTGTCTTGATGAGATAGTAGAAGAGTGTCTACCTCCATGGATTCAAACTACCACATAAGGCATAGGTCTAGATCCCATTGTGGAATTTTTCGATGATGATGATGAGGATGAGGAAGAAGAGATGGCCTTAGTGGATGCAAGTGAAGACCTCCCATCCATTTCTGAACCATTTAAGAATTCCTTGAAGAGCCCCCCATTCTTGAGCTCAAGTCTCTTCCTGAAGGATTGAAATATGCATTCTTAGGCTCCAATGACACTCTCGCGGTGATCATTTCCTCTATTTTTTCTCTAGAGTAAGAGGATGCTTTGATGGTAGTTTTGAAGAAGAACATTCAAGCCATCAGATGGTCCATAGCTGATTTGAGGGGTATTGTCCCTTCTATTTGTGTCCATAGAATCTACCTTGAAGTTGATGCTAGACCAACCCGTTAAATGCAAAGGCGATTAAACCCAAAGTTAAAGAGGTTGTATAAAAAGAGGTCGTGAAGCTACTTGATGCCGGAATCATATATCCCATTTCTTATAGCCCATGGGTGAGTCCCATCCAAGTTGTACCCAAGAACGGTGGGATCACAGTCACTGAGAATGAAGATGGGGAATTGATGCCCATGAGAGAGCAATCCAAGTGGAGGATGTGCGTGGTTTATAGAAAATTGAATGAAAAGACCAAGAAAGATCATCACCCTCTCCCATTCCTTGATCAAATCTTAGAGAGATTAGCTGGACAGTGTTTCTATTATTTTCTTGATGGGTATTCTAGTTACTTCCAAATAGTTGTTCATCCCGTCGATCAAGAGAAGACAACGTTCACTTATCCAAGTGACACTTTTTTTTACAAGAGGATGCCATTTGGGTTGTGAAATGCACCTTCAATATTTCAAAGTTGTGTAACATCCATCTTTGTGGATATGCTTGATTCGTCGCTTGAAGTTTCATGGATGACTTTCTGTGTTTGGTAAGACATTTGATGAGTGTTTTCTTCACCTAGAAGCTATTCTCTAAAGGTGTATCAAGGTCCGTTTAGTTCTATCTTGGGAGAAAAGTCACTTCATGGTGCCTGAAGACATTTTTTTGGCCCATCGAGTCTCTAAAGCCGAAATAGAAGTTGATAAGGCCAAAGTGGGCCTGATCTCCACTCTCACCATTCCTTCCACCATAAGACATGTATGATCCTTCCTAGGGCATGTGGGTTTCTACCGTCAATTTATTAAAGACTTCAGTAAGATTTCCAGGCCAGTTTGTCATTTGCTAGAAAAATATGTGGAATCCAATTTCAAAGATAAGTGTGTTGAAGCTTTCAACCACTTGAAGAACAAGCTCATATCTGCTCCTATCATGCATCCCTCGGATTTCTCCTTGCCATTTGAGATCATGACTGATGCATCAGACATGGAAGTGGGGGTTGTGCTGGGCTCAAGGATTGGCTGGATACCACATGCCATTCACAATACTCTTGATGAGGCTCAAAGAAACTACACAACCACAGAAAAGGAGTTGCTTGCCTTGATTTTTTCTCTTGACAAGTTTCACTCTTATCTCTTGCAAAATAAGGTAGTGGTTTATACAGATCATGCAACCTTGAAGTACCTTATGACAAAGAAAGATTCTAAGACAATATTGATTTGATGGATTCTATTACTCTAAGAGTTTGATCTAGAGATTGTTGATAAGAAGGGAGTAGAAAATTCTATAGCTGACCATCTCTCCTGCATTGAAGCACTATATGATGATAGGAACCACATCAAAGAAACAATGCCACATGAGCAGCTCTTCCTACTTTCATCCACCCAAAAACCATGGTATAAGCACATAGATAAATTCTTAGCTAGTGGAAGGATACTGAGCACTTGGACAAGGGAGGAGAGCAAGAGACTATTTACTATGGTAAATAACTATGCTTGGGATGGCCCACATATTTTCAAATATTGTCCCGATCAACTCATTAGAAGATGTGTTCCAAAAAGTGATCAATAAGCGTACAACCACCAAGATTCTTCAAAGTGGATTTTACTGGCCAACTTTGCTCAAAGGTGCTCATGAGTTTTGTAAATGCTATTTGAAGTGCCAAAAGGTGGGAACTATCTCAAAAAGGGACATGCTGCCTCTATCACCCATTCTTGTGGTTGAGGTGTTTGATGTTTGGGGAATTGATTTCATGGTTTTGTTTCCTCCCTCCTTTAGATATGTGTACATCTTGGTGGCCGTCGATTATGTATCAAAATGGATTGAAGCTATTGCTACTAGAACCAATGATCATAAAGTGATGTGTAATTTTGTGAAATAAAATATCTTTAGCTAGATTGGTGTGCCAAGAGCCATGATTAGTGATGGTGGAAGTCACTTCATCCATCACACTTTTGAAGGTTTTCTAAAAAGACATGGAGTAAATTGTCATGTGGCTACTCCTTACCACCCTCAAATGCGTGGTCAAGTTGAGTTGGCTAATGGTTATATAAAGCTCATTCTTGAAAAGACAGTGAGGCCAGACCTCAAGGATTTGTCTTTATGTCTCAATGAAGCTTTGTGGACATATAGGACTGCATATAAAGCCCCGATTGGCACCACACCATTTAATCTTGGTTATGGAAAAAGCTACCATCTACCGGTGGAAATGCAACACAAGGCTTTGTGGGCATTGAAAGCCATGTATATGGATGGAGACACAACCGGGTTGAAAAGAAAATTGCAGATGCATGAGCTTGAGGAGATGAGGCATGAGGCTTATGCATTGACTAAAAGCTACAAGGAAAGAACTAAGTTTCTTCATGATAAGCTGACCAAGAAGAAGGATTTTGAGCACGGGCAATGGGTATGGCTGTATGACGTGGTATTTTGAACGCACTAACAAACTCACTCGGGGTTGATATCCCCGAGTTTTTACCAAAACCAAAGTGCAATAATACCACCCGCAAGTGGGCGAGTCTTATCGTAGTATAGTTAAGGATCGAACCCAAAGGACACCATTTTAAGAATCTTTATCAGTCTACTCTAGTTTGAGTTAAGGCTAATATTTAAAACGATTGGTTGATTTGAGGTTAATTAAACTAATTGCAGGAAAGTAAAGACTGAATTAAAGCTAGATTAAGATCAATGATATGGAATCGCTGGGATGGTATTGAGTTTCACCACCACTGCTCATACAAGCACATCCAAACATCAAACATCCAGGCAAGATATAACTATCCAAGTAGAGCTGCTGCGAAATCCCCCATACGGGCGTTAGGTACGTGTAAGCATCACCTTTTGGCATCAGATTTCTCATCACCATCCGGATCACATACTTATGACTCCAAAGATACAACATCCAACTAAGGTTGTGGGCACCCTATACAGGCGTTAGGCACACAAAAGTGTCACCGAAGGCTAGATGGCACGTCCCCTCGCGGATCATACACTTACGACCTCAAGGAACCCCATTCTATTTCTAGTTTGGGAGTCAACCGCACTAATCAATAAGCAAGCAGTCGATTTATATACGAGCAAACATCGACGATTAACAAGAAGATACAAAATCCAACTAAGGCTGTGAACCCCCTATACAGGCGTTAGGTACATAGAAGCATCACCGAAGGCTAGATGGCTCGTCCCCTCGCAGATCATACACTTACGACCTCAAGGAATCCCATTCTATTTCTAGTTTGGGAGTCAACCTGTTAAACGACATTCAATCCTACATAAAGATATTCTCACAACATAGGAAGAACAAGGATGAACGCAAGCAATTCATCAAACTACAAACATAACAATTAACAATGAAATGAAAAGTTATATACATTGCCATGGACGATTAATAACATGACATGTTTGCATGGGCAGCGGGGCTAGTCCCCACACCCCAGCGAAAAGGTACTACTCGCTCATGATGCGAGAAATAAGAAGAATGAGAAAGAGAGAGAAATCTGCCATGGACCCAGTGCAGGAGGTAGTCGCAGCTCGGTTAAGTAGGTACGGCCTCCTACGTCATGTCAGAGCAGATCTGGATGCGAACGGGAGTTTCCAAGACAAACCAGACAGTCTCCCTTGCTCCATCTTTCTTCTCTCCTCAGCCTCCTTGGTTGCAACATGGGCAGTAGGTGAAATGAAACTGGTGCGGACTAGACAAGTTTCGGATCAGATCTGTATACAGGCAGCCTGTCGACGTCCCAGAACTGATGTCCAAGTAAGGGCCCTTGGGGTCCTATTTATAGGCAGAAGATTGACCCCAAGCGGTCTTGGATAAAAAGAGACCAAACAGTCTACTGCTTTTATGGGCAAACGGTCTGACCAAAAAAATCTTCTCCAAACTGTCCTTGCTGCTTTGAATTTTTCATGCAGTTTGCTCCAAACGGTCTGGGTAAATGATCCTGGACAAAGGCAAACGATTTGTAAACCATTTGCTAGCAAACGGTCTGGAAAGCGTGACTGCCCATGCGGTTTCCTCCAAACGGTCTTCATATCTGAGGCCAAACGGTCTGCGATGTTTTCTCCAAACGGTCTTCATGTCTGAGGCCAAACGGTCTACAATGTTTCCTCTAAATGATCTTTAGATCGGTCTATAGACCGTTTGCCTGACCATGTGGTCTGCATGGAAGGGGCAAACAGTTTGTATCCCTGGCCTTCGTTCGGCTGAGGTGGAGGCAGTAGGTGTGGCATAGCTGCTTGGACGAAGACAGGCGTCACCCTGGAAGCAGGTCCGATGACATTGCTGCTCTCTGGCGGAGATGTAGATTGCTGCTACAATGGTGAAGACAGTGGGAAGAAGAAGAAAGGAGGGCGGCAGAGTTGCAGGTCGTGGTGGAATCAGAGCTACTTCTTGATGGGATGGGGCCCTAAGAACGAGGCGCCGCCGGATTCAGATGTATTTGTAGAAGAAAAGTGCTGCTTGTAGAGGTACAGAGGTAGAAGACGATGCACCACAACCGTGGTTAGGCACCACGGTCGTGGTAAAGCTACTGTCCCACGGCCGTGCCGCCTTGCACGGGTGTGGTGGGTGAAAAATCGAGCCCTGATGACATCGTGCTATGGCTGTGGCGTGACACCACGGTCATGGCGAGTGAGAGAGGGTTGATGCAGGTAGGGTGCCACGGTCGTGGCTCGTCGACCACGGTCATGGTGAGTGAAAGCTCAGGCCTACCATGGTCATGGCCGCATCACACAGTCGTGGTGATGGACGAAGACCACGACCATTTTGGACCACCACGACCGTGGTTAGGACTCTGCTTCGTGACCTTAAGTTCATGCATTGCTCGATTCCTTGCGGCTGAGTAATGCTTCCAAACGGTCTCTGCTGCTTAAAACGGTCTTGAGACCACATGGGCTCAAACGGTCTTGAGACCGCATGGGCTCAAACAGTTTTGAGACCGCATGGGTGGAATTGCTTGGTTAGATTTCTTGATTGGAGCTAGAGATGAAGGTGGACTTTGACTACTTGTTCAACTTTGTCAAAACCTGCATTAATATTCAGTTAAAACCTTGATAATCGAATCAACTAAGTAGTTTTGCACATTATGATTCATATTGAGTGAAATAGTATGTATAGAGTTGAATTGGTCCCGAAGGGATAATTGAATTTCATGATGAATATACATTCATCAAAATACCCCAAACTTAAACGTTGCTCGTCCTCGAGTAACACAAAATATGAAATGGTTGCCAAATGAATACTTTCAATTCGTGTGATTGTTTCATCTTCACATCATGAATGTTTTCTTTTTACTCAACATGACTCAGTATCTCAACCTCCTGAGACCACAAAACACATCTTACCATATCTTCGTTCCTGAGTTCATTTTCCAAAATCACTTCCTCCTCACCTCATTCAACAACAAGCATGTCAAAGAGTTTTCTAAGAGTTCAGAGACACCCGCAGAACAACAAGTGTGCATTTGATCTGACACTGGTGTTTTCCAGGATAGGGTAGGCAATCATTGTGCCATTAGGTAGAAAAGGGAGTGAAAGGTGGTATGGAAGGAAGAAGTAAATCTCTCCTCTATTCGACTCGAGATTATTATTTGCTTTGCAATTTCATTTATTGCATTTTTGTGTGTGCGAATCTCTCCTCTGTTCGACTCAAGATTGCATTTCTTTTTGTGTGCACTTTGGCATCTTTTTATTTGCAAATCTCTCCTCTATTCGACTCGAGATTGCATTTTTGGTGGTACACCCCTATTTATTTGTGAGGGGTATGGAAGAAGAGGATAAAGAGGGAAGTGGCGTGCCACCCCGAACTTAGGGTTTGGCACTTTTTTGGCTATTTTGTTTCTTTTTGATGAATGGAGGGGTACAAAGATGATAGAAGAGGTGTAGAAGAGAGTTCAGATCAGAATGCAACTTGATTTACAATTCAATGCATCATGTTGTTCTCTTTATCAAACTCTGCTCTAATAATGACTTGATGAGGATCCGGTTTGGATTCCATGCTATTGTTCCACAAATCAGTTAGGAAGCACAACGTGTTTGATCCCTATCAGTTTGACAGACAACTATCATTTTTGCAAAAGTATCATGATGTTAGGAATCATAGGCTTCACAAGATGATTTCAATCAAAGGGCTTGTTCCAAAAAGTGGTCCTTTTGAGGATTTACTTCAAATAAGGGGGATATAATGATTCAGAATGCATAGCATGTTAGTAAGTGACTTTTAATGAAACCAGGAAGTGTCAAAAAGTGTCAAAAATTCATCAAGTATATGTTCAATTTCTTTGAAAATCATTAAAGAATTGTGAAAATTTTGAAATTTTTTATCAAGAATGTGATAGTGAAAACTTTAAGTATGAAAGGGATGGGTGTAGGTGGAAAGTGAGGTACGTACCACCCACCCTCCACCCCGAACTTAGAGATTTGCTCGTCCTGAGAAAACCCTAAATCCAAGATGGAGGGGAAAAATCATGCCAGAATGACCACCAGGTGTGGTTGCGTTCTGATCAGCGCGCATCCTCTTATCTAAAAATCTCAAAGGTAAAGAGAAATTAGATCTTAAAGTAGCATCTTGCGATGTAGATTTTATTTAATGAAAAATTAACTAGAATGTAAAAACAAAATTGAAGAAATATTCTAATTTGAAAAGAAAGGTAAAACAAATTTATTGATTGGGTTGCCTCCCGACAAGCATCGTTGTTTTATGTCGATGGCTCGAATGAATTTTTCTGCTTCATGGTGGATCCTTAGGATTGGTGAGTTCCAGCATTGTTTCAGTGCCTATGTCAATCGAGGTGAAATATCTCTTTAAGCGGTGACCATTTGCCATAAATTCTCCTGACTTTTCACTCCATAGAGAGAAAGCACCATGTGGGGAAATGCTTTTGACAATGTAAGGTCCAGACCAGCGAGAAAGGAGTTTACCTGGGAATAACTTCAATCTTGAGTTGAATAGCAGAACTTGGTCTCCCACTTGTATGTCTTTTCTTTTCAGATGTCCATCGTGCCAAAGTTTTGTGCGTTCTTTGTAGATTCGTGCATTCTCATAAGCTGTCATTCTGAGTTCATCTAGCTCTTGGAGTTGCAGAATCCTGGCTTGGCCAGCTTCTTTCATATCAAAGTTCAGTTGTTTAATTGCCCACCATGCCTTGTGTTCCAGTTCGACTGGAAGGTGACAAGCCTTTTCGTATATTAATCGAAAAGGTGTGGTCCCGAGGGGAGTTTTATAAGAAGTTCGATAGGCCCATAAGGCATCGTTGATTTTTGTTGCCCAATCCTTTCAATTGCGTCCTACAGTCTTTTCTAGAATAGCCTTTAGCTGACGGTTAGAGACCTCTACCTGTCCACTTATTTGCAGATGGTATGGCGAGGCTACCTTATGTGTTACGCCATATTTTCTCAGTAAAGCTTCAAAGCTTCTTTCAAGGAAGTGGGACCCTCCGTCAGATATCATGGTTCGTGGCACTCCAAAATGGGGAAAAATAATATCTTTGAATAATTTGATGATGGGTTTGGAATCACTAGTGACAGTTGGTATGGCTTCAACCCATTTTGAGACGTAGTCTATCTCCACTAGGATGTATGAAAATCCATGAGAAGATGGGAATGGACCCATGTAGTCCACCCCCCAAACATCAAATATCTCTACTTCTTGCCATAGATTCAGCAGCATCTCGTCTCTCTTTGTTATATTACTCGTTCTTTGACATTTGTCGCAAGATATGACAAAATCATGGGAATCTTTGGATATGGTTGGCCAGAAGAATCCACATTGCAAAACCTTTAAAGCAGTCTTTTTAGAGATCATATGTCCTCCTACTAGTCATGAGTGACATTGTTCCAAAATAAGTTGAGTCTCTTCTTCGGTGATACATTGTCTATACAGACCATCGACACCTAGTTTAAGAAGATATGGCTCGTCCCAATGATATTGCTTCACATCATGCATGAACTTCTTCAGGGCATTCCCGATGCATTGAAGATGGATAACCCCAACAACAAGGTAGTTCACAAAATCTGAGTACCATGGTATAGCTTCTGAGACCTTCATTAGTTGATCGTCTGGAAGGGAATCATTGTTCGGAATCTTCTCAGTATCCAGAGTGTGGATGCGACTGAGGTGGTTTGCTACAACATTCTTTGTACCCTTTTTATCTCTTATCTCTAAATCGAATTCTTGTAACAGGAGGATCCATCTAATCAACCTGGGTTTTGCATCTTTCTTTTCCTGAAGGTAACGAATGGCAGCATGGTCAGTGTAGACAATAACTTTTGAACTGATTAGGTAGGATCTTAATTTGTCAAAGGCATACATGAATTCTAGAGGTTCTTTCTCGGTAGTTGCATAGTTCCTCTGGGCTTCATCGAGAGTTTTTGATGCATAATAGATCACATAGTGTTTCTTCTCTATATATTTCCCTAAAATAGTGCCCACATCATAATCACTGGCATCACACATAATTTCAAAAGGATGGTCCCAGTCGGGAGCTCTAATGATGGGGGTGGTTGTAAGGGCCTGCTTCAGTGTGTTGAAGCTTTTGACACAATCTTCATTGAAATTGAAATCAATATCCTTTAGTAATAGGTTCGTCATTGGCTTCGTTATCTTGGAAAAATCCTTTATGAATCTTCTATAAAATCCGACATGACCAAGGAAAGCACATACTTCTTTTACATTGGTGGGAATAGCCAGTTTAGAAATCACTTCAATCTTGGCTTTATCTACTTCAATTCCTCTATTGCTGACCCTATGGCCCAGGACAATGCCTTCTTTTACCATAAAATGGCATTTTCCCTAATTTAGCACAAGATGTGCTTCTTCACAATGTTTGAGGACCAGGGAGAGGTGCTTTAGACATGAATCGAATGAATCTCCGTAAATAAAAAAATCATCCATGAAAACCTCCATAATTGTTTCAGTAAGACCAGTGAATATGGCGGCCATGCAACATTGGAAAGTTGTGGGCGCATTACAGAGACCAAACGACATTCTTTTAAATGCATATGTTCCGAATGGGCAGGTAAAGGTTGTTTTCTCTTGGTCATCTGGATGTATGGGTATTTGATAGAATCCAGAGTAACCATCAAGATAACATAAATATTCTTGATGAGCCAATCTTTCTAGGACTTGATCAAGGAAGGGCATATGAAAATGATCTTTTCGAGTTGCCTTGCTTAATTTTCTATAATCAATGCACATCCTCCACCCTGTGACTGTTCGAGTGGGGATGAGTTCATTGTTTTCATTCCGTATAACAGTTGTTCCACCTTTCTTCAGGACAACATGCACTGGGCTCACCCATGGCGAATCGGATATCAGATAGATTATTCCAACTGTGAGCAATTTAATGACCTCGCTACAGACCACTTCCTTTATATTTGGGTTCAATTTCCATTGATGCTCAATAGTAGGTTTGTGATCTTCCATCATAGGGATCTTATGCATACACAACGCTTGACTGACCCCAGTGAGGTCACTCATTTTATAATTGATGGATTTCTTTCTTTCCCTCAATTCCTTTAGAAGTTTCTCTTCTTGTTCAGTTGTTAGATCGGAATTTATAATAACTGGGCAAACCTCGAGATCATCTAAAAACATGTACTTCAGTCCTTCGGGCAGAGGCTTCATTTCGGGAGTCTCTAGTTTTTCACTTGGTTCTTTTGTAGTTTCCATAGCTTTGAGTTCTTCACTAGTGGCTTCAACTTCTTCTTTAGCAGAGTTGAGGGACTCGATGCAACCTTTTACTTGTTCGTCAGTTGGTTCATCAACTGATGGGTTCGTTAGAGCAACTTCTAAAGGATAGTCTGATTCATGATGTTCTTGAGTCAGCAGTGACATTTGCTCAATGCAGTCAATCAGATAGACTTCTTCCTGCATACTTGGTCTTCTCATACTTTCAAAAACATTAAATTCGAGAGTTTCTTTGCCTAATCTGAGCAATAAGGTACCAACTTCAACATCAATCAGGGCTCTTGCACTGGAGAGGAACAGACGACCAAAAATGAGAGGATATCTGGCATCTTCTTTTATATCCATAATGACAAAGTCGCATGGAACATATGTGTCCTTGCCTACCTTGACCGGGACATCTTTGAGGATTCCTAACAAACATTTTATCAAATTGTCTGTAAGCTGTATAGTCATGATAGTAGGAAGAAACTCTGCAAATCCTAATCTTTTGCATAGGCTAAGCGGCATAATAGAGATGCTTGCACCTAGATCTGCCAATCCTTTCTTGCATGATGAATCACCAATATGACATGAGATTCCAAAGGATCCCGGGTCTTTTTATTTCTTGGGCATCTTGCTCAATATGATATCTGATGTAGTTGTTGCCAGTTTTACTGTCTCATATTCCTCAGTTATATACTTCCTGGTTAGGAGTGACTTTAGGTATTTGGTCCAGGCTGGTATCTCGGCCAACACATCCAAGAAGGGTATATCAACATGAAGTTTATTCATAGCCTCTTTAAACTTATTGAATCGGGTATAAAGCTTGGTTTTCCTTAGATGAGCTGGGAAGGGTATACGAGGCTTATATACAGGAATATCAGGTTCTGGTCTTTCAGTTTCTTCATCAGTAGATCTCTCAGGACTTCACTTATTTGTCTTATCATCTTTTGATTGAGACTCTAGTGTTGTTGAGTCTTGGATAATCACAGGTTCATCTTTGTCTGTAATATCCACATGTGTCTTTACAAGGGGATTCGAATAGTCTTTTCCTGACCTAGTGGTGACTGCCTTCAACTGTTTAGGATGCTTAGGATTGTTCTCAGGTTGGCCAGCAAAGACTCCAGCAGGTGGCTTTATGCTAGCTGCGAGTTGAGATAGTTGAGATTCAATTGCCTTCTGCTGAGCTTGTTGGTTGTCCATCATAGTTTGCTGAGTTTGCAACATTTTTTCAATGGATGATAGCTTGTCATCAGAAGAGATGGGTCCTACTTACTGTCCTTGCTGTTGATTAAGATTTTGATACTGAGAGTTGTTTTGATAATTATTGTAGTTCCTATTCTGAAAGTTCCCCTTGAAATTTCCTTGATTCCCAAAATTCTGTTGTTGATTATATGGGAATCCTAGTGGGCCTGTTGGTTGATTGTTTGAACCAAATTGATGCGAGTTTACTACTCCAGAGGGGTTTTCATATTGAAAACTTGGGTGATTCCTATTCTGATTCGGATTGTAATAACTTTGCCCAGGAATAGTGTTGATAGCATTAAGATTCTCCATTTGACCATTATCTCCTTGTCCACATACATTGCTCAATACAATGTCATAGAGAACATTGCATGATAAAGTGGAATGATCAGTGCTTTTACATGCTTCAAAGAACAGGGAAGTGGACTTGACCTATTCTGGTTGCCGAGTGAGTGAACGTCCTCTTCCAATAGCAGCTAGAGATGATTCAATATGGTATTTCTTGGCGACTAAGACCTTCAAGGTTTTAGCGATAGACTTGTACTCAGGAGTAGCTTCGGCCATAGCTACTTTCAATACTCCTTTACCTACAGATCTGCCCCAATTGGCTTGATTTTCTGCTCCTAGGGTGACAACTCTCCATGCACTGTCATAACTTTGACGCATGAAGTTTCCTCCAGACGAGGAATCTAGAAACCTCTTAATATCATCATCCACACCCCTATAAAAAATTTCGATGAGTTGATTCTTAGGAATTCTGTGGTGTGGACACTTGTGTAGAAGCTCTTTGTACCTATCCCATGCTTCAACGAGAGTTTCTCCAGGGACTTGAGTGAAATTTGTTATCCGACCCCTAATTTCATATGTGAGAGATGGAGGATAGAAATTTTCCAAAAACACATTTTGAAGTTGTTCCCAGATGGTGATGGGTATTTCACTTTGCAATGAATTGTACCAACTTATTGCTCTATCAGCAAGGGAATACTTGAAGAGACGGAGTCGAATGGCATCATCTGTGACTCCATTTTGTTTCGCCATGGCGCATAGATCAATAATTCTCAGAAGATGTTCTTGGCTATCTTCTCCTTGCTTGCCATAGAAAGGGTTATTTTGAAGCAGGGTGATCCAATGCACTCTTATCTCAAAATTATGAGCATTGATAGGAAGGGGTTGTACTGGGTGATGAACATTCGCAGCTTTCAGGATTGAGAACTCTCTAAGATCCTTTTGTAGTTCAACTGCTTGTGCTGCTAGGATTTCTCGTTGAACCGTGGCCCTAGCTTCTTGCATGAGCCTCTCTCTTTGTGCATTGATGGCTTGAGCCACTCTTCGGGCTACTTCCTCTTCATGAGCCATCCTTGCTTGATTTTCTCGGATTTGACGATGAAAAGTTCTTTCTATCTCGGGATCAAAGCTCACTGTGAGTCCGGGGCTGTCTGAACGGTGCACACACTATGCCTTGGGTTGTACCTGAAAATAGAAAGATTTTGAGAATGAGATCCACAAAGTAGAGTCAAATTCAAGTAGATGATCGATTATTTTCAAAAAGAAAAAGCAAAATCCTAGATTAGCCTTAAAAGAACTAGATTTGACTGACTGCTTCCGTTGTCCCCGGCAACGTCACCAGAATTTGACGTGGTATTTTGAACACACTAACAAACTCACTCGGGGTTGATATCCCCGAGTTTTTATCAAAACCAAAGTGCAATAATACCACCCACAAGCGGACGAGTCTTATCACAGTATAGTTAAGGATCGAACCCAAAGGACAACGTTTTTAAGAATCTATGTCAGTCTAATCTAGTTCGAGTTAAGGCTAATATTTAAAATGATTGGTTGATTTGAGGTTAATTAAACTAATTGTAGGAAAGTAAAGACTGAATTAAAGCTAGATTAAGATCAATGATATGGAATCGCTGGGATGGTATCGGGTTTCACCACTACTGCTCATGCAAGCACATCCAAACATCAAATATCCAGGCAAGATATAACTATCCAAGTAGAGCTGCTGCGAAACCCCCCATACGGGCATTAGGTACACGTAAGCATCACCTTTTGGCATCAGATATCTCGTCACCATCCAGATCACATACTTACGGCTCCGAAGATACAACATCCAACTAAGGTTGTGGGCCCCCTATATAGGCGTTAGGCTCACAAAAGCATCACCGAAGGCTAGATGGCTCGTCCCCTCACAGATCATACACTTGCGACCTCAAGGAACCCCATTCTATTTCTAGTTTGGGAGTCAACCACACTAATCGATAAGCAAGAAGCCGATTTATATACGAGCAAACATCGACAATTAACAAGAAGATACAAAATCCAACTAAGGCTATGAACCCCCTATACAGGCTTAGGTACACAGAAGCATCACCAAAGGCTAGATGGCTCGTCCCCTCACAGATCATACACTTACGACCTCAAGGAATCCCATTCTATTTCTAGTTAGGGAGTCAACCTGTTAAACGACATTCAATCTTACATAAAGATATTTTCACAACATAGGAAGAACAAGGATGAACGCAAGCAATTAATAAAACTATGAACATAATGATTAATAATGAAATGAAAAGTTATATACATTGCCATGGACGGTTAATAATATGACATGTTTGCATGGGTAGCGGGGCTAGTCCCTGCACCCCAGTGAAAAAGTACTACTCGCTCATGATGCGAGAAACAAGAAGAATGAGAAAGAGAGAGAAATCCGCCATGGACCCGATGCAGGAGGTAGTCGCATCTCGGTGAAGTAGATACGGCCTCCTACGTCATGTCGGAGCAGATCTAGACGCGAACGGGAGTTTCCAAGATAGACCGGACAATCTCCCTTGCTTCGTATTTCTTCTCTCCTCAGCCTCCTTGGTTGCAACACAGGCAATAGGTGAAATGAAACTGGCACGTACTGGATTGGTTTCAGATCGGATCAATATACATACATCCTGTCGGCATCCCGAAACCAATGTCCAAGTAAGGACCCTTGGGGTCCTATTTGTAGGCACAAGACTGACCCCAAACGGTCTTGGATAAAAAGAGACCAAACGGTCTGTTGCTGTTATGGGCAAACGGTCTGGCCAAAAAAATATTCTCCAAATGGTCCTTGCTGCTTTGAATTTTTCATGCGGTTTGCTCCAAACGGTCTGGGCAAATGATCCTAGATAGAGGCAAACGGTTTGTAAACCGTTTGCTAGCAAATATGGAAAGTGTGACTGCCCATGCGGTTTCCTCCAAACGATCTTCAGATCTGAGGCCAAACGGTCTGCGATGTTTTCTCCAAACGGTCTTCAGGTATGAGGCCAAACGGTCTGTGTTGTTTCCTCCAAACAGTCTTCAGATCGGTCTATAGACCGTTTGCCTGACCATGCGGTCTTCACGGAAGGGGCAAACAGTTTGTATCCCTGGCCTTCGTTCGGCTGAGGTGGGGAAGTAGGTATGGCATAGCTGCTTGGACAAAGACGTGCATCACCCTGGAAGTAGGTCCGGCGATGTTGCTACTCTCTGGCGGAGATGCAGATTGCTACTACAATGGTGAAGATGGCGGGAAGAAGAAGGAAGGAGGGAGGAGCAACTGCAGGTCGTGGTGGAATCAGAGCTAATTCTTGACGGGGCGGGGCCCTAAGAATGAGGCGCCGCCGATCCGGATGTTTTTGAAGAATAAAAGTGCTGCTTGGCAGAGGTACAGAGGTAGAAGACGACACACCACAGCCATGGTTAGGCATCACGGTCGTGGTAAAGCTGCTGTCCCACAACCGTTCCACCTTGCACGGGCGTGGTGGGTGAGAAATCGGGACCTGATGACATTGTGCCACGACCGTGGCGTGACACCACGGTCGTAGCGAGGTAGCTGCTACATGGTCGTGCTGCCTCGCACGGGCATGGTGAGTGAGAGAGGGTTGATGCAGGTAGGGTGCCACGGTCGTGGCTCGTCGACCACGGTCGTGGTGAGTGAAAGCTCAGGTCTACCACGGTCATGGCCGCATCACACAGTCGTGGTGATGGCAGAAGACCACAGCCGTTTTGGACCACCACGTACGTGGTTAGGACTCTGCTTCGCAACCTTAAGTTCATGCACTGCTCGATTCCTTACGGCTGAGTGATGCTTCCAAATCGTCTTTGCTGCTTAAAACGGTCTTGAGACCACATGGGCTCAAACGGTCTTGAGACAGCATGGGCTCAAACGGTCTTGAGACCGCATGGGCTCAAACGGTCTTGAGACCGCATGGGCTCAAATGGTCTTGAGACTGCATGGGCTCAAATGTTTTGAGACCGCATGGGTGGAATTGCTTGGTTAGATTTCTTGATCGGAGCTAGAGATGAAGGTGGACTTTTTGTTTAGATTTGTCAAAACCTGCGTTAATATTTAGTTAAAACCTTGATAATCGAATCAACTAAGTAGTTTTGCACATTGTGATTCATATTGAGTGAAATAGTATGTATAGAGTTGAATTGGTCCCGAAGTGATAATTGAATTTCATGATAAATATACATTCATCACTGTACAACTCTAGAATGAGGTTCTTTCCTAGAAAACTGTTGTCTAGATGGGAAGGACCTTATATCATCAAGAATGTATATCCATATGGAGCTGTTGTGATAAGTGAGAAGGATGGAGCAAGAGAATTTACTGTGAATGGACAAAGATTGAAATCAGTGGTTGAATAGGTCCCGATAGAGCCAATCAAAGTTTTGATATTGTGATGTTAGTTGAGGAACATTAGCTTGATGAAGATATGTGCTTGAATGCACATGAGAGGGATATTTACTATAAATATTCTTTGAAAATTCCACGAGGATGATCGAGTTCAAGAATCAATAAGCCCGGATGAAGGCATAAAATTTAGCGCTAGTGGGAGGCAACCCACGTAGGTTTGGGAACTTTTTCACCCAACCTTCACTTTTTGATACTTTTACTTTGTTTTTACACAATTCCAAGAACACACACATGCACACTTGTGCTTGATAGTTTTGTTTTAGTTTTGATGATATGACAGGTGAGATAGGTGAAAGTTGAGAAATGAGGCGCATTTTAGTGAAAAATGATTGATACAACATCAAGTGGATCGATTATATTGATTGGATTATGAATGATGGAATGATTTGAAGATTTTGGAAGATTTTTGAACTTGGAGGACCCAACACGACCGTGCTGGCATGGAGCGGCCATGCTGGCAAGTCGTGTTTCAATAAGGAAAACTAAATTTTTGGGCATGGGAAGCACGATCATGCTAGCCACCATGGCCATGCTAGCATCTCGTTAGAACGGCCATGCTAGCCCATGCACAACATTTAAGTTGCTTGATTTTGCCCAAGCTAGCACGACCCAAACCTCATTTCTTCGACCCAGAACGACTGTTTTGCATAAGGAGACGATTAGGGAGACCCCCAATCACCCCTAAATCACTTCCTCTTGCTCCCAAAACCAAATTTGAGTTCCCTTTGGCTCCCAATCACCTCCTCCTACCTCAAGCTCCATTTTCCACCCTACATTACCATCTATTTCTCCACCTCCAAGAAGATTTTTCCCCTACAACCCGAAAGTGCATTTCTTGCTTTTCTTGCTTGTTTTCCACCAACAATCCTTGCAAAGATGAAGAGCATAGGTAAAGAAATCAAGAAAGGGGTAGAGAAGACCATGAACGTCCTCATCAGAGGACAAAGTAGCACCAAACGTGCCTCCAATATCACACCACCATCCCACAGTGCTTTGTCACCATCTAATTCCATTTTGCAATCACTTCAATGGTCGGCATCAACAAGCGCCTCCCGACACCAATCCTACTCAAGTGGCCACACGTCATATCGAAGCTACAAAAACCCTGACGAGTAGGAGGAGGAAGAAGAAGGGACGGAGGACATCGTCAACTCGGTGGATATTGGTGCACCAGCCTGAGAGAGGAAGGCCAAGAAGGATGCTTCTACGTCATCTTCACGATTACCTCCATGCCTGACTCTGATGAGATGCTCCACTTTGTTAGCACAACCATTCTAGCCCTAGGGATGAATCTTATCACCAACGATTTTTTAGAATCATGTGGATTCTACAAATTGCTGACCAATATGGAAGAAACATAGTTGGAGACAACTCATGAATTCTTCGGATCTCTAGAGAAGGTGAAATATCAAGGAGAGGATGCAATATACTTCAGGATCAATGACTCCATTCATGTACTAAAGGCCTCCAACCTCAACAAGATTTTTGTACCAACATTAGAGATAGCTCCAAAGTTTGATGGGGGTAGGTTTGAAAAAAGTGGGAAAAGCAACTATTCTAAGATGTGGGAAACATTCACTGGACAAAGCTCCTTTATAGTGAGAAAGTAAAAAACAAGCAATGTTCACAACCCTGCTATGAGATATATTTAGAAAGTCCTTGCCAACTTATCTTTGACTGGTACGACAACCAAGGCTGTTGATCTGAAAAAGACTTGTTTGTGATGTTAGTAATGGTGAGACATGGTTATGTGAATCTAGGTATATTGCTGATTGATCACTTAAAAACAATTCCCTCTAAGACCAAGCTCCACTTCATAATGGCAGGGATTGTGACCACCATAGAAAAAGCACTAGATTGTGACCTTCAGAACTTCACAAAGGAAGAAGGGGCAAAGTTTATTGATTTGAACTATCTTGCAAGGTCTCAGATGATTTCTATAAAAGACAAGAATATCATTTACAACATGAACCCTGAGTACCTTGACCGCACTCTAGAGCTACCTTACCATTCTGTTGTTCTTCTTGAGGATATCATGCCATTGGAAAATCTACCAGCACAAATTTCTAGTTGGGAAGGCACATTTCCTAGATATGACTATAGAGACGTGATAGTGGATTTACCAGAGGGTGCAGGAGAGACAAATGTGCCAGAGTAGCAACACATCCTTGAGTAGTCACATCGCACAAGATAGAGAGATGAGGACTTTGATGTGCATCCACCTCCAACAAATGCATATGACATGTTAGCCATTCATGCATAGTTGGAGGCGATTCAGCAGACACATCAGACCATGTTGTTAGATCATCAGCAGATGCAGCATCAGATCAACCACATGTACTAGTATCAACATGCGCAGGTGCAGAGAAACCCCCAGTTGGGGGAGGATTTCTTGGGGGGGGGGTATTGGGATACTAGGAGACATACCTGCCTCCACAGGTGGACTACTAGGGCCACTATTACCAACACCCACCTCCACAGGCTGGCCCACTGCAGGATCCACACCACCAGAGTAGTGACGTCTACCCTATCACTCCTAAGCTTTAGTGTCATACTGAGGACAACATGAGGGGTGGTAGGGTGCTATGCCCCCTTTCTTAACTTAGTTTGTTGATGTCTGTCTCACCTCATCTCTGTTTGTTTGACATTTCTCTTTTTCGTGTAGATTCCCTTTTGTTTGCATCCATGCATACATGTAGTTCAATTTCATGAATTTTTGTGTAATTTTTCAAAATTTTTGCTCTTCCATGTCATGCATTGCATTTCCATGTAGATTTTGGTAATTTTTGTGTGTTTTAATTAGGATTTGTTGTTTTATGCTTTAATTTTCCTAAAGTTAGGTTTAGATGTTATTGAATGCAAATTGACACCATTTTGACCAATTTTGCCCAAATTTGAAGGTTCTTGCCTAAAAGCATGTTTTAACTTAATCTCCACTTTTTGAAATGAAAATGTTGGTTTTAGACAAATGCATGCCACTTTCTTAGAGTTAATTGCTATATGGTCTTAATTTTTGACCTTTTACATGTGCATCACCTCTCTTAAGTTTGTGAATGTTTTGGTTGAATTGAGCAAGCTATGAATGCTTAGAGCCTATGGAATCACGTGAAATAAATGTGAATATCATATTTTTCACTCATGTGGTGTGATATCATTTGATGAAGTGTTGGATTAGTTTTCATGCAGGAGATTTTATGTTGAGCACTACACTAATGAACCCCCTTTGACCCAACTCTTCTTTCACCATCTTCATACCTCTCTGCCTCATGAAAGGATGCCTTAGTGCACATATTTAGCCTTGGCTACCTCCAAAAGCTTGGGTGGCCATATCTACATATCCATGCTCACCATAGTCCCTATCTACACCAAGGATAAAAGAAAAGAAAAGAAAAAAAAGAAAAAAGAAAATAACAGATGCTCCTATTTAATAGCATCTAAATAAAGAAAAGATGAGTGTGTAGAAGAACTCCAATCTCTAACTGCAATCATCTCTTCCTTTTTCATACCCATTGAGCTAGAAGACATCAAACCTAGATCAATTTACCCTTTCTATAGACATGTGGGACATTTGGTGTGGTTTGAAGCATAAGATTGAATGCATGAAAGTGAAACAACACTCCTAGTCATCATTGATTAATGCCAGCATGAAACAGTTTACCCAGAATGACATGAAGGACATATGGAAAGCTTGTGTATTCTAATCTCTAAATCTGAAGTTTGTATGCTCAATGCCCTTTTCATGATTAGTTTGTAAAAGTGGAGATCAGAGAGGTGGAACACATGCACTTAGTCACTTCTAAGACCATTTAGTCAATACTCTGCTGTTGTAATGCATTCTATCATTTTTGTTTAATTGAAAGAAAACTGAAGAGAGAGATTGAGTTGGAGCATACTTGAGGACAAGTATGTTTTAAGTTTTGGGTGGTGATGCAACCCTATTTTAGGGCTTTATCTTGTGTCTTTTTGTATCTCAATCACATCTAAATATAGTAGAATTCAAGTTAAATTACCCAATATGCACATTATTGTCAAATGCACTTATTGGCATTCTTTGCATATTTTTTAGGTACTTGGACCATGATTTGGATGGATGAGAGAGAAGGAAGGAATTCTAGGGTTCCTCCACCCATGGAGGGGTCCAAATAAGATCCCAAAGCTCCCTCAACCTACCCCTAATGGGCAAGGGTCGACATCAAGAAAATAATTCCATTGACCATAAAGTTCCAGAGTGAAATTGCCACTGAAGACCCCAACATGACTGCGGTGACAAGGAACAGTCGTGTTGGGCAATGCCAAAGTTACAGTACCAACATTAAAAATGGAAAGATACAACAACTTGTCTAAAACGGCCATGCTACCCAGCATGGTTGTGTTGTGAAGACCCCAAAACAATCGTGCTGGCTAGCATGGTCAAGATGCCAAAGATGAGAACAGACATGCTGGCCAGAACGACCTCCATTTCACCCCCCACTGCCGTTCTACTTAGCCCTCACCACAGCTGTACTAACCAGCACAACCATGTTACCAGCCTTCATTTCACCAAAATTATTCTGACATGTTCCACTTCCTAGAATGACCGTTCTCCACCACCACGGCCGTTCCAACCCTCACCCACCACGGCCGTGCTCCCACAATAAACCTTAGCCTTTTCTGCACCATTTTTCCAACTATACCCCTACTTACCCTAGTGCTTCCACCACCACCTATATATACATGGGTGGCAAACACAACACTAGGTTAACTGCTATTACTCCCCCTACCTACTCTATAGCATTCATTGCCTACTTCCTTGCATCCAAACCATCCGCCCACCATTTTCACCTCATTTCCACCATAGAAACCTATTTTTCTAGGTTTTCTACCATAATCCCCTTCATTTTCATGCCCTTAATCCACCTTGGAGGAGGGAGGTCGTTCTACAAAAACTTGGAGGTGAAGAAGAAGAAGCTACTTCGACCTCCATGGACTCATATCCCTTTCTTCTAATTTCTTTTATCTTTTCTTTGAGCATGTCTAGCTAAGCCCCTAGTGGTGGGCTGTTTGGGGTTAAAATGTGATTTTGATACCATGTTGGGGGAACATAACTTGTATTGAACATAATTTCATTATATGATGATTTCCTCTTGCTTCTATCTCATTTCCCATTATCTTGCATGTGGCTTGTGCTTTTAAACATAAATTGCTTGTTTTGTGATGCTTGATGACACTTAGCTTCTAGGGGAAAATTGAATGTATGTGGCAATCTTATGAATGGCTCCTAGGTCCAATTAGTGGATCCCTAGATAGCCCCCTTTGTTCCTACATACATCTCCCTTCTTCTACAAGTAGGTGTGAGATCTAAGTAGCTAGTGTAAGTGTGATTAGTACAACTGCCTAGAGTTTCCTAAATGCTAGATGGCAAGTAACGTGAGGTGAAACACCATCATCTCTACTCCCATTCCTACCCTTGGCTATCAATTGTCGTAATACCAATTACTCTTGAAACCTATACTTGCTAAGTCCCATTAGGATTACACCTAACCCTAGTTCTCCAACTAGTAGTATAGGGTATATTCTAATAGCACTTGCCTTGTTGTTTGGGTTGGTAATCTAGATTGAAATATGAGAATTACATGTTATGTTAACCATCCCCCAAATCATATAAAGTTTCATCCCCAAATGGCCCACCTATCCATCATACTACTTAAAATCCACCTTTACCACCTTAGATTTTTAATGCTAGCTTCGTCAGTTGCCTTTTCTTATTCTTAGCTAATTGCTTAGTTCTTGCTAGATAGTTCTTTCTCAAGTAATTAGGGCTCCTTTGAGCTTGCTCATGTTAATTTACTTATCCAGTGATAACTTAGACTCTTGCTCCTCTTGTTGCTTAGCTTGCATCTTAGTTGATAACCTAGCTTTCTGTGGTAGTGTAACTCCTTTCTCTACCCTAATTGGTTGCCTTTCCTAGTTCCTTAGTCTTATACTTGCTTAGAGTAATCTAGAGTTTTTGTTAACTTAGTTTGTTTCTTGCTCTTTCTTGCTTGCAATCGTAGCATAATTAAACAAAACCAACTTTAGTTTCTTTCTTTCTCTTTCTTTCTTGCAATTGTAGCATAATCAAACAAAATTAACTTTAAACCCTCAAACCCTAGACTCTACTTTAGGAACATAGCCAACATTAACCTAACTCTAGTGCCCCCTCTCTCCATGAGGATCGACCCTAATCTTACCACTTGCCTATACTAAAGCATGACCCCGTGCGTTTGGGGGTACATGTGATTAGTTGATCCTATTCATTGGACTAGGTCCATATACAAATTTTGAGAGATTCGTGTGTTTTCCCTTAGGGTTGCATTTAGCCACCTTTAGTTGGCTAATATGTGGCCTTAAGAAGATCACACCAATATCTTGTGACACATGTTTGAAAATCAAGTCCACATACCACATCACATAATATCCATATGCCCAATTATTATCTTTTATAGGGCACTATAAATTTATAGGTTTTTGGAGATGTTTATATATAAAAATAAACATAATTGGCATATATATGCATTGGAATCAGAAACTACCTTAACATTCTTCTAAGATTTTTTTTACCTATCTCTTCTATGGCATGTTTGAATGCTTTTATACCCCTATAAGTTAAAGTAATACATGTAATTATATTATTAATCAGTCATGTAATGATGCATTATATATATACATATATATATATGTATATATATAGTCAGGCTAGAATACACTCGAGTGTATTCATAGTAGAATACACTCAAGTAGTTTTTCATGTTGCACTATTTTTTTCAAAAATCTAATTCATTGATCTTCTTAAACATCTTATGAATAGTTCATATACAAAATTTGAGCACATTTGGTCATTTATAGGTCATGTTACAAAAATCGCAAAAGATATGCATTTCAAATTAGTTTCACGCGTCAATTTTGTTGTCCTTGGATGCGTGACTTAAACTCATCCAAACAGGCTCAAAATTTGTATGTAGACTAGTTATAGTATGATAGTGAAGATAAATGGTTTACATTTTGCAAAAAATAGTCTTGATATGCAAACACACTTGAGTGTATTCATGCTATCTGTACACTCAAGTGTATTCTAGTCTGACTCTCTCTCTCTCTCTCTCTCTCTATATATATATATATATATATATATATATATTGACTAGATAAAAAATGTACTTACTCTACAATTAGCACCTTATGTGTCTCCTTAATCTATGTTTTGATAATAGAAGGCTTAATATAACACATATTTAACATCTCAGAGACAACTACCATAAACTCTCAGTGCCTAGTAAAAAATGTCCAACTAAAGAGGATGTTGATGAGGGATGGAGCCTTGAACAGTGGAGCTTCATGGTGATCCAAATGATTAGGTGGTTGTGGAATCTCTAAGGATCTCTTTGGTTGATTAAAATAATGTTGTTTTTCACCTCACAACCCCTCCAGTAGGATTCATAGATCTTTCTCCATTAGCGGAGGAAGTGTTGACAATGTCTTTGGACTGGGGACATGATAGTACTCCTTGGGTGTCTTTGGGGCTAATTCTCCCTCAAAGACCCATAGTGAATCACATTTATTAAAGGATAAGGTGGTGTAAGACTAATCCACTCTGTGTAGTGCCGCCTGTGGTGATCAGGTGGAGGATCCGCTTAGGGTTTCTCCTTATCATCTAGATCTACATGTAGTAGACATGGTGTTGACATGAGAGGAACTATATATTAGCCTGGTCCAACTTCATATGTGGTTGTGAGTCATCCTCATATATCACCCCATTATAGTTAATGGAGGAATCATAATGTTTTACTATGCTGAAATGTGGATCTGATTCCTTCATGAAAGCTACCAAACTCAATGGGCTATAAAGAAACCACATCATAATATAACAATGGAGGCACGTAGACTTCTTACAGAGGTGGACTCACCTCATAAGGTTTAACCTGATGTGGAACAAAATGTGGTTGAGGTGGAATATAGGGCTCTTGATGAGAAGGTCCTTCTTTAAAGGGATCCAATGATTCATCATGGGGGGATGATGGTTCATTATCTAGAGTGGGCTCAACCAAAGTTAGTTGATCAATGTAAAGGTATGGATGTGAGTCTTGAAAATGGATGGGTGGTTGAGCCTTAGGTTCTATAGTTATTTTTGTTGAATCTGACATAGATGAGGTGATGATGGTATCTTAATCATCATTGATGATTTAAATTTTCCTTGATTGCTCTTGTTTCTTTGGGGAGCTTTCTGATTGGCTCTGGGAGAATTCAATTGTCCACCCAGCTACCATCATCTCTATGGCATCAAGTTTGTTCTTGATTTCTCGGGCCTCCATTTTAGTGAAAGTGGATGCTCTCACCGTGGCCATTATAAGTTCCCACTGGATGACCAGGGCATGTTTTATCTTCTGGTTGACTTCTTCCAAACTAAAATGGCACATTGTCTTATATCATTCAACATTATTCTGGGTGTAATTTGCTTCATATATCTCTTTGTGGGGTCTAATAAGGTAGATTTCTTGCATGTTTAATTCGTGTGGGGACATCTTGAGGCATTCCAATATGTCATGATAAAAGGAGACACATCTCTCAAATCATACATTTTGTGGTGCCAACCACTCCATTTGATATAATGCTTGATTAAAAAAAAGAAATAAAAATTAAAAAGAAATCAAAGATAGAAGGAAGAATCCAAACTAAAGGAAATTATAGAACCAAAAAAAAAAAGAAATCATAAAAAAATTGAGAATTATAAAAACAAACTAGATAGAAGAAATCCTAATTATTCAAAACAATGAGGGTTTGAAATCAACTCCATTGTCGTCCCATGAAAAGATGCCAAAATTTGATATGTCATTGCAAACTCAACAAGTTCACTAGAGAAATTATTCCTACAGTTTAAGATTTTAACAAAAAACAAGGGACTTGTAAACAAGCAAGTCGATTTGAGTATAGAAAGGTGTTGGTTCTAAGGAATGACTTATCAAGATTTAATTCAAACCAGTTGTGATGAATAATATCTAAGATCTAGTTTGAGAGGGATTGATAATGATAAAGTAAATAAACTAGTTAGTTGGATTTTAGATTGACTAAAGATGAGAGGTATTGGGGATCACCAACATAGACCATGTTCTTATGTTAACAAATTCAACTTTTAATTTTAATAATTAAATCAACGCCATGTGAATTTGTGTCCTTTTAGAACACAAATCTCATAAGGTCTAGACATCTCTCAAACCTTAGGTCTTGGTGTTTGAGGATCCATGTCTAACCATCCAAAAAAATTCTTTCAAGAGTCTTGTTAAGAAAATATGATATCCATTCTGATGTTTGAACTCATGGATCAACGGTCTTGTCACCATAATCTATAACAAACAAGATCAATTGGATAAAAAGATTACAATCTCGATTAAAGGTCTCATTAGGAGATTATGGGTTCATTCTTGTCAAGATCATAGGTCTTGTCACCCTAAAGGAATATAATATATCTAACTAGAAAATAAGTGCAAAATCATATGGAAGACACTTAAAATATGAAGTAGTAGAGCCAAATACAATTAAGATTATGAAAAGGATATGGGGCTAATCCCCTCCCCAATATAGAATTACTCAGACAAAATGGAAATACAAATATGAAGAGTCCCAGAGGAGGATTTGGGGTCCTAGAAATGAGATGCCTTTTGTGCTTGGACTCCCCCTCCTTTTATGGGAGGTGAATGAGGCCTTGCTTTGGTAAATTTTCAATTGTTGCTTTGATAGCTTTTTGCTTGGTCAAAGGGCATGCCTTTAATTACACTCTTTCCTCCATACAAAAGCTCATGGTCATCAATCAACTTGTCTTTGTGCTCGATCAAGGGAGAATATTTGACAACATTAATTACTTTCCCCAAATGAAGAAATTATTGAGTTGCCTTCCTTTAATATTTTAACCATTCAACTTCTTTGACTCTCTTTGTAGTAGATTTCCACTACAGACGAGTCAACCAGCTAGAAATATAGTCAGCCTACTATCTAGGCCATCCAAATGTACATTTTTCCTGTAGAAAATTAAATTCCCTTTCCAAATAATATTTGAACAGAAATTCTATTTTAGGATGAAAAATATTTACTCATTTTGGTGTGGAATATATCAGCCACTATGGGGAAAATCTACAGGTGAGTCAACTGACTAAAAATCTAGTCAACCAACTGGCGAATCCTCTAAAAAATTTATTTTTTTTTGTAAAATTAAATTCCCTATCTAATGCATGTTTAATCATTAAATTGTGCACTGGGATGCAAAAGATATGGCCATTCTGGTGTGGAATATATATATCGAGTACTATGGAAAGTTGTGCAAACATCTTCTTAGAGATTTTTTGGGAGATCTTGATCTTTGGAGTGATTCAACTCTTTTTCTACAAAATCCAAGTAAATCTAATTAAAAATTCAATCAAAGATAGATAAGCTAAACTAAGACAATTAATTCCAAAACTAGGGAAGTAATTAACAAAATGCTCATAAGTACTGATATAAAAGAAACACATCAAATGGATAAATATGCATTTGCTAGTGGCCAATCCAAGAAGGGATATCGGATGCCCGTAGGAGGAGGCTCTCTCTTTTACTCCCTATGCTTAGCATTGATGCTCTAATACCATGTGGAAAAAATAAGATGAGAGACTAAATGGGATATGTTTTGTTATTGATAGAAGGCAACCTCCTCTCTTATATATAGGAAAGGATACAAATACAAGGGAAGTGAACATACACCTAATAGGCATAGACAAGTAGGTCTATATGACATAATAAGCTAAATAATAATAATTCAAACAAATATATTGAGAACCAAGAACCTGAGGATGTCTGATGGGTTCCAGGTCAATCTTGAGACCTTGCTAAAGGGAAGAATAGGCTACATGATCTTGGTCAAGATTGATGTAGATTGAAGATGAAGGGGCATGCCTTCGATCCTCAACCATGTCTGGAAGCTCCCATGTCTCCCACCACTTTGGCCCAGAGCCCTACTTTGAAGAGAACATTCTTGGCCCTCAAGATCATGATCCCAATATGCATGTCACCCTATTGAGGATGAGTTCCTCGTATAGCTCAGTGAAAAGAATGGGTGTTGGGTGAGAATCTCATAAGGACACCTTTTCCCTACTCTAGTTGATCTTAGGGAAGTAAGATACAATCACAATAGGCTGGATGGGACCAATCATATCTAGCTCGATGTTATAAGCCACAAGAATGGTGGTGGAACAAGTGTAGTTGTTACATGGATCATAGACCGCCATGTTGTGATTGTATGTGGGGAAGGGGGAACTACACATAGTACTCATTGTGAGTAGTGATGGTCGAAGGATTGGGGGTGGAGAGGTAGAGTAGGGGGTCTCAACACATAAATTGGATGACAAAACGTGCTTGAGCATCATCATGTGCAATGTCCCTTCCTCTACATACAAAGCAAACCACCCTAAGCGAACACTCCCTCTTCCATTGGTCCCTCTCAAAACACAACTTACAATTTCACATCCTGATATTGACCCCACTTTTAGTTATAAGACTTAGGATTTGGTTGAGTGAGGGTGGGGATAATTGGTGGAGGGGAAACTATATTAGCTGATCTTATTGGAGAGCTTTGTCTAGTCCCCGACTCCTAGGATCCTCCAGGTCCTCTAGGTCTCCTCAGTACTCACAACATGTTGTTGGTACTGGATGTCTACTCCACCATGTAGATCATCCATCTCTTGGTCGTAAACCCTTCTTCCTACACAATAGGATTCTGCACTCCCATTAGGGATTCCATGGGTTCCATCCTCACATTTACATAGGGGTCTTGCCACCTTGATGCAAGTTTTTATACATGGACGAACTTCCAAAGGTAAATTACCTCAGGTTTTAGTCCTTTTTCACAATTGCAAATCACTCACGTGGAAGTTGATATATCAATCATAGTATATCAAATGGGTCGATCCCAAAAGACAACTTATTTTAAGATATATTTTACAATAGTTGTTGAGAACAATATTTAAAACCAATTATCGAGGGTGATTATTAACTAACTTTGGATCAAGATCACAATGCAAGGAATGATTGAAATGTGGATTGAAAACAATATTAAAAGGACACTAGGACATTCAAATTTCACTTCAATCACTTATGTACTCATCCTAATTGTTAAAACTCAGTAATCCCATCTAATTAGGCTAGGGGGCATGTGAACTCCTCTCCTTTTGGAACACAAGTTGCAAAATGATTGAATTTCCTATGGGCTAGAGGTCTGGTTACCCATAGATCATAACTCGATCATCATATAGAATTCCTTCTATGATTTTTTCTAGAATCTTATGCATTCATTCAAGGATCTAATCCTAAGTTTCATGGTCTCTATGCTTAGGATTATATTAATCATGCTAATCAAATGATCAACTCAACAAGTTAGAAAATAAATGAATGAAGAACAATCATTTAAAAATACTAAGTTTCTTAACAATTAAGAAAAAGTATGGGCAATGGGGCTACTCCTCATGCTCCAACGATGGAGTCTACTCTTTCATATCCATAGAGAAAGCATAAATGCAAGAAAGGAGAGAAGAAAACATGACACTAACAATGAGGAAGTGAGTAGCCACGATCTCTAACTATAATTCTCCGCTGTAGCAGTAGTAGGTTTGGAAAACTCTACAAAGAGGATGCCATACCTTCTCTTCTTCTTTGACCCTTGCACAAAAAATTGGACTAAAATTTAGTGTGGACAAGCCCTAGAAGTTAGGTCATGTATGATTTTATTTGGTTGACTCTTAGGCTCCAACATGGTCCAACGACTGTGTTAGTGTGCCTAGTTGTTGTGCCTGTTGCATGACTAGGAAATCTTCTCGACCAATTGTTTTTTAATTGACATGCTTGATGGGCTTATAGTTGCCCGACTGGTAGTCGGGTTGTAGAACTTGTCGTCCAATGAGTATTTTAAATATACATTGGGTCATCCAACTAGAATAGTGGGTCGATCGACCAATGAAGTGCCCAAAACTCTAGTCATGATAGACTTTGAGGGAGTCAATCCCAATAGGTTGACCAGTGAAGTGGGTCAACCAAATGGGCTGCTCTCGTGGGTACTATGCTACATGCGAGTGGGATGATTGGTGAGGTGTGCTGACTAATTGGTGGAGCTCTAAATAATGATGTTGATACTGACCTGGGGAGGGTCGAATTACAACTGACCAATCCATAAGGTGGGTCGACCGACTAGAATGTTATAATTAATGATGTCAATCTCTGACTTTGGGGGCATGAATTATGTCTGCCCAACTAGTGAAGTGGGTTGACCATTTGGATTGAGCTTGGAGATGGCCTTGGCTGGTTAGGCCGATCAACCGACTGAGGAACCGAATCGTCCGACCGACTTGTCTATTTTTGTTGAATTATTCCTCATTGCCTTTCAATTCCTACAAAAATTGAGACATGAATTCGGGAAAGGACTTCCATCATGATTTCAAACTGGGTTTTGTTTCTCTTCGCATAAGAATGAGAAATATTATTAAAATAATAATATTTTAAGAGCAAAAGAAAAATAATACAACTAAGTAAATAAAATGAAATGACTATTTGGAACATGCAAAACTAACCTAGAGTGTGCAATAAAAATATCATGAATATTCATTCATCACACCCCTACCTCTGCTGCTCATAGAAGCGACACCACAAGCCTATAGAGGGCCAACTTTTCCCAACATACATGTCCATAGCCTCTGATGGTGGAAGAACGAGGTCAACATGCTCTCTACAATCCTCTCGTAGAACTTGTGCAGTGAAGGCATTATGCAACATCTTTCGAGGGTGAAACATGCCACAATGCAAGAACATGGGACATATCCAAAGGGGTGATAGATTAGGGTGTCACCTGGAGGGATGGTGCTGGAAGAGTGAAGCAACCCATCACATCAGGTGTGTCGGGGTAGCCGCTCGTGGTCTGGTCAAAATTGGATGTGGATCTATTATTGTCACGAGCTCCCCTCCACTGATGACTATTATTCGCCATTGAGGGCATCTCTAGGTGCTTCCGATCTGGGTCGATCAAGGAGCAAGAAACCAAGCAACCCCCCTCATCAAGGAGTGGGAGGGTTGGTGGAATAGCAACCCATCATAGATGTAGCTAGGTGGGGCTAATGAGAAGGAGGCCCATCCATGACAGCGCCGCTGCTAGGTGTAGAATAGGAAAAAAACCCTAATGGGTTTAGTGAGAAGGGAGAGTTTTCTCTCTCATCTACCATCGCGTCTTGAGTCACTGCTAGCTACACCGCTTTCAGCACATATCACATGATCAGGTTCCACCTCACTCTGATTTTCGCATGTACAAGGCTATACACTTAGTTCTGATATCAGTGGGAGTGAATGTGTAAATGTACTGTTGAATAGCAAAACTGTCGTTCTAGGTGGTCTTGTTTTACTAGTTTTTCCAGTCCGGTATTGTAGGCCTTTAAAGCGTAGATTTGGTCCAGATTTAGTAATGCTATATTTGAACGTTATCTTTAACTTTGTCTTATATTTCAGTGGTCACTGCACCATAGGCTTCCTCTTTTCAATTCACAATCAAGATGTTTTAATACCTTTTGACTTTGACATTTTTGGATTTTTAGCACCATAAGTTATAGAGTTTCTCAAGATGATGTAAAAAGTTATGCACAACAATGTCATGATTCCCGATCTATAGATGTAATATTCTGGAGGATCGGTTTCGCCATTCAAAAGAGACTGGCGGCGCAACTTGTCGTATGTTTGTCTACTTTTTTATTGTAACTAAACTTCTGTTTGGATGTAAGACTATATTGTGACCATATTAAAATTTTATCCTAATTGTAGCTCCACCAAACTTGGACTGAAATATGCTGACTTAATTGTGTTAAAATTACTAGAATAAATGCAGCCCTCCGAAATTCTCGTATATATGCAGGTCGCCAAATGTAAACATAAACGTGGTGTCAAGCAATAGCCACTGATTGGTTTAAATTTATCTGCACTCCTGGATGAAAGCTCGTTTCTTGTCTATATAGAACTTGTGAAAACGCCAGGGGAGTCCCTTCCATAATCCCGCCTGATTGTAAAAACACGTGATGGGGTATTCTGCAACTCAAGTCGGTCTTTGGGGATTTGTTTGGAGAAACTCCCAACGAGCATACAATTCTGTCATAATTAGGAATCTACGACGTACGAACCCACCAACCAAGAATGCTTCGATATCCATCGGTTCATCACATTATTTCCCATCCACAAGCTAGGTTTGTGTAGCAAAATTTTAGTCTACTTCTGTTGTTAAGGTAACCTTGAGCGTGTTTGTCTTGCTTTTTCTAGATTTCGGAAAAAGCATCGGCATAGCCATGTTCACTTTCATACTCCCATCTTTCTGCTTCTTTCTCTTATTAGTTATATGTCCATCGGGCTATGCCATTTTAGTGGGCCCAAGCCTGAATCTGAATTGCACGGTGGACCATGGGAAGTCTAGGTCCGTAAAATCCTTAAGCACACTGGCCCGTAGCGGAGCCATTGTTAAATGCCCAGATTTATGTCAGCTTGGCCCAGAGCTGGTGGTACCATAACCTGGATCTTCAATTGGTTAATCGTGTCTCATGCTAGCCGTCTTGTTTTCTTGATATCACCTGTGTTAGTAGAAAATCTTTTTAGGGGCCGTTCGGCCGCCGACATCATAATTACCGGGAGTGGTACATAGAAATCTGTTACTGGTGGTCGTCTGGACGATTAAATGTCCACTCTGCCACGCTGCAGATCATCAGGCCGGATACTGTACGACCTCCTTTCTCTCTGCCGTCGTATGCGGCGTGATTCAGAAGGCCACATTCTTCTGAATAAAATCACGGTCTAAATACCGGATCAAATACCGAATAACATTTTCCGCTACTAATCTAACAGGAAATTTGTATATAAATGTTGCACCTCACAGGCAAAAAATTGAGTTTGGTTAGCAGGAGCCGTAAAAGTTGCGAAATCCTGCATCCAAAGTCATTATGTAAGTTATTTTGCTCTCCCAATCAAAACTGCTGGGCGCCGCGATCCCTCTCGCGCCCGTGCATCTCGCACCAACGTCTGTGTATCAAAGGGCCCCCGTCACTGATTCCTATTCGTCTAAAGCAAATCTAAAATTTTATTTTGCAGAATCGATAAAGCCCAGTACTTTCGTAATGCTGGATGAGGTGAATGTAAGATCGCAGGTGATCTAACAATATCCTCCAGTCCAAACGTCCCCTTAGTTGCAAATTCTCTTCATTATGTTAAAAACTATTATATTGTATAATCTTGTATTAAGGAAAAAAAGTATTACTTTCCCATGGTGCTCTCTTCATGTACCTGTTTTGTCGGCTGTCTTTTTCTCTTGGCTATTCCACATCTTCTCCGCTGATATATGACCCATACTACATTTCAATCTTACACCACATATCTGTTTTGTGACTGAGGTCAAATCCTAATATAAATGTTAAACACGTGCAAATAAGAATTCATCGCACAAGCGAGCCTAAATGAAACAAATACTTGTGCAACTTGACGATGCAAGCGAGCTTGAGATATGGGGTTCTGACATATTTTACATTAGACAAAATAGTTTCGAGTAATACTAGAAGGCTATTTAAATGAAACTAGTGAACGCACACGTGCACATGCATGTGACATATAAAATTTGTTGGAAATATGCGGGGAGAAGACTCGTCCGTGAAAGAGTTCCTATGGTAAAAGATATTTATGTTAGTTGTTTGAAATGAGAGAATCAAAAAATCGTTTCCGTGAGATGGAGAGAGAAATACAGAATTAAAGATAATAAAAATTAATAGGAGAGTGTGAGAATAAATATTTGTAGGAGCAAAATTCTTTGAAAAAAGAGAGAAAAGAGTGAATCAAGGAGACCACAGCATCTAGGGGCGGAGCCAGGAGGGCAAGCAGAGGCCATGCACCCCCCCCCATTTTTTTTAAAAAATATATAAGTACTCATATACATATATATTTATGCATAAGATGTATAATAAATAAAACTAGCATTAGCTTTAGGCAGTGATTCACTACTAGTGCATTGGTTTGTGCCCTATCACCTCTATTGCAGGTCATGTGTTTGAATCCTCGTGAGTGCAATTTTAAGTTTTTGAAAGTTATTTTCGAGATAAACTCAGAATATATATAAAGTACAATGCTATTACAAAGTGTAAAGTTGGTGTAGTGGTTTGTGCAGTTGGTGTTATTCTAGTGTTCTTGGGTTTGAATCTCAAGATAGACTAATAATTTTTGACCCCCCAAGAGCCAACTCCCGGCTCTGCCACTGACCGCATCAAACTCGCTCTTTTTATAGTAGTATAGTTAACAACGCGGTGAACACTTCAGATGATGAAACACGACCAATGGTTTAATTTGTTGCCTAACCCTATTGACGTATTGTAGCCGTCGATGTTTACATGTCAATACGTTATAATATGCTGGTTGTAAAATCTGAAAGGCTAGACGAATGATTATGTACTCGAGTATATGTAGATGACATAGGCCCATCGTACATGAAACATTTTTGTAATAGTCTGACGCATTGAAGCCGCGCCGATCTTACTGGTCAATAATATGTCAATATGCATGCTATAATATGGTGGTTGTAAAATCCGAAAGGCTATATAAAAAATTGTATATCTGAGTATATGTAGTTGACACAGGCCTATCTCACATGTAACATATTCGTAATACTCTAGTACATAATCTAGCCATGCAATTATGAGGTATACTACTTAAACGTGTGCTAAATAGATTCCCTATTTGGCTGTGCGAATTTACGAATCATCAGATGGGATATTTATAATCAAAAGAGAGTTGCAAAAATGGTAGAAATCTTGAGATATGATTGTGAAATTTTAATAAACAATCAATTAAATAGTTCTTATGAAAGTGTGTATATATATACACTAGAGTGTATTCGGAGCAGAATACACTCAAGTAGTTTTTCATGATGCAATATTTTTTTCAAAAATCTAATCCGTTAATCTTCTTAATTATCTTGTGAATAACTCATATAAAAAATTTGAGTACATTTGGATATTTATAGGTCATGTTATAAAGACCGCAAAAATTATGCATTTCAAATTAGTTTCATGCGTCGATTTTGTTGCCCTCGGATGAGTGTCTTACACTCATCCAAATAGGCTCAAAATTTGTGTGTAGCCTAATTACAATATGACAATAAAGATCAATGGTTTACATCTTACAAGAGATAGTCTTGATATGCAAACACACTTGAGTGTATCCCTGCGATCTGTACACTCGAGTGTATTCTAGCCTGACTATATATATATATATATATATATATATATATATATATATATATATATATATATATATATATATATATATATATATATATATATATATATATATATATATATATACACACACACACACACACACACACACACACACACATATATATATATATATATATATATATATATATATATATAGAGAGAGAGAGAGAGAGAGAGATAGAGAGAGTGAGAGAGAGAGAGAGAGAGTGCTAGGTAGTCCATGTGCTTGAACAAGGCTAGCAAGGCAATATACCCAATATGAATATCATGACCCTATGACATTGATATTATACCAATTTCTTTTCTATTGCTTTAAACAGAGAAGACCTGAGAAACAAGTGTTGGAGACATCTACATGATTTTCACCCTTGCAACAAGTTAGTGATCTACCACAAGATTAACATCAACACATAATACTTATACAACTCTATCCACTTTATGGTTGTCTCTAGACTGAACTCATTTACATTGTCCCCTATCAGGCAACACCATAACATTCATAGCCATACCTCGAGCCACACATCCTCAGGGCAAAGTTAACACCAACTAAACTTAGTACAACACCCTTGTTGGATCACCCCCACACATGATCTATAGGAGCTCACACACCTGTTTGTCCTTCCATGACATCTAGGACAGTAGACATCCCATCCTCCAACCTCATCATTGAGATCACTGAGTATTAGGATGTGCATAAGATGTCTTATCTTTTAGCACCTACCACTTGTGACTCGCCGACCTACCTCTTTCCACCACATTAGAATTATCACTCATCCTCATGAGAAAAGTACATCATTAAATAAAGAGCAATATGCAACTTCATAACTCACACAACTCCAACATTTCATACCGGAAACACTCAATGGAATATCTTTCTACATCACTTGACATCACGATAGACAAGGATGCACATCGATAGATATCACTGTCTAGGGATATGAGTTACCTCCATGTGGATATGTTACTAGTTCAGTTCAACATCAGTGGTGGGAACACGGTTTTCAAAGTGCTCCTCATAGAGGAACAACTAAAATAACTTTCTTGTAACCTTGGATGGGCTGAGATGGTGTAGAAGCTAGGTTTATGATATGACTGGATGATACATTTGTGTCCCATAGATAACAATATCATCCACATATGGGTATCGAATAAGAAATTGGAGACTCTTTTGCAACTATTAGCGTTCTATAGGGACTCTGAAGATGAAGAACTATCCCAATATGACCCATACGATGATTATGTATTTGTCCGAGACGCATATCAAGCTCCATGTGGAAAAAACATTAACCATACGCTAATCGAGTCATACACTTCTATAGATTCTACATCTTCCCTTAAAGATACAACCTCTTTCAAATCTCAAAATCTCACAAGAAGTACTAGTTAATTCAACAAGAGCATTTACAAGTATCCTGCACACAAATATTTTAAATCTTTACAATCTCTTCTGCATTTTAGTTATGATAATGTGGATAATTTGCATATAAAATCCATGAATAATGATACTTCAATTGATAATGGATCATCATCATCACAGAGAACTCATTCAAACTTTATCTGATTTCCACCATGGTCCTCTCCTCATTTTCCTCATTCCTCCTTTTCCCTTTTGGCGAATTTCTTTTTGGCTCCCACCCCATTCTCCGGATGGACACTAGTTAGTACGAATTGAAAAAAACCCTCAAAAGGGACCCATAAAAACACATCAGAAATTTGTTAGATGGAAGCGATCCTACCACATACGTCATTATTGTGGAAATCCCAAAGTTTTGCTTTGCATGCAGTGGTTCATGTCACTTCTTTTGCACCTAACCCAACCTTAGGTCTAGACCACCTATTAGACAACATTCCAAGAATCTATATGACATGACTTAAGTGCACATGCTAAATGTAAGTGTACGTGTTAGAGTAGTAAAGGGACTCCAAGTGGCCTGCATGTCAATCTCACATAATTAGGGTCACCAGAGACTACTACTACCTAAAATAGGTAAGCTAGGCCTAATAATTTATGTCAAGCTCACATGTGAGTCCCAACTTACAAAAAGATATAGAATACACACCGTAAGAATATTGTACAGTTTATGTAGTAGTCTATGACTATCCATATGTCTAGGCTAGAAGGCTATATTGAACTTGAATTTATTTCCCATTGCTTCATGTAGTTCATTCTAAGATTTAACTGTAAACTATGGACCTCATATTAATATTATAGACAATTGGGATTTATTAAATCTGAATGTGTAATATACTAAAACAAGGTGCTAATCTACCCTTTTTAGGTCATAGATAATAAAATGTTTCAATTATTGAAATATATATATTTACTTTAATATGGCCAATAACAAGTAAGAAACCTAACTTTGACTAATATATTAATGTTTAACATAATTAAAAATTATTACTCACTGACCTAATAATAATTTAAAATGACAATTTAACCCTCACTAAAATCAAGTCCCTTAGTTATCCTAAAACCCTAAAGTACCATTTAATTATGTGAGATAATGTCAAATATTCTCTCCCTTAAATCTGATTTGTCAAAACACTTATAGATAATTAAAAATATAAGAAGTGACCCATTTATACACTTCTTATAAAAGCTAACAACTAAATTATATAATTTCTTAAGATTACTTAGAAACTATTTATATACTTAGTACACCATATATATAAACTCTTGGTATCATATTACTAATTGATATAAAGAAATAATCAGATATACAGTCATCACTCATGATTTAATAACGTGATTTTGTCTCATGATCAATAAATCATAAGTAACATATGTGTTCATTGTTATTTATTATCAACTATATGTGTCCATTGTTATTTACTACCAACTAGACTATGTATGTTACCTTGCATATGGTTATAAACAAATGATCCATTTTCTATAAAATTAAGGAACTATTATGAACATGAACTATATTTATATAGTTTGGAGTTTAAGTACTAATCAAGATTTAAACATATTAGAATTCCTAAGTTAGTCAATTAACTAGATTCCTAAATTGAAACATGAAACATGATATCTTAATTTCTCTAATTGAATATCATGCTCCATGATAAGAAACTAGACTAGTCTTGTATATTTATCTCCTTAAAGTTAGATAGATCATGTAACCAACCAGTTAATATACCTATTCTATTGTATATCTTGGTGCCATGACCAACAATCCAATCGATGCAAATGTAAATTAACCTCATGATTATGTTTTCAAATATTTGAAGGTGTATACCATGATATGTCATTAAGAGGCCATCATTCGATAAGGATGTTGCAGTCAACAAAATTAGATAAATGACATCTTTAGACATGTTTTAAGTAATGCATATAATGTATTTAATCTAGAATGAAAAGGTGACATCTTGGATTGAATTACATTAGTAGAGTTAGGTTCTAAATCTACAAGTCATGTACTTCTCACTTGAGATGTTTGGAAAATCATCTCCTATTCATACCCTTTTTTCCTTTGCATTCTCACTAAATGATTCATAATCATTTGATCATTCTAAAATCAAGTAATATTTTTAAAATATCCTTATTTGTTCATAATGATGTTCAAGTCATTATTGATGCCTTCAGAATTGCCATTCATGTTATAATCATCTTAACTGATAAATTGACCTACATCCTTGTGGTATTATCATGAAACTAAATTGTTGACAATGATTTATTTACCACTTGCCATGCTCAATTATACAAGAAATTGTGACTTTTCACTAGTTAGTTTCACTTACAAGTGTGGTATGAGGCCTTAATTACACATAATCCTTGGGAGTAGTCCCTAAATAGGGGTGTTTGGCCATAGTTGCACATACTCCTTGAGCATAGTCTCTAAATAAGGGATATTTGGCCATGGTTGCACATACTCCTTGGGTTTTAGTCCCTAGATATATAGTATGTGGTGGTGCATCTACCACTTTCCATAACATTATATGTCCCTAATTGAGTAGTTCATGTATATGTTTCTTGTTCCCTGTTTATGTAATATTGGTTTTTATTTTCAAAGGTAAGATAAAATGATTGGCTAATTTGATATACCTTAAATTGATTCATAATCTAGTTTTAGTTAAATCTCAAATTATACCTCTTTATATCATTATATCTACTTTTGTTAATTTTGTACTCCTTTCATCTTGACTTTTTTCCTCAATCTTACTTCATATGCTCAAATAGCAGTTGTAGCATAATCAAACATTAGCACAAGCAAATATTATAATGAAGTTTACCTCAAGTTTATTCATATACCCATTCATGGTTACTTCAAATACTATATTTATGTAGGTTGTACATGAAGGTAGAATGACTTGGACTTGTCGACTTTGGACTTAAATGAGGCACTCAAGTGTTTTCCTCAACAAGATTTTAAATTGATGTAATCATATGTCATATAAATAATGTATGTGATAAAATATATTTTAATGTTGTCGAAGTCTAACAAAGATTTGTGATGGCACTACATGATACCTATAAATATTCTTCTGTTGCATATCACTTTGAATCCATAGGATCAAAACTTTAATATGATCTAATGAATTCCCTAAATGAAATAAACAAATAAATTAAAATAAATAGTGGGATCCTAGTGCATATTGCTTATGATATAAATCTTGATAACCCAAAAATCCTATCTTTACATATTATCTCATCTACATATGTTTGATCTAGTAGTTCAACATGAAAGCTCACATTCACAAATAAAAATGAGTTGTCTTTGTCAATCTATCAACAACGATCTCTTAGAATCATGTCCCATAGAAGGGTGAGGTAGACTAACTGCAAAGGTCAAGTAACATGATCACATTTTGTAACGAAGCAGAACTTAGAATCGTACCCTATTCTATGATTAGAAATCTAGTAAGATTTAATTTATTAAATTTGACTAAACATGGATACAATTTAAAGACATTTACATAATAATTTAAATACGTGCTAACATGAAAGTTAATCCATTAAATATATTGCATACATTTCCTTTGCTAACGAATACTCACATAATGGAGGAAAATGAATAATACATGTGTTAAAGTGACAATTGGAGTATTCATCTGCAATCATATAAACTAAAGTGGAATATATAAATTAAATATGTATATAGAGTAAAAGGTGAATTGCATGGATTATATATATATATATATATCCCTTTTTGTAAGATTGTGACATTAATAAGTAAGTGTTGATATAATGTTTTGATAAATACAATGATAATGTGTCAAAATTCCTAATGGTTTCATAACTCATAAAAGGAAATCTCAAAAATAAAATATAATGGTAAAAATGTATCACTTGGGTCCTAGTTTCCTTGGGTGCCAAGTTTCATATTATTTGTATAATGATAACTTATTTTATTTCTATTTGGAAAAGAAAATAGGATAAGAGTCAAAATTATTAAATAAACTACTAAAAGTCTCAAAAAGAGAAAATAGACCTCAAATTTGAAATCCACATACCAAGTTTACCCAATGTGTAAACTTTCATCTAATTTGGATAATCTTAAATACTATAGTGTAATTTAAGAGAGAGAATGTACTTTTAGCCCCAATATATTAAATAACATGTTAAATATCTCCAAAAGAGAAAATTAATTATAGAATCATGTTCCTCATATTTAGGTATGACAAACTCGATTTACAATGTTTTATGATTTCATATACATAACTTTGAGATTTTTGTGTATCCAAATGATTCCAGAATTTGCCATGAAGCTTATATTAATTTATTAGATCTATGGTTTACATTTCAGAATTTCAGAGATCGTTTGAATGATTATAAAATGCATATGTGCCAAAAATAATAGTTTTTAAGATAGTTTAGTTAGATGGCTAAATGATTTTATTTGTCAATGAAAATTAGTGGAAGAGTTGCTATTCTTGTATTGAAGTGTGATACAAAATTTTAGACCAATCATAGCTTTTTTGATGGTTCAAAATAATTATCCAAGAACTATAGTCGAACTAATTTTAATGGTTCAAATAATTTACATTATTTTAGTAAAATAGTAAAATTTTCTTATCATGTGAATACTTTCTCCAAATAAGGTGAAATTTAAAATAGACACTTTTTATTAGAATTGTGATTTTTGATAAATTTTGGAGAAATTATGGATTCACAATTTTGGAGATATGGTTTATAAATAGTGTTTGAAGTCATCATTAATCGATGATGTGATTTGAAATAAGTTTTGAAGTGTTCACAAGAAAATAAAGTCTTAGTGAAACATTGTGTTATTTTGTTTAAGGATAAGTGCGAATTTGGTAGGCAAGAATTTATTTTGGAAATTAGAATGATGTTTTGATGGTTTGGTGAATCTTAATGACAATTATGAAATTTTTACATATATTTTGTTAGGAGCATTATGTAGACCTCTAATTCTTTCCATTTTTCTCTCTTTATTAAATAGAGAAAGACATACAAATTTTACATAATATTGAGGATTTGGTTAACATTTCATAATGTTGAAAGGTATACATTTTCAAGGTTATGATATTTTGAAAAAGAATGTATTGAGGTGTCAAATGTTGTTTTAAAGACGTCAATTTAATTTAGTAGTAGATAGGTAGTAGACATAATGTACAAAGATGGTATGAAATATTGACATATTAATTACACCAAGGAATTATGCTAGGGGATATAAGACTTCTATTGACTCTCTCTCTCTCTCTCTCTCTCTCTCTCTCTCTATATATATATATATATATATATATATATATATATATATATATATATATATTGACTCTATATATTAATGTACAAAGATGCTAGGGGAAATATTGACTCTATATATATATATGTATGTATATATATATATGTATATATATATATATATATATATATATATATATATATATATATATATATATATATATATATATGCAACGTATCACCCTAAAAGCAAGTTTTTATGGTGGATGTGTAGCATGGTTATGGCCAATAACCCCTATTATCTGTGCATGGTTGTGTGGTTGGTTGATCCTTTTATCTCAGTCTGTATACCGATCCTCTATCTTATCTTCCCAATGTAAAGTTAATTCTCTCCTACCTTTTCTCCCCTCCAATGTAACTCGAGGTTTCTCTATAATCATGTAATAGTAGGATAGTTTACTTTCCTATTTTGACAAAGAAGAAAGACATTTTGACGATACCAACTGACCATCTTGGATATGGTCCGACCGGCTGGAGGACTAGAAGGACTAGCCGAACTGATCGCTTGGTGGACCCAACCAATCGACTGGAGAAGCCAGCAAATGGTGGAAAGAATAACCAGATGATCAGTGAGACGACCAAATGACCAGATAGGAGGCAAGCTGATTGGTTCAAAGGTTGAACCGAACAACCCAGACTAGCAAGCATGGATCTTCATCAACAACAAGTTTCTACATGTGATGTAAATCTAGGTTGTGGTAATTCCTTGTGGCTTCAAGGAATTAAATTAGGCTGGACATAACCATCACTTTTTATTTATTGCATGTTTTCATTGTGGGATATAACATGTATATGGTATATACTATATATGTTGTGATTGGATAAAGTATATGTATTTATAAACACAAAAATTGTCAAATAAAATATTAACTTGAAGATTCCTTCCATTAGCCACACACATGAAAAGCTTGATCGACTAAGCATGGGCTCCCCAAGGGAGGTGCACCATCTATCTCATGGAAGTGTGATGGTAGTAATGTGGGCCTGCCAAGCGGTGTGCATCAAGATCGTGTTGTCTATTGTATCAGGCTTAACTGGTGATTCTTAGAGTGTCTAAGTCCAGAGGCATGCAGATGATTACGGAAAAGAGTTGCACATATAATCCATATAAGAGTCACATAAGATGTTATTGGTAAATGTTTTCTACCTTAATAATTGTTCATGAGCGCCAATGTTAGTTGGTTATTGATTGAATTGTTTTGGATCTTGGACACTAGAAGATTGTACGCTGCAGTCTTCTGAATTAATACATGATCATTATCAATTTGAACAAAATGGTGGGAATGATATTTAGTTAAAAACCTAATTAATATCGTTAAATCATCAAATCAAACAAATAAAAAATGTTTTGAAAAAAATTGCAACATTTCTTTGTAGAATATAATGTCAAACACAAACACATTCAAATTGTGATTAGTCCTTAAGGATAAAACGGGATAATTTTCTAGAACTGGTTTAGGACTTTGAGAAGTGTTCTCAATGAGAGAAAGCTCTATGTCCTTGAAAGACTAATGTCAGAGGGATCCACTCCAAATGCACCTAAAGGCTAAATGGATGCTTATTGGAAGCATGCCAATGATGCCATAGACATTAAGTACTTTATGCTTTACTGTATGAACTATGAGTTGCATGAACCATATGAAAGCACAGACATTCTTGAGATGGTAACACATCTTAAGAATCATGCAAATCAATAAAGGTATAATGTCTCCAAAGTGTTATTTGAGTGAAAACTGACAAAGGGAGGTCCAGTAGAGCCCCATGTGCTCAATATGATAGGACATATGGAGTGACTGGGATTTCTGTTAGGTCAATAGTTGACCATGGATATGATTCTACAATTTTTTGCGTGAATCATATAGTCAATTTATTAAATTCATAGCATGTTGATGAGAAAGCAAGGAAGAAGAAGGACAAATCCATGATGGTGATCAACAGAAGTGAGTGCTTGGGCAAAGGTAAGGCCAAGAAGTGTTCTGAGGCTAAGCTAAAGTCCAAGTCTTCTACACTCAATATATGGAGAAGGGTAAGTGTAAAAGGAATATGCCCTTTTCACGTAATGGATTAAGGAAAGAAAGTGCCACCATTGTCACATGTCTTGATACTAGAAAGAACTATCCTCTTTATAGAGGATCTCAGGAAGAAGATGGAGATAGAGATCTCTACTTCAGGACCTAATAAGAAGTAAGCTAGAACTGTATGGAGCAAGGGTTGGTGCCTCTATAGTTGGAAGCTATCATTCATGGGCACATAATAGAATTAGTAAATTGCTATTATGTACTTGCCATTGATGAGAACATGATATGTCTTGTGTGACAAGAATATTATGTTTCATTTTAAAAGATATGATCTTTTATGTCAATGCCCTATGTCTTATAAACTATACTGGATAGTTTTAGAGGCAAATGTGTATGATACATGCAATGAATGACCTGATGACTCAAACAATGAATGCCTATATCATTTTCATCTAGAGCACATAAGTGAGAAGTGCATTTCTAGAATCCATATGATGGTTATATAGACTCTTTTGGTTATTGAACCAATAGAGATCTGCATACCTTATTTTTTGTACAATATGACAAAAGCATCTTCACTAGATGTAGTAGGAAAGTGAATATTCTATTAGGGCTCATACTGATGTATTAGACCTTTTAAAATAAATGCTTAAGGTAGTTACCAATACCTCATTATATTTACCGATGTAATCAATAGATATGGAAATTTGTATTTAATGAAGTACAACTCTGGATCTATTGAAGTGTTCAAGGAGAGCATAAATGAAGTACGTAACTAACTTGGTAAAAGTATTGAGATACTTCGATATGATCGATGTTGAAATATTTTAAAATAAGAGTTTGAGGATATTCTGGGAGATCATGATAGTGTATCATGATGAACTCCACATGAAACACAATGATAGTGTATCAGAAAGAAGTAATCACACCATGTTAGTCATGGTACAATTACCAAAAAATCTAGATGATCTTTCAATTTCTTTTGGGCACATGCTTTACACTAAAATAATGAACCATCTAAATTGGTTCAAGAGACACCATATGAGATATGGCATGGGAGGTGTCCCGATGTGTCTTTTTTAGTGATTGATTAAAAGCTTATATAAGAAAATAGTTTCTTGAGTAGGCTTTATCCAAAGTCACATAAATGTTATTTTGTTGAAATACTACTTTTATTCCAATCCAGCAACAAAGGTGTTTGTTGCCAGGATGGTTGTATTCCTAAAGAAGAAGTTAGTTCCAAAGGAATTAGTGAGAGTAAAAGCAGAACTCAAAATGTGTGAGACAAAAAGGAAAACATTGAACCTAAAAGAGCTACAATAGGAACAAGGAGAATTACAAGTTGTGTGGAATCTCAAGTTCCTTATGTAACACAATGAACTCATATTTCTAGTAGAACACACCTTGGGTTTGAAGGATGATGATATATTATAACTCAAGAAGGCGGTGAGTTGATCATAGAGATGAGTCAACAATCTACCTAGATTCTATTGAGGAATGAAAATATGAGAAATGTCTTGAGGTCATGAGATCCAAGATGGAATCTGTGTACCAACAAGGTATGACCTTGTTGGATCCACCTAAAGGGGTAAAACCAATAAGGTGCATTTGGGTATTTGAAAGAAGACCAACATGTAAATGTAAATTGGTTGCAAAGAGTTTCAAACTAGTTCAAGGTGTTGAACATGATGAAGTCTTTCACCAGTTACCATGGTTAAATCCATATGGATCATGCTTGTTGTTGCATCTTAGTAAGACTATGAGATTTGACAAATGGATGTTAAAACCACATCCCTTTATTGGAATAATTATGAGGATGTGTATGTTAAACATCCTAATGGTTTTATAAATCCACTAATGCAAATAAAGTCTATAATCAACAAAGGTCAATTTGTGGATTGAAGCAAGCATATCAGACTTGGAAACTTCTATTTGACAAGACAATCAAAGAGTTTGAATTGAGTCAAATGAAGATGAAATCTATGATTAGAAAAGATTTATTGGGATTTATATTCAACATGATGATGGGGAATAACATCCTTATGACGCCCCTCACCACAAACCATGACATTAATCAAAACCAAATGCAGAAACAATACTAAACAAGTAGATTACCGAATACACTAAAAATTAAAACCGATTGCACAAGGAACCAACATCAGAGAACTTGTTACATAAAGCTCCATAACCTGCCATCTTTATCATATATCTCATAAAACATCATGCTTACAACATGTTCCATAGACATACCTATTATACATGATATTTGTTTCACCTGCATATACATATACATCATCCAACTATATACAACTAGGGCACATAAACCAAAAACTCATTCGATAGCACAACCACAAAACACACCGAACTATCCCCAAGACCCAAGTGTACATAGACGATTGTAGGAATCTAACACCAAAAGACCAACAAGCAACACACTCAACCTTATCAGCTACTGATCTTGCTTCTACTCCTCCTCAGATGCACTATCACCACCACATCGTGCACGACCACCTAAAAGATGTGGAAACCCATCGGGTGAGACCAAACATCCCAGCGAGATATATAACTCTCTACCAACGCTATTAAGAACAAGTAAAGTGACTAAAGAATAGATGTAAATCTATATTTATAATAAACAGATACAATTACTGATGTAAGCAGGGCAGTTATCATCCTCTAAACAGATCAAATAACTATAACAAATCAATGTAACATTTATAATGTGATAAGTAATATGAAGAACATGTATATTTTCTACCAACCAAATAAAACAAAAGAAAGCAAAGCCTCATCCAATATTTTCATATTTGACCTTATGAAATTACCACTACTAAGTCCTTATTGGTACCACACATGGTCAACGGAAGAGTCAGATTCCATGACCTTTCTAACACCTCCCAGCTAGCACGAAAGTAACACTATAATGTCATATTAGTCAACTTGCACAAGTGACATTTAGTTAACAGATGGATCAGATCATGCATGTCCGTCCATATATCCCAAGGGAATCGACTCATGCATGGTCATCCCAAAAAGGAGTGGCTCACGCGTGGACATCCATATATCACAAGGGAATCAACTCATGCATGGTCATTCCTAAAAGAAGGAGTGGCTCACGCATGGCCATCCATATATCATAAGGGAATCGACTCAACATGGCCATTCCAAAAAGTAGTGGCTCATGCATGGCCATCCATGTCAAGGAAACTGGCTCACACATGGTCATTCCATATATCACAACGAGATCAGCTCACACATCTGTCTCTTAGTTATGCCAATTAAGTGTCTATTAGAATCTATCAAGTTACAACATAAAAAACCATAACAAGGACTACAAAGATAAGGGCATGGCACAACTTTCAAATATATAAGACAAATAAGGGGTGAGCTTATCACACTATCACCAATAGAATCTATATACCTCCATTCACAAGACCATCATCATTGTTGTAGAACCACTCAAGGCTATCACTAATGTCACATCACTATGGGATATCAATACCTTAATCATGGCATGCACTATCTATGATATTCAAATTCAAATCACCTGCATGGTGAGAAATTGATAAATGTGAATGAGGAAACATCCTAAATCCACGTGCCACATCATCATCTCTACATGCCTCAATTATACACAACCATCACCATATCATACCCAAGCATGGCATTCATTCATCCTGCAAGGTTAAAGGTTCACAACAAGAGAAAGATATCATCATAATATAATAGCAATTCCAAGAAGGAGAGGCAATCATATCGCCATACTCATCATTAGGGTTAGGGTTTCCCATTCATAGACGATTAGGGTTTTGAAGTCACAACCAACTACCCAACCCTAGGTACACCTCCTCCCACTATATTAGAGTGCATTAGGGTTAATGAACATCATTAGAGTTGATTATAAATTATTCCAAACAACACTATACATGGATTATGTATCACTCATATATGATGTCAACATGTGTCAAAGCATAACCCCTCAACCACCATCAAACCACCCATTAGTCCTAGGTCTCGACCACACAAGCAAATAGGTAGCGACCACTCAGCCCACAACATGTCATGCCCATGACATCCCTCAAGCTTAACCTCCTTCATGTCTTGACCCATCTAGGGTTAGAGTCCCAACCATGCACAAGGTTTCCACGACTTCAAGAAACATGGCTATGCCAACCTCAAATCATGGAAGCACGTCGTGACCCAAGGATACATGTCGTAACCTCTCTTAAGGGGTGTGTCATGACCAAACTAAAGCAAGGTCTAGTCTCAAAACTAGGGCAACCACCTCACCAAATAGGGGGCAACATGAACATCAATCCTCAAGTGTCGCGACCTCCATCAACACTAGGTAAAACATATCAAAGGGAAGCATCTTGCTCCAAATTAACTATGGTTACGATCAACATGGGGTATGTATCTCGATCACCCTAAGGGTTGATATGAGGGCCTCAAATTAGAAACAAGACTAGGGGAAAACCATGATCGCCATGAAGGAAAAGCCCATGCAAAATGATCACCATAAACCCTAAGTCATACATCATGGTACCACATGGGAGGATCTCATATAAGAGAGAGGAAACCATGAGGTACGCAAAATAGAATCTAATCTTCCCTTAACATATAGGTAAACGAACATCATGCATGTGAGAAAAGGTAATGTTAAATGGATAGAGGAACATCATCATAATACCACAATCATCAAACTCGGGTATATGAAATTAGGGTTTCAAATTTCATCCAAACTAAACAAGATGATCACCACTAAGAAAGTTCTAGAGATTATCGTCATAATATATCATGTTAGAGGAACATTTTTAAAGAGAGAATACAACATTTTGCATATATAAAAAGTGCAGTAATAGAGAGGGAAAAGAGTTATATAACCCGCCTTAACATGATCACTACCTAGAGCTCCAAACTCCAAGATTAAGAGCTCCAAGCACACGATCCAAGGGTTGAAGAAGCTTCACTAAAAGCTCCACACTCGACCACAAGAGCACCTCAAGAACAAGAAGACACCAAGTTCCAAGATAGCCTAAGGAAAGAAGCAAAGAAGCTCTTGGCTGAACCAAAGAAGAATGGAATGAAGAGAGGAAAAATCCTCTTCATACTTGGGTCTACCTTGTCAGGACATGGTCTATGACCCTTGTGATGAGAAGTTTCTTTCCCAAATGACTACCATGGAAGAACCATGGTCTAGGGTCTGAGAAAATATAGGAAGTTGAATGTAGGAGATTAAAAAAACATCAATTTAGAAGAAGACAAACACTTATCAATGATGGAAGATGAGCTCAGATCATCACCACCACCACATGTAAGAGGAGATAGATCCCCCAAGCTCCAAGGACGAACCTCCTTGCTCCACCAACCACCAAGAACAAGCAAAGAAGGAGGGAGAAGATAGATGGCCAAAAAGGGATGCAAACAAGGGAAGTTATGGGGTTATATAGATGAAGGATGAAAGAGAGAGAGAAAAGGGTGAGGTGTCAACACACTAAGGGACCCAAAGGACACTTGTCCTCACAAAAGACCAACATGCACCCACATGCAACCACTTAAACATGACATGCATGACATGGTGATACACTCTAAGTAGTGTCTCGACCACCATATCATCCACAATGGTCACGATCATGACCATCCTAGGGTGCATCTCCCATGGTCGTGACACCACTATATAGGTCGAGACAAGGTACCACCATCGACCCTAGATCGAGAAAACACATGCTAGGTCATCCATCTCGACCCAAAACCACCCTAGACTATCTAGGTCATGACCCTACACTCTAGAAGGGGGTGTCTTGAGTGAGACACCCTCCAAAATAGACCTAGGTCATGACCCATGGTCGAGACAACCCAACATACTTCATGGGTCGAGACATCCGACATGCATGGAAACCCTAATCACCCTTAAGGTGTCAACTCCTCAACCAAAGATCAAACAAGGCTCCCTCTTCTTTATATTTCCTGTAGATGATGTCAAGGAAGATAAGGAACACTCTAGAGGTGGTAAATTACACATTAACCCCCCTTCATTGGGTAAATTGCAATTTGCACAAAAACTAGCACAAAAAGCACAAACAACATCCAAACAAGCTCAAACTTGAAACTTAAGCTATCCAAAAGCCCTAACTACATATCAAAGGATTATAGAAAGGTTCTAAGAACAACATTAAGCCAAAGAAAATAGGGTTACCCATAAACTCAGGTTAGGGGTCTTATACTCCTTATCCTACAAAAGTTAGTACCTAGATGGAAACACCTTCTTTGTGAAGGGTTTAGGCAAGACATCCTATGTGATAGGATTGATATCTATAGAGATATATCTAGAAAGCTTCTTGATCTAAGTAAGAGAACATAAATTGGCAAGATGCTGAAGGGTTCAACATGCAAGGCACAATGAGAGAGAATGTGTCCATATTCTATGGAGTTAGTCTCGTAGGAGCCTAGTGTCCCAGTTCTAGTAAAGAACATGAAAACATGGAATAGATGCCATATGCATTCACAATTGGATCTATCTTGGATGCAATGTTATGTACTTATCTTGTTATCTCATATGTATTGGACATGACAGGAGCATATCCAATTATCTCCTATATATCAAACATGACGAGAGGATATGAAGTCATCTCATATGTATTGGAAATGATTAGAGGACATATATATAACTACTTGGAAATATCATATGTATTGGACATGATGAGAGGGTATATGTCAGATTCCATTGAGATTCACTGGACTACCATAAATAACATCCTTAGGTGCTTGTGAAGCACTAAACAGATCGATTCCGTGGTTATGGCAACAAGGAAGAGTTGGGTGTAAAAGGTTACACCGATGCAAGCTTCCAAACTAATAAATTAATAATCATGATCAAAATTTATATTTGACATTAAACAAGAACTATAAGCTAGAAAGAGTTATAAGCTAATGAAATTTTCTCAAATCTACAAAAGTAGCCATCTTTGTGTTATGAGAATAATAGAGGATATTGCATGGATCAAGAAGTTCATATGGGTGAACTCGTGTGAAGTTCCAACCATTGATGACATAGTAGAAATACTGATGAAATTAATGGATCTACTGGTTAGGCTGGGAGGCTCAGATAGCATACTATGACACTTCCGTATGATCAATCGTACAATGAAGAGACATGAAACTTGCAATATACCGACTTGAAGAAAACATTCCTGAACCTGCTAGAAAATCATTTGCATAGTAGAAACATGATGGACATGTTAAGATCACTTGGAATATGATTTGTGGGTGATTGGCTCTAATTGCAAGTGGGAGTTTGTTGGTATATATTCCCAAAGAGACAATCATATGATGATTGGGATGTGGCATTAGATACCTGATTTGATAATAATAAAGGTAATTCCATCTATTATGTTTGTCTCAGTAATGAGATGATAACACATACATAAGTAGATGTCTAAAGAATGATGTTACTTGATGACATATGTCTTCAGGTTGATGACCTGAACAATGAGATCATATGTATGATAAGAGTACATACATTCTTGTTATGTCCCTAGTCAGATATTACTGTGGAAGCAAAATAGACAACAATAATACATAAGACTAGAGTGTGTGTTGGCTGAAGACAAAGTCTCATTAGTCATGATATATGATATCAAGTCAATCACACAGATACATGTTAGAGAACAGTGTATCAGAAAGTCCCACCATGAGAGTGATACATGGAGACCATGGAATGGTAGTCAGAATCAGTTCTCATAGTGATAGTGGTAATTGTGATTCTTAGTCCCGAAGTCACTACACTCATCACATGTCATTGGGTATACTTTGACATCATCAAACGTAATCCAAAAATACAGGTTTCCATAAAGGTGATGATTGGGTAGCTTTGACACATGGCGATTGAGTGTGAGTGATGTAGATGTGATTTGTCCCTCCTATAGGAGTTTGATATCCAAGGCCTCTTGATAAGCGAGACTGATAAATGTAGATGCATATTGATGTGGTTCAATATATGACATGTGAACTGATATGCATCTCAGACAGTCTTCTCTAGTTCAAGGAATATGGATTGAACATTGAGAGGATGATGATTCCATTTCTCGAGTTCAATCTAGATATCAGAGATAAATGAATTATACAATCACTGTAATGCTAATCACATATTCTAGGTTGAAGCTATTCTCCAACTTTCCAAATTACTTGGGTAGCAATGATGTGTGACTAGGAACCACTCTTTGCTTACGATGTCATAAGTTAGTTATGGACATTCATTACCAACATAATTCTAGACCTATAGCATCACATAGATACACTTGGATTAAACATGTATATTCATGAATGATGTTTAGATTGACTGATAAAGGTGTTTAGGTATTCAACTAAATAATAGATCAACTGACTGGACTGAGAATCATCAAGTTCAAGTCTTGGACTGACTGATTAGAGTGTCATGTTGATTGGAAATTGAATTGGCTGATTTCTACATGACTCAGCACACCAATAGACCAACTCACTGGGTGAGCCGGTCAGCTCAGGCTGGTGAGATGAGCATTTCACTTAGTGAAATGACCAACTCAGGTCACTAAGATGACTGGTTCACTTGGTGAACCGATCGGCTTGGACGGTCCAACTAAAGGTTTTGGTATTTTCCAGAATCATGAGAAAAGATGATCATTTCTCCTTGTTTAATGAGATTGGTACTAGGATTAATGTGGGACATAATTAGAAATGAATGGTGAATTCAATTGCAAATAGGAAACTTGCAAAACGAACATCTTGCTATATGAGATGACCGTCTCACTAACCATACGACCTTGGGAGTGTGAGATGACCGTCTCATTCACCAAACGATCATTTGAGAAGTGCAAGATGACCATTTTGTGTTGTGCAAGTTCTATAACATTCATGATTCTAGAACCTTGTACTCCCACACTGATTAGGAACCCTAACCCTAGCCTCTACTAGAAATAGAGGGGTACTGGGGGCTTCCAACACACAATTGAGAATCAGTTGCTCTAATAATTGTTGTCCTCTCTTATTTTGGTGACCAATAGAGAGCCCAAGTAAGTCCTACATGATAAAGGGAGGGATATCAAGGGAGAGAACAACTGAGGATCAGTTGTGGAAGAGCATGTTGGTGACTAGTACGTCAGCATAAGGGGACAACTCCTCCCCATTGGATCTGGTAGAACAATGTGGAGTTCCTAGTGGTCCATGTGGACTACTGTAGAGGCGGGAGGCAATTATCTGCCTCTTGAAGGACAATGTTAGCCTATAGTTCATGGAGAGACTACATGAGCTTCTATAGACGTTGTTTCAGTATGATTTCTGTGGTGAAGATTAGGATCTAAATAGACACCATCTCAGAGAAACTAGATGACAATTGAACATCTACAATGATGAGAAATAAGTCGATGGACTTGCTCCAGGACCAGGTATATCCTCGAGCCCATCCTTTCTATTATATGGTTGTTGATGTGATTCGTTGGTTTTTGGGTAATATGGCTATAAAAGTTTTGTTTCTACTGCCTATTATGTCTCCCTATTTCCCAACATGAGGGTCATGGCCTTTTATTGAGACAACCTCTTTCTCGTATTTGAATCATGTTGATGATGATTGAAATTATATCTTCCTTTTATATCATGTGCATTTGCAAATAGACTAGGTTTATTTATAGTAGCATGTACATCTCTACTTACCATAATATTTGGGTGCACCTTTCCACTCGTATTATATATATTGGGTGCGTCTTTCCTCCCAGTGTGCACCTTTCCACCCAAAGTACTTTTAGGCTTGAGAATCATGGGTCTCAACCCTACATAAATAAAAGTGGTCTAATTGTTAGCATGCACTATTTAAGAATTATTATTCTTGTTGTATACCAAGATTTTTTTTTCAATCAACCATCTCTTTTATTATAATGTCTCATCTTTTGGCCTATTGAATTCTTTTGGAACTTCTTCTTTTGAACCTTTCTTTTATTTGAAATCCTACCTTGACTTTCCTTTTATCTTAAAGTATTGCCTAATTGTTATTTACTACACAAACTCAGATTTTCCAATGTTCCATCCTTTTATTTTTCCTCCTCCTGGGTGTTGTCTTTCAATCCACCCAGAGGTGACACAACCTCAGGTGTAGGACTTGGAAGACTAGACTTAGTCACATGGACCTTCTAAGTGATGATTTTGGCCAAACAGACTTGAGATAGCTAGATATCCCTCTACTTGTATGCTTATGTTGTAACTTTCATGTAAACGCTATATGGAAGAAGATGATGTACTTTTATAAAATTGAATATAGTCACAATTTTTTGATTCCACTTCTATACTTTGGTACTTTTTTGTATATCATAATATGAGAAAAAAATGTCTATTCGAGCATGCTTGAAAGTATGATTGGATATATGAGTTTGTTCTGAAATTCAGTAGGGAGTGGATCCCCTCTCAGGTCCCACTCCTTATAAGATGGTATCAGAGACATAGTGGTTGGATTTCTGACTATTTCAATTTTGTCTCCCAAATTACAACCCTTTCCCTACATAGTTACCCTCTAAGTGAGATGTTTACCCTAGAATTGGCCTATTATATTTAGGAGATGATAAAAGGATTGATTTAGAATTATATGAGGTACACACAATAATCATGTATAGTAAAACCTAATGTCTTAAGTATTTAGGTGTTCTTACCTTGCAATGTAGGTTGGTGGTGATATATCACTTTGGATGTTAAGAACTAACTTTAGGATGGAGATATGTTAAGAGAATGAAGAAATAGTTGGGAAGGATATTACCTATGGATTTTTGACTTGGTTTCTTGCATTTATTTTGATCTCATTTTGTTTAATGTTTCCTGACTTCTCAAAGAAAAAATTGTTTTCCATTATACTACTATATGTACAAAAACTTTCTCTGATTGTATCAATGCATTATTGAACTAAGTCACAATAAACGATTGTATGAAGTTTGGGAAGAGAAACCCTAAAATTAGTTAGAATATAAATCTCAATCCTAGTTTTCACTGTGAAGTGGTGACTAGGGATATGTGACATAATACGAAGGTGTAGTTTACATACCTTTTTGTACAATATGACCTTTGGGTTGTTGTAGTGAATCTTAGGGTTGTTAGGTTAAAAACACAAGGAATTAAAGCTCAATTCTAGTTTGTTATGACCTGTTAGTTGAATACATGTATTATGAATGACATAGACCCCTAAAATGTTCACAATTAAAAGACACACAAGTAATCCATGGTATCCTACTTAGATTTTAAAGATACATTTTCTGTTTTGTGTAATACCTTAAAGATGAAAGTGATGAAGTACATGAGTTATGAAAGACTTTCTTTGAATCAATAGTGTTGTTTGACTCATTAGATAAAACTTTTTAAAGGGGTGGAGTATAGGTGATTCTTTATGTTGGGATGATTAGATTTTGAGGAGGAAATCATTTAAAGGTGTGGAGTGTTGTAACAAACCAGGAATCTTACCGTATTCTATGATCAACAATCTAGTCAGATTTGGTTTCTTAGATTCGACCAAACAAAGATAAACCTCTTAAACATTTACATAATAATTTAAATATGTGCTAACATTAAAGTTAATTCATGAAATATATTACATACATTTCACTTTGCTAACAAATACTCACATAATGGAGGAAAATATGTTTAATACATGTGTTAAAGTGACAATTGGAGTTTTCATGTGCAATCATATAAATTAAAGTGGAATAACAAATGAAATATGTATATTGAGTAAAAGGTGAATTTTCGTGCATAAAGTATATAACCCTTTTTGTAACAATGTGACATTAGTAACTAAGTGCTGATATAATGTTTTGATAAATACAATGATAATGTGTCAAAATTTCTAATGGTTCCATAACTCATAAAAGGAAATCTCAAAAATAAAATATAATGATAAAACCGTATCCCTTGGGTCCAAACTGCTTTGGGTGCCAAGTTTCACAATATTTGTATAATGATAAGTTATTTAATTCTATTAGGAAAATAAAATAGGATAATATTTAGAAGTATTAAATAAATTACTAAAAGTCTCATAAAGATAAAATAAATCTCAAATTCAAAATCCACATACGAAGTTTAGTCTATGTGTAAATTTTTATTTAATTTTGACAATCTTAAATACTATAATGTAATTTAGGAGAGAGAATGTTCTTTTAATCCCAAAATATTAAATAATATTTTAAATAACTCTAAAAGGGAAAATTAATTATAGAATCATGTTCCTCATGTTTAGGCATGACAAATTCAATTTTCAATGTTTTATAATTTCATATATATGATTTTGAGATTTTTGTGTATCCAAATGATCCTCAAATTTTTCATGAAGCCTATAATCATTTATTAGATCTATGATTAAGATTTTAGAATTTATAGAGGTCGTTTGAATAATAATAAAATCCAGATGTGCTAAAAATAATAGTTTTTGGAGATATTTTAGTTAGATGGCTAAATGAATTTATTTTTCAATGAAAATTAGTTGAAGAGTTGCTACTCTAGTATTGGAGTGTATTATAAAATTTGAGACCAATTAGAGAACTTGGTTGATGGTTCAAAAAAATATAGAAGAACTATAGTCGATCTAAATTTAATGGTTCAAATAATTTACATTATTTTGGTGAAACAGTAAAACTTTCATATCATGGGATTCCTTTATTCAAATAGGGTGAAATTTTAAAGGACACTTTGATTTCAATTGTGATTTTTGATTAATTTTGGAGAAAGTATGGATTCACCATTTTGGAGATATGGTTTATAGATGATGTTTGAAATCATGATTAATCGATGATGTGATTTGAAATACATTTTAATGTGTTCACGAGAAAATAAAGTCTTAGTTAAGCATTATGTTATTTTATTTAAGGATAAATCCAAATTTGATAGACAATAATTTATTTTGGAAATCAGAATGATGTTTTGATGGTTTAGTGAATTTTAATGACAATTATGACTTTTTTACATATATTTTGTTAGGAAAATTATGTAGACCTCTAAATCTTTCCATTTTCCTCTCTTTCTTAAATAGAGAGAGATACATAGAAGTTTCACATAATAGTGAAGATATGGTTAACATTTCATAATGTTGGAAGTTTTGGGTTTTCAAGGTTAAAATATTTCAAAAAGAATGTATTGAGGTGTACAATGTTGTTTTAAAGGCGTCAAATTAATTTAGTAATAGGTTTGTGGTAGACATAATGTACAAAGATGGTATGGAATATTGATATATTAATTAAACCAAAAATATTTATGTTAGGAGATATAAGACTTTTATTGTGGTGGAGAAGTTTTGTTTTTGAAAAAAATATACATTTTCATGTAAATAATTAATTCCACTGTGGAACATATGCCTTGACCAAAAAGATGTTTGAATGGTAAAACCAAGTAAATATGAGTTTCTTTTCACACAATGTGGAATTTAATTATATAGGAAGTTGGACCACAACTTTTCTCCTCTACTTATATAAACACACCCTATTGACTATGTGCATGCACACAACAAACAACTTGGATTTCTTCCTCGACCCTCTCTTGTGATTTTGTCCCAAGATTGTGATGGAAACATGTTGTTACAACAAGTTGACCTCTTCCTCTTCCTCTTCCTCTTCCGTTTCCTCTTCTCTTCTCCCTTCCCTATTCTCCCCCCTACCATGACTACAAAGCAACATCAAAACATCATATTTGCATTGCATAAATCGTGCACCACTAGCCCTGACACCGATCCTTGATTATTTTCCTCACATCAATAGGACAATTTAAAGATCTCCATGACTTGTACAAAAGATGTAAGAGTACCTGCAAGAAGCTTCAACCACCACAACTCCTGACCTACAACCCAAAGATATTGGACACTTTAGACAACCTAGATTTATGGAACAAATCCTACATGTGGGTTTGAGTTAACGCTAGACTTTGAGGGTTAGGATTCAATATCCGATTCAACAACTCAACTTAAGGTATGTGCATCTTTCTCGATTATCAAGGCAATACTATGTTCACTGAGAAATTTCCCATATGAGGCATTCTTTGGTTATTTCATCTTTGAATATACCTTCCTATTTCCTTGACACTTCCTGATTTATTATTGATATCATGTGATTATATTGTTGAGGTTCATTTGGCCTATTTATTGAGATAATCTCTTTCTCTTATTTGAATCATGTTGATGATGATTGAAATTATATGTTGTTTTTATATCAAGTGTGTGTGCAAATAGACTAGGTTTATTTATAGTAGCATGTACATTTGTACTTACCATAATATTTGGGTGTTCCTTTCCACCCTGAGTGCGCCTTTCCACTCATATTATATATATTGGGCACACCTTTCCATCTAGGGTGCACCTTTCCACCCAAGTTAATTTTAGGCTTGAGATTTATGGGTCTCGACCCTACATAAATAAAAGTGTTCTAATTGTTTACATGTACTGTTTAAGAATTATTGTTGTTATATAGAAATATTTTCTTTCAATCAACCATCTATTTTATTATAATGCCTCATCTTTTGGCCTGTAAATTCTCTTGGAACTTCTTCTTTTGAGCCTTTCTTTTATTTGATATCCTTCCTTGACTTTCCCTTTATCTTAAAGTATTACCTAGTTATTATTTACTGCACATATTCAAATTTTCAGATGTCCCTTCCTTTTGTTTTTCCTCCACCTGGGCGTTGTCTTTCAGTTCACCCAGACGTGGCATAACCTTAGGTGTAGGACTTAGAAAACTGGACTTGGTGACATGGACCTACTAAGTGAAGTTTTCGGGCAGACAAACTTGAGATAACTGGATATCCTTCTACTTAGCTCCTTATGTTGTAACTTTCATACAAAATGCTATAGGGAGAGGATGATGTACTTTTATAAAATTGAATATGGTCATGAATTTTTATTCCATTACTATACTTTGGTTTCTTTTTGTATATTATCGTCTGAGAAAAAATATGTCTATTCGAGCATGCTTGAAAGGATGTTTGGATAGATGAGTTTATTCTCAAATTTAATAGGGAGTGGATCCCCTCTCAGGTCCCACTCCTTACACATTTATTTTTTGTAATGGGAAAAGATAATAATAATTCACTAGTTCTCTAATTTTTTTCCTACACTTGATAATGTTAGTCATATCATTCCCAAACTTAGCTACATGTTTCTTTATTCTAGGCCACCTATGATGATTTGTATGATTTTGTACATTTTGGCATTGCTAGATGCATAACACATATAGAAGAGTGTGCCTCCTAAGGTAGAATCTTCCTAAACTCTTTTTGATTTGGAACACATAACATACCTCAAAAATAAAGAAAATTGTCAGTAGTGAAGTGTAGCACCTCTATACTCCCTTCATTTATCACCAAAATCATAGTCTGAATATGTGGATCTGTACCCTATATTTGTTTCATGGTTACTTCAATATATATATATATATATATATATATATATATATATATATATATGTGTGTGTGTGTGTGTGTGTGTGTGTGTCTATATATATATACACACATATATATATACACATATATATATATACATATACATATATAAATATACATATATATACATATATACATATACATATATATATATATATATATATATATATATATATATATACATATACACACATATATATACATATATATGTATACATATACATATATACATATACATATATATACATATACAAATATATATGTATATGTATATATATGTATAAATATATAAATATATATGTATATGTCTATATATATGTATATATATGTATATATATATATATATATATATATATATATATATATATATATATATATATATATATATGTATGTTGGGCATGAAGGCAAAATGACTTGGACTTGTTGATTTTGGACTCAGATGAGGTACTGAAATGTTGTCCTCAACAAGATTTTAGATTGATATAATCATATGTCTTCTATATCATGTATGTGATAGAATATATTTTGATGTTGTCAAAGTTTAATAAAAAATGTTGATGGCGTTGTATGACACCTCTAAATATCCTTCTGCTACATATCACTTTGAATCCTTAGGTTCAAAACTTTAATATGATCTAATGAAATTCCTATATCAAATAAACAAATAAACTAAAAGAAATAATGGGATCCCTATGTTTATTGCTTATGACGTAAATCTAGACAACCCAAAAATTAGGTCTTTACATATTACCTCGTCTACATATGTTTGATCTAGTAGTTTAACGTGAAAACTCATATTCACATATGAAAGTGAGTTGTCTTTGTAAACATATCAACAACGAAAACTTAGAATTATATCCCTTAGAAGAGTGAGGTATACTAATCATAAAGGTCAGGTAAAATGATCACATTTGTTTTTGTTATGAGAAAAGGTTGTAATAATTTGGCGGGTCTCTAATTGTTTGCCTTCACCTGATAATATGAGCCATATCATGCCCTAAAATCAGCTACCTCTTTCTTTATTCTGAGACACCTATAAAGATTTTTAAGGATTTTGTACATTTTGGCACTACTTAGATTCATAACACATATAAAAGAGTGTGCCTCCTAATGTACAATATTCCTGAACTCTTTTTAAATTGTAACACATAAAATACCTTGAAAATAAAGAAGATCGTCATCAGTGAAGTGTAATACCTCTATCCTCCCTTATATGGATATGCACCTTGTATTTGTTTGATCTGTTGCACCAACATAGGCTTTACATGGAGTTGCACCAATAGACCACCCCAAGATGCTAAATCCATGTGTACATTCATTTCTATAACATAAACTGACATATCTCTTCTAATGTAAGCAATGGAATTCATCTCTTAGAAGGCATGTAACACTAAAACTTTCTATTTAATGCATTTGAATCTGATTCACCCTTATAGGATGATATTCAATGGAAAAGTCTAGTCTTTAATTAATAATTGCCATCTAATTTGCCTCATTTCAAACTATTATGATCAATATACAACTGGGAAACACTCTCCATACATATAATTTTGTTAAAGTATTTTAATTTAATCCCATGATGACAAGTTTGAGATCATGCATATGATAATTCTCCTTGTGCTCCTTCAATTTCCTATAAGCATAATCCACTATATTACAACCCTGCATACGAGCACATCCCAATACTTTCATGAAATAATCACAGTATATAATATACCTTTCCCTATTACGAGATTAATAAGGAATGGGGAATGTGTCAACTTGTTTGTCAATGCTCAAGGTCATTTCCAATGCTCAAAGTCGTTCCCACACTGATATATCAACATGAATTAGACTTTTTCTCTCATAAATCGAGTCAAAGGTATGGAAATAATACCAAATTCTTGTACAAATCTCATGCATTAACCTACAAAGCCAAGAAAACTTCTTACTTCACTAAGTGTTTTGGGTTGTTCTTACTAGAGTAAAAATTCTACATCCTTGTGATCTACAAAAATGTCTTGAATAGAAACCACATAGATCAATTTGCCACCTCAAAATAACCAAAACTTGCATTTAAAACTCGGTTCAACTATGTCTCTTGTTTGTAATGACAATGATATTGTTCGGTAATAGTAGATACCATTCTTCTTCAAAAACATACCCTCTATGTAAGGCCCCTGACCTAATTTAGTGCTTGGGTGTGCTTACTTTTCTTAATAAGATTCTTAAACCTTAATCTAATCTCTTGAGATGCCTTAATAACATGTGACATGTCTGTATTTTTAGTTTGGTTCAGTTTGGTTGATGTTTGAGCTATGTTTGCTTATTTTGGACCAAGTTGCAATTTACCCATGATAAGGGGCTGTCTTGCAATTTTTAACATGTAGAGTGTGTTTCTTGGGCCTTAGAATCATGAGAGAGAAGATGAAGAGGGGTGCCTTGTTGGATCTTGGTTGATGAGGTGTAATCATGAGATGTCATTAGGGTTTGCATGGCTTTCCTTGAGTGGTGGTGTCGACCTTGTGATGTTCCTTGGGTGTTGCAATTGAGGGGCCTTGTAATTGGAAGTGTTTTGACCACAACACTTACCTTGGATGATGTTTTCTTTGACCTAGATGCTTTGGGTCGCTATGGTTTTTTCCTTAGAGTTATTTTGCAACCTCAACACTCTTGGTGAGATTTTGTTGCGGTCGACACTAGGGTTTTCAAGTGTGTTGTCACTGCTACCATGTGTTTTGTTTCAACTAAATTGAGTTTGGAGACAAAGTGGGTGCTACACTACTTTGTTTTTAACATTTTCTTGCATGTGTGCATGCATGACTGATCCTTAGGTAGGCAAGTGTCCTTTTGATGCCCTAACATCTTGGCACCTCATATCTTCACCTCCCTCCTACCCCATGTGCATATGAACTCTCTCTTTTACATGCAAGCAATCCTTTTAGCTCTCTCTTCTTCCTCCTTCTTGCTTGTCTGAAAAGTGTAGAGACCACAAGTGGCTAACACCTTGTTGCGATCACAACATCAAGTGTAGCGACTATGCACTCATGGGTGTGTGTCGACCAAACCAACTAGGACATGAATTACGACTGCATCACATCATCAACCAAAGCTAAGGCTCTTTAACCGCAACAAAACCAAAGTTCTTTGACCGCAACAAACTCGATGGTCTCTACCTATGCTGGTTTTGTTGTGGTCAAAGAACTCGGGGTTTTGTTGTGGTTGAAGAGCCTTAGCTTTGGTTGGTGATGCGATGTGGTCGTAACACATGTCCTAGTTGGTTTGGTTGACACACACCCATGAGTGCATGGTCGCTACACCTGATGTTGCGGTCACAACAAGGTGTTAGCCACCTGTGGTCTCTACACTTGTCTTCTCGTATGGTCAAAACATAGTGTTGTTTTGATCATTGACTAATCATATCAGTAATAATGATGCTTAACCCTAAAAGTGGTCCAAGGAAGTGGGAGATGGTATGTCTCAAGTTTAATGGTGATTAATGACATGGAAACCCTAATCGACTATGCTATGTGTGAAACCCTAACCCTAATTCTTGGGTATGCTATACTTGTTGAGCCTGTTTGAATGAACATCCTGTGATTATGTTTTCTCTCTCCTACTTGTGTAACCCTAACCTTGTAGGTTAAATGTATGCCATAGCTAGTGAATGCTATGGTGATATTGTTGGTATGTATGCCCAGAGAGCCAATCATGTGATGATTGTAATGGTATAAATGTAAATGAGATGATTATTAATAAAAGGCAATGATCCAATTTATTCTGTTTAATTCAGTTATGAGATTATGAAGTAACATTGTAAATATCTAGAGAATAATATTACTCAATGGAATATGTCTTCAAGTACGTGACTTTAAAGAATGATATCATACAAATGTTAAGAGTACATATATATATTCTCATTATGTCCTTAATTGGTTGTTATTATGGAAGGCCGATAGACAACAATAACACATAAGATCAAAGTGTGAGTTGGTTGATGATAGAATCTCATTAGTCATGATATGGCAATATCAAACCAATCACACAGATACATGTTAGAGAATAGTGTATTACACAGACCCATCGTGAGAATGACACATGGAAGTCATCATCATGGAAGTCATAGTCAGTTCTCACAGTGATGGTGGTGGTTGTGGTTCTTAGACCTAAAATCAGTGCACTCATCGCATGTCATTGGGTACACTTTGACATCATCAAATGCATTCCTAAGACATGGGTTGTTATAAATGTGATGGTTGGGTGAATTTGACACATGGGGATAGACTATGAGTGATGAAAATGGGATTTGTCCCTCCTACATGAGTTTGATGTTCTAGGCCTCTTGATTAGTGAGACTGAGAAATACATGTCCATGCACATGTGAGTTAATATGTGATATTGAGCTTACATATATCTCAGACAATCTTCTCTGGTTCAAGAAACAAGATTGAATGATGAAGAGGATGACTGCTCCATGCCTCATTTTCAATCTAAACATCAATGACAAAGGAACTCTAAAAACACTATAACACCATACAAAGAATGTAGGTTGAAGTTGTTCTCCAACTTTCATTTTACTTGGGTAGCATTGATGTATGATTAGGCACTTATCATTTCTTGTGATGCCATACAATGTTATGGACACTCACTGCTAACGTAATATGTGACCTATATGGTCTCACACATAGGTCTCGACCTAGAAGAGGAGTTTCATCTTGAATAATAATTGAATTGATTACTAAAGTATTTAGGTATTTAGTTCACACAACAAGCAACCTGACTGCACTGCCAAACACCTGTCTCATGGGATGAGACAGCCGTATGGAGTGCCAAACAATCGTCTCAAGGGTTGAGATGGGCGTTTGGAGTGTCAAACTGATTCAAGTTGAAATTGTCTATGGATTGGACTGACCGGACCAACTTGGCTCACCAGATGCCCATTTGGGTGAGAGAGACGACTGTCTCGCATGAGTGAGATGGCCCAGTTTGGTCGAGGGAAGGTTCTAGCTATTTCCAAGTTCATTTTTATTGCATATTACTAGTGGTGCAAGGAATTAATATGTAATATTAATTGGAATCAAATTGCCAATTTTGTGTGTGGCTGGGAAAGCACCAAATGACCATCTGGAATGCAAGCTAATCATCTAGCATGCCATATGACTAGTTCGACTACATTAGGATAAAACAATTTTAATATTGTTGTAAAAAATTGAGATCTTCTGGTGCCTTCCACTCCCGCACAGTCTGGGAACCCTAGCCCAAACTCTGCCTATAAATAGAGGGGTATTGGGGGCTTCCGAGAGCATAAAAAAGACAATTGATAATCTATTTCTTTGACAAATGTTGTCCTCTATGATTGTGGTAACCACGAGAGCCCAATAAAGTCCTACCTGACTAGGGAGGAATAGCAAGGGAGAGAAAAATTGAGTTCATTTGTGGGAGACCAATTTGGTGACCAATATGCCAACTGGAGGGACAACTCCTTCCTGTCCATTCTAGTAGGACGATAGGAGTTCTAGGTGGTCCGTATAGACTTATCTAGAGGCAGGAGGCCAATGTCTGCTGCTAGAAGGGCATCATCAACCAACAATCCATCACGAGAGGAGCTACTGTAGAATATGACGTTCGAGTCTGATGCTCGTGGAGGAGCAGTCAAATGAGTCTCGGGGTAGCCAAGAATCAAATATGCACAACTATAATGACTAGGATTGTCGTTGGACTTACTTAAGGACTAGGTATATCCTCGAAACCATCCTTCTTGTCTTATATTAATTGACGTGATCTGTTGGTTATGGGGAGTATGGTAGATACAATTTTTGTTTCCATTGCCTTCTTTGTATCCATATTTCCCTAGAGTGATATTAGAGCCAACATCAATTTACTATATTATGGGATAATCGATATGATTGGATTTTGGTTTTTATCATTCTAATATTGCATGTGATGCGAATAACATCTTGTCACATCTTGTATAATGATAACCTCAAACTAATATATGTATGATATATATATATGCAATTTACACGTGTAGCCCTAAAAGCGGTTTTGTTGGTGGATGTGTAGCATGGTTATGGCCAATAACCCCTATTATCTATGCATCGTTGTGTGGTTGGTTTATCCTTTTATCTCGGTCTGCGTACCGAGCCTCTATCTTTTCTTCCCCATGGAAAGTTAATTCTTTCCTACCCTTGCTGCTCTCGAATGTAACTCGAGGATTCTACATAATCATATAAAAGTAGGATAGTTTACATTCCTATTATGAAGAAGAAGAAGATGTCCCGAAGACAAGCATGCTGAGTGAAGGACCATGAAGGATGAGCCGAACCGATCACCTGGTGGACCCGAATGATCAGCTGAAGGAGACAACAAATGGAGGACCAACGGAACCAGATGACCGGTTGGACAATGAAACTACCAGCCAAGAGGCAATCACATCAGTTCAAGGGTTGAACTAATCAACATGGATTAGTAAGCATGGATCTTCATCAACAACATGTTTCTTCATGTGATGTAGACCTAAGATGATGTAATTCCTTTAGGCTCCAAGGAATTACATTAGGATGGCCATAACCATCACTTTTGTTTATTGCATGTTTTCTTTGTGGGATATAGCATGTATTTGATACGTACTATATACTAGTAAATGCACGAGCTTTGCACGTAACACTTTTTAATATATTTTCTCTATCAAATAACAATTATGATAATCATATCCAAATTTCTAGTATTTTCATAGGTAAATTTGACTGAATAGGGTATAGTAAAAAAACCCTATTATAATAAACTTATTTAAGTTATAAGTGCAATACTTATTATAAAACTACAATTATGTTGAAACCTTTTTGTATTTAGTACCTGGTTTAATAGGGTAATTATGAGGAACCCCTCTCCCCTTCAAAACTGTAAGGTTTTCATCCACGAGTTTGCATATTTTAGGTTTTTAACCATCTGGCACCAATAATATGTATTACAGTATAAGATGATAATTTCCTAATTCTTTTCCACCTTCAATATGTTTGGACACTAATTTTCTTTTAACTTGTACATATAATTTATTATGGTTTTAAATCTTTTCGATTTACCTTTTTTTGTATTGTATCATGTTTAAGTAAAAAGTATCTCTTATAATTTTGTGCATTGTAATTCATGATATTAATTTTAGGTATAAGATATCTATATGAACATAGTTATGCATAGTTACCTATTCAATGATAGAGAAAAACTATACTACATAGTATGTACTATGTTACTAATCATGTGGTATAATTATAGAATAAATGCAAACACATCCTTCGCTTAAGGATAGTGTGTTGGTTTACCTACAATGTAACAATATTGTATTAACTTCTCTATGTTTCTTGTATATAGCTCATCATGTCTCTTATGTAAGAGATAATGATCTGGTTGTTCCTTACATCATTGATACTATGTTGTTCTTTCAAATAAAATCACATAAGTGTACTTAATAATATAAGGGAGAACTTTATGTTAGTTTTATAAACATATTTGAGACGAATACTACATACTTTTTTACACAAATAATCTGAGCTAACATGAGAAGATCTTAAATTGAAACAAACTAAATATTGATCATGACATACTCAATTGAACTCACAACTTTTTATATGATACTTTAATATTGAAGAGTTTCTTGAAAGTTACACAAATAATTAAAAGCAACCAGCTAGATTGAGATTATATGTTATGTTGGGTATAAACAATATGCATTGCTTTACAAAGAAGTGTGACTTAATTATTATTAGAACATTATCAATACAGACATATATTTGATAGTTCATATTCATAATAAAGAAGTTAAACTTTGAGATCTGTTATTTAGTTACAATAAATTGAATTCAATATGGGCATATTGTGTTGTGACCGTGTGACACATTCAAAGGTGCACACTCACAATAAAAAAATGTGTTATATATTATATTTTATTTTATTTCTTTTCAATTAAACTTTCTGATGGTATAACTCAATTGTACTGCTTATGAATTAAAAATTATGCAAACAATTAGCCTCCAACGAATCTGTTGTTTTCAAAGAACTGACAAATTTATGTATAGGTAAATGATTCCTAATTCACAAAAATGCATACTTGCATTTTCAGGCGTGCATTTATATCGTAAAGAAATATTAATAGATAAATTGTGTCTTGCCTTTTATAATAAATGATCAAAAGACTATCGTGGACAACTCAAGTACACATTTGAAATTCAAGTTTCACATAATTTTTTTAATAACATAATGCACTTTTTCATGGCTAAAACAAATGAAAATACGATATATAGATTTGAAAGAAAAATCATGTAATTTCAATAGATATGAGAATACTTATATATTTTTATGAGCTATATTTCATTTTTCTTCTGACATTGGTAAATGGGTGTAGAATTTACAAGCATGGTAATTTTATTTATTTGAAAAGATCATATAAGATATATCCCCTCTTCAAGTAACAAATAACTCATTTAGAACACATGATAAAGAGTTACAAAAGAGATCTAATCCATAATACTACTACATAATTCATTTTCAGATTATTGGATATGCAGTTAGCCAATCAAATTATTGAGTCATCAATGAAGATGGGGTGACTTATAGACACAAGTTAAATGCTACACATTTATGTATCAAATCTATTATTATGAAAAAGAACTTATATTGTTTGTACTTCAGTGAATTTGCTTGTTATCCAATACGTAAAACTTTTGAAATAAGTAGCTTCAATGATTCAATATCAGTTTTATCACTGGGTTAACATAGTATCAAAGTATTTAGAACTTTTTGGTGTTGTGAAATTAAATAGGATCACCAACATATCCTTCATATAATTGGCATTGGATCAAAACATGCTTTAACTGGCTTATGAATTTTAGAAAAATTAAGTGGTCAATGATGAAATAGAACCTTTTTCTATTTTAGTATTACATTTATAATATTTTTGGTTTGATTAATTCCATTAATCTTTTTCCATTCTCAACCAATAGTTGTGACCATCTATGAATCTCATGGTCATATTCCTCTAGGACTTTATCACAATGCATTTCAAATTTTTTATTCTAGAAAAAGTTGACAACATTCTCACTTAAGAATTTCTTTATTTTATAATATTTCTCATGTAAACCATGATGATAATTATTGAGCTTTAATACATGTCATATATGTAAAGTATTATAATATGCTATTAGTTTTATATCGAAAAAATAGTTATTTGAATAGTAGAAGGTTACCTCTATGTAGTTGGAATGCTTTTGATTTATAAGGCGTGTTATTCGGCATTGAATCTTAAAACTGGTTGTACATTCAACAAAAGCTAGTATTAATTACATGTGGCCATGAAGCCCCATCAATTTGAGAAAATACGTTGCGATAGATGTTTCCTTCACCTTCACAAAATTTGCATTTGACTTGGATAACACGGTGTATAGAATCTTTTAATAAAGTCAACATAACATGCCTAACTCTTACAGAATATAGGAAGACAATCATGTTGATCTAACATATTATATAAAATCGATCACTATAGTTTATTTTTTTTAAATCTCGCAACAATATGAATGTTATTTATCAAATATAATTAGGATTAAAATTTGACAAAGTACTCTGGCTTTTCGTATTAAAAAATGACGTACTGGTATCTCGTAATCTGTGTAAGTAAAGTATAATGTATATATAAGTAATCATCTTAAACAAACACGACAAAAATGCTTTACCTTTGAACTGAAATATAATATCGTATTAAATAAATATTGCGTGCACAGTCGATGATTATTCTATTATACTACTTTTTTATCATAAGCGTTTTCATTGACATAGGGACTAAATGCAAGCTTCTTTCTTTTGTGACAACAGAAACATCATTTGTCATTAAAAGCCAAACAATATATGCAAATACAAAAAAGAGATGTCGTGTCTAACAACATTGTCAAATTAGATAAGTGAGGTCATGCTATTCATTTAGCTCCGTATTCGTTTTCTTCTAAATAGTCGATGGTATGTTTAATACAGAGATATAGTTCTTTAACAATATCACAACAATGAAGAACATAGTTCTGCCGAAATACTACATTATTAAACAAAACTTAATAAGAAAAATGCTAGCATCGCTATATCTAAATTACTCAACTTATGCCTGATTAATAAAGTTATGATGATGGCATCATATGTTCTAATATAGTCAAACAATTTTTAGAAGCTAGACAGTAGGAACTCCTTTTTAAAAAAATAACTTAAGTGATAGCTTACCAAGTGTCTCTAAACAACACTGTAGCATCTTTGTCGTTTCTGCCATCATCTATTATTGGATTTATTTCTTGCTCCTGTTAATTATGCGCATCGAACCTTGAGTGGCAATTAATGCGCCATAAGAGATACATGTTACCCCATAAATTCTTAGCAGGTATTGGTAAATAAGATCCATGGTACAGCAATTCTACTTGGCGGAAATTAATAGCATTTCCTTAAGAAACATTTGACTAAAGTACTGTATCACATTGGAACCCCAAATGCTAATGATGATGGAGGCGGAAGCCATGAGTGTCTTTGGAGCAATCATATGCGATGATATCCAAGGAAATAAGGACATGCAAACTGTGATGATGTTAGCATCTCACCATACCACCTGTAAAAAAACAACAAATTTGTAAAACGTGAATATGCCTAGGTGTCGAGGTTGTTGTACTTGGCACTTCAAACAAATTTGACATCATCAAAAATATTCATGCCTTTTCCTTCCTCTCGCGTTCCGGAACGTCGTCATTACCATCATGGAAACCCGATTTACCGAGCATTTATATAGGGCAGCAGTAGTTTGTGGCTGACATACGCTTCGATCATGGGGCTCGTTGAAGCATATGCCAGTTTCTGGTAGTCCCTCTCTTATCCCCTTCAACATGTTCGTTATGCACCTGGTCAACTTTGCCTTATATGGGTTCCATGTAACATGATATCTTACGTAGAGTGGCACGGCCTTTTACTCAAACTTCTTGTTTGCTTTGCAGAACATTGTTGGTGGTGACCCTACTACAGAGAGAGTCCAACTCGCCGTCAGGCAAGCAGAACATTGTTAGTGGTGACCCTAGTACAGAGAGAGTCCAACTCGCCGTCAGGCATGCATAACAAAGACGGATCCCCTCTCTAAGGGGAGACCAAAACTTGACATTGACCCATTCGCACAGAGGACAACAGTTTGTCACCACGGTTTTCATCGGAACAAGATTCAATGCAGTGGTAAGGGTGTGGCTTGATGAAATCATATGGATATGAGATGTTGGCGCGGTGAATCTTGACATCAAGACGCCGAATCTGAACTTCGGTGAAGGTGCCGCTTGTGGGAGTCGCAATGTTCGGTGAAGGTGTCGCTTGTGAGATTTGCACGAATAGGAAATTATTAGAGAAAAACACTTGCTGTTGAGAAGGCTTTGGATTTGCCGCAAAATATAGGGTCAGCAGCGGAGCCAGAACTTAATGAAGGGGTAGGCACCTTATAGCTGCAGCTAAGTAGGTAGAGCACATTGTAGGGTAGCACATACTTTTTTCCCAAAATCTGTAACAAATACAATTCAATCGGTGTATATTTTGGCAAGTACGGGTGGGGCACGTGTGTGGCTACGCCACTGGTTAGTGGCCTCGTAGTAGACAACAAGAGGGTTGCCGCAAAACGCTCACGGAGAAATAGAAAAGTCACGAAGCACGTGCTTCACACACGTGGAAGGAAACGAGTATATTGTCCTTCGTGCTTAGTATGGTAATAGTAGATGTAGTGATTGGATAATGTATATGTATTTATACAAACTCCCTCAATTAAAATATTAAGCCTTATATGCCTTTCATTAAAAACACATATGAAAAGTTTGATCGACCAAACGTTGATTTACACAAAGCATGGTGCACCATCTATCTCGTCGAAGTGTGATGATAGATATGTAGATTTGCACAAACTATGGTCATATCTATCATGTTTGCTATTGGGTCTGGCTTAACTGGTGATTTGGTGAGCCCAAGCTTAGAGGCATGCCGATGATTATGACATAGAGTTGTGCATATCATCTATCCAAGAGTTTCATATGATGCAATTTCTATGATGACCTACCTAAATAGTTAGGTTGTGGGCGATCGACAAAAGTTGTGACTTGATGAAATATGGATCTTGGCCCACTAGAATATTGTACGTTGTAATATTCTAATTTGATATTGAGGGCTATCAATTTGAATAAAATAGTGAGAGCGATAGTTATTAAAGGCCTAATTAATACCATCAAGTATTTTCCAAATCAAATCAAATCAAAAAGGGTTTTTGAAAAATGTAAATTTTCTCTTGTAGAATCAATTGACGAACAAATCCGAATTGTGATTGGTCCTGAAGGACAAACTTGAAGTGACACATTTCCATGACTGGTTTTGGACTTTGAGAAGGGTTCTCAATGAAGAGTGCAAGCCCTATGTACTTGACAAACCAGTGCCAGAAATACTTGCTCCTGATGCACCTAGGACACAAGTGGATGCTTACTGAAAGCATGCCAATGATACCTTAGAGATAAAGTACCTTATTCTTAGCTGCATGAACTATGAGTTGCATCAGATTTGTGATTACATGAGTGTTCTTGAGATGGTAACACACATCTTAAGAAAGTGACACCTGGTCTTACAAAGCAAGAAAGGGATGATATCCTGAAGGTGTTGCTTGAGTCTAAGCTGATAGAGGGAACCTCAATAGAGGAACATGCACTCAATATGATTGGACATGTGTATCATCTTCAAGAACTAGGATTCACCTTGAGCCAAGAGTTGGCCACTGATATGATTCTAAAAACTATGCCAGAATCATATAGCCACTTTATTGCATGTTACCATGTGAATAATATAACTGGGTAGATGTCAGACTTGCTTGCCATGTTGATTCATGCTAAAGAAAATTTGAAGAAGGACAAGCCCGTGATGATGATTAATGGAGCTGAGTCCAAGGATCAAAGTAAGACCGAGAAGAGTTCTAAGATCAAGCCTAAACCCAGATCTTCAACACTCAAGATAAGGAGAAAGAAAAGTACAAGAGGATCTCATCCTTTGTACTTGAAGGCATTCAAGAAGAAGAAAATGGGGATGGTGATCTCCAATTGACACATATATGTTATTGAGATAAATCTATCTACTTCATCATCATGGGTACTAGATACATGATGTGGATCTCACATATGTTCTCATATGTAAGATCTGAAAGGAAGTAGGACTTTGACAAAAGGTGAGGTGGAACTGTGAGTTGCTAATGGTGAAAGAGTAGTGACCAACACAGTTGGAACCTATAGTTTGTCTCTACCCATAGGGCTTGCAATAGAATTAAAGAACTTATACTATGTACCTACTATAAATAGAAACATCATTTCTATATCTTGTATGGACAATGATGCATTTGAATTCCATATTAAAAATGGTCGATGTTCTATTTCAAACGATGGGATATTTTATGGCATTGACCCAATTTCTTATGATCTTTACTTGTTAGATATAAAGACAAATGTTTATAACATAAATACCAAAAGACTAAAACTCAACAATTCAAACCAAACATACCTTTTGCATTGTCGTCTATGACACATAAATGAGAATCACATATCTAGACTCCATAAAGATGGTTATCTGGACTCTTTTGATTTTGAATCAATAGAGGCATGTGAATTTTTCTTGATTGGAAAGATGGTTAAGACCCCTTTCATTGGTAACAATGGGAGGACTACTGATGTATTAGGACTCGTACATATTGATGTGTGCAGACCTTTTAGAACAACCACTAGAGGTGGGTATCAATACTTCATTACCTTCACTGATGAATTTAGTAGGTATGGTTATGCTTATTTAATAAAACATAAGTCAAAAACTCTTGAAAAGTTCAAGGAGTTTATGAATGAATTATAGAACCAACTTGGTAAAAGTATTAAGGAACTTCATTCTGATCAAGGTGGAGAATACTTAAACCAAGAGTTTGAGAACCTTCTTAGGGCCCATGGGCTTGTATCCCAGTGGACTCTACCTAGAACACCTCAACATAATGGTGTATCAGAAAGAAGGAATAACACATTACTGGATATGGTGCAATGGATGATGAGTTTAGATGAGCTTATGACTACCTTTTGGGGGTATGTTCTACAAACCGTTGTGTTTACACAAAACTGAGTACCATCTAAATCGGTTCAAAAGACATCCTATGAGATATGCACTGGGAAGTGTCCCAAAATGTCTTTTGTGAGGATTTTGGGGTGTGAATCTTATGTCAAGAAAATGTTTCCTAAAAAGCTTGGCCCAAGATCTGATAAATGTTATTTTGTTGGATATCCTAAAGAAATTGTGGGATACTACTTGTATAATCCATCTGACAACAAAGTGTTTGTTGCTAGAGATATTGCAATCCTAGAAAAGGAATTTTTTTTCCAAAAAAATTAGTAGGAGGCAAGTGGAACTCGAAGAGGTTCGAGACCAACAAGAAAACATTGAACCATTATATGTACAAGAGGAACCAAGAGAATCACAAAGTGTTGTGGAATCTCAAATTCCTCAAGTAACACAATAACCTCATAGATTTAGTAGGACACGCCTTGAGCCTGAAAGATTTGGATATCTTGTTACTCAAGAAGGTAGTGAATTGGTCATAGATGATGAGCCAATGTCATACAAAGATGCTATTGAGGGACTAGAGTTTGAGAAATGGCTTGAGGCCATGATATCTGAGATGAAATCAATATATACCAACAAAGTATGGACTTTGGTGGATCCACCTAAAGGGGTAAAACCCATAGAGTGAAAGTTGATCTTCAAGAAGAAGACCAACATGGATGGTAAAGTACAAACCTATAAGGGCAGATGGGTAGCAAAGGGTTTCAAACAATTTCAAGGTGGACTATGACGAAACCATTTCTCCAGTGTCCATGGTTAAGTCCATCAGGATCATGCTTGCCATTAAAGCTTATCATGACTATGAGATTTGGAAGATGGATGTTAAAACCACATTCCTTAATGAGAATCTTCTTGAGGATATGTACATGATACATCCTGAGGGTTTTATAAATTCAAAGGATGCAAATAAAGTCTATAAGTTACAAAGGTCAATCTATGGATTGAAGCAAGCATCTCAGAGCTGGAATCTTCATTTTCATGAAACTGTCAAAGGGTTTGGCTTTATTCAAAATGAAAGATGAACATTGTGTGTACAATAAGGTTAGTGGGATCATAGTGACATTCCTCATATTGTATGTAGATGACATACTATTGATGGGGAATGACATCCCTACTTTACAAAAGGTAAAGACATGGCTTGGAAATATGTTCTCTATGAAAGACTTGGGAGAAGCATCCTACATATTGGGGATAAAGATCTATAGAGATAGATCTAGAAGGATTCTTGGACTAAGTCAGAGTACATACATTGATAAAGTGTTGAAGCAGTTCAGCATGGAGAACTCAAAGAGAGGAAACCTACCAATGTTGCACGGAGTGAACATCTCTAAGAGTCAATGTCCCAATTCTTGTGAATAAAGGAAACACATGAGTTTGATTCCATATGCCTTAGCAATTGGATCAATAATGTACGCAATGTTGTGTACCTATCCAAACGTCTCTTATGCCTTGAGCATGATGAGCAGATATCAGTCAGATCAAGGTGATGCTCACTGGACAGTCATGAAGAACGTCCTTAAGTACTTGAGAAGGACTAAGGACCAATTCTTGGTTTACTACAGAGAGGAAGAGTTGGTGGTAAAGGGTTACACCAAGGCAAGCTTTCAGACTGGTCAAGATGATTACAAATCACAATCAGGATTCATGTTTTGCCTAAATAATAGATTTGTAAGCTAGAAGAGTTCCAAGCAAGAGACATTTGTTGAGTCTAGAACAAAGGCTGAGTATATTGCTACATCAAGTGCAACAAAGGTGGCTGTATGGATCAAGAAGTTCATTATAGAACTTTTGGTAGTTCCAAGCATCAATGATGCAATCGAGCTATATTGTACACCAATGGAGCCATAACACAGGATAAGGAACCCAGATCGCATCAGTGCTTAAAGTATATGCAAAGACACTTCCAAATCATACGAGAGATCATACAATGAGGAGATGTAAAGATTTGCAAAGTTCCAACTAAAAATAATGTTGTTGATCCCTTAACAAAGGCACTTTCACAGCAGAAGCATGATGGACATGTTAGATCACTTGGAATACGATTCGTGGGTGATTGGCTCTAAGTGCAACTAGGAGTTTGTTGGTATGTATGCCTAGAGAGCTAAACATGTGATGATTGTAATGGAAAAAATGTAAATGATTTGATTATTAATAAAAGGCAAGCTTCCAATTTATTATGTTTAATTCAGTTATCATATTATGATGTAACATTATAAATGTATGGAGAATAATATTACTCAATGGTGTATGTATTCAAGTACATGACTTGGAAGAATAAGATCATACAAATGTTAAGAGTATATATATATATATATATAGTCATACAGATGTTAAGAGTATATTACTCGAGTGTATTCAGAACATAATACACTCAAGTAGTTTTTCATGATGCAATTTTTTTTTTCAAAAATCTAATCCATTGATCTTCTTAATCATCTTGTGAATAAATTATATAAGAAATTTGAGCACATTTGGACATTTATAGGTCATGTTATAAAGACTACAAAAATTATGCATTTCAAATTAGTTTCGTGCGTCGATTTTGTTGCCCTTGGATGGGTGACTTACACTCATCCAAATGGGCTCAAAATTTGTATGTAGCCTTATTATAGTATGAAAATGAAGATCCATGGTTTACATCTTGTAAAAAATAGTCTTGATATACAAACACACTTGAGTGTATCCATGCGATCTGTACACTCGAGTGTATTCTAGCCTGACTCTCTCTCTATCTCTCTCTCTCTCTCTATATATATATATTATCATTATGTCCCTGATCGGTTATTATTGTGGAAGGTTGATAGACAACAATAACACCTAAGATCAGAGTGTGAGTTGGTTAATGAAAAAATCTCACTAGTCATGATATGTCAATAACAAACCAATCACACATATACATGTTAGATAATAGTGTATCAGACAGACGCACTGTGAGAATTACACATGAAAGCCATAATCATGGAACTCATAGTCATTTCTCACAGTGATGGTAGTGGTTATGGTTCTTAGACCTGAAATGACTACACTCATCACATGTCGTTGGGTATCCTTTAACATCATCGAACGTAGTCCTGAAACATGGGTTGTTATAAAGGTGATGATTGGGTGACTTTAACACATGAGGACAGACAATGAGTGATAGAAATGGAATTTTCCCCTCATATAGGAGTTTGATGTTCTAGGACTCTTAATTAGTGGGACTGAGAAATGCATGGCCATTCACATGTGAGTCAATATGTGATATTGAGCTTACATATATCTCAGACAGTCTGCTCTGATTCAAGAAATAAGATTGAATGATGAAGAGGATGACTACTCCATGCCTCGAGTTCAATTTGAACATTAGTGATAAAGGAACTATACAAACACTACAACACCATATTCATGTTGTAGGTTGAAGTAGTTCTCCAACTTTCCATTTACTTAGGTAGAATTGATGTGCGACTAGGAACCACTTATCTAAGTTGTTATGGACATTCACGAAAAATATTATATGATCCCTATAGGGTCATACGTAGGTCTCAACCTAGAAGAGGAGTTTAATCTTAATATAACAGTTGAATTGATTACTAAAGTGTTTAGGTATTCAATTCATATAACAAGAAGCCTGACTGCACTGTTGAACACCCATCTCATGGGATTAGACGGTCGTCTGGAGTGCCAAACAGCTGGGTTGAGATGGACGTTTAGAGTGTCAAACCGATTCGAGTTGAAACTGTCTATGGATTGAACTGAATGGCCCGACTCGGATCACCAGATGGATGTCTCGATGGGAAAGACATCCTTCTCGCATGGGTGAGATGGCCCAATTTGATCGAGGAAAGGTTCTATATATTTCTAAGTTTGTTTCAATTGCACATTACTTGTGGTGCAAGGAATTAATATGTAATATTTACTTGTGGTGCAAGGAATTAAGATGTAATATTAATTGGAATCGAATTGAAAATTTTGTGTGCAGCTGGGAAAGCACCAGATGACTATCTAGACTGAGCTAGAAAACCGTCTGGCATGCAAGCCGACTGTTTGGTATGTCAGACGTTCGATTTGACTTCCGCAAGATGCGAAAGTTCTAGAATTGCTGAGAAAATTTAAAATCTCCCGGTCCCTTCCACTCCTGCACAGACTGGAAACCTTGGCCCAAACCTCACCTATAAATAGAGAGGTACTGGGGGCTTCCCAAAGAACAACATAGAAGATTGAGAATCAGGTGCTTTGACAAATGTGTCCTTTGGTTGTGATAACCAAAAGAGCCCAAGCAAGTCCTACCTGACTAGGGAGGGATAACAAGGGAGCGAACAAATGAGTTCATTTTTGTGGGAGAGAAAGTTGGTGACTAGTACGCCAATAGGAGGGACAACTCCTTTCTATCCATTCTAGAAGTATGACATGAGTTCTAGGCAGTTCGTATGTACTTCTTTAAAGGTGGGAGGTTGTTGTCTGCCCTAGGAGGGCATCGTCAACTAGCAGTCTTTGATGAGAGGAAATGCTGTAGAAGATAATGTTTGAGTCTACTATCCATGGAGGAGCAGTCAGACAAGTCCTAATGAAATTAAGAATCAAAGTTGCACAACTACAACAATGAGAATTGTCATTGAACTTTCTCTAGGACCAGGTATATCCTCAAAACCATCCTTCCCTTGTTATAGTAATTGCCATGATCCTTTGATTATGGGGAATATGGTAGGTAATTGTTTTGTTTCTGTTGACTTCTCTGTAGCCATATTTCCATATAGATATGACACAGGGTGATGGCTATATGCCTTTATGAGGTATGTTGAGATGATGATGTGGTACAAGAATGGCATGTTTGGGTCTTACGACCTAGAAGAGGCTTTGTGCCTAGTTGAGGTGTATCCTCTAGTGATGTGATGAGGGATTGATCTCCCATGATAGTGTGATTATAGTGATAGCCTTGTATGGTAGTGTGATATGTTGATGGCCTTGAAATGGCAGTGACATCAAGTGATAATATGTCAAGATTATACTTTTAATGTTTTATCTTCTAGAGTTATATTATACCCTTATCTTTGTAGAACTTGTTTAGGATTCATACATTATAAGTTGATTGGTGGTAAAAGACACCCACTTGGCTTAACTAATCAAGTGAAACCCCAATCATGTAGTGCCTTATGGCATAGATTCATTCTAGAGTCAGAACCTTGTTGGATGGTGAAACGAGTATTCCCAAGGGAAACTTGAATCTCATACTATTTAATATCTGAGTTGCAAGTGATTATGTGTCCTTGACATCTTGATCCCCAGTGTTTGAGAACAACTATGGTTGGGTCTCGGTGATGGACATGTGATATGATGTGATAGAGGACAATTGTGGTTGTACCTAATTGATTGGGTTAAATACCCTAGTTTCAAGCACTGTGACTTGTAACAAGGTGGGATTGGTGTTTTACAGGACCATAAATTGACTATGAGTTCTTCCTGTCTATAGGACTGTAGCTGGACTACAAGTTGTTGTTTTGGAGTTTGAGTATATGCCACTACTGTGCACACTCGAACTGACCGAGTAATGCAGGAGAAGATCATGGATTCTGACTCTTCCATTGATCGTGTATGTCATTGATTTCAACTTAGAAGTAGTTAGTTGGATTTGGGAGGTATGATTCAAATCCTCAGGGCAATAAAAGACATAATATAGCCGCATAATATATGTTCTTTGGGTTAAACACAACTCACATTGGATGGCCCTTTGCCTTACATTTTGTACTGATTAGTTAATTTATAATGCAGTAAGAGAAATCAACTATTATACATGTTCTTCATATTCCTTCTAAAAGTATAAGAAGTTCTACTGCTCAGTTATAGAGGCCTAAACTACTTAAGTAGTGTTATATACCTTGTTCATATCATTTAGCTGAATCTTCTCACCTTGAACGTAATGTTATCTACCTACTTTAATCTATCTATGATTATAATATACATTGATAGAGAGTTATATCTCTCGCTGGGATGTTGGTCTCAATATGTGGGTTTCCACATCTTTAGGTGGTCGTGCACGAAGAGATAGAGATGGTGTGGTTGAGGCTGAGCATCAAGAGGAGCAGTAGTTGTTAAAGGTTGGACATGCTGCTAGTGGTTTTATAGTACAATCCTATGCGTCCTCCCTTTACTCTCAGGTCCTTAGGGGTGTTTTGTATATTTCACATATTGGGACAATGTTTTGGTAGTATGCCATGGCTGTATAGATATGGTTTGTATATGTGAACATGCTATTATGTGTAATAGGTTGTTGTATGTTGGCCAAGTGAATAGTGATATGTAATATCTTTTGGCATGACATATGACATATAGGTGACGAAGGACTGGGTTAGTCAGGGTTAGTCTGATGATCTGGGTTGCGGTAGTTCGTATGCAGTCTGATTTTATTTAGCAACCCAGTCTGATTCTGTTCAGCTGGTCAGTTTTGAGTCTAATTTCAGACTGATTCTGTTTGGATGTTAGTCAGTATTTAGCCTAGTTCTATTTGGCAACGTAGATAGGATCTGCTTATTCTGTCCTATTCTTAAGAGTTGTTTTAACAATAACAATTTATGTAAAGCTGTGATGCCACTACAATACAAGTATAAAATTCAAAAATTAAATGTAATTTGATAGATAATGTGGGTGATATTGTTTATTGTTTTGTGAAATGAATAGTAATGAGTATGATCATTTTATCTGTTTATTTTAAATAAATTAAAATTTACAATTGTCTTGCATGGTATGTTTATTTTGTATGTATGTATACAATTGTGCATATTCGATCTAGTAATTGGTAACTGACAAGATAAATGTAATTGGCATAATAGAACATAAATTATGCACTAGTAGACCAAACATCATTTGAATGATAGTTTTATGAATATGGCCATAGTTGTTCCATAATAAAAGACATGACAGAGTAAAGATGATGACGTTTGCATCAGAACTTAAACAACATCGAAGAAAAGCTCATAAGAACATAATGTGGTCTGGGGCAAAAGTGTCATGAACCAAGGGAGAGTAGAAAAAAAATGAGTGGCTTGCCCTGGGCCTAGACCTACAAACCCATACACACATGCTAAGATAGTGTCCAAGCACTGTGTTGGCTAGTTTTTAGGGTGGACAATGATTGGTCTTGTTCCCATGTAGGACCTTCCCAGTTGGCCCACTTTAGGGCCTCCTCATAATCGTCCCATGACATAGGAAAGTCCTCCTGTAATAGCTGAGGTTGTTGTTTGATGTCGTATTTTATCCAATCAGACAACAACGATATATGAGGAATAAGTTTATTGACCCCAACCTTTTCTTCTTCATGGCTCTCAAATTTGGACCCCTGTTGTGTAGGCTCCCCCTGGTGTCCAGGGTCGCGACATTTTTTTACATACTATGTATTCCTCAACATATTTGTGTATCTTTGACGGGGACATCAATAACTTTTCAAACTTTGGCCGTGACTTTGAACGCAATGTCACATTTAATAAATTTTTAAAATAAATATAAGTAATTGAAAATTATCATAATAACAAAGTACATATCACAACAATTTGTACAAGTTAAAGTTGGCAAGCAAACTTAGATATATAAGTTTCAACGCGATGCTAGACTTCCAAACAGAATACATAAGTACACCTTTGATGAAATGATGGTAAAACAAAGTAATGATGGCCATAAGTTTTACAACAAAATGTTGTCAAGCAATCATAAACAAATACAAGTTGGACCAACTATGTTACAATTTCATTCATCTGCTTAACCGCCTAAGGTTGTAGTTTTGTTGTTAGTGATTTCTTCAATGGTAAGGTATTAAAAAATTAACTGATTATATTATATTAGTTATACAATAGACATTAACTTCAATATTATTAAATTTAGACTTATTTAATCCATATTTAGTTTGTTTTTATAATACAAACAAAAAATATTGTAACCACTCTACTAATACTACAAGGGATGAATGAAAATGACATAGTTATGAACATGCAGTGATGTTGTTTTCCAAGATAGCAACTAAATAAGGGGGTTGATGTACCCCTAAACATGGACATAAGTAAAATAACTGGAAGAGAGAGACACTACTAGACTAGATACACAACTTAAACAACATCAACATGGTCCAGAATCAACAATTGTGAGGGCCCTTTCATTGTTGTGGTCTTCTCCTGAAGTTTTAACAACAAAAAATAGGTATGAAGTTTGATTACTTTAAGACAGAAAGTGGAAAAACAAAATAAGACTGGAATCATCAATTTGTTGATTGGACCTACTTTGGTTTTTTGTTGATGTTGCTGTGTCTAGAGCTCATTGTTGTCTTTAGATGAATCTGAACTGATTGTGATAGGGAAATTGACGGTGCCAAAAAGAATAAAAGGGACTTCATAGCAATCTTTGGGTGTGTTCTCATCATCAAATTCGTCGTCATGTTCGTTGTCCTCTATCAAATACTCAAATCATTTGAGATGATCGGGCGTCTCATTGTTAAGGTTGGTTATCCAAACCTTGATGGTATTATGGTCAACTGGATGAAGAAAAAGTTTGTCACTATGGCCCAATAGCATCTTCCTGACCCACTCGCGCCAACCAGATGTGGATACAAGATTTCTGACAACATCGTACTTAACCTCGATAAAAAATGTTGAATTTCCATAATTTAGGTACACTTCACCAACCTTGCAACATCTTCCATTTAGATAACGCCAATGTTTAGGTATAATGAGTTGTGCTAAGGAACAATCATCTAGGATGATGTCCAACTGTTCTTCAACAGGGAATAGTAACATTGGGGTAGAGGCCCAGGCCATGGTCATAGGGTGTTGTGGTTGGAGAGAGTGTCAACAATTTAGATGTTATGCCTACAACAATGTAAGATAATGTTGAGAAAAAGTAATATAAATGTAATTACCAGCAAAAAATAACAACATGAGTTATTACAACAACATGTTCAATGTTTGAATAAAATTTAGACGTTATGCCTACAACAATGTAAAATAATGTTGAGAACAAGTAATATAAATGCAAGTACTAACAATATACAATGACATGGGTTATTTCATATTCATGATGGAGAAATAATTTTTTCAAATGAATAGATAACATATTTTCTACGTAGTTAACTGCAAACGAAGCAAACAATAGTCAATCAAATACAAACTAGCATTCATTGCACTAAGTTATTCATTTTCTACCAACATCCTCGGGTACTCTACATGTATCTTCTGTATGTATTGTACAAGTATGAGATGCGTCTTGTTGGTGAACCGGATTTTGTTGTAGTCCTGGTGGATAAGTTTGTGGGCTAGTCCAGAAAGTTTTTGGAGCTGCATCCATAATTTTTAAAATTTTCCATCTCGCCTTACACATACCCATACTAATATCAGTTCTACCAGTTATCTCATGGAACTCCTCTATGACATCATGCCAACCCTGCCATGCAGAAGGACCACGTAGTTTGTGCAAGTAATATTGTCGACCTAACACTGTTCCTAGGGATGCACCACATTCTAGATCCCATACAAATTGATTTATTGTATCTGTTAAACTGAAAAATAAATGTGTAGTCAGTAAAGAAACATTCATAATGGAGATAATCTAGAATGAGAAATTATATAGCATTAAAATTAAGTATCGTGTGAATAATCTTAGTACATGCCACCATTCAAGATGGTAGTAGGAAACATACCTTCCAATTATACATTAGTTTGTACTAAGTGTAGTACATAGTGAAATAAACATGTGGTACATTGATAAAGACAAATTCATATAGACTAGTGTATCAAGGGCATTTGATGACCATACGGTGAGTGGTCATACTTCAAGAGTTGTTGCGCTGGCCTAATGAAGGCAATGTAAATAGCCTGTAGATAGAAGATTGTATTTTTGTCAACAAGGAAATGAAGTTCGATTTGGCATGGTATAATTTGTTCAATTCAGTTTGGTAAAGCAATGAAAAACCTACACTTGTTACTAAATTCAGCTGTAATAGTCACAGGATGTAGTCTGATTTAATTTGGCAACTGTAACAGTAGCCAAACCAAATCAAACCATACTGCATCCCATGCCTATTCCAGCTAAATTTTGCAACCATCAAAGGTGTTTCATAGAATGACCACTGTGAATCATACAACTCATACCATGCTAATTGGACTCCACTTCTTTGTCGACAAAAATATAGTCTCTTTCTACCATATGTATCAATTGCACTCTTTTGGCAGACACAACATCTCGTGGTGCATGACTACATTTGCACACCCAATTGTTCCCTTATACAGTGGTTTTAAAAACATAACCTGAGTTTTCATCGATACAACATATATACTTTGACCAGTCAAGGGATATCCCATCTACATCACATTCCATTTTTTACCAGTCTACTACAACTTTCGTCGGCTTATCCTTACGCTTTGTGTAGCGTACATACTTTGTATTGAATTTGTTATTGTGTGACATCTACAGGTTGTTCCAAAATGAATGGTCAAAAATACATAGCTAAATCAGTATCACATTTTATTACTATGTCCAAATATAGGTGCATGAAATGAGTATGCACAATTATGCATTCATTAAAATAGATTCAAACAAGCAAAATATTGATCATAATGACAAATGTTCCCGAATTGAACATCATAACAAACGTTTTTAAATGCATATAAAACAAAATATTTGAACGTCCCTAAGGTGGTCAACAATTGTTCGCAACTTCATTCGTTTGCTTCACCACCTAATCCCGCAGTTGCGTCATTATTGTTGTCAACATTGCTTAGGTTTTCAGCAACTCCAGGGGGGATCACATATTGCGCTAAGGGATGAGGAGGCAATAAATGTCCCAAAAGGAAATGATTTTTTCTGATAAATTGTTTCCTTAAGTTCTTCTAATGGGTTTTCAACCTATTCAAATCAATGCTAAGAACCCCAGTTATGTTATGAAAGTCAAGAAATGTCTCCCTCCAAGCCTCTGGAGTATATGTTCCATTGACACATCTCCCTAGGTCATACTGGTTTCTCATCGCATCAAGTAGGATTTGTTCGTGCTCCACACACCATATTAGACGACAAACCATAGAACAAATTATGTATGTAAGATGTTGAAATAGCATAAGGGCTCCTTTCACAATGATGGATGTAATGTTATAATTCAAATATTATGATTTTGTGTGCAAATAACATAGGGCATACAATCTTATACATCCATAAGCATGAAAAAAAATGACAAAAAACTATGAAGCTTGTGATGTAAGTGTAACAACAATGTTATGGAGTCATTAGAGGTGAAGGAGTATCCAAAAGAAGAGCACAACTCTCCTCCAAATTATGAATGGAAGTTTGTAGAACTTCATAATCGATCTTTCTGTAGGTGTAAACATGTTTGGAGTTGTGATGGATTTTAACAAAGTCCTTCATGTTCATCGCCTGGCCCCTACTGACTTGCACTCGCAAGTTAGTAACATAATCTCAGCCTTCAACGAATCAGTTGTTGGGGGGAGATCGACTGCCCAATTAAAGTATTTGCATAGGTCTTTTCCCTAATTTTTTTTACCAAATTATAGATAATAACAACGAATACGCAATGTAATTAGAAAGTGCAACTGATTATTTTTGGTTTTACTAGTGCACCTGACTAGAAGGACATATGTAATGCATTTCTCCCAGCCTTTCGCTAAGAATGCTAAAGTCATATAACCCCACATCCTCTGTGTTTAACCGCAATGCTACAACCAGACCACAATCACACATCAGAACTTCAGTTGGATTCATCAACATCTAGAACAAAATTGATGATTAGTAACATAAACTTGGGTTCAAAACATAGATTTCTACGAAACATAGTTGGAGAGTATTTCAATATGACCAGTTGACTGTTGTAACATACAAGTGAAGCTTAGTTGGATAGATCAAAATATACTACATACTACACCTATGATGTATTGTATCCATCTTCCTCTGTTAAAGAGTCATTATCACTCGGTAGGTGAAGCCGTTTGCAAAGATATAGGCACCTCTTACGCAGACTTTCAATTTTTGCTATTAGCCTATCAATGCCTGCTCTTGTGGAGTAGACAAAGTTGCATTGTTCTGACCATTGCTTGCATTTTTTGTGTGCATATGCAAGTTGTGTTACCAATGCATCCCTAATTGCTGTAAGCATGGTCACTATACGTTGTACTCACTGCACTGCCAGCATCATATGACATCTGGTCAGAATAAGACCCATACCACATGTAAAATATGGCCTGTGGGGGTTGTTGTCTTCAAACTATCCATTTGATGCATCTGTGGCATCCATGTACACTCGTACGGTGCACTGAAGACCACATGGACATGACAACATTCCATTATCCATTTCAAGATAGACAACCTAATGAAACATAATGTGACATTTTTTAGAAGTAGGCAAAATTGTAGTTAATAATATAATTTGAGAACCAATGTTTGACCATTAAGTTATTGGACGAGATTCAAAAAGGGAATAAGTGAAACATGTTGTAGAACATGTTTCAATGTTTGAAAGTTATACAAAATATGAAAATCACTTATTTTCCCACATATAATTGGCAAGTCTTTTGCACAAAACATCTCCCTCCCTAGCATCAGCCTGGCTTGTTTGTTGGAGACAACTCAAATCGTTCAAGATGTCAAGGGTATTATGAGGGTCATCCAAGTTTTTGTCCATCAAAGGATCACCATCATTTTGGCATCGTATAAAATTGTGGACGATACAACAAGCCATTACAATGCAAGACTATGAATGTACAAGAAACGTTGCTCCATTTTGAAAGTAGGAAAACCTCTTCTTCAACACACCAAAGGCTCATTCAACAACGTTATATAATTGAGCATGTCGGTGGTTGAACATCTCTTTTTTGCTGGTGTATGAGTTTCTATTACCCTGATACTCTGCTATATGGTAAGCTACGTTTCGGTATGGTGCAAGGAATTGTCGGGTGTTGGCGTACCCTGCATCAACAAGATAATACTTTCCAGTGGGTACTTTGAAATTGCATGTGGTTGTAGCTACGTGTAGTACCCTTTGGTCAGCCATAGAGCCCTCCCAATCAGTCATGATATATGTAAACTCCAGCGAGAAGTCTACTACAACCATGGCATTCATGGAAACATTCCCTTTTCTATTTCTATAACAGTTCTGCTTATCACGCTTCACCAAAACGGGGATGTGTGTCCCATCAATTGCCCCAATGGCATCCTATGAAAAGTATATAAAAAATTTAGTGATGAAGAAAGTGGTTATACTAACAACGGAATCCACATGGTCAACAAAGTGATGGTCATACCTTTAAGTAAGGGTAAAATCTTGAACTCTCCAGTATGTGCCGGTGCGGAGTTGTGGATGCAGTTGGCATCACAACATATTCAATGCACAAAGCACACTCTGCATCCAATACCTCATTAAACTTTCTACTTATGGTCTCACCACTATGAATGTAGTCCTCAGCCTGAACACAGTTGCTATGGCCATGTCCAACCATTTGATGGAAGTAGCAAACTGCCTCCACTGATGATACACCTCTGGTACTTTTCAACAAACCACGGTCCTCAAGTTTGTCCACAAAGGCTAAAACTGTATTGGGTAGCATACGATACAGATCATACACCCTCCTTTCATGGTCAGTTATTATTTATAAAACCTTTTGATGGCTACTCCTAATAATAATCGATCTCAGTATTGATTGTTGTGTGGCTATGTTGTTTGAATTGTCTATGATATTGTGTGATATTTGGTCTACTATTTGGTAGCCTATTGCGTTAGCAATGTCATTAGTTGGACCGGACATAAGACCCAAAAGTTGTACAATGTCATCAGTTGTTTCTGGATGTTCAATACCAACCATGACGTCTATAATTAAAAGTGATTACCCACATAAGAAATATATAGAGAGATTGTAGAAATGAAATGACCATGATAGCGACCAAATAACAAATAACATGATAAAACAATACATAGTACCATAATTTAGAATTTTTTCCCAAAGGAATAAAATATTACAACGTCAAATTTTGAAATAGTTCTTAAATTAAAGCCAGGTTATTGATATAGTTCTTAAATTAGACAACCTTAGAAGAACGACTATGGTGCAGGACCTCTGTTGTAACCACTCATGCTAATAAACGATGATGGTGACGATTGTGAATATGGTGACGTGTCGGGTGTTTGTGATCCAAAAGCTCCATAAGCTCTGTTCTTCATTTCCCAAAGGTCTTGCAACCAAATGGTAATTTTGTGTGGGGTATCCAGAAGGCTAAGGTAAATGTTACGGTTTGCTGACTCCTTTATGGCATGCACAAGAGTGGTAAAAATAGGGACAGGGGCATCAGGGTAGGTTGCATGAAAATGGTGCAAAATGATTTGATACTCATCTTTGTCATTAGATCTACTGGAAATACTGCTACCCATCTCATGTACCTTGGAAAACACCTTTGTGAATTCGGAAATGACATCATTAGACAGGACACAATTTTCTTGTGTGGTTGAGGCTTGCTTCCTGTGTCTGTGCATTGTAGGAGTCCCTACACCAACACCTTGGTTGTTTGTTCCACTATTGTTGTCCTCACTTTGCATCCTAGAATAATCCATATCTTCAGTAAGACTGGTTGGACCGGTTGGTTCTGGGATGACAAATGAATCAGATGCATCTAGGTCGACAACAACATCATCTTTAGATACAACATCAGAAGGAAGTTGTCTATCCATTGAGGACATTGCATTATGCCCCTTAGATATGTTCCTACCCCCCATCATCTCAACATCATAGTAATGGTAGAATGGTCTGGTGATCAATCTCACTAGTTCCTTGTTTCCCTAAAATGGTCAAGCACTACTGATTAGGTCAATATTAATAACTTTAAGTTAATATTTAATACTTAGGGGACTGTATATCATTGGACAGACCACAAGTGCCTCCCTCCACTCTGGGGTGTTAGGTAGTATTGGCTTGTGCCTGCTCTCATCCCATCCAACACCACTTTTGTTGGTCACCAGTTTTATCTTTGCAAAGTCTCTCCTGAGGTTCTTCCACCAAGTTTTTAACTTCTCCATTGAACCCTCATTCCTCCCCATCCTGTTATGCCAATCATGTAGCATCTCCCTCCATGCATCCCTAGTAAAAATTCCATCGACGCACCTACCCAGGTCATATTGTCTCCTCAATGCTGCAACCAGAGCCTCATCCAACTCTTTCGTCCATACAATACAGATCTTTGGGTCTGGTGCAGACATAGTAGCAATGACACTGCAATAGATCACTTTAGTCAGGGTGTTTAAATGAAACCTTTATACAAACTTAGTTTCGGTCTGTGTAGTTGACATCGATAAGTTGTATTAAAGTAGTCTAGTATAAGGTCAATGTTTTCCGATTGAATGGTGAGAGCTTAGGGATAACAAGCATTGATATTACAGCTGTAGGTGGTGTTTAATTTTTGTCTATTACAGCTGTAGGTGGTGTATTGATACTTATAAGATTATTAACAACAACCGAATTTAGGTTCTATTTAACATAATAGACCTAACTGAAGGGGTCAGACCTCATTAAGGGGATCAGATATATGTTTCCAACTTAAATAAAACAATACATAATAGATTTTCAACTGAACAAATAATGACCTATTAAATTGATTGGTACTGAATCAAGCTAAAGCATGAATTTAGACCTCATTGTAGGGCTCAAAGCACACTTAAGGGGATCAGATATATGTTAAATTTTGGTCCATCATAATAGACCTAATTGTGGGGCATTGAAATGCAACCAAGTAAACTGTTGGACATGAAATGCAACAAAAATTATTCAGTACACAATCGTAAAATCATTTTGATTTATTTGGTATGATTATATAATGGTTCAATAATGAGATAATTTTTTTGGTTATAAATGAAGCTCAAGCACGAATTTAGACCTCAATGTAGGGCTTAGAGCACATGTAAAGGCATCAGATAGTTGTTCCAACTTAAATAAAAACAATACATAATAGATTTGAAACTAAACAAATAATGACCTATTAAATTGATTGGTACAAAATCAAGCTCAAGCACAAATTCAGACCTCAATGTAGGGCTTAGAGCACACTTAGGGGGATCAGATAGTTGTTCCAACTTAAATAAAAATGATACATAATAGATTTTAAACTGAACATATAATGACCTATAAAATTGATTGGTACTGAATCAAGCTAAAGCACAAATTTAGACCTCATTGTAGGGCTCAGAGCACACTTAAGGGGATCAGATATATGTTAAATTTTGGTCCATCATAATAGACCTAATTGTAGGGCATTGAAATGCAACCAAGTAAACTATTGGACATGAAATGCAATAGAAATTATTTAGTACACAATCGTAAAATGATTCTGATTTATTTGGTATGATTGTATAACGATTCAATAATGAGATGGTTTTTTTTGTTATAAATGAAGCTCAAGCACGAATTCAGACCTCAATGTAGGGCTTAGAGCACACTTAAGGGGATCATATAGCTGTTCCAACTTAAATAAAAACAATACATAATAGATTTTAAACTAAACAAATAATGATCTATTAAATTGATTGGTACTAAATAAAGCTCAAGCACAAATTCAGACCTCAATGTAGGGCTTAGAGCACTCTTAAGGGGATCAGATAGTTGTTCCAACTTAAATAAAAACAATACATAATAGATTTTAAACTAAACATATAATGACCTATTAAATTGATTGGTGCCGAATCAAGCTAAAGCATGAATTCATACCTCATTGTAGGGCTCAAAGCACACTTAAGGGGATCAGATATATGTTAAATTTTGGTCCATCATAATAGACCTAACTGTAGGGAATTGAAATGCAACCAAGTAAACTGTTGGACATGAAATGCAATAGAAATTATTCAGTACACAATCGTAAAATCATTCTGATTTATTTGGTATGATTGTATAATGGTTCAATAATGAGATAATTTTTTTTGGTTATAAATGAAGCTCAAGCACAAATTCAAACCTCAATGTAGGGCTTAGAGCACACTTAAGGGGATCATATAGTTGTTCCAACTTAAATAAAAACAATACATAATAGATTTTAAACTGAACAAATAATGACCTATTAAATTGATTGGTACTGAATCAAGCTCAAGCACAAATTCAGACCTCAATGTAGGGCTTAGAGCACACTTAAGGGTATCAGATAGTTGTTCCACCTTAAATAAAAACAATACAAAATAGATTTTAAACTGAACAAATAATGACCTATTAAATTGATTGGTACTGAATGAAGCTCAAGCATGAATTCAGACCTCAATGTTGGGTGACACGCTTTTACCGTGCGTATAATGCAAGTGTACGCGTCAATGTAGTATAGGCCCTTGTGAGGCCTGAGTCAAACTCAGGGACACTGAATTATCGGTAGACTACTACTAACTGGTTGCGATCAGCTAAACCGATTATAAGAGTTTGAGAGTTGTTGTAAAAATAAAAGAAAATAAAATAAAATAAAGCAATCGATTAAGTGTTTAGTTTAATCAATTCAGATGGGAATCTTTAGGATTGTGGTTTCACCGCGGGTTTTCATTGTATGAATTTCCATATAATAATTCAGGTTCATCTCTCGATCCGAGTAGTGGCCTGTAATCAGAATTTCCCACTGTCGTGGTACAATTCACTACCTATGTCTAGGTCGGTTCCACCGTCATAGTAACCTATACCCTAAACTAGGTGCATTAAAATCGACCTCTGGGTTTCCACCATTAACCGTACATCGCCTTGTTAAAGGGATTTGTTAATTAATGTGAATTTCGTCTCTTTGCAACCGTTAATTCTTCTTTCAAAGCAATTAAGGGCATTAGATTATCATTATGGTGATCAAGCATAATAATATAATTGAGAAAACGAAATCATACCACAGATTTAAGAGATAAATGATGAATTACTTTGATAAAAATGTCATACAATGCTTCCCCGGGCTACTCTCGGTCCTAAAGACAGGGGATTAGCCCCGCATGTTCATCTCAGAGCAAAACATGGTAGAGAAAAGGGGAAACATGGAGAAAAACGTGAATAAGTAAAGAAACCCATGAACGGAGAAGATCCAGCATTCCTCGGCGTGGAATGCACGCTCTACAGCCTTTCAGCGGTGGAAAACATCTTCTTCGGCTTCTGAAATGGCTGGGGAGTGCTTCTGGGCTCCGTTCTTCTCTCCACACCTTTTCGGGACGTGTGCAGCGGTTAATGACGTGATAGATTGCTCCTGGCCGCCGTCATTAGGTATAATCACCGAGTTAGGTTGCAAAAATATCATAGCCTTCAGATTTAGATCGATCTGAAATAAACTTGCATCTGATGGTGTCGATACCATCGACGTGAGTCGATGGTATCGACCCTGTGCGATATCAACAAGTCTTCTTTTCTTTTCTTCATTGCGCATGATGTTAACTCAATACCATCGATAAGGGTCATGGTATCGACTCTCTTAGGCGTCAGTTTTTTGTCCTCTTCCGTCGTTGAAGCTTCTGGGGTCGATAGTATCGACTCTATGGTCGATAGTATCGACTATCTTCTCACCAGAAACCTGATAGTAACTCGATACCATCGACACAAAGGTCGATGGTATCGACTTTATGCTGCTCCTCGCAGCTGGCTGCCTATAGATGTGTCGATGGTATCGACAGCCATCGATAGTATCGACAACTACAAATATGCATTTTTCCTGAAATTGCAACACAAAACCACATAAGCCGAAATAAAACATATTATTGTAATCATTTATGCTCAAAACAATAAAATAAGGGAGAATTGATGTTGAGAAGGCTCATAGACCAAAGTAAATGAATTATGAAATATTAACCACAAAAATGACCAATAAATGCATAAAACACAAGTAAAACAAGTCTATAAATGTGACTCAAAATCATCGCATCAAACTCCCCTAAGCTTGAACATTGCTCGCCCTCGAGCAACTAAACTTTAGAATAAAATTGCGAGGGTCAACTAAAGAACAGATCATCACAACAAACATCACTATATGATTCCCACCAGACATTCACATACCGGCCCTTACTAACCACATAATGATAATTACCCTAAAGGCGACAATGATCATCCATAAAAGATATCTACCTCAAGATTAATGAACACCATCATATAAGGCAGTTAACATAATAAACTTCGCCGGTCCAGACTCAGTGCATCTTGTGATCTCCTATTCTACTTTGCTCGCCCTAACTACCATCTACATGGAAGCATCTCTCCTGATATTCATAAATGAGGAGAAAATCACGGTGGCCTACCAATTTGAGCAACGGGTGGATGGAATGGGTGGCTCATGGAAGAAATGGAAGCATTATACGATTCTAACATGCACAAAGAAAAATGGCCTAAATGATGCATATGCAAATGAAAATGCCCTAATGCCTACATTTGGGTGGAATGATGCATGCACTATCATTCCGTCTCTAGGTGAGATGGAATATCTAAGAAAACTACATCATGTACTTATCCTTCTTAATATGCAGTGAGAACATGTTCCTTTATCCCTCTCATTCCTATTTATTTCTCAATTCTTTTCTTTGTCTCTTTTTTTCTTCTTAAATTTCCAAATTTTTCTTCTTGTTTTTTTTTCTTTTAAGGCCCTTATATCCATAAATGACAATGAATTATTTGTCGGGCTCACTTCTTGTTGCACAACTATATACTTGAAGCATTCAAAAGGTATGGAACAAGTTTATCACCTTTAATGTTTCAGAAGAAATAAGATACATGATGTACTATATGCACAAGAATGTGAGTGCAACTACAAAATGATATTATGCAACTAAATAATATGCGCCTAAGGATAATGTGCATGTGTAGCTAATCTAATTTTTTTTTTCATGAAAAAAATGTGAAAATAGTTGCAATGCAAGTCCTATCTACATGAGATGCAATCAAAGAGATTAAAACCATAATGTACTTCCAGTTCTTAAGGTAGAGTATGAAGACAATGAGGTGGATAGATCACAAGACTAATTGACTGAATCTTTGTAAATTATTATGTGTCCCTCCTTACTGACCTGTGTAGTAATTAAGAGGTTTCTCTCTCTTACTTCAAATTAGAGTCTCATTATCATTTGATCAGTTTAGGCTCAAACAACCAGTTCCGTCCACTTTTATTGAATCCTAGGCATGTACAGTTGTGATTTCCTGTTTTAGAATTGATAAACCCAATCATTTCCTTAAGTTATGTGCTCAAAGTTGAACAACACAAGCTTGCATAACACTAATTTTTTTTTAAATTTTCCCTTGATTCCCATGTACAAGCAGTGAGATGACACATGACTTACGACATCCACGAGTACACTAGATAAAATGTGGATCCTACAAACAAACTAAAAATTGCAAGAACTAAAAGACAAAAGACAAAATAATAAAAACTAAAAACTAAAGGATAGAGCTGTTCCAACACCCCCCTAAGCTTGAATCTAACTATGGCCTCATAGTAAAAAACAACCTTAAAAGGTGGAACAGAGATACCGATCATTCTTCTGGAGGAGGCGGGTACTGTGGGGCCATGGGGTCCCAAGATGGGTACTGCCCCTGAAAGCTCGGATCATACTGGGGCATCGGTGGAGGTTGTGGATACCCCCCAAAATAATTTTGGCTCCAGTAATGATCGTAGAAGGGCTGCTGCTGTATCTCCAGCCTATGCAACCTGTTGTGGATGTGTTGTTGGTTATCGAGGAAGAGGCGCTCATTTTCAAAAATAGCCCTCTGGTTATCTAGCAGCCGGTTTGTCGTATCTTGAATACCGGCATATGAAGCTGTATGCTGCTACTGCGTCTGATGAATCTCCTGCATCATTGTATACATCCCTTGCATAGAATTGGCATCCTCTTCTAGATAAGAGGGTTGTGGTGGCGGAGGTTGCGAAGAAGAAGATGCACCCAGATGCATGCGGGGACGCTTCCGGGGTGCCACTCGTGTGCAAAAAGGAGTGAAAGCCTCCTCTTCCTCTTCATTCTCGTCGCCGTCATTGTCGTTGTCGTCATTGCCGCCGTCTTCATCTGAGCTCTCGATGGCGATGACAGGCCATCGAAAATGCTGAGCGCCCTCGATGTTGAAGACGAGGTCTGGAAGTGAACACTCTTGATAGGCGTGATTAACATGGAAATGTGCATATGCCAGGCCATCACGAAGCAGGATGAGGTTGGAGCGGTGCAGATGTTGGAGGTTGACCTTGCTCCTGGTAGAGAGGGGAGTAAGCTGGGAAATATCCAGCCCAAGATAGACGGCCAATGGTGTGATCAGCCCTCCAAAATGGATTGGAGCTTTCCGCGTACTCCGTTTCACGGCCACCACGCGCGTCAAGAAAAACGCGCCCCAATTACACTGCTCGCACTTCAACAACTTATACAGGAAGAACAAGTCTGTCTCTTGAAACTTGCTGAGAGACAGGTCACCACGTGCGAACAAGGTGGTGCAGAGCATGTGGTGAAGAACCCGCACAAATGGATGTTCGAAATCCGCAACTGCCGCATTATGGTAGATCACGGATTTGCCGGGCGGCGCAGTCACCAACTCGGCAAAGATGGCATCGTAATTTGTCGTGTTATCTGGCCGCCGATGCTGGTAGTTGTGATGAGCCCAGTTATATATAGAATTGAACTGGTCGAGGGTGATGGTGTAGTTATTGTTGAAGAGTCGGAACGACACCCTCCCTTTCCTCCATTCTCTATCGGTGGCGATCAAGTCATTGGGCAACACATTGATGTCTAGTGATGCCATGAACTCCGACACGAGTTCCTTGTAGGTCGGCCACTCGCCGAAAAATGGATGTCCCTCAGCGTAGTATTGGATTTCATCTGTCATCCGGTTGGTTTGTTGCACTTGACCTTTGAGAACATATTGGAGATTAGCCTTGAACCCTAAGTAGTGAACCATATCCCGGTCGACGTAGCGGGTCGGCTCAATCTTGCACTTCATCAGTTCCTTGTAAACCTTCCGTACCTCCGTAGAAGGATGGACTATCCGCGGACGAGGAATAGACGCAGTCGTTGGAGGAACAAACTCAGGGATCTCCATAGGATCCACACGTGAAGAAGAAGCTCCAGCTGTACGCACCATTGTCGCAAAGAAAGGAGGAATAGAAGACAGAGCTAGGTGGAGGTCAGAGAAGACAATCTCCGCTCGATGAAGGCTCGAGGAAGAACACGCTCCTTGGATGCTCGTAGTCGGGCTCCGATCGCTCAACAAGACGCTCGACACAAGTGGAGGAAGAAAGCTCTGAAGGTTTGACGCCATATGACGACAATCCATCCCTTTTATAACCGTGGCCGACACTGCTGTATGACCGTCGATACCATCGACACGAGTCGATGGTATCGACTCCTGTAGCACAATCCGTCTTCCGCTAGTATCGACGATTGTCGATAGCCTGATTTGGGGGCCCGGATGAATGACGCGTCTGAGACAATCTGATCCATAAATCACGAGGTAAACTTAGCGGAAGTGATTGTTTAACTGGCAGCGGAATTATGAAAAATCACTAGAAATTAAAACTTTTTAAGAATAGGTCTTTAAACCATAAAACTGCTTTATAAGAAACAAGATAAACAGTTTACATCATGTTTTAACATTACATCTCTGTTAGATCACCTCTCGAGTGATTATATACATCCAAATACAAAATCTCGAGGCTTAAAGACAAAATCTCAGACCTACTGACTCCTAGGACCTGAGAGTACAGAGACGACATAAGACAAATTATCTACAGGACCTGACAGTCAGTATCTTCACTTGAGATTCACTGTTGCCCATGGTGTTGCTGCTGATGATACTGCTCACCCTCGGATTGGTTCCTTCGTCCTCGACGTCCACCTAAAAAGTTGAAATCTACGGGGTGAGACAATTTTAAATAATTGTGCCAACGAGAGTTATAACTCTCCGCCAGAAGCTTTGTTATAGCAATTAAGGAATAACATAAGCAAAGTGTCTTAAATCATTCAACATCAGGTTTGATATTAAGTAAAGCAACTTCTACTTAATCAATCACTTCAATAAGGGATATGAAGAATATGTGTACTTGATATTTAAATAGAATATTAATATAATAGTGTGACATCATAGTAAATGCTAAGATACGTGGAAGTCTTATCGTAGTATAGTTAAGGGTTGAATCCTCAGGACAACGGTCTTGTTGCAAGCAAAAAGATGGAAAACGTTAGAATTTCACTTAGTTACTTAATAGTAGGCACTTAAATCGAAAGGTTGGTTTTTGTTGTTTTAAACTAAGAACATGTAAAGTAAAGAAAGCAAGTAAATCTAAGGAAGTTAAACAATGATAAAAGTCACTAGGGTGTGATCGGTTTTTCACCGCCACTACACATGGATCAAGCCATGCAAGGCAAAACATAACCTGCAAAAAGAGTTTAGTCAGTTAGTATCTTTGTAGACATAGTTTCCTTTCGAAGAACTAACTACGAGAAGTGTGGGAATGTTGCAAAGTCAGCCATCCCCGACCAAATGGTCAACTACTTTGCATCATTCCCTTCGCAAGGTGTGTTCCTCGACTCATCAAGGTTGTACTTTCACACGTCAACTGATTCCATTTCATAGCATGAAAGTACAATGATGGGAGTGAGTATACTCCTCTCCTTGAAAGACACTCCTAGATACTAAAATAGATGTATGGTGGATACATGCACCAGGAACCAACATACAAATGAGTTTCAGATCTAATAGTACAAACGTAGACAATTCATACTAAAAGACAAGGATAACACAAGTCGATGATCAGGCAACATGCATTCATTAAACGTTTGATGTTGAACTGAAAAGATAGAAACTCTATATTACAAACTATGGATTACATTTACATGATATGAAAACATGGGTAGCGGGGATACTCCCCGCACCCTAGTGAAAGAGACTACTCGCTCATGACTAGGACAAAGAAGGAGGTAAGAAGAGAGAGAGAGTGCATCATCCCCACAAAGGAGAGAGGAAAGTCAACCCCTTGGAAAAAGAGAAACGATCCACCAGCTTCACAGGTTGCGCGATGACGAGATCTCCCTCTTTCCACCTTCTTTGGCAGAGAGAGAGAAAGCAGCTTCGAGATGGAGTGTGGGTTTCAGACCGGTAGCCCCTGGGCGGAGGATGGAAGTCGGATGTGCTCTGGAGTGATTGAGGCAGCCTTTGGACGTCTAAAACTTGATATCTGGTGGAGGACCCTTGGGTCTTATTTATAGGCTTTAAGTGAAGTCCAAACGGTTTGGAGATCGTTTGGACCTCAAGACCGTTTGGGCCTGAGACCGTTTGGATCTCAAGACCATTTGGACCTTGAGACCGTTTAGATCTCAAGACCGTTTGGACCTCCAGACCGTTTGGACCTTGAGACCATTTGGCTTCATGTGGTCTCAGGACCGGTTGACTCCATGCGGTCTCAGGACCGGTTGGCGTCATGCGGTCTTGAGACTGGTTGACTCCATGCAGTCTTGAGACCGTGTGACTCCATGCGGTCTCGGGACCAGTTGGGCTTCATGCGGTCTTGAGACCGGTTGACTCCATGCGGTCTCGGGACCAGTTGGCTTCATGCGGTCTTGAGACTGTGTGACTCCATGCGGTCTCGAGACCAATTGGCTTCATGTGGTCATGAGACCATGTGACTCCATGCGGTCTCGGGACCGGTTGGCTTCATGCGGTCTTGAGACCGTGTGACTCCATGCGGTTTCGGGACCGGTTGGCTTCATGCGGTCTTGAGACCATGTGACTCCATGCGGTCTCGGGACCGGTTGGCTTCATGCGGTCTTGAGACTGTGTGACTCCATGCGGTCTCGGGACCGATTGGCTTCATGCGGTCTTGGGACCGTTTGACTCAATGCGGTCTCGGGACCGATTGGCTTCATGCGGTCTTGGGACCGTTTGAGTCCATGCGGTCTTGAGGCTGATTTAGTCTTTTATGATTTTTTTGTGTCTTTTTCTGCAAATATAAAATGGAAAAGTTAGTTTAATAGTATATTTACAATAAGAGGGAATATTTAGGGATTATGTATACTTTTAATTTAGAAAGAGTGTGGAAAACTAAAGAAAAGACTAAGATAATGATCCAAAATTGGAGGTTATCACCCCCCCTAACTTAGAGTCTAGCTTGTCCTCAAGTTAGATAGAGCTGAGGCATGTAATGGCGAGGCGATTTTATTTAGTTAGGATTTCCATACTCTTGCTTTAATTCTCAACCTGAGTTCTCCTAAGGTCATATCAGGACTTATTTCTTGCCTTGACTCCTTCAGGTTTCGAGAGTTGCTTGGGTCTCAGGTTCCTTCCGTATCTCGTAGCTCGCCTCGGGACCACCTTTATTCTGTGCATGTTGTTGACTCTAATAAGCTTTATACCTCTCTTAAGGACCTACTGGAAGCTAGAGAGGGTGTGAGGGTTGGCTAAAGGCTTGAAGTGTAACTCCCCCTTCAAGTGGGGGAGGGGTTGTCTATGATTTTAGGATCTCACTACCGGGCACGACACATCTGCCTTTTTGAGGGCAGCTGAATGTACCGGCCGGGTGAGTCCTTTATAAGCCTTTCATATATTTAGATACCTTAGGTTTCACTACCAGGCACGACACATCTGCCTTTGTGAGGGCAGCTGAATGTGCCGGTCGGGTGAGACCTTCATCGGTTCTTTATATATATCCTTATTTATGGCACAACTCTCATAATTTTATTCAACTCTCTGGCTTTTATTCGAAGACTCGTAGGCTTGGGTTTTGGGGTTTTGTTCGGGAAATTATTTTGGGCGGCCAAGCCTCTTTTATTTGAAGGGAGGAAAGCTATTCTTAGAGTTTTTCAACATGCACTTATTATTATTATTATTATTTTGGTCCACTTGCAGAACTTCTTGATTTGGAAGTTGCCTAATGCCCCTCTCATCCTTGAGAGCCTGGCTTATTTCTGCCTTGATATTGACCTGTGGAGAGTCAGATGAAGAAATGAAGCAAAGGCATGAAAATCGATAGTGGAGGGACATTATTAGATCGCCATTATATGTCTAAGTGCTATTTACTTTTGAGGACTAACATGATTCTAAAGTTAACTGAGGGTGACTGTTTTCAAAAAGGAAAAAAGAAAGTTAAAAAGGAAAAAAGAAAAGAATATATATTCAAACAGAGAAAGGAGAAAATGGAAAAGGAGGGATTTATAAATGATACCTCACCCTTGTCTAATGTACCCCCCCCCAACTAATCACTCACTCTGTCCTCAGAGTGTCAAAGTGATAGGTTGAGAAGTACGATGACAAGGGCTACATGCTAAGTTAATTCTGAATTTGCCCCTCGTGATTGAAGTAGATTAGCTGCGAACTGTCCGTGTAGAGCGTGGTAATCCACGTCAGTCATATCTTCTACTGGTCTTTGAAGGACGATGATGGTGTACATCCAGTAGAGGATGTGGAAGCCGCAGTCATTTGATTCTCAGATTTGTTGGGGACATTTGTGGCTGAAGGAAGGGCGATGAAAATGCTCTTTGTCGTAAGCCCTTATATGCTGACTTAGAAAGGCGATTAGTTTGTCAGCGCATTCCTTCACCACTACCTCTATTGGCATCTTTGGTGTCACGACATAGTTCTTCTACCGTGGATTGTACTGGTTGTCGGAACTGTTATAAATTGTAGTTGTTCCTTCTGGTAGGTTTGTTGCTAGGAGCATCCAGTGCTCATGATAGAGGAAGGGTAGCATGATGAACTTCAGTGTTGTGTGTTGGAGAAAGGATATTAGCGCTTCAGTTGTTCCAAAGTTCTTTAGCTTTAAAAGATCATCCTTCATGTATGGGGAAGCCATATACGTTGTGGGGTTATTTTGGCCAAGGAGAAACTGGTAAGCGGCCATTAAGCTTACAGAGAGGGATCCTTTAAACTGTAGAGTCTCTCGAAGCGTGTCTGTCATTACTAGAATGTCCCTAGACATGAATACGAGTTCATCCTTCTCGGCTGAAAGCCGCGACATAATGAGACGTAGTTCGATGTCGGAGAGACCTTCGCAAGCACTGTGATCGAAGTCAGGAAAGGTTGGTTCTATGGTGGACAAAGGATCTATTTCTCTTTTACTTTGCTCGGTAGCTAAGGCCGGCTCCTTGGATTTCTCCAACTCTTTCAGAGTTTGTCGGAAAGGTCGCCTCTGCGCGCGTTGGACAGCTAAAAAAAGGTAACGAGGGATGTCATCCGGTGCCATTGTCAGGTCCTTGAAGAACCTTCTATCACAAATGAGCTCCATGGCATAACGTCCTCGTAAGGAGTGAAAATCTTCAGCAACTAGGTCAGTAAATGGGATTTCTTAGTTCAGTGCTTGGATGTGACGTATGGTGCAGAAAGCGCAGTCCCTAGATCCCTTGACCGCTTGAACTTGAGGGTTAATTATTTGGAACCATGGCTGGCTCCAGTCTTGGCAGAGGGATGGGTGTGCAGCCCAAATTAACTTAAGCAGCCGGTAGGGTATACATCTCGCTTCACCTGCTGCTTCACTAACGAAGTTTATTGAACCGGCGGGTAGCTCATCGCCGAAAAAATTATAAACCTTGGCATCCCGAGCCTCGGTGTCCATGATCATAAATAGCCAGTGGTCCGAAACTTGGAAGGGCACGGTAAGATAACATGCCCGTCGTGTGAAACCAGCACACAACCACTCAATTGACTTTGCTCTTATGTCATTGTATAAAAGGCCGATAGACAGAGCAGGGGAGGCATTGAAAACTGGCTGCTGCCTCTTAGAACTTCTATACACCTCTGTACAGTTGGCAAGGAGGACACAAAAGATTGCCATTGGCATCGTGGACCGAGGTCGCAGGATGTTGCAGAAGTCTTCTCGTGTCATCTTGTGCTTAGTTTTGGTGTTATGGTAGAAGATGTCTTCCCCTGCCTTTGCATCGTCCACAATAGTGTTCAGTATAAAAAAGTCCTGAGCATCTAATGTGGAGATGGCCGCCATATCTAGGTCATGCATTTTGTGCGGTAGAGGTGGTGGCGGGGGAAGCTCCTACGGAGGGGGGAAGAAGGTTGGTCCAGGACCTCTGCATAGCCTTGCAGATCATCATCCAAATCGGAAGTAGAATTGAGTTCTTCATCTGTATCTAAACTCACTCATTCTGCCTCGTCCTGGTCTTGTGGGAAGGGTACTGATGTGTCAGGTGCGGATAAAGGTGGAGCGGTTGTTGTGGGTGGGCTTGCGTTAGTTCCTAATATACACTGGTGGAACTCAGCGAAAGCCGCATCTTTAGCAGACTCCCCGATGGACCCCAGAGCAGAATAATCAAGGAATTGGTCCCCATATGACATGTTTACATTATCATTGTGGGGGGACTTGGGGTCATGTCCACCGTCTTGTTGACCTTTGTCGGAACCTTTCTGAGAAGGTTTGCTACTTGGCCTGGGTCCTCCCCATCGTCAGATTTATCACCTGAGGAGGTGGTATCATCGTTCGAATCAGAAGATGAATCATAGCCTTCGTCATCGTCACTATCGCCATCTTTGTCAGCCACTGCCTTGTCTGCTGGCTTTTTGCTTGCGGTCTTTTTGCACACCTGATGGGTGGCTTGTAACTCATCGAAAGCCACTTGCACATGCTCGTGTGTTTCGAGTAGTGCGTCATGGGTTTCTTTGAGGTAGTTATAGCGGCCCTCGGCAGAGAGGAGACGTGCTGTAAGATCTGTTACTTGAGCACGTAGTTGCTGGATTTCATTATTAGTTGACTCCTCTTGGCGATTGTTTAGTTGTGTGAGGATGCTACTGATGGTGTCCAAGCGCGTGCTAAAAGCTGCTTGTTGTTGCTTGAGCTCGCGAAGAGTCTCGGGCAGAGGTTGAGTTTGCATAGAGATCTCATCGACTTGCATAGCCAATGCTTCTTGCTGGCGCTTCGCTCTAAGGACCAGCTCAGGCAAGTTGTTGTAGTGGCTGTTGATGTGCTCAACTTGCTTAGCCACCTCATCTTGTCGTTGCTGAAAACCTTGGAGGATGTTGGGCAAGGCGCGGTTTTGTTCGTCGATTGTGGCCACCTGTTTTGATATTCCCTGCACACAAGAAAAAACAGAATGTAAAATGTTAGAAGGATCGGTGAGGAGGTTTCGGACGGTGTCAAATTGACGTCCTAATTCCTCACCGATGTTGGAAAAGGGGGCCCTAGAAGCGGAAGGGTTGAATGGTTGGGGTCTGCGTGGGACGGTGGTAGTGTCTTGCGGAAGAGACACTAGTGGTGCCCCAAACAACGTGGTGACTATGGATGGGGTCACCAGCAGTGTCGGGGTGGTGGTGGATGTGAAAGGTGGTGGTATCTCAGGTGAAAGTGGTGGGAGTGATAGTGATGGGGTAGAGACTGTGGAGGTGGATGGGAAAGTGGTAAAGTCAGGCATAGGGGTGGAGAAGGGAGAGCCCGAAGGGAAAAGGGGTGAAGAAGAGGATGTGGGTGGTTGCGTAGATGTAGTGAAGAAAGGAAGAGTGGTGGATGTTGGAACGGTGGAAGGTGGAGTGGTGGTGGTGGTTAGCTGAGCATTTAGACTCTTAATGAAAGAGTCGATTGATGAGGTGGTTATGTTTTCTTCTTGGAGGGGGTCGATCTCTGGATGTGGCCTTGATGTCGGTGTCCTCGACATCTGTTGTGCCTGCGACTGCCTTCTAGAAGGTCGTTTTACAGGTATTTTTGATGGTCGAGCTACAGGGGCTGTGATACTTAGCTCCGTCTGTCCCACTTTTGCTTTCTTTTCGATTGCTTTAACCGAAGCTAAGAGGTGTGTAAGCTCCTCATCAGAGAAGAGGAGCTTTTCTGTGTCATAATTTGTGAGCTCCAGAAGCGGGAGGAGGGTTTTGGATGACTTGACTGTAGGGCAGAAGACATAATGTAGTTTCACATCCTTTTCTTTAATAATGAAGGAGTTATTTAAGGTTTGTTCATTAGTAAGGATGTCACCCTTTATTTGCGTGCAGCGAGGTAGGGGTTTGTCCATCTTGAGATATTTGATGATGGATGTGACATGACCCCCCATGCAAATTTCCTTCCCCAGGGCGTAAGCTGATAATTTCTGGATCATTTGTCATCCAATGTTGATTGGCATTCCGTTTAGAATGGACTAGAGAACAAAGAGATCCGAGATTATAACGTTCCCTCCCTCTGTCCTGGGGAAGAGTGCACCTGCGAGAATTTTATGCAGGGTGAGCACAAATACAGAATGTATGTTCGATGCTTTGCACGTCTTAGCATCGCAGGTGGGGAGCCTAGTTAGAGATTTCCAAAATTTTTGCCTATTGAAATCTGGGTGCTCAGTTCCCACAACCTTGGCTTTATTTAGCTGCTGCTGGTTGTCAATAAAAACTTCGTTCAGCATGTTTTCTGTTAAGACAACCTTGTTGCCAAAGATTTGGGTGACCAACCTTCTGTCACCTCCATCCCGTGTTCTATCCATGATGTCTACGGGCTCTTTGGTAAGAAAGGTGAAGAATTCAGTAGTGGGTTCAGAATATGAGATCTCAGGTACTAAACATAGCCTTGCAAGGTTGGCTTTGTCTAGCATGTTGAAAATTCGGTCATGGATCCCCATCTTAAGTAGTACACTGGAGAAAACATACTTAGTGGGTTTTAGAATTTTGTCAGTGAAGGGGGTGGTATGTATGAAGAGATTTTCTGGTGGTGGTGTTGTGGTGGTGACAGTAGAGAAGGCAGGGACGGGGATGGTTGCGGGAGTGGCAGCGGAGGTGGTGATTGGTGGATTGTTTCCTACCAGGATTTCCTCCCTTGCAGTGGCGGGCCGGACTTGCTTTCTGGCTCTTTTTTTGGAGGGTTGTCCGGTTGCAGTTTCCTAGACCTTGTGTTTCCCCTTTTGTTCTTCGGCTGGGGATTCCTCCTCAGAGTTTGGCTTGTATTCCGAGACTTCATCATCATCGGAAGAAATTTCAATTTCTTCTTCAGGTGCCTCAGCTAGGCACTTGTTGAGGCGATCAAGGTCGCATAGGACTTGCATCATTTTGACATTTGGCGGGGCCTTTCCAGTCCTGTTGTAGTCATCTACGATCTTCTGGAGTTTGGCCTGATCTGCCCTCAGTTGCTCATTGGTCCAGATTTTTGCGTCTTCAGATCTGGTGGCCTCCTTTGCTGGTGATGCCATATCTACAAAATGAGAAATCATGAGTTAGAACAACGTGTTTATAAAAATTTAGATTTTATTTGTATTTATGTGGTTTTATGTATATATATATATATATATATATATATATATATATATATATTATGGAAAGCCAAATGGTTTGAAGACCGTTTGGTTCCAAACAGTTTCAAGACCGTTTGGTCCGAAACGGTTTCAAGACCGTTTGGTCCCAAACGGTTTGAAGACCGTTTAGTCCCAAACGTTTTCAAGACCGTTTGGTCCCAAATGGTTTCAAGACCGTTTGGTTCCAAATGGTTTGGAGACCATTTGTAAGGCGTAATGTCAGGTAACAGCCGGCAAAAGGAAGGCGGAGGCGCCAGCGATTGAGAAGGTGGAGCCGACAACGATAAAAATGAAGGCAACGATGAAAGGAGTCAACGGTGATATACATGTTGAAGAAAACTTCTTTCTATATCTGCCCGGATACACAGATTTACCGAAAGATGAGAGAACAAGGTTTTGCTGACCCCAAAACCAAGATGAGGGAGGTCAGGCTCTTGAGATGGGACCCTCCTGACTTACATAACCTGAAATACAACATCACGATTGGTAGGAGCAAGGATATCTACGGTGTTGACCGTAGGTGGGCGGCGGGGGTCATCAAAAACCATAGATCGGAGATCTGCCTTGTGTTTAGAGCATGGCTCAGAGCAAATGATTATACGCTCGCTTACTTACAAGCATTGATTATTGCGATGAAGCTTGCCAAAGATCAGCACCTGAAGATTTCTAGTATGGAGATTGATGATAGAAACTTGTATAATCTTATTTGGAACCTAGCAGAGACACCGTGGCGCTTGACAAATTGGATCACAGAGATCAGAGAAGAGGTAAGGAACGAATACATCACTGGATCAGTAGTCCATCGAGTGATTAACTCGATTCCCAGGGAGATTGGCATATGGGGTCGTTCAATGACAGAGATTTTTGTTTCCACTATCAGGAGTAGCCTCCCGCAGAGGATTAGGGGACTGACTATTATGGAGGAGAGACGCACCCCTTATGTGATCATGAAGACCATAGAGATTTAGTTGTGGTCGTTTAGATGCTTAGTCCTTTATGATTTTTTATTGGGGTGAGCTTTCTTTTGTTTTATGTGGATGTTTGGGCATATACCCGAGTTATAAGAGCGGGAGATGTATATTTTCCGATGATTTTGGCCCACAGGAGGGGTGTGGGATGAATAATACACGACCCCTGGCTTTATTAAAAAAAAAGAGGATCGCGGAGGAGCTGGCGGCAATGAGGACGAAGGCGGCGAAGGAGAAATGCCGCGGCAGCACCGAAGTTGTTGACGACAGTAAAGAAGGTTGCGGAAGCGAAATGGCCGGCCAGGTTGCCGTGGTGGCTGGACTACCTTGCAGCCGGAAGCGGAGACGACGACCGTGAAGCGGAGGGCGAAGGCGAGGTCGCCGCGAAGGAACGGGGAGCTAGTTCGACGGAGGTGAGCCACGCTGGAGCAGGGAAAGCAGAGGCAATTGAATAGTTCTTGCGCAAAGGTCAGAGAAAACTCGAGAGTCGAAGAGAGGAGGAGGGGGTAGAGTTTATATTTATAGGAAACGGTTTAGCGACCGTTTGCATTCCAAACGGTTTGGGACCGTTTGGCTCCAAACAGTCTCAAGACCGTTTGGCTCCAAACGGTCTCAAGACCGTTTGGACTCCAAACTGTCTGAAGACTGTTTGGCTACCGTTTGGACTCCAAACGGTTTCAAGACCGTTTGGCTCCAAACGGTGTCAAGACCGCTTGGAAGGGTAAAGGTTGAAAGGATTTTTATATTTTTATGTTTGTTTTGGTTTATATATAGTTTTATGTTATTTGATTTTGCTTATTTTTTGTTTGTTTTGGTTATATGAATTTTTTTTTTATTTTCATAAGATAAACCTAGGGTAATTAAAAGAACGGAAAATAAAGGAAAAAGCTGAAATCTTGGGTTGCCTCCCAAGTAGAGCTTGAGTTTTACGTCACTGGCTCGACGAAGGTGTGACGTTGTTATGCTGGCGGCGTGGCGTCTTCGATTTCAATGGTTTGTCTTCGCAATTCGTCTGTCGGAGTGTAGTATTTTTTCAAACAATGACTGTTGACCGTCCTTTCTCCTCCGTTGTTGTCGACAATTATGACAACTCCAGTTGGATAAATATGATTTATGGTGAAGGGCCCGGACCATTTTGTTCGAAGCTTTCTGGGAAACAACTTGAGCTTGGAGTTAAAAAGGAGTACTTTGTCGCCGACGATGATGTCTTTCCTCTTAAGATGACCGTCGTGCCACATTTTGGTCTACTCCTTATAGATTCTGGCACTCTGATAGGTAGTCATTCATAGCTCTTCTAGCTCCTGCAACTGGAGTTGTCTATTCCCTCCAGCACTTTTAAGATCGAAATTTAGCTGTTTGATGGCCCACCAAGCTTTGTGTTCCAGCTCTACTAGAAGATGACATGACTTCCCGTATACCAAACGGAACGGGGTTGTCCCGATTGGTGTTTTGTAGGCTATTCGATATGCCCAGAGGGCATCGAGAAGCTTGGTGGACCAGTCAGAGTGGTTTCTATTAAATGTCTTTTCTAGAATCGCCTTTAATTGTCTATTTGATACCTCAACCTGACCACTTGTCTGTGGATGGTAAGGCGTTGCTACTTTGTGGTTGACTCCGTACTTTTTCAACAGGGCTTCAAAACTTCATTCCAGGAAATGGGTCCCGCCATCTGATATGACAGTTCTGGGGACTCCAAATCTGGGGAAAATGATATCTTTGAACAATTTAATAACTGGTTTGGAATCGCTGGATACAGTGGGTATAGCTTCGACCCACTTTGAGACATAGTCCACCGCAACTAGGATGTAAGAGAAGCCATAGGAGGAAGGGAAAGGGCCCATATAGTCTACCCCCCACACATCGAAAAGCTCGATTTCTTGCCACATTGTGAGGGGCATTTCGTCCCTTTTGGATATGTTGCCAGAAAATTGGCATTTGTTGCAGGATTTCATGAAATCGTAGGAGTCCTTTGCTATGGTGGGCCAGAAGAAGCCTAATTGCAAAACTTTTACATCGATTTTCTTTGCACTCATGTGCCCCCCGTGGGTCCTGAATGGCAATGTTCTAGGATGGGGGTAATTTCTTCTTCCGGCAAGCAATGACAGAAAAGTCCGTCAGCACATAGGTGAAACATGTAGGGTTCATCCCAATAATATTGCTTTAAAATATGAAGGAATTTCCTTTTGTCATGGTAGGAAGCAGAGGGGTGAATAATCCATGTGGCTAGATAATTGACAATATCTGCATACCAAGGGAATCCATGAGTAGCCTTCATAAGTTGGTCGTCTGGAAGAGAATCCCGGATAGGGATTTTATCTTCATCTTCAACTTTAATACGGTTGAGATGATCGGCTACAACGTTCTCCACTCCACTTTTATCTTTAATTTCCAAGTCGAATTCCTGAAGCATCAACACCCAACGGATAAGCCTGGGTTTGGCATCTTGCTTCTGAATCAGGTATCGAATGGCGGAGTGGTCGATGTAAATGATGACTTTGGATCCAATCAAATAGGAGCGGAAATTTTCAAACGTGTAGATGACATCCAGAAACTCCTTCTCTGTGGTAGTGTAGTTTTTATGTGCTTCATCTAGCGTTTTGGATGCATAGTAGATTACGTAAGGTTTCTTGTCAATCTGTTGTCCTAAAACAACCCCTATGGCGTAATCAGTTGCATCACACATGATTTCAAACGGTAGTGACCAATCTGGGGCTCTCAGTATAGGTGCAGAAATTAAAGCATCTTTGAGCATTGAAAAACTCTGTAAACATTCTTGGTTGAAAATGAACTCGGCGTCCTTGGTCAGGAGTTGGGTCATGGGTTTTGCTATTTTTGAGAAATCCTTGATAAATCTTCTGTAGAATCCCGCATGACCCAAGATAGCCCGAACTCCTCTTATATCCTTTGGTGGTGATAACTTCGAGATAACATCGATTTTTGCTTTATCGACCTCGATCCCTCTGTCACTCACCCTGTGCCCGAGGACGACACCTTCAGTTACCATGAAATGGCATTTCTCCCAATTCAGGATAAGGTTTGTTTCCTCGCAACGTTGAAGAACTTGTCCAAGGTTGATTAAATAGTTATCGAAGGAATCTCTGTAAACTGAGAAATCATCCATAAACACTTCCATGATGGATTCAGTTAATCTGGTGAAGGTGGCGGACATACACCGTTGGAACGTAGCGGGTGCGTTACACAACTCGAACGGCATTCTTCTAAAGGCGTATGTCCCAAAAGGACAGGTGAAGGTAGTTTTTTCCTGGTCTTCCGGGTGTATGGGTATTTGGTAGAACCCGAAGTAACCATCAAGATAGCAAAAATATTTCTGATGAGCTAAACGCTCCAGGACTTCATCGAGGAGGGGTAGAGGGTAGTGATCTTTCCTCGTGGCTTTGTTCAACTTCCTATAGTCAATACACATCCTCCACCCTGTTACAGTCCTGGTGGGTACTAACTCATTTTTGTCGTTAAGCACGACAGTAGTGCCTCCCTTTTTAGGAACAACCTGGACAGGGCTGACCCATTGGGAGTCAGAGATAGGGTAGATTATGCCAGCTTTAAGTAATTTGAGGACCTCCAGGCGAACCACCTCTTTGAGATTAGGATTCAGTTTCCTCGGATGTTCGTGAGATGGCTTAAATTCTTCAACCATTGGAAGTCTGTGCATACACAGGGCTGGATTTATGCCCGTCAGGTCAGTTATCTTATATCCAATGACCTTTTTGTGCTTCTTTAGCTCATCCAGAAGCCTTTCTTCCTGATCTTCTGTAAGGGTAGAGCTGATGATGACCGGGCATAATTTTTCCTCGTCCAAGAAAGCATGTTTAAGCCCCTTGGGTAAAGTCTTCATTTTAGGGGCCTTAGGTGGCTCAGTTGCTTCTATAATGGTGACAACTTTAAGTTCTTCAAAAGTGGCCGTCGGTGCTTCTTCGGCCTTTTCTAAATGTTGCAGACACTGTTGAACTAGTTCATTCGTAGAGAATTCAACTTCTGGATTGGTGAGGACATTTTCTAGTTCGTTTGATGGCTCAAATATCTCTAATTGAGACATTTGTTGTATTGCGTCTAAAAGAAAGACCTCCTCTTGAATACTAGGGCCTTTCATGCTGTTAAGAACTCGGAATTGAATTGCTTCTTTTCCGAGTCTTAGAATGATGGTACCTGCTTCAACATCGATAAGCGCCCTGGCAGTAGCAAGGAAAGGTCTTCCGAAGATTATTGGGTATCTCAAATCTTCTTTGATATCCATGATGACGAAGTCACACGGGACATAGGCATCCTTACCTATCCTTACTGGAATATCTTCAATAATCCACAGAGGTGCAGTGATGGTGGAGTCAGCTAATTGAATTGTCATTGTTGTAGGCATCAATTCAGTGAAACCCAATCGTTTGCACATAGAATAGGGCATGATGGATATGCTGGCCCCTAGGTCAGCTAATCCCTTTTTGGTAGATGTATTTCCAATGCAGCATTGAATTCCGAAGGAACCTGGGTCCTTCTTCTTCTTGGGCATTTTATTGAGGATGATGTTAGAGGTTGTTTGGGCAAGCTTGACAGTTTCTTATTCCTCAGTGATGTACTTTCTTGATAACAGAGTTTTGAGGTATTTTGCCCAAGCCGGTACCTCAGAGAGAGCATCAAGGAGCGGGATATTGATGTAAAGTTTTTTCATCGCCTACTTGAACTTTTGGAACCTGGTATCCATTTTCTTTTCTCACAATCTTCCTGGATAAGGGATCCTTGGTTTATAATGTGAGACATCTGGCTCTATGTATACTTGTTCTTTATCTTTCCCCTTTGCGCCCTCTGTGGGCTTCTCTGATCCTTGCTTCGGGCTCTCATTCGTCATAAAGACAGGTGTATCATCGTTATCAAGAGTGATCCTTGTTGTTTCATGAAGAGTGCATCCAGATCTCGTGGTGATGTCATTCAACTGTTCATGCCTATTATGTATATGTCTGGGGTTTGATTCGGGCTGCCCTGCAAATGTGCCTGCTGGAGGCTTCAATTGTGCAGCAATCTGGGTAAGCTGAGCTTCTACTGCCTTTTGCTGTGCCTGTTGATTAGCAAGCATAGTTTGCTGGGATTGCAACATCTGTATTATCAAAGATATTTCATCTTCCGGCTGATAAGGAGTGTTTTTCTGAGGAATTTGTTGTTGTCCTTGCTGAGGTTGTTGCGTAAGCGGCACTAGCTGAGGTTGCTGCAACTGAGTGTGCAGCTGTGGGTGGAGTGGAGGATGAGTATACTGATAGTAAGCAGATGGGTTCTTGGGGTAGTTATCTGTTGGGAAGTTATTCCTGGAGTTCCCTTGACTTTGATTGAAATTGTTTGGGAATCCGGGTGGTAACCTACTAGAGGATCCTCCCTGCGTCTGGTGCTGCGGATTTGCAGTCCCCGCAGGGTTCCCGTACTGAAATCCTGGATGGTTCCTTGGCTGATTATGATTGTAATAGACTTGTCCAGGGATAGAATGGATAGAGTTGACTTGTTCTGGCAGTTGTTCTTCAGACTGGTCAGTGATAGGTTCATACTGGTGTGGTGGTGGATGCAGATCCATCATCACATTATAAAGCATACCGCAAGAAAGGGTTGGATGATCAGAAGCATGATAGGCCTCACAGGTTCCTGTGGCGGCCTTGACTTGTTGAACCAGAGGATTTTTCTTCTTATCAAACTCTCCAAGAGAAGTCTCGAGAGCTTGTTGCTTATGAACTATGGTTTTCAAGGCTTCAGCAATTGCCTTCATCTCTATTAATTCTTCAGCTTTGTAGACCTTGAGGACACCTTTGCCAGCTGATCGTCCCCAGTTGGACTGATTCTCAGCTCCGAGTGTGACAATTTTCCAGGCATCCTCATAATTCTTTCTCATAAAGTTTCCTCCAGATGAGGAATCCAAAAACTATTTGATATCATCACTCACTCCCCAATAGAAGGTTTCTATCAATTGGTTCTGGGAGATTCCATGATGATGGCACTTCCACAAAAGTGATTTAAACCTTTCCCATGCTTCAACAAGGGATTCTCCGGGAAGTTGAGAGAAGTGATTAATCTGCCCCCTGATCTCATAGGTCAGTGAAGGGGGAAATAAATTCTCCAATAACTTTTCTTCCAGGGGAGCCCAAGTGGTTATTATAGGTTCCCTGTCAAGTGAGTTATACCAACTCAGAGCTCTCCCAGATAGAGTGAAGTGAAACAGATGAAGCATTATTGCATCAAAAGTGACTCCAGCTTGCGGGACCAGGCGGCACAGTGCCTTAAACCTCTTCAGATGATCCATGCAGTCATCTCCAGAACCTCCAGAGAATGAGATGCCCTGCATGATCTGGATCCATTGGGTCCGAATCTCAAAGTTGGGGATGTTGATGATCGGAGGTCGGACCAGATGGTTGTCCTCGTAGTTCTTTGGGACAGCGTAATCCCTCAGCTGCTTATTCCTTAGTTCCAACTGAGCAGCTTGGGTTGCTGCCTCATTTTCAGCTCTGATATGGGCCTATTCTTCCGCACGAATCTCCGCTTGAATCTGGGCACGAGTATCAACGATGAGTTGTGCCCTTTGAGTGGCGATGGCGGCGTTGACCCTCTCCATCACCAATGCAGCCTAGCGTTGATCTTCAGCCATTTTCCTGGCTCTTTGGCGTTTGAGTCTAATGCGGCGATGGAAGCTTTTCTCTACCTCGGAGTCGTACTCCGGATCAGGGGAGAATCTACAGTTATGCGATGATCGCATACACGTTTTCTACCTGAGTAGAGAAAAGAAAACACCTTTTAGATAATGGTAAAGATATAATGGTGTCAAGAAGATATAGACTAATGATTAAAAAGAAAGTGTAAAACCATAACCAACTAGCAAGGTACTAAATGAAATTAAAACGTTCCGTGTTCCCCGACAAGGGCGCCAATTTTTGATGGAGTTTCCATGTAAGTGGAATTGCATGCACCAACTAAAAATCCTAAAGATGATAAGTCTTTAGGTTTAGCCTTGCATATACTAGATAGAGAACTCCACCCACGTATGCTTAGATACGTGGAAGTCTTATCGTAGTATATTTAAGGGTCGAATCCTCAGGACAACGGTCTTGTTGCAAGCAACAAGATGGAAAACATTAGAATTTCACTTAGTTACTTAATAGTAGGCACTTAAATCGAAAGGTTGGTTTTTGTTGTTTTAAACTAAGAACATGTAAACTAAAGAAAGAAAGTAAATCTAAGGAAGTTAAACAATGATAAAAGTCACTAGGGTGTGATCGGTTTTTCACCGCCACTACACATGGATCAAGCCATGCAAGGCAAAACATAACCTACAAAAAGAGTTTAGTCAGTTAGTATCTTTGTAGACATAGTTTCCTTTCGGAGAACTAACTATGAGAAGTGCGGGAATGTTGCAAAGTCAGCCATACCCGACCGAATGGTCAACTACTTTGCATCATTCCCTTTGCTAGGTGTGTTCCTCGACTCATCAAGGTTGTACTTTCACATGTCAACTGATTCCATTTCATAGCATGAAAGTACAACGATGGGAGTGAGTATACTCCACTCCTTGAAAGACACTCCTAGATACCGAAACAGATGCATGGTGGATACATGCACCAGGAACCAACATAGAAATGAGTTTCAGATCTAATAGGACAAACGTAGACAATTCATACTAAAAGACAAGGATAACACAAGTCGATGACCAGACAACATGCATTCATTAAACATTTGATGTTGAACTGAAAAGATAGAAGCTCTATATTACAAACTATGGATTACATTTACATGATATGAAAACATGGGTAGCGGGGCTACTCCCCGCACCCTAGTGAAAGAGACTACTCGCTCATGACTAGGACAAAGAAGGAGGCAAGAAGAGAGAGAGTGCATCATCCCCACAAAGGAGAGAGGAAAGTCAACCCCTTGGAGAGAGAGAAACGATCCACCAACTTCACAGGTTGTGTGATGACGAGATCTCCCTCTTCCCACCTTCTTTGGCGGAGAGAGAGAAAGTAGCTTCGAGATGGAGTGTGGGTCTCAGACCGGTAGCCCCTGGGCGGAGGATGGAAGTCAGATGTGCTCTGGAGCGATTGAGGCAGCCTTTAGACGTCTAAAACTTGATATCTGGTGGAGGACCCTTGGGGTCTTATTTATAGGCTTTAAGTGAAGTCCAAATGGTTTGGATATCATTTGGACCTCAAGACCGTTTGGGCCAGAGACTGTTTGGATCTCAAGACCGTTTGGACCTTGAGACCGTTTGGATCTCAAGACCGTTTGGATCTCAAGACCGTTTGGACCTTGAGACCGTTTGGATCTCAAGACCGTTTGGACCTCAAGACCGTTTGGACCTTGAGACTGTTTGGCTTCATGCGGTCTCGGGACCGGTTGACTCCATGCGGTCTCGGGACCAGTTGGATTCATGCGGTCTTGAGACCGGTTGACTCCTCGCCAACTGTATAGAGGTGTATAGAAGTTCTAAGAGGCAGCAACCAGTTTTCAACGCCTCCCCTGCTCTGTCTATTGACCTTTTATACAAAGACATAAGAGCAAAGTCAATCGAGCGGTTGCGTGCTGGTTTAGCACGACGGGCACGTTATCTTACCGTGCCCTTCCATGTTTCGGAACACTGGATATTTATGATCGTGGACACCGATGCTTGGGATGCCAAGGTTTATAATTTTTGCGGCACTGAGCTACCCACCGGTTCAATAAACTTTATTGGTGAAGCAGCAGGTGAAGCGAGATGTATACCCTTCCAGCTGCTTAAGTTAATTTGGGCTGCACGCCCATCCCTCCGCCAAGACTGGAGCCAGCCCTGGTTCCAAATAATTAACCCTCAAGTTCAAGCTGCCGAGGGATCTGGGGACTGCACTTTCTACACCATACGTCACATCCAAACATTGAACCAAGAAATCCCATTTACTGACCTAGTTGCTGAAGATTTTCACTCCTTGCGAGGACGTTACGCCATGGAGCTCATTTGTGATAGAAGGTTCTTCAAGGACCCAACAATGGCACCATATGACGTCCCTCGTTACCTTTTTTAGTTATCCAACGCCCGCAGAGGTGACCTTTCCAACAAACTCTGAAAGAGTTAGATAAATCCAAGGAGATGGCCTTAGCTACCGAGAAAAGTAAAAGAGAAATAGATCCTTTGTCCGCCATAGAACCAACCTTTCCTGACTTTGCTCACAGTGCTTGCAAAGGTCTCTCCGACATCGAACTACGTCTCATTATGTCGCGGCTTTCAACCGAGAAGGATTAACTCATATTCATGTCTAGGGACATTCTAGTAATGGCAGACACGCTTCAAGAGACTCCACAGTTTAAAGGATCCCTCTCCATAAGCTTAATGGCCGCTTACCAGTTTCTCCTTGGCCAAAATAACCCCACAACATATATGGCATCCCCATACATAAAGGATGATCTTTTAAAGCTAAAGAACTTTGGAACAACTAAATCGCTAATATCCTTTCTCCAACACACAACACCGAAGTTCATCATGCTACCCTTCCTCTATCATGAGCACTGGATGCTCCTGGCAACAAACCTACCAGAAGGAACAACTACAATTTATAAAAATTCCGACAGCCAGTACAATCCACGACAGAAGAACTATGTCGTGACACCAAAGATGCCAACAGAGGTAGTGGCGAAGGAATGCACTGACAAACTAATCGCCTTTCTAAGTCGGCATACAAGGGCTTACGACAAAGAGCATTTTCATCGCCCTTCCTTCAGCCAGAAATGTCCCCAATAAATCCGAGAGTCAAATGATTGTGGCTTCCACGTCCTCTATTGGATGTACACCATCATCGTCCTTCAAAGACCAGTAGAAGATATGACTGACGTGGATTACCACGCTCTATGCGAACAGTTCGCAGCTAATCTACTTCAATCACCAGGGGCAAATTCAGAATTAACTTAGCTTGTAGCCCTTGTCATCGTACTTCTCAACCTATCACTTTGACACTCTGAGGACAGAGTGAGTGATTAGTTGGGGGGGTACATTAGACAAGAGCGAGGTATCATTTCTAAATCCCTCTTTTTCCATTTTCTCCTTTCTCTGTTTGAACATATATTCTTTTCTTTTTTCCTTTTTAACTTTCTTTTTTCCTTTTTGAAAATAGTCACCCTCAGTTAACTTTAGAATCACGTTAGTCCTCAAAAGTAAATAGCACTTAGACATATAATGGCGATCTAATAATGTCCCTCCACTATCGATTTTCATGCCTTTGCTTCACTTCTTCATATGACTCTCCACATGTCAATATCAAGGAAGAAATAAGCCAGGCTCTCAAGGATGAGAGGGGCATCAGGCAACTTCCAAATCAAGAAGTTCTGCAAGTGGACCAAAAAAAAATAATAATAATAAGTGCATGTTGAAAAACTCTAAGAACAACTTTCCTCCCTTCAAATAAAAGAGGCTTGGCCGCCCAAAATAATTTCCCGAACAAAACCCCAAAACCCAAGCCTGCGAGTCTTCGAATAAAAGCCAGAGAGTTGAATAAAATTATGAGAGTTGTGCCATAAATAAGGATTTATATAAAGAAACGATGAAGGTCTCACCCGGCCGGAACATTCAGCTGCCCTCACAAAGGCAGATGTTTCGTGCCCGGTAGTGAAACCCTAAGGTATCTAAATATATGAAAGGCTTATAAAGGACTCAGCCGGCCGGTACATTCAGCTGTCCTCAAAAAGGCAGATGTGTCGTGCCCGGTAGTGAGATCCTAACAGCATAGAAAACCCCTCCCCCACTTGAAGGGGGAGTTACACTTCAAGCCTTTAACCAACATTCACACCCTCTCTAGCTTCCAGTAGGTCCTTCAGAGAGGTATAAAGCTGATTAGAGTCAACATTATGCACAGAATAAAGGTGGTCCCGAGGCGAGCTACGAGATACGGAAGGAACCTGAGACCCAAGCAACTCTCGAAACCTGAAGGAGTCAAGGCAAGCAATAAGTCCTGATATGACGTTAGGAGAACTCAGGTTGAGAATTAAAGCAAGACTATGGAAATACTAACTTAATAAAATTGCCTCACCATTACATGCCTCAGCTCTATCTAACTTGAGGACAAGCTAGACTCTAAGTTAGGGGGGGAGATAACCTCCAATTTTGGATGATTATCTTAGTCTTTTCTTTAGTTTTCCACACTCTTTCTAAATTAAAATTATACATAATCCCTAAATATTCCCTCTTATTGTAAATATACTATTAGACTAACTTTTCCCTTTTATATTTGTAGAAAAAGACACAAAAAAATCATAAAAGACTAAATCTGTCTCAAGACCGCATGGACTCAAACAGTCCCAAGACCACATGAAGCCAATCGGTCCTGAGACCGCATTGAGTCAAACGGTCCCAAGACCGCATGAAGCCAATCGGTCCCGAGACCGCATGAAGTCACATGGTCTCAAGACCGCATGAAGCCAACCGGTCCCGAGACCGCATGGAGTCACATGGTCTCAAGACCGCATGAAGCCAACTGGTCCCGAGACCGCATGGAGTCACACGGTCTCAAGACCGCATGAATCCAACCGGTCCTGAGACCGAATGGAGTCACATGGTCTCAAGACCGCATGAAGCCAACCGGTCCCGAGACCGCATGGAGTCACACAGTCTCAAGACCGCATGAAGACAACCGGTCCTGAGATCGCATGGAGTCAACCGGTCTCAAGACCGCATGAAGCCAACCGGTCCTGAGACCGCATGGAGTCACACGGTCTCAAGACCACATGGAGTCAACCGGTCTCAATACCACATGAAGCCAACCGGTCTCGAGACCGCATGGAGTCAACCGGTCTCGAGATCACATGAAGCCAAACGGTCTCAAGGTCCAAACATTCTTGAGGTCCAAACGGTCTTGAGATCCAAACAGTCTCAAGGTCCAAACGGTCTTAAGATCCAAACGGTCTCAGGCCCAAACGGTCTTGAGGTCCAAACGATCTCCAAACCGTTTGGACTTCACTTAAAGCCTATAAATAAGACCCCAATGGTCCTCCACCAGATATCAAGTTTGAGACGTCCAAAGGCTGCCTCAATCACTCCAGAGGACATCCGACTTCCATCCTCCACCCAGGGGCTGCCGGTCTGAGACCCACACTCCATCTCGAAGCTGCTTTCTCTCTCTCCACCAAAGAAGGTGGGAAGAGGGAGATCTCGTCATCACGCAACCTGTGAAGCTGGTGGATCGTTTCTCTTTTTCCAAGGGGTTGACTTTCCTCTCTCCTTTGTGGGGATGATGCACTCTCTCTCTCTTCTTGCCTCCTTCTTTGTCCTAGTCATGAGTGAGTAGTCTCTTTCACTAGGGTGCGAGGAGTAGCCCCACTACCCATGTTTTCTTATCATGTAAATGTAATCCATAGTTTGTAATATAGAGTTTCTATCTTTTCAGTTCAACATCAAACGTTTAATGAATGCATGTTGCCTGATCATCGACTTGTGTTATCCTTGTCTTTTAGTATGAATTGTCTACGTTTGTACTATTAGATCTGAAACTCATTTGTATGTTGGTTCCTGGTGCATGTATCCACCATGCATCTATTTCGGTATCTAGGAGTGTCTTTCAAGGAGAGGAGTATACTCACTCCCATCGTTGTACTTTCATGCTATGAAATGGAATCAGTTGACGTGTGAAAGTACAACCTTGATGAGTCGAGGAACACACCTTGCAAAGGGAATGATGCAAAGTAGTTGACCATTCGGTCAGGGATGGCTGACTTTGCAACATTCCCGCACTTCTCGTAGTTAGTTCTCCAAAAGGAAACTACGTCTACAAAGATACTAACTGACTAAACTCTTTTTGCAGGTTATGTTTTGCCTTGCATGGCTTGATCCATGTGTAGTGGCGGTGAAAAACCGATCACACCCTAGTGACTTTTATCATTGTTTAACTTCCGTATATTTACTTACTTTCTTTACTTTACATGTTCTTAGTTTAAAACAACAAAAACCAACCTTTCGATTTAAGTGCCTACTATTAAGTAACTAAGTGAAATTCTAATGTTTTCCATCTTGTTGCTTGCAACAAGACCATTGTTCGAAGCTTTCCTTAGATACGTGGAAGTAATATAGTAGTATAGTTAAGGGTCGAATCCTTAGGACAACGGTCTTGTTGCAAGCAACAAGATGTAAAACATTAGAATTTCACTTAGTTACTTAATAGTAGGCACTTAAATCGAAAGGTTGGTTTTTGTTGTTTTAAACTAAGAACATGTAAAGTAAAGAAAGCAAGTAAATCTATGGAAGTTAAACAATGATAAAAGTCACTAGGGTGTGATCGGTTTTTCACCGCCACTACACATGGATCAACCCATGCAAGGCAAAACATAACCTGCAAAAAGAGTTTAGTCACTTAGTATCTTTGTTGACTTAGTTTCCTTTCGGAGAACTAACTACGAGAAGTGCGGGAATGTTGCAAAGTCAGCCATACCCGACCGAATGGTCAACTACTTTGCATCATTCCCTTTGCAAGGTGTGTTCCTCTACTCATCAAGGTTGTACTTTCACATGTCAACTGATTCCATTTCATAGCATGAAAGTACAACGATGGGAGTGAGTATACTCCACTCCTTGAAAGACACTCCTAGATACCGAAACAGATGCATGGTGGATACATGCACCAGGAACCAACATACAAACGAGTTTCAGATCTAATAGTACAAACGTAGACAATTCATACTAAAAGACAAGGATAACACAAGTCGATGATCAGGCAACATGCATTCATTAAACGTTTGATGTTGAACTGAAAAGATAGAAACTCTATATTACAAACTATGGATTACATTTACATGATATGAAAACATGGATAGCGGGGCTACTCCCCACACCCTAGTGAAAGAGACTACTCACTCATGACTAGGACAAAGGAGGCAAGAAGAGAGAGAGTGCATCATCCCCACAAAGGAGAGAGGAAAGTCAATCCCTTAGAGAGAGAGAAACGATCCACCAGCTTCACAGGTTGTGTGATGATGAGATCTCCATCTTCCCACCTTCTTTGGCAGAGAGAGAGAAAGCAGCTTCGAGATGGAGTGTGGTTCTCAGACCGGCAACCCCTGGGCGGAGGATGGAAGTCGGATGTGCTCTGGAGTGATTGAGGCAGCCTTTGGATGTCTGAAACTTGATATCTGGTGGAGGACCCTTGGGGTCTTATTTATAGGCTTTAAGTGAAGTCCAAACGGTTTGGAGATCATTTGGACCTCAAGACCATTTGGGCCTGAGACCGTTTGGATCTCAAGACTGTTTGGACCCTGAGACCGTTTGGATCTCAAGACCATTTGGACCTCAAGACCGTTTGGACCTTGAGACCGTTTGGCTTCATGTAGTCTCGGGACCGGTTGACTCCATGCGGTCTCGAGACCAGTTGGCTTCATGCGGTCTTGAGACCGGTTGACTCCATGCGGTCTTGAGACCGTGTGACTCCATGCGGTCTCGGGACTGGTTGGTTTCATGCGGTCTTCAGACCGGTTGACTCCATGCGGTCTCGGGACCGGTTGGCTTCATGCGGTCTTGAGACCGTGTGACTCCATGCGGTCTCGGGACTGGTTGGCTTCATGCGGTCTTGAGACCATGTGACTCCATGCGGTCTCGGGACCAGTTGGCTTCATGCGGTCTTGAGACCATGTGACTCCATGCGGTCTCGAGACCGATTGGCTTCATGCGGTCTTGAGACCATATGACTCCATCCGGTCTTGGGACCGGTTGGCTTCATGCGGTCTTGAGACCGTGTGACTCCATGTGGTCTCGGGACCGATTGGCTTCATGCGGTCTTGGGACCGTTTGAGTCCATGCGGTCTTGAGGCTGATTTAGTCTTTTATGATTTTTTGTGTCTTTTTCTGCAAATATAAAAGGGAAAAGTTAGTCTAATAGTATATTTACAATAAGAGGAAATATTTAGGTATTATGTATAATTTTTATTTAGAAAGAGTGTGGAAAACTAAAGAAAAGACTAAGATAATCATCCAAAATTGGAGGTTATCATGTGTACTTGATATTTAAACAGAATATTAATATAATAGTGTGACATCAATCATTATTTCTTGTAGTTCAACCTAAGCAGATAGGCTACGCGGTTGATTATGTTTTACAAACATTATTATGCACTGCGGAGATGAGGTATACCGCTCATACTCCAACTGATCACTACTAAGTCGCATCGGTATCATACATAGGTCATCAAAAGAGCCGGATTCTTATGACCTTATCTTCCTCAGTCAGTGTGAGGATCAACATGCAGGGCATGTCGTGTCTCTGCCAAGATAGCTTACTAGGGTATTCTGGCACTTCACTATTAGAGTCATAGTGGAATTATGTACTCTCTTCGCCATCGAAAGGTCTCTTGTTTATCTTGTTGACCTAGAGGTTATACATTACCTATATTTTGATAATGACTTAACCATTCCATTCATATGTATCTAATATGTGCGTTTAAGATTTTTTGCAGGCATTAGGTACATGAAAAGGATCATATATACAAAGCCCTAGAATGGGCCAAGTGCAAGCCAAAGTGGCTACAAGTGTGCATTTTAGGATTTCTATGTTAACTACCTTAGAACATCAATGTAATCACTTGTAATGATGAATTGGCTTGTAACTTAGAAGAGAAAAATGTTTGGGATAAAATTCACCAAGTGCTAATCACTTTTATTGCAAATTAGAAAATCAATTACAGGCACTTGGTCGGTCAAGTTTCCCTAGCCTGAAACTCGATCGATCATCCTTGGTTGATTTTCTAAAGATTGCATCGGTCGAGTTGTGCACTCACAGAACTTGACCGATCGGGTAGCAGGCCATTTCCAGTTGAAATGGTCGGTCGATTTTCCTTAGGACAAACTTGACCGATCATTTGAATATCGGTTTTCCTCTTACTTGATCGGTCGAGTTACCCCCATTGAAACTCGACCGATTGCACTGTACGGAATTTGCAGAAAAAGTAATATGACCATTGGTGAATTGTTTTGGGCAAAAATAGAGCCATTTTCTTGAACAACAAATGACTACTTTTGCACCCAAGTGTCCCACAACTTAAAGGGCAACCCTCAACTATAAATAGAACCCCTTGGAGTTCATTCCGAGCTGCTCTTCCATTGCAAACTTGGTTCTAGCTTAGTTGAGAGTGTTCCAAGCCCTTGAGCCCCTTTCTCTCTCTACCTTCAAGACAAATTCGTGAGTTAAGAGTGAGTTAGGTACCTGTGTATGAGAGCTATCCTTTGTGTTATTTAAAGCTCTCCTTTCTCTCTTCCTACATCCAAATCCCATTGAAGATTGATTGAAGCTACTTCTCCAAGTGAAAGAGGAGTTGTTGTTGTTCTTCTCCGAGTGAAGGGGAAGATGTGTTGCTGATCTTCAAGAGTGAAGATAGTTGGTTACTCCAGGTCCCTTGGTGAAGGGAAAACGTGGAGAAGCTCTCCAAGTGAAGGAGAGGTGCAAGGAAAAGCTCAATTGAGATAGGTAAATCCTGCAAGGCTGAAGACAAAGGTAAGATTGGGTAAGTCCTTTGAAGAAGGCTGAAGAATCTTGCTTTGTGGGTAAGTCCTTGGATAGGTAGAAGATCTTAGCTTGAGAAATTGAGTCCTTGGTTGTGTGGTTTATGTATCTTGTAATCTTATTGTGATATATAAGAGAACCAAGTTGCAAATCCTAGAGTCTAACCAACTCTAGGTAGTGGACTGACATCGCTCCTAAGTTTAGGATGTGGAACCACTCTAAACCACCTGTCCAAGTGCAATGCTATTCATGATCTCTTATCCTTGCTTTGTATGCTAGAATAGGACATCAAATTGTAGCTTGCTTTAGCTTTTGCACTACGATTAAATTGGTGGTCTAATTGATTTTGTGAAGTGTGTGTAGCTCTATTCACCCCCCCCTATAGAGCCCATTGATCCAACAAGTGGTATCAGAGCAGGTCTTCTCCAAGCTACTTCAACAAGTAGGAGAAGATGGGCGATTCAGCTCTTGGGTCACTCAACCTTGAAGGAAGCTTCTCAATGAGACCCCCGGTCTTCGACGACACAAACTTCCTATATTGGAAGAGGAGAATGCAATTCTACCTACAAGGGGTGAGCTACGAAATGTGGAAGATTGTCCACCTCAAGTATGAAGATCCAAAAGGGGACATCACCACATGGACGAAAGCTGAGATGAAGCGTGCTCAACTCAACGCCAAAGCCGTGAGAATCATAATCTATGCCGCCCTTACTCCATCCGAGTTCAACCGGGTCTCTTCTTGGGACACGGCGCATGAGATATGGCACAAGTTGTGTGTCACCTATGAAGGGACCGAGCAAGTCAAGGAGGCCAAAGTCTACATGCTTGGTGGTCTTCTTGAGAACTTCAAGATGGGGAAGAATGAAAGAGTGGTGGATATGTACACAAGGCTAAACGTCATCTTGAACAGCCTTGCAGCCCTTGGGAGTGTCATGGATAGAGGTACAATCAATGCCAGAATCTTGAGATCTCTTCCAAAGAGATGGGAGCCAAAGGTCACTTCTATTGAAGAAGTCTACAAGCTAAGCGAGTTGTCAACTGAGGAGCTGGTTGGTAACCTCCAAGCCCATGAACCTAGGCTTGACAAGCAAGAGGAAGAGGAGAAAAGAGAAGAGAAGGAATCAAAGAAGATAAAGGACACAACCTCCAAAGCTCAAATTGAAGAAATGGTCCGACAAAAACAACTTGCCATGAAGTCTCCCTGCCCTTCCTCAAGTGAAGATGAAGGTGTCAATGATCATGAAGCCAACTACTCAAAAGGGAAACACTTCAAGAGCAAGCCCTCCTCCTCAATTCCTAGGTGCTACGAGTGTGGTCAAAAAGGCCACTACAAGAGTGACTGCCCAAAGGCCAAGAAGAGCCATCATAAGAGCAACCACAAGAAGGATGACAAGTAAAAAAGAGAAGAAAAGTACAAGAAAAAAGACAAGAAGGAGAGAAGATCCAAAGGTGCAGCTCATGCGGCATGGGAGGAGTCTTCTTCAAGCTCCTCAAGCTCCGAAGATGGAGAATGCCATCTTGCCCTCATGGCCTCAACTAGTGAAGATGCAATTGAGGTAAGTGAGGTAAGCAAGGTAAGTTGTGTTAATTTACTTGAGCTATCTAAGGAAACTCTCATTGATATGCTTAATGAATGCCAATCATCCTTTGCTAAATGTAAATCTAAGAGGAAAAGATTAGAAAAAATTGTTGATGATCTTTATGCAAAAATTGATATTCTTGATGAAAATGAAAAAGTGCATCTTGATAGCATAGAATCCTTGCAAGGGCAATTTCTTGACCTTGAACTTCAATACAATGGAGTAGAGGTTGAGAATGGTTCATATCTTTAAAATATTGAAAATCTTAAGATAGAAAACCAAAAGTGCCTAGATGAGCTTGATACTTTTAGAACTAAAAATGTAGAACTCAAGCTTATTGATGATGCTAGGAGAGAAGAAATCTATGCTTATCAAAGAGAGATAGTTGTTCTTAAATCTGAAAATGCAAAATTGTTTGCTCAAATCAATGATTTATCTTCTAGACCTGTTTTGCCTAGAAATGAAGTTGCTAGCTTAACTCTAGAAAAAGATTCTCTTCTTACTAAAGCCCTCTGTCTTGAGGCCGACCTTTTGCATACTAGAGAAGATCTTGCTAGTCTTTCTACTACTGTTGTAAATCTTAGTGATGATACTCCAAGACTTTAACATATTTTTGATGCTTCTCCTATCTTTTGTGACAATACTAGTGCAATTAATCTATCTTATAATCTTATATTGCATAGTAGAGCCAAGCATATAGAGGTTCGCCATCATTTGCTTTGTGACCACATTGCCAAGAAAGATATATATAACACATGTGGACACGGAAAATCAGTTGGCGGACATTTTTACAAAACCTCTAGCTAGAGATCAATTTAATTTTATTCGATCTAAATTGCTCATTGTTGATTTGAATGATCTTGCTATGTGATCTAGCTAGTTGTCTCTTCTCTATATGCTTGCTCATGTCAATCTTCACCTTATGTTGCTCATATACATGCTTTTTTGTGCTTAAACTGCCTATCAACATGCTTAGTTTTTGCTTATTTTTGGGTTTTATCGAATTTCGCATTTTATTGCTAAATAGTTCCCAATGATGAGCTAAATGTGCCTAGGTATGTTAATTATGCATAATAAAATAGAAAACTATTTTTAATCGACATGTATATGGGTAGAATCTAAGAATTAGACTGCTAGGTCAGGTTGACCTTCGGTCGAGTTTCCACCCTGGAAAACTCGACCGATCAGGAGCCGAGAGCTTGTCTTCAGTGGACCGTTCGGTCGAGTTTGTCACCTCAGAACTCGACCGATCCACGGGCTGAGCCAACTTAAAAGTTAGGATCGACCGACTATTTTCCCTTGCAACTAGAAAATAGCCGACTGATTCCTCATCGCCTAGCCCGTGCTCTCAACCCAAGCCCTAAACCTCCCCCGTTCCTAACCCTAGGGCGACCTAGCAACCTGTTCTTGACCTTCCCGGGCGTCTGTGGTGTGTATTCTTCGGCTTTTAAGGTTTGTCTTGCTTGTGTGCACGGTTTCTCTTCTTGTTTTCGTTCCCATGGCTTCCCATAGGAGAAAATGTGCCGCCCCTAGCAATGCTCCAGACTCCTCCTTCATTAATTGCTTGATTCCTTTTGATAACACTTCATTTGTGTCCATTGAGGTGGTAAATAGGTATAAGGATCTTCTTCCTAGATCTCCTTTTCCTTTTCGCCCCTTAGTTGATGAAAACCGTTTACAAGATTATATCAACTCTATCTCGAGGCTTCTAGCCAAACACCACTTATCCGCCCTAGCAATCGAACGTGATTGCTTCAATAATCAGTTATCTAGCACAAAAGCAGTTCACGAGTTCTACACAAATCTACGTTGGAACTAGGATTCACTTATTCCCCCGCCGAATACCGAAGTAGTCCTCACATCGATGATCGCCGGTCGTTGTTTTCAACTCTCCGAGGAAACGTTCAATTACTATCTTTCCGGAGACGAGGAAAACAACACTTGGCGTAAGGACTATGGCGAGTATTTCAATCTTCTTGACCTGAAAGGTTTATATAAACATCATGAATTGATGCTACCGGTTATTCATCATTTTTGAAAGAAACCTGACCTGGCTTATAAGAAGCGGTCAACCCTACCCCCCTCCTCCCTTGACCTCCAGAGGTGCATCTTGGCCCTTGTGATTAACTGCAATATCCATCCCAAGTGTAATCAAACGGACATTGCGGAAAACACAGCGGTCCTGATGTATTGTTTGTTAACCAATATCGGTGTCAAATGGGCTCGTTACATCTTACATCATATGACCTGTTTTGACACCGGAAAGAACACCAAGGGCACCCACCCTCCCTACCCAGCCCTAATTTGTGGTCTTTTCCAGTTCGCCACTGATAAATCACTCTTTTCTGACTTCCATTACTCGGTTGCTAGAAAAGGAGTGTGCATTAGTGAAACCACCCTTCTGAAGGTTGTCCCGGTTCCTACCTCTGCCCCTGGTGCTTCTGGCTCCACCTCATCCTCAACCTCTGCTTCTGGTGCCCCTCCCACCTCCACCCATGCTCCACCTCCGCAGCCACATCCCCGCCCTAGCTGTGCGTCGTTTCGTGCATCAAATGAAACCCTTCTTGGATACATGATGCATGAACAGGAGTACAATCGCCAAGTCCAGGACCACCTCCACCAGGATTTGTGTTCGATCATGTGTACCATGAACATGTCTTGTGCTTCACCCTACCCTATCTACCAGCCTTACCCGGGTAGTGCCTATGCCTCTTATGCATACGAGCATTACTTCCTTGCTCCACCACCATTTGCTGTCGAGCCTTCCGCTGCCGCTCCACCTCAGTATGCTGCTGGTAGTTCCACTCCTGCTTTCATGCTGTTACCTGCTAGCCCCCTGGCCGCTCTACTCGCTTCCTTGGGGGACTCTGCTCCGTCCTTCCCGCAGGCCAAGGAGCTTCTTGCTCTTGGTATGTCGTGGGCCGAGCAGAATGCCCGTTGGCCCGGTCGCTCTTTCGGTCCTGACGACAAGGAGATGCCCGACCAGGCTGAGGATGCCGACGAGGATGCTGATGCTGATGATGGTGACGCTGAGGATGCTTCTGACGAGGATGGTGATGATGGTGTTGGTTCTACTGTTGGCACAGCTGCTTCTCCTTCAGATGGCGATGAGGACTACAACCCAGGCGACGACTAGGAAGTAGTTGACATAGATATCTTAGATGTCTAGGAGGTTGTCTTAGCTTATAGTCTAGCATGTCTACTATATATATCTTTCTTGACTCTTTTGTATAAGCAACATCCTGGCACATTATTCTGAGCTGTACTATTTTCTTATTTCCTGTTTTCTCGCTTTTATGGTTGTAGTTGCTTATGAGGACATTTTTCTAAGTTGAAATATCATTGCTATGCACTTTGGCTATTTCATTTGTGTTATCTTATGCTTGGTGCTTTTTGAGCTATATTTTGATTCTGACTTCGATTGTATGATCTCCTCTTTGGTTGTATGTTATATGCCTTTACAATGTTGTCTATTATCTTTGCATATATGTGTGGTTGAGTCTTGGAGAAGACCAAGTTTTTGCTCTTCTACCCCTCTACCTTTTTGATAATGTCAAAAGGGGGAGATATATCTCATGGTTTGAGACTCAATCATATTGTTTCTTGTGTTATACTATTGCTCTCTTGCCTAGGTGATCCTTGTCTTGTTAATTTGCTGATTGATCATATGACATGCAAAGGATTACATATTACACAGATATTGGTTTTGCCATGTATAGAAAACCTAACATGTAGGTGAAAGGAATCATAGTTTGAGGGGGAGCAATTCCTATTGTTCTTATCATGAATCCCCCTAATTAACAAGGCAAAGGTATAACTTTCTTATCCTTTTCAATATGTTTGAGGAATGGTTTGTCATTGTCAAAAAGGGGGAGAATGTTGACCTAGAGGTTATACATTACCTATATTTTGATAATGACTTAACCATTCCATTCATATGTATCTAATATGTGCATTTAAGATTGTTTGCAGGAATTAGGTACATGAAAAGGATCATATATACAAAGACCTAGAATGGGCCAAGTGCAAGCCAAAATGGCTACGAGTGAGCATTTTAGGATTTCTATGTTAACTACCTTAGAACATCAATGTAATCACTTGTAATGATGAATTGGCTTGTAACTTAGAAGAGAAAAATGTTTGGGACAAAATTCACCAAGTGCTAATCACTTTTATTACAAATTAGAAAATCAATTACAGGCACTTGGTCGGTCGAGTTTCCCTAGCCTGAAACTCGACCGATCATCCTTGGTTGATTTTTTGAAGATTGCATCGGTCGAGTTGTGCACTCACAGAACTCGACCGATCAGGTAGCAGGCCATTTCCAGTTGAAATGGTCGGTCGAGTTTCCTCAGGACAAACTCGACTGATCATTTGAATATCGGTTTGCCTCTTACTTGATTGGTCGAGTTACCCCCATTGAAACTCGACCGATTGCACTGTACGAAATTTGCAGAAAACGTAATATGATTGTTTGTGAATTGTTTTGGGCAAAAATAGAGTCGTTTTCTAGAACAAAAAATGACTACTTTTGCACCCAAGTGTCCCACAACTTAAAGGGCAACCCTCAACTATAAATAGAACCCCTTGGAGTTCATTCCAAGCTGCTCTTCAATTGCAAACTTGGTTCTAGCTTAGTTGAGAGTGTTCCAAGCCCTTGAGCCCCTTTCTCTCTCTCTACCTTCAAGACATATTTGTGAGTTAAGAGTGAGTTAGGTCCCTGTGTATGAGAGCTATCCTTTGTGTTATGTAAAGCTCTCCTTTCTCTCTTCCTACCTTTAAATCCCATTGAAGATTGATTGAAGCTACTTCTCCAAGTGAAAGAGGAGTTGTTGTTGTTCCTCTCCGAGTGAAGGGGAAGATGTGTTGCTGATCTTCAAGAGTGAAGATAGCTGGTTGCTCTAGGTCCCTTGGTGAAGGGAAAACATGGAGAAGCTCTCCAAGTGAAGGAGAGGTGCAAAGAAAAGCTCAAGTGAGATAGGTAAATCTTGCAAGGCTGAAGACAAAGGTAAGATTGGGTAAGTCCTTTGAAGAAGGCTGAAGAATCTTGCTTTGTGGGTAAGTCCTTGGATAGGTAGAAGATCTTATCTTGAGAAATTAAGTCCTTGGTTGTGTGGTTTATGTATCTTGTAATCTTATTGTGATATATAAGAGAACCAAGTTGCAAATCCTAGAGTCTAACCAACTCTAGGTAGTGGACTGACATCGCTCCTAAGTTTAGGATGTGGAACCACTCTAAACCACCTGTCCAAGTGGAATGCTATTCATTATCTCTTATCCTTGCTTTGTATGCTAGAATAGGACATCAAATTGTTACTTTCTTTAGCTTTTGCACTACGATTAAATAGGTGGTCTAATTGATTTTGTGAAGTGTGTGTAGCTCTATTCACCCCCCTCTAGAGCCCATTGATCCAACATATCTCTCATCGATGCGGTATTTAAAGATTCCCTCGGGAGTTTAGTGATACATCATCCCGACATAAACATATAGTGAAGGGTTGATAGATTAAGATACATCTAAATCAATTCCTACACTAGGACGTAAGGATATTCGTGTCCATAATCCCCCACATACTCAAAAGTATGTGATCTAGGAGTTCCCTTAGGAAAACCTGTTTCACCATCATTTGGCTTCTGACAATGATGGATTTATGATCAGGGCTCTACATGATATGTTTATACTTGATTATTAAGGTACATTTCAGCATTCTTTTAACATCAAGCATGTTTCCAAGCATTAACTATTAAAACACTACTATAAAAGAAGAATACTAAATGTATCAAGTGTAACTCACATCAGTTATCATATGAATATCAATTCTTAACCATTTCATTACTATGATTCAAGAATAGGGCTGTTTAAACCTTTAGATTATCATAAGTCACCTAATCAGCATGACCTTGATGTTACTCATGGCTCTTACAGCCCATTAATCTCATATGTTGCCAGTTAAGCTTAGGCAACATGACATATATCACTATTCATAAAGCTTATAACATGCTTTCTATGAATATGATATCATAACCCTTACCTGGTTATGATCACTTCTTTATAAGAAGCTTCATGGTCAATTCAACTGATAATAATAAACAATTCATTTCCAGATCAACAATTTATAAAGCAGAAATAACCTTTCAATTCAAGGGTTGTACCATCATGCCTTTATTAAGACTAGGTTCACTTATTTAAATCAATTAGGGTTATTCAAGCCCTTTCATTATAATTAGGAATAATGATTCCTCATCTCATACTTCAATCATGAAGATTCATGCTTAAAAGCATAACCTGGATTTAGGGTTTAATGTACATTTCATCACATTACCCTCAATTAGGGTTTACTATTCACTTCATAGTGAATTGAGCTCATAGCATCATCATGTATGAAAATTATCATCAATGATGCCTTCAAATTAGGTTAAGATTCATCAATAATCATAATTAGGGTTTGCTTGATCAAGAGATGTTGACTACTTAAACCCTTCAAGGGTACTTTAGTAAGTTCACCATTGACCATAACATGGGTTAACCTACTAATCACTTAACCCCTTAATGTCTTTAGGTATCTTTAGGGTTTAGGTTAAACAACTATTGAGCCATCTAAGCCTTTTAATCATTAAGAAATCATGATCTTAAAAGACCCCAAACGGTTTTGAACTTTCAACCTCCAAACGGTTTTGAAACCATTTGGAAGGGTTGACCGTTTGGTACCTTTGACCTTCAAGACCGCATGGATAAGATCACACTCAAGACCATTTTCCCTTAAACGGTCTTGAAACCGTTTGATCATGTTGACCGTTTAGACAAGGTTGACTTTGAAACGGTTTGAGCAAATCAGCCTTGAAACCGCATGACCTTAAATGGTTTGAAACCGCATGAGTCCAAATGGTTTTGAAACCGTTTGGTCCCAAACGGTCTTGAGACCGTTTGGTCCAAACATCTCAAAACCACATGGACCTAAAAGTTAGAGCCTGACGAAGATGTTGTTCATGCTGCTGAGCATCTCTACTATAGATCAGAATGTCATCTATAAAGACAACAACGCACTGATCGAGGAAAGGTTAGAAGATTCTATTCATGAGTTCCATAAATGCAGCTGGTGCATTAGTTAGTCCAAACGACATAACTGTGAACTCATAGTGACCATACCTTGTCCTAAAGGTAGACTTGGGTATGTCACTGTCCTTAATACAGAGTTGATGATATCCTGACCTCAAATCTATCTTTGAGAAGACGGTTGCACCACACAACTGGTCAAAAAGATCATTAATCCTCGGCAGAGGGTACTTGTTCTTTATTGTTACTTTATTCAATTGTCTGTAACCAACGCACAACTGCATTGATCTGTCTTTCTTTTTAACAAAAAGAACCAGAGCACCCCAGGGTGAAGTACTCGGTCGGATGAAACCCTTCTCAAGCAACTCTTGAAGCTATTTCTTGAGTTCTGCCATCTCAGTAGGCACCATCCTATATGGTGTCTGCGCTATAGGTTATGTATCTGGGATCAAATTGATTTCAAAATCAATTTCTCGAGGCGGTGGCACACCTGGAAGTTCTTCAGGAAATACATCTTCAAATTCCCTGACTACAGGAACTTCAGTAGGGTTAGGACTCTCCATGGTAGTATCTACTACATGGGCCAAGAATGCACAACATCCTTGCCTCATCAGCTTCTCAACAACCATAGCTGACACAAGACAGGTAGGTAGAATCTTTCTCTCTCCTTGAAAGATCCATGTGTCGCTATCATCAGCAAATACGGCTTGCTTAGATTCACAATCTAGGACAACCCTATACCTTTCCAAGGTATCCATCCCTAGGATTATATCAAATCCTTGCATCTCAAGTGGTATAAGATCCACTTGAATGCGATGATCAGAAAAGAAGAGGATGCAGGGAGAGCATACCTCCTGCAACACGACATACCCTCTCAATGGAGTCTCAAGCAACAGGCTATCTGCCCTATGACTGACTGTCATATTGTAGTTACGAATCACTCTTCGAGTGATAAAGGAGTGCGTAGCACCCAGATCAATCAAAACAGATACAACGCATGATGTAGACATATCAGAATATAACAACTCCATCTGACCTTCCACAATCCGAGGGTTGATCACTACATCAGGTGGGTTCATTGCGTAGAACCTTGTTGTTGCTTGTGGTTGATTCAGTGCTGACGATCCAGCTTGGGACGCTTGTCCACATCCTCTAGCTGCTCCTTGAAATTGCCTCCTGTGTGATCCTTGCTGACTCTACCTCTATGGTTGTGTTACACTTGTCGGTCTAGCTCTGCAGTCTTTCATCAGATGTCCCATCTTCCCACATATGTAGCAACTTCTCTCTTGTTGTTGTGGTCTGGGTGGTCCTGTGACTGACATCGATGCTAAACTGTGAGCCCCTTGTAGCGGTAGGCTTCGTCCTCTACCTCTACTCGATGTCCACTGTGTTTGAGCACTAGGTCTAGGTGGTGGTGTAGGTGCAGAAAACCTAGGCTTCTTGAAGTCTCTAGATGAAGATCCTTGGAACTGAGGATATCTCTTATGGGTTTGCCTCTTCTCTGCTACAGACCTCTCTATCCTTCAGACTGACTCAACAAAGGTAGAAAACCTGTCCCAGTTCTCTAGGGCAGACACGGGAGTAGTCAACTCAGTGTTCAACCCTTACTCGAACCGTCTAATCCTTTCTTCATCTGTAGCATCCATGTGCGGACAGAACTGCAACAACTCCATGAACTTAGCTTCATATTCACTAATGTTCATCAGACCTTGCCTCAACCTCTCAAACTGAGAGATTTTCTCATCTAGGAATGTCTTAGGGAAATATCTATTGATAAATTCCCGACGAAAGACTTCCCATGTAGCCTCCACACCAGGCCTCTTCTGCTCTTCCATGGTCCACCAATGACCAGCACTCCCCTTGAGAAGATAGACAGTGTGTCTAACCTTTTCAGCTTCTGGGATGTTTAGGATTCTAAAGGCCTTCTCTAACTCGGTCAACCACATGTCGGCATCTGTGTGATCAGCTGTTCCAAGGTACTCAGTCTCTCTGACGCGGAGAAGTCATTTGAACGTCTTACCGATACCTTGTCCTTCTGACTGGGCAGGTGCCCTAGGTGCAGGCATGGGCATCCTATCTGTGATGTGTGTCATGGCAGTCATAAACTACCCGAACATGGTCTGAACAACTGCATTTCCCATTTCAGCTGGGTCGAACTGGGGTGGCTCAGGTACAGGTTGTTCTATGTCCGGGTTCCTGGCACCATCTTGGGGTGCAGCAACACTACTCTCTGCCACATACTCCTCGTGTGGTCCAGACATCCTTACTTATCTTCTTCTCCTGAGGAGTAGAAGACACTATTAGATATACTAGAAAACACTAAGAATAAACTCGACATCCTAAGTCCTATGTCTCTGTAGACTCAGCGAACCTAGAGCTGTGATACCAATTAATTTGAGAAAATTTGATCCATAAATCACGAGGTAAACTTAGCGGAAGCGATTGTTTAACTGGCAGCGGAATTATGAAAAATCACTAGAAATTAAAACGTTTTAAGAATAGGTCTTTAAACCATAAAACTCCTTTATAAGAAACAAGATAAATAGTTTACATCATGTTTTAACATTACATCTCTGTTAGATCACCTCTCGAGTGATTATATACATCCAGATTCAAAATCTTGAGGCTTAAAGACAAAATCTCAGACCTACTGACTCCTAGGACCTGAGAGTCCATAGACGACATAGGACAAATTATCTACAGGACCTGACAGTCAGTATCTCCACATGAGATTCACTGCTGCCCCTAGTGTTGCTGCTGCTGATACTGCTCACCCTCGGATTGGTTCCTTCATCCTCGACGTCCACCTAAAAAGTTGAAATCTACGGGGTGAGACAATTTTAAATAATTGTCCCAGTGAGAGTTATAACTCTCTGCCAGAATCTTTGTTATAGCAATTAAGGAATAACATAAGCAAAGTGTCTAAAATCATTCAACAGCAGGTTTGATATTAAGTAAAGCAACTTCTACTTAAGCAATCACTTCCATAAGGGATATGAAGAATATGTGTACTTGATATTTAAACAGAATATTAATATAACAGTGTGACATCAATCATTATTTCTCATAGTTCAACCTAAGAAGATATGCTACGCGGTTGATTATGTTTTAAAAACATTATTATGCCCTACGGAAATGAGGTATACCGCTCATACTCCAACCGATCACTACTAAGTCGCATCGGTATCATACATAGGTCATCAAAAGAGCCGGATTCTTATGACCTCATCTTCCTCAGTCAGTGTGAGGATCAACATGCAGGACATCTCGTGTCTCTGCTAAGATAGCTTACCAGGGTATTCTGGCACTTCACTATTAGAGTCATAGTGGCATTCTGTACTCTCTTCGCCATCGAAAGATCTCTTGTTTATCTCTCATCGATGCGGTATTTAAAGATTCCCTCAGGAGATTAGTGATACATCATCCCGACATAAACATATAGTGAAGGGTTGATAGATTAAGGTACATCTACATCAATTCCTACACTAGGATGTAAGGATATTCGCGTCCATAATCCCCCACATACTCAAAAGTATGTGATCCAGGAGTTCCCTTAGGAAAACCTGTTTCACCATCATTTGGCTTCTGACAATGATGGATCTATGATCAGGGCTCTACATGATATGATTATACTTGATTATTAAGGTACATTTCAGCATTCTTTTAACATCAAGGATGTTTCCAAGCATTAACTATTAAAACACTGCTATAAAAGAAGAATAATAAATGTATCAAGTGTAACTCACATCAGTTATCATATGAATATCAATTCTTAACCATTTCATTACTATGACTCAAGAATAGGGATGTTCAAACCTTTAGATTATCATAAGTCACCTAATCAGCATGACCTTGGTGTTACTCATGGCTCTTACAGCCCATTAATCTCATATGTTGCCACTTAAGCTTAGGCAACATGACATATATCACTATTCATAAAGCTTATAACATGCTTTATATGAATATGATATCATAACCCTTACCTGGTTAGGATCACTTCTTTATAAGAACATGCATGGTCAATTCAACTGATAATAATAAACAATTCATTTCCAGATCAGCAATTTATAAAGAAGAAATAACCTTTCAATTCAAGGGTTGTACCATCATGCCTTTGTTAAGACTAGGTTCCTTTATTTAAATCAATTAGGGTTATTCAAGCCCTTTCATTATAATTAGGAATAATGATTCCTCATCTCATACTTCAATAATGAAGATTCATGCTTAAAAGCATAACCTGGAATTTAGGGTTTAATGTACATTTCATCACATTACCCTCAATTAGGGTTTACTATTCACTTCATAGTGAATTGAGCTCATAGCATCATCACATATGAAAATTATCATCATTGATGCCTTCAAATTAGGTTAAGATTCATCAATCATCATAATTACAGTTTGCTTGATCAAGAGATGTTGACTACTTAAACCCTTCAAGGGTACTTTAGTAAGTTCACCATTGACCATAACATGGGTTAACCTACTAATCACTTAACCCCTTAATGTCTTTAGGTATCTTTAGGGTTTAGGTTAAACAACTATTGAACCATCTAAGCCGTTTAATCATTAAGAAATCATGACCTTAAAAGACCCCAAACGGTTTTGAACTTTCAACCTCCAAACAGTTTTGAAACCGTTTGGAAGGGTTGACCGTTTGGTACGTTTGACCTTCAAGACCGCATGGACAAGATCACACTCAAGACCGTTTTCCCTTAAATGGTCTTGAAACTGTTTGATCATGTTGACCGTTTAGACAAGGTTGACTTTGAAACTGTTTGAGCAAATCAGCCTTGAAACCGCATGACCTTAAATGGTTTGAAACCGCATGAGTCCAAACGGTTTTGAAACCGTTTGGTCCCAAATGGTCTTGAGACCGTTTGGCCCCAAACGGTCTTGAGACTGTTTGGTCCAAACATCTCAAAACCGCATGGACCTAAAAAGTGCATCCACACTTGCAATTGATTAGGGTTTTCAATGTTGAACCCTTCAATTGATCATGCCAAGGTTAACCACTAATCAATTGAGCCAATTAGGTTTATCCTTAACCAATTTGACACTCAATTGACCCTCAATTGGTCACCAATTAGAATTAGGACCAATTGGATTAGGGTTTGAAATCGATCAACCTTCAACATTCATCAACATGAGCATAATTGAAGTTGAACCCATCACCCTATTGGGCCATGACCTGACCCCAAACGGTATTGGGATCATTTGGAAATCCTACAAATGGTCTTGAGACCGTTTGCCCAAAGTCTCATCGAAAACCAAGTCAATTTGTTAAGGGTTGAGCCCTAATTAGGACACCAAATCAGCACTTTGATTATTTCAACAACCTATTATGATTGGGCCTTCAATTGATCAAATTCCCTTAACCCTAGACCTCCAAACGGTCTTGGGTGATCACCAAACGGTCTTAAGACTGTTTGGGTGATCCCCAAATGGTTTTGAAACCGTTTGGGCCACTCAACCTAAACTTCAACAAAATTGGTCCATTGAAATCAGCAATGAACCCGATTAGGGTTTAGGTGACTAAAGTGCCTTCAACTTGAGATATTCTTGCAATTAGTTAATGATTCTTTGTAGATGATTAAATCATAGTGTGTCCAGAAGACCCTCAAATGGTAAAAACCTTGTCAAACTTCCCAAACGGTCTTGGAGACTGTTTGAATCTAAACGGTCTTGCAAACCGCATGAAATCAAACGGTTTTGAAACCGTTTGGTTCCAAATGGTCTTGCAAACCGTTTAGACCAAAGGTGGGAGACCGTTTGATAAAGTTACATTGGAAATCACACCCATCATCTTCTACCTTGAGACTAAGGTCTGTTCTTCACAGATTTGCTTGCAAGAATGCAAGGGAGGATAGGGAAAAAGAAGAACAATCAACTATCGCAGAGAAAGAGAGATGCATAACAAATCATAAGGGTTTAGAGTTATAAAACCCACCTTAAAGTCGACTCTAGAGCTCCAAGATTCCAAGCTTTAATGGCATCTTGAGCTCCACAGGTCGTCCAAGGTGTTTTCTTCAAGAATTGGTTGGGAAAGGACGACTAGAAGGAAGAGCTAAGTAAGAAAGACCATCGAACCAACCTTGCAGCATGATTTCCTCCATGAATTTGAGCAAGATGATGATCAAAGCTTACCTAGAACTGGTTGGCCGTTCTCCTCTGCTCCAGAGCTCTTTCCTTAGTCGGTCTAAGCAAGGGGATAAGTGAAGAGAAAGAGGAAACGATCCTTTGTTTGTAAAGGAAGGGTGTTTATATACCTTTAGGGTTATTTCCAAGATAAAAACAACTATTTCTCCTATTCTCAACCAGATCCTCCCATTCCTTTAGGCACGTCCCTTATCCTATGCTTAGGTAAAACTCATCTTAAACCCAAGGTCTAAAGGTAAAGAAACCCATCTTCTTACTAAGTTGCACATATAGAAGGGGCCTTTTTGCATACAACTTGATTATTGTATTTTCAAGAATTATCCTTCTTATCTGATTATTCAATTGAAGTACCCTCTTCATCATTCTTAGTCTAAATGATGCCAAGAGTCATAAAAGATATTCTAGAAGGTGTATTTTACAAGTTGCACCCCACATTTTGGGTAAATTGCACTTTACACCAAAATTAGGGTTTAGAGCACAAGGATTGCTCCACAAGCTGCATCTTGATGCCCAAGCTTGAAGAATCCATCATACTTCATCATATTCATTCTTATGATGTCTCAAAACTAGAGGAACATCCAACATGTACCATTTGCAAGTTAACCCCTCTACTTGGGTAATTTGCACATAGGTCCCTGTATTACAAAACAATATTACAACATTGTTCAAAAAGGACAAAAAAGAAATATATGTTCCTTAGGAGCTTTAATTACATACCAAAAGATAATCACAAGCATCTAAGTACATAATTAATCAAAACACCTAGGGTTAGTTCATAACCCAGGTCAGTGATGTTACAACGTCGATACCATCGATGGGTGTCGATGGTATCGACCCATCCCACAGATCGACTCTCTTGATGCAACGATCGCCATTGATTTCCTCTCGCGGATCGGTGACATGTTGCGTTGATACCATCGACGCAAGTCGATAGTATCGACTCTTCTTAGGTTACATACCCTCGCGAGGCCCGGCCACCACTTTCTGCCTGTCACTGGGTCGATACCATCGACAGGCCTTTCGATGGTATCGACTTCACTTAGAAAATTTTCGTCTGAATATCTCCTGAGATCTCATGAGAATCGACGCCCGTGTCGATACTATCGACCTCATTTTGGCGAGCAACCTGATGGTATGTCGATACTATCGACGAGGCTGCTGATAGTATCGACTCGGTGAGAATTTTGCATCCGCCTAGCTGTGCCTATCTCGATACCATCGACACAAGGGTCGATGGTATCGACCCTGCCTCAGTCTTGCACATTCAACAAATGATCAAGGTATCATCTTTACACTAAAAAAAATCAAATCAAACTAACTTACAAATGTGAAAGAAACTAAACGACAATACCAATGGCTGGGTTGCCTCCCAACAAGCGCCCTTATTTAACGTCTTAGGCTAGATGAAATCAAGCTTCTCATCTTGGAGCTTTGGATAGTGTTCACAAGGGATCATGCGGCAGTTTTAACTCAACTCGATCCTGGCCAATGCCCAATGTAATAGTACCTCTCCCAATGGTAGTGACAACATCAGTTGTTGCTTGAAACGACCTACCCAATATCATCTCACAACTTTTAAGCTGTGGCATGTCCATGACGATGAAATCCATCGGGAAGATAAACATGTCTACTTTGACAAGCACATCCTCGCACACTCCGTATGGCTTCACAATGGACCCATCCACCAACTCAATGGTTGCCGCTGATTTCTTTATTTTCTTCAACCCTAGCTTTTGAAACATGGACAGTGGCATAAGATTAATGCTGGCGCCTGAATCACACTATGCTTGTGGAAAATGTTGACCGCCTATAGAACATGGAATGTAGAAGCCTCCTTTGTCTTTCCTCTTCTGTGGTAAACTCCCATGGATGAGTGAGCTCACCATCTCATTCACCCAACAAACATCTGTGTCTTTGATCCGCTTCTTCTTGTTGATTATTTCCTTGATAAACCTCCTGTATGATGGAATCTGCTCTATCATTTCCACTAACAGAATATTGATATGGAGCTTCCTGAACATCTCCAAGAACTTCCTATAATGTCGATGCTCTTTCTTCGGCCTCGGGTTATCCGAATAAGACACAACTGCCTCATTTAGATGCTTATGAGGTGGCACATATGGGCTTTTCAGGGCAAACTCCCTTAAGCTTGCTTCAATGTCACCCTCTGGCATAGACTCTGGCACATTGTTTTCAACAGTTGTTACTTGTGACAGCTCTTCTCTCTCAGTGACTGTACCTTCACCATGGCGCATGACATTCACCTGCTCTTCTTGCCTAGGTATGGGCACGATGGGCTCTTGACGGGTTTTTCTGAATGGACAATATCCACCTGGTAGTCCATAATGACTGCGAGGATACGATATTTTTGGTATAGCCTCCGTATCAAAAATCATTTTGCTTTTTTCATGGACCTCTACCAGTGGGGGCTCTGCCTCAGTAATCACAAATATGTACTTTACTTGATGATGTACTTGACCAACATATGCATTCCCAGCCTATTTTTGTTGGTTGGCATGCTTCAGGGCCGCCACTTCATTAGAAATTTGGGTCACAATCATCTCTAGTGCCCTCATCTATGCTCCATGGCTTTGCAATGTTTGCCCAAATTCAGTCAAGATCTCACCCTGAGACTGCAGCTGCTTACTAAACATGCTCACCATCTCTTGATTTTGTTGCACCACCTGACTAAGCAACGTGGTGCTTTTATCTTCTGCCGTTGACTGTGGCTTTGCATCTGGATCTTGTAAGAAGTTGTTTGGATCTTTCCACGAGAATTTTCTATCCTTCCTCCAGGCATAATCATTATTTCTATAGCCCTGTTGTTGCATAAATTTGACCTGGGCTTCCTCCTCAGATTCTGTATCCTCTTTGGCAAGCAATTTCTTAGCTAGAAGGTCTAATTTATCATTCAGCTCCTTGATGGCCCTGGACTCACCTGCAACTTTGACTTGTTATGGTGCATCCCTATCGCCCCAAGACTGCTTCTTTGCCATATTTTTCAAGATCTCCCAACACCTTGTGCCTGTGTTGTTCAAGAAAAATCCTGAACTTACAGAGTCTAAGTTACGTCTATCATGCTCGGAAAGAGCAAAATAGAAGATTTTCACCTGCTTCTCTTTGTCCAGCCCATGATGCAGGCACCTTCTCAGCATAATCTGAAAACGCTCCCAGGTCTCTGAATAAGTTTCTCCTGCTTTCTGACTAAAATTATGAATTTTTTTTATCAGATCATTGGTCTTCTCGGGTGGAAAGAACCTTTCAAAGAACACTTCCACCATGTGGTTCCATGATTCCACATATTCATCATCAAGATTGTGCAACCAATCTCGTGCATTTCCTGCCAGAGAGCTCAGAAACTGCTTCAGGTACAGTGTCTCCTATGGAAACCTGTCTATCTTGATCATATTGCAGTTCTCCACGAATTAACTTATGTGAGTTACCAGATCTTCGTTCTTTAACCCATGAAATGCATTTGACTTGACCAAGTTGATTAATGCAAGATCAATCTTATAGGTCAGAATGTTGATTGCCTGCTTCTTGATTGGACCCTTTGAAGCAGATGAGGAAGAAGCTTTGATCTTCTCCCATATTGTCTGCTCTTCGGCCATGTATTCTTATTCTGAGCCGAAATCTATATCTTCCAGTTGGTCTTGATTGTAATCTTCCTCGTTGTCAGGTCCCAGTAGTGGAACCTCTGGTGTAGGATGCGTGTAGTCAGTGTTACACATCCTCACCATGCACAATACCTGCAAAATAATAATTTCAATTCAGTACCGTGCAAGACGATTACACAATTTGAAAAATTAACTTTGAATTTTTGAAATTATTACAAAATAATAAAAATAAAAGGTGGCCTAGAATGGCCGCTTGTAGCACTCGTAGTGCCGACAATTGTCGTGTCCCCGGCAACATCGTCAAAAACTTGACACGCTTTTACCGTGTGTAGAACGCAAGTGTACGCGTCAATGTAGTATAGGCCCTTGTGAGGCCCGAGTCGAACTCAGGGACACTGAATTATTGGTAGACTACTACTAACTGGTTGTGATCAGCTAAACCGATTAAAAGAGTTTGAGAGTTGTTGTAAAAATAAAAGAAAACAAAATAAAATAAAGTAATCGATTAAGTGTTTAGTTTAATCAATTCAGATGGAAATCTTTAGGATTGCGGTTTCACCGCGGGTTTTCATTGTATTAATTTCCATATAATAATTCAGGTTCATCTCTCGATCCGGGTAGTAGCCTGTAATCAGAATTGCCCACTGTCGTGGTACAATTCACTACCTATGTCTAGGTCGGTTCCACCGTCGTAGTAACCTATACCCTAAACTAGGTGCATTAAAATCGACCTCTGGGTTTCCACCATTAACCGTACATCGCCTTGTTCAAGGGATTTTTTAATTAATATGAATTTCATCTCTTTTCAACTGTTAATTCTTCTTTCAAAGAAATTAAGGGCATTAGATTATCATTATGGTGATCAAGAATAACAATATAATTGAGAAAACGAAATCATACCACAGATTTAACAGATAAATGATGAATTACTATGATAAAAATGTCATACAATGCTTCCCCGGGCTACTTCCGGTACTAAAGACAAAGGGGATTAGCCCCGCATGTTCATCTCAGAGGAAAACATGGTAGAGAAAAGGGGAAACATGGAGAAAAACATGAATAAGTAAATAAACCCCTAAACGGAGAAGATCCAAGCGTTCCTCGGCGTGGAATGTGCGCTCTACAGCCTTTCGGCAGTGGAAAACGTCTTCTTCGACTTCCAAAATGGCTGGGGCGTGCTTCTGGGCTCCGTTCTTCTCTCCACACCTTCTCGGGACGTGTGCAGCGGCTAATGACATGATAGATTACTCTTGGCCACCGTCATTAGGTATAATCACCGAGTTAGGTTGCAAAAATATCATAGTCGTCAGATTTAGATCGATCTAAAACAAACTTGCATCTGACGGTGTTGATACCATCGACGCGAGTCGATGGTATCGACCCTGTGCGATATCGACAAGTCTTCTTTTCTTTTCTTCATTGTGCCTGATGCTAACTCGATACCATCGACAAGGGTCGATGGTATCGACTCTCTTAGGCGTCGATTTTTTGTCCTCTTCCGTCGCTGAAGCTTCTGGGGTCGATAGTATCGACTCTATGGTCGATAGTATCGACTATCTTCTCGCCAGCAACCTGATAGTAACTCGATACCATCGACACAAAGGTCGATGGTATTGACTTTATGCTGCTTCTTGCGGCTGGCTGCCTGTAGCTGTGTCGATGGTACCGACAGGCGTTGATAGTATCGACAGCTGCAGATATGCATTTTTCCTGAAATTGCAACACAAAACCACATAAGTCGAAATAAAACATATTATTGTAATCATTTATGCTCAAAATAATAAAATAAGGGAGAATTGATGTTGAGAAGGCTCATAGACCAAAGTAAATGAATTATGCAATATTAACCACCAAAATGACCAATAAATGCATAAAACACAAGTAAAACAAGTCTATAAATGTGACTCAAAATCATCGCATCATTGGGCTTAGAGCACACTTAAGGGGATTAGATATATGTTCCAAATTAAATAAAAATAATACATAGTAGGTGGATTCTAATTTTGGACCATCACAGTAGACCTAGGTCAAGGGGTCAAACCTTAGTCAAGGGTTGTGGACAAGGTGCCAAATTAAATTCAACATAAAACAAAGTAGGTGGACTAGGGAAATATGCCCCTATTTATGATCACATAAAATATTCAGTACACGATAGTAATGCACATCAGGCTCTGTTGGACAGAAAATAGTCAACCAACCATTGATGAGGGTAAATCATTCAGATTTATTCCGAATTATGTGGTATGTGGGTTTTAGTGGTTACATAGTAGACCTATTAAACTGATTGCTACTGAATGAAGCTCAAGCAAGAATTCAGACCTCCTTCTAGGGCTCAGGACCATTAAACTGAACAATAATAGGAACTGTGGTCAATCAGTATAGTTGATCAGGCCATGTTTATGAGCATAGAGAATGTACACTACACAATAATAGGTTCCAAATTAAATAAAAATAATACATAATAGGTTGATTCCAAATTTAGACCATCATAGTAGACCTAGGTCAATGGGTCAGACCTTAGTCAACGGTTGTGGACAAGGTGTCAAATTAAATTCAACATAAAACAAAGTAGGTGGACTAGGGAAATATGCCCCTATTTATAAACACATAAAATATTTAGTACACAACAGTAATGCACATCAGGCTCTATTGGACACAAAATATTCAACCAACCATTGAGGGTAAATCATTCAGATTTATTCTGAATTATGTGGTATGTAGGTTTTAGTGGTTAAATAGTGGACCTATTAAATAGATTGCTACTGAATGAAGCTTAGCATGAATTTATACCTCATTCTAGGGCTCAGGGCACATTAAACTAAACAATAATAGGCATTGTGGTCAATCAGTACAGTTGATTGGGCTATGTTTATGAGCATAGAGAATGTACACTACACAATAATAGGTTCCAAATTAAATAAAAATAATACATAATAGGTGGATTCCAATTTTGGACCATCATAGTAGACCTAGGTCAAGGGGTCATACCTCAGTCAAGGGTTGTGGACAAGGTGCCAAATTAAATTCAACATAAAACAAAGTAGGTGGACTAGGGAAATATGCCCCTATTTATGAACACATAAAATATTCAGTACACAATAGTAATGCACATCAGGCTCTGTTGGACAGAAAATAGTCAACCAACCATTGAGGGAAAATCATTCAGATTTATTTTGAATTATGTGGTATGAGGGTTTAATGGTTAAATAGTAGACCTTAAATAATGACATATTAATTTGATTGCTACTCAATGAAGCTCAACCACAAATTATGAGCTCATTCTAGGGATCAAAGCACATTAAATTGAACAAATATACATAATTTGGTCAATCATTATAGATGAACATGCTATGTTTATGAGCAGAGAAAATATACACTACACAATAATAGATTCCAACTTAAATAAACATAATACATAATAGGTGGAGTCGAATTTTGGTCCAACCTAATAGACCTAGTTCAAGGGGTCAGACTTCATTCAAGGGATCAAACAAGGTTCCAACTTAAATAAAAATAATACATAAAAGGTGGACTAGGTAAATATTAACATGTTTATGAACACATAAACTATTCAGTACATAATCGTAATGCTAAACAGGCTATGTTGGACATGAAATTCAACCAATCTTAGGGTATATCATTTTAATTTATTTGGTATGATGGTATAATGGTTAAATAATGATATATTAATTTGATTACTAATCAATGAAGCTCAACCACGAAATCAGATCACATTAAACTGAACAAATATACATATTTCGGTCAATCATTATAGTTGAACATGCAATGTTAACGAGCAAAGAAAATATACACTACACAATAATAGGTTCCAACTTAAATAAACATAATACATAATAGGCGGAGTCAAATTTTGGTCCAACATAATAGACCTAGTTTAAGGGGTCAGATCTCATTCAAGGGATCAAACAAGGTTCCAACTTAAATAAACATAATGCATAATAGGTGGACTAGGTAAATATTTACCTATTTATGAACACAGAAAATATTCAATACACAATTGTAATTCTGAACAGGCTATGTTGGACATGAAATTCAACCAATCATTCAGGGTAAATCATTTTAATTTATTTGGTATGATGGTACATTAGTTAAATAATGACATATTAATTTGATTTCTACTCAATGAAGCTCAACTACGCATTCAGACCACATGCAAGGGATCATAGCACATTAAAGTGAACAAATATACATATTTTGGTAAATCATTAGGCATGATTGTAGATGAGTTAAAGAATGACATATTCATTTATTTGGTAATCAATGAAGCTCAACAGAGCATTCATACCTCATTCAAGGGATCAGAATAAGATCAAGTGAACAAATGTACATATTTGGGTCCATCACAGATAATTAATCATGACCTAATCATTCATTACATATTAAAACTTGTCCTGTTATGAAATACTTGAGACACAAGGTTCCAACTTAAATGAACACAATACACAATAGGTGTAGTATTTATATATAATGACCTATTTATTAACAGATAGAAATATTCACTACACAATCGTAATGCAAAACAAGCTTTGTTGGACATGAAATTCAACCAAGCTTTCAAGGTAAATATTAACATATTTATTTTTTTGGTACTGAATTAAGCTGACGAAGCATTCAGACCACATTCAAGGGATCACTTCCCATTCAACTGAACAAATGTATATATTTGGGTCCATCACAGTGAATTAATCATGACCTAATCATTCATTACATATTAAAACATGTTCTGTTATGAAATACTTGACACATAAGATTCCAACTTAAATAAACATAATACACAATAGGTGGAGTAGTTATATATAATGACCTATTTATTAACAGACAAAAATATTTACTACACAATTGTAATGCAAAACAAGCTTTGTTGGACATGAAATTCAACCAAGCATTCAAGGTAAATCATTCTGATTTATTTGGAATGAAGGTAGATGAGTTAAATAGTGACATTTATTTTTTTGGTAAGGAATGAATCTAAACGAAGCATTCAGAACCCATTCAAGGGATCATACCATATAATATTAGGTTTTTATCAAACATATCATACATCCCTAGAACCAATCACATTTATATGAGGTTACACATCAATATCGTTCGTTATAGAAAAAATGACATCAGTATCAAGCATTCAACATGGCTATGCTTATAGAAAAAATTACAAAAAACATTTTTGTATTGCTCAGAAGATATACCTAGTAAGTTAAAATCTAGGTAGAAGAGGGGATCACGAGAAGTCACAGTGGAAGGGTCGATACATACATGAAGACAAGGTAAATGGAATACATATTATCCTATTGAAAGAAACTCTCGATACATACATGAAGCTGCTACTACACCCGCCTACTGAAATAAAAGGATGGGTGGCTAACACATACCTCTCAAGTAGTTGGGTGACTTTTGAATACAGGGGCTCGACAATGGTGACTTCAGAGAAGACTTGGTGGAGGATGCACAGTTGAATAGGCAGGATATCGGCAAACACGCATAGCACAATGTAGTAGTTGTGACAGGCGTTGACCTCGCTAGGGTTAAGTCAATGCCTTGCATAGAGTGAAAAGGGGGAGTCAAGGGGCTTTACTGGGAGATGACAAGTCAGGATGCCTAACCTTGATTCTCTCTGTATAGCTTGGTGTTGTAGTTCGGTGATGCCAGACGAACCAAGACACCCCCAAAATGAATCTGTCACCTTGATTGACCATATGTTCACCCTACGACCCTGTCCTGCCATTGATTCAGTGATGTGGTGACAACTTTAACTCACAGAGGCAATAGTAGATGGGAGGACGTCGAGGTCTAATGCCTGTGTCATGAGAGAAGAAGAGGGAGAAGGGAAGGGGGTGTTGGGAGGCAGACGAGGGGGGGTGTCGGGGGTCGGGCAAGGTGAAAATGGGGGTACTTGCTTTCTGAGTGGAAATTGGGTTACGAACTAGAATCTCGACTGTCGTGGGACTGTCTTGGGTCGGTTTTTGGGGTTCCATAATCCTAAAATGGGGCCAAAACTGGTTTACCAACCAAACTGAACCCAGTCCCAATCGGTCGCCTGTTTGGAGGGGTTAGTACTAGGCGACAAGCCTAAATCAAGTTTCAGTCTTGTGCCAAACACAGGCTAAAGGTTCACAACAAGAGAAAGATATCACCATAATATAATAGCCATTCCAAGAAGGAGAAGCAATGATATTGCCATACTCATCATTAGGGTTAGGGTTTCACATCCATATGCAATTAGGGTTTTGAAGTCACAACCAACCACCCAACCCCAGGTACACCACCTCCCAATATATTAGAGTGCATTAGGGTTAAGGAACATCATTAGAGTTGATTATACATTATTCCAAATAATACTATACATGGATTATGTATCACTCATATACGATGTTGACATGTGTCAAAGCATAACCCCTCAACCACCATCAAACCACCCATTAGTCCTAGCTCTTGACTACAAAAGCAAATAGGTAGCGACCACTCATCCCACAACATGTCGTTCCCATGACATCCCTCAAGCTTAACCTCCTTCATGTCTCGACCCATCTAGGGTTAGGGTCTCAACCATGCACATGGTTGCCACGACTTCAAGAAACATGGCTATTCCGACCTCAAATCATGGAAGCATGTCGTGATCTAAGGTCACATGTCATAACCTCTCTTAAGGGGTGTCCCATGACTAAACTAAAGTAAGGTCTAGTCTCAAAACTAGGGAAACCACCTCACCAAATAGGGGGCAACATGACCATCAATCCTCAAGTGTCGCGACCTCCATCAACACTAGGTAAAACATATGAAAGGGAAGAATCTTTCTCAAAATTAAGTATGGTTGTGATCAACATGGGGTACGTGTCTCGATCACCCTAAAGGAAGATGTGAGGGCCTCAAAATAGAAACAAGACTAAGGGAAAACCATGATCATCACAAAGGAAAAGCCCATGCCAAACGATCACCATAAACCCTAAGTCATTTATCATGGTACCACATGGGAGGATATCATCTAAGAGAGAGGAAACCATGAGTAAGGTACCCAAAATAGAACCTAATCTTCCTTTAACATCTAGGTACATGAATATCATGCATGTGAGCAAAACGAAGGTTAAAAGGATAGAGGAACATCATCATAACACCACAATCATCAAACTCAGATATATGAAATTAGGGTTTCAGATTTCATCCAAACTAAACAAGATAATCACCACTAAGAAAGTTCTTGAGATTAACATCATAATATATCATGTTAGGGGAACATTTTTAAAGAGAGAATACAACATTTTGCCTTTATAAAAAGTGCATTAATAGAGGGGGAAAAGAGTTATATAACCCGCCTTAACATGATCACCACCTAGAGCTCCAAACTCCAAGATCAAGAGCTCCAAGCACACGATCCAAGGGTTGAAGAAGCTTCACCAAAAGCTCCACACTCAGCTACAAGAGCACCTCAAGAACAAGAAGACACTGATTCAGCCCTATTTTAGGGCTTAATCTTGTGTCTTTTTGCTCTTCAATCACATCTATACCTGTTAGATTGCATGTCATTCCCCCTAATATGCTTATTTGTATAAAATGCACTTATGGACATTATTTGCATGTTTTTTAGGCATTTGGACCACGCTTGATGGAAGAGAGAGAGAGAAGGGGCGATCCTAGGGTTCCTCTACACTTGGAGAGACCTAAAGTGAATTCCGATGCTCCCTCGACCTACCCCTAGTGGCCAAAGATCAATTGAAGCAAAGATGTCCAAGAAAAGTCAAAGACCCAAGTCAAAGTGCTGCCTTAGGACCCAGAACGACCATGGTACCACAAAACGGTCGTGCTAGGTCACTTAGAAATCGATAGGTTCAACCTCCAAATCAAGTAGAAGGCACCACGACCGTGTAGAACAAAACGGCCGTGCAATGGGTTGATACCACGGCCGTGCTCCACAGAACGGCCGTGGCACAGCAGAGTAAAATGGCTGTGCAGCAGCACCACGGCCACCTCCACCCAGCCCACCATGGCCGTGGCATACCACCTCCACCACGACCGTGGTGACACACCACGACCGTGGCCGTTTTGACAAAAACCCTATAACTTTGCAATTTTTATTCCCACGACCATGCCATCCACCACGGTCGTGGCCTACCCTACCCACCACGGCCGTGGTACCCCACCATGGCCGTGCTACTCATAAAATCCAACCACTTTTTCACTATTTTCCCCATTTTTCCCATAACTTAACCCTAGACCCCCTAGACTCCTATATATATACCTAGGTGGCGGCTGGGGCACGAGGCCAGCTACCTTCTACCCCTTCCTAGCTCCCCAAATCGCCACCCACTGCATTCCACTCCATATCCACCTCAAATCCACTCCATTTCACCATTTCCACCACATAACCCCCCATATCTAAGCCTTCCATCCACTTCCCTCCATCATTCCACACCATTTCATCCAAGGAGAAGAAGGAGGACATCCCTACAGCTGCTCGGGAGGACTTCTTCATCTATACTGAGCTCCATGGCTTCTTCTACCTCTTTCTCCTCTCTTTTTGTATTTTGCTTTGTTATGAGTAGCTAGGCCCCTTGGGTGGGCTGTTTGGGGGAAAATATGTTACTTTGATACCATGTTGGGGGGAAATGACATGTAAACTTTGTAATTTCATTTGTTAATGATTATATTCTATTTCTATCTCATTCTCCATGGATTACTTGTTGGTTTGTGTGTGAGATCACTTAGGAATTTAGGCAAATTGCTTATATGTGTGAATTTTGGGATTTGCCCCTAGGTCAAATTCTTGGATCCCTAGGTTTCCTCCGATCTTCCTACATCCTAATCAATCTCCATAAACCTAAGTGAGAGATCTAAGTAGCTAGATTAGGTAATTTTAGTGCAATTAGCATGGAGCCTTCTCAAGGCTAGAATGTGGGGCAATTGGGGTTCAAAACCCTAATCTCACCTCCCCATTACTACCCTCGGCCCATAATTTCCCTAGGAATGCCTAATCTAGAAACCTAGACTTGATTAGACTCTAATTGATTTGAACCTAATCCCTAACCCAATTGAGCCTCGTAAGGGTAGTACGGGGTGTTTGGGACTAGTTCCCCTATGCACAACCTAGCATATCCATGGCCAGTTAGTAGCTTAGGTCAATTCATTAGACTCTAACTTGTTGTTTGGTTTGGATAATCTAAATGGAATCATAATGTTCATATGTCACCCCCCAACGTAAGTGATAAGTTCATACCCCTAAACAGCCCACACTTCTCTTTACTGCTTGCAACCCTAGTTTTGTGCTTGCTTAGCTTAATTAGTTCTTTTCTTGCTTAGTTAGCTTCTTTCCTTGCTCTTGTCTTATTCATGTTAGTTTAGTTCTTTATTTGCACTTCTGCTCTTCTTTCCTGTCTTAATGTAAATTACCTTTTCATACCTAGCTTAGTCCTTTCTTTCCTGCTTAGTCTTAATCTAGTCTAGGGTTAACATAGATTTCATTCCTGCCTTTAACTACTTTCTTGTTCATCCTTAGTTAACAATCAAATCAACCTTTAAACCCTTAACCCTAGTCTCCGCAGTAGGAACCCAGCCAAACTAACCTAGCTCTAGTGCCCCCTCTTTTCCCTGTGGATCGACCCTATACTTTCCACCTTCCTATACTACGACACGACCCCGTGCGCTTGCGGGTGTAGTTGTTTTAGTAGACGTAGGTGTGTTAGTTTAGGTCTTATAAATTTTGAAAGCAAACCCCCATCCACCGTGCATTCCGACCTCATGGGGCGCATCTATTCAATCGAGTAGTGTGTTAGCACCACTAGCAGAAACGCACCAAGCTTTCTGGCGTCGTTGTTGGGGATTAGAGGCGCTTGGCCTAGCTAGTTAGTTTTTCTTTGACTTTTCCTATTGCCCTCATCATTGCTATTCTTTATTCATTACTCTTTGCATTCTTTGTGTATATTGGTTTTCTAACTTGCTTTCTTTTGTTTGGTTATGCCTTGTGCATGTGACAAGCCACTCAGAGAAGACATGATGGAAGACCAAAATGCACCTCACAAGCCGCTTCGAGACTACTTCATGCCTAGCAACTACAAATTGCCAATTGCTAGCAGGGTTGATCAAATGCCAGGGGAGCAATTCTCTATTCCTCTAGGTCTTCTTGGGCTCCCGCCCATCTTCTACGGCTCAGAGAGTGAGAACCCCTACAAGCACTTGTACTCCTTTCTTCAAGTCTGCCCCACCTTCAGGACGCCGACAGCTAGTGATGATACAATTCGGTTGACCTTGTTCTCCTTCTCCCTAAAAGATAGAGCTAAAGACTTGTATGACTCAAGAAAGGACATCATGAGTTGGGAAACAATGAAGAATGCTTTTTTGAGACAGTTCTACTCTATTGCAAGGTTGACACAAATGCGGCGTGCCGTGACAAGTTTTAGTCAAATGGGGGATGAGCAGTTTCATAATGCATGGGAGAGATTCAAGAAGCTATTGAGAGAGTGTCCTCACCATGAGATCCCCTTGTGGCAGCTAGTTCAATCATTCTACTCTGGTTTGTCTCTAAAGGACCAAGACACAGTGGACTCTTCTTGTGGAGGAGTTTTCATGGCTAGGCCACCTGAGGAGATATGGCCTTTGTTTGAGCATTTGGCTGAAGGATCAAGAATTCAAGCTTCTAGCATGATGAATGAAAGGGGGTATGCCTTTGGTGCGACACCTCCTACTCATGATGACTCAAGCCCGCAAGTGATGAAGATTCTTGGTGACATGGTGAACTTCATGAAGAACCAGGTGACAAATGCTCCTTGCCTCCCGGTCAATTCTATTGAGTTCTATGGGGAAGAAAAGAAGACACCTCACTCCTATAGCTACCAGGAACCAAAAAGTCCCACATACAGCTCAAGGTTTGAGGAAGAGGTTCTTTCTAGATTGAGAGTGTTTGATGATGTTCAAAGGGATGTTGCAAGGGTAGAAGAGAGAATAGAGCAACTATCTTCTATAATTGCTCTCCAAGAGGAAAAATTGTCTTCAAGACCCATCGTGAGCCACCATGAAGCAAGTGGACCCATACCATCTTCACAAGTTTTCTACAGTTCACCCCCCATGCAAGTGCATCCCATTCACTCCTTCCAAGGCTATCCACAGCCTTACACTCCTCCACCACCTTCACCACCTCAATTTTCCCAAAACTTCACCTTCCAACCCCAATTCTCTCATCCCCCTCAATTCCCTTCTCCACCTCAATTTCAACCCCAAGTATCACCTCCACCTCCTCTACAGCCACAACATGCTCCCCCTCTCCACCATGAGCAAGGTAGTGCCGTGACAGTTCTAAGGAGTGGAAAAACTCTTGAGCAGCTCGCAAGTCAAAGAAAGGTTGATAAAACAAAGCAAAGGTAGCCAAGTGGTGATACTGTGATTGATATTGCTGAAGATGATGTTGTGATACCGCATGTTGAGTTTGGGATTCCATGTGATCCACCACATATCCCTTTTGCAGGTCCTACCATCCCTAGTGTTCCGCCTCATGTTCATTTAAGTGCGGAAAAAACTAAGCACTAGATGAGCCACCGGAATTGAAAAGGAGGCAAAAGCATAATGTTGATATTCTTGAGGTGTTTCGCCAAGTAAAGGTGAACATTCCACTATTGGATGCTATCAAGCAAATCCCATCATATGCCAAGTTCCTCAAGAACCTATGCACTGTGAAAAGAAGGTCAATGGGGAGGATCCCAAAGAATGTGAGATTGACTGAACAAGTGAGCTCCATCATACAACACTCACTTCCCGTGAAGAGACAAGACCCAGGAGCCCCACTCATACCTAGTTACATAGGGGGACATCACATAGACAGGTCCTTACTTGATTTGGGATCTAGTGTGAATTTGATGCCATATCATGTCTATGTTGAGCTGGGTTTAGGCAAGTTGAAGCCAACACATTGCACTCTCCAGTTGGTGGATAGATCCATAAAACTGCCTAGAGGTAGAGTGGATGATGTCTTGGTGATGATAGACAAGGAAAAAGGCGCGGTGTTCCTGGTGGATTTCATTGTACTTGATATGGAGCCAGAGGATAGGAAGATTCCCATCATCTTGGGGAGGTCGTTCTTATCTACAGCTGATGCTGACATTCATGTGCGCAGTGGCACCATAACCGTCTCATTCATGGACATGAAGATCAACATCAACATGTACAAGACCCCGACCCGATGAGTCCGAGATAGGGATATTGGACATGGTCACTTCACAAGTCCAAATGGGCATTTGAGAGAAGGAAATCAAGGTGAAGAAGTTAATGATGATTATTGTTATCAAAGGGATGAGGAAAACAGATTGAGTGCAAAGGAAGGATGCATGTTTTGCAAGAACGGACACATGAGAATGCCAAACGGATGAATTTTGAAGAATCCCCAAGAAGCCTAGTTGAAGGCAAGAAACTCAGCGCTTATGGGAGGAAACCCACCTAGGTTTGGGAATTTTTGACCCAATCTACATTTTTTTGACACTTTTGCTTTGTTTTTACTTTTTTCCAAGAAAGCACACACACACACACACACTCGTATTTGATAGTTTTTGTATAGTTTTTATATGTGCATGTGAGAACAGAGTGAAATGAAGAAGAATAGATGAAATTTTGACAAAGAATCAATAGAATTTCAGCTTGAGATCAATCTTTGATGTTTGAACAAGATTCGAGTATCCTACTACTGTTACAGTGCCCAACACGGTCGTGGTACATCAACACGACTGTGGTGGTGCACTCACATTCAACAAGGAAATGATCAGAAATTTGAGAAAAAATCAACTATGTTTTGAACCAGGGCAGCACGACCGTGCAAGATAGCACGACTGTGGTACATGAAGCCACCATGACTGTGCCACGCAGCACGACCGTGCAGTAGCCCGATTCCAGCAACTTAAACTCAAATTTTGCAAAATTTATTTTCACTTGCTCATTTCTCCGAAGAATAGAACGGCTGTGCTCCGTGCCCTAGCGCCCGTGCAGCACGCCACCCGCTACCATTTCCACCCACGAATCCTCACCAGATCACTCCCAAATCATTCCCAATCACCCCCCTACCATTTCCACTACCTTAATCTCCTAATCCCACCCATTTCCATCCACAAACACACCACTTTCTCTCCATTCCGCCCCAACAACCCCGTTCTTCGGAGAAATCTGAAATTTTCTAATTCCACTTCATCTTTCGAGCAAGAATGAAGAAGTTTGCAAGGAAGGTGGTAGAGAAGACTAGGGGTGTCATCCCCTACCAAAGGAAGCCAAGGAACAACCACCCCCAGTTGACGGAGGCGGAATTGGATGCCACTGTGGATGCTATTGCTGAAGAAGCCACCGTACAGCCACAGCGGGGGCACCATCTTCGTCACAGCCACCGCCGTTTGCCTCTCGACACTCCGTCTCATTTGAGAGACCTTCCGCCTCAGCCGCACGGCCGTCCGTCTCCTCCGCAGAACCGCCACAGCCTGAGACACAACCACGACTACGACCACGTCGATGGCTCGTGCTAGATGATGAAGATGATATTGATATGCCTGAGGTTGAGCAGCAACCAAGCCCGCCACAACGCCCATTTTCACAGCCAGAGGTTACTACAGGCAGGGCAAAGGAGCCCAAGCACCCTGGGTGCCTGACACGCAGAGTGTTAGCTACTCGATACACATGCAAAGCGTCAATGGAGGCAATGGGGTTCTTTGTCTGTTTTCAAGAATTGATGAAAAATTGGGGCTTTTGAAATATTGACACTATAGCAGGAGTCATACATTGAGTTAACACAGCAGTTCTTCGCCACGCTAGAGAAAGCAACAAATGATGGCGAGAATGCAATTAAGGTAACGATTGGGGATAAGAGGTGGAAAATAACCTCAGAGATGCTAAATTAGATTTTTGCCCCAAGTGGAGAGATGGCTGCCCTTCTAGATGGAGGAAGGACAGAAAATGACTCTAGTTCCACATATCCAACCATGTGGAAGTGCTTCACTGGACAAAGTACATTTGTAGCAGCGAAATCAAAGACAAGTGGTATTCACATCCCATTTCTCCACTATGTTCAGAAGGTGTTGGCAAACACCATCTTTGGCAGGTACGAAAATCAAGGCAGCTGCACCAACAAAGATCTTTTTGTGCTTGGTTGGATAGCAAAGGAGAGACATGTGATCCTAGGGGCGTTATTGATTGATCACATGAGGACAATCCCGTCAAAGAGAACAAATCCATTTGTAATGGGAGGGATTGTAACATCTACTGGCACTGCCTTGGGGCATGACATGATAGGATATACAAAGGCAGAGGGTGGCAAGTTGGTTGATTTGCACTACCTGGCTCGCTCATCCATGATTATGGTTATGGATCAGAAGATCATTTAACAAACCAACCCAGCTTACCCAGGAGTCACATTGGAGCTGCCTTACCATACTCCTCCCCTCATGGCACAATTTGGACCAACGCCATATTTTCTGGAAAAGTTGAGGAGGTATGAGGAGGAGAACCCCAAAGGAGAGGAAATCCCTGAGGTGAGGTTTGTAGGGAGTCCAGGAGAGCCTTCACAGGCGGCAGAGAAGAGGTGGACGACAAAGGAGAGAGCGGCAAGATGGGTGAGGCAGAGATAAGAAAGAATGGGAGCGTCAGATCCACAACAGCCTTCAATGAATGCATATGATATGGGTACCATCCATGCACACCCGGAGGGCATTCAGGCGATGCAGGACAGAATTCTATGGGCACAGGAGGGCTTTCAGAGGACACAGGATGCCATGTAGTTGGACCACCAGCATATGCATTACCAGGTCAACCACCTTTATCAGTTTCACAATGCCCAGGCCCAGAGGAACCCACAGTGGGGTGAATACTGGTGGAGTTCTTTATCAGCTTTTCAGGACAGCTATCCGCCTCCACAGTCAGACTACTGAGGCGCCTACTCCAGGCAGGGAGGAGCACGTCCACCACCTCCGCAGTGATCATCTACCCTATCACCCTAGACTTTAGTGTCATGCTGAGGACAACATGGTTCAAAAGTTTGGGGTGGTAGGGCGGTATGCCCTTATTCTTCTTTCACTCATTTTTGCATCTCATCTACTATTTTACTTTTTGTTTGTTGTTTTCATTTCTTTTGCTTGTCCTGCTATCTAGTCTAGAATTTTACTACTTTGCATACCTGCATTCCATGTAGTTTACCTTATTGTCAGTTTTTGCGTAATTTTCAAAAATTTTGCTCTTTTGCCATGCATTGCATACCATGTAGATTTTTGGTAATTTTTGCATGTTTTAGTTAGGATTTGCTTATTTACTACTTTAAGTTCAATAATATATGTTTATATGTGATGGGAGGCAACTTGGCACCATTTTGGCCAATTTTGCCCAAATTTGGAACTTCTTGTCTAAAAATTGTGTTTTGATCCAATCTCTACTGTTTTGAATTAAAATGTTGACCTTTGACAAATGCAAGTGAATCAGCATTGTTTGTTGCTAAGTGGTATCAATGTTTGACTTTTTACATGTGCATCACCTCTCTTAGGATTGTGATTGAATTGGTTGAATTGTGAAACTGAGCAAGCTTTGAATGCTTAGTGTTTGTGGAATTACTTGTTTGATATATCAATTTCATTTTGTTCATCCATGTGGTGTGATATCTTGGATGAAGTGTTGGATTAATTCTCATGCAGGATGTCTTATGTGGAAAATCATACCAATGACCCCTCTTTGACCCGACTATTCTTCCACCATCTTCATACCCCTCCGCCTCATAAAAAGATGCCCTAGTGCACATAATCAGCCTTGGCCACCTCCAAAAGTTTGGGGTGGCCATATCTTTATCTCCCCGCTTCACTCTATCCACCATATGCCCTATCTACACCAAGGGCAAGAAAAAGAAAAGAAAAGAAAAATAAAAGCAAAATAAAATAAAAGGATGCTCCTGTTTAAGAGCATTCAAATAAAGAAAAGATGAGTGTGTAAAAACACTCCAAAAATCTTACCGCAACCCTTTCTTCCACTTTCATACCCATTGAGCTAGTAAACACCAAACTTACCTCATTTTACCCTTTTCCGCAGCCACGTGGGTCATTTGGTTTGATTTGAGATATAAGATTGAATGCATGAATGTGAAACAACACTCCTAGTCATTCTTGATTAACGCCACCATGAAACGGTTTACCCAGAACTTAATGGAAGAAATATGGATAACTTGTGTATTATATGCGCTATATTTGAAGTTCATATGCTTTGTTCTCTTTTCATTATTGGATTGTGAAATAAGGAGAGGAGAGAGGTGAAATGCATGTACTTAGTCATCTTTGATCCCATTCAGCAACAATCGTCTTTTATATTGCATTTGTCATTTCTTTTTGTGAAAGTTTGTAGAGAGATTGAGTTGGAGCATACTTGAGGACAAGTATGTTTCAAGTTTGGGGTGGTGATTCATCCCTATTTTAGGGCTTAATCTTGTGTCTTTTTGCTCTTCAATCACATCTATACCTATTAGATTGCATGTCATTCCCCCTAATATGCTTATTTGTATAAAATGCACTTATGGACATTATTTGCATGTTTTTCAGGAATTTGGACCACGCTTGATGGAAGAGAGAGAGAAGGGGAGATCCTAGGGTTCCTCTACACTTGGAGAGACCCAAAGTGAATTCTGATGCTCCCTCGACCTACCCCTAGTGGCCAAAGATCAATTGAAGCAAAGATGTCCAAGAAAAGTCAAAGACCCAAGTCAAAGTGCTGCCCCAGGACCCAGCACGGCTGTGGTACCACAAAACGACCGTGCTAGGTCACTTAGAAATCGACATGTTCAACCTCCAAATCAAGCAGAAGGCAACACGGTCGTGCAGAACAAAATGACCGTGCAATGGGTTGATACCACGGTCGTGCTCCACAAAATAGCCATGGCACATCAGAGCAAAACGGATATGCAGCAGCACCAGGACCACCTCCACCAAGCCCACCACGGCCGTGCCATACACCACGGCTGTGGCACACCACCTCCACCACGGCCGTGGTGACACACCATGACTGTGGCTGTTTTGACAAAAACTCTGTAACTTTGCAATTTTTATTCCCACGATCGTGCCCATCCACCACGGTCGTGGCCTACCCTACCCACCACGGCCGCGGTACCCCACCACGGCTGTGCTACTCACAAAATCCAGCCACTTTTTCACTACTTTCCCCATTTTGCCCCTAACATAACCCTAGACCCCCTAGACTCCTATATATACCTAGGTGGCAGCTGGGGCACGAGGCCAGCTACCTTCTACCCCTTCCTAGCTCCACAAATCGCCACCCACTCCATTCCACTCCATATCCACCTCAAATCCACTCCATTTCACCATTTCCACCACATAACCCCCCATATCTAAGCCTTCCATCCACTTCCCTCCATCATTCCACACCATTTCATCCAAGGAGAAGAAGGAGGACGTCCCTACAGCTGTTGGAGAGGAGGACTTCTTCATCTACACCGGGCTCCATGGCTTCTTCTACCTCTTTCTCCTCTCTTTTTGTATTTTGCTTTGTTATGAGTAGCTAGGCCCATTGGGTGGGCTGTTTGGGGGGAAAATATGTTACTTTGATACCATGTTGGGTGAAAATGACATGTAAACTTTGTAATTTCATTTTTTAATGATTATATTCTATTTCTATCTCATTCTCCATGGATTACTTGTTGGTTTGTGTGTGAAATCACTTAGGAATTTAGGCAAATTGCTTATATGTGTGAATTTTGGGATTTGCCCCTAGGTCCAATTCTTGGATCCCTAGGTTGCCTCCCATCTTCCTACATCCTAATCAATCTCCCTAAACCTAAGTGAGAGATCTAAGTAGCTAGATTAGGTAATTCTAGTGCAATTAGCATGGAGCCTTCTCAAGGCTAGAATGTGGGGGAATTGGGGTCCAAAACCCTAATCTCACCTCCCCATTACTACCCTCGGCCCCTAATTGCCCTAAGAATGCCTAATCTAGAAACCTAGACTTGATTAGACTCTAATTGATTTGAACCTAATCCCTAACCCAATTGAGCCTCGTAAGGGTTGTAGGGGGTGTTAGGGACTAGTTCCCCTATACACAACCTAGCATATCCATGGCCAGTTAGTAGCTTAGGTCAATTCATTAGACTCTAACTTGTTGTTTGGTTTGGATAATCTAAATGGAATCATAATGTTCATATGTCACCCCCCAACGTAAGTGATAAGTTCATACCCCTAAACAGCCCACACTTCTCTTTACTGCTTGCAACCCTAGTTTTGTGCTTGCTTAGCTTAATTAGTTCTTTTCTTGCTTAGTTAGCTTCTTTCCTTGCTCTTGTCTTATTCATGTTAGTTTAGTTATTTATTTGCACTTCTGCTCTTCTTTCCTATCTTAGTGTAAATTGCCTTTTCATACCTAGCTTAGTCCTTTCTTTCCTGCTTAGTCTTAATCTAGTCTAGGGTTAACATAGATTTCATTCCTGCCTTTAACTGCTTTCTTATTCATCCTTAGTTAACAATCAAATCAACCTTTAAACCCTTAACCCTAGTCTCCGCAGTAGGAACCCAGCCAAACTAACCTAGGTCTAGTGCCCCCTCTTTTCCCTGTGGATCGACCCTATACTTGCCACCTTCCTATACTGCGACACGACCCCGTGCGCTTGCGGGTGTAGTTGTTTTAGTAGACGTAGGAGTGTTAGTTTAGGTCTTATAAATTTTGAAAGCAAACCCCATCCACCGTGCATTCCGACCTCGTGGGGCGCATCTATTCAATCAAGTAGTGTGTTAGCACCACTAGCGAAAACGCACCAGACATCAATATCCAAGATAGCCCAAGGAAAGAAGCAAAGAAGCTCTTGGCTGAACCAAAGAAGAATGGAAGGAAGAGAAAAAAAATCCTCTTCACAGTTGGGTCTACCTTGTCAGGACATGGTCTATGAGCCTTGTGATGAGAATTTTCTTTCCTAAATGACCACCATGGAAGAACCGTGGTCTAGGGCCAAGAAAATATAAGAATATGAAGGTAGGAGATTAAAAGAAACATCAATTTATAAGACCAACACTTACCAATGATGGAAGATGAGCTCAAATCACCACCACCACCACATATAAGAGGAGATAGATCCCCCAAGCTCCAAGGATGAACCTCCTTGCTCCACCAAGCACCAAGAACAAGAAAAGAAGGAGGGAGAAGATAGATGGCCGAAAAGGTATGTAAAAAAAGGAAGTTAAGGGGTTATATAGATGAAGGATGAAAGAGGGAGAGCAAAGAGTGAGTTGTCAACACACTAAGGGACCCAAAGGACATTTGTCCTCGCAAAAGACCTACATTCACCCACATGTAACCACTTAAACATGACATGCATGACATGGAGATACACTCTAGGTAGTGTCTCGACCACCATATCATCCACCATTGTCACTGTCACAGCCATCCTAGGGTTCATCTCCCATGGTTGTGACACCACTATATAGGTCGAGACAAGGTACCACCATCGACCCTAGATCGAGACAACACATGCTAGGTCATCCATCTCAACCCAAAACCACGCTAGACTATCTAGGTCATGACCCTACACTCTAGAAGGGGTGTCTTGACTACGACACCCTCCAAAACAAACCTAGGTCGTGACCGATGGTCGAGACAACCCAACATACTTCATGGGTCGAGACATCCGACATGCATGGAAACCCTAATCACCCTTAAGGTGTCAACTCCTCAACCAAAGCTCAAACAAGGCTCCCTACTCTTTCTATTTCCTCTAGATGATGTCAAGGAAGATAAGGAACACTCTAGAGGTGGCAAATTGCACATTAACCCCCTTCATTGGGTAAATTGCAATTTGCACCAAAACTAGCACAAAAAGCACAAACAACATCCAAACAAGCTCAAACTTGAAACTTAAGCTATCCAAAAGCCCTAACTACATATCAAAGGATTATAGAAAGGTTCTAAGAACAACATTAAGCCAAAGAAAATAGGGTTACCCCAAAACTCAGGTTAGGGGTCTTGCAGTCCTTATCCTACAAATGTTAATACCTAGATGGAAACACCTTCTTTGTGAAGGGTTTAGGCAAGACATCCTATGTGATAAGATTGATATCAATATAGATAGATCTGGAAAGCTTCTTGACCTAAGTAATAGAACATAAATTTGCAAGATGATGAAGGTTTCAACATGTAAAGCTCAATGAGAGAGAATGTGTCCTTATTCCATGGAGTTAGTCTCATAGGAGCCTAGTATCCCGGTTCTAGTAAAGAACATGAAAACATGGAATAGATGCCATATGTATTCACAATTGGATCTATCTTGGATGCAATGTTATGTACTTGTCTCATTATCTCGTATGTATTGGACATGACAGGAGCATATCCAATTATCTCCTATGTATTAGACATGATGAGAGGATATTAAGTCATCTCATATGTATTGGACATGATGAGAGGACATATATATCACTAATTGGAAATCTCATATTTATTGGACATGACGAGAGGGTATATGTTAGATTCCATTGAGAGTCACTGGACTACCATAAAGAACATCCTTAGGTTCTTGTGAAGCACTAAACAGATCGATTCCTTGGTTATGGAAATAAGGAAGAGTTGGGTGTATAAGGCTACACCGATGCAATCTTCCAAACTAATAAATTAATAATCACAATCAAAATTATATTTGACATTAAATAAGAACTGTAACCTAGAAATAGTTCTGAGCTAATTCCATTTCCTCAAATCTACAAAAGAAGCCAAGTATCTCTGTTTTATGAGAACAATAGAGGATATTGCATGGATCAAGAAGTTCATATGGGTGAACTCGTGTGAGGTTCCAACCATTGATGACATAGTAGAAATACTGATGGCATTAATGGATCTACTAGTTAGGTTGGGAAGCTCAGATAGCATACTATGACACTTCCACATGATCAATCGTACAATGAAGAGATGTAAAACATGCAATATACTGACTTGAAGCAAACATTGCTGAACCTGCTAGAAAATCATTTACATAGTAGAAACATGATGGACATGTTAAGATCACTTGGAATAAGATTTGTGGGTGATTGGATCTAATTTCAAGTGGGAGTCTGTTGGTATGTATGCCCAAAGAGACAATCATATGATGATTGGGATGTGGCATTAGATACCTGATTTGATAACAATAAAGGTAATTCCATCTATTATGTTTGTCTCATTCATGAGATGATGACACATACATAAGTAGATTTCTAAAGAATGATGTTACTTGATGACATATGTCTTCAGGTTGAAGACTTGAATAATGAGATCATATGTATGATAAGAGTACGTACATTCTTGTTATGTCCCTATTCAGATATTACCATGGAAGCAAAATAGACAACAATAATACATAAGACTAGAGTGTGTGTTAGCTAAAGACAAAGTCTCATTAGTCATGATATATGATATCAAGTCAATCACATAGATACATGTTAGAGAACTGTGTATCAGACAGTCCTACCATGAGAGTGATACATGGAGACCATGGAATGGTAGTCAGAATCAGTTCTCATAGTGATAGTAGTGATTGTGATTCTTAGACCTGAAGTCACTACACTCATCACATGTTGTTGGGTGTACTTTGACATCATCGAACATAATCCAAAAATACGAGTTGTCATAAAGGTGATGATTGGGTAGCTTTGACACATGGCGATTGAGTGTGAGTGATGTAGATGTTATTTGTCCCTACTATAGGAGTTTGATATCCAAGGCCTCTTGATAAGCGAGACTGAGAAATGTACAGTCATACTGATGTGGTTCAATATATGATATGTGAACTCATATGCATCTCAGATAGTCTTCTATAGTTCAAGGAACATGGATTGAACATTGAGATGATGATTATTACATGCCTCGAGTTCAATCCGGATATCAGAGACAAAGGAACTATACGATCACTATAACACTAATCACGTATTCTAGGTTGAAGCTATTCTCCAACTTTCTGAATTACTTGGGTAGCAATGATGTGTGACTAGGTACCACTCTTTGCTTGTAATGTCATAAGTTAGTTATGGACATTCATTGCCAACGTAATTCTGGACCTATAGGGTCACATAGATACACTTGGATTAAACATTTATATTCATGAATGATGTTTAGATTGACTAATAAAGGTGTTTAGGTATTCAATTAAATAATAGATCAATGGACTGGACTCAGAATCATCAAGTTCAAGTGTTGGACTGACTGATTAGAGTGTCATGTTGATTGGAAATTGAATTGGCTGATTTCTACATGACTCAGCACACCAATTGACCAGCTCACTGGGTGAGTCGGTCGGCTCGTGCTGGTGAGATGAACATTTCACTTAGTAAAATGACCAGCTCAGGTAACTAAGATGACCAGTTCACTTGGTGCACCGATCAGCTTGGACGATCCAACTAAAGGTTTTGGTATTTTCTAGAATCATGAGAAAAGAGGATCATTTCTCCTTGTTCAATGTGATTGGTACAAGGATTAATGTGGGACATTAATTAGAAATGAATGGTGAATTCAATTGCAAATAGGAAACTTGCAAAATGAACATCTTGCTATGTGAGACGACCGTATCACTAACCATATGACCTTGGGAGTGTGAGACGACCATCTCACTCACCAAACGACCGTTTGAGAAGTGTAAGATGACAATTTTCTGCTGTGCAAGTTCTATAACATTCATGATTCCAGGCCCTTCTACTCCCACACTGATCAGGAACCCTAACCCTAGCCTCTTCTATAAATAGAGGGGTATTGGGGGCTTCCAACACACAATTGAGAATCAATTGCCCTAACCATTATTGTCCTCTCTGATTTTGGTGACGAATAGAGAGCCCAAGCAAGTCCTACCTGATAAAGGGAGGGATATCAAGGTAGATAACAAATGAGGATCATTTGTGGAAGAGTATGTCGGTGACTAGTACGTAGGTATAAGGGACAAATCCTCTCCATTGGATCTGGTAGCACAACGTGGAGTTCCCAGTGGTCCATGTGGACTACTCTAGAGGCGGGAGGCAATTATCTGCCTCTTGAAGGACAATGTCAGCCTATAGTTCATGGAGAGACCGCATGAGCTGCTATAGACATTGTTTCAGTCGGATGTCTGTGGTGAAGATCAAGATCTAAATAGACACCATCTAAGAGAAACTAGATGACAATTGCACATCTACAACGATGAGAAATATGTCGATGGACTTGCTCTAGGACCAGGTATATCCTCAAAACATCCTTTCTATTATACGGTTGTTGATGTGATTCGTTGGTTTTTGGGTAATATGGCTATAAAAGTTTTATTTCTACTGCCTATTCTGTCTCCCTATTTCCCAACATGAGGGTCATGGCCTTTTATTAAGATAACCTCTTTCTCATATTTGAATCATGTTGATGATGATTGAAATTATATCTTCCTTTTATATCATGTGCATTTGCAAATAGACTAGGTTTATTTATAGTAGCATGTACATCTCTACTTACCATAATATTTGGGTGCACCTTTCCACTCGTATTATATATATTGGGTGTGTCTTTCCTCTCAGTGTGCACCTTTCCACCCAAAGTACTTTTAGGCTTGAGAAACAGGGGTTTCATCCCTACATAAATAAAACTGGTCTAATTGTTAGCATGTACTATTTAAGAATTATTATTCTTGTTGTATATCAAGATTTTTTTTCAATCAACCATCTCTTTTATTATAATGTCTCATCTTTTAGCCTATTAAATTCTCTTAGAACTTCTTCTTTTGAGCCTTTCTTTTATTTGATATCATACCTTGACTTTCCCTTTATCTTAAAGTATTGCCTAATTGTTATTTACTGTACAAGATCATATTTTTTGATGTTCCATCCTTTTATTTTTCCTCTTCCTGGGTGTTGTCTTTCAATCCACCCAGAGGTGGCACAACCTCAGGTGTAGGACTCATAAGACTAGACTTGGTCACATGGACCTTCTAAGAGATGATTTTGGCCAAACAGACTTGAGATAGCTAGATATCCCTCTACTTATATCCTTATGTTGTAACTTTCATGTAAACACTATATGGAAGAAGATGATGTATCTCTATAAAATTGAATATAGTCACAATTTTTTTATTCCACTTCTATACTTTGGTACTTTTGTATATCATAATATGAGAAAAAATGTCTATTTGAGTATTCTTGAAAGTATGATTGGGTATATGCATTTATTCTCAAATTCAGTAGGGAGTGGATTCCCTCTCGGGTCCCACTCCTTATAAGATGGTATCAGAGCCATAGTGGTAGGATTTCTGACTATTTCAATTTTGTCTCCCAAATTAGAACCCTTTCCCTACATAGTTATCCTCTAAGTGAGATGTTTACCCTAGAATTGGCCTATTATATTTAGGAGATGATGAAAGGATTGATTTAGAATTATATGAGGTACACATAATAATCATGGTTAGTAAACCCTAATGTCTTAAGTATTTAGGTGTTCTTACCTTGCAATGTAGGTTGGTGGTGATATATCGCTTTGGATGTTAAGAACTAACTTTAGGATGGAGATATGTTATGAGAATGAAGAAATAGTTGGTAAGGATATTACCTATGGATTTTTAACTTGGTTTCTTGCATTGATTTTGAGCTCATTTTGTTTCATGTTTCCTGACTTCTCGAAGAAAAACTTGTTTTCCATTATACTACTATATGTACAAAAACTTTCTCTGATTGTATCAATGCATTATTGAACTAAGTCACAATAAAAGATTGTATGAAGTTTGGGAAGAGAAACCCTAAAATTAGTTAGAATATAAATCTCAATCCTAGTTTTCACTGTGAAGTGGTGACTAGGGATATGTGACATATTACGAAGGTGTAGTTGACCTACCTTTTTGTACAGTATGACCTTTGGGTTGTTAGGTTAAAAACACAAGGACCTAAAGCTCAACCCTAGTTTGTTATGACTTGTTAGTTGAATACATGTTTTATGAACGACATAGACCCCTAAAATGTTCACAACTAAAAGACACACAAGTAACCTGTGGTATCCTATTTAGATTTTAAAGATATGTTTTCTATTTTGTGTAATACCTTAAAGATGAAAGTGATGAAGTACATGAGTTATGAAAGATTTTCTTTGGATTTATAGTGTTGTTTGACTCATAAGATAAAACCTTTTAAATGGGTGGAGTATATGTGATTCTTTATGTTGGGATGATTATATTTGGAGGAAGAAATCATTTAAAGGTGTGGAGTGTTGTAATGAACCACGAATCTTACCCTATTCTATGATCAAAAATCTAGTAAAATTTGGTTTCTTAAATTTGACAAAACAAGGATAAACCTAAAAGACATTTACATAATAATTTGAATATGTGCTAACATGAAAGTTAATTCATGAAATATATTACATACATTTCATTTTGCTAACAAATACTCACATAATGGAGGAAAATATGCTTAATACATGTGTTAAAGTGACAATTGGAGTTTTCATGTGCAATCATATAAATTAAAGTGGAATAACTAATGAAATATGTGTATTGAGTAAAAGTTGAATTTTCGTGCATAATATATAACCGTTTTTGTAACAATGTGACATTAGTAACTAAGTGCTGATATAATGTTTTGATAAATACAATGATAATGTATCAAAATTTCTAATGGTTCCATAACTCATAAAAGGAAATCTCAAAAATAAAATATAATGATAAAAATGTATCCCTTGGGTCCAAGTTGCTTCGGGTGCCAAGTTTCACAATATTTGAATAATGATAAGTTATTTAATTCTATTAGGAAAATAAAATAGGATAAGATCTAGAAGTATTCAATAAATTACTAAAAGTCCCACAAAGATAAAATAAACCTCAAATTCAAAATCCACATACTAAGTTTAGTCTATTTGTAAATTTTCATCTAATTTTGACAATCTTAAATACTATAATGTATTTTAGGAGAGAAAATGTACTTTTAAGCCCAAAATATTAAATAATATTTTAAATAACTCCAAAAGGGAAAATCAATTATAGAATCATGTTCCTCATGTTTAGGCATGACAAATTCAATTTTAAATGTTTTATAATTTCATATATATGACTTTGAGATTTTTGTGTAACCAAATGATCCTCAAATTTTCCATGAAGCTTATACTCATTTATTAGATCTATGATTAAGATTTTAGAATTTTTGGAGATTGTTTTAATAATTATATAATTCAGATGTGACAAAAATGATAGTTTTTGAAGATATTTTAGTTAGATGGCTAAACAAATTTATTTTTTGATGAAAATTAGTTGAAGAGTTGCTACTCTGGTATTGGAGTGTGATATAAAATTTGAGACCAATTAGAGTGCTTGGTTGATGGTTCAAAAGAATATACAAGAACTATAGTCAAACAAAATTTAATGGTTCAAATAATTTACATTATCTTGGTGAAATAGTAAAACTTTCGTATCATGGGATTCCTTTATTCAAATAGGGTGAAATTTTAAAGGAGACTTTGATTACAATTGTGATTTTTGATTAATTTTAGAGAAATTATGGATTCACCATTTTAGCGATATGGTTTATAGATGGTGTTTGAAATCATGATTAATCGATGATGTGGTTTGAAATACATTTTAATGTGTTCACGAGAAAATAAAGTCTTAGTTAAGCATTGTGTTATTTTATTTAAGGATAAGTCCAAATTTGGTAGATAAGAATTTATTTTGGAAATTAAAATGATGTTTTGTTGGTTTAGTGAATTTTAATGACAATTATGACTTTTTTACATATATTTTGTTAGGAAAATTATGTAGACTTCCAAATCTTTCCATTTTCCTATCTTTATTAAATAGAGAGAGAGACATAGAAGTTTCACATAATAGTGAATATATGGTTAACATTTCATAATGTTGGAAGCTATGGGTTTTCAAGGTTAAAATATTTAGAAAAGAATGTATTGAGGTGTACAATGTTGTTTTAAAGGCGTCAACTTAATTTAGTAATAGATTGGTGGTAGACATAATGTACAAAGATGGTATGGAATATTGATATATTAATTAAACCAAAAGGAATTATGTTAGGAGATATAAGACTTTTATTGTGGTGGAGAAGTTTTGTTTTTGAAAAAATATACATTTGCATGTAAATAATTAATTCCATTGTGGAACATATGCCTTGACCAAAAAGTTGTTTGAATGGTCAAACCAAGTAAATATGAGTTTATTTTCTAACAATGTGGAATTTAATTATATAGGAAGTTGGACCACAACTTTTCTCTCTACTCATATAAACACACCCTATTGACTATGTGCATGCACACAAAAAACAACTTGGATTTCTTCCTCGAACCTCTCTTGTGATTTTGTCCCAAGATTGTAAAGGCAACATGTTGTCACAAAAAGTTGACATCTTCCTCTTCCTATTCCTCTTCTCTTCTCCCTTCCCAATTCTCCCCCCTACCATGACTGCAAAGCAACATCAAAACATCATATTTTCATTGCACAAATAATGCGCCGCTAGCTCTGACACCGATCCTTGATTATTTTCCTCACATGAATAGGACAATTTAGAGAACTCCACGACTTGTGCAAAAGATGTAAGAGTACCTGCAAGAAGCTACAACCACCACAACTCCTGACCTACAACCCAAAGATATTGGACACTTTAGACAACCTGGATTGATGGAACAAATCCTATATGTGGGTTTGAGTTGACACTAGACTTTGAGGGTTAGGATTCAATATCTGATTCAACAACTCAACTTAAGGTATGTGCATCTTTCTCGATTATCAAGGAAATACTATGTTCACCGAGAAATTTCCCATATGAGGCATTCTTTGGTTATTTCATCTTTGAATATACCTTCCTATTTCCTTGATACTTCCTGATTTATTATTGATATCATGTGATTATATTGTTGAGGTTCATTTGGCCTTTTTATTGAGATAATCTCTCTCTTATTTGAATCATATTAATGATGATTGAAATTATATGTTGCTTTTATATCAAGTGCGTGTGCAAATAGACTAGGTTTATTTATTGTAGCATATACATCTGTACTTACCATAATATTTGGGTGTGCCTTTCCACCCGGAGTGCGCCTTTCCACTCGTATTATATATATTGGGCACACCTTTCCATCCATGGTGAACCTTTCCACCCAAGTTAATTTTAAGCTTGAGATTTACGGTTCCTTGCCCTACATAAATAAAAGTGGTCTATTGTTTACATGTACAGTTTAAAAATTATTGTTGTTATATAGAAAGATTTTCTTTCAATCAACCATCTCTTTTATTATAATGCTCATCTTTTGGCCTTTAAATTCTCTTGGAACTTCTTCTTTTGAGCCTTTCTTTTATTTGATATCCTTCCTTGCCTTTCACTTTATCTTATAGTATTACTAGTTATTATTTACTGCACTACTCAAATTTTCTGATGTCCCTTCCTTTTGTTTTTCCTCCACTTGGGTGTTGTCTTGCAATCCACCCAGATGTGGCACAACCTTAGGTGTAGGACTTGGAAAATTGGACTTGGTGACATGGACCTACTAAGTGAAGCTTTCGAGTAGACAAACTTGAGATAACTAGATATTCCTCTACTTCGCTCCTTATGTTGTAACTTTCATACAAAAGCCTATTTGGGAGAGGATGATGTACTTTTATAAAATTAAATATGGTCATGAATTTTTATTCCATTTCTATACTTTGGTTTCTTTTTATATATCATCATCTGAGAAAAAAATATGTCTATTCGAGCATGCTTGAAAGGACATTTGGATAGATGAGTTTATTCTCAAATTTAATAGGGAGTGGATCCCCTCTTGGGTCCCACTCCTCACACATTTATTTTTTGTTATGGGAAAAGATTATAATAATTCAGTAGTTCTCTATTTTTTTCTCTACACTTGATAATGTTAGTCATATCATTCCCAAACTTAGCTACATGTCTCTTTATTCTAGGCCATCTATGGATATTTGTATGATTTTTTACATTTTGGAATTTCTAGATGCATAAAACATATAGAAGAGTGTGCCTCCTAAGGTAGAATCTTCCTAAACTCTTTTTGATTTGGAACACATAACATACCTCAAAAATAAAGAAGATTGTTAGTAGTTAAGTGTAGTACATCTATCCTCCCTTCATTCATCACCAAAATCATAGTCTGAATATGTGGATCTGTACCCTGCATTTGTTTCATGGTTATATATATATATATATATATATATATATATATAAATATATATATATATATATATAAATATATATATATATATACATATCTCTCTCTCTATATATATATATAGATAGATAGATAGATAGATAGATAGATAGATAGATATATAGATATATATATATATATACACACATATATATATATACACACACACACACACACACACATATATATATATATATATATATATACATATACATATATATATATACATATACATATATATATACATATACATATATATACATACATACATATAAATAGATACATACATATATATACACACATATATATACATATATATACAGATATATATATATATACATATATATACATATATATGCATATATATATATACATATATATACATATATATGTATATATATACATATATATATATATATATATTTATATATATATGCATGTTGGGCGTGAAGGCAAAACAACTTGGACTTGTTGACTTTGGACTTAGATGAGGTACTGAAGTGTTGTCCTCAATAAGATTTTAGATTGATATAATCATATGTCTTCTATATCATGTATGTGATAGAATATATTTTGATGTTGTCAAAGTTTAATAAAGAGTGTTGATGGCGTTGTATGACACCTCTAAATATCCTTCTGCCACATATCACTTTGAATCCTTAGGTTCAAAAATTTAATATGATCTAATGAAATTCCTATATCAAATAAACAAATAAACCAAAAGAAATAATGGGATCCCAATGTTAATTGCTTATGACATAAATCTAGATAACCCAAAAATAATGTCTTTACATATTACCTCGTCTACATATGTTTGATCTAGTAGTTCAACATGAAAACTCATATTCATAGATAAAAGTGAGTTGTCTTTGTAAATCTATCAACAACGACAACTTAGAATTATGTCCCTTAGAATACTGAGGTAGACTAACTATAAAGGTCAGGTAACATGATCACATTTCTTTTTAGTTATGGGAAAAGGTTTTAATAATTTGGTGGGTATCTTATTTTTTTGCCTTCACCTGATAATATGAGCCATGTCAAGCCCTAAACTTAGCTACTTCTTTCTTTATTCTAAGACACCTATAAAGATTTTTAAGGATTTTGTACATTTCGACACTACTTAGATTCATAACACATATAGAAGAATGTGCCTCCTAAGGTACAATATTCCTAAACTCTTTTTAAATTGGAACACATAACATACCTTGAAAATGAAGAAGACCGTCATCAGTTAAGTGTAATACCTCTATCCTCCCTTCATTCATCACCAAAATCATAGTCTAAATATATGGATATGTACCTTGTATTTGTTTGATCTATTGCACCAACATCGGCTTTACATGGAGTTGCACCAATAGAACACCCTAAGATGCTAAATCCATATGTACATTCATTTCTATAACATACACTGACATATATCTTCTAAAGTAAGCCATGGAATTCATCTCTTATAAGACATGTAACACTAAATCTTTCTATTTAATGCATATGAATCTGATTCACCCTTATAGGATGATATTCAATGGAAAAGTTCTAGTCTTTAATTAATAATTTCCATCTAATTTGCCTCATTTCAAACTATTATGATCAATATACAACTAGGAAACACTCTCCATACATATAATTTTGTTAAAGTATTTTAATTTAATACCATGATGACAAGTTTGAGATCATGCATATGATAATTCTCCTTGTGCTCCTTCAATTTCCTAGAAGCATAATCCACTATCTTACAATCCACTATACCTTTCCCTATTTCCAGATTAGTAAGGAATGGGGCATGTGTCCACTTGTTCGTCAATGCTCAAAGTCATTTCCAATGCTCAAAGTCGTTCCCACACTGATCTATCAACATGAATTAGACTTTTTCTCTCATAAATCGAGTCAAGCGTATGGAAATAATACCAGATTCTTGTATGAATATTATGCATTAACCTACAAATCCAGGAAAACTTCTTACTTCACTAAGTGTTTTGGGTTGTTCCCACTAGAGTAAAAATTCTACATCCTTGGGATCTACAAAAATGTCTTGAGTAGAAACCACATAGCTCAAATTGCCACCTCAAAATAACCAAAACTTGCATTTAAAACTCGGTTTAACTATGTCTCTTGTTTGTAATGACAATGATATTGTTTCCTAATAGTAGATGCCATTCTTCTTCAAAAGCATACCCTCTATGTAAGGCCCCTGACCTAATTTATGAAAAACCACTAGGGGGTGAATAGAGTTTTATAAATATTTTAACAATAATTCAACTCAAGCAACCACAATTGAGATAAGAAGAAAGAGGCAAGATGTTTAGAGTAGTTCCACCCTTAGCAAAAACTAAGGGAGTCAGTCCACTACCCAATGGTTTCCAATTGGGATTTTGAAAGTATTTAAATTTTATTACCTCGCAAGGATGTTACATAAAATTACAAATACTTTCACCACCCTTTGGACAGTCTTCACCTAGAAGTAGTCCCACCAACCTCGAAGCAACCTTCCTTGAAGTAACTTCAAGCTCCCCCTTGAAGTAGCCTTCCTCTTGAAGTATCTTCCCATTGAGACAACCTTCTTGAAGTAGTCCAAAGTCCTCCTTCTCTGCCGAGAAGATCAAACCCTCTCCAATCTGCAGCCTCCAACCCTAGGAGTAGCAAGGATATTACAAGCAATAAGAAAGAACAAGAAGGGAAAATAGAAATTACAATTACCGTTGTAGTATAAGGCTTGATTTCCTATATCAAGCATTTTGATCTCCTAACCAATGTGTATGGAAGTGGAAGTGCAGTGGGTAGGAGATGCTAGCCTATAGGACACGAATTTGTAGCAATGGAAAGGATTAGCAAATGCTAGAGTTGCTCAATTGCTCACAAGAGTAGATTGCCAATTGCAAGTATGTATGCTCAAGTGTTGCACAAGTGTATTTTGGGTGTCCTAAGGCATAACCTATTTATAGGAATGGCCTATGAATGCTTAAGGACGTTCTAGACACTTTCTAGGGGGTTCTAAGTGCTCAACTAGCCGTTAGGTATCCACTAATTGCTTTAGCAACAACTAGTTAGTTAATTCTGAAAAGTGCAGACAGACACCTTCTCGTTCAAAGACTTTGTCGACCGAGTCTCTCTCGATCGAGGAGTTTTTCGACCGAGGGATGGTCTGGAGAAAGTGTATATAACATTCGATTCCAACTCCCAACCACCTTGTCTGCTGGGTCTAACGGCTATTTGGGTCAATTCTCGGTCAAGGAGTTTTTCGACCGAGAGTATCTCGGTCGAGAAGTTTGTCGATCGAGAATGACTCTGTTTCAATGTTTTGAACTATGTACTAAGTGTGTGTATTAGTGTGCAGTTGTGACACTATTGTAGGGGATGACCTATATAATTGTTGTGAATGGCTAGGGAAGATCTAATTGCTTGATTTACATGATATCTAAGTACTTGTACATTATATACTTGTACAAGTTCTTACATTTGATTAAAATCATGAAATTAAAGCATTTTGAGCATATAGATCTTCTAAAGGTTTCTCATCCACTTTGTTCCTACAACACTCAAGTAGCACGTTAGATCCACAAGAATGAAATGTTTTTCATCATCAAAACAAAGGGATTATAATAATGTCCAATTTAGCCAAAAATATCCCCCTTTTTGAAGATGACAAACATTTCCAAAATATAAAATAAGGAAATATAAATCATATGAGTTTCATTCCTAAAGTTTACCTTTTGGAAGCTATTCTTTTGCAAGTGTGTTCTGGCTGAGAGATTATGAGACTCATTTTATTTTATGTTATTGATTTTATATTATTTCTCTCCCTTTGTTATTTCAAAAAGATAACCAAGCTAAACATTAATTATGACTTTTTATTTCTCCCCCTTAATTTGATAATTTGAGACTTAATGCAAACCACTTATTTTTATGTCTAATTTAGCCACAATTTATTTATCAATTATTTGCAAAGGATGTTAAGCCTTGAAATGATATGAGATTCATTTAGATTCATGGCATGTGTGTTTTGATTTCTCATCCATATTACAAGGGATGTTAAGCCCTAGAAATGACATGAGAATCCCTTAAGCTCATGAGTATATTTAATATTTTCTCAACCATTTACAAGGGATGTTAAGCCCTAAAATGATATGTGATTATTTTAAGCTTATAATGAATGTATCTCTAACCAAATTCACAGAATGTTAAGCCCTGATTTGTTTAGAGAATTCCATTATATTCATACATAGTGTAGGCTCTAAGATTACTTTAAGGATACTAAGGTCATCACTAGCTTCAAATTTTCTTTATGATGTTTATAAAGTTTTGTAAGCTCCTTCTTAGTCTTATAGTCAATATAGTTGTTGTGAGCTCCCCCTTAATCAAGATAATTTAAGGATTCTAAGGTCACAACCAGTCATAATAAGTTAACCTTTAATGAGAGTTATGCACTAAAATCTTGTTTTCAATATACTAAGATTGAGTGCAAGAAAATGATTTACAAATAAGCATTTGGTCAAGCTTATTTTAGGTCGACCTTGACTTCGACCAAAGTTCCCCTTGGTCAAACTTGATTTCAACCAAGAGGCAATTCTTGTAGATTTCCAATTTCAGCATTTTCAATGATCTACTTAATTGAACATAGCTTACAGAGTATTAATCATGTATAACAAGAATATCATTTTCTAAAATCTAAGCACAACATAATCATTCTAATATGTCAAGATGCATTTGTGCCATAGAGATTTGCAAAAGTTGCATTTTCAATGATAATATCATCTTTATGTGACTATCATCATTTTGAGAACAGTATCCATTCATGGTTTATATATAGATCCAAGATCATTTTAGGCGGACCAAGTAAAAAAAGGAAACACAATGATCATGGTGAAAGAGTAAAGGCATATCCATAATTATAATAATCATGATCATTTAAAGGAAAATTTCAAGACAAATGATTTCTATATAGATAAACCAAGGAATACTTAGGACAAACCATGTGGATTAAAATAGTAATTTCCTTGATTAAATCAACATGGTTCATAATTTTCAGTTTTAAGTCAAAACATGTAGGAGATTATAGCAATTGAACTTGCAATCTATGCTATATCTATATTGATTCATTTTTTAAAGAAGGCATGCTAAAGTTTAGTGTGCAAAAAGTATACAAGTTTTTAATCAACATGTTTTATAACAAGTTTAATAAGAGTGTTAAAATTAAAGTGTATTAATAAGTCATAATGAAATCTTATCAAAATTTTTAAATAATTTGTTTCCAATATTCATTCTTGATTTGAAAATTAAATCAATCATTAATAGCAAATTGATAACAAACTGGATCAATTAAACAGGTTCAGCAGAACTTGATTCAGTCGAACTATTCTTTGATCAAATTTATCTCGGTCGAAGATTTTCTTAACCAAGTATGCTGCTGTTTGTACAGGTTTTATCAGATTGTTGCAATGCTTAAAAATAGTAACCTGCTCGGTCGACTAATTCTTGACCGATAGTGTCTCGGTCGAGTATTTTCTTGACCGAGTATGTTTTTGTGTTGTTATTCAGTTTTTTCTGCAAGCAAAAGGTAATACAATTTTGCAAGAATATAAAAGTTGAAGCTCAATTTTGTTGAGATAAGACATTTGAATATCAAAGAAACATTTTAGGGAAAATCTCAACTAATCAAATTTAAATCTCTATGTTTTAGGAATCCAAACTAGATCATTATTCCTTTTCTTATATGGGCATGAAAAAGAGTAGTGTCCAAGACACAACCAATAATGACAACTAATAGAGTCAATCTCATTTCTCTTTCTAGGAATTGAGTTGTTCTTGGGTACATACATAATCTTGGCCTTGGGTGCTTGTGTTCTTCTAGGTTTAGGTTGATAGGATTTCCCTTTTGAAACATATCCTAAACCTCTCCTTCCATTATAGCTAGAAGAATTATTTGGAATTTTATCAAGAACATCATTATTTCTCAAACTATTAATTTCTCTTTGTAACTTGATAATCTCATCCATATTCTTTTTGATATCTAACTTTGCTTGATCTAGATTAGATGATAAATCATCTTTTTCTTTAACAATAGCATCATAATCTAGATGATTACATAGGATAGGTTGAGTCTAAAACTTATTCAGTTTTTCAAGCAAATCAACCTTTTCTTGAGAAATAAGATCATGATTTGTTTCTAAAGTAAGAAACTTCATATTGCAATCATTTAAAGATGATTTCAAGGTCAAATTTTCAGAAGCAATACTATTCTTTTCGAAAGAAAGATTATTCAATCTAGCATATATATCCTCATTAGTTCTAGTAACCTTCTTTAGTTTCTTTTTGCAATCAACATATTTCTCATGTGTATCTTGAAGACTAGTAATTAGATCTTCTTTTGGTAAATCAAAAAGGCTTACCTCTTCTTCTTCTTCATTTTTTTTAGCAATAAGGCACTCTACTTCTTCTTCTCCATATTCACTATCATCACGTGAATCATCCCATGCAGCTTTATATGCTCTTTCTTTCTTCTTGTGAGATGATTCCTTCCCCGTCTTAAGTTTTGGACAATCACCTTTTAAATGTCCCTTTTTGCCACATTCAAAACATGTGGAAGAAGAAACACTAGAAGTTTTGTTAGTTTTAAAACTTTTATATTGCTTACCATTTACAATGAGCGTTTCTTCTTCACTATCATCTTCACTTGAGTCATGACTATTCTTGGTTAATTCTTTGAATGAAATGTCCTTTCTTTTCTCCTTCTTGTGTTCAGCCGCCAATCTTTCTTCTTCCTCCAAGGTTTCCTCATGTGCTTCTAGGTTTCCAATGAGGTGCTCCATCCTTAGTTGAGTAAGGTCATTTTTTTCTTCTATTGCAGTCACTTTTGGTTTGTACTTTGGAGGTAAACACCTAAGAATTTTAGACACTTGATCCTCTTTACTTATTGCTTTACCTAAAGCATTTAATCCATTGACAACAGAAGAACACTTTGCATTCATTTCACTAATAGACTCATTTTTATCCATACAGAATTGTTCAAACTTTTATTTAAGCATTCTAATTTTATAATTCTTAACTTGAACAGTTCCTTCATAGGTTATAGAGAGTCTATGCCATATCTCATATGCCATTTCACAATTTGATATTCTATTGAACTCACCAACAGAAATTGAACAATAGAGTATACTTACAACTTTTGCATTCATTTGGGCTGATCTAACCGTATTAGCATCCCAAGTTGCATACTCTATTTGAGGAAAGTCATATGGATTTGACACCATCCTCCAGAGATCCCAGCTAATTCCTTGGAAATAGAATTGCATCCTCCTTTTCCAGTAGGTGTAGTTGGTGCCATCAAAAGGTGGAGGTCTAGCTACAAGTGTCCCTTCCAAGTTGAGGTTGTTGAGTACTCCGTCACCCATTCTTTAAGACTTTGTTAGAGTTCCTTGAAGCCTCGCTCTAATACCAATTGAAAAACCACTAGGGGGGTGAATAGGGTTTTATAAATATTTTAACAATAATTCAACTCAAGCAACCACAATTGAGATAAGAAGAAAGAGGTGAGGTGTTTAGAGTGGTTCCACCCTTAGCAAAAACTAAGAGAGTCAGTCCACTACCCAATTGTTTCCAATTGGGATTTTGAAATTATTTACATTTTATTACCTCGTAAGGATGTTACATAAAATTACAAATACTTTCACCGCCCTTTGGACAGGCTTCACCTAGAAGTAGTCCCACCAACCTCGAAGCATCCTTCCTTGAAGTAACTTCAAGCTCCCCCTTGAAGTAACCTTCCTCTTGAAGTAGCTTCCCGTTGAGAAAACCTTCTTGAAGTAGTCCAATGTCCTCCTTCTCTGCCGATAAGATCAAACCCTCTCCAATCTGCAACCTCCAACCCTAGGTGTAGTAAGGAGAGTACAAGCAATAAGAAAGAACAAGAAGGGAAAATGGAAATTACAATTACCGTTGTAGTACAAGGCTTGATTTCCTAAATCAAGCATTTTGATCTCCTAACCAATGTGTATGGAAGTGGAAGTGCAGTGGGTAGGAGATGCTAGCATGTAGGACATGAATTTGTAGCAATGGAAAGGTTTAGCAAATGCTAGAGTTGCTCAATTGCTCACAAGAGTAGATTGCCAATTTCAAGTATGTATGCTCAAGTGTTGCACAAGTATATTTTGGGTGTCCTAAGGCATGTCCTATTTATAAGAATGGCCTAGAAATTCTTAAGGACGTTCTAGACACTTTCTAGGGGGGTCTAAGTGCTCTAGCCATTAGGTATCCACTAATTGCTTTAGCAACGGCTAGTTAGTTATTTCTGAAAAGTGCAGACAGACACCTTCTCAGTCGAAGACTTTGTCGACCGAGTATCTCTCGGGCAAGGAGTTTGTTGACCGAGGGATGGTCTAGAGCAAGTGTATATAACATTCGATTCCAACTCCCAACCACCTTATCTACTGGGTCTAACGGCTATTTGGGTCAATTCTCGATCAAGGAGTTTGTCGACTAAGAGTGTCTCGGTCGAGAAGTTTGTCAATCGAGAATGACTCTGTTTCAATGTTTTGAACTACGTACTAAGTGTGTATCGGTGTGCAGTTGTGACACTATTGTAGGGCATGACCTATCTAAGTGTTGTGAATGTCTAGGGAAGATCTAAACGCTTGATTTACATGATATCTAAGTATTTGTACATTATATACTTGTACATGTTTTTACATTTGATTACAATCATGAAATTAAAGATTTTGAGCATATAGATCTTCCAAAGGTTTGTCATCCACCTTGTTCCTGCAACACTCAAGTAGCACGTTAGATCCACAAGAATGAAATGTTTGTCATCATCAAAACAAAGGGATTATAATAATGTCCAATTTAACCAACAATTTAGTGATTGGGTGTGCTTACTTTGCTTAATAAGATTCTTAAACCTTAATCTAATCTCTTAAGATGCCTTAATAACATGTGACATGTCTGTGTTTTTAGTTTGGTTTAGTTTGGTTGATGTTTGAGCTATGTTTGCTTATTTTGGACCAAGTTGCAATTTACCCATGTTAAGGGGTTGTCTTGCAATTTTTCACATGTAGAGTGTGTTTCTTGTGCCATAGAATCATGAGAGAGAAGATGAAGAGGGGTGCCTTGTTGGATCTTGGTTGATGAAGTGTAATCATGAGATGTCATTAGGGTTTGCATGGTCTGCATGGCTTTCCTTGAGTGGTGGTGTCGACCTTGTGATGTTCCTTGGGTGTTGCGATTGATGGGCCTTGTACTTGGAAGTGTTTTGACCACAACACTTACCTTGGATGGTGTTTTCTTTGACCTAGATGCTTTAGGTCACTGTGGTTTTTCCCTTAGAGTTGTGTTGTGACCACAACACTCTTGGTTAGCTTTTTTTGCGACACTAGGGTTTTCAAGTGTGTTTCCACTACTACCATGTGTTTGGTTTCAACTATATTGAGTTTGGAGACAAAGTGGTTGCTACACCACTTTAGTTTTAACATTTTCTTACATGTGTGCATGCATGGCCGATCCTTCGGTAGGCAAGTGTCTTTTTGATGCCCTAACATCTTGACGCCTCGTATCTTCACCTCCCTCCTACCCCATGTGCATATAAAATCTCTCTTTTACATGCAAGAAATCCTTTTAGCTCTCACTTGTTCCTCCTACTTGCTTGTCTGACCTTGGAGCTTGGTGGAGCTTGAGAGGGCTGATCTTGGAGCTTTGGTGGCCAATCATCCTAACATGTGGTAGTCTTGAGATTGATCATCTTCTTTGTGGTGATATTTGGAGATTTCTCTTCTTGGTAAGTGGTTCTATCTCATTGATCACATTTTCTTTTGAAACCCTACCTCTCCTTCTTCCTTTCATGGTTGTGAAACTATGGTCCAACCATGGTGGCTATACTTTGAGGATCTTCTCTTCACAAGGGTCAGAGCCTATGGTTTGACCATGGTGGTACCCAATTGAGGTGAAGTTTTCTTCTCTCTCCCCTACATTCCTCTTGTTCGGCCTAGGGTTTTCACCCTTTTTCTTGAGATTTCCTTTGACCTTGGTATTCTTCTCTTCTTGAGGTGACCTTATTGACCGTGGAGTTGATCCTAGTTGGAGCTTCTTTCTCTCTTTTTGGAGCTTGACTTTCATCATAAGGCGGGTTATATAACTTTCCACTCTTCTACTATTGCATCATATTTTTTTCTTACACGTTATTGTTCTATATTTAAAATGTGAAATTAAAATTCTATATGATGTTATAATGATTTTGAAGCATTCTTATATGGATTGCTCTTTCTCCTCAAACCCTAATTTCATCCACCCAATTTATAAGTGATGGAGATGTTGTGGTTTTTGCTTGTATCCTAGTGACGACAAATCATCTTGAGTTATGGTTCAGCCATCATGTTTTGGGTGAGGTTTGGATCGGTTTTTCATGAGGTTGAAGCTTGATTTTCTCTCTCTTAGTTTGGTTTCCTTATTTTTTTTGATGGTGATCATTTCTAGGGTTTGATGTTCATGTTACCATGAGTTTGAGCATTGTGACATTTGATTTTCTTGGTGCTTGGCACCTATTTCGGTATAAGTGCCTTGGTTGGTTTTGAGGTCGTTACCATCCACATGTTTTTCTTGGTCATTTCCCCTATTGTGTCGATCAATGTTTGTATTCTTGTTGTTATCACCATAACACCAAGTTGAGAGGTCGACACACTTGCTTTATTTGGTGTTGGTTGTTATCCTAGTTTATCTCTTCGGTCGACATGGTTTCTTAGGGTTTGGGTTGCTACTTGGCTAATCCTAATCACCTTCGGTGGCTACATTTTGTGTTTGGTTTGTCCGCAACAAACTCGATGGTCGCTACCTATGCTGGTTTTGTTGCAGTCAAAGAACTTTGGGTTTTTTTGTGGTCGAAGAGCCTTAGCTTTGGTTGATGATGTGATGCGGTCGTAACACGTCCTAGTTGGTTTGGTTGACACATACCCATGAGTGCATAGTCTCTACACCTGATGTTGTGGTCGCAACAAGGTGTTAGCCACCTATGGTATCTACACTTATCATCTCGTATGGTCAAAACATAGTGTTGTTTGGATCATTGACTAATCATATTATTAATAATGATGCTTAACCCTAAAAGTGCTCCAAGAAAGTGGGAGATGGCATGTCTCGAGTTTGATGGTGATTAATGACATGGAAACCCTAACCAGCTATGCTATGTGTGAAACCCTGGCCCTAATTATATGGTATGCTATACTTGTTGAGCCTGGTTCAATGAACAACATGTGATTATGTTTTCTCTCTCCTACTTGTGTAACCCTAACCTTGAAGGTTAAATGTATGCCATAGCTAGTGAATGTTATGGTGATATTGTTGGTATGTATGCTAAGAGAGCCAATCATGTGATGATTGGAATGGTATAAATGTAAATGAGTTGATTATTAATAAAAGGCAAGGATCCAATTTTAATTGTTTAATTCAATTATAAGATTATGAAGTAACATTGTAAATATCTAGAGAATAATATTACTCAATGGAATATGTCTTCAAGTATGTGACTTCAAAGAATGAGATCATACAAATGTTAAGAGTACATAAATATATTCTCATTATGTCATTAATTGGTTTTATTATGGAAGGTTGATAGACAACAATAACACATAAGATCAAAGTGTGAGTTATTTGATGATAGAATCTCATTAGTCATGATATGGTAATATCAAACTAATCACATAGATACATGTTAGAGAACAATGTATTAGACAGACCCATCGTGAGAATGACACATGGAAGCCATCATCATGGAAATCATAGTCAGTTCTCACAGTGATGGTGGTGGTTGTGGTTCTTAGACCTAAAATCATTGCACTCATCGCATGTCGTTGGGTACACTTTGACATCATCAAATGCATTCCTAAGACATGGATTGTTATAAATGTGATGATTGGGTGAATTTGACACATGGGGATAGACTATGAGTGATGAAAATGGGATTTTTCCCTCCTATATGAGTTTGATGTTCTAGGCCTCTTGATTAGTGAGACTGAGAAATGCATGTCCATGCACATGTGAGTCAATATGTAATATTGATCTTAAATATATCTCGGACAATCTTCTCTAGTTCAAGAAATAAGATTGAATGATGAAGAGGATGACTGCTCCATGCCTCGTGTTCAATCTAAACATCAATGACAAAGGAACTCTACAAACACTACAACATCATACACAAATTGTAGGTTGAAGTTGCTCTCCAACTTTCCTTTTACTTGGGTAGCATTGATGTGTGACTAGGCACTGCTCATTGCTTGTGATGTCATACAATGTTATGGACACTCACTACTAACGTAATATGTGACATATAGGGTCACACACAAAGGTCTCGACCTAGAAGAGGAGTTTCATCTTGAATAACAGTTGAATTGATTACTAAAGTGTTTAGGTATTTAGTTCACACAACAAGAAACCCGACTGCAATGCCAAACGCCTATCCCATGGGATGAGACATCCGTATGGAGTGCCAAACGATCATCTCAAGGGTTGAGATGGGCGTTTGGAGTGTCAGGCCGATTCAAGTTGAAATTGTCTATGGATTGGACTGGTCGGCCCAACTTGGCTCACCATATGCCCGTCTGGGTGAGCAAGATGACTATCTCGCATGGGTGAGATGGCCCAATTCAGTCGAGGGAAGGTTCTAGATATTTTCAAGGTTATTTTGTTTGCACATTACTTGTGGTGCAAGGAATTAATATGTAATATTAATTGGAATCAAATTGCCAATTTTGTGTTTGGTTGGGAAAGCACCAAACAACCATCTAGCATGCAAGCTAATTGTCTGGCATGCCATATGACCAGTTCAGCTACCAAAGGATACAACAATTTTAATATTGTTGCAAAAAGTTGAGATCTTCCGGTCCCTTCCACTCCCGCATAGTCTCGGAACCTTGACCCAAACTCTGCCTATAAATAGAGGGGTATTGGGGGCTTCCCAGAGCATAACAAAGACAATTGAGAATCAATTTCTTTGACAAATGTTGTCCTCTATGGTTGTGGTAACCATGAGAGCCCAAGAAAGTCCTACCTAACTAGGGAGGAATAGCAAGGGAGAGAAAAATTGAGTTCATTTGTGGGAGAGCAATTTGGTGACTAGTATGCCAACAGGAGGGACAACTCCTTCCTGTCCATTCTAGCGGGATGATAGGACTTCTAGGTGGTCCGTATGGACTTATCTAGAGGAAGGAGGTTGATGTCTACTGCTAGGAGGGCATCGTCAACCAATAGTCCATGACGAGAGGAGCTACTGTAGAATACGAAGTTCGAGTATGTTGCCAGTGGAGGAGCAGTCAAATGAGTCCCAAGGCAGCCAAGAATCAGATATTCACAACTATAATGACTAGGATTGTCACTGGACTTACTCAAGGACTAGGTATATCCTCGAAACCATCCTTCCTATCTTATATTAATTGACGTGATCTGTTGGTTATGGGGAATATGGTAGATAAATTTTTTATTTCCATTGCCTGCTTTGTGTCCATATTTCCCTAGAGTGATATCAGAGCCAACATCAATTTACTATATTATGGGATAATCGATATGATTGGATTTTGGTTTTATCATTCTACTATTGCAAGGGATGCGGATAACATCTTGTCAAATCCAGTACAACAATAACCTGAAACTAATATATATATGATATATATATATATGCAATTTACATGTGTAGCCCTAAAAGTAGCTTTGATGGTGGATGTGTAGCATGGTTATGGCCAATAACCCCTATTATCTATGCATGGTTGTGTGGTTGGTTTATCCTTTTATCTCGATTTGTGTACCAAGCCTCTATCTTTTCTTCCCCATGGAAAATTAATTCTTTCCTACCCTTGCTCCCCTCGAATGTAACTCGAGGATTCTACATAATCATAGAAAAGTAGGATAGTTTACTTTCCTGTTATGACGAAGAAGAAGACGTCCCAAAGACAAGCATGCTGAGTGAAGGACCATGGAGGATGAGCTGAACCGACCTGGTGGACCCAAATGATCAGTTGAAGGAGCCGGAAAATGGAGGACCAACGAAACTAGATGACCGGTTGGACAACGAAATAACCAACCAAGAGGCGATCGCATCAGTTCAAGGGTTGAACTGATCAACCCGAATTAGCAAGCATGGATATTCATCAACAAAAGGTTTCTTCACATGATGTAGACCTAAGATGATGTAATTCCTTTTGGATCGAAGGAATTACATTAGGCTGGCCATAACTATCACTTTTTTTTATTTCATGTTTTCATTGTGGGATATAACATGTATTTGATACGTACTATATACGTGGTGATTGGATAAAGTATATGTATTTATACAAACTCCCTTAATTAAAATATTAAGTCTTAGATACCTTCCATTAAAAATACACATGAAAATCTTGATCTACCAAGCGTAGATTTGCACAAAGCATGGTGCACCATCTATCTCGTCAAAGTGTGATGGTAGATATGTGGATTTGCACAAAGCATGGTGCATATATGTAAGGCCCATAAACTTTCTTAATGAGTTGAATAAGTGTAATTACCATAATTGAATGCTTAGAACCCTAATATAACCCTGTGATATGCTTTGAAATCATAAGACAAGCTTTAGTTTCAAATTTGGTCCAATTTGGAAACTGGTTGAGCAAGTTATGCAATTTTATGCACATTTTGAACTTTTCTGCAATTTACACAATTGAGAGATTTTAATTGCAATTTATCACTTGCATTATGTTCCTTGGATATTATCTAATCATTATTGAGCTTTTTGAACTATGGGTCGCCTATTTTAACCTTGCTTTGAAGGTGTTTTCTCCAAGGGTATTTTAGGGTTTACCCCTTAACGGATGAGCTACCTTTAGTAGCTATCAACTAATGAATTATGTGATTGGATGGGAAATTCGACAAACAAAATCTAAGAAGGTCTATAAGTACGGTGGGGAGCTTCTTTTGTGTGTGCTTGTATATTCTTAATAGCCTAAGGCAATAGAAACATGGGTAAGCTACTTTTACACCTCATGCTTGCTTCCATCCTTATCCATGGGCTATATTTACCTCTTCCTTGCCCAAGTATGAAGCTTTTCTTACTTTCTATTTCCTCTAACATAGAACAACGACTCCACTCTATTTTTCTGTGGAACCAAGTGCTCTAAGGTAGAATACAACCTCTTTTTGGAGAAGAAAGTCTCCTAGAGCTCCATTTAGACCAACCTAGGGTTTCCAAGGTCATCTTCTAGGGATTTCGACCAAGGCAAGTTATTTTATTCCTTCCTTCTCCATTTATCTTGATCTTCTCCTTACTTAGACCTTCCTCCAGGTCGTAACCATGCATTTACATGGTAAAAATTTCTCTAAAGCTCTAAATCCCTACCTTTCTTGCTCCTTATGCTTAGGGTTTGCTCATTTGATGAAGAAAGGTGCGAGATGGACGAGTTCATAGCTTATGCTTGATTTTTCTACCCTACCTGCTCAAGATTACTTCAGTTTGGGGTTTCATCTTCTCATTATAGGCAAGTTTTATAACTTTCTCCACGTTTATTTCTTACCATAAGCTTTCTAGATCATGTTCTTGCTTGAAAATGATGATCCATGTACTAAAAAGCTATGCTTGACTTGAATTTTGATTTTTATAATGTTCCCTATTCTGATTTGAGTTATAGATGAACCTGTGATCATGTGTAAATTATTCATAAGGTGTAATATGACTTGGATAAGGTTGGTTTTACAACCTCTGGTGCTAAGCACCTATCAACTAATGGTCAATTTTAGGGTTTAAAGCTGATTTCATCTATAAACCCATGACCTGATGATGGTACCATTGCAACAACCCTATGGTGTTGTCTTCATGACAACTGATGGTTGAGATCAAAGGTGTCATATGATGGTGACAACCCATGGTCACCCCCTTAGGTCAGGTTTTGGATCAATTAGAAGTTTAATGATCAGCCATTAAGTACCCTACTGATGTTATCAATCAATGATAACTTTAGCTTAATATTTGATGCTTATTAATGAATATAGTGTTGATCTAACAACCTATGGTGATTTAATGGCCACTAATGATGGTGAATCAGGTATCTACAACCTATGTTGAGTTAAGCATTTTAGTTGTAGTATCAATTAAGCCTTAGACCAATGGTTTCTTGGGTCACTTGATGCAATGGTTGGACCTATACTGTAATTAATGGTTTTAACATATGAACTTGACCGAATGGTTGAGATATACTCTTTATTCCTCCAATAAAGTGGAATGATATCTATTGTAATATGTTGATCCTAATAATGTGATTTAGATGGTTTCCTTTATATGATCAACTTAAGGAGCTTACTTGTTGACAATGGATGGCTTGTTTTAAATGAACAGTCGATTGTGGGTTTTACCCTACTCTTAGCGGAACTTTTTGTGTTGTTAATCAAGGGATGTCTAGGGTTAGATGGTTAATATTTATAGAGCACAAATCAAGGACTTAATAGGTGGTTTATCCAAGGTGTTTAATTATGTAAACAACCAATGGCCTTACCTTTTAAACATCCCATGGTTCTGGGTGACATTGTGGTATGGTGATATGGGTTGAATGATGATGGAACAAATGGAGGGTTAACCTTAATAAGGTATTCTTACCTATTCACTCATATTAATATAAGGGATGATAATCTTATTGTGTTGATATGTAACCCTAATGAGGTATAGCTTGTTATACCTAGGTTTAATATAACTAAATGATGGTAATTGGGTATGAATAGTCCTTAAATGACTAATACAATCATAGAATACTCTATTATTGTTTTTGAAACCCTAGTATGCTATAACCCTATGGTTACACCTTGATTTATGTGTGGGTTCATGCTTGAGAATAGTATGTAGTGTGATTGTGATGCTTCACCTTATGTATCCATGATCCAATGGGGATGTTGTGAGTTAGGGTTTGGGTATAAGTGCTGATTAGTAACATTAATATAATTTATCTTGTTGAACCTAACTCTAATGAAAATAGATAAAGATGAGTATTCATGTGTAAAATTCTTATATGATGGCATGATGGTGACTTGACCTCCTTAACATGATCATAACCTTAATGTGTTAATTGGTGGTTGCCATAGCCACATGGTTGATGTTGGCTTATGCGAAACATGTGCATTATGAATATGATGAGGGTTAATCATATCTAGATTCCTTTCATGTTGATGTAATAAAGGAATGTTCTTATTGTTAATATAAACCTACTATGATTGTTTATGAATATCTCCTAGCTCATTAATGCAATATTGTGTTGATCTGGTGTATTATATGTAAGTGATGTTGTTGAGCATTGTTATATGGCATGCAAAGATAATGATGATCTTGTAGGGAATAGATGATGGTCTTAATGACCTTTGGGCATGGTTGAGCCCTAAATGAGGTGTAATGCTCTTATGTTGATAAGGGTTGATACCCTGTGATATTGTGAAAAGGATTTATATCTTGTTATAGTATGATGACTAGTGTGGTCTCATGAATGGCAAGTGAATAGTACCATGTGATGATGAGATGAGAAATTATGTTTCACACATTTTATATCTTTTCAAAGTTGTGATATTTATATGCTTGCTAGAAGTTAATTAGGGTTTGTATGTCCACTTGTTTGATGCAGCTTTAATTCACCCAATTGGCATAACTAATCAAATTCAACTCTAATCATGTAGTGCCCTGTGCCGTAGAACCATCTTCAGTGTCAAAACTTGCTGGATGGTGAACTGAGTATTCCTAAGGGAAACACAGAGCACATATTGTTGAGTATGTGGGGGTGGCATGTTGAGGATATATCCTTGTCATCCAAAATGTAGATTGTGGAGGTTTTCTATGGTCATGCCTCATACATCTAATGTGATTGAGAATGGTTGCGGTCATGTCTTAGTGATTATAACATGATGTGATTGAGGACAACTGCGGTTGTACCTCAGATTAGAGGGTTTTGTATACCTGGGTTTCTAGTGATATGACTTGTACTAAGGGTAGACTAGTGGTTATCAGCTTGGCTATGTCATTGTGGTGGCAACTTTGACTGATATGTCACTGCCTTTTTACTTGTACTAACTGAGGGGAAGAGATCTTAGGATACCGACACTCCTAGATCTTGTACGGAACTGAATAGCACAGCCCTTTGCAGGGGTCAGTTGGACTTTGAATGGTACGATTAAAATTCCCCAGGGCATAATAAAAAGATGTAATACAGCTGTGTAGCATATTTGTTTAGGGTTATACACGAAATTTCACATTGGATTATAACCCTTTTTGTTATCTTTACATAAAGATGATGCTTAGTGCAATTAAGAGTTAGTAGATATACTTATGTTTTGGATATGCTTAAGATTGTAGATGTGTACATACAGTAGCCATGTTTATGTTGATAACTATACTTCTACTGTTGATTATAATCATGATGCTAGATATCTCATGTTGATTGTTATGTTTAGCATGCTAGCCATGCCTTTGTAACTAGAGATGCATATATATATTGCTAATGATGCTTATCCAGATAGTTGTGCTTATGTTTTTAGCTCTTCTTATGATGTTAATATGTTCAACCAATTAGACATGCTCATGTTGTTAGCTATGCTATGCTACTATACTTGCTCATGATGCTAGATATCCATATGCTATTGAATTGCTTATATTGTCAATAAGATAAAAGCATGATAGTCTGGCTAATGATGATAGTTATTATCTTCTCCTTTATGTATTTTGTTAATCATCAGTACTGTTGATCTTATTTGTTATATCTGATTAAACTTCTTAACTATTTAATTACTTAACAATGTTGTAATCAATAAATGTTGTTGGAGGTTATATCTCTTGCTGGGACATGGGTCTCAACCTTGCAGTTCGCCACATTTTTTAGGTAATCGGAAGTGACAAAATCAAACATGTGGTAGCAAAGAGGAGCTATAATAATAAATATTTGAGAAATTTGATTAGATGTCTAGTGTGTCTTAGAGTCATTCCTATACTCTTAGGTCCGGGCAAGAAAAAGTTTGTATATGGTGTTTCAAATGAATCGAAATTTTGTTAGCATGTTAATGTTTGTTGTGTGGCATATATGATCATTGTTCTCCTGTATATATATATATGTTATGGCTAAGACGATTGAACAATTTGTATCAAATTCTTGGCATAGTATGGATACAAGAAAGATGTTGGGCTCTTATGGAAATGTTTTGAGTGGGTGTTGATGTTGAAATCGGTTTTAATTTACCCATATTTTTGGGTATGTGAGTAATTAGTGATTGATTATGTTTTATGTTTTAAGTAATCTCGTTTAGTGTAACAGGTTCTCACAAGTTGCTATCAGAGCTTTAGGTTCATTGAGTCTACAGGGGCACTAGGACTTAGGACTAGGATGATGTCTAAGTTAGGAATATGACATAAAAATATGGTGCATACTGCCTAATCTCAGTATTTGGGTGCCCTGGCCAGGTATTCAATTATTGAAGAAAAGGTAAGTATGGAACTCTTAGATTGTTATCTTTAATATTACTCTGATCAAGTAGTCATTTTGAGACAATCTAAAGAGCATAACGAATAAGAAATAATGGTGTGAATATTTCAATCCTACCTTAAATAAGATGAGAACTGCATCATTATCTATCATAACTTGAATGTTTGGTAAATATAAGAGAAAGATACAACACCATGAAATCTAAATCTGAATACAAATAAGGAAAAGAGGAGTTCTTGAAGATGTGATTCAATAAGATAATAAATTAAAAGACAGATAAGTCTATGCTTATAAAGTGAATTAAGGTATGAAATCCACATAAGATGGAAAGAACTCCTATAACAAGCACAAAATGAGAAAATAAATGGGAACAATGACAAAGGAATAAGGTGGAACCTGAGTTAATCTCATACCAACCTATGTGTGTAAGAAACTATTAATGTAAAATCAACATGGCATGTGAAAGAAGTTAAGGGAGATGATCCCTGTTTAATGAAGAAAATGAAGAATATGATGATTTACCTGTTGATAAGTGGTTGAAAAACATAATAAAATAAGAGAACATACCAAGTGTGATAAGTAGTCATCAAGGAAGGAGTAATGAGATATATTAATCATGATGATTCATATGCTAATGGCAAGGAACCTAAAATGAAAAAGGTAAAATGATACATAAGAAGTTGTAACTTGCATAATGAAAATAGAATTTGTTACCTTTTTGCTAATGACCTTGAACAATGTTGCTATGATGTGGGAAGTGTGTTTTCCTTTGTGTCTTTTTTTTCCACGGAACAACTTTCAAGTGGATCATTGCCACTTGGTATGTGTGAATTCATTGTAAACATGAGGGTGGATAGCTTATTATAGCATAAGGTTGTCTGGACTATGGTTCCAAGTCCACAAAGCTTGTGATGATTTTTCTTTTGAGCCTTACAATAATTAGGAAGACTCCTCTTATACGTCTTGATATTTGTTATGTTGGTAAAAGTAGATGATATAAGGATGTGACTTGCTTATAGCACATGAGGTGGATACCAATGTAATGAATCCTAGTATACAATATGTATTAATAATATGAGATATATGTGAAGGTTGGAGATGTTTATTAAATGATCATTCCAAATATTCCTCTTCTGTAGAGAGAGAGAGGGAGAGAGAGTTGATGATGACCCTATAAATGTTGTTTAGAAGGAAAAAACAAAAGCGATTCTATAATGTTGTGTATGGTCCAGTGATAGTTGGGCAAGACCACTATCAATGATAGTTGGTTTGTTGGTTAATAGATATTTGATACCGTGTTCCTTTAAGATAAACCTAGGATCAAATATCAATGCATAAGAGTTAAAGTGGATGACATAAGCTACATATGATAAGAGATACATAATGTTCTATGTTTGATAAGATCCATCAAGTATGACTTTTGACTAATGTGTTGATACAATAGATATAATTTATGGATGATAGCTAGAATTTAAAGTTGAAAGTTACTATTGAGTTGTATAGATGACACAACAAGTTTCTACATTCAATATCGAGAATGTCTTCTTAGGTCGAGGTTTTTGTGCTAACCCAAGATGATATATGTATGAATGATGTGACATCACTAGTATATGAAAGTAACCATGTGAAGGTAATAGGATTAGGTGCAAAGGAAGTACCCATATTTGTTTACCTTGGATTTAGGGGGTGAAATCCATGTTAGGGGTTCATAGTTGTAAGGCCCCTAAAGTTTCTTAATGAGTTGAATAAGCTTAAGTACCATAATTGAATTCTTATAACCCTAATATAACCTTGTGATATTCTTTTAAATCATAAGACAAGCTTAATTTTCAAATTTGGTCCAATTTGGACACTGGTTGAGCAAGTTATGCAATTTTATGCACATATTGGACTTTTATGTAATTTACCCAATTGAGAGGTTTATTTGCAATTTATCACTTGAATTATGTTCCTTGAATATTCTATCATCATTCTTGAGCTTTTTGAACCATGGGGAACCTATTTAAACCTTGCTTTGAAGGTGTTTTCTCAAAGGGTATTTTAGGATTTACCCCTTCACGGATGAGTTACCTTTAGTAGCTATCAACTAATGAATTATGTGATTGGCTGGGAAATTCGAAAAAGGAAAGAGCTAATAAGGTCTATAAGGACGGTGGGGGAGCTTCTTGTGTGTGTGCTTGTATATTCTTAATAGTTTAAGGCCATAGAAACATGGGGAAGCTACTTTTACACCTCATGCTTGCTTCCATCCTTATCCATGGGCTATATTTACCTCTTCCTTGCCCAAGTACGAAACTTTGCTTTATTTCTCTTTCCTATAACCTGGACAAATGACTCCACTCTATGTTTATGTGGAACCAAGTGCTCTAAGGTAGAAGACAAACTCTTTTTAGAGAAGAAGGTCTCCTAGAGCTCCATTTAGCCCTACCTAGGGTTTCCAAGGTCATCTTCTAGGGATTTCAACCAAGGAAAGTTATTTTCTTCCTTCCTTATCCATTTCTCTTGCTCTTCTCCTTCCTTATACCTTCCTCCAGGTCAGAACCTTGCTTTTCCATGGAAGATATTTCTCTAAAGCTCTAAAACCCTACCTTTCTTTCTCCTTATGCTTAGGGTTTGCTCATTTGATTTGCTCATTTGATGAAGAAAGGTGCTAGATGGACGAGTTCATAGCTTATGCTTGGATTTTTTACCCTAGATTTATTTTGTGTGGGGTTTAATCTTCTCATTAGAGGAAAGTTTTATAACTTTCTCCATGTTTATTTCTTACCAAAAGCTTTCTAGCTCATGTTCTTGCTTGAAAATGATGATCCATGCACTAAAAAGCTATGCTTGACTTGGATTTTGATTTTTATAATGTTCCCTGTACTAGTTTTAGTTATATATGAACCTGTGATCATGTTTACATTATTCCTAAGGTATAATATGACTTGGATCAGGTTGGTTTGACAACCTATGGTGCTAAGCACCTATCAACCACTGGTCAATTTTAGGGTTTAGGGCTGATTTCTTCTATAAACCCATGACCCGATGATGGTACCATTGCAATAACCCTATGGTGTTGTCTTGATGACAACTGATGGTTGAGATCAAAGGTGTCATATGATGGTGACAACCTATGGTCACCCCCTTAGGTCAGGTTTTGGATCGATTAGAAGTTTAATGATCAACCATTAAGTACCCTATTGATGTTATCAATCAATGATGACATTAGCTTAATATTTGATGCTGATTAATGAATATAGTGTTGATCTAACAACCTATGGTGAATTAATGATCACTAATGATGGTAGATTAGGTATCGACAATCTATTCTTAGTTAAACATTGTAGTCGTAGCATCATTTAAGTCTTAGACCAATGGTTTCTTGGGTCACTTGATGCAATGGTTGGACCCATACTGTAATTGATGGTTTTAACATATATATGAACTTAACCCAATGGTCAAGATCTACTATTTATTCCTCCAATAAAGTGGAATGATGGCTAATGTAATATGTTGGTCCTAATAATGTGATTTAGATGGTTTCCTTTATATGATCAACTTCAGGAGCTTACTTGTTGACAATGGATGGCTTGTTCTAAATGAACAGTCGATTGTGGGTTTTACCCTACTCTCAGTGGAAATTTTTGTGTTGTTAATCAAGGGATGTCTAGGGTTATATGGTGAATCTTTATAGAGCACAAATCAAGGACTTCATAGGTGGTTTATCCAAGGTGTTTACTTATGTAAACAACCAATGGTCTTACCTTTTAAACATCCAATGGTTCTGGGTGACATTATGGTATGGTGATATGGGTTGAATGATGATGGAACAAATAGAGGGTTACCCTTAATAAGGTAGTCTTACCTATTCACTCATATGAATAACAGGTATTATAATAATATTGTGTTGATATGTAACCCTAATGAGGTATAGCTTGTTATACCTAGGTTTAATATAACTAAATGATGGTAATTGGGTATGAATAGTCCTTGAATGACTAATACAATCATAGAGTACTCTGTTACTATTGTTGAAACCCTAGTATGCTATAACTTGATGGTTACACCTTGATTTATGTGTGGGTTCATACTTGAGAATAGTATGGAGTGTGATGGTGATGCTTCACCTTATGCATCCATGATCTAATGGGGATGTCGTGAGTTAGGGTTTGGGTATAAGTGCTGATTAGTAACATTAATATAATTTATCTTGTTGAACCTAACTCTATTGCAAATAGATAAAGATGAGTATTAATGTTTAACATTCTTATATGATGGCATGATGGTGAAATAACCTCCTTAGCATGATCAAAAGCTTAATGTGTTAATTGGTGGTTGTCATAGCACATGGTTGATACTGGCTTATGTGAAACATGTGCATTATGAATATGATGAGGATTAACCATATCTAGATTCCTTTCATGTTGATGTCAACAATGAGTGTTCTTAATGTTAATATAAACCTGCTTTGATTTTTTATGAATATCTCCTAGCTAATTAATGCAATATTGTGCTGATCTAGTGTATTATATGTAAGTGATGTTGTTGAGCCTTGTTATAAGGCATGCAAAGATAATGATGATCTTACAGGGAATAGATGATGGTCTTAATGACCTTTGGGCATGGTTAAGCCCTGAATGAGGTGTAATCCTCTTATGTTGATAAGGGTTGATACCCTATGATCTTGTGAAAAGGATTTATATTTTGTGATATTATGATGACTAGTGTGGTCTCATGAATGGCAAGTGAATAGTACCATGTTATGATGAGATGAGAAATTATGTCTCATACAATAGCCATGCTTATTTGATAACTATACTGCTACTGCTGATTATAATCATGATGCTAGATATTTCATGTTGATAGTTATGCTTAGTATGCTAGCCATGCCTTTGTAACTAGAGATGCATATACTACTAATCATGCTTATCTAGATAGTTGTGCTTATGTTTTTAGCTCTTCTTATGATGTTGATATGTTCAACCAATTTGACACGCTCATGTTGTTAGCTATGCTATGTTACTAGACTTGCTCATGATGCTAGATATGCATATGCTACTAAATTGCTTATATTGTCAACAAGATAAAGGATGATAGTCTGGCTAATGATGAAAGTTATTATCTGCTCCTTTATGTATTTTGTTAATCATCAATACTGCTGATCTTATTTGTTATATTTGATTAAACTGCTTAACTATTTAATTACTTAAAAATGTTGCAATCAATAAATGTTGTTGGATGATATATCTCTTGCTGGGACATGGGTCTTGCCCTTGCGGTTCACCACATTTTTTTAGGTAATCAGAAGTGACAAAAACAAACATGTGGTAGCAAAGAGGAGCTATAGTAATAAATCTTTGAGAAAGTTGATTAGATGACTAGTGTCACTAGTACAGAAACGGGTTATAACGTCACTACCTGTAGGGTCGGTTTTTCCAAATAACCGACTTTATATGTCTAAAAAAAAATGCGGGCACCACTTAAGACCTCTTAGGTCGGTTTTTTTAAATAAACCGACCTTGTAGTGTAACTCTATAGGGTTGGTTTTCCAAATAACCGACCTTATATGTCTATAAAAAATGCGGGCACCACTTAAGACCTCTTGGGTCGCTTTTGTTAAAATAACCGACCTTGTAGTGTATCTCTATAAGGTCGGTTTTCCAAATAACCGACCTTATATGTCTATAAAAAACATGGGCACCACTTAAGAACTTTTAAGTCACTGTTTTTAAAATAACCAACCTTATAGTACATCTCTATAGGGTCGGTTTTTATAAAATAAGCGACCTTATAGACAATTTTTTCGGCGGCAAAAATTTGCTTGGTTTTGGCTTTCCCGCCTCGATCTATAGGGTCAGTTCTACATTATAACTGACCCTACAGGGATCCTCGGTCAACAAATTCGTCGACCGAATAAGAGCTGCATTTCATGTATACAAGCACCTATAGGGTCGGTTTTTTCTTAATAACCGACCTTACAGTCCTCCTCGGTTCAGCACCTTTAAGGTCGGTTATTCCTACAAAAACGACCTTAAAGGCCTCCTCGGTCGACAAATTCGTCGACCGATTTCTATTCTGGATCCAGATAGTTCACGCATGTATAAGCACATCTAGCTTCGGATTTGCACTTATAACTGACCTTAGAGCCTTCCTCGATCGACCAATATTTCGACTGATTCATTCGGTTGACAAATTCGTCGACCGATAATTACCTCTAAGGTCGGTTTTTTCCTTAAAACCGACCCTAGAGGTACTTATGCGAAGGAAATCTGGCTCTTTCTCGATCGACAAATTCATCGACCGATATCTATTCTGGATCCAGATAGTTCACGCATGTATAAGCACCTCTAGCGTCGGATTTGCACTTATAACTGACCTTAGAGCATTTCTTGGTCGAAAAATTTGTCGACCGATAAGGAGTTAGTTTTCATGTGTATAAGCCACTTTTAGGGTCGGTATTTTCTTAATAACCGACCTTAGAAGTCCATTTGGTCGGCAATATTGTCGACCGAAACATATCGGTCGATGAATTTGTCGACTGAGGAACGACTAGAAAAACCAACCGTCATAACAGCTAAAAAAATCAACCGTCGTAACGGCTAAAAAAATCAACCGCCGTAACGGCTAGAATTTCAACCGTTAACGGCTATAAATACGACCGTTGACCGTCGTAACAGCTATTTTTTCGATCGACCGTTGGCCGACCGATAGACGACTGTTGTGGCCATCAGTCGACAAATTGTCGACCGAAATTGGCTCTGTTTTGCTATAAATAGCACCCAAAACGATCCATTTCTTCACACCTTCACATTCTCACTTCTCTAGCTCCTCTCTAGTGTATTCTTGTGAAAATCTTCAGCTTCTCTACATCCAATTCTTGCTTGCTATTTCTCCATTTCAAAGCAACGAAATGGCTTCATCATCTACGCGTGGAAAGAAGCAAGTTGCAGGTAGGAAAGGAAGGACGGGCCTTGCACCGCTGCCGGTCATCAACGACGTCCCTTTCATCGACCAAGCTGCAGTCGACCGCTACCTCAAGCTCTCCTCAAAAACTCCTCTTCCACGACAGCCAGTCGACGTCATGGACTTCTAAAGCATTGTCGATTTGGAGGAACTTTTCGAGGTGCAACATTTGACTGATTTTCTAAATCCCTCCTTCCAATCCTACTCCTCCAAACTAGTTAATGAATTCTATGCCAATTTAGCCGAACATCCTGAACATGATTCCTTCTCCTCTATGGTTGGTGGGTATGGATTCCATTTTACTGAGGAGGGTATTCTTGATATGCTTGACATAGATATAGAAGAATATAAAAATTTTATTGATCTCACTAGAGGAACTCCACTCAACAAACTCTCCTAAGATAACACTACAATTAGCCTTAGTGATGTCAAAAGAGCTATCTTTCAATCAAATATGACTTGTCATGAAGATAGGGGTACCTATTATGCCATAAATTTAAAACTTGAAGCTAGGATCATAAATCTCATTGTTGCCACCAATATCCATCCTAGAGAAAACAAATCTGAAGTACCCACCTTTCATATGTACCTTATCTATGCCATTCTCAAAAGTATTCCCATAAACTTTATTCATATCATCATTAAGAATATGTTTGAGTTTTTTGGCAATCCACCATATGCTGACTTTGTATGCCAAATCACTCAACATTTTCTTAAGAAGAATATTGAGGACGACTTAGGTTACACATGGGATAGAAAACCCCAAAAAATAAGTAAAAATACGGTGGAAAAGATGGGAATTGACTTTGGCCACAAAAGGGCTAGGACTGAAGGGGAGACATCCACCCAAGACATACCTCCACCACCTCCTCCTACCAACCTACCTCATGATCCTATTACAAATACCTTGACATACATTGCTGGCTCCCAATATCACCTAAGTAGGCAATTGGATTATAATCACCATGGCATGACTTATTTAAACCAAAGGATGCAAGCTCTCTCTCCTAACCAACCTGATGAATATCCCTATTCCCTTAATCCTGGCATGATAAATCCCAACAATCCTTCCTACAACTACTATCAAACTCCACCTCCACCATCTCCTGATCTCACACATACTCAGTTTTCCCCAATTCAACTTCAAGACATTGCTGCCAACTTTCGCTTTGATCGTGTTCCCACCTTCTTGGAGGCTTATTCCTTAACCATGACAGGTGCCTTGGAGTGGCAGACACTGGTCAAATATTATGGAGTTGAGCCCTTTCTTGGAAAAGACCCATACATTGATGTAATCCTTCAGTCTTTCTAGTGAGATTATGAGATATCTTTGTAATGATGTAATGTATATCTTTTTATAAAGCAAGTATGTCATGTTTCATCTTATAAAGTGTATGGGCATTAAATTGTTATGAATAAAAGTGTTTTCCATGGCTTCATTTGGACATATACATGTTATATAAGAATATTGTTATTTCAAATGATTGAAAAATAAATTATGGCTAAATTTGACAAAGCATCACTTGGTTAGTCTCATACACACACACTTGGTACTTAATTTAAAACATTGAAATAGGGTTAATCTCGGTTGAAAATATTATCGACCGAGACAAATTCGGTCGACAATATTGTCGACGAGGATGACTTTAGGGTCAGTTTTTTCCTTATAACCGACCCTAGAGCTCTTTCGTTCGACAAATAGTCGATCGGCTGAATTTTTGAATAGAGTTTAGTACTTTTCAAAACGTTATAAAGCATTAGGATCTCAATCTTTTGTCTCATTGTTGGGAATTCACATCCCTCAATACCACCATCATCACATTTGCTGATTCTGGGTATTCAAACCCTTAGTTCATCACTAAACATGGTTATCACTTATCAGGTAACTATTACCTTCAGGTCATCTGACAAAGGTATTCAGGATATTTGTTACACAATCATCTCAATTTCATATCAACCATATCAATTTCATATCAACATCATGAAATACAAAAATAACATCTCTATTCCCTCATTAGGGTTAGAGTTTCCCATCTTTATCAAATAGGGTTCACATATCATCATCCCATATTGAAATTTCACATAACATTATCCCATATTAGGGTTTTCACACAACACCACCCTATATTAAGGTTTCACATAACATTTCCATATTAGGGTTTCACAAAACATCATTCCATATAAGGGTTTCACATAACATTATCCCATATTAGGGTTTCATACGACATCGCCATATATTAAAGTTTCACATAACATAATTATTAGGGTTGTGGAAGCACTTTAGAGCTTCTCGGTCGACGAATTTGTCGATCGAGACCCCTTATAGGGTCGGTTATGTCGGTCGACTAATTTGTCGACCGAATGAAGCTAGATTTCTTTCTTAGAAGCACCTCTAGGGTCGGTTTTTCTAATAACCGACCCTATAGGGGGTCTTGGTCGACAATATTGTCGACCGACAATGTCCAGTTTAGTTATTCACACATGTATAAGAACCTCTAGGGTCGGTTATACGAAAAAATTGACCCTAGAGGTGCTTGTACAAAGGAAATCTTGCTCCTTCTCGGTCGACAAATCGTCGATCGAAACGAGTCAGATTTCTTCGTATTAGCACTTGTAGCGTCGGGTTTACCTATTAACCGACCCTAGAGGTCCTTTCGGTCGACAAATTCGTCGACCGAGTTTGCGTTTGATTGTTATTAAACAACCCGACATGGGCACCGTTTATCTATAGAGTCGGGTTTTGCTTGTTAACCGACGCTACAGTTTTTCGCTCCGTGCAAAAAGCCAAAATTTTAGTCTTTTTCCTCCCGCGAAACCCTTTTCTCTTTTCTAATCTCTCTCTCGCGGCGCCGCAAAACTCCTTTTCACTTTGTCATTCCGCCGTTGCCTCTTCTCCATGAAGTCGTTGCCGCCTCTCCACGCCGCCAAGAGGATCGTGAATCTCGTAGTCGCCGCGAAGAGGATCGTGAAGCTCGTCGTCGCCACCTTCCCCTCTTCCTCCACGAAGCCCGTCATTGTCGTGAAGCTCTTCGTTGTCGTGAAGCTCTCCGTCTCCGCCTTCCACTCTTCCACGAAGGTCTCCGCCTCTCCGTGAAGTTCTTCTCTTCCTCCACGAAGCTCACTGCCATTTCCAAGTAAGTTCGAGCTTCCTTCGTTCCTTGTTCTCCTTCATTCCCGCCCGCCGCCATTGCTGCTTCCAGGTCCATCTCGGTCGACAATTAGTCGACCGAGAGTCCACCTGTGCGCAGCGTCCAGGTCCACTCTCGGTCGAAATTTTTTTGACCGAGAGTGGACCTGGACGCTGCGCGCAGTTGGGCTCTCGGTCGACTAATTGTCGACCGAGATGGACCTGGATCTTATTTATGTTGGAGCTATAAATGTTTTAATCATATTTGCTGTAATGTTCACAAATAGTTCTGAATATTATAATGATTTCAATCTTTGGACTATTGGAAACGGCCTTACTTTGCTAATTTGTATAAGTATTTTCCATTTTATATGATTTGATAACCCAATAATAAAAACATGCATGTGTTTTTTCATATGTAATAATAATATAAATTTTAGAAATTAATACTAGATTAGACATGTGTACTCCTAGATTGACACTTTAGGGTTGATGCATGATGTTTAACTTAATATATAAATATGAAAATAATGCATTTATATATTAACTTAGAAACCCGTTCAAAATTTACTCATTAGGAGTAAACTTTGGATAGTCCCCAGTTTGGGACTATTTTTGGATATTTTAATCTCACTTAGGATGTACATGTATAATGTATGTTTAGTTTTGTAGATTATTTCAGTAGGATTTCTCCATTTGTTCTCTGGGTACATATGTGAGTGGTTATTTTCCATTTACATCAGTGTACTTGGAGAACTTAGGGGAAATGCTGCTGAAATTTTCTTCAAAACTAAACATACATTATACAGTTACTAGTGAGATTAAATATTCAAAAATGGGATAGGTGGTACACTTTAGTATATAAAATTAACTTTCTATCAATAAAAACTTACAGATTATTATAGTATCAATATTAAATTGTTAGTTTTATAATTAATTTTAATGTGATATAAAATTTTAATGTTTGCCAAGTCTAAATTGCAATACCTCATTTTAAATGATCAGGCTATTCACCAGTCTCAAAAGGAAAGACGGGCTAAAAATGTTCATGACCATCGCTTGGGGCCCAGTGGTTATGCCTTCCGCCGCCAACTACAAGAGAAGTAATCATCTTCTGGAGAAGAATCTAGTACAACTCAAGTTGAGTGACCACCCCGACACATGACATGGATTGATGCTAGAAAGAATCGAGCTGGTGAAATTGTCAACCCTGCAACTAAGGAGGTGGCACAAAAGATGGTAGGTTTATCCCAACTAAGTAAAGAGTAACTTCCACAAACTTAGATTTATTTATATCTAATTGATATTGTGATTTAATATTTTTATTAACTATGAATTGATTGATCTCCACGAGCGAAGGAAGGAAGGAAAGTTCATCCCAACTGGCTACATGGATGAACTAGCAGTTGCTCTTGGTACGAAGGAGCATCTTGGCCGTGTTAGGGGATTAGGAGCTGGCATAGGATTCAAGTCTTATTTTGGCACTTTGCAATCTAAAAGAGGTCGTGCAGGAGGTCTTACACAAGAGGATGTTGAAGCATTAGTAGCACAGAAAGTAAAAGAAATAATCTCTTCATATCAGCCTACTCAACCTTCTCAACCTATTCATACCGCACGTCTCTCAAGTGATGAGGTACAAGGCCATGCTACAGTTGTAGAAGGTCATGGGAGCACTCCCGATGAACCACCACAACAATCTACAGTAAGTTTTTGTTCTATATGTTGTGTTATTAGTATGATAAATATATGATAATATATAGTTGTAACATGTATCTGTTCTACTGTTTCTTATATAACTTATATTATTTCAATCTAGGTTGGTATGAAATGTAAACTTGCAGTGGAGGTTCCAAAATATAATGTTGTGGCAGCGGGCAAAGTGTACAACCCTGGTGGTACATTGCATTGCCAACAAATTACTGATGACATCTGCCGTGTGTCCATCCATCTTGTGTATGACGGAATGGGGGAAAAACCACTACCCATACCTAATCCTAAATATAGTACAGTTGAAGAAGATGAGGGTGATATGGTGGGTTGTCCTAGACACTTGGTTATCAATGACAAGGTATACCTTATTTCTACCATATTTTTCATATTTGACTGCATATATGAACTCATGTAATATAAGTATGTAATTTAATTAACAGGTTTATAAACCAAAAAGTAAAACTTCTGCTAGTCGTCCTCCTATGCCCAAGCCATCTTTCATTCCCGAAACTACATTTGACAAATTGGGAAGCAAATCTAAATGTTTGTGTCGATACTTAGCTAACCAAATATCGGGATCAAATTTGATGGTCAAGTTAACAGAAGATGCAGTTGGGAGGGACTTTGAGAATTTTATTTTTCTTGACGATATTATAGAGTTGTTCCGGTATGATTGGATGAAAACTTTGATAATAGAAGTATGGATAAGGTAAGGATCTATAAATATATATAGAAAATTCCAATACAAATTTTTAGCTTATTTCTACATATGAAAATAATTACAAATGTTTAACAGCCATTTATATACCGAGGTCACCGACTTTGATATAAACAATATTGCATTCTTAGTTCCTTCAGTCACTAGTCAGGTGGAGACAAATAATATTAAGGAAGTGAATGAGTACTTCTCTGATGCATTCAAATATTTTGCAATTGAGGGGAAGGAAATTATCCTAATTCCTTTTAACGTCCAGTAAGTATTATTATTCAATATAATTTTAATAATGAATGAAACTATTTATTTTAATGTTTGTTTTATTCTTACTCAGAGCTAGACATTGGGAATTACTGGTGATTGTCCCAAAATTGATGACTCTTTATTATCTTGACCCAATGGGTAAAACAACCAGGAGTCACAAACTGAAATTGTCAGCTATGGAGTAAGCATAAATTTAATCAATTGCTTCAACATGATATTTTATTTAGAATTTCTATTTTACCAACTATCGTTTAATTGATAGGGGTATAAAGGCTTTTCGTGAAGCTGGAGGACAAATACCCACAAAATTAAAGACATTGACTTTGAAAAATGTCAAGGTAGCTACTTTGACAACTGCTTAGTCTTATATGTATTAATTTTTGAATTCTAATATGTCAACTCTTATAGTTTTATCTCAACTGTTGTTTATAGTAGTTTACTAACATTAAGTATAATTCGTTATTTGTAGTGTCCTATGCAAAATAATGACTGGGCTTGTGGATACTATGTAATGAAATACACGCAAGATATTGTCAAACAAACATCACATGACATTCAGACTATAAGTCAGGTAATAAAGAATAACATCATAAATTTACAAGTGATTGTAGTCATTTTTATAAAATATTAGCATGTGCATTTTCTGTTACAGATATTTACAACTCAGCCTTACACACATGTGAACTTGAATGAATTCCGAGAAGAGTGGTCAGAGTATTTTATAAGTGAAGTCGAAATAGCATCTGATTAAATATGTCGGCTCCATTTATGTATGTGGTTTGAGTACGTACTCTTTCATATTTTTACTTTTGTAATATGTCATCTCAGACTTGCACTCTATCATTTTGTAAATTATGATATTTATTATCATTTTTGTTATGAATGTGTGGTTTTGAATGGTGACGGTTGAGCATCAATGCTCCCCTCTCCCAGAATATATGAATCTTCTTGTTCTTCTGTTCTATATCAATTTCTGCAGAATTTTTTTTTTTAAAAAATCGTAACTTCTAGCGTCGGTTTTTTAAATAACCAACCCTATAGATTGAATTCATTGTACACTCTTTGGTCGAAAAATTTTCGACCGAAATAGAACTTCTAACGTCGGTTTTTGTAAAAAACCGAGTCTACATGTCCTCTATAAGGTCGGTTTTTTGAAAAAACCGACCCTAAAGATTGAATAAAACATTTCAGTGTAAGACTCGGTCGACAAACTTCTCGACCAAAATACTATCAGTCGAGAAGTTTGTCGACTGAGTCTTACACTGAAATGTTTTATTCAATTTTTAGGGTCGGTTTTCTCATAAAACCGACCTTATAAAGAGTTTTCGGTCAACAATTTTCTCGACCGAGAGTTACCACTGAAATGGTATTCAATCTTTAGGGTCGGTTATTTCATAAAAACTGACCCTGTAAACGTTCTCGGTCGACAATTTTCTTGACCGAGAACGTTTACAGGGTCGATTTTTATGAAATAACCGACCTTACAGGCTCCTTTTTTCTCGCCTAGGTCAGACTTTTTACAACCTCTTGCGTCGGTGTTTGCTCTGTAAGGTCGGTTTTATTTGGTTAAATAATTCGACGCTATAGACCAAATTCTGTAGCGACACCCACCTAGGTGTCGGTTAAAAAGTGACACTGCAGGCTTTAAAAAACCGACGCTACAGACCATTTCTGTACTAGTGTGTGTCCTAGAGTCATCCCTGTACTCTCAGGTCTGGGTGAGAAAATTTTTGTATATGGTGTTTCAAATGAATCAAAATTTTATTAGCATGTTAATGTTTTTTGTGTGGCATATACGATTATTGTTCTCATGTATATATATGTTGTGGCTAAGACGATAGAACAATTTGTATCAAATTCTTGGCATAGTATGGATACAAGAAAGATGTTGGGCTCTTACGCAAATGTTTTTGAGTGGGTGTTGATGTTGAAATAGGTTTTAATTTACCCATATTTTTGGGTATGTGATTAATTAGTGATTGATTGTGTTTTATGTTTTGAGTAATCTCATTTAGTGTAATGGGTTCTCATAATATCTATCATGTTGGCTATTGGGTATGGCTTAACTAGTGATTTGGAGAACCCAAGCCTAGAGGCATGCCGATGATTATGGCATAGAGTTGTGCATATCATCTATCCAAGAGTTTCATATGACGCCATTTCCATGATGGCCTACCTAAATAGTCAGGTTGTGGGCGATCACCAAAAGTTGACTCATGACTTGATGAAATATGGATCTTGGCCCACTAGAATATTGTACGTTGTAATATTCTAAATTGATATTGAGGGCTATCAATTTGAATAAAATAGTGGGAGCGATAATTATTAAAGGACTAATTAATATCATCAAATATTTTCCAAATCAAATCAAATCAAAAAGGGTTTTTGACAAATATAATTTTTCTCTTGTTGAATCAATGACGAACAAATATGAATTGTGATTGGTCCTGAAGGACAAACTTCAAGTGACAAATTTCCACGACTGGTTTTGGACTTTGAGAAGGGTTCTCAATGAAGAGTGCAAGATTTATGTACTTGACAAACCAGTGCCAGAAATACCTGCTCCTGATGCACCTAGGACACAAGTGGATGCTTACTGAAAGCATGCCAATGATACCTTAGGGATAAAGTGGCACATGGTCTTACAAAGCAAGAAAGGGATGATATCCTGAAGGTGCTACTTGAGTGTAAGATGACAGAGGGAACCTCAGTAGAGGAACATGCACTCAATATGATTGGACAAGTGTATCATCTTCAAGAACTAGGATTCACCTTGAGCCAAAATTTGGCCACTTATATGATTCCAAAGACTATGCCAGAATCATATAGCCAATTTATTACATGTTACCATGTGAATAATATGAGTGGGTGGATGTCAGACTTGCTTGCCATGTTGATTTGTGCTAAATAAAATTTGAAGAAGGACAAGCCCGTGATGATGATCAATGGAGCTGAGTCCAAGGATCAAAGAAAGATCGAGAGGAGTTTTAAGGTCAAGCCTAAATCCACATCTTCAACACTCAACATAAGGAGAAAGAAAAGTACAAGAGGATCTCATCCTTTGTACTTGAAGGCATCCAGGAAGAAGAAGATGGAGATGGTGATCTTCAATTCACATATATTCTCTATTGAGATAAATCTATCTACTTCATCATCATGGGTACTAGATACATGATGTGGATCTCACATATGTTCTCATATGTAGGATCTGAAAGGAAGTAGGACTTTGACAAAAGGTGAGGTGGAACTGTGAGTTGCTAATGGTGAAAGAGTAGTGGCCAACACATTTGGAACCTATAGTTTGTCTCTACCCACAGGGCTTGCAATAGAATTTAAGAATTGATATTATTTATATGCTATAAATAGAAACATCATTTCTATATCTTGTATGGACAAGGATGCATTTGAATTCCATATTAAAAATGGTCGATGTTCTATTTTAAAAGATGGGATATTTTATGGCATTGACCCAATGTCTTATGGTCTTTACTTGTTAGATCTATAGATAGATGTTTATAACATAAATACCAAAATAATAAAAATCAACAATTCAAACAATACATACCTTTTGAATTGTCATCTAGGGAACATAAATGAGAATCGCATATCTAGACTCCATAAAGATGGTTATCTGGACTCTTTTGATTTTGAATCAATAGAGGCATGTGATTTTTTCTTGATTAGCAAGATGGCTAAGACCCCTTTCATTGGTAACAATGACAGGACTATCGATGTGTTAGGACTCATACATACTGATGTGTGTAGACCTTTTAGAACAACCACTAGAGGTGGGTATCAATACTTCATTACCTTCACTGATGAATTCAGTAGGTATGATGATGTTTATTTAATAAATCATAAGTCAAAAACTCTTGAAAAGTTCAAGGAGTTTATGAATGAACTATAGAACCAACTTGGTAAAAGTATTAAGGAACTTCATTCTGATCGAGGTGGAGAATACTTAAACTAAGAGTTTGAGAACCTTCTTAGGGCCCATGGGCTTGTATCCCAGTGGACTCCACCTGGAACACCTCAGCATAATGGTGTGTTAGAAAGAAGGAATCACACATTACTAGATATGGTGCAATGGATGATGAGTTTAGCAGAGCTTCCGACTACCTTTTGGGGGTATGTTCTACAAACCGTTGCATTTACACTAAACCGAGTACCATCTAAATAAGTTCAAAAGACACCATATATGATATGCACTAGGAAGTATCCCAAAATGTATTTTATGAGGATTTTGGGGTGTGAATCTTATGTCAAGAAAATGTTTCCTAAAAAATTTTGGCCCAAGATCAGATAAATGTTATTTTGTTGGATATCCCAAAGAAACTATGGGATACTACTTTTATAATCCATCTAACAACAAAGTGTTTGTTGGTAGAGATATTGCAATCCTAGAAAACGAATTTTTTTCCAAAACAATTAGTGGGAGGCAAGTGGAACTCAAAGAGGTTCGAGACCAACAAGAAAGCATTGAACCATTATATTTACAAGAGGAACCAAGAGAATCACAAAGTTTTTTGGAATCTCAAATTCCTCAAGTAACACAATAACCTTGGAGATCTAGTAGGACACACCTTGAGCCTAAAAGATTTGGATATCTTGTTACTCAAGAAGGAAGTGAATTGGTCATAGATGATGATCCAATGTCATACAAAGATGTTATTGAGGGACCAGAGTTTGTGAAATGGCTTGAGGTCATGATATCTGAGATGGAATTTATATATACCAACAAAGTATGGACTTTGGTGGATCCACCTAAAGGGATAAAACCCATATATTTCAAGTGGAACTTCAAGAAGAAGACCAACATGGATGGTAAAGTACAAACCTATAAGGGCAGTTTGGTAGCAAAGGGTTTCAAACAATTTCAAGGTGTTGACCATGATGAAACCATTTCTCCAGTGTCCATGGTTAATTCCATCATGATCATGCTTGCCATTGAAGCTTATCATGACTATGAGATTTGGAAGACGAATGTTAAAACCACATTCCTTAATGAGAATCTTCTTGAGGATGTGTACATGATATAGCCAGAGGGTTTTATAAATCCAAAGGATGCAAATAAAGTCTATAAGCTACAAAGGTCAATCTATGGATTGAAGCAAGCATCTCAGGGCTGGAATCTTCATTTTCATGAAATAGTAAAAGGGTTTGGTTTTATTCAAAATGAAAGATGAACATTGTGAGTACAAGAAGGTTAGTGGGATCATAGTGACATTCCTCATATTGTATGCAGATGACATACTATTGATGGGGAATGAAATCCGTACTTTACAAAAGATAAAGACATGGATTGGAAATACATTCTCTATGAAAGACTTGGGAGAAGCATCCTACATCTTGGGGATAAAGATCTATAGAGATAGATCTAGAAGGCTTCTTAGACGAAGTCATAGTACATACATTGACAAAGTGTTGTAGTAGTTCAGCATGGAGAACTCAAAGAGAGGAAACCTACGAAAATTGCATGGAGTGACCATCTCTAAGAGTCAATGTCCCAGTTCTTGTGAATAAAGGGAACACATGTGTTCGATTCCATATGCCTTAGCAATTGGATCAATCATGTATGCAATGCTGTGTACCTATCCAAACATCTATTATACCTTGAGCATGATGAGAAAATATCAGTCAGATCTAGGTGATGCTCACTGGACAGTCATGAAGAACATCCTTAAGTACTTGAGAAGGACTAAGGACCAGTTCTTGGTTTACTACATAGAGAAAGAGTTTGTGGTAAATGGTTACACTGAGGCAAGCTTCCAGACTGATCAAGATGATTACAAATCATAATCAGGATTTGTGTTTTGCCTAAACAACAGATTTGTCAGCTGGAAGAGTTCCAAGCAAGAGATAGTTTTCGAGTCTATAATAGAGGTTGAGTATATTTCTACATCAAGTGCAGCAAAGGTGGTTGTAAGGATCAAGAAGTTCATTACAGAACTTTTAGTCATTCCAAGCATCAACGATGCAATCGAGCTATATTGTGACAACAATAGAGCTATTATACAGGATAAGGAACCCAGATCACATCAGTTCTTAAAGCATATGCAAAAATGGTTCCATCTCATACGAGAGATCATACAATGAGGAGATGTAAAGATTTGCAAAGTTCCAACCGAAAATAATGTTGTTGATCTCTTAACAAAGGAACTTTCACAGCAGAAGCATGATGGACATGTTAGATCACTTGGAATATGATTTGTGGGTGATTGGCTCTAAGTGCAACTAGGAGTTTGTTGGTATGTATGCCGAGAGATCCAATAATGTGATGATTGTAATGACATAAATGTAAATTATTTGGTTATTAATAAAAGGCAAGCTTCCAATTTATTATGTTTAATTCAGTTATCATATTATGATGTAACATTATAAATGTCTGGAGAATAATATTACTCAATGATGTATGTCTTCAAGTACATGACTTGGAAGAACAAGATCATAAAGATGTTAACAATACACACACACACACACACACACACACACACACATATATATATATATATATATATATATATATATATATATATATATATATACATACATATATATATGGCTAAAAGAATTGTGTACCTGAGTACATGTAGCTTACATGTACCCACCTTCATTTATGGTAATTGTAAAATTATAATGAATAATCCAACCTTATGGATGTAAAGTATACCCCTTAGATAAGATGTATACAAAAAATAACACAATCTGATATTCATAGATCATCAAAAGAAAGAAAATGATTATTTTCTAATCAACGGTAAGTTGTAGAAATTACATAAACCATTGAATGATTTATTGCTATATCTCATGATCTATATGAGATATGGTTATGATTTTTTAAACACGTCTAATCTATGTAGTGTTGAATCAATCCATATGGTTGGATTTTATCAACATACTCCGCATGTGCTATTTTAATGGTCAGTACACATAAGTTACATGTACCGGCCGGTACACACTTCCTAACCTCTATATATATATATATATATATATATATATATATATATATATATTTATATATATAGAGAGAGAGAGATAGAGAGAGAGAGAGTTAGGCTAGTGTACACTCAAGTGTACCGGAGGCACCGTGCACCTCAGTCATTTTTGAAGATGCAATAGTTTTTTGAAAAATCTAAGCCGTTGGTCTTCTTAATTATCATAAGAACATATCATACAATAAATTTTAGCTCATTTGGACACTTATAGGTCGTGCATCTAAAGGAGGTAAAATCATGCATTTCAAATTAGTTTTGTGCATCGATTTTGTTGTCCTTAGACGAGTGACTTACACTCATCCAAATGAGTTCAAATTTTGTATGTGGCCTATTATTATTGTAACCATGAAGATCAATGGATTAGATTTTGGAAAAACATGGTCTAGATAGACAAACACCATTGGGGTGTACAGCGTGATCTGTATACTCGAGTGTATTCTAGCCTAACTCTCTCTCTCTCTCTCTCTCTATATATATATATATATATTATCATTATGTCCCTAACCGGTTGTTATTGTGGAAGGTTGATAGACAACAATAACACCTAAGATCAGAGTGTGAGTTGGTTAATGACAAAATCTCACTATTCATTATATGTCAATAACAAACCAATCACATAGATACATGTTAGATAATAGTGTGTCAGACAGACGCACTAAGAGAATTACACATGGAAGCCATAATCATGGAAGTCATAGTCATTTCTCACAGTGTTGGTAGTGGTTATGGTTCTTAGACCTGAAATGACTGCACTCATCACATGTCATTGGGTACACTTTAACACCATCAAATGTAGTCCTAAAACATGGGTTGTTATAAAGGTGATGATTGGGTGACTTTAACACATGGGGATAGACTGTGAGTGATATAAATGGGATTTTTCCCTCATACAGGAGTTTGATGTTCTAGGACTCTTGATTAGTGAGACTGAGAAATGCATGGCCATGCACATGTTAGTCAATATGTGATATTAAGCATACAAATATCTCAGACAGTGTGCTCCAGTTTAAGAAACAAGATTGAATGATGAAGAGGATTACTACTCCATGCCTCGAGTTCAATTTGAACATCAGTGACAAAGGAACTATACAAACACTACAACACCATACACATATTGTAGGTTGAAGTAGTTCTCCAACTTTCCATTTACTTGGGTAGCATTGATGTGCGACTAGGAACCACTTATCTAAGTTTTTATGGACATTCACTACCAATATAATATGAGACCTATAGGGTCATACATAGGTCTCAACCTAGAAGAGGAGTTTAATCTTGATATAGTAGTTGAATTTATTACTAAAGTATTTAGGTATTCAATTCATACAACAAGAAGCCTGACTGCACTACTAAATGCCCATCTCATGGGATGAGACGGTCGTCTGGAGTGCCAAACGGCTGTCTCAAGGGTTGAGATGGGCGTTTGGAGTGTCAAACCAATTCGAGTTCAAATTGGATATGGATTGAACTGACCGGCCCGGCTCAGATCACCAGACGACTATCTCGGTGAGTAAGATTGCCTTCTCGCATGGGCGAGATGGACCAATTCGATTGAGGGAAGTTTATAGATATTTTAAAGTTCATTTCGATTGCACATTACTTGTGGTGCAAGGAATTAATATGTAATATTTACTTGTGGTGCAAGGAATTAAGATGTAATATTAATTGGAATCGAATTGACAATTTTATGTGTAGCTGGGAAAGCACCAGACGACTATCTAGACTGAGCCAGAAAACTATCTGGCATGCAAGCCGACCGTATGGTATGCCAGACGTCCAGTTCAACTTTTGCAGGATGTGAAAATTCTAGAATTGTCGAGAAAATTTGAAATCTCCTGGTCCCTTCCATTCCTGCACAGACTGGGAACCTTGGCCCAAACCCCACCTATAAATAAATGGGTATTGGGCGCTTCCTAGAGAACAACATAGAAGATTGAGAATCAGGTGCTTTGACAAATGTTGTCCTTTGGTTGTGGTAACCAAAAGAGCCCAAGCAAGTCCTACCTGACTAGGGAGGGATAACAAGGGAGAGAACAAATGAGTTCATTTTTGTGGGAGAGCAAGTTGGTGACTAGTATGCCAACGGGAGGGACAACTCCTTCCTATCCATTATAGAAGTACAATATGAGTTCTAGGCAGTCCATATGGACTTCTTTAGAGGTGGGAGGTTGTTGTATGCCCTTGGAGGGCATCATCAACTAGCAGTCTTTGACGAGAGGAGCTGCTGCAGAAGACGATGTTTGAGTCTACTATCCATGGAGGAGTAGTCATACGAGTCCTAATGGAATTAAGAATCAGAGTTGCACAACTACAACAATGAGAATTTTCACTGAATTTGCTCCAGGACTAGGTATATCCTCAAAACCATCATTCCCTTCTTATAGTAATTGACATGATCCTTTGGTTATGGGGAATATGGTAGATAAAATTTTTGTTTCCTTTGCCTTTTGTGTAGCCATATTTCCATATAGATATGACATAGGGTGATGGCTATATACCTTTATGAGGCATGTTGAGATGATGATGTGGTACAAGAATGGCATGTTTGGGTCTTACAACCTGGCAGAGGCTTTGTGCCTAGTTGAGGTGTATCCTCCAATGATGTGATGAGGGATTGATCTCCCATGATAGTGTTATTATAGTGATAGCCTTGTATGGTAGTGTGATATGTTGATGGCCTTGAAATGGCAGTGACATCAAGTGATGATATGTCAAGATTATACTTTTAATGTTTTATCTTCTGGAGTTATATTATACCCTTATATTTGTAGAACTTGTTTAGGGTTCATACATTATAAGTTGATTGATGGTAAAAGACACCCAATTGGCTTAAATAATCAAGTGAAACCCTAATCATGTAGTGCCTTACGGCATAGATCCATTCTAGCATCAAAACTTTGTTGGATGGTGAAACGGGTATTCCCAAAGGAAACCCAAATCTCATACTATTTAATATCCAAATTGCAAGTGATTGTGTGTCCTTGACATCTTGATCACAAGTGTTTGAGAATAACTATGGTTGGGTCTCAGTGATGATGGGCATGTGATATGATGTGATAGAGGATAGTTGTAGTTGTACCTCAGTGATTGGGTTAAATAACCTAGTTTCTAGCACTGTGACTTGTAACAAGGTGGGATTGGTGTTTTACAAGACCATAGATTGACTATGATTTCTTCCTGTCTATAGGACTGTAGTTGGACTACAAGTTGTTGTTTTGCAGTTTAAGTATATGCCACTATTGTGCACACTCGAACTGACCGAGTAGTATTGGAGAAGATCATGGATTCCGAATCTTCCATTGATCTTTTATGGCACTGATTTCAACTTAGTAGTAGTTAGTTGGATTTGGGTGGTATGACTCAAATCCTTAGGGCAATAAAAGATGTAATATTGCCACATAATATATGTTCTTAGGGTTAAATGCAACTCACATTAGATGGCCCTTTGCCTTACATTTTGTACTGATTAGTTAATTTATAATGCAGTAAGAGAAATCAACTGTTATACATGTTCTTCATATTCCTTCTAAATGTATAAGAAGTTCTACAACTCAGTTATAGATGCCTAAATTGCTTAAGTAGTGTTAGATACCTTGTTCATATCATATAGCTGAATTTTCTCACCTTAAACATAATGTTATCTACCTACTTTAATCTATCTATGATTATAATATACTTTGATAGAGAGTTATATATCTCACTGGGATGTTGGTCTCAATATGTGGGTTTCCACATCTTTAGGTGGTCATGCACGAAGAGGTAGTGATGGTGTGGTTGAGGCCGAGCATCAAGAGGAGCAATATCTATTAAAGGTTGGACATGTTGCTAGTGTGTTTTGTAGTACAATCCTATGCATCGTCCATGTACTCTTAGGTCCTTGGGGGTGTTTTGTATATGTCACATATTGGGATGATGTTTTGGTAGTATGCCATGGCTATACATATATGGTTTTTATATGTGAACATGCTATTATGTGTAATAGGTTGTTGTATGTTGGCCAAGTGAACAGTGATATATAATAATCTTTTGGCATGACATATGACATATAGGTGACGACAAGCTTTGGACCTGGATGTAATATTTTTATGCTTTTGTAGTTAAATGAAATCAGTTTAATTCACCATATTTTGTGGTAATGTGGTTTGTTAGTGATAATTCCACACTTGTTTTGAGTAATCTCACTTTGTGTTGCAATGGGCGTCACAAGTTTAGTTGGTTTCAACACTCTAGGTTTGCTAAGTATATAGGGACATAGGACTAGGGTCATGTCTATTCTAATGTCCTCTAGTCTATCTAGTGTCCTCCAGTCTTTCTGATGGTAACTTAAGCTTATGCAGAAGAAGAAGGGAAGAAAAGATGGTTGGAAAACATGACGAACATGCTACTGAGAGCAATGTTGTTGTACTAGGAGGAGGTGCAAGGCAGCATGAGAGGGTTGATGTTGTGCTTGAGATGCCCTAGTTTGACCCATCTATGGTGGCCAATTCTGCTTTTCAGTCCATATTTGGACAGTTTAAGGACACAAAGACACATATGGCAGACAGGATGCCCGCACCCCAAGAGAGAGCACCAGTCCTCAATGTGGAATCTTCAGTTTTGGGAAGACCTTTGAGAGGTTGAGGCATGTAGCGGCAGTTGAGTACGTAGGTATAGGGGACCTGACTGATGTAGATCTATGTTTGAAAAACATGAAAAAGGCCTTGAATATCCTCAACATGCCTGAAGAGGATAAGGTGAAGCATGCAATGTATTTGTTGAAGGGAAGTGTTGGCCATTGGTGGGCCACAGAGGAGGAGAAAATGTCTAGTATTGTGATCAATTATGAAGATTTCCAATGGGAGTTTGTGATTTGATACTTCCCTGATACCTATTTGGATGAGAAGATCACGTAGTTTGAGAAGATTCAACAGGGATCCATTATCTTCAATGAGTATGATGCCAAGTTTATGGAGCTTATGAGGTTCTACCCACATATGACAGTGATAGACAAGGAGAGGATTGGATAGTTTGAGAAGGGTTTGTGTACAAAGTTGATGACATCACTGCCATCTTAAGAGAGCAGAGTGTAGCTTGCCATATTTGTGGAGTCAGTCAGAGGGGTGGATCGGTCAGTAGTGGAGAAGTGTGAAACGAAGGCCAAGAAGAGGCCTTCTCAGTATCAAGGACAGTCATCTTGAGACTTTAAGAAGCCTAGGTTTTTAAAACTGCCATCATAGCAGAGGTCGGTGAGTCATTCTTAGTGGTCACTAGGTTGAGGTAGAGGCCATAGTCTTCCACCAGTTGGATCTCACAACACGACGTTATATTAGTGACATGGACATCTAGGCCATGGTATGAGAGCAAGAATTGATACAAGTGTCGATAGGTTGGGCATACAAAGTGGTTCTACCTTACTAAGGATGAGGAGGTGACCTAGCATCCGAGATAGAGTCAGCAAGGGTCGCAACAACAACAACAGTTCAACAATGGCAGTGGCAGAGGCCGTGGACATGCATTGTAGGCTAGTTCTTATAGGCAAGCCAATAGAGGAAGGGGATGACAAAAGGCAGTGGCTCGATTCTACGCCATGAGTTAGATGGAAAGAGTGGTCAACCCATGAGTTGTGACAGGTCAGATGGAGTTGTTTCACTCTGATTTTTCTTCTTCTTGCTTTATATCTATTTTGGTTGACTGGGGTGCAACAAACTCTTTTATCACTATAGAAGTGATTGCTAGTTATTCTTGACTTATTAGTCATAGAGTTGATAGACTTCATTTAGAAACCCCTTTGTTTGGTTCCTCCGATTTGTGGGAGGTGTGTCCTTCCTGTTTCCTTTCTTTTTCAGGAAGCAACATTCAAGTGGACCTCCTACTAAATAACATGCATGGATTTGATGTGTTCTTGGAATGGATACTTTGGAGAAGTATTGGCTGGTCCGTGAATTTAGTTCCAAGGTTGTGATATTTGTCGATGGTGATGTCACGTAGGTCTTCTAAGGAGATAGGAAGATTCTCCTTACATGCTTGGTGTTAGTGATGATAGAAGAGAGTTTGATGAGATAGGGTTGTGATGCGTTCTTGGCACATGTGGTGGATACTAATACAAGGAGTCCAAGTATCCAGGAGGTGTCAGTTGTCCGTGAGTGTAAGGCCCCTGAATTTTCTTAATGAGTTGAATGAGCTTAATTACCATAATTGAATGCTCAGAACCCTAATATAACCTTTTTATATGTTTTGAAATCATAAGACAAGCTTGAGTTTCACATTTAGTCCAATTTGGACAATGTTTGAGCAAGTTATGCAGTTTTCTGTACATTTTGGACTTTTCTACAATTTACCCAATCGATGGGTTTTCTTTGCAATTTTTCACATACATTATGTTCCTTACATGTTATATTATCATTATTGAGATTTTTGAGCCATGGGGCTCCTAGTTGAGCCATGTTTTGAAGGTGTTTTCATCAAGGGTATTTTAGGGTTTACCCCTTCACGGATGAGCTACTTTTAGTAGCTATCAACTAATAAATTATGTGATTGGCTGGGAATTTCGACAAAGGAAAGCTAATCAGGTTGATTGGGACGGTGAGGGAGCTTCTTGTGTGTGTGCTTGTATATTCTTAATAGTTTGAGGCCATAAACACATGGGGAAGCTACTTTTACACCTCATGCTTGCTTCTATCCTTATCCATGGGCTATATTTACCTCTTCCTTGCCCAAATACGAAACTATGCTTTCTTTCTCTTTCCTCTAACCTGGAGCAACGAATCCACTCATTTTTCCTATGGAACCAACTGCTCTAAGGTAGAAGACAACCCCTTTTTGGAGAAGAAGGTTTCCTAGGGCTCCATCTAGCCCTACCTAGGGTTTCCAAGGTCATCTTCTAGGGAATTCGACCAAGGAAAGTTGTTTTCTTCCTTACTTCTTCATTTTCTTGCTCTTATCCTTCCTTATACCTTCCTCTAGGTCGAAACCCTGCTGTTACATGGTGAAAGTGGCTCTACAACTTAAAAATCTATCCTTCTTGTTTCTTTTTCTAGGATTTTGCTTCTTTGTGGAGAAGTACCTATTTGGCCAAGTTCAGATCTGAATACTAGGTTTTTTTGCCCTATTTTCTCGAGATTCTTGCTGTTTGGGATCTGACCTACTCTATAGAGGCAAGTTATATAACATTCTTCACTTATATTTCTTACTAGAGGCTTGTTAGTTCATGTTTATGCCTTAATGTGTTGATTCAAGCATAGAGAAACTATGCTTGTTTAGAATTACGAATTTTTGTGGTGTTTCCTATTTTGTTCCAGTTTTATATGAACTTTTAAACATGTGTATGACCTTTCTAAGGTGTAACATGATCTGGGATAGGTTTATAGCATCAACCTATGGTTCTAAGCACAAAATAGTTGATGGTTCAAATTAGGGTTTTCAAGCTATTTCATTCCCTATCACACCACCGATGGTCATACCATTCAATAGCCAATGGTGTTGCTATTTTGGCAAATGATGTTCGTGATAAAGGGTGTCAAATTTATGGTGACAACCTATGGTCACCCCCTTAGGTCAGTTTTTGACTCAATTAGATGTTTAATTATCATCCACTAAGTATTCTAATGATGTTATCAATCGATGATGATATTGGCTTAATATTTGATGGTGTTAACTGAATGTATTATTGATCTAGCAACCAATGGTGACCAAATGATCACAATTAATGGTGTATTAGGTCATCACCATATATGATGAATTAGGAATGTAATTTTAGATTTGACTAAACCTTAAACCAATGGTTTCTTGGTTCAATTGATTTAATTGTTAGACTTATACTTCAATTGATAACCTTGAACAATGAACCTGATCTAATGAATAATATTGGATGCTTTAACATTCAATGGATTAGAATAAATCACATGGTATTATATGTGGGTCCTAGTGAATATAATTCAATGGTTCAATACCATTAATTTGTAGTCTTACCTTTGCCATCATATAGTTATATTTGATAAATCGCAATAATAAGTGGATGTGTAACTCCCATGTGATCTAGCTTGTTATACCTAACCTTGATGTAATTATATGATGTTGATTGGTTATTATCAGACCTCTTGAATGATTAATGTGATAATGAATTACACTCTTCTTGTGTTGAAACCACAATGTAGTACTATTTGAATATCATAGTGCCTTGCCATGTTAATATCCATGGACACATATGTGCTAATGATATTTTGAGCCTTGTTTAAGGCATGGAATGATGATCATAACCTTACTATGAATAATGTGATGGTCTTAATGACCTTTGGGAATGTTTGAAGCCATGATTGAGGTGAAATCCTCTTAATATTCCAATAAGGGTTAAAACCCTGGAACTTGTGATAAGATATTGGTATCTTGTAAAAGTATGATGATAAGTGAAGTCCATTAATTTGCAATGAATGATAGCATGTGATAATGTGATTAAGATTTATATCTCAAATGTTTTATATCTTTTGAAGTTGTTATACATATACTCTTGTTAGAAAATAATTAGGGTTTGAATGTCCATTTGTATGATTTAGCCTTAATTCACCCAATTGGCATAACTAATTACGTGAAACTCTAATCATGTAGTGCCCTGTGCCATAGATCTATCTGAGTGTCAGAAATTTCCAAAAAGTGAAACGAGTATTCCTAAGGGATACTTAGAGTGCATACTGATGAGTATGCAGGGTGCTTGTCATCCTAAATTCTAGTGTTAGGGAGGATGACAGTGGTCATACCTAGCTCTTAGTTTGAGAACAGTTGCGGTCGTGTCTCAGTGATTATATATATATGATGATGAGATTGGAGGACAACTGTGGTTGTAATTCGGATGGTAGGGTATGCGTACCCACCTCCTTTCACTAGTATCGTGAACTATACCAAGGACGGACTAGGCTGTTAGTAGCTTGACCTTATGTGTCATTGTGGCAGACCCATACTGACCAGGGGTGGAGAAGATCTTAGGAGTCTGACACTTCCTAGATCTTGTATGGCACTGATTTCGACGTAGTAGTGATCTTTTGGGACTTGAGTGGTATTTCTCAAATCCCTCAAGGCAATGTAATAAAAGAAGTGATACCAGCTGTGTAGTATAATTGCTAGGGTTTAATACATATCACATTGGTTGATTAACCCTTGTCTTGTCTTTACACTGTATAGTTCTTACATGATGCATACTTATGAAAATTGTACAATTCTACTTTATGTAACTACTTATTTGATTAACTGCTTAATATGCTTAAATTGTTCAATCTATTCATATTGTTTATTCAATACCCTAACTACTCAATGTATTTACTATTAATTTATATGTTATAATCAATATATGTTGGAGAGAGTTATATCTCTCACTTCCACTAGGTCTCACCCGTGGGTCACCACATTTTTTTAGGTGGTCATGGGAAACAAGGTCGAGGTCGTGCTGTGGAAGAAAACCAACCTGGTGATCAATAGATTCAGAAGGTTGGTTAGTTGTAGATGTTAGTAGTAGAGTCCTAGTGTCATCCTTGTACTCTCAGGTCCGGGTATGGGATGTGTTTTCTAGATGATATACTCGTATCGACACGAGATTTTGTAGTATGCCAATGTTTGTAAATATATGGCATGTATATGTGAAATATCTTTTGTATGTAGGATGTGACTGAGACCATATGCAAATACTTGTTACAGTATATGAGAATGGAATGATGGACCTTTTGTAAATGATCTAGAGTTTATTTACATTGTTAAAATCAGTTTTAATTATTCCGCATTTTTGACTATGTGATAAATTAGTAGTTGATCATATTTTGTGTTTTGAGTAATATTGTTAAGTGTGATGAGGTGTCACAGTTAAGTTGGTATCAAAGCTCTAGGTTTACTGAGTCTACAGGGATAGGACTTAGGTTTCAGTCTATTCTTATGTATCCAACATATCTAATCATAGTTTATGCTTATGCAGATATGTCTATAGGACATGAAGAACATGTTGAGAGTAGATACGTTGCACGAGGAGGAGGTGTAGGGAGGCAGACACGTGATAAGAGAGTGTCAGAAGAAGAGCCAGAGCCGCCCATAATGCCTCATCTAGACCCGAAAATGATGGCCAATCTTGAGTTTCAATCTATGTTTAGACAGATGATGTCCACAATTAGACATATTGATGATAGAGCGCCAACACCTCAAGATAGGGAAACCACCTCTAATGTGGAGTCCCAAGGTGTTAGGAAGACATTTGAACATCTTAGACGTGTTGGGGCGATTGAATATGCTGGTACTTTTGATCCAGTAGATGCTGACATGTGGTTGACTGAGCTAGAAAAGGCATTCAAAATCCTAAACATCACTGAAGAAGACAAAGTTAAGCATGCAGTATACTTGTTAAAGGGTAGTGCTGGCTACTGGTGGGCCATAGAAGAGGACAAAAGGCCAGGAGTTGTGATAGGATGGGAGGAGTTTCGAAGGGAATTTGTTAGCTTATATTTTCTAGAGACCTACCTAGATGAGAAAATCTCTCAGTTCGAGAAGATTCATTAGGGATCTATGACTATCAATGAGTATGAATCAAAGTTTATGGAACTTCTGAGGTTTTGCCCGCACATGGTAGCAACTGACAAGGAAAGGATCTAGAGATTTGAGAAGGGTCTGAGTACATTATTGACTACTACAACATCAGCCTTGGAGAATAGGGAAAGGTTTTCCACCTTTATGGAATCTGTCAGGAGGATTGAGAGGTCTGCCATGGAGAGAGATTAAATTTAATGCTAAGAAGTGACCTATGAAGTTTCAAGGGCAATCATCTGGAGGCTTTAAGAAGCCAAGGTTTTTCCCACTGCCGTCGCAACAAAGGTCAACCTTCACTGAACCAAGATCACAGGCACCGTCATAGTGGACCTCGAGTAGGGGTAGAGGTCACATTTTTCCACCAACAGGAGCTCACAGTTCATCATCAGTCTCAGTTACAGGGCCATTTAGACAACATAGTGATAACCGACTGTGTCATCAATGTGGATAGATAGGGCATATTAGGTGGAATTTCCCTATGAACGTGGAGGAGGTGACTCAACAGCTAAGGCAGAATTAACATGGATCACAACAACGATAGTTTTGATACTAGTAGTAGTAGAGGACGTGGTCAGACATCTCATGCAGGATCCTCATGATAGGCGAGAAGAGGATGTGGATGACAGCAGGCGACAACTAGGTTCTATGCCATGACCCAGCCGGAAGTAGTGGTCAATCCACGAGTCGTGACAGGTCAGATAGAGTTATTTCATTCTGATATGTCTACTTCTTGTTTCGTATTTGTGTTAGTAGACCCAGGTGCGACACACTCTTTTATCACCAAAGAGGTGATAGATAGTGGTTATCTATGTAACGTCTATTTCGAGAAAACAAGATTAACTAATGCGGAAGCATTCACTAAGCATCGGATTACCAGAAATCACTAAAAAAAATTAAAACTTTTTACGAAGAGATCCTTTAAAGGTAAAGCTTTCTCATAAAGCAATATGATAAGTTGTTTACAACTGATCCATCAGTAAAACTCTGTAAGGCAAGATACAAAAGTCTCTAAGGACTGGAGCAAAAACTCAAAAGCACTAACTATTACTCCTAGGACCTGAGAGTACAGAGACGACACATAGGACTCTAACTCCATCTACACATGACATAACAGCCAAAGCCTCCACCTGAAGCTTCACTGTTGTCCCTGATACTGTTGATGCCGCCCTTCACCTATTGAAGGGTTTCTGCCTCGTCGTCCACATACACCTAAAGGTTGAAATCTACGGGGTGAGACAAATATAAAGATTGTCCCAGCGAGAGATATAACTCTTTGCCAGAAAAAAAATTATTGCAGCTTAAGAGAAAAGATGTACACAAAGGAATTATATATATGTTTGGGAAAAGCTAAAACAAAGTTTAACAGATTAAACTATTCTTTTTGTTAAAACAAAGCAACTATAAATAGATAAACCCACATGTCACTTATCTTTCAAATAAGATAACATGTACAACCTCTATTTATTATAGAACCATTATCACAACACTAACTTTCATCAGAATTAGATCTTATATCTATTGTCTGGAATTATCGCTGTGGAAGAATCATGGCCCGTAGCCATACTCTTTCTCACGAAGTGTTAGAATTCCAAATCCACAATACATCTGCATGTTTAGTACATATGACATCATATTTAACAATACTTATGTAATACAAGGGTTGTTTACATTCATAACCCATTAGTCTGTAGTTAAGCCTTTCATAGGATTATCCTGTAATAAAGTTTCACATAGAAACACATAGTATTAGGATCACACCTCATATTTTAATATTGGGATATCAATCCTTAACCATCTTATCAATTGATTCAGGAATGTGGGAATTCAAGCCCCTGAACCAATCATTGCATTTGTTATCAAATAACATCTCATTTCATCTAGTCATCTTATTAATATGATCTTCGATTATCAACAAAGCATATTCCCCATGTCTCATTCAGCCTATCAAGCTCATACGTTATCACTTACCAGATAACATGACATATAGTTATACTTGAAGTATAGGTCTAGAGTGTTCTTAATGCAATTAGCATTATAATCATTACCTGGACATGATCACCTCTTTATGAAACCTGTCAATCTTAACTCTCATCAGTTATTGGATGGATATTAATTCTAAACCATCTTATCACTATGATTCAAGAACATGGGTGCTCACACCCTTATATCATCATAACACTTGCTATCAAGTGGCATGTCAGCATCAAGCCATCTAATAACATGACCTTGATGTTATGCATGTCCCTTAAGGCATATCAGTCTCTCATGTTGCCACTTGCATCTAGGCAACATAATTATTCTTATTCATAAAGCTAATAACATGCTTTCAATGAATATAAAGTCATAACCTTTACCTGGCTATGATTACTTCTTTCTAATCACCTGCATGATTAGTATAACTGAGAATATGCATGTATACCAACATCATCACAATACTCAAGCTATTCAATTTGATTTATAGAATACCACGATCGTGCTTCCTTGCACGGTCATGCAAAGGAAGGCTACCACGGTCGTGCTCCATAGCACGGGCGTGCTATGAATCAGTACAACTTCACTGATTTTAGGGTTTGGATATCATCCCTCTTATCATGGGGTGATTGAACCTCTTGAGCTTATACGATAAATAGATTCATCATACTTCAACTTGTAATTAGGGTCTCACATTCATAGGTATAACCTAGAGTCACTTCATATATAATCTCAAACCAAATTAGGGTTTACTATTCACATTACAAGTTTTTACCCTAGAATTAGGGTTTACTAATCACCTCATAGTGAATTGGGCTCATATCATCATCATGTATGAGAAACATCATCATTGATGCCCTTTGATTAGGTTATGATTCATCAATCATCTTAATTAGGGTTTCCATGATCTCACCTTGATGGATCATACCCTAAACATGTACATTCTTATATATTAAAGATATGTTACTTGATTCTCAATCATATTAGGTGCCCTCTCTCTCCTCTTACTTCTAGATGATTCTTACATCACTCAAGATTAGGTTGGGTGAAGTCCTCATTGACTAACATACACCAACACATCACTATCATGTAATTAGGGTTTGATTAGAACAAGGTATTCCTTGATTTAACCCTTCAAGGGCATTTAGGTAAATTACACCATTGATCACCATCATGGTTCAATCCATTAGTCACTTGGTCCCTTAAAGTCCTAGGGTACCATTAGGGTTTAGATCAAACCATCATTGAGCCAATTGCACCTTCAATTGATCAAGTATAAACAACCTTGCAAACCTCCAAACGGTTTCAACCTTCAACCACCAAACGGTCTTGAGACCGTTTGAGTACGTTGACCGTTTGCTAGGTTTGACTTCCAAACCGTTTGAGCTTATGCGGTTTGAAACCATTTGATCTCAATCGGTCTTGAGATCGATTTGGCCCAAGAGGTCTTGGGGTCGTTTGAGCCCAAACGGTCTTGAGACCGTTTGTCCCCAAATGGTCATGAGACCGTTTGGCCTCAAACGGTCTTGAGACTGTTTGGACCTCCAAAGTCCATCAAAGGTCATGATTGATTATGGTTATCTATGTTGAAGCCTCCAATTGGCTATAATCATGTTAACCACTTATAAATTGAGTCAATTAGGATTAGCCTTAATCACTTGGACATCAAATTGACCCTAAATTGAAAGCCAATTAGGGTTGAGTCCATCTCAATTAGGGGTTTCAATCGGATACTCATCAATGTTCAACAATGTGAATCAATCCAAGGTTGAACCCATCAATTGACCTCCAATTGGGTCCAAACTTGGCCCAAACGGTCTTGAGCTCGTTTGGACATCCTCCAAACGGTCTTGAGACAGTTTTCCCAAAGTATGACCAAAAACTAAGTTGATTTGATAAGGGTTGAACCCTAATTAGGTTACAAATCAGCACTTTTCATCAATTCATCAACATCTTGTGATTGGACCCTCAAACCATCAAATTCCTTAACCCTAGACCTTCAAACGGTCTTGGGTTGACACCAAACGGTCTTGAGACCGTTTGGGTGAACCCCCAAACGGTCTTGAGACCGTTTGGGCCCTTCAACTTAAAGTTCACCAAAACCTATCATTGGAATCATCAACTCAACCCGTTTAGGGTTTAGGAGGTTGAAATGTCTTCAACTTGAGATTGGTTTGGAATTAGGTCATGATTCTTTGTATAAAATAAATTCAACATGTTACCAACAGACCCTCAAATGGTCGTCCCTTGGTCAACCCTTCCAAACGGTCTTGAGACCGTTTGGCCTCAAACGGTCTTGAGACCGTTTGACCCCAAACGGTCTTGAGACCGTTTGGATCCAAACTGTCTTGAGACCGTTTGGTCCAAACCGACTCTCAAACCGTTTGGAAAAGTTGGATAAGGACCAACATAGATATTAATGCCCATCATCTTCTACCTTGAGACCAAGGGCCGTTCTTCATGGAAAAGCTTGCAAGAGTGCAAGTATAGGAGGGGAAGAAGAAGAACAAGCTAATATGTGCATAAAAGAACATATGCTTATCAAAGTGAAAGGGTTAGAGTTATAAAACCCGCCTAAAGGTTGTTCCTTGAGCTCCAAGCTTCCAAACTTCAGGTCTTTAATGGCATCTTTGAGCTCCACAGGTCTGCCAAGGTGAATTCTCCAAGGAGAAGTTGGAAAGGAATGGCTAGAAAGATAAAGCTAGGTGAGCTAGCCATGAATTCAACCTTGAAAACGAGTTTTCTCCATGAATTCAAGAAAAAAGGGATGATCCAAACTTACCTTGAACTCCCTGGTCGTTCTCCTATGTTCCAAAGCTCTGCCTTAGTCAGTTTGAGCAAGGGGAATAAGAAATGAAAAGAAGAGGATCGTTCCCTTGCTAAGTGGGGAAGGTAGTATATATACTTAGTGAAATTTCAACATAAGAACATATGTTTTCCTCATTTCTCATCTAAGTCCTTCCTTTCTTCTTTGCACGTCCCCACATCTTATTTCTAAGGAAAAACTCCTTCTAAGGTCAAGAATTTAGGGCAAAGAGGATCAACCCATCACTAAAGCATACACATAAAAGGGCTATTATACATACACCTTGATTATTCAATCACAAAGGTGTTCTTTATTATATGATTATTCAAATGAAGTGACCTTTTCATCATTTCTCTTCTAAATGATGCCAAGAGTCATAAAAGATATTTTAGATGATGTATTTTACAAGTTGCACCCCTCAAATTGGGTAAATTGCACTTTACACCAATTTTAGGGTTTTCAAGTACATGGGTTGCTTCCACAGCTGCACCTTGGTGCTTAAGCTTGGGAAATCCCTCAAACTTCATCATAAACATCCTCATGATGTCTCAACATCAGAGGAACATCTCAACATGTGAAATTTGCAAGATAATCCCTTAACTGGGTAATTTGCACATAGATCCCTGTATAACAAAACAATACTACAACATTGTTCCTAGGGGACAGGAATGGAAACATATGTTCCTTAGGGGCTTTTATTACCTGCTAAAAGATAATTACAAGTGTTTAATTACATATTTAGGTAAAACTTCTAGGGTTAGGTTATAACCCAGGTCAGGGATGTTACAAAATATAAACCTCTAACAAGGATTTCGTCCTCGAAATCCCAGGGAAAGGAAGAACAGATTAGTCATTATGATGATATTATGGGTCTGTAATTCACATAAAGTCCCTTTCATTAATTATCCCTTATCACTGTTTATGCTTGTATAAAGCATAAACCCCTAACATAATGTGTCCATACTTTTGAAAGGAGAAAGCATAAAAGAACATTCTTCTCATATCACTCAAGAATTCTTACCAATAGAGGAATATACATACCTTAACACTGATAATTTACTCTGTATATTGTCTCAAAGGCTTCACTGAAGGAGTTCATTGAGAAAGGCTTACTAAGTAGTTACTGAGGAAATTCACCAAGTATATTCACTAAGTTTGTTCACTAAGTATTCACTGAGTATGTTTACTGAGTATTTTCACTAAGCATTCACTGAGTATGTTCACTGAGCATATTTACTAAGTATTCACTGAGTATATTCACTAAGTATTCACTGAGTATATTCACTGAGCATATTCACTAAGTATTCACTGAGTATATTCACTGAGCATATTCACTAAGTATTCACTGAGTATATTCACTGAGCATATTCACTAAGTATTCACTGAGTATATTCACTGAGCATATTCACTAAGTATTCACTGAGCATATTCACTAAGTATTCACTGAGTATATTCACTAAGCATATTCACTAAGTATTCACTGAGTATATTCATTGAGCATATTCACTAAGTATTCACTGAGTATATTCACTAAGTATTCACTGAGTATATTCACTAAGTATTCACTGAGTATATTCTCTGAGCATATTCACTAAGTATTCACTGAGTATATTCACTGAGCATATTCACTAAGTATTCACTGAGTATATTCACTGAGCATATTCACTAAGTATTCACTGAGTATATTCACTGAGCATATTCACTAAGTATTCACTGAGTATATTCACTGAGCATATTCACTAAGTATTCACTGAGTATATTCACTGAGCATATTCACTAAGTATTCACTGAGTATATTCACTGAGCATATTCACTAAGTATTCACTGAGTATATTCACTGAGCATATTCACTAAGTATTCACTGAGTGTATTCACTTAGTGTATTCACTGAGCATATTCACTAAGTATTCACCGAGTATATTCACTGAGCATATTCACTAAGTATTCACTGAGTATATTCACTGAGCATATTCACTAAGTATTCACTGAGTATATTCACTGAGCATATTCACTAAGTATTCACTGAGTATATTCACTGAGCATATTCACTAAGTATTCACTGAGTATATTCACTGAGCATATTCACTAAGTATTCACTGAGTATATTCACTGAGCATATTCACTAAGTATTCACTGAGTATATTCACTAAGCATACTCACTAAGTATTCACTTAGCTTTTCTCCTTAAATTTTTTTTATTATACTCTCTAGATTATTTTAGAATAATTACCTGATCAGAGTAATCAAAAGATAACAATCTAGGAGTTTCATACTTGCCTTATCTACAATAACCATATACCTGGCCAGGGTATATGAGCATTGAGATTAGGTAGTATGTATTTTTCTTATCATCATATTTCTCATTCTTCATCTCATTATACACACAGAATTTACCATATAAGATTATTCTTCAGGTATCATATCTATATTTCATCCTTTTCATACACAGTTAAGGGAGATTATAAATTATTTTAAAGAATACTGAGTAAGATACAAGTTCTTATCTCCCTTGAGTTCTCCAGGGACTTAGACAAGGAATTCAAAAGTAGCAAAGTTTACATATATTCTACACATAGAATCCCGATATGTAATATTAAAAAAAAAACTTATGTCATCTGACCTGTATGGGACGTTTGTCCACGTCCTCTAATATTATAGAGCCTCCCTTGTGAGCCTTGCAGACTCTGTCCTTGGGGCTAAGTCATTATTGTATTCCTGTCTGGACAATTCCTTGCCAGGTGTCCCGGCTGTCTACATAGGTAACAGATCTTGGGTGCAAAGTGTCTATACGATCCAGTTACCGATGCTGATGCTATGTCGGAGGGTCCTCTTGGAATACTGCTATGATCCCTACTTCCACTTGACACCCATTGTGTCTGGGTAGGAAATCCTGACAAAGCTGATGGTGTAGAAAATCTTGGTTTCTTAAAACTTTCAGGCCCTTGTTCTTGAGGCTGGGTGTACATCTCCTTACTACTTGTCTGTTGTTTCATGGTTTCTGACCTCTCTATCCTTCTTACTGACTCCCCAAAGGTGGCAAACCTTTCTCTATTCTCTAGAGCAGACACAGGAGTGGCTAGTTCAGAGTTCAAGCCCTTTTCAAAACGTCGAATTCTTTCTTCATCGGTAACTGCCATATGTCGACAAAACCGTAGTAACTCCATGAACTTAGCTTCATACTCGCTAACGTTCATGTGTCCTTGTGTGATCTTCTCAAATTGAAAGATCTTCTCATCTAGATACGTCTTAGGGAAGTATCTATTGATGAATTCTCGTCAGAAAACCTCCCATCCTATTTCTTCACCTGGTCTCTTATCCTCCTCTATCATCCACCAATTACTAGCACTCCCTTTTAGGAGGTATACCGCATGTTTTACCTTCTCAGCTTCAGGAATATCAAGGATCCTGAAAGCCTTTTCCAGCTCTGTCAACCATAGATCAGCATCTACTGGGTCAGATGTACCATCATAGTCTATGGCTCCCACCCGACGAAGTCTCTCGAAAGTCTTGCCAGCTCCATAACCTTCCTGATGGGATGGTACCCTAGGTGCAGACGGTGGCACCCTATCTGCTATGTGTGTTATGGCTGTCAGAAACTTATCAAATAAGGCATGGACAGATGGGTTTTCTATCTCAGTTGGGTCAAACTGGGGTGGCTCCCTGGGTTGCTCAGGTAAGGGTTGCTCCATTTCTGGGTGCTTTGCACCTCCCTGTGGTGCAGCAACACTACTTTCCGCCACGTACTCTTCATGTGGGTCAGACATCCTTATATATCTTCTCCTCCTGAGGAGCAGAAGGTTCTATTAGATAAGGAAGGAACACTAAGGATAGACTCGACATCCTAAGTCCTATGTCTCTGTAGACTCAGCGAACCTAGAGCTCTGATACCACTAATTGTAACGTCTATTTCGAGAAAACAAGATTAACTAATGCGGAAGCATTCACTAAGCATCGGATTACCAGAAATCACTAAAAAAATTAAAACTTTTTACGAAGAGATCCTTTAAAGGTAAAGCTTTCTCATAAAGCAATATGATAAGTTGTTTACAACTGATCCATTAGTAAAACTCTGTAAGGAAAGATACAAAAGTCTCTAAGGACTGGAGCAAAAACTCAAAAGCACTAACTATTACTCCTAGGACCTGAGAGTACAGAGACGACACATAGGACTCTAACTCCATCTACACATGACATAACAGCCAAAGCCTCCACCTGAAGCTTCACTGTTGTCCCTGATACTATTGATGTTGCCCTTCACCTATTGAAGGGTTTCTGCCTCCTCGTCCACGTACACCTAAAGGTTGAAATCTACAGGGTGAGACAAATATAAAGATTGTCCCAGCGAGAGATATAACTCTTCGCCAGAAAAAAAATTATTGTAGCTTAAGAGAAAAGATGTACACAAAGGAATTATATATATGTTTGGGAAAAGCTAAAACAAAGTTTAACAGATTAAACTATTCTTTCTGTTAAAACAAAGCAACTATAAATAGATAAACCCACATGTCACTTATCTTTCAAATAAGATAACATGTGCAACCTCTATTTATTATAGAACCATTATCACAACACTAACTTTCATCAGAATTAGATCTTATATCTATTGCCTGGCATTATCGCTGTGGAAGAATCATGGCCCGTAGCCATACTCTTTCTCACGAAGTGTTAGAATTCCAAATCCACAATACATCTATATGTTTAGTACATATGACATCATATTTAACAATACTTATGTAATACAAGGGTTGTTTACATTCATAACCCATTAGTCTGCAGTTAAGCCTTTCATAGGATTATCCTGTAATAAAGTTTCACATAGAAACACATAGTATTAGGATCACACCTCATATTTTAATATTGGGATATCAATCCTTAACCATCTTATCAATTGATTCAGGAATGTGGGAATTCAAGCCCCTGAACCAATCATTGCATTTGTTATCAAATAACATATCATTTCATCTAGTCATCTTATTAATATGATCTTCGATTATCAACAAAGCATATTCCCCATGGCTCATTCAGCCTATCAAGCTCATACGTTATCACTTACCAGATAACATGACACATAGTTATACTTTAAGTATAGGTCTAGAGTGTTCTTAATGCAATTAGTATTATAATCATTACCTGGACCTGATCACCTCTTTACGAAACCTGTCAATCTTAACTCTCATCAGTTGTTGGATGGATATTAATTCTAAACCATCTTATCACTATGATTCAAGAACATGGGTGCTCACACCCTTATATCATCATAACACTTGCTATCAAGTGGCATGTCAGCATCAAGCCATCTAATAACATGACCTTGATGTTATGCATGTCCCTTAAGGAATATCAGTCTCTCATGTTGCCACTTGCATCTAGGCAACATAATTATTCTTATTCATAAAGCTAATAACATGCTTTCAATGAATATAAAGTCATAACCTTTACCTGGCTATGATTACTTCTTGCTAATCACCTGCATGATTAGTATAACTGAGAATATGCATGTATACCAACATCATCACAATACTCAAGCTATTCAATTTGATTTATAGAATACCACGGCCGTGCTTCCTTGCACGGTCATGCAAAGGAAGGCTACCACGGCCGTGCTCCATAGCACGGGCGTGCTATGAATCAGTACAACTTCACTGATTTTAGGGTTTGGATATCATCCCTCTTATCATGGGGTGATTGAACCTCTTGAGCTTATACGGTAAATAGATTCATCATACTTCAACTTGTAATTAGGGTCTCATATTCATAGGTATAACCTAGAGTCACTTCATATATAATCTCAAACCAAATTAGGGTTTACTATTCACATTACAAGTTTTTACCCTAGAATTAGGGTTTACTAATCACCTCATAGTGAATTGGGCTCATATCATCATCATGTATGAGAAACATCATCATTGATGCCCTTTGATTAGGTTATGATTCATCAATCATCTTAATTAGGGTTTCCATGATCTCACCTTGATGGATCATACCCTAAACATGTACATTCTTATATATTAAAGATATGTTACTTGATTCTCAATCATATTAGGCGCCCTCTCTCTCCTCTTACTTCTAGATGATGCTTACATCACTCTAGATTAGGTTGGGTGAAGTCCTCATTGACTAACATACACCAACACATCACTATCATGTAATTAGGGTTTGATTAGAACAAGGTATTCCTTGATTTAACCCTTCAAGGGCATTTAGGTAAATTACACCATTGATCACCATCATGGTTCAATCCATTAGTCACTTGATCCCTTAAAGTCCTAGGGTACCATTAGGGTTTAGATCAAACCATCATTGAGCCAATTGCACCTTCAATTGATCAAGTATAAACAACCTTGCAAACCTCCAAACGGTTTCAACCTTCAACCACCAAACGGTCTTGAGACCGTTTGGCCTCAAACGGTCTTGAGACCATTTGAGTACGTTGACCGTTTTCTAGGTTTGACTTCCAAAATGTTTGAGCTTATGCAGTTTGAAACCGTTTGATCTCAATCGGTCTTGAGATCGATTTGGCCCAAGAGGTCTTGGGGTCATTTGAGCCCAAGCGGTCTTGAGACCGTTTGGCCCCAAACGGTCATGAGACCGTTTGGCCTCAAACGGTCTTGAGACCGTTTGGACCTCCAAAGTCCATCAAAGGTCATGATTGATTATGGTTATCTATGTTGAAGCCTCCAATTGGCTATAACCATGTTAACCACTTATAAATTGAGTCAATTAGGATTAGCCTTAATCACTTGGACATCAAATTGACCCTCAATTGAAAGCCAATTAGGGTTGAGTCCATCTCAATTAGGGGTTTCAATCGGATACTCATCAATGTTCAACAATGTGAATCAATTCAAGGTTGAACCCATCAATTGACCTCCAATTGGGTCCAAACTTGGCCCAAACGGTCTTAAGGTCGTTGGTAAATCCTCCAAACAGTCTTGAGACCGTTTGCCCAAAGTTTGACCAAAAACTAAGTTGATTTGATAAGGGTTGAACCCTAATTAGGTTACAAATCAGCACTTTTCATCAATTCATCAACATCTTGTGATTGGACCCTCAAACCATCAAATTCCTTAACCCTAGACCTTCAAACGGTCTTGGGTTGACACCAAACAGTCTTGAGACCGTTTGGGCCCTTCAACTTAAATTTCACCAAAACCTATCATTGCAATCATCAACTCAACCCGATTAGGGTTTAGGAGGTTGAAATGTCTTCAACTTGAGATTGGTTTGGAATTAGGTCATGATTCTTTGTAGAAAATAAATTCAACATGTTACCAAAAAACCCTCAAACGGTCATCCCTTGGTCAACCCTTCCAAATAGTCTTGAGACCGTTTGGCCTCAAACGGTCTTGAGACCGTTTGACCCCAAACGGTCTTGAGACCGTTTGGATCCAAACTGTCTTGAGACCGTTTGGTCCAAACTGACTCTCAAACCGTTTGGAAAAGTTGGATAAGGACCAACGTAGATATTAACACCCATCATCTTCTACCTTGAGACCAAGGGCCGTTCTTCATGGAAAAGCTTGCAAGAGTGCAAGTATAGGAGGGGAAGAAGAAGAACAAGCTAATATGTGCATAAAAGAACATATGCTTATCAAAGTGAAAGGGTTAGAGTTATAAAACCCGCCTAAAGGTTGTTCCTTGAGCTCCAAGCTTCCAAACTTCAGGTCTTTAATGGCGTCTTTGAGCTCCACAGGTCGGCCAAGGTGAATTCTCCAAGGAGAAGTTGGAAAGGAATGGCTAGAAAGATAAAGCTAGGTGAGCTAGCCATGAATTCAACCTTGAAAATGAGTTTTCTCCATGAATTCAAGAAAAAAGGGATGATCCAAACTTACCTTGAACTCCCCGGTCGTTCTCCTATGTTCCAGAGCTCTGCCTTAGTCGGTCTGAGCAAGGGGAATAAGAAATGAAAAGAAGAGGATCGTTCCCTTGCTAAGTGGGGAAGGTAGTATATATACTTAGTGAAATTTCAACATAAGAACATATGTTTTCCTCATTTCTCATCTAAGTCCTTCCTTTCTTCTTTGCACGTCCCCACATCTTATTTCTAAGGACAAACTCCTTCTAAGGTCAAGAATTTAGGGCAAAGAGGATCAACCCATCACTAAAGCATACACATAAAAGGGCTATTATACATACACCTTGATTATTCAATCACAAAGGTGTTCTTTATTATATGATTATTCAAATGAAGTGACCTTTTCATCATTTCTCTTCTAAATGATGCCAAGAGTCATAAAAGATATTTTAGATGATGTATTTTACAAGTTGCACCCCTCAAATTGGGTAAATTGCACTTTACACCAATTTTAGGGTTTTCAAGTACAGGGGTTGCTTCCACAGCTGCACCTTGGTGCTTAAGCTTGGGAAATCCCTCAAACTTCATCATAAACATCCTCATGATGTCTCAACATCAGAGGAACATCTCAACATGTGAAATTTGCAAGATAATCCCTTAACTGGGTAATTTGCACATAGATCCATGTATAACAAAACAATACTACAACATTGTTCCTAGGGGACAGGAATGGAAACATATGTTCCTTAGGGGCTTTTATTACCTACTAAAAGATAATTACAAGTGTTTAATTACATATTTAGGCAAAACTTCTAGGGTTAGGTTATAACCCAGGTCAGGGATGTTACAATCTACCTGTTAGTATTAGATATGATAGCCTACAGTAAGAGACTCCTTTGGTTGATTCCTCTAAGTTGCGGGAAGTGTGCCCTTCTTATGTTCTTTCTTTCTCTAGACACAACATTCAAGTGGATCTTTTTCCACATGCCATGCATGGTTTTGATGTAATTCTAGGAATGGATACCTTGGAAAAATACAAGGTAGTCTTAGATTGTAGTACTAAGGCGGTGACTTTCCATGATGGAGATGTACAGTGGATTTTCTAGGGTGATAGGAAGATTCTTCCTACATGTTTGATGTCAGCTTTGATAGTTGAGTGGTTGATGAGACAAGGATGTGAGGATTTCTTAGCTCATGTTGTGGATACCAAGGCAGGAGGTCCTAGTATCCAGGAGATACCAGTGGTGCAAGAATTTGAGGATGTCTTTCCTGAGGAATTTCCTAGTATTTCCCCTCCTAGTGAGATTGAGTTTGAGATCAATCTTGTTCCTAGAACACAACCCATAGCACAGTCAGCATACAGAATGGCACCAGCAGAGATGCAGGAGTTAAAGAAATAGTTACAAGAACTATTAGACAAGGGTTTTATCAGGCCAAGCACTTCCCCTTGGGGTGCTCCTGTGTTATTTGTTAAAAATAAGGATGGTTCAATTATGTTGTGTATAGACTACAGACACTTGAACAAGGTGACAATAAAGAATCCATATCCTTTGTCGAGGATTGATGATCTTTTTGATTAGTTGAGAGGTGCCATTGTGTTTTCAAAGATAGACCTGAGGTCAGGTTACCATCAGTTGAGAATTAAGGCTGATGACATACCCAAGTTAGCTTTTAGGACTAGGTATGGCCATTATGAGTTTGTGGTTATGCCATTTGGGCTAACCAATGCACCTACAACTTTTATGGATCTAATGAATAGGGTGTTTAGACCTTATCTTGATCAGTGTGTGGTCCTGTTCATAGATGATATCCTAATATACTCCAAGGATAGTCAACAACATGAGCAACACTTTCGCTAGGCATTGACTTTGTTGAGGCAACATGAACTATACGATAAGTTTAGTAAGTGTGAATTCTGTTTATATGAAGTGTCTTTTCTGGGCCATGTTATATCTACAAACGATGTTTGTCTTGATCCTAAGAAAGTGGAATCTATACTTGAATGGGAACAACCAAAGACACCGATAGAGATTCGTAGTTTCCTAGGTCTGGCAGGTTACTAGAGGAGGTTCATCAAAGACTTCAGTTCTATAGCATCACCCCTAACTAGGTTAACCAGGAAGGATGTTCCTTTTTCTTGGAATGACAAGTATCGACGTTCTTTCCATCTTTTGAAAGAAAAGTTGACTAGTGAACCGGTGTTAGTATTGCCAAAGCAAGGACAAGGCTATATTGTCTTTTGTGATGCTTCAAAGAATGGGTAGGGATGTGCGTTGATGCATGATAAAAATGTGATTTCTTTTGCTTTGCGCCAACTTAAGAAACATGAGGAAAATTACCGAACACATGATCTAGATCTTGCAGCGGTGGTTCATGCCTTAAAGATCTGGAGACATTATCTTTATGGTGAAAAGTGTTAGATCTTCACTGACCACAAGAATCTACAGTATATATATCTTCTCAAAACAGGAGTTGAAAATGAGGCAGAGGAGATAGATGGAGCTTATTAAGGATTATGATTGCACAATAGACTACCATCCAGGAAAAGCAAATGTGGTAGTTGATGCATTGAGTAGAAAGTCATCTTCATTATCAATAGTACATAATGCATAATTAAATTCCTTGATGTGCCACAAGAGAGATATGCTAGTGTCTCTTCGCCAGATGAATGTATAGCTAGAAGTTTCCTTGCTGGCAGGATTGTTGGCACATTTACAAGTGAAACCTACATTGAGACAGCAAATTCATGATGCACAACAGAATGATATTGTGATATAGAATATTCGATCAGGGATTGGCAGTGAAAAGTATGATGGCTTTCATGAGGCAGATGATTGTACGATTTATTACCACAATATGATAGTAGTTCCTAATGTTGATGGGTTGAGGAAGATGGTACTTGATGAGGCTCACTCCTCCATGTATGCAATGTATCCTAGAAGTACCAAGATGTACTAAAACTTAAAAGACATGTATTGGTGGCTAGGTCTAAAGCGTGAAGTGGCAGAGTTCATTGCCAAATGTCCAGTTTGTCAGGAGGTGAAGGATGAACACCAGAAGCCTACATGGACATTACAACCCTTGCCAATACCACAGTGGAAATGGAATCATATTACTATGGACTTTGTGGTTGGTCTTCCTAGGACAGCCAAGGGTCATGATTCCATATGGGTGATAGTAGACAGATTGACTAAGTCAGCTCATTTTTTGCCAGTTAAGACGACGTTTACAGTAGAGAAATTGGCACAAATATATGTTGATGAGATAGTCTCTGTGCATGGCATTCCAGTGACTATAGTTTCTGATAGATGTCCACAGTTTACAAGTCGTTTTTGGGAGCGTTTGCATTCTGTAATGGGAATACAGCTGAGATTCAGCACAAGTTTTCATCCACAGATTGATGGCCAGTCTGAAAGGTCTATTCAAACTTTAGAGGATATCTTAAGGGCATATGTGCTACAATTTTTTGGTAGTTGGGATGTACATCTGACTCTGATAGAGTTTGCGTACAATAATAGCTATCAAAGAAGCATAGATATGGATCCTTATGATACTCTATATGGGAGACAATGTCGGTCTCCTCTTTGTTGGTATGAGACAGGTGAATATCAACTTTTGGGTCCTGATCTAGTACATCAGACTGCAAAATAGATTAAAGTGATACAACAATAGTTGAAAGCAGCCCAAGACAGGAAGATATCTTATGCCAATAACTGATGCAGACCACTTGAGTTCCAAGTGGGATATAGAGTATATATTAAGGTTTCTCCTTGGAAAGGTGTGCTGAGGTTTGGAAAGAAGGGTAAGTTGGCTCCCAGATTTATGGGACCATACCCTATCCTAGCTTGTGTTGGAAAGGTAGCATTTAAGTTGGAGCTGCCACCAGAGCTACATAGATTGCATAATGTATTTCACATCTCTATGTTGAGGAAATACCATCCAGATACTGACCAGACAATCCAACCAGTAGAGGTTGAGTTAGATGAGGATATCTCCTAACTGCCTCAACAGATCTAGATTGGGATATTCTAAATATTTATTTTTAGCCTGATAAGCTTTTTCTGAAAATGATTCTAAAAATGTTCCTTGAATTGATACATCACTAATTATGTCATGTTTATGCAGAGCATACACCCCTAACATATGATACCATACTATAGTTATCTCAAAGATGGCCCTTCTAGGATACCAAACATGATTCATCTTATCAGGAGTCATGTTCTTATTTTCTTATACCATTGAGAGTTCTTGGATACTAGAATTCCTTACCTTGGTATTCATTACATGTGCCAAAAACACATCATATCTTCATCATATACATATGCCTATTGTTATTACCAAACCCAAACATATAAAAGGATCTTTCTTTCATCTTGGGACATTACTTAATACACATATCTTTATCTTGGAACAAAAAACCTAGGACGAACTAATACTTTTCTACGTATCCATCAAAAGAACGCTTCCAACTTATGCACATCAAGTGTCATAAGACTTACTTAATTATCATGTTCCTATAAGGAAATAACATATGGAAAGACATTCCTCTTATCACCCCATCATCACCCAGGGTTGTTTATCAAAGAGAAAACATTATCATTCCCTCTAATTATTGCATGAACTTTCATCTGTTCAAGAGTCATTTACTCTTGTTTCATCCTAGGTTCCTTGCCATCAACATAGGAATTATAAGGATGATTACATGTCATCACTCCTTTCTTTATTATTGCCTAACATGTTCATGAACATTTTATGATTTTATCACATTTCTCATTTTCATATTTATAGAAAAGATCTTTACTATTCACACAGTCTTTATCGAACAGGGATCATCTCCCTTGTTCCTTTTCTCTTATCATGAGGATTATACTTTTTACTTCATCACACACACAGATTGATCTGAGATCATTTCAGATTCCATTTCATTACACTTAGGATGTGATAAAAATATCCATGCATATTTTCAGTTTTGTTATACTCACTAGATTGTCTCAAAATGACTACTTGATCAAAGTAATTAGAAAGATAACAATCTAAGAGTTCCATACTTACCTTGTCTTCACTATTTAAATACACGGCCAGGGTATACATGTACTGAGATTAGGTAGTATGCACCATGTTTAATATCAAATGCCTTACTTTTCATATCATCAGAATATAGGATTTAGCATCCCTGGATTTTCTCCAAGCATCATTTTCATACCTCATCCTCTTTCACACAGATAAAAAGAAATTATAAAGCATTTCAAAAATTACTGAGCAGAATGTAAGTTCTCATCTTTCTTATGTTCTCATAGGATTAATTAAAGGAAGTTCAACAATAATTGCTTTCTCATACTTAACAAATAAAGTCATGAAATGACATATCAGAATGACATAATTTCATCTGACCTGTCTCAATTTGTGGATTGATTACTGTCTCAGGATGATTCATTGCATTGAATCTTGTCATTGCTTGATTCCAACGTCATGCTCTATCATTTGATATAGATGGATCTGCTTGGGATGCTGGTCCATGTCCTCCTATGCCACTATTAAACCATTGCCTTTGAGAGTCTTATTGACTTTGCCTCAGTGGTTGGGTCATTCCCATCCTTCTTCTCAGATAAGAGGATCTAATATTCCCAACTTGTCCACAACCATAACATGTCCTATACACATCTCCTGGTCTTTTCGGCCTTGTTACCGATATAGGGGCTACATCAAGAGTTCTAGCTAGTGGAACATTAGGTACTTTGCCCCTTCTTGGTAGCCACTGCCCTGGTGCATTAGACGTGTGTTGCGTTGGTGGCACCAAAAACTTCCCTTTTTTAGAATTACTAGGCATTTGTTCCCAAATTTGGGCAGATCTTTTCTTAATTCCTACCTCATTATCCTTTTTTGGACAGTCCTTTATAAAATGTCCCAATTGCCTACACCTATAGAAAACTTTGTTTCCGTGTCGTAACCTAATTCCTTCAACATTTTTCATTGCTCTATTATAACTATGTGGATCAGAAATCCTATTAGAGCCCAACATTTCATCATTGGGAACTGGTAATGTAGGTTGTATTGCTTGTATCTGATCCTGGATATGCCTCAATGATTTCATAACCAGTCTAGTGAGAGAATTAAAGGTAGAGTTCTCTATCATGGTTGGATCAACCTGGGGATTCTTAGGTAGTCATTCTTCTCTCTCCTAATCCCTTGCACCTTCTCCTGGTGCAATATCATTGCTTTCATCAATGTGTTCCTTATGTTCTCCAGACACCTTTAAGTGTTACTCTATCTTCTGCATAAGCAGAAGTCACTATAAGACATAATGAAGGACACTAGAATAGACTCAACACCTTAGTCCTATGTCTCTATAGACTCAGCGAACCTTAGGCTCTAATACCAAAACTTTGTGACGACCTGAAACAAATTAGCCATCACTAGTAAATAATTACAGAATTACCATAAACTACGGATTAACCAAAATCACTAAGAATTAAAACCATTTTTGCAAGGAGATCCATTACCAGGAAACTCTTACTGAGAGATCCAAACTTATATATATCATGGTTCACATAGTACATACACTATTTCCTCTCATCTCGAGGACAACATATAACATTTGCTTTGTCAAAACATATACTGAATCAACCTAAAACCTTGATGCATACAAGCCAAAGTCTCAGATTGTTCACGAAACCAATACGTACTAACTCCAAGGACCTGAGAATACAGAGATGACACATAGGACTTCTATCTACAAGACACGACAGATAGTACACTCAACCTGAGTTGTCACTACTGTCCCGACTATTGTTCTCCTTCTACAGTAAGGTCTCTACCTCCTCGTGTACATCCACCTAAAAATTGTGGATCCCACGGGGTGAGACAATTGTCCCAGCGAGAGATATAACTCTCCGCTAACTATATTATTATCAAGGTAAAGCAGTAAAAAAACTGAGCATAGGTTCTTTTATATTAATAGGTAGGATTAATCACTGTTATAAGAAAAATAGAGTAGTCATTTCTCTTAAAATAAAGCATCTACCTATGGTAGCAAAATAAATCATCTATTCACTATTCAAGGGATTATCAATAAATATGAATAACATCTATTCAACTAAGATGTATCAAAGGAGTGTACATCAACCAATGTCTTTCCATATTTGATCCTTAAGCAAATACACTATACGGCTGATTACATATTACGGTCACACTTATGCCCTGAGGAGATGAAGTATATCGTTCATGCTCCAACTGACCACTAGTAATTCGAAATCGGTACCATACAAGGTCAATGGCAGATCCGGCTGTCAAGACCTCACCTTTCTCAGTTAGTACGAGACCACTTAGATTTAGAAGGACATCTTGTGTCAGCTACTGGAAGGACATCTTGTGTCATCTGCAAATAGCATGCTGGGGTATAGCTGCATATTCTCTCTAGAGTTACTGCCATAGCATGTACTTTCTTCAGGAGAAGTCCATGTAGCTTTCCCAGATTATAATATAAGGATAAAGAAGATCAACATCAATTTATCTTCTGGTCAAGAGATTTCATACTTCAATCCCAATACCACTTAGAAATGAAGAAGGATTTGCACATCAATTTCTTATTTGGTCGGGAGATTCACATCATCACGTGATAAATAAGGAAGGTGTGACACCAATTCTTCATTGGGACATTTGGATATACTTCATCCTTCACCCCAACATATTAAAAAATAATTCTTCTGAGTTAAACTCATTTCACCATCAACAATTTCTGACACTGGAATGGATCTATGGTCAGGGCACTACATGATGAGATTTAACATAATTAATTAGGTACCTTACAATATTCTTTTAGCATCAACCAAGTTTCAAACATGAATTATAATAGATGCTATTAAAGAAAGGGTAGTACTTTTAAGATTTTTGGAACATTTGGGAAAGTATATCACTCAGGATCTCAGTCCCTTATCACATCATTGGGAATTCTCATCCCTTCATATCATCATCATCATGATCACTGGATCTGGGTATTCAAACCCTTAGGTCACCACATAGCATCGTTACCTCTATAACGGGTAACTATTACCTTTAGGTCCTCAGACCAAGGTATTCATCTTACTTGTTGTACAAGTATTTCACATAGCTCACATGGTTCATTAAACATCTTGTCACCTCTTACTAGGCAACAACTTATCTTTTAAGACATTAGACTGTATAATCATTATACTTGTTATACAAATATTTCACACAACTTACAAGACTTATTCATGATTCTTAAATAGTGTGCACTTTATGATGAAAAACTATTAACAACATATGACATCATTATACAGTTTAAGTGAAATGTATCCTTCCCATGATTAGGGTTAGGATTATCTACATTATCACCCTATGATATAAGAAAGTACATCCTTCCTATTATTAGGGTTAGGATTTCTTAATCTAACTGATTATGGTTGTAAGAGCGTATCATCACCCTTCATTAGGGTTAAATTTTCCCTTTTTTAACAAATTAAGGATTCAAGATCATAATGTATAGAATCAAACCCTAATTCATACTCCACTCATCATAGGAGTATCAATGCATACTTATCAACATGTTTATCACACATGTAAAAGTCTCTCTCTCATCCATATTAGGATATTGATTGCATCTTACTTTTACTAAGTTGGTTCAATTCTCCTCTAGAGGTACATTAGTTCACCATGATCAAATATCATTTTCTTTTATATTGCAGTTAACACAACATATGTTATTCAATCAAATATATATGATTGAAGTATCTCTACTATATCAGGTATCAAGATGTGCGTATACTATCATATTATACTTAAGATACTCTTTTACTTAATATCATGTATCAATATCGGGCATGTGGTATAGCCACATCACCATATCATGTTTTAGGTGTATCCCTTAACACCCTATCATATATCCATCTTGGTTAGATATCACTTAGTTCTTATTATTTCAAGTTAGCTTCATATTGTGTATGAGCTAGGTGCTTGAACTCATATCGGGTATAAGCTAAATGCTTGGTGCCATATCGTGCATGAGGTGTGCACTATATCAGGCATAGTCATCATGTATCATTTTAGTGGTATATTCAAGGTACCATATCGAATTACCATCTTGGATTATCATATCGGGTCTCCATGTTGGGTAACATATCAGGTAACCATGTTAGGTAGACCCTTAGGCTCATAACCTCTTTATGCCTTCAAGGATCATCTCTATCATATGGTTACATGACAATCTAGGTGTCTAGTTAAATTTCTCTTACCCCAATCCATTACACAAAGGATAGGGTATATCGAGTTTCAATCCATTATCTAGGGTTTTCCAATATATCAGGTAGAGTGTACCATATTGTTCATGAGGTATGAATTTGACCTCATATCATTCACAAGTTAGAAATAGGTGTTATTCCTATCATCCAAAAGATATCAATCATATCGTCCATGTGATAACACTCACCACTATATTAGGTTACCTCTTACCTTGGGTTTCAACTCTATATTGTTTTTAGAGTGTTCAACTAACACTATATCGTGTATGGGGTATGATATTAACCTTGTATTGTGTATAAGATGTAAGTAGGTATCTCCCATATCATTTATAATAAATTCCTCATATCGAGTATGAGGTATCACCTATCTCTATATCAGGTTAACCCCCATCTTGGGTTTCATATCGAGTTTAAGGTATTTCAACCTATGTCGGGTTGTATCATATGTTTCACTACATGTCTTATATCATACACAAGTATGTGCTTAACAACATATCATGTACTAGGTGTGTATTTCATGATCATATCATGCAAGAGGTGCTTCCTTGTCTCCCTCATCTCGGGTTACTCAAAATTAGGGTTTAGCATATCAATTTATAAGTGTGTACTTGACACTATATCGTGTATGGAGTCTTTGCTTGACTTCATATCATGTAAGGGTGTATGATTGACACCATATCCTGTTCAAGATGTAAACTTCATCTCCATCTCATGCAAGGAGGTATAAACTCATTAGCATATCGTGCTAGTGATGTATGTACATAACCATATCGGGTTAGAGGTACTTGCTTAGGTGCTTGAACCCGATATCACTTTATAAGGTGATACCATCTTCTTCAAGCTCTAGACCTTCGTACTAACTATTATAGTTCATGGAAAATAGGTCTAAGCAACTACTAGAACTCATAGATTCATCAAATATTCAAGAAAATCTCAGAATTGAAAGTAGAACATTAAGTATAGCAAGATAGGTGGTGAATAATAACATAGTTGGGTTCAAGTTATATAACCCGCCTTATGAACAAATTCAAAGTTCCAAGCTCCAAATCTTCACATTCCTAAGGTTGAAGATGAGCTTATATAAGTTCAAGGCTTGAGCTCCTTAGCACTTTGCACGATATCTTCACCTCTTGTGGCTGATATCACCTTGTTTGACTGATATCACCTTGCCTGGTCGATATACTTCCTCTATGGTCAATACCAAGCTCTAAACTCGACATTCCCTCACTTGTGCACGATATCAAAGTGGTATGAACGATATCTAAGAGTCTATGCACGATATCTCAAGGAAAAGAGAGTTGTGGGGTTTGACAATTTCATTAGTAAGTGAAGGAAGAGGTATATATACTTGGGTCCTTGAGATAAAATGTATAAGAGGTGTCCTCACCTTAGGGTACTAAGTGACTCATGGCCATGCACGGTTGACATGTGTCCATCATGCACACATATATCTTTTCATTCAAAATTTTTAAGGATAATCTAAAGGTGATATTTCGGCCATCCATATCTTATTGAATAAGATATCTCATCTTTATCTCACAAATAAAGCAAACCGATACACTTTTTGCAAGGGAGCATCTAACCCATTGTGGATTACCTCCTAGAGGTTCTTAGGTCGTCATGGCCTTTTTCAAGAGTCCACAAACTGATAGGAGACTCCCTCCATGGCCCCTTGGCTGATAGGGACTCCCATTCTATGTCTACAACTCGATATAGCTCAAGTAAGGGCTTCACCTTCAATTCTTTCTTGGTCTTTTCATCACTAAGAATACCATCATTCAAAGGTGGTTCAATCATGGAGCCTCCTTCCTTCTCTCTCCTCTAAATGATACATAAAGGGAGTAGGGACACACTTGAGGTGGTAATTTTCATATCAACCCTATATTTTGGGTAAATTACAATTTGTACCAAATTGGTACACAAGGCACTAGCATTATTCAAACAAGCTTAATACTTGAAATTTAGGCTTTCCACAAGCCACCACTTAGCATCATTCTCTCTCTTATGATATTAAAACATTTAGGACACATTCAACATGGGACGTTTTGCAATGTAGCCCCTCATCTTGGGAAATTGCATTTTTCACTCAGATTGTCATATGATGCACACATAGTTTGCAAATAAGCTCAAACTTGAAAATAAAATTCACAAAGAGTCTTAATTACTTTTCAAAATATTAGAACAAGTTTAGAATTAACTTTCTTAAGCAAAACTTCTATGGTTAAGCCATAACCCCGGTCAGGGGTGTTACATGAAGAGTCCAACATGATCCCCATTATTTTGTACTGAGAAAGAGCATGTTTTCATGCATTGATTCATTAAATCAATCCACTATTGAGAAAAATCCTTAGCTAACATAATCATCCATAGGGTGTTCTAATGAATGTTATCATATTCCTTGATTTTGTGTTCATGCAATATTTGGCAGTTCATTCTCCAACATAAAGTCATATAACAATTGGTATAGTTGGCATAGCAATCAACTTCCTATCTTTGATAAAGAAAAGTGTTTTGTTCTTTTGGTGAAATAAAGGAGATAATGGATTTGAGTCTATTAGTCGATATCATGTATATTACTTGGTATAAGAAAAAACAATAAGAGATGGGTCGATAGGGTGTGATTTTCTTAGAAATTTTTTATTTTGAATAAGCTTGATGAAGCAATGATCATTATTTTTGACCATAATACACCTATGAGGAACCACCTAGTATCACTAAAGACACAATTTGTAATAATAAACCACATAAACTGAACGAATCGATTGTTGAAGCCATCAGGCCCCGCTTCCTTTGTTGGGTGTATGGGGTGATCACACCACCATGACTCTAGTATATTATTATCAGATGGTTCTATCCTTTTACACTTAGAAGAAGTTGTATCAATGACATGAATATAAGTCATCTCCCATATATGGATCTATGATTAAAATTTAGATTTCATCATACATTTTTAACAAGAAGAACTATAATTGTCATAAATTATCAAAATTATTTTCAAAATACAAAAGCTAGTAACTCCAGGCAACTACAATGTTATACCACATATTAATGAGTTCGTTGAAATATTGATTGTATCAAAAATCTTATTTCATTGATGTCATATCTTGTGTAATTACAATGCATCTCCTGAGTAACTTCTGTTAGATGCATACATTGTAAACAAATATCGAACAAAAATAAATATTTAAATAAATATGTGTTGCATCAAGATTTATGAGTACTTTTAATGTAGGTAATGCAATCTTTATATATCACATACACTATGAATTGAATATATTATCTTACCCCGACGATCTAATGTATCAAAATAAATCTTTTGTGTTAATGTTATCATTAAAATGGTTACATATATACTCGTCTCTATGTTAAAATAACATTTAAGAAATTCACTAATAGTAGTTAAACTGAACAATAGATTGATACCAGTGGCTCAATATCTTACTTTCTATGATCATAATAATATTGATTTTTTTATAAAACTATTTGCACTAAAGATCTTGACTTCTTTAATACTCCTCAATGAATTTTGTGTACATAACGTGAAGTTTCAAAACTCAAAATATCAAAAAGATATCACCCAACTAACTAATAGGAAATGCATACATATTAAAGAAAACATGGATGAGAAAAACAAGACAATGCAGTTCACATGAATTTTAATGATAGAGTACCTTGTTGAGACAACATCAGCTATATGCTAAGTTTACTAAGTGCGAGTTTTGGCTGAAGGAGGTGTCTTTCCTTAGACACGTGATATCTACTGAGGGTGTTCGGGTGGACCCCAAGAAGGTTGAGTCTGTGATAGAGTGGGAACAACTAAAGATGTCGATAGAAGTTTGTAGTTTTCTAGGTTTGGCATGATACTATAGGAGGTTCATTAAGTACTTCAACACCGTGTCGTTACCCCTGACGAAGATGAAGAGGAAAGGTGTGCCTTTTTTCTGAGGTGACAAGTGTCAGTGTGCTTTCTAGCTATTGAAGGAGAAGCTGACTAGTGCACCAATGCTAGTGTTTTAAGAGCAAGGAAAAGGCTACATTGTCTTTTGTGATGCCTCAAAGAATGGCATGGGTTGTGTGTTAATAAAATACAATAATCTGATTTCTTTCTCATCACGACAGTTGATGAAGTATGAGGAGAACTATCCCACACATGATGTGGAGCTAGCAGCAGTTGTTCATGCTTTGAAGATCTGGAGGCATTACCTTTATGGTGAGAAGTGTCAGATTTTCATGGATCATAGGAACCTTAAGTACATCTTTCACAGCAGGAGTTGAACATGTGGGAGAGATGCTGGATGAAACTGATCAAAGACTATGATTGCACCATCAATTACCATCCAGGGGTGACAAATGCTTTGAGCAGAAAACCTTCGTTATCATTTGTTGATAAGGTGTAGTTGATTGGTGTGCCATAAGTGACACATGCTGGTATCTTTGCATCATACGAACGTGAAGTTGGAAGTCTCCATGTTGGCAGGCTTGTTGGCATAGTTACATGTGAAGCCTACATTGAGGCAGAAGATTAGAGATCCACAATGAGATGATACAATAATACAACAGATTTGAGTAGAGTTTGGCAGCGAGAAGCGTGAAGGCTTCCATGAGTCAGAGGATGGGATGGTGTGTTACCATGGTAGAGTAGTGGTTCCAAATGTTGATAATTTGAAAATTTTGGTTTTGGAGGAGGGTCACTCCTCAATGTATGCTATGCACCTAGGTAGCATGAAGATGTATCATAATCTGAAGGACTTGTATTGGTGGCATAGATTCAAGCATGACGTGGCTGAGTATGTTGCTAGATTTCCTGTGTGTCAACATGTTAAAGTGGAACATCAGAAGCCTGCAGGGATTTTGTTATCGTTTCCCATACCACAGTGGAAGTGGGATCATGTCACAATGGACTTTGTGGTTGATCTACCTACGATAGCCAAAGGTCATGATTCTATTTGGGTAATAGTTGACAGGTTGACAAAGACAACATACTTTTTTTTCCTATGAAGATGGAGTATACAATAGAGAAGCTTGCACAGATATATGGTAATGCGATAGTACATTTGCATGGTATTCTATCCACCAGTGTGTCTGACAGAGGTCCTTAGTTTACCAGTCATTTTTGGGAATGTCGACACACAACTATTGGTGTGCAGTTGAGGTTCAGTATCATGTTTTATCTGTAGACAGATGGATAGTAAGAAAGAGTGATCTAGATTATAGAATATGTTGAGATCCCATGTTTTGTAGTTCTTGGGAAGTTGGGATGTGCACCTCAGTATGATAGATTTTGCATATAATAACAACTATCAGAGAAGCATTGATATGACACCGTATGAGGTGTTGTATGGGAGACGTTGTATATCTCCTTTGTGTTGGTATGAGATGGGTGTGTATTAGATTTTGCGTCCTAAACTTGTGCAACAGACAATAGAAAAGATCAAAGTAATTTAACAATAGCTAAAGGAAACACAAGACAGACAGAAGTTGTATGTAGATAACTGCCATAGGCCATTGGAGAGTGAAGTGGGAAATAGAGTGTACCTGAATATCTCTTCTTGAAAAGGTGTTTTGAGGTTCAGAAAGAAGGGTAAATTGGATCCTAGGTATATGGGACCTTACCCGGTGGTGGCACATGTTGGAAAATTGGCCTATAAGTTGGAGTTGCAACCTGAGTTGCACATGTTGCATCCAATGTTTCATTTTCTAATGTTGAGGAAGTGCCACCCTGACATAGAGTTGGTGTTTCAACCAGTGGAGGTTGAGCTAGATGAGGATATATCGTATGTGGAAGGTCCTGTGTTGATCCTTGACAAGAGGATCAAGAAGTGGAAGAAGGACATTGTGTTGGTTAAGGTTTTTTGGAATCATTATGGCATAGAGGAATCCACGTGGGAGCTTGAGGAGGAGATGTGTAGGGATTACCCATATCTTTTTAGGTAGGATTTCAGAGGAAAAATCCTTGTTAGGAGTTTGTGGTTGTAAGGCCCCTGACCTAACTTAGTGTTTGGGTGTGCTTTCTTTGCTTAATAAGATGCTTAAACCTTAATCTAATCTCTTAAGTTGCCTTAATAACATGTGATATGTTTGTGTTTTTAGTTTGGTCCAGTTTGGTTGATGTTTGAGCTATGTTTGCTTATTTTGGACCAAGTTGTAATTTACCCACATTGAGGGGTTATCTTGCAATTTGTTCCAAGTATGTGTTTCCTGTGTGTTATCATCATGAGAGAGAAGATTATGTTAAGGGGCACCTTATTAGAGCTTGGTTGATTAGGTGTCATCATCAGATGTCATTAGGGTTTGCATGGCTTTCCTTGAGTGATCGTGTCGACCTTGTGATGTAACTTAGATGTTGCGACCAATATGCCTAGTACTTGGAAGTGTTTCTACTGCAACACTTTCCTTGATTGATGTTTTCTTCTACCTAGATGCTTTGGATCACTAGGGTTTTACCCTTGGGAGTTGTGGTGTGACCGCAACACTCTTGGTGGGTTTTATTGCGGTCTGCACTAGGGTTTTCAAGTGTGTTGCAACCGCTACCATGTGTTTTGTTTCGACCATGTTGAGTTTGGAGACAAATGATCTATACACCACTTTGGTTTTAATGTTTTCTTGCATGTGTGCATGCATGGTCGACCCTTTGGTGAACAAGTGCCCTTTTGATTCCCGAACATCTTGACACCTCATATCTTCACCTCCCTCCTACCCCATGTGTATATAAGCTCTCTCTTTTACATGTAAGAAATCCTTTTAGCTCTCTCTTATTCCTCCTACTTTCTTGGACGACCTTGGAGCTTAGTGGATCTTGAGAGTGATGATCTTGGAGCTTTGGTGGCTGATTATCCTTGCATGTGGCGATCTCGAGCTCGATCATCTTCCTTGTGTTGAGCTTTGGGGATTTCTCTTCTTGGTAAGTGGTTCTATCTCCTTGATTGAAATTTCTTTTGAAAACTTACCTCTCCCTCTTTTTTTTCTTGGTTGTGAGACTATGGTGCAACCACGATGGCTATTCTTTGAGGATCTTCTCTTCACAAGGGTCAGAGACTATGGTTTGACCATGGTGGTACCCAAGTGAGATGAAGTTTTCTTCTCACTCTCCTTCCTTCCTCTTGTTCGGCCTAGGGTTTTCACCCTCTTTTCTTGAGCTTTCCTTTTCCCTTGTGTTCTTTTCTTCTTGAGGTGACCTTGTTGGCCGTAGAGTTGATCCAATTTGGATCATCTTTCTCTCTCTTTAGAGCTTGTGGCTTTGGAGCTTGACCTTCATCATAAGGCACGTTATATAACTTCCCCCTCTTCTATTATTGCACCATATTATTTCTTGCATGATGTTTTTATATATCTAAAATGTGATATTAGAATGATATATAATGTTATAATGATCTAGGGTTTATGGTTTTGAAGCATTCTTATATGGATTGCTCTTTCTCCTAAAACCCTAATTTCATGCACCCGGTTTATAAATGATGGATATTTTTGGTTCTTGATTGTATCCTAGTGATGACTCATCATCTTGATTTATGGTTTGTCCATTATGTTTTGCATGAGGTTTTGGATCAATTTTTCATGAGGTAGAAGCTTGGTTTTCTCTCTCTTAGTTTTGTTTCCTAGTTGTTTTTGATAGTGATCATTTCTAGGGTTTGATGTTTATGTTACCATGAGTTTTAGCATGCTGACATTTGATTTTCTTGGTGCTTGACACCTATTTTGGTCAAAGTTCCTGGGTTGGTTTTGAGGTCGTTACCATCCACATGTTTTTCTTGGTCATTTCCCCTCTTGTGTCGATTAATGTTTGTGTTCTTGTTGTGTGCGCCCGTAACACAAAGTTAAGGGGTCGAAACACTTGATTTAGTTGGTGTTGGTCACTACCCTAGTTTATCTCTTATGTCGACATGGTTGCTTAGGGTTTGGGTCGCTACTTGGCTAACCCTAATCACCTTAGGTTGCTACACTCTGTGTTTGGTTTGGTCGCAACAAACTCGATGGTCACTACCTATGTTGGTTTTGTTGAGGTCAAAGAACTCTGGATTTTGTTGTGGTCAAAGAGCCTTAGTTTTGGTTGATGATTTTTTTGTGGTTGCAACACATGTCCTGGTTGGTTTGGTCGATGCACACCCATGAGTGCATGGTCACTACACATGAGGTTGTGGTCGCAACAAGGTGTTATCCACCTATGGTCACTACACTTCTCTTCTTATATGGTCGAAACATAGTGTTTGGATGATTAACTAATCATATTATTAATATTGATGCTTAACCCTAAAAGTGATCCAAGAATGTGGGAGATGATATGTCTCAAGTTTAATGATGATTAATGACATGGAAACCCGAATTAGTTATTTTGTGTGAAACCCTAACCCTAATTCTAGGGTATGCTATAATTGTTGAGCCTGCTTGAATGAACAACATGTGATCATGTTTTATTTCTCCTACTTGTGTAAACCTAACCTTGCAGGTTAAATGTATGTCGTAGCTAGTTAATGCTATGGTGATATGACATAGGGTGATGGCTATAAGCCTTATTGATGCATGTTGAGATGATGACGTGATATAGGAATGATGTGTTTGGGTCTTATGACCTGGTATAGGCTTGTGCCTAGTTGAGATGTATCCTCTAGTGATGTGATGAGGGATTGGTATCCCAGGTTAGTGTGATTATAGTGATAGCCTTGTATGGCAGTGTGATATGTTGATGGCCTTGAAATGGCAGTGACATCAAGTGATGATGTGTCAAGATTATACATTTAACGTTTTATCTTCTAGAGTTGTATTATACCCTTATCTTTGTAGAATTTGTTTAGGGTTCATGTGTTGTAACTTGATTGATGCTAAAAAAACACCCAATTGGCTTAATTAATCAAGTGAAACCCTAATCATGTAGTGACCTATGCCATAGATCCATTCCAGAGTTAGAAATTTACTGGATGGTGAAACGGGTATTCCCAAGGGAAATGCGGAGTGCATATTGTTGAGTATGCAAGGTGCAAGTGACTGTGTGTCCTGGACATTTTGACCCCAAGTGTTTCAGAATGATTGTCGTCAGGTGTCTGCGATGAGCACGTGATATGATGCGATAGAGGACAGTTGTGATTGTACCTCAAGGATTGGGTTATATACCCTAGTTTCTAATGTCTTGACCTGTACCAAGGCGGTCTAGGTGTTTTATAGGACCATAGCTTGACTATGAGTTACTGTCTGCAAGACTGTAGCTAGACGACAAGTTGCTATTTTACAGTTTAACTATATGTCACTATGGTGCAGACTCAAACTGACCGAGTAGTGCAGGATAAGATCATGGATTTTGGCTCTTCCATTGATTTTGTATGGCACTGATTTCGACTTAGCAGTGGTCAGCTGGATTTGGGTGGTACCATTCAAATCCTCATGCTTGATAAAAGATGTAATATAGCCACATAGTATATTTGCTTAGGGTTAAACGTGACTCACATTGGATGAACCTTTGCCTTACCTCTTATACTGATTAGTCAATTTATTATGCGGTAAGAGAAATCAACGATTATACATGTTCTTCATATTCCTTCTAAAAGTATAAGAAGTTCTACTTCTCAGTTATAGATGCCTAAACTGCTTAAGTAGTGTTAACTGCCTTATTCATATCATTTAGATGAATCTGCTCACCTTGAATATAATGTTATCTACCTTCTTTAATCTATATGTGATTATAATAGACATTGGCGGACAGTTATATCTCTTGCTGGGACATTGGTCTCACTCTGTGGTTTACCACATCTTTTAGGTGGTCATTCACGAACAAGTAGAGATTGTGCGGTTGAGGCTGAGCAACAAGAGGAGCAGTAGCTGTTAAAGGTTGGACATGCTGCTAGTGTGTTTTGTAGTATAGTCCTATGCATTGTCCCTGTACTCTTAGGTCCTTGGGGGTGTTTTGTATATGTCGCATATTGGGACGATATTTTGGTAGTATGCCAGGGTTGTACAAATATGGTTTGTATATGCGAACATGATATTATGTGTAACAGGTTGTGGTAAGTTGGCCAAGTGAATAGTGATATGTAATAATCTTTTGGCATGACATATGACATATAGGTAGATGACATGCTTTGGACTTGGATGTAATATGTTTATGCTTTTGTAGTTATATGAAATGGTTTAATTTACCCTATTTTGTGGTAATGTGGTTTGTTAGTGATAATTCCGCACTTGTTTTGAGTAATATCACTTTGTGTGGTGATGGGCATCACAAGTTTAGTTGGTGTTAGTGCTCTAGGTTCGCTGAGTCTACAGCGACATATGACTAGGGTCGTGTTTGTTCTAGTATCCTCCAGTCTGTCTGATGGTAACTTCTACTTATGCAGAAGAAGGGAAGAGAAGATGGATGGAAAACATGATGGACATGCTGCTGAGAGCAGTGTTGCTGCACTAGGAGGAGGTGCAAGACAACATGCGAGGGTTGATCTTGTGCCTGAGATTTCCTAATTTGACCTAGATGTGGTGGCCAATCCTGCTTTTTAGTCCATGTTTGGACAATTTATGGCCACAATGACACATATTGCAGACATGATGCCCACACCCCAAGTGAGAGCAACAATCCCTAATGTGGAATCTTTGGGTTCTGAGAAGACCTTTAAGAGGTTGAGGCGTGTAGGGGTGGTTGAGTATGCGGGTACGGCGGATCTGACTGATGCAGATCTATGGTTAACAGAGTTGAAAAAGGCCTTCAAGATCCTCAACATCCCCGAAGAGGATAAGGTGAAGCATGCAGTGTATTTTTTGAAGGGAAGTGTTGGCCGTTTGTGGGCCATAGAGGAGGAGCAAAGGGCTGGTGTTGTGATCAATTGGGAAGATTTTCAATGGGAGTTTGTCATTCGATACTTCCCTGAGACCTATCTAGATGAGAAGATCTTACTATTTGAGAAGATCCGATAGGGATCTATGATGGTCAACGAGTATGAAGCCAAGTTTATGGAGTGTATGAGGCTCTGTCCACATATGGAAATGACGGACAAGGAGAGGATTACACAATTTGAGAAGGGTTTGAGTACGGAGTTGACGACATTATTGTTATCTTTGGAGAATAGAGAGAAGTTTGCCACGTTTTTCGAGTCAGTCAGATGGGTGGAGCAGTCAGCGGTGGAGAAGCATGAAGCGAAGGCTAAGAAGAGGCATGCTCAGTATCAAGGATAGTCGTCTGGAGGCTTCAAGAAGCCTAGGTTTTTAGCGCCGCCATCACAATAGAGGTCAGTGAGTAAGTCTCAGTGGTCACCAAGTCGAGTTAGAGGTCGTAGTCTTCCACCAACTGGAGCTCACGTCATGGTGTCAGTTTTAGTGACTGAGCCGTCTAGGCCATGGTATGAGAGCAAGACTTGCTACAAGTGTTGACAGGTTGGGCATAGGAAGTGGTTCTACCCTACAAAGGATGAGGAGGTCACCCAGTAATGGAGACCAAGTCAACAAGGGTCACAACAATGACAAAAGTTCAACAGTGGCAGTGGCAGAGGTTGTGGATAGGCATTGTAGGCTACTTCCTTTGGGCAAGCTAATAGAGGAAGGGGACACCAATAGATAGTGTCTCGATTCTATTCCATGAGTTATCCGAAAGGAGTGGTCAACCCGTGAGTTGTGATAGGTCAGATAGAGTTATTTCATTTTTATTTGTCTTCTTCTTGCTTCATATTTGTATGGGTTGACCTAGGTGCAACACACTTTTATATCACTAGAGAAGTGATTGCTAGTTGTTCTTTACCTGTTAGTAGTAGAGATGGTAGCCTTTATTTAGAAACCCCTTTGTTTGGTTTCACCGAGTTGCGGGAGGTGTGTCCTTCATGTGTCCTTTGTTTTTTAGGATGTAGCATTCAAGTGGACCTCATACCACTTGACATGCATGGATTTGATGTGATCCTTGGAATGGATTCTTAGGAGAAGTATCGGGTGATATTGTACTATAGTTCCAAGGTAGAAATGCTTGTCGATGGTGATGAGATGTGGGTCTTCCAAGGAGATAGGAAGAGTCTCCCTACATGCTTGGTGTCAGCGATGATGATAGAGAAGTTGACAAGACATGGCGTGAAGCATTCTTGGCGCTTGTGGTGGATATTAAGGTGAGGAGTTCAAGTATCCAGGAGGTGCTAGTTGTCCATGAGTTTGAGGATGTATTTTATGAACGAGTTCCCAGGTGTACCCCCTCCTAGAGATATTGACTTTGAAATCAATCTGGTTCCTAGTACACAACCGATAACACATGCATCGTACAAGATGCGCCAGCTGAGATGCAAGAGCTGAAGCAACATTTGCAAGAACTCCTTTAGAAAGACTTTATTAGACCAATCACTTCACCTTGGGGTGCTCCCGTACTGTTTGTAAAGAAGACGGATGGATCCATGAGGTTGTGCATCTATTATAGGCAGTTGAATAAAGTGACAACCAAGAATAAGTATCCTAGAAGCAATGGAATTCATCTCCTAGATGGCATATAACACTAGATTTGTCTATTTATTGCATGTAAAACCACTTCACCTTTCTAGGATGATATTCAATGAGAAGTTGTAGTCTTTGAGTAATAATAGCCATCTAACTCGCCTCATTTCAAACTCTTATGATAAATATACAACTAGGAAAGGCTCTCAATATATATAATTTTGTTAAGTATTTTAAGTTACGACCATGATGATAAGTTCATGATCATGCACATGATAATTCCTCCTTGAATTGCCTAGAAGCATAAGCCCACTACCTTACCATCTTGCATAAGAGCACATCCCAACACTTGCATGAAAAAATTCACAATATACGATGTTCCTTTCCCTATCTCCAGATTAGTAAGGAATAGAGCATGTGTCAAGTTGTTCTTCAATGCTGAAAGTCGTTCCCACACTGATCTATCCATATGAATTAGACTTTTTTTTCTCTTGTCAACTAAGTCAAAGGTATGGAAATAATACTAGATTCTTGTATGAATCTCATGCAATCACCTACAAAGTATAAAAAACTTCTTCCTTCACTAAGTGTCTTGGGTTGTTCCCACTAGAGTACAAATTCTACATTCTTGGGATCTACAAAAATGTATTGAGTAGAAATCACATAGGTCAAAGTTGCCACTCCAAAATAATCAAAACTTGCATTTAAAGTTCTATAAAATATGTCTATTGTTTGTAATGAAAATGATATTGTTGCCTAATAGTAGATACTATTCTCCTTCAAAAATGTACCCTCTATGCTTAGGACAACTTTTTGCATTCTTATGTTATGTTAGTTGTCAACACCATAATTAACAAAGAGCCTTTTAATGAAACTCACATTCACCTTTTGAAGAAATCCCCCCCCAAAAAAAAAACCATGAGGTTTCAAGAATTAAAAAAACTTTCTACTCATCGCTTCTCCAACTTGTCATTAGACCTTAATTGAGACATGTTCAAATTTTTACAAGCAATGTGGGTTCATGGTCAGTTTTGGGTCACCAGACTGCTTCACATAAATTAGGATACTTATGTGGGCTGAACCTAACTCGAATTCAGTCTTTGAAGTGAACTGCTAGAAGCATCTAAATTTCCATAAGTATATAATTGGACAACAATCGAAGTGGATGGCCGTGTACATGATTATGATATATAGTAGTAGAGTCATGGGACTGACGTCCCTCTCCGTACGTTAGGCAAAGACTGTTTCCACTACTTTACACCCCGACAAGCGAAATGACTGAATGTAGGTGTTTGGCTTACGTAACAACAGTGCGACGAGTACCCAACCAGCTAAGTATACAATCCAAGCGCATGGTTTTGCATAGCCTACTAGTAAGGGTACTGTGTACGGGCATCTAAAAATGAAAGGAGGTGCACGTGCGGCCGAGACCCGCCAGGCACTATTGGGCAGGAATCTTTGCGTTACCTGGGTCTACGGTGTGGAAGAAGTTGGGAAATTACGCACCGGCAAGTGATGAGTGGCAGTAATCTTTATATCTCACCCACTGCCAGCTCGGTGATAGGTGGTGTTCACACACGGGTGCATGGACCTTGAGCAGGCTGGCCGGCAAGCTCTCTAGGTCGTCTCTCTCTGCAACTGCACCATTCTACGAGAGAGAGACCCGTCATTTCACTCGCTATGCAGCTAGCTGTGCTTGGTCTGAGTGGTCAAACCAGCAACATAAGAGCTTACATTACGTACGTCCTTGACAACGCCGCGCCCTGTTGCCGCACATGCTTGCTTGCTTTCGGCCGGTTTTGGTTTCGCGGTGGCATTTAACGCCGGTCTTATCGTCGCGTCCGGTTTTCTTCTCCAAAGGACAGCCGCGGCCGGTCGTATGGTACGGTGGTAAGAGATAAGTGGGCGTGCCGGTAGCCGCTGGTAAGGGCCGGCCGTGAAGGTTGGTACAATCCAGTACTCGTAGCGCGGGTGGGGGTGGGGGTGTGGGGTGAGGGGCAGACAAGTTGGGTGAGGAGAGGACGCCGGAGTCGTCTCCCGATGAGAGTACACTGCTGAACGTGGGCAACTTGCAAGCACAAGCAGTGAAATGACGGTGGTGGCAGGCAGTGGCAAAGCGTGCTGGTGGTAAAAGCACACACACCAAACGCCAACCTCATGTGCTGCTGCTGCTGCTGCTACGGCATCCCCGTGTGCGTGCCAGTAGCGTAGTGGTCAGAAGGGGAAGAGCTTTGAGCAGAGCTGCGTGCATGTTCTTAATAGCGTAGTGGTCAGAAGGGGAAGAGCTTTGAGCACAGCTGCGTTCATGTTCTTAATCCGTTTATTTAATAGGTATGCCTTATAACATGTGGTGGAGATTGTTTCGAGTTTGGTTTCGTGTTTCAAAACGTGTTCACTTAGCATTTTTGTTCTTAATAGCGTAGTGGTCACACGGGTACTCTTGGAAGACGTACTCATGGAAAAGAACCACCGAGGGTTTCCTATTCTGCTGTGCTCCTCGTGTACGCAGCCAGCCAGCTGCTGGTTATCTGCTTTGACGATGACTTCCACAACCACCACACCCCGTCCAAGATATGGCACACACACACGAAGCCAGAGGATTCTCCCTGTCTGCACGCTCCCACGGATTCAGTCAAGGCGACAGACAACCCGCCTCCAGAACTGTTTGGCAATGTTGTTCTTGGCACTCGACAGAACAAACTCGTTTCCCACCTCCTTCCCAGTGTTCCCATTAGACGGCCGCCTGCTCGAATTGGCCACACCGCCCACCGCCAACACAAACCGCAGTTCTTGGTGTTTACTCCCCGGCCTCACTCATTCCTACACGCGCGCGGGAACAACCCTCCTTCCGATGACTTATCTAATCACGTTCATCTATACATGTAACGTGTACCTAATTGCCTACTCGTATGTCTGCTTCCTCAACCAGCATCCAGAGACCGTGATCTGCCATCCACCTCTCCTTCCAAAATGGCCTCAGCTGCAGCCTTGGACGAACAAAACCCCAAACATGCTAAACTAAAACCCTTAGCCGGCACAAAGCTAAATGCTTTCCCTTCTATCATTACAACTAATTGGTTATAATGAAGAGGTAGAGGAACTACCTGCCATGGCAACTTGTTGTTTGTTTGATTGGTGTATGGCTCCTTTTCTGCACATAAAGCAATCATAAAAGTCGCAAACTCATCATTAAAAGTATCATTGTCATCATCATATCTGGACCTTTTTGTGGCTCGTCTAATCTGTGTAGAGAGCCTAGGACCCAAAGTATCTACATAAATAGGAGCACGAGGGGGATCTGTGTGGCCCGTATAAACCACATGATTATCAATATGAAAAGGTGTCTCAAAAGAGAAGATGTCAATAGGTTGGAACACCTTGTCATGTTCCAATATAGAATTTGGACTCGAAGTTGTGACCCTCTATGTATAGAAACTGTGTATCATGAAACTCAAGAGAAAAATAAAGGATTTCTTCAATAAATGAGACATGTCTAGATGTAAACACATGTCTAGTAGGAGGGTGATAATGATGATAGCCCTTGTGCTCTAGAGTATAGCCAACAAAATGATAATTGACTTGGGTGATAGTTTGTCTGTCTCGTGTCTAGGAAGAAGGATATAAAATTATGGATAAAATCTAAAAACGAATTAATAAGAAGATAGAGCAAAAAACCTCTCAAATGGAGAATTGCCACTCAAAATGGGAGTAGGTATGCTATCTATGATGTGGACATCTACAACAACAACCTCCGCCCAGTATGATTGAGGAGAGGAAGCATAAAAAAGAAAGGATCTACCTATATCAAGAATGCGACGATGTTTCCTCTGTGCCAAAACATTTTGCTGATGATCGTCTAGGAAAATGCCTTCCAATGAGTACCATGGCCATGTAACACATAGTGCATGAATGAAGAAGTATATTCATGTGCATTTTCATGTCTAAAAATTATGATATTAGGTATAAACTCAATTGCTAAAAATGGAGTATAATAAAGACAACTCAGAGTGGAACTTCATTAAGTATATAAAGGTATACCTTGAATAGTTATAACATCCAATTTTGTAGTTGCTCCATGCCTATTTAATCCTTCATTTCCCTTATTATCATAGGTTTGTGTGAATAATCTTGCATTTACTTTTATTTCCCCCTTCTTTACCTTAAATAATTAATAACTTCCCATTTTCTCTTAGAAAAACCATCAACAACTAGCTAAGCAGCCAGGCCATCCATTGCTACAACTCACAACAGTAGTTGATGGAATCTATCTAGAACATGCAGATCACCAGAAGCCATCTATCGATGGCCCCTCAAACAAACAACTGACATTTTTTCCAGAAATCGCATTTCGATGGTCCAATCGCACGCCACCTACCAAAGGCTAAGGCAAATCTTGTCAACCGACAATATTACTAAATGTCTCCAGCCTATGATTACAATGCCTAGGCCAACTGAAGGTTATGCCTTGCACATGAATCGATGGCCATACTGGTTCCATCAACCATTGGCCCAACAGACCTTCATCTACTGAAGGCCCTCCATCTAACCTCGCCTAATGACTTCTCATCAAGGCTTTACATACTAAAGGTTTTCCTCCCGACCTCATGTACTGTTGGCTCAGAAAGGCTTTGTGTAGTGAGGGTTTTTCTGTTGACCTTGCCTAATGATGATTCAATGGGTCCTCATCTATGAAAGGATGCCTTGCAAGCTGCCATCACCACAGATTGTTAAGTGTGTACCCCGTGGCATATGTCATGTGATCTTGGGGTGCAAGTAAAGTCTCATTAGAGGTGCCTTGAGCATTGCACTGATTCCTATAAATAGAGATCATGTACTACATAGAAGGTTACCTTCACCTCTAATGATGAACTATTTCCCAGATCTTCATTCACAACTGACCATTGGACAAGCAAGGATGAGAGTCTGAGATTTTCCTTCAACCCTCCACACCTTCCAAAAGATTAGACCACCCATCTTTGAGAGAAGGATGTCAAAACTAGAGTCTTCATCACTGTCACCACTTATAGGACAAGGTGGTCTACATTGATTACTAATGATCCCCTACATATATTGTTGTAGTGTATCTTCTTCTTTCTTCTATTCTATCCACTTCACTTGATCCCATCTTGTTCATCTTCTTCATCCATCCATCTCGTTTGGATTTTTTCATGTATAAATCTGTATTGTCTCTCGTTACAATGAGTGGCTAGATCTTTTCTTGGGTAGAGTGTATCCATTAAGGATCTCCCAACATGTAATTAGTTATATCCATATTTGTATATATTCTTAGCAATGTTTATCTCAATACTCTTACTTTTTAATGCTTCACTTGCATGATTATCTATCATCTTATGTTGTTTGATATCTAATGCCTCAAAAGAGTAATATTAGTCTTGATTTGGAGTTACATAGTAGTATGAATTCATTAGAATATTGGGACACTAAATCTAACTATCATATCATTGTATTTTCCATCGTATGTTTGCCATATCAAGAGAGAAACATGCCTATGATTTAGATTTTATCCAGTCTCAAGAGAGGAGGGAACAAACACTAATGATGATTACTTACAAACTTTGCTAAGGGTATACAATAGTTGTAAGTGTTTCATATTGGTGAGAGACCTTAAATGTTGAAATCCAATCCAAGTTTTAATCATATATTCCAAACACATGTAAAGATCCAAGTCATATCTTTCCTTGTTAACAAAGATTTGCTTTTACTTTTGTTGTTTAGGTCTTTATTTGGCTGCAATTATTCAGTAAGAGACACTTATCTCTCCATTTTACTCAGACGTAACTAAGACAAGGCCTAAAATCCTATACACTTGTCCCCCTTATCCATGTGTTTGACACCATTTACTATAAAAGACCACATGTTATTGTTACAGACGCCTATGTATCAAGTTATAAATATAAAGTCCGACTACTCTAGACCCCCTCTCTTTTAGACGTGAGATCTTAGGTGAATAACTTTTGGCACTTTTGTTGGAGGCAAAAATATCAGAAATTGTTAAGGACCTGAAGTCTACTTAGACTATGTCAGTGCCTTAAATCTAGCAATAGACTTAGTTGCACATTCTGTTAGATTCAATAATGCTACATATCTTTGAAAATCATTAACATGTTTGGTTTCTAACCTTGTCCAAGTGTGATTTCTTTTAGGAGATTAGTGAGAACCAAATCTCTCTTCATTCAATAAAGAAACCATGGATGCTCAAGGTGTCAGAAGAGGATGTGGAAATGGAAATGGAAACAACCCACATTCTAAAGTACCACCTATTAGCCAAGGTGTGGGAGGCAATGGAAACAACCCACCCCACCCCAAGGTGGTCTATCTCTCTAATCTATGACTACCACATGTGACAACAAGGTGACAAATTCAATTTTCCTTACTCACTTTACTATTGCAAATTTTGAGTTAAAACTAACCTTCCTGGATGTGGTTCAACAATAAAATTTTGGGGGAAATTCAGTGGAAGATAATCCTTTTCACCACTTGGATGTATGTGACACCCTCAAGATTAATAGGGTTCCCCATAAGGTGATATATTGCAAGGATTTCAGGTTCCCTCTGAGGGAGAAGGCCCTCACTTGGTATCTGGATCAAAAGGATAGGAGTATTCAAGGTGGGGGAACACCTAGTCGACACCTTTGACACCCAATTCTACTGTATTGACAAAACCATGCACTACGGAAACAAGATCACTAGCTTCATGTAGAGGCCTAGTGAAAACTTGAGTGAAGCCTGGGATGATATCAAGAGTACCAAAGAGATTTCCCTCAAAAAAAATTTGATGTGTGTTACATGACTTCCTTACAATCGAGTTGAGGATATGAATGAGGATCAACAAGTAATGTCTTCAACAAATATTAGTTTATTTATGTGTAAATTTTGATTCATTTATACACATTCCACACTTATATTCATACATTTATGTGTATACTTGTCAATATGTGTACAACCGTATATTTTACACACAGGTTCTATATATACATTTGTGGGGACTATCGTGAATTCTTCAGCTCTTAAACTTCTTATCATGAAGCTTGATAAGATAGCTACAAATCTCTACACCTTGAAGGAGTCTAGATATTAAGGGAAGAATCTCTTAGAGACTTCAATGAACGATGTAACATGTGGACAAAGTTGGTATGGAACATATTATTCCATCTACATTCACGAAGAGGAAGATAACCAAGATTGTTCAATTAATAATGTCTCCTACATCAACTTTAAAAGACCTGGCCATCTTGGATTTTCTTATGGAAACAAGAATACTATAAAAGACTCTTACTAGTTGAACATTCCTAACAACCCAACCCTAAGGCCACCTAGATTTGGGAGAGGAGGTGGGCCGTATGGGTTCACCCGCAACATAACTTATCAACAAAATTTGAACAACTTTCAAGGCGAAGATCAGGATCAAGGACTTAACCAAGAGTAGAATCAAGAACAAAACACAACCAAACTTGATATTTAGAATGTTTACCTTTGCTAAAAGACAAGAAGACATCAAAGACAACATCAACCAAAGTGCAACCAGTAACAACAACATGTTGAGTATGATGTAAGCTCAAATGGGATGCATGACTGGGAATATTTATGCTCTATAAAGTCATAAGATTGACCAACAACTCACTAAATTATCAGGCCTGATTAGAATTCACATGGAAGGATTCCTTGTAGAACTGAGCAAAATCTGGGAGGACATGTAACTAAAATGATGGCCACACTAAGGTCATGTACCGTTGTGGAAAATTGATCTATTGAAGTTCATCAAGAATGTAGTACTACTCACAATCCATATCCCAAGATAGTGATGATTGAAAAGCAACCTACTCTAGTGGTTATTTTTGAAAAGACAAAGTGAAAAGAGAAGGAAAGGGAAGGAAACCTACTAATGAATAGCAACTCGATGTTGCTGCAGAAGCGATTGCAAATAGAGAACCTTATGATCCAAGGATCCCCTTCTTGTACAATATCATCAAGACCCATCGAAAGAAGAGATACACAAAGTTTATCGAGGTTGTAAGGAAACTACATCTATATATCCCTTTTTGGATGTCATAGAAGGGATGTCCACATATGTAACATCATCAAAGATCTGATTACTAACAGAAGAGGTGGATATGGTTAAACTCTCCAAGATGTTGAGTGCCTTCATCTATGCTGAGATTCCCACAAAAAAAATATCCAGGAGCCTATATACTATCCCATTGAATGTGGGGGATAATGAAGAAAGGAAAGGACTAGGTGATTTCGGAGCTAGTATCATTCTGATGTTGCTTATGTTAGCTCAAAGGCTAGGTTGTAACAACCTAGACTTTTCTCTTTCCTCATGTATGTTCCTTGCACTTCATTTTTGCACTAATTTCTCACTCCACACCTAAATTCTATGACTAGATATGTCTTGATTCTTTTTGGGCTTGCCTTGAGTTCACATATCAAGCATTGAACCTCAATTTGATGTGAAATACAGTTTGCACCTATGTTTACCCCTCATGATATCTTTTTCCCTTTTTAACTCAATTGTGTCTCACTACTCCATGACCTTGTGTTCATTATGTAGAGGACATTCTCACAATTCCAACACACTAATTTTTTCTCGATTCCGATGTTGAAAGAGGAAGATTTGCCCTTTTAAGGATCAGACCTTCTATACCCTAATTTCAACCACTTTTGTACCCCTTTTATATGTTTCATTGGTCGACCACATTGGGCCCAAGGGGGAGGGCATGCACAAGGCATGTTAATCACCTACTCTTTTTCTTTTACTCATCAATATGTAGTTGCCTCCCTCATCCAATCACATGCCTTGTTTCTTCTGGGCCCTTGGATGCTTCATGGTTTGGATAACCTTTTGATCCAATGCCTCTCCACCCTCAACTTTTTCTTACACCAGGTTTTCTATATAGTAGCTTGGCGGGTTGGTTGTCAGTCGCAACAAGCTTCATGGACCCCCTCTCCTCAGCTCAATCAGGACCTCTTTACCCTTCGCCAAACCCTACTCTACCTTTCCCCCTCTATTTCATACCTCCTCATGCCCTAATTTTTCCCTTCCTTCACTTTCTTCTCTCATCTGCCCAACACCACCATGACACCCTCTCTTTGGGACTTCTAGCCTGACTGTTTCTCAGCCTTGTCAATGGGTACAAGCATCTTTGTGAGGTCAAGGAGGAGGGTAAAGTATGCTTCACCTTCTCTTGCACCCCCTATTGTCATCTTCCCCCTTTTTCACCAGAGGGGGGCGCCACTGCAGGAAAATTGGTCCTCATGAGGCTTGATTTAGTGAGGAGGATGATCTAGAAACCATTAGATTTCCAACAAATGACCACAGATCACACTCAGTCATCAGAGCCCCCACTTTTTCTCTCCACCTCAGTCTCTTTCTCTCACGCCCACCTCGCCCCCTCTCCTCCACACGTGTTGTGTGACCAACCACGAGATGCCTTGAGAGATCGGGGTCATGCATCCCTACCCATGTGGCACCTTGGCCATTGTACCACTAACGATGGTGTGGGGTCTCTTCGGCTCACTTCCCAAGGCCATCAGTTGCACCTAGATGCTTTGCATTGCCTGGCGTCGTGGCTAGTTGTTGTTAACCACCACCGATCTGTCAGGACCCACTCTTTTGATCAGCACAAATACCAACCATTAGAGGTAATCCCAAATCCTAAACCCAGATTATGAAATAAAACAATGAATTCTCGACTAAGGCGATTAAACAATATATGAAAATCACAGATAAATTTTTCCTTTTACTTTCTTCACAAACCCATAAATCAATGTCACATCAAGGACATCACATTCAGATATCACAAATCATATTCAACTCCATTAAATATAGAATCAAATCTTGTTCTCATATGCGATTCAGTTTACATCAGATACATGTACATTGATGAACAAACAAAATCTACAACCCATCCTGAGAAAGAGAGAGTATAGGGACATTCTAATCTATCTAGATTATGCTATTTATATCTTCCATGTTGTGACCTCTCTGCTGGATTGCATTATGCCTAAAAAAATTTGAAACAACCTCATGAGACTCATATAGAGCCCCAGTGAGTGGATACCTCCCACTCAAGCTAGGTACATGCATCAACATCAGATTAAGTATAAAACTTAAAAGAAACATGCAGATATTGAAAAGTATAGCAAAAAGTTATATATTTAAATCTATCTTGCAATGGTAATCTAATCCAATAGATAAGGAAATCACTTGAACCAAGTATAACATTGAAACATCTTTTAGAACATGTCTATGAACAAATCAGTAGATACTTCTCAATTCGGATTAAGAGCCCTACTGCATATGAAATAAGATAAGTTCTACGCATTTTTGAATCAATACATAACAATAACATTACCCTTTTGACAGTCCACCGGCTGGACATGAACAAATCAACAGATACTTCTAGTTCAGATTAAGAATCTTACTACATGAGTAATAAGTCAAGTTTTAAGCATTTTGAACCAATACATAACAATAACATTATCTTTGTGACACTCCACCAGCCGGACCAGGAACACATCCTGCAGTCCTGAAGCTGAAGTACACATAATACATATCTACCAAACAATACTATCAAATAGTAAGCAATCCAACTCATAATCAGAATGGATATGAATCCCATCATTTATAACTTGTCAACATGACATATCATAATGTGAAATAGAAAATTTTTGTAGCAACATGATTACTTTCCACAACAAGAAGTATAATCAACAATGACAAATCATCAAGTGGTATTATAAGGAATGTAATAATCATTCAAATCATATTCTACACGGCTTATCATCTTTTATTCATTTGCCCTGAAACTACTTGACTTGTACCTCACCAAGTAGAAGTCGCCACGCCTGATTCTCATGTCAACGACTCACCGTCACTATCTTAGGGTTTAGCCGACCACCCTAAGATATCAAAAACAGACCCTGGCCACCTCAGGGTTGCCTAAAGAGGCTCACGTCCTCATCTCAGGTACACAAGATAGGAACCAACAAAACAGTATATCACATATCACAGTATTTCACATATTTTTCATTTCACATTTCACATATTTCATTTCAACAGAGTCTATTCCATCTGGACATAGACTTTCACAGCAAGGATTTAGGGCCAGAGCCACTCCAGATGACTCACTCCTAAATCCTGGTGGTCTAACCTCTAAGGTCTCAATCCACACTTCAGAAATCCTTCTCATAATTCATCGATTACTACAAGGAGATCTGTTTTGTTTCCCCAGTGTGGTCCTCGGGGGAAACTCACGGTGTTCAGGGCACCTAACTAGATGTTCCATCATTTCACTTGTTATTAATCTCTTTTACTCATCTTATAAGAATTCAAAACATCATATATCATATTTGTGTATTCTCGTGTAACTATAATAACATGAAACAGATTAAGTTTATCAATAAGAGCAATGATCAAAGCAAGAAGCACAATAAGTCTATAGATTGCAACAAATATGATTATTTCTATCTTCTGCATCAACTCATAGCAATCATCAATAGTGGGCCTTCAACCCAAGACATAATCTTATTGTGCATCATTTACCCCATCAGGGTTTTATCATCATCACTGGGCCTTCAGCCCTAGACATAATCTCATTATGCAACATTTACCCTTATCAGGGTTTCTCAATGTAAGGAGTGCATATTAAATTCCATTTCAACATAAATATTGTCAGCTCATTGTATATCACAATTCTGAACAAATATTAGTAGAGGCATTAAAACTAGCAACAGTAAAAGCATATAGATATCATGTATCATTCCTCATACCCAAAATAGATTTATCATACAACATATGCATGTTCCATCCAATCTGAATAGATACCAATAAATTTCATGCATATACATGCATACCAGACTTAGTTCTCTTCTTATTTTATTTCACATTCTTCATATGGGGTTACTAGTCATCACATGTTCACTATCAATTGAAGTTTGTACTATTAGTCCATTCTCAGAGTACAATTCACAATTCAAGAACACATTCTTATAAATCAATTCAAATACTTGACTTTCATCTTTTCATTGAATTCAATTACAGTTGTGTGCATCTCTTAATTCCCCATTTGATATTATCATTCACTAGCATCATCAAACTCATCATTTTAGGGTAAGAGTTACATTCTTAGAATCATCTATTAATTCCTATCTTTTTCCATTATTTTATACTCAATAGTCTCAACTTCTTTCATTTCATGTTTATTACATTATCTGGACCAATCTTTCTTGATTCACTTTACATATAATGCTTCTCTTCTACATAACATTTATCAAAGTACCGTTCTTAGTATATTTTATTTAATTTGGGTTAATCCATATGTAATTAATTTAAAGATAAAATACTTCATCATACTATCTTCATTAGTTTCATCTTTATCTTGCAATCACCATTAAGTACATCTTGTTCATATTGTCTCTTATATTCAGATAAGTGTACCTTGATGTTGACTAGTAATGTCATTCCCATAATCAACAATGTTCATCCTTTATTATACTAAAACAAATGCATTAGACTTAGATGATATTAGTAAGACTCGTCATATTCAATTGAAGTATTAATACCTTCAACTTTAGCATTTGATCACATTTACAACATCATATACAAGTTCTAGCTTTATCACTCATAATATTCTTAATAATAAACTTTTAGGGTTTTCAAGAAGTCATTCCTTAGTTCAACATATCATAAGAATCATATCATTCAGTAATCCAATCATGACCCAAGGGTTCATTAGGGTTATTCACAAACATGGAAACCCTAGTTTCCATTTTCACACATTTCATTCATCAATCATAAGTATCCATTGATTAATTGACTTATTTGATTCACTTCCTCAACACAAATCATAATCAGGATATGTGGTCATTCAAATCCATTAACATTCAACAATACACTTGTATAATACAATCTAGCACAATTCAAATATGAATTTATACATGTCAATTCAATTCCAAGCATATCGGCCATTGGGCTAATTTTTAGGAAAATTTCACATGAAATACCATATTCATCTACGCATAAGAATACCCATGCATCCTCAATCAATATAACAAGAACTAATCTAGTTTCAATCAATGATAAATAATCAAAATCAGTAAAATTGGATTCCCCAATATCTTTCCCAAATCAAATCCAATCACATACATATATAAATAAGGTTTCTGATTGTTTTAGCCGCATTTAATTAGGCTTTCAACATGGATACAAAGCTTAGGAGGGAGAAAAATACTCACCTCAGGTGTGAAACACCTGAAACTCGTAGCCCAACTACTACTGCTAATTCTTGAATCAAATCCTTGCTTCAAGAAAACAAAATCTTCCTGCTCCTCTTCACTCAAGAACCTAGAAGAAGAAGAATTGAAGAAGAAATAATGAAAGAAGAGATCAATTTGGATTCTTTTGATCCAAATCAGGGGAGTGACGAGTTCTATACATAGGAGAGAATAGAAGCAAATAAACCTAGTAAAGATTTATAATCTATACAGAATTCACCAACCTTGGAACTAGAAAACCCAGAAATATGAAATTTCCACTTCAGATTCTCCAAACCCTAAAATCCCCTCCTCTCTCAAGAATTACGAAGCTCTGAAGTGTGGGACGGAAATGAGAGGTGCTTGGGTCGTAATAGAGTCCTATATACTCATTTAAGTGCTTGGAATAATTAATTATAAACATTTTTCAGTCTCTTTTATTTTTCCAGAAAAATATGGTCGGTCGAGTTTGTCTCTCTCAGAACTCGACCGATCAAGGTTCTGTTGTGATTCAAAACGTCTTCCAAAAATTCGGAAAATTTAATATGTTGTTAAAATATGAGTATCAAACCATACTTTAAAATTTTGAGCTTAATTAGATAATCAAATAAATTATAAAAAATAAAATACTACACTGCTATAATGCAATCAGCAGCATGGTCGGTCCAGTTTGTCCTGCACAGAACTCGACCGACACCCTCTTTGTAGAGATCAAAAGTCATTCAAAAATTACTCCAATTTAACAGGGTATCTAAAATTGCGTTTATCAAATACAGTTAAAATTTGAGATCAATTGGATTTACCAATAAAAATATAAAATTCAATTACCACACTGCTATCTCAATCTGAAAATATGATCGGTCGACTTTGAAACTTGACTGATAAATAGGTCAGAATATTCTTAAAAAATTCTGATATTTTTCAAGAGTGTTCAAATTTTATACATACAAATTATATACAAATTTGAATTAAATCATAGTTACACAGAAAATACTAAAAATCATTTAGTGAGACACTATACTTATCAAATTCTGTATTCATATATCATCAAAACCCTAATTTGGGCCGATTAGGGTTTCTGAAATGTTAACCCTAATTATGTGACTCAACGTATGATTAAACCTTCTCATTATATTTAAAACATGAAAATTTAACTACCATCACTAATCAAGATTTAAACAATGATCAACTTAATTAAGCATACAATTATCCAAGTAAACCCTAATGAGATGACCAATTTGAAAATGGGTCATTACACGATCGCTCAGGGAAGAATGCAGACGTGAGTCGCCCCATTCCCTCCTTCATGGGCTAGCCTTCGACCCTGGTTCTTTCGACCCAATTGATGGTAAATCTCTCCTAAAATCCCAAATAAATGATCAAACTTCAAACCTCCTTAAATTCCTAGTGTCTTACCCAAATATAGTGATGTAATATATGGTTTTGATCAAACAAATATCACCTTTACAATGTAACTATCATCTACTACTATCTATGCTCGAATGTGCCATGTTTTATTGGAAGGTGCATCCATATGATCTTTTGGATAATCACAACACTCAATCATGCTTTACCTTGTATCTTTTATGATCCCTAACTAATCCAATCCCCTAAATAAGTAACCTATAGTTCAACTTTACTATTATGTATGATTTGGACCATCTGAATAAACCCTAACATTCATCTTGACCTTCTAGGGTTATTATTGCCTTAAAAATGTCCCATTAATGTACATACATGATATGATTTGATTAAGTTTAAGAACTTGTCTTGAATTGTTATCATCTAACCTTTTAATCTCAAAATCAATAAATGTTATGATGATTTGTGAAACATTTGATTGAGCTTTCGTTCCTCTTGCCATGTTTATCCCTTAAAGTCTCAAGTACCTAGTTGTCCATTAAAATGACCAAGTGAACCTAGTTAGCTTCCTTGGGATAAAATCTGATTTTTATGCTAAACCCATGCTTCATCTTGTTTAAATCAGTAGATTGATCACTCTTGTAGCACTAATACCAACTTGATATATCCAATTCTCATAATGCTTATGAATTGGAAATGTGACCTTATTGTATGGAATTGATCTAGTATGACTAGTCCTGATCTTATCTATACTACTATGAAAAGTGTGAGTTTGATGCTGCGCTCTCCTTGATTCACTCTCTTCTCTCCTTTTTTCAAGGAATTTTGCTCCTACAAATATTTATTCCCACACTCTCCTATTAACTTTTATTATCTTTAATTCTATATTTCTCTCTCCATCCAATGGAAATGGTTCCTTGATTCTCTCCTTTCAAACAACAAACACAAATATCTTTTACCGTAGGGACTCTTTCACGGATGAGTCCTCTCCCCGCACATTTCCAACAAATTTTATATGTCACGTGCAAGTGCACATGTGCGTTCCCTAGTATGATTAAATATTAGTGGAAATCTAAATTCATGCTTCCCTAACTCCAAATCTGAAATGATATGACCCTTGTTTCTAATCTAATGTGGATGGTTTGCCTAGATGCAGGCCTTAACATATGATACATGCACGAATGGAACTTTGGAAATGATGATTGGTCTAATTAAAACTAGGTCCAATGGAACATCCAAATGAATCATATGATATTTAGATTATCAAAATCCTATTGATCCAAGACCCCATGTTATATCTTTTGCATATTAGGTCCCCTTGGGCTGGATCATGTCTAGATATCTTAACATAACTTTCTCATTACTCATAAGGTACGCTTGATCTCTTGACTCTACTATGATATTGGCTTGTTTGTATGTATGCTCGTATGAATGCTTGGCTAAATAATTACTTGTTTGAGCTATTGTTCCCTTTAAAAACTACTTTCGTATTGACTATAGTATGTTGATATAACTTGAACATAACATATCTAAATCCATTATATAACCTTGTGTACCTGCCTAAATTCTTAGGGTAAGGGTACAAGGCATGAATGAAATAGTGTTAGGTCATTGACTTTGGTCTTGAGGACCCTCATGTAGAAATAGGGAGCATAGATCCCCCTCACAGACCCTTCCTTCAGAAGTGGTCAATGGCCTATGTTAATATAATGGATAAAGAAACCTAAAACATGATTTGTATGAAACAATGTTGTTAAGTGTTCTTGCCTTGTTTCTAATTCTTGCTTGTTATGATGTTTCTAGCCAAGCAACTTTTATACTAGTACTAAAATGTGGTTACATGTTTTCATAGCGTACTCAATGCATTCTCATATTTTGTTTATCGAATTTGTAGTTTCTAAATGAAGATCCACTGCACTCATGACTCTAAGATCAGAAATGAAACACCAATGGGTATACTTGAATATAGAAATGAGTACCTGATTCTCAATCCCCTTTTTGTATCATGTTATATCTTGTTGTTACTACTTTTACATATATATTGCCTACGTAAAATATTTGTGCCATTCTACGAACAGACGCCCAAGTGCAATCGCCTTTGGCTTTGTAGCCATTAGGAGTGTGGACTTGGGTAACAAACAATTCCATGACAAATGGTATCAGAGCTATACACATAGACCTCTATATATGTTTAAGGCATAACACATCTTAAGAACCCATGGAGGACTAAAATCCTTCCCTCAAAGTTTAGGGAGTCTTCTAACATCTTCTCTTCTTTAAGGACCACCTAAGACACCCAAGTAGATGATGATTTGTTAGATTTCTTATCAACTCGTGTGATTCTTCTCTCATGACTATTAATCACATGAAATCTCAATTTGGGTATTTTATGCATGGAGAATGATAAAATTCACTTCAAATGATGAAAGTTGATCAAAATGATAATGAAATGATCTAAATCAAAATTGAAAACCCTATTTGATGTAAGAAATTACTCTTGAAGGCAATGTACTCATGTCTAAATCTTATGAAACTCAAGGTTAACCAATCAGATTTAAGTGTTTTTTTATTTTTGAGGAAAATCCTTGATGTTGGTAATATAAGGTGGAATTCATGTTCTATACCCCATGTTTGATGGGGTCCCTATTGATTAAAACTATGTTGTCCCTATTTTTATCAAACATCAAACATATCTAAGAAAAACTCACCCTATTGATATGTATCTTGCCACATACTCTGATATAACCACATCTTTGGACCCCTAGATTATGATGCGAAGACTAGTTATAAGAGGAAAACCCCCTATTGACTATTATTACTCTTTGTCCACTCAATTTTGAATAATATAATGGACATGGATCCAAATCTAGCCCTTTTATGCTCAAACTATTGAGTTCTCAATTTGACTTCTCAATTTCCAAAATCTACCCTTACCTTGATCTTGAAGGGAAGTGAATGAAATTATGACCTTGATCTTGCAAAATATTGAAGTCTGGCTGCCCTATTATGATCTTGATCATCTATATCATGACCCTGCGAATGACGATCTACAAATTGTTACTCACACTATTTGGAAATGCTTGAAAACTCATGATCAATGTAGACTAACGTGTTGTATTAGGATGGAATTTGACTTATAAATCCCCTAACCTAGGTCCCATTATGACTACCTCTAAATTTCCATCTAGTGGTATATTTAGACTTCATGAAGGTAACTCCTTCCATACAATTTTTATTTCTTGACCTAAGTCTCTAATAGGTCAAATCCATGACGATATTAATACTCGATCTTGTATCTCAATTCGAAGATAGTCTTGAAATATGATGATGTTGTTGACTATAGTTAGCGGTTAATGATTCAGCCCTATTTTAGGGCTTCATCATTTGTCATATTGCATTTCAATCACGTTTATACCTGTTAGATTACATGTTATTCCCCTCAATATGCATATTTGTATAAAATGCACTTATGGACATTATTTTCATGTTTTTCAGGCATTTGGACAACACTTGATGGAAGAGAGAGAGAATGAGTGATCCTAGGGTTTCTCTACCCTTGGAGAGATCTAAAGTGAAGTATGATGCTCCCTCAACCTACCCCTAGTGGCCAAAGATCTATTAAAGCAAAGATGTCTAAGAAAATCCAAAGAATCAAGTCAAAGTGATGATCCAGAGACCTGCACAACTGTGGTATGACAGAACGATCGTGCTAGGATACTTGCAAAATCAATAGAGTCATCCTCAAGCAAAGTTAGAATCACCACGACCGTGCACACAGAATGGTCATGGTGCACTGACCCAGAACGACCGTATCCCCTTGCACGTCCATGTAGCAGCAAAGGGAGAATGATCATGAAGTAGAGAACAATGTGTACATTTCGAGCCACCTCGACCGCGGTGACCGCCACGACCGTGCTACCCTAGCCCCACCACGGTCGTGCCACCTTCAGTACAAAATCAACATATTCCCTTTGATTTTTCACCATTTATCACCACGGTCATCCCCATCCACCATGACTGTTCTCACCCCTCCCCACCACGGTCGTGGTGACCATCACGGTCGTGCTACCCACAAAAACCTAGCTACTTTTGCACTGTTTTTCCCATACTACCCCTACTTGATCTAATGCTTCCCCCACACCTATATATACCTAGGTGGTGGCTCCAACAAGAGGTTATCTACCTTCTACCACCTCCTAGCTCCCCATTTTCTCCCCTTAGCCTTTCCACTCCATTTCCACCACTATTTTACTCCGTTTCACCATTTTCACCATCAAAACCCGAGTTTCCTCTCATTTCCACAATCATTCCATGCCCCTACACCTTGGAGGAGAGAGGATGACGCCCTACATCAGTTGAAGTAGATGATTTATTCATCTACATAGAGCTCCATGGCTTCCTCTATCTCCTTCTCCCTTCTTTTTGTATTTTGCATTGTTATGACTAGCTAGGCCCCTTGGGTGGGCTATTTGGGGTGTAAAATGTTACTTTGATATCATGTTGGAGGAAAATGATATGTAAACTTTGTAATTCCATTTGTTAATGATTATCTTCTATTTCTATCTCACTCTTCATAAATTGCTTGTTGGTTTGTGCTTGAAATCAACTAGGAATTTAGGGAAATTAATTATATGTGTGAATTTTAGGATTTGCTCCTAGGTCCAATTCTGTGATCCATAGCTAGCTACCCATCCTCCTACATCCTAATCAATCTTCCTAACCATAGTTGATTGATCTAAGTAGCTATTTTATATGAAATTTGTGCATTTAACATGGTGCTTTCTCAAGGTTAGAATGTGGGTGATGGGAGGCCTAAAACCTCAATTCCACCCCCTTTACTAATCTCAACCCCTAATAGTCCTAAGATTATCTAACCTAGAAACCTAGGCTTGTTTAGACTCTTATTGAATTACACCTAATCCCTAACTCAATTGAGCCTCACAAGGGTAGTGGGGAGTGTTAGGGACTAGTTCCCCTATACACAACCTAGCATATCCATGACTAGTTAGTAGCCTAGGATAATTCATTAGACTCTAACTTGTTGTTTGGTTTGATAATATAAATGGAATTATAATTTTCATATGTAACATCCCAACTTAATTGATAAGTACATCCCCTAAATAGCCCACATATCCCTTAATTGCTTTAAAACCCTAGTTTCCATCTTTTTTAGCTAGTGTTAGCTTCATTAGCTCTTTTCTTGATTAGATAGCTTCTTTCCCTATTCTTGCTAGCTTAGGTCTTTAATTGCTTTTTTGCCTTGTCTTGCTTGCCTTAGTGTAGATTGTTCTAAAATTTCCTTTTCATACCTAGCCTAGTATTTTCTTGCTTAATTAGTCTTAATCTAGTCTAGGGTTAACTTAGATCTCATTCTCACTTTTAATTGCTTTCTTACACATTTTAGTTTAATTAAATCAACCATTTAACCCTTAACTCTAGACTCTGTAGTAGGAACTTTGCTCTAGTGCCCTCTTTTCTCCCTGTGGATCGACCCTATACTTTCCACCCTCCTATTCTACAACACGACCCTGTGCACTTAAGGGTTAGCATTTTAGTAGAAGTAAGTTGTTTGAGTTTAGATCCATTATAAATTTTGAAAGTTGAATCCACTGTGTGCTTCTGTGTGCAGAGTTGCATCTATTCAAATCTCAATTGAGTAGTGTGTAACACCATTGGCAGGAGTGCACCAAGCTTTTTGGTGTCGTTGCTGGGGAGAAAGGCACTCGGCCTAGCTAATTAGTTTTGCTTTGACTTTTCCTACTGCCTTCATCATTGCTATTATTTATTATTTATTCTTTACATTCTTTGTGCATATTGGTTTGCTAACTGGCCCTCTTTTGTTTGGTTGTTCTTTGTGCATGTGAAAAGTCATTCGGGGGAAGACAAGATAGAAGGCTAAAATGCACCCTACAATTCACTTCAAGACTACTTTATGCCTATCGACTATAAATTGCCAATTGCTAGCAGGGTTGATCAAATACCAGGGGAGTAACTATCCATTCCTCTAGGTCTTCTTGGGATCCTACCCATCTTCTACGACTCAGAGAGTGAGAACCCCTAGAAGCAATTGGACTCCTTTCTTGAAGTATGCTCCACCTTCAGGATGTCGACGGCTAGTGATGATACAATATGGTTGACCTTATTCTCATTCTCCCTCAAAGATAGAGCCAAAGATTGGTATGACTCTAGAAGGGACATCATGAGTTGGGAAACAATGAAGAGCACCTTCCTAAGGCAATTCTACTCTATAGCAAGGTTAACACAAATGCGATGTGCCGTGACAAGCTTTAGTCAAATGGGCAATGAGTAGTTCCACAATGCATGGTAGAGATTTAAGAAGATTTTGAGAGAGTGCCTGCACCATGAGATCCCTTTGTGGCATCTAGTTCAATCATTCTACTCTAGTTTATCTCTAAAGGACCAAGATACAGTGGATTCTTCTTGTGGAGGAGTTTTCTTGGCTAGGCCACCTGAGGAGATATGGCCTTTATTTGAGCAGCTGGCTAAAGGATCAAGAATTCGAGCTTCTAACATGATGAATGGTGAGGGATGTGCCTTTGCTGTTATACCTCCTACTCATAATGAATCAAGCCTGCAAGTGATGAAGATTCTTGGTGGCATGGTGAGCTACATGAAGAACCAAGTGACAAACGTTCCTTGCCACCCGTTCAATTATATTGAGTTATATGGTGAAGAAAAGAAGACACCTCACTCCTATAGCTACCGGGAGCCATAAAGTCAAAAATATAGCTCAACATTTGAGGAAGAGGTTCTCTCTAGATTGAAAATATTTGACGATGTTCAAAAAGATGTTTCAAGGCTAGAAGAGAGAATAAAGCATCTATCTTTCATAATTACTCTCCAAGAAGAAAATTTGTCTTCAAAACCCATCACGAGCTACCATGAAGCAAGTAGACCAATGCCCTCTTCTCAAGTTTTCTATAGTCCACCTCCCATGCAAGTACAGCCCATCTATCAATTCCAAGGCAATCCCAAGCTAGCCTTATACTTCACTTTTACCTCTATCACCACCATTTTCCCAACAATTCACCTTCCAACCTCAATTCATTCCTCCACCTTAATTTCAACACCAAGTGTCACCTCCACCTGCTCCACAGCCACAACTAGATCCCCCTCTCCACCATGAGCAAGGAAGTGATGTGACAGTTCTAAGGAGTGGGAAATCTCTTCAGCAGCCTGCAAGTCAAAGAAAGGTTCATAAAGTAAGGTAAAGTCAACCAAGTGGTGATACTATGATTGAGATTTTCGAAGATGATTTTGTGATACATTTTGTTGATTTTGGGATACCGTGTGCTCCACCTCATACTCCATTTGCAAGTCCCACCATCCCTAGTGTTGCACCTCACATTGATGCAAGCAAGGCAAAAGCCAATGATCATCCATTCATTGAAGCACTAGATGAGCCACTAGAAATGAAGAGGAGGCAAAAGCACATTGTGGATATTCTTGAGGTGTTTTTCCAAGTGAAGGTGAACATTCCACTCTTGGATGCTATCAAACAAATCTCGTCATATGCCAAGTTCCTCAATAACCTATGCACTATGAAGAGAAGGTCAATGTGGAGAATTCCAAAGAAAGTGAAGTTGACTAAACAAGTGATATCTATCCTCCAACACTCACTCCCCATGAAGAGGAAAGACTCAGGAGCCCCAATCATACCTAGCTACATTGGGGGACATCACATAGGCCAATCCCTACTTGATTTGGGATCCAATGTGAATTTGATGCCAAATAGTGTCTATGTTGAGCTGGGTCTAGGCAAGTTGAAACCGACACATTGCACTCTCCAATTAGCAGATCTCTCCATCAAATTGCTTAGAGGATGAGTGCATGATGTCTTGGTGATGATTGATAAGGAAAGAGGATACATGTTCCCAGTTGATTTCATTGTTCTTGACATGGATCTGGATGATAGGAAGATCTCCATCATCTTGGGGAGACCATTCCTGTCCACAACTAATGCTGAGATACATGTTCGCAGTGGCATAATGACAGTCTCTTTCATGGAGATGAAGATAAAGATCAACATATACAAGTCCTCAAACCTGCGAGTTTGAAATGAGGATATTATATATGGTTACTTCAAGAGTCTGATTGATCATTCGAGAGAAGAGGGTCAAGATGAAGGAATTGATGACAACTTTGGTGATCAAAGGGGTGAGGAACACAGATTGAGTGCAAATGAGGGATGCATGTTTTGTAAGAATGGACACATGAGAATGCCAAACAAATGAGTGAATGAAGAATTGCCAAGAAGCCAATCTGAAGCAAAGAGACTCAGTGCTTGTGGGAGGCAACCCACCTAGGTTTGGAGAATTTTTCACCCAACCTCTCATTTTTGATACTTTTGCTTTATTTTTACACAAACATAAAAACACACACTCACACACTTGTGCTTGATAGTTTTAGTTTTAGTTTTGATGAAATGACATGTGAAATAGGTGCAAGGTGAGAAATGAGGCACATTCAGTGAAAAATGTTTGATACAACATCAAAGGGATTGTTCAAGATGATTGGATTATGAATGATAAAATGATCTAATGATTTCTAAAGATTTTTGAACTAACAGAGCCCAGAACGTTCGTGCTGGTGTGGAACGTCTGTGTTGGCAATGATGGTTTTCCAATAGGGAAAATGCAAGATTTGGCCTCCGACAACACAACCATGCTGGCCAGAACGGTCGTGCTGGCATCCCGCCAGAATGACCGTGCTGGTGTGGAACGACCATGCTGGCTAAGTTGGGTTTCAATAGGGAAAACTTGAGTTTTGGGCGTGGGCAGCATGACCCTGCTGGTATCCCACGAGAATGGCATTGCTGGCCAGAACAACCATGCAGGACCGGGCCCAACACTTAAGTGGCTCGATTTTACCTGATCCAGTACGACCCAGAACTCATTTTCACGATAGTGCACGGCCGTTCCACATGGAGTGGTGACTAGGGAAAGCCTCCTTCACCCCCAAATCAACTCCTCTTACTCCCAAACTCTGAATTTGAGTTCCCTTTGGCCCCCAATCACCTTCCCCTACCTCCAACTCCATTTTCCACTCTTTGTTTCCATATATTTCTCCACCTCTAAGGAGATTCTGCCCCTATAGCCTAGAACCACGTTTGGTTTTGTCCGTGCCCCTTTTTCACCAAAGATCCTTGCAAAGATGAAGAGCATGGGCAAGACAATCAGGAAGGGGGTAGATAAGATGATGGACATCCTCATCGGAGGTAAAAGCCACTCCAAGCGGGACTCCAATTTGTCTCAGCAGTCTGGCAATGCTTTATCACCATCAAATTTGATTTTTTGATCCCTCCAACAGTCATCGACGTGCACCTCCCGACACCGATCCTCCTCCAGCCGCCATGCTTTGGATCTAAGCTACAACAACCCCAAAGAGAAGGAGGAGGAAGAAGAAGATCTGGAGAACATGGTGGACTTAGCTAATGTTGATGTGCTGAATCGCAAGAGGAGGGCTAAGAAAACAAATGATGCATCTTCCTCACGCTTACCACCATGACCAGCTCTGACAAGACATTCCACTTCATCAGCTCAACGCAGTGCAAGCTTTGAGAGGGTGCCCTTGAACTTAAACACAAGTTTAGGTTCACGCAATTATGCAGAAGAGGAGGAAGCTGATATTGAAAGTGAAGAGATGGAGGATGAACCAGTGGACTATGTGTCCAAGCTAGAAGAGGACATGTTGAAATGGGTGGGAAAGAAACCACCTATGGAAGGGGAACTACAAGAATATATGTGATGAGACCTCTCCACCCTGAGTGCTTGAAAAGGAGGGTGATCCCCACTAGATATGCATGTATGACTACCATGCAAGCTCTAGGGATCAACTACACATTCAAGAGTCAAATGCAACACTGTGGGCTATATAAGATCTTGATTGAGGTTGAAGAAATCTACTTGGAGCTAACTCATGAATTCTTTGCAACCTTAAAGAAGGTGCAATACCAAGGAGAAGATGTCGTCAGGTTAAATATGAATAGCTCAACACATGTTCTTAAAGCTTCCCAAATCAATGCTATCTTTGCCCCAATTTAGAAATGGTAGAGAAATTCAATGAGGGAAGACTTGACAAGAGTGGTAGAGCAAATTACTCTAAGTTGTGGAAGGCAATTACTGGTTAAGCTACTTTTTTTGTAGGAAAATCCAAGACCAGCAAGATTTACAACCCCTTCATGAGATACCTATAGAAGGTCCTAGAAAACACTTTGTTTGGCCGTTATGATAATCAAGGGTGTTTATCGCAAAAATATTTGTTTGTTATGGCCACAATTGCAAGCAGGGAATTTGTAAACATAGGTGCCATGGTGATTGACAACTTGAAGACAATCCCCTCTAAGAGAAAAAATCCATTTATCTTGGGGGATTATCACCAAAATGGAAAAGGCAATGGGCTGCAATATATATGGGCTTACCAAGGTAGAAGGAAGCAAATATGTTGATCTAAACTATCTTGCTAGGTCCCAAATGATCTCCCTCAGAGATAACAAAATCTTGTATGTTCTAAACCCCTGGTACCCTAGAATCACCTTCGAGCTCCCATACCATGCCACCCCCTACTCATGGATGTGGGGCCACTGGAGAACTTTTCTGAGGTGATAGAAAAATATGAGGAGGAGAACTGAAGAGAGGGGTTCAGTGCACCAAATGTGGAATTACTTGAAGAAGGAGGAGAGACGAATGTGCCAGAGCAGCAACACATTTTTTAGCAACCACGCCACACATGATCAAGAGAGGACTTTGAGGCGCAAACACCTTCAACAAATGCATATGACATGTCATCCATCCATGCATAGTTGGAGGTGATTCATAAGACATAGCAGGACATGTGGTTAGATCAGCAGCAGATGCATCATCAGATCAACCACATGCACCGGTTTCAGCATGCATAGGTGCAGAGAAACCCCCAATGGGGGAAGGATTTCTGGGGATCCCTTTCTAGTTATCAGGATATATACCTGCCTCCATAGGAAGACTACTGGGGCCATTACTACCAGCACCCACCACCACAGGATCCCACACCACCATAGACATGACTTCTACCTTACCACTCCTAAGCTTTAGTTTCATGCTGAGGACAACATGCTTCAACAGTTTGGGGTGGTAGGGCAGTAATCCCTCAGTTCTCATCTTATTTTGTTGATTTCCTGCCTCATTTGATTAGTTTTTGTTTGCTTTTGTTTGTTTTCGTATAGAGTTCACTTACTTTGCATACCTGCATGTCATGTAGTTTACTTTCTTGCAGTTTTTGCATAATTTTCAATTTTTTTTGCTCTTTTTGCCATGCATTGCATATCATGTAGATTTTTGGTAATTTTTGCATGTTTTAGCTAGGATTTTCTTGTTTACAGTCTTAGGTTCAATAATATAGGCTTAGATGTGATTGACGACAACATTGCACCGTTTTGGCCAATTTTTCCCAAATTTGATATTTCTTGCCTAAAAGTGTGTTTCAACCCAATCTCTATTTTTTGGATTAAAAATGATCACCTTTGACAAATGCAAGTGAATTGTCATTTTTTATTGCTAAATGGTATGAATTCTTGACTTTTTACATGTGCACCACCTCTCTTATGATTGTGAATGTTTTGGTTGAATTGTGACTCAAACATGATATGAGCACTTAGTGCCTATGAAATCACTTGATAGAAGTATCAATTTTAGGTTGTTCATTCATGTGGTGTGAAATTGTTGGATGAAGTGTTGGATTAATTTTCATGCAGGAGACCTTATGTTGAGAATCATGTCAGTGACCCTCTTTGACCTGACTCTTCACTCACCATCTTCTTACCCCTCTGCCTCATGAAACGATGCCAAAGTGCACATATCAGCCATGGCCACCCCAAAAAGTTTGGGGTGGAAACATCAAAATCTCACTATTTTACTCTCATCACCATGTTCCCTATCTACTCTAAGGGAAAAGAAAAAAAAGAAAAGAAAAATAAAAAATAAAATAAAAATATGCTCCTATTTAAGAGCATCTAAATAAAGAAAAGATGAGTGTGTAAAAGCACTCCAAAAGCTTACCACAATCCTTTCTTCTATTTTCATACCCATTGAGCTAGGAAACATAAAACCTATCTCATTTTTCCCTTTTCGCAACCATGTGGGTTATTTGATGTGATTTGAAACATAAGGTTGAATGCATGAAGATGATACAGTACTCATAGTCATCCTGGATTAACTCCATCATGAAACGGTCTACCCAAAACTACATGAAAGAAATATGGATAGCTTATGTGTTTCATGCACTGTATTTGAAGTTCATATGCTTTGTGCTCTTTTCATGATTGGTTTATGAAAGCAGGAGAGGAGAGAGGTGGAATGCATGTACTTAGTCACTACTTGTAAATGCACGTGCTTTGCACGTGACCCTATATATAAAAGTATGAGATGTATTAATGACAAATTTATTAAAAAATCATAATGATACATTTACAACTAAGGAGGGGGCATATTATTTGTCATTACTTCTCTTACTCATTCCGATATCTTTCCATGATATGTCCAACATCTTTTGGTTGGCGAAGCTTGGTACATTTTTTATTTTCTTTGTCACTTCTAATTTCTTATTTTTTTTTGAAAAAAATTGATGATTCATTCATCCCGTCTCTTGGGTTTGAACTCATGACCTTTCGGTCTTACATCATCACTTTCACCACTGGGGTTCCACTTCATTGGATTCTAATTTGACCATATAGTTTTGGTTACTAATGTATGTCTTTGTTATGTTTATCATTCTACTATTTTAATTTCTTTAATTTTTCTTTCATTAATCTATTCTGGATGATTTTTCACCATTTTCATCCCCAATCCATCATGCTAGTTTTGAGAATAACAAATATTTCTAACTATTTTAACATCATAACTAAAAATTCCTTAGCAACGCTAAATGATTTACTAAAGACATATTTTTTTAGTAATGTGTAGAAATTCTGAATTATGTACTTTTATGTTGACCTCTTTAGGTATGACCTCTTTAGGTACCCAGTCATCATAATCCATTTCACAACCTATACCATAGTCACTGATTTATTATGCTTTCAAACTAAAATTAATTATGTTACTCACAATCTATTGTAAAAACCATACAAGTGTACAAAATCCACCCCTTTCTTTACATTTATCATTGGTCTCAATTTTTAATGCTAGCATAAGAGAAGGCAACCTATTTAGAAAGATAGATGATTTGGGAGACTACATCCACAGTAAACTACTATCAACTTTAAGAGTTTGCATATCAAGTTTTAAACAATTCAAGTCATATTAGACAAATTAGAATCAACATAAAAGATAGTCTATACTATTTTGTAGAGTGAATTTTTTGACAATGATTCATAGTCAAATGTTTAGATTGTGTGGTATCATACATGTAAAATAAGTAACAAGCTAGTAAATTCTAATTTAAATGGATGATGTCAACCTATTTTATCATTCATATAGGTAATTGAATGAATGTGAATAGTATAACACTTACACATATCATTTCATAATGAAAAGTTACATACAAGTCAAATATGATAAGTAGAGATGATATATTATATTCATATAATATAATATATTCACATAAAGTACATATTTTGTTTGTTAAAAATACTATGAGGCCTAAATATGATCCATTGACCCAAATTGGTTGGTGATGCAATTTTAGAACATTATGAATATAGTTTATGTATTTTAATAATATACATGTATATTTTATAAACTAAAGTTAGTTGGTTCCTAACTATTATGAGATAGTTATGAAAGTCCATGTACATATAACTAAACTTGGTTTCAAAGGAGCTCCTAGTTTAGGATAATAATGAGCTTGAGAGAACATGAAATATCTTGTGTACATATATCTTGTATAAGATGAAATTCTTTGTTGGTTCCTAACCTTTGTAAGATAGTTCATACAAGAGGTTTTAAGAAAGATCCTCATGCATGAAAATTTGAGCTTAAGACAACATCTAATACCTTAAAAATTGATATGATTTTAACTTAAAAATATCAATTATTAGAGAACATTTTATTTGTTGGATAAATAAAGAAAAAAACATGACACATCCATATTATATGTGCATAATGTGAATTCAACAATTATTGTTTCATGCTACCATTTTTTGCCAAGGGTATGATTTGGAATTATCTATCTAGTTCTCAATCACTTATTTTAGCTAATTCCTTTGTAATGTGATGACGGAATTGGGATAGAATGATGTTAGGATGGATGTGAAGATCAATTTGAAATTGAGTACCATGGAGGTGAAGCCAATGAAAGTGGAACTCAATATTTTAGTTATTTGCACTAAATAATATAAACTTTGACTACAATTCAACTATTAGTAGGGAGTTAAGTGAGGCTATTCTACATAAAAGAGTATATAATTAACTACATGTGAATATTCAATGATGTTTATAAAAATTATACAAGTTGCTACATACTTCTTTTTTTCTATTACAGTCCTTTCTCCATTATCTAATGAAGCTCAAGGATTATGCATTTCAATTTCTCTTGATCAAAATTTTAATTCATTATTGTTGATTTATGAAGACACATCCACATTGGGTCGAGTGGAGACCCAGAACGGAGTGAGGAGCTCATGATCTCCCACATCCGGCTGGATGGGATAGCGGACCCGACTGCTAAGGTCAAGGACTTTTTCCTCCCTGATGGGTCTTGGAACTGGAATCACCTCACTCTTTTGTTGGATAACGACAGACTCAACATCATCAGGGATGCCAAGATCACGCTGGATGACACAGAGGAGTCCCTCATTTGGGAACTAGAGGCGGATGGCAGGTTCACTAGCAAGTTGGCCAAAAAACTCCTCCACGCACCAACGACATCCTTTCACCATGCGAGATGGATATGACACCAGCACCTCCTGGCGAAGGTCACGACCTTCACTTGGAAGTTGTTGAGGAATGCCATCCCCGTGGATGAGTGGATACGGGACTGCCACATCCCCATAGTATCCAAGTGCGCTTGCTGTAAAGAGGGGCATAGCGAATCTACCAACCACCTCATGATCGAAGGAGAGCTAGCACACACACTGTGGAATAAGGCAGCAGAGATCATGGACCTCACCCTACCCTCAGATAACAATATCATCCAATGACTACACTACTGTTGGAACAGAGCGACCAACACGACGATGATGATGGCAACAAGAGGTCTTGTACCACAGATGGCACTAGAGGAAAAAGGCTTATAGTCCACAAATATTACTATGGACTATGCTTCATAATCCATGGTTTTAACCGTGGAGTATAAAATGACTGTGGACTATTACCGTAGAGTAAGTAGCCGTAGACTATTCTTCATACTCCACAGACAAACCCATGGACTATTATAAAATCGTGGACTATTTGTATTTTCGTATTTTAGATTAAAAATCATATAATCCACTGTGATAACCGTGGACTATTATTCATTTATTATTAAATTAGATTTTACGGTCCATGGTGAAAAGTTGTGGTCTGTTTGTAATAAAATCGTAGAGAGACAACAATTTGAAGCACAATTCAGATACCAATCAATCCATATGAACACTGATAACCCACCACAAGTGGATAATGCGTGAAGCATTACTTAGATCAATCCCATACTCATTCATAAAGCACTCATGTCAAATCACGATCTCTATCAATTAAAAACAAATTTTATGCAATGAGTTTTTCATATATAATAGTTAAAAAGTACAAGGGCACGTACTGATTCAATCTCTGATCATTACAATGTATGACCACAACATTGCATATTGTATCTCCTTAAACACATCTACTTTTTTCATCTAAAGACTAGACTGAGTACAATATTTTACAATCTTAACAACCATATGAGACTAAATCCCACGAATAGGATCTATGAAGGATGCAACATGAGACCTTGATCTTTGTTAACTTTGTACACTCAGATGTTGTAACTTTGAATCCAGATGACGTCGACAAAACAAAACTCATCATCCTGCAATAATAGAATGTCCCATATGGTCATAAAATTTGAAAATATGGTACTAAATGACTTTACAATATTGATTGTGGAATATAATTTCTAAACCTCTACTGTAACAATCTTTTCATGTAAAATCCAAAATTACTAAGCTAAGCCATGTTTTGTCACTAAGTTGGCAGCATATAATCAATTATGCAACAAATGAAAGAGATTGAATAATAGTTGTATGCATCTTACCATAGTGACACAAAATCATTTCTGCATTACTTTCTTAACATCATAAAGAGGAATGAATAAAAGAGAAGCACAATTAGATAAGAAGATATAGAATGTTAGGAAAATAAGTGTATTTGTTGTTAATGTGCAGAAAAGAGTAGCATAGTTTTATATAAATAGGATGTACAAGGAAGCGAACTGAAAACCCTAATGGGCCTCTTTATACAAAGGCCCGTGTTACAGAATAAAGGAAAGACTTAAGCAGAAATACATTAAACAATAAATGTAGTAATAAGTGTATTTGTTGTTAATGTGCAGAAAAGAGTAGCATAGTTTTACAAATAGTTTTATCCTTTAGGTTGGTCTCTGCATAAGTCATATGATCTCCTGCACCACAAAAAAACATACAAATAGATATTAAAAAATAGAATTACAACAATTACGTTACAAACATATACATATGCATATACATCATAGCGCATGTACTGGGCAAAAGCATACAAATTTACATCGGTGAAAAGTGGCACATGTAGTCAAGTAAAAGTCATACATGAGCGATTTACACTGAGGAGAAGTGGTGCAAGTAGTCAATCACACTGTCCCTTAACATAAAAAAATTGTTAATGATCCCAGAAAAATATCTTCTTCTGTCATTTCTCAGTTTGGAGTTTATTTTGGTTTCTGATTCCTTGTAGATCTAGTTGTTTTCCCTAGGGGCACCTTTATACCCAAAGTTTTGGTTTTATAGTAACATAATTTTTGCGCGACAAAAAAAAGAATATATATTATGAACATACCTTCGTTCTGGGCATTCGGCCGGAAAGTGGTGCAAGTAGTCAACCACATTGTCCCCTAAAATTAAAAAATAATAATTGTTAATGGTCTTTGAAGAATATCTATTATGAACATACTATCGTTCTGAGCATTAGGCCGAGAAGTGGTTTAAGTAGTCAAGTACATTGTCCCCTAGCATAAAAAAATAATAATTGTTAATGGTCCCAAAAGAATATATATTATGAACATACCATCGTTCCAAGCATTCTCCCGAGAAGCGGTGCAAGTAGTCAAGCACACTGTCCCCTAACATAAAAAAATAATAATTGTTACTGGTCCCAGAAGAATATCTATTATGAACATACCGTCTTCTGGGCATTCGGCCTCCATCACACGCCTGAAACATGAACATGTAGTTCCTTATTTAATACCAGATATGAGTGATTTATTTGTAAAATCATTCTACATATTCATTCCGAAAGCATGTGCTTAACTGAATGTTTAAATATATAATGATCAAAGTTGGCAGGATACGTCGATTCAGAAAAATTAGATTATAGTACGTTTGTATCAACAAATGACGTTTATAACTAAGACGGAGGGATATGAATCACATGAGACTCCCTCGACATTACGGGAATACTAAATTTTGTGAGCATAAAATATATTAACTATACAAACAACTACCATTTTCACATAACCATCGGCCATCACAGTAAAATATCAGGAAAGGGGCGCTGAGTATAGCTTCTGAGTAAAATACCTTTTTGTTAGATGACAACTGTTGCAAAGAAAAACCTGTTGGTGTCCTGATTTGAATAACCGTCGGAGCATGCTTCAGTCAGAAATACTTGGTCTGGTATAGACTTCGTGGACTGCGATTCGCTGTCTGCAATGTTTTCCTGGCCCCTGCCTATTGGTTCTCTGGCTGATCTATTGATGCAGCAACGCCGCCGCAGCCCTTCCGCTTGGGCACAGAGTTTTTCTAGGGCATGCGGGGCGGCCGGCCAAGCCGTAATGCGATAAGTAAAAACCTAAAGCGGTATGAATAGCGTTATAAAGGGTGGGAATAGTTATTGGATCTTGTATGAATGGGCTTAAAGCCCAGAAACCGTGGACCATTAGATGATGGAACGATACACAGCAAATAACCGTGGTCTTGACCTGTGCAATGACCGTGGACCATTTTTTAACCGTGGAGTATCAGGGTATTTCCCCTAGTGTGGTTTGCTGGCAGGTGTGGAAACAAAGATGTAGTCGCATGTATGACAACCAGGTTGTGGACATAGACCGCGTTTGGAGGAAGGTGCTGAAGTCGACCAGACTCTCGTGCCAACAACTCATGTTCTCCAAGCCTGGAAACAGGGACAGAGCCGCAATCCTTTGGGACCTCGGCTTGCCAACACAACGAGTAATACCACGATATAGGACCTCATCATGTTGGCAACCACCAGAGAGGAACACGATTAAGGTGAACCTGAGCAGCATACTGAGCCGTGGAATGGGGTCTCAACAGGCCACGGTAGGAGGCGTGGCACGAGACGGGGAAGGCACCACAATCATGGCTTTCACAGCCCCTATAGGCCCGATTCAGGGCATCGACGCGCAGATTATCAGACTCCTATATGCATGTACCTTCTGTAAGAACATGGGGATTGAACCGAGCTACATGGAGATTGATAATAGGCATCTGTTTGACATCTTGGCAAACACCACTCCGACCCCATGGAGGTGGAAAAAAGAGGTAGAGCGCATAGCCTTCTTTCTACGCGACAACCATGCTAGTTGCTCGTTCATCTATAGGGAGGTGAACAAGGCAGCCTCCTCACTAGCCGAACATGCAGATTCACAAGAGAGACAGACATGGGAGGCAGCAAGGGATCTACCGAACACCACTCTAGACCTTTTCCTTGCGGATATACGCAAACAACCACATCACAGATTCACTAGAGCACACTAATCATAGTTTCCCTGTATAGCTATACATTTTGTGAGAGGTATAACACTCAGCTGTTTCTGGCTCACGCGGTTTGTTTTCTTTATTGATGAACCTACCTTCGTTACGGTTTGCTCGCTGGGGGAGACGAGATGAATAGATATCTCCCCATTAAAATTAAAAAAACAAGTGATCCTCACATTCAATATTGACAATTTATCATTGACACCATTGGTCTACATGTCGATATCATGTTAGAAAATTTATTATGTCTTATCATTTTAGTTTGTATGTCCGAATGTACACGTTTGAAAACAATTATTAAGAAATATAAAATACTACAATATGTGGCATCATTTTGGTCAATCATATTTTTATATAAAATGACTCAATCTTCTTCATTGTAACATATAATTAAAGCATTGACCACATTTTTATCAAATAAAAAATATCTACAGTTTTTAAAGAAGTACACTTATGCAGTGACATACCAATTATGTCTCCTTTGGTGGTATTATGCAACACATATATGATTTATTTCAACATTTATATTCATATTAACTTGCTTTGTTTGAGTATATATTGAAAATTACTCTATTATGAAAGTTTTCTCATATATATGTGGTGCTAAATCTCTTATTTTTGACCTTTTAATCACTTTGAGATTTCATCTACATTTATTTTATAAAATTCTATATTTAAATCATGTTAGAAGACTATGTATTTAGTTATTTATTATTAACGATGTGTTAATACCATTATAATATTAGGGTGAATATATATATATATATATATATATATATATATATATATATATATATATATATATTATATCTGTGTGTGTCCTAAACAAACATTTCCTGTATTTATTATACAAGAATCCAAAATCATTGACAGTCCCACACACTATTTTCTATCTTAGAAGTTAGTGTATTTTGCTTAATATGTTACAAACATATCCCAAGGCTTGTTTAATGCAGAGAGGGAGAGACCAAGATGAGGAAAAGTAAATGATGAAGTAAGTAGATGTGTAAGGTTATTTGTCTATTATTCATGATTACAAATTACGCCTCCTTTCACTAATAACCATCCTACGGTAAACATGTATGACCATTCATAGAAAATTAAATTTTCAATAAAGATGAAAGAACGTGCAAGCGTTCATAATATAGATTGTTAGCTAGAGTATAAAAACTGAAAAGTACTCAAAAAATGACATCTATCATTCTATAATAACATTGAGCTGACATGTTATAGTTTTTATATTCACAAACCAATCTTTATGAAATGTGACGTTAATAATTAACTCGTAAACTATATTGGCTACATCGTTAAAAGATTTAGAAAACTATGACATAATTAAGAATAATAGAAATACGGAAGGACAAAACTGGAGAAATCTTAGTTGTGAATACATCTTTTAATTTTTTAACAAAGAAATATTAAAGAACATAACAGTATAACAAAGAAAAATCTTTTAATTTTTTAACAATGATAATCAAACGTCAAACCATTATCTGGACAATGGCAATTAGACGTCAAATTAGAACAGATAACAAAAACTTATCTACACCTTGACCACAGAAGCTAGACTATCAATGTTCTCGTAGGATCAAACGCATCCGTAATGGGAATGACGAACATGTTTAATATTGTCCTGCAATTACTGAAGTACCAGCATTAAAGGGAGAAGTTGCTGAAGAGGGAAATGTCATTAGAGAATTAACATTTGATTTTATTATGAAAAGATATGGTTAGTTAAATATACAAAAATAAATAGCCATTTCCGTCCTTCTAAGCGTCCCATTAAAGATGAATGGCTATTCAATGCATTCCAAACTCTTAACATATACAATAAGGTGTTGATGGAATAAGACACTTGCAGACAACGGTACATGAATGTAATGAAACAGCTCCTTAATCAATAATATATTTGCTCCATGTCCACTATTTCCTCATTATAAGCATTGATGTTTCCTTATACCCCGCCTTAAAATTTCGGTACTGCTTTTAATCATTCGACACTGAACCATTCTGTACAAGAAAAAAGAATGAGTTTTGGTTGACGTTCAAGACATTTGCAGACATGGAATTTGGTGGTAGTTTTACTATATCAGATTTGAATTTAACCGCAGAAAAAGATTCCCACTTATATAACGGCAGTCTTTAGAAACATTATAACTATTGTGCGTATCAATTCTAACATACTATATATTTTATATGAGAAATAACCAGGAACTTGTTCGGTGTACAAATTATGGATGTATAACGGTCTGGGCACTTCATACTGTTGATGCTTTCATCATGATTACTAAACGATCTTACTGCACAACGTTGATAATCTCAGTCGATCTTGCTTCCCTCGGACTGTAGGAATACAAGTGACAAACATTACTCCCTTACCCTGATATTTGTCGAGTTTTAGGAGAAAAAGCTTCGCGCTCAGTGGCCAATGATTCCCAAAAGTCCTGCTTTGTGGAGTTAGCGTGAAGGTAGTATGATTCGGAAATGAAATTTACCCTTGTCACAAAAAACTGGAGCCATGGACGTCGGATAAGAGGTATAGACTGTAGGCGGCATGTGAATTTTGCAAGCCGTAGGCGTCGGCGAGTCATAAGGACAAAAGAATTTCCTTTAGGGCAGCGAAGCGAGTTGAGGGAACCATGACTATTTACAACCAAAATTCTTCTCCCAAGATTTTCTAGACATAGTTCTCCCTGGTACACTACCGTCAATGCTTGCAGAAAATATCATTTGTTGATCAATATGGTCCGGATGCTGTCTGTCTTCTGTGATTTGGCCACATGACGATGAGAAGCAAACTACCATGTACAGATAAAATAGTTTGTAGGCTTGTTTTGGATTTGGCATCGTTGCGACTGGAGAGACGTTCATAGATGAAAGACAAATAGGGTTGCAGCCAGCCAGTACGCACTTATAAGGATGTCGCCAATAAGAAGTCACGGAAACAAGGAGTCCGAGTTTCGTAAGGAATAGGGAGGACGGAAAGGAGTGTTCACGTTTAGTAGAGTAAAATAGTAGATCGATCACATTCAACAATAATCATCATTTGCATTGTATTTGTCATTTCTTGATTGTGGAAAAATTACAGAAAGATTGAGTTAGAGCATACTTGAGAACAACTATGTTTTAAGTTTAGGGTGGTGATTCAGCCCTATTTTAGGGCTTCATCGTGTGTCATATTGTATTTCAATCATGTTTATACCTATTAGATTACATGTTATTCCTCTCAATATGCTTTTTTTTATAAAATACACTTAATGACATTATTTGCATATTTTTTAGACATTTGGATCACACTTGATGGAAGAGAGAGAGAGAGAGAATGAGTGATCCTAAGGTTTCTCTACCCTTAGAGAGACCTAAAGTGAAGTCCGATGCTCCCTAAACGTACCCCTAGTGGCCAAAGATCCATTGAAGAAAACATGTCTAAGAAAATCTAAAGAATCAAGTCAAAGCACTGATCCAGAGACCATCACGGCCGTGATACCACATAACGGACATACTATGACACTTGCAAATCAACAAAGTCATCCTCAAGCAAAGTTAGAATCACTACGGCCGTGCACCCCCTTGCACGACTGTGTAGCAGCAGAGGCAGAACGGTCGTAGAGTAGAGAACAACCTATGCATTTCGAGCCACCACGACTGTGGTGACCGCCACAGCCGTGCTACCCTAGCCTTACCACGATCGTGCCACCTTCAGTACAAAATCAACCTATTCCTTGTGATTTTTCACCATTTCTCACCACGGTCATCCCCATCCACCACAACCGTTCTCACCCCTCACCGCCATGGCCGTGGTGACCACCACGACCGTGTTGACCACCACGGTTATGCTACCTACTAAAGCCTAGCTACTTTTACATTGTTTTTCCCATACAATCCCAACTTAACCTAGTACTTCCCCCACACCTATATTTACCTAGGTGGCGGCTCCAACACGAGGTTATCTACCTTCTACCACCTCCTAGCTCCCCATTTTCTCCCCTTATCATTTACACTCCATTTCCATCACCATTTCACTCTATTTCACAATTTCCACCATCAAAACCCTAGTTTCCTCTCATTTCCACCCATTTCCATAATCATTACATGCCCCTACACCTTGGAGGAGAGTGGAGGACACCCTGCAGTAGCTGAAGTGGAGGATTTCTTTATCTACACCGAGCTCCATGACTTCTTCTATCTCCTTCTCCCTTCTTTTTGTATTTTGCATTATTATGAGTAGCTAGGCCCCTTGGGTGGGCTGTCTGGGTGTAAAATGTTACTTTGATGCCATGTTGGAGGAAAATGATATGGAAACTTTATAATTCCATTTGCTAACGATTATGTTATATTTCGATCTTACTTTTCATAAATTGCTTGTTGGTTTGTGCTTGAAATCACCTAGGAATTTAGGGGAATCGATTATATGTGTGAATTTTGGGATTTACCCCTAGGTCCAATTCTTGGATCCCTAGCTAGCTACCCATCCTCCTACATCCTAGTCAATCTTCCTAACCCTAGTTGAGAGATCTAAGTAGCTAGTTTAGATGAAATTGTTATGTTTAACATGGAGCTTTCTCAAGGTTAGAATGTGGGTGATGGGAGGCCTAAACCTCACTTCACCCCTTTACTAATCTCAACACCTAATCATCCTAAGATCATCTAACCTAGAAAGCTAGGCTTGTTTAGACTCTAATTGAATTACACCTAAGCCCTAACCTAATTGATCCTCGTAAGGGTAGTGGGGAGTGTTAGGGACTAGTTCCCATATATACAACCTAGCATATCCATGGCCAGTTAGTAGACTAGGATAACTCATTAGACTCTAACTTGTTATTTGGTTTGATAATTTAAATGGAATTATAATGTTCAAATGTCACCCAAACTTAATTAATAAGTGCATCCACTAAACAACCCACATCTCCCTTAAATGCTTTAAAACACTAGTTTCCATTTTGCTTAGCTAGTGTTAGATTAATGAGCTCTTTTCTTACTTAGATAGCTTCTTGCCCTGTTCTTGCTTTGTTCTTGCTAGCTTAGGTCTTTAATTGCTCTTTTGCCTTGTCTTGCTTGCCTTAGTATAGATTGTTCTCAAATTTCCTTTTCATACCTAGCCTAGTTTTTTCTTACTTAATTAGTCTTAATCTAGTTAAGGGTTAACTTAGATCTCATTCTCATCTTTAATTGCTTTCTTCTCACTTTAGTTTAATCAAATATACCAATCAACCCTTAACCCTATACTCCACAGTAGGAACTTAGCCCAAAAGCTAACCTAGCTCCAGTGCCCTCTTTTCTCCCTATGGATCGACCCTATACTTGCCACCCTCCTATACTATGACACAACCCCGTGCGCTTGCGGGTTAGCATTTCAATAGAAGTAGGTTGATTGAGTTTAGGTCCATTCTTGAAATTTGAATCCACCATGTGCTTCTGTCCGTGGAGTTGCATCTATTCAAATCTCAATTGAGTAGTGTGTAACGCCATTGGTAGGAGCACACCACTTAACTTCCTAAAAAGACCGAGGTCTAGATCATCCATCAACCTCAAATACAATGACAATAAAATTTGATGTTGATACTATATAAGGTTTCTTAATTGTTGCTCAATTAATGTATATGGATGAATGATCACCCCAAAGGTTTAAATAGGATCCTAAAGCCAAGCTTAGAAATGTTGGGACCTATGACTTCCATGTCCAAACTCAACTCTTGATATTGATGTATGAAATCTTGACTCTTGATTATTGATCTTGATATTGATTTGAATCATATGATCACCCCATTTGGATCACAAGATAACCCTCAATATATGATTAATGACTTCCATGTTCCCAAATCTCAAAAAATATGAAATGATGACTATGTTAACTCACTCAATTTATGACTTAGGGTTAATCTCCATGTGGGCTAGGGTGGGACCTTCCATCAATGTTGATAATGAAACTATGATGTTGAAATATGATGTTTGTCACGAATGGTTGAAATACAAAATCTCATTCATGGAATCATAATCCCACCTAGGCCAATGAGGAATCTAGAACCCTAAATTTGGGGATTGAAATTCATGTTGTACTCTTGATTAAAGAACCTTATTTGTTTGACTTATGTAGTGATCTCTCCGAAACATGATTTATACAATGGTCTCCAAATCCATGATATGTGTGAGAATCTATCCATTATGTGATCCACATGAATATCTCCCTAATTTGGTTATCCATGTGACAATGTGCGGACTTTGATACTCGATTTCTCAATTTGAATATGGTGACAATGATACTTTTAGAATACTAATATGTTTATGATATGGAAAATGAAATTTCTAAATCTCAATTATGGGTCAGTGTAATTTTGGGGAAACAATTTCTTTTAAGGTGGGGAGGATGTAACAACCTGGGCTTTTCTCTTTACTTATGTATGTGCCATTCACTTCATATTTGCAGTAATTTCTCACTCCACACCTCAATTTTATGATTTGATATGTATTGATTCTTTTTTGGCTTGCCTTGAGTTCACATATCAAGTAGTGACCCTCAGTGTGATGTGAAACCAAGTTTGCACCTATGTTTACACCTCATCATATATATTTCCCTTTTCACCCCATTTATGTGTCTCACTATACCATGAACTTGTGTCCATTAGGTAGATGTCATTCTCACAATTTGAACATACTCTTTTTTTCTTGATTCTGATATCAGATGAGGAAGATATACCCTTTTAATATCAAACCTTCTAAACCCTAATTTCAACCACTTTTTACCCCTTTTATATGTTTCATGGGTCGACCGTGTTGGGCTCTAGGGGGAGGGCATGCATGAGGCTTGTTAATCACCTCCTCATTTTCTTTTACTTGACAATCTATAATTCCCTCCCTCACCTAATCGCAAGCCTCATTTCTTTTGGGCCCTTGGATGCTTCATGGTATGGATCACCTTTTGATCCAATGCCTCTCCACCCTTTCCTTTTGCTTGCGCCAACTTTTCCATATAGTACCTCAGAGCATTGGTCATTGGATGTTGCAACTTTTAGAGACCCCTCCCCTTAGCTCAATTGGGACTTCTTTACCCCTCGTCAAACCCTACACTACCTTTCCCCCTCTATTTCATACCTCCTCGTACCCCAAATTTTCCCTTCCTTCACTTTCTTCTCTCACCTACCCAGCAAAACCACCACACCCTCTCTTTGGGGCTTCTCACCTCACTACTTATCAGCTTCGTCTATGGGAACATGCATCTTCGTGAGGTCAAGGTGGAGGCCGGCATATGCTTCACCTTCTCCCGCACCCCTTGTTCCCATCTACCCCCTTTTTTCTAGATGGGGTGCCATCGCGGGTGGATTGTTCCTGGCGAGGCTTAGCTTGATGAGGAGGATGATCCAACAACCGTTAGATTGTCAATGAATAGCACTAGATCACGTTCATCCATAAGATCCCCCCTCTTTCTCTCTCAACTTTGGTCTCTCTCCCTCACAGCCTGCCTCGTCCCCTCTCCTCCATGTGTGGACTGTGTGGCCAACCACGAGATGCCATGAGAGATTGAGGTTGCACTTCCCTACCCACATGGAACCTTGGTCACGACACTGCTAGTTGTGGCATGGAGTCTCTCTGGCCCGCTTCCCAGTTCCATCAGTCGCACTTGGACACTCTGCATCATCTGGCATCACAGATAGTTGCTGGTAACCACCACTGATCGCTAGGGTCATACTATAGATGTGAGCCTCCACACACCCTCCTTTGGGGGCGGGCCCTCGACTATGGTTCGTTCGGCCCAATTGATGGTAAATTTCCCATAAATACTCAAATAAATGACCAAACTTAAAATACCTTTAACTTCCTAGTCTCTTACCCAAATGTAGTGATGTAATATATGGTTTTGATCAGAAAAATACCACCTTTAAAATGGAACTATCATATACTATCATCTATTCTTGAATGTTCCCTATTTTATTAGAAGGTTCTTCCGTATGATATTTTGGATAATGATAACACTCAATCATTCTTTACCTTGTATCTTTTGTGATCCCTAACTAATCCAATCCCCTAAATCAGTAACCTCTAGTTCAACTTTAATGTTATTTATGCTTTGGACCAAATAAATGCACCCTAACGTTCATCTTGACCTTCTATGTCTACTCTTGCCATAAAAATGGCCCATTTATGTGCATACATGATATGACTTGATTAAGTTTAAGAAGTTGGATTGACCTATTATCATCTAATCTTTTAGTCTCTAAATCAATAAATGTTATGATGATTTGTGAAACATTTGATTGAGCCTTCATGCCTTTTTCCATGTTTGTCCCTTAATGCCTCAAGCACCTTGTTGTGCATTAAAATAACCAAGTGAACCTAGTTGGATTCCATGGGATGAAATCTGGATTTTGTGCTAAACTCATGCTCTATCTTGTTTAAATCAATATATTGATCACACTTATAGCACTAATAACAACTTTATATATCAAATGGTCATAATGCTTACATGACTTGGAAATGTGACTTTGTTGTATGGAATTGATCTAGTATGACTAGTCACAATCTTATCTAACTAAACATTAGTGGAAATACAAATTCATGCTTCCCTAATTACAAACTAGAAATAATATGACCTTTGTATATAATCTAACGTGGATGGTTTGCCTAAACCTAGGCCTTAATGTTATATACATGCATGAATAGAACTTTGGAAATGATGTATGATCTAATTGAAACCTAGGTCTAAGGGAACATCCAAATGAATCATATGATGTTTAGATTATCAAAATCCTATTGATCTATGACCCCATGTTATATATTTTGCATACTAGGTCCCCCTGGGTTGGATCATGTCTAGAGATCTTAACCTAACATGCTTCCTACTCATAATGTACGCTTAATGTCTTGGCCCTACTATGATGTTGGCTTGTTTGTATGTATGCTCGTATGAATTTCTTGGCTAGATAATTACTTGTTTGAGCTATTATTCCCTATGATACTACTTGCATGTTGACTATAGTATGTTGATAAGCCTTGAACATAACATATATAAATCCATTATATAACCTTGTGAACTTCCTAAATTCTCGGGGTAAGGGCACAAGGAACGAATGAAATCGGGTTAGCTCATTGACTTTGGTCTTGAGGTCCCCCACATAAAAATAGGGAGCATAAATGCCCCTCATGGATCCTTCCTTGAGAAGTGGTCAAAGGCCTATGTTCATATAATGGATGAAGAACCTAAAACATGATTTGCATGAAACAATGTTGTTAAGTGTTCTCGCCTTGTTTCTACTTCTTGCTTGTTATGATGTTTCTAGCCAAACAACTTTTATATTACTCTTAAACTGTGGTTACATATTTTTCGTAGTGTACTCAATTCATTCATATTGATACATTTTGTTTATCGAACTTGTAGTTGCCAAATGAAGCTCCACTGCACTCAAGACTCTAAGATCAAAAATAAAACACCAACGTGTATACTTGAATATATAAATGAGTACTTTCTTCTCGATCCCCTTTTTGTATCATGTTCTATCTTGTTGTTACTACTTTTACATTTATATTGTTTGTGTGAAATATGTTTTCCATTCTATAGATGGACTCCCAAGTCCATTTGCCTTTGGCTCCATAGCCATTAGGAGTGTGGACTTAGGGTAAGAAACAATTCTATGACAAATGGTATTAGAGCTATAAACATAGGCCTCTATATATGTATAAGGCATAACACATCTTTAGAACCCAGGGAGGACTAAAATCCTTCACTCAAAGTTTATAGACTCTTCTAACATCTCATGTCTTCTTTAAGGACCACCGAAGATACCCAATTAGATAATGATTAGTTAGATTTCTCATCTCCTCGTGTGATTTGTCTCTCATGACTATTAGTCACATGAATTCTCAATTTGGGTAGCTTATGCATGGGAAAATCTATAATTCACTTGAAATCATGAAAGTTGATCAGAATGATAATGCTATGATCTGACTCTAAATTGAAAACCCTATTTGATGTAAGAAATTATTCTTGAAGGCGATATACTCATGTCTAAATCTTATGAAACTCAATGTTACCCAATCAAATTTAAGTGCTTTTTGTGTTCGAGGTAAATCCTTGATGTTGGTGATGTAAGGTGGAACTCATGTTCTATACCCCGTGTTTGATGGGGTCCCTATTGATTAAATCTATGATATCACTATTTTGATAAAACCTCAAACATATCTAAGAAAAACTCACCCTATTGATATGTATCATGCCACATACTCTGATATAACCATGTCTTTGGACCCCTAGATTATGATGGAAAGACTAGTTATAAGAGGAAAATCCCCTCTTGACTATTATTCCTCTTTGTCAACTAAATTTTGAATAATATAATGGACTTGGATGTAAATCTATCCCTTTTATGATCAAACTCTTGAATTCTCAATTTGACTTCTAGATTTATAAAATCTACCCTTACCTTGATCTTAAAGGGAAGAGGATGAAATTATGACTTTGATCTTGCACAATATTGAAGTATGGTTGCCCTAGTATGATCTTGATCATCTATATCATGACTCTATGAAATATGATCTGACAATTGTTACTTGCCCTATTTGGAAATCCTTGACAACTCATGACCAATGTAGACTAATGTGCTAGATTAGGATGGAAGTTGACTTGTAAATCCCCTAACCTAGGTCACATATCTATTATGACTACCTCAAAATTTTCATCTAGCTGATTATTTAGAGTTCGTTAAGGTAACTCCTTCAAAACAATTTTGATTTCTTGACCTAAGTCTCTAATAGGACAAATCCATGACAAAATTGATACCCGATGTTAAATCTCAATTCAATGATAATCTTAAAATAATATGATGTTGACTATAGTTAGTGGTTATGTTTCTAGAAAGACCTAGGTCTAGATCATCCATCAACCTCGAATACCATGACAACAAAATTTGATGTTGATACTATAAAAGGTTGCACTATTGTTGCTCGATTAATGTATATGGTAGAATGATTAGCTTGAAGGTCTAAATAGGAACCTAAAACCTAGCTTAGAAATGTTGGGACCTATGACTTTGATGTCCAAACTCGACTCTTGATATTGATGTATGAAATCTTGACTCTTGATTCTTGATCTTGATATTGATTTGACTCCTATGATCACCCTATTTGGATCAAAAGACCACCCTTGATATATGATTAATGACTTCCATGTTCCCAAATCTCAAAAATGTAAAGTGATGACTATGTTAACTTACTCAATTTATGACTTTAGGTTAAGCTCCATGTGGACTATGTGAAATAAAAAATCTCGTTCATGGAAGCATAACCCCACCTAGGCCAACGAGGAAGCTAGAACCTTAAATTTTGGGATTGAAAGTCATGTTGTACTCTTGATTTAAGAGACCTATTTGTTTGACTTAAGTGGTGATCTCTCAAAAATGTGATTTATACAATGGTCTCCAAATCCATGATATGTATGAGAATCTATCCATTATGTGATCCATATGACGATCTCCCCAATTTAGTGATCCATCTGACTATGTGCTGACTTTGATACTCAATTGCTCAATTTGAATATGGTGAGAATGCAACATTTGGAACACTAATATGTTTATTACATGGAACATGAAATCTCTAAATCTCAATTGTGGGTCACTATAATTTTGGGAACAAATTTTCTTTTTCTCTTTCCTCATCTATGTGCCATGCACTTTATGTTTGCACTCATTTCTCACTCTACATCTCAATTTTATTATTTCATATGTCTTGATTCTTTTCGGGCTTTTCTTGAGTTCACATATCAATTAGTGACCCTCAATTTGAATCTGAAACCAACTTTGCACCTATGTTTACACTTCATCATATCTATTTCCCCTTTTACCTTATTTATGTATCTCACTATACCGTGACCTTGTATTCATTATGTAGATGACATTCATCGATTCCAACACACTAAATGTTGCTCGATTATGATGTTGTATGAGGAAGATATGCCCTTTTAAGGAGTGGACCTTCTAAACCCTAATTTCAACCACTTTTATATCCCTTTTATATGTTTCATGGGCTAGTTGTGTTGGGCCCAAGGGGGAGGGAATGCGTGAGGCCTATTAATAACCTCCTCTTTTTCTTTTACTTGTCAATCCGTAGTTGCCTCCCTCCCCCAATCAAATGCCTCATCTCTTATGGGCCCTTGGATGCTTCATGGTATGGATCACCTTGTGATCCAACGCCTCTCCACCCTTGCCTTTTTCTTGCACCAACTTTTCCATTTTTAGCAAGGTGGGTTGGCCTCCGGCCACAAAAAGCTTCAGGGACCCCCTCCCATTGGCTCAATCGGGACCTCTTTAGCCCTCACCAAACCCTACTCTACATTTCACCCTCTATTTCATACCTCCTCATGCCCCAATTTTTTCCTTCCTTTACTTTCTTCTCTCACCCACCCAGCGGCGACACCGCACCCTTAGGGCTTCTCACTTCATTGCTTCTTAGTCTCATCCATAGGGATAGACATCTTCATGAGGTCAAGGTAGAGGCCGAATTTTGCTTCACCTTCTCCTGCACCCCTAGTTTCCATCTTCCTATCAGAGGGTGGCACCACCGCAAGTGGATTGGTCTTCTTGAGGTATGGCTTGGTAAGGAGGATGATCCAACAACTGTTATATTGCCAATAAATGGTCCCAGATCACACTCAGCCATCAGAGCCCCCTCTTTCTCTCTCTACCTCAGTCTCTCTCCCTCACACACCGCCTTGCCCCCTCTCCTCCACACATGCACTACATGACCAACCATGAGACACCATGAGAGATTGGGGCCGCCCATCCCTACCCATGTGACACCTTGGCCACTACACCACTTACGGTGGTGTGGGGTCTCTCTGGCCCACTTCCCAGTGCCATTAGTCGCACCTGGACTCTCCGCAATGCATGGCATCATAGGTAGTTGCTGGTAGCTACCACAAATCACTCAGGATAGACCGCAAACGTGAGCCGTTGCACACCCTCCTTTGTGGGTTGGCCCTCAACTGTGGTTTTTTTGGCCCAATTGATGGTAGATCTCCCCTAAAATCCCAAATTAATTATTAAACTTGAAACCCCCTAAACTTCCTAGTCTCTTACCCAAATGTAGTGATGTAATATATGGCTTCAATTAGAAAAATACCTCCTTTACGATGGAACTATCATCTATTGCTATCTATGCTCGAATATTCTATATTTTATAAGAAGGTGCTTCCCTATGATCTTTTGCATAATGATAACACTCAATCATTCTTTACCTTGTATCTTTTATGATCCCTAACTAATCAAATCCCTAAATCAGTAACCTATAGTTCAACTTTATTTTTATTTATGCTTAGGACCATCTGAATGCACCCTAACCTTCACCTTGACCTTCTACACCTATTCTTGCCCTAAAAATGGCCCATTGATGTGCATACATGATATGACTCGATTAACTTTAAGAACTTGAGTTGAATTGTTATCATCTAACCTTTAATCTCAATATTAGTAAATTTTATGATGATTTTTGAAACACTTGATTGATCTTTCAAGCCTCTTGCCATGTTTGTCCCTTAAAACCTTAAGTCCATAGTTGTGCATTAAAATGACAAAGTGAACATAGTTGGATTCATGGGATGAAATCTGACTTTCATGCTAAACCCATGCTCTATGTTATTTAAATAAATTGATTGATCACACTTGTAGGACTAATTCCAACTTGAAATATCCAATGCTCATAATTCTTATATGACATGGAAATGTGACCTTATTGTATGGAATTGATCTGGTATGACTAGTCACGATATTATACGATTAAACATTGGAAAAAATATAAATTCTTGCTTCCCTAACTCCAAGTCTAAAATGATATGACACTTGTATCTAATGTAATGTGGATGGTTTGCCTAGACCTAGGCCTTAACATTCGATATATGCATGAATGGAACTTCAGAAATGATGTTTGATCTAATTGAATCCTAAGTCCAACGGAACATCCAAATAAATCATATGATATTTAGACTATAAAAATTGTATTGATCTAAGACCCCATGTTATATCTTTTTCATATTAGGCCCCCTTGGTCTAGATCGTGTCTATAAATCTTAACATAACTTTCTCACTACTCATAAGGTACTCTTAATCTCTTGACCCTACTATGATATTGGCTTGTTTGTATGTATGATCTTATGAATTTTTAGCTAGATAATTACTTGTTTGAGCTATTGTTCCCTATGAATACTACTTTCATGTTGACTATAGTATGTTGATAAACCTTGAACATAACATATATAAATCCATTATATAACCATATGTACCTGCCTAAATTCTCAGAGTAAGGGCTCGAGGCACAAGTGAAATAGGGTTATCTCATTGACTTTGGTCTTGAGGTCCCTCACATAGAAATAGGGAGCATAAATCCCCCACACAGACCCTTCCTTCAGAAGTGGTTAAAGGCCTATTCTGGTATAATGGATAAAGAAACCTAAAACATGATTCGCATAAAACAATGTTGTGAAGTGTTCTCGCCTTGTTTATACTTATTGCTTGTTATGATGTTTCTAGCCAAGCAACTTTTATATTACTCTTAAACTGTGGTTACTTGTTTTTCATAGCGTATTCAATGCATTCACAATGATATATTTTATTTATCGAATTTGTAGTTTCCAAATGAAGATCTGTTGCACTCAAGACTCTTAGATCAGAAATGAAACACCAATGGGTATACTTGAATATAGAAATGTGTACTTGATTCTCTATCCCCTTTTCTATAATTTTATATCTTATTGATACTGCTTTTACATATATTTTTTGTGTGAAATATTTGTGCCATTCTACGGACGGATGCCCAAGTCCACTTGCCTTTGGCTTTGTAGCCATTAGGAGTGTGGACGTAGGGTAACAAATAATTTTGTAACACTTTCCCATTGGTGGGGGATAATGAAGAAAGGAAAGGACTAGGTGACTTTAGAGGTAGTATCATCCTAATGTCAGTTACTTTATCTCAAAGGCTAGGTATTACCAATATAATGAAGATGCTAATGCACATTCACCTCATTGATCATACTTTCACCAAACTTGTTGATGTCATGGAGGATGTTCCCATCCAAGTTGGAAGATTCTTTATCCCATGTGATGTTGTAATTATTGATGCTATGGAAGATATGATTTGTCCTGTGAACTTTGTAAGACTTTCCTATCAATAAGATGAGGCTTAATATATTTTGAGGCTGATATCATCAACATTAGGGCCGAAAATGATCATATTGAATTCAGGTTCAAAAAATCTATGGGAGGCCCTTCCCTATTTTAATTAGTGTACTTTATGGATAGATATACCCAACTTTGTGAGGAGATTCGAGAACACAGTGCTATGTCGACCCACTATTGAGGGCTCTGGCTGATCAAAGTACAAATGTTGAAGATATTGAGGTTGTCAAATTACTTGATTATCTAAACATTGAGGAAAGTGATAGAGACATTAAGGAATAATTTGAGATTGAGATAGACAATTATGATTCCCTTGAGAAAACCCCATATGATAAAGTTGTGCAACAACCAAAGCTTGAGTTAAAAATGATTACTTGAAGGTATTAACTATGATTTCCTAGATACAAATGAGCATAACCTTGTCATCATAAGTTCATCATTGTCTGACGAGAAAGAAGAACAACTCTTAATCAACTGAATCTAAGGAGAAAAGAGATAGGATATTCAATAGGCGATATTAAAGGGTTGAACCCTATTGATTGTATGTATCATATCCACCTTGGTTCATATGTGAAACCTCTCTCCCAAGGGAAATGATGAGTAGATCAAAACATGAGAGAGGTTGTTAAGAAAGAAGTTAATAAGATCTATGATGCAAGTATTGTGTATCCAATTAGCAATACTTAATGGGTGAATGTTGTCCACATGGTGCCTAAGAAGGGCGGTATGACAGTTATCAAGGGAGACAATGGGGACAAAATAGCAACTAGAATAGTCAAGAGATGAAAGATGTGCATCAACTATAGGAATTTGAATTCAAAAAACAAAAAGGATCATTTTCCCATACCCTTTTGGGACCAAGTGTTGAAGTGTCTTTCCCACCACTCTTTCTTCTGCTATTTGTATGGTTATTTTGATTTTTATCAAATCCCTATTAACAGACAACTAGGAAAAGACTACATTCATTTATTTATTAAGGTATGTTTGCCTTTAGGCATATACCTTTTGGATTATATAATTGTAACATACCGAAACCTAGAACTTAATCTTATTCCATGGTTAATAAGTTAGAAACCTTAGTCTTTGGGGGTTTACTCAAACAAGGATAAGGGTATGCTCTTTGGTGACCTTAAATATGTTAATGCATGAATAAATCACACCATAAAATGCAGAATATAATATTACCCGATACCTTCAAATTAATCATAAAATCAATGATAGGTACATAAGATATGTCTCATTAGGTAAGAATGTCCATAAAAAGACAAGGTGTCCATAATTGAGAATAATGAGTTACAATTCCACAATATATGAAATAAATAAACTTATGTGAGATCATGATGGAGTAGATTCATTCTAGATCATTCCTTTTCCTTATGGTGCATCGAAGAGAAAAATGAATCAATAATAATGCTTAAAATATGTTAATGAGTTATTGAATTATTAATGAGAGAAATAATAGAAATAATGGATAATGGACTAAAAGGAAAAATAATTGGATAATATTAACCTCATATTCATGCTCTTGGGATATGCTTTGGCTTGGAAGCCAAGTTTCACCAATTTAGGATAATAATAATCATACCTATTTTATTTAGAAAAGAAAAGGGTGTTTTTCCCTAAAAATATTAAATAAAATATTAAATGACTCCAAAAGTGGAAAATAATCTTAGATTCATAATCTATATATTAAAATATGCCTTTGGGTGAATTTTCACCCAATTTGGAGAAAGATTGATTGAAAGATCAAATCAGGAGAGAGAAAGTATATAGAACCTTCAAAATATTAAATAAGTGAACAAATAATTCCAACATGTAAAATTGATGGTAGATTCATATTCAACACATTAAATATGACTTGTGGGTGATGTTTCATAAAATATGGGTAATTGTATCACCATTAATGAAGGAGGAAAGAGAAACTAAGTTTTGAATTATTTTTACCCATTAAAATTTATCAAAATGAAAAACTAATTTCATATTCAAATTCTACACCTCAAAATCAGTTAGAGTGTCAATTTTTGTTAAATTTGGAAATTGTTTGAGCCCTCAAAAGAAGAAAGAGATTTTTAATTTAATAATATATGTACCATTTTATAATCAGATTAGAAATATATGTCACATAGATATATATCAGGATTTTTCCCGATCAGACGGTCTAGATCAATCGTGGATATGTGTCTATGAGATCGGATGGCCGAGAGCTTATCTTCTTCCATCAGATCGGTTTGGGAAACAGAAACCATATTTGTGAGATTTTCAAAACTCGATAACTCTCTCTCTCTCTACTCAATCAAATCCTGAGATTTTTGGCTTGTTGGATTCCTTTTTTTATTCCACATAGGTTTATCCCAAAATTTTTGGGGATTTGACGAAGGTACAAGAAACCCCTAAATTTCCTGAGACTTCTCTCTCACCTCAAACTCATAAACCCTAGTTTACACCTCTTCACCTATAAATACCCTTACCCCGAGCATCCCCATCTCCTTGGCAACTCACCACATCTCTTAATTTCTCATTTCCTCACTGTTTGACCCCCGAAGAGTAGCTTTGGATGTTGGACTTGCATCAACTTTCTCTCTCTCTCTCCGCTCTTCACCTCCGATCGAATTACAAGTACTTCTAGGTTCGCCTTCTCCTCCTCTTTCTTGTGACACATTACACGTTGTGTTTCGTTGCGATTTGCAATTTTGCCTAAATCACGAGCTGTTGCTCATCAGCCATGGGTTGGCATGACGAGGGGGATGAATCCCCTATGGGATTTGTCTATCTTTCTCTCCTTGCTTTCTTATTCACTTCATTTTTTACCTTAGGGCAGAAGCATCTTTTCACCTATTTTTACTTTGCGTTGAGGGCGAGTCAAGGTCGTGCCTTTGACTCCTAACTTGGTCGGCTCTGATTGGGCCTAGTCAGAGATGTGGGTCCCCTCTTGCTCGACTTTGGTGCTTTGCGATCGATTTTGCCTACGTGGCATTTTCTAATTGGTTGATTTTCACAAAATCATAACTAATTAACTATTTGTCCAAAAATTACAAATAAATGCTCGTTGGATTCAAAAAAATGTAAGCTTTCTAATGGTATTCATTTGTCACCAGAATATAATGTATAAAGAGGTGATTTTAGTGGATTAATCTCAATAAGTAATAATTTGTAAAATTCATAACTAAATATATATATATAAGTTAGAAAAATATAATAAAATAGGTTTTGAAATCTAGAAAATATAACCTAAAATATGGCATGGTTTTGATAACCTAATTTAGTAATAATAAAAAGGCAATTTTTAGGGTTTTGAATAGTCAATGCACTTCTAATCCTAATTTCACATACATGATATTAGGTGCTTTGGAAAACTAGATTTGGATCTAGAAGTAATCTTGTTTTGTTAAGACTCTGTGAGAGGTATGTTTGGATATCCTATTCTTCATTATTGAGAAATAACCTAAATTGTCTTTCTTTTGGTCCTATGGACAAAAGCCTATACACAATCCACTTATCTTTTGATATCATGGTTCTTGTAAACTATCTTATTTGTGGTGATCTTGGATATTCTCTTGACTCTTTTCCTCACGCCTTAGTGCATGTTGGACTTATTTGTTGTTATATGCCTACTTTAAGGTGGATGATAATGATGATCACTTATGTGGTGATTAATTTGTTAAATCTGACTATACCTTGTACTTACCTCCCTATTAAGCATGTTGTGTGACTCAGTAGGCCTAGAGTAATATAATTTTCATTGGTTTTGGGTTATGTTCCCTTATTATTATTTACTTTTGTGATGGAGCTTATGTGTCCCATACCAGGTTTCAAATTTATGAGGTTTGGCCAAACATTATATATATGGGGCGTTTGGCAGTATACCATTCTCTATCAGGTTTCAAGGATGTGAAGCCTTGGCCGACTTTGTATTTATATTGTTCTAGAGCTATTTTTATCTCACCTACACGCACGCTGTTATGGGTTTTGCGCCCTAAAAGAATATGAGTGCTTTTGTGGCAGCATTTTTATTATTGATTTTATGACAAGTATTCCTTTTATCATATTCTAGTGATTCTTTCCTTTTATGTCCGTTTGGGTAGTTCTTATCTTTTTCATGGGAAGCCTTCTATACTTGATGTACCTCTTTCCAAATATATATTGCTCAACATCTTTTTAAGCATGCTCATACCAGCTATTTGCTGATATCCTCTTTTCTTTTCCTTTTGTGGGGTATGCTTCCAACCCCAGGTGTTGGACAAGGAGAAGGAAATCTAGGAGGACCTAGACCACAACAAGTGTAGATGACTTTGTGGGAGACTTTGTTTGAAGTTGTTAGGTGATCCTAATCTAGTCCTATGTGTATTTAGTGTTTCCTTTTTGTCACCCTACACAGTGAAAGATTAGTATGATAAGAAGCCTTGTAATGGTTAGATACATGTTTTAATTCCGCTGCTACTTTGTGTTATGATACAATAATGTTAATTAAATTTGGTTTCATCCCTTTCAAGAAATTTTTTTTGTTGGTCTGTTGTTTGGGATGTTGCCTTTTTTATTTTTAGTAGGGAGTGGATCCCTATGGGATCCCACTCCTTAAAGTAATGCACACGCAACATTCCTAAGGTACATGATATTTATCTTCTCTGATTTTGTGGAGTATATTATGGAAGTTTTATGGATGTTTTTTTAGTTTGTCGGACATCATTTGATAAATTCCTCAAGAATCTATCCCTATCCTTGAAAAGATGTGAGGAAAAGCATCTTGTTCTCAACTAGGGAAAGTGTCATTTCATGGTATAGGACGGGATAGTTCTTGGATACATGGTCTTGGAGAGAGTAATCAAAGTTGACTTGAGTAAAGTTGAAGCACTATCACAATTACCACCACCCATGTCTGTGATGGGGTCAGAAGCTTTCTAGTTCATGTGGGTTACCAACACCATTTCATTAATGACTTCTTTAATATTTCTAAACCTCTTTTCACCCTTCTTATTAATTTTGTTGTCTTTGACTTTGATAAAAATTGTTTAAAATCATTCAACTTGCTAAAAAATGCTATCACTACTACATAAGTGATCCAAACACTCGATTAGAATTTTTCTTTTGAGATAGTGTGAGATTCTATTGGTTACATTGATGGTGCAGTTCTCAGTAAAATGAAAAAATAGAAACATCATGTACTTTATTATGTAAGAAAAGGCATGGACAAAGCACATGTAAATTTTACCACAACTGAGAAGTAAATGCTCACTATTGTCTATGATTTTGGAAAGTTCTGATCATACCTGACTAGATAAAAAGTCATTTTTACACTGAGCATGGAACAATTAAATTTCTTATGACTATAAAGGATATGAAGCCAAAGTTGCTGATATGAGCTATCCTGCTTTAGGATTTTGACCATAAAATTGTGGATAGAAAGGGATTGGAAAACATTGTTGTTGACCATTTATCATGGGTACACCTAGAGGAAGATCACTCTTTCTTATCAGTGACAGTTATCCTGATGACTATCTCATGGAAGTTAAATCCATCAACCAATTTGTACCACTATATGCTAATATTTGTAACTATCTGGCTTGTCACCAACTTCCATAATAAATCCCTTACAATGAGATTAAGAGACTTTTCTCAAATCTCAAATACTGTACTTGGGATGATCCCTTATTGTTTTGCATATGATCAGACAACCTATACCAAAGATGTGGTCCTAAGGAAGAAGTGCTAAAGATTCTTAATGAATGTCATTCCTCACCATATGGTGGGCACTTAGGTGTGGATAGAACTGCTACCAAGATACTTCAGTGTGGATTTTATTAGACCACTCTATTCAAATATGCATAGTTCTACTTCATGTGATGCATGTCAAAGAACTGCCAAGATACTTCATGTGATGCATGTCAAAGAACTGCCAAGATACTTCATGTGATGCATGTCAAAGAACTGGCAATATATAAAAGAGAAATGAAATGCCTCTATCCCATTGGATTGAAGTTGTGATTTTTAACATGTGAGGGATTTACTAAATGGGCCGCTTTCCTTCATCATGTGGAAAACAATACATTTTTTTGGTTGAATTAGATATGTATCCAAGTGGGTAGAACCCTTTGCTACACCTACTTGCAACTCTAAAGCTATGATGAACCTATTTGTGAAAATTATCTTCCCAGGATATAGATTCCCAAGAACTGTTTAGTGACGGTGGATCCCATTTCATGAAGAAGCAGTTTGAAAACTTATTTACAAAGTATGGGGGTGAAGCACAACATTTATACCCCTTACCTATGTTAGACCGGGTTGAAGTTTCAATTAATTAGATCAAGCAAATTCTCAAAAAGACTATTAGTAAGTTGAGGAGGGATCAGGAAATGAAGTTGGATGATGCTCAATGGGCATACCACAATGAAAATAGGACACCTATAGGGACCACTCTCTATAGACTAATATACGGAAAAGAATGTCATCTCCCCATGGAGCTTGAGCACAAGACATCCAAAAATGGCCGAGAAGAAGAGATTCTTACAGCTTTAAGAGCTGGAGGAGTTGTGTTTGCATGCTTATGAGATTTCTCACATTTATAAAGAACAAAAAAGGTGTGGCATGGCTCACACCTCAAAATGGAAGATATTAGTGAGGGGACAAAGTTATTCTCTTCACTTATTCCATCAGGTTTTTTCCTGGAAAGTTGAGGTCTAGATGGCTAGGCTCCTTCCTATTTAATAAGATGAATCCATCAATGATGATGGAACTGTGTACTGAGAAGTCAAGAACATTTCATGTGAATGGCCACAGGTTGAAAAGATTTTATGAAAATGAAGCCTTAACAAGAAGACCTGATCTGCACTAGATAAACCACCAACCTAAGATGAGAAGATCATAGAGACAGTCAAGCTAAAGACTAGAAATTAGCACTTCTTGGGAGGAAACCCAAGTTTTCAAAACCCATTTAATAAATTGGTTATTATTTTAATTTTTAATATGTTTTAGTTTTTGCTTTATTTCATGGTCTAGTTTGTTTTTTTGGATGAAATTTATTTTGCTAATTTTAGTGTATAAAGAATAAAATGTAGTTGATAATAATAGGATAAACCTACTAATTTTAGGTAGAAGGAATCAACATATAGAAATATCATCAATTGTCACACCAAAGAACCTTTGAAAGGATAAGACCTCTGAACCATTGGTTGTCTAGGTATGTTCTTCCATCATTTTATACCCATGGAGCAATGATGGAGATGAACCATCATCTTGTATAGGATGATCAACCTTTGGAAGGTCATTGCCTGCATAACCACCAGAAGGAGAGATCCCATTTTCCCATTGGTCTCCACCATCAGAAGGTCTAAGTTGCATTTCCATCGATTTCTACCATCAAACGAACCATCCGTTTGGTCATCTTGTAAAAAAATTGTCGATAGACATCTCTTGTCAAGCCTTTAAAAGGTGTGGATCCGAGTTTCCATTGGTTTATACCCTTTTAAAACCTTTAGAAGGAACTTCCCACACAAGCCTTTGGTATACTACTCCCATTCCAAGACATCAAAGCGTCAAACAAAGGCTCAATTTCCCCTATAATAGAACCTAAATAATAAAATCAATAGGGAGACCAACCAACACTTTTATATGGCAAACCCTAATTTATGGAGCTACCTCATTTAACAAACCCCTAATGATGGCCACCTAACCTTGGAAAATTGAGAACCTTTAGAACTTGGTCTTCAATCTCTACTACTGCAAGTCGACATCTCACCAATGTCTCGATTTAAACCTCTATAAAAGGTGAACGACCTCTTGTCACTTGCTCACAACATCTACTTTTACCACCTCATTGTTTTGACTTCTTCACCGAGCTGACAAGGCAAAACCTGCTATAGCAGCCAAAGCAGTCATTTTCTCTAGTGAAGAAGAACGAGGAGCTGTGAATAACAAGAATCGAGTACCTAAAGTCATTGATGACCTACGCATATTTTTCATCCAAAATTAAGTCCCTTCCTCTCTTCTATTTTTGTCCCTTTTCACATTCAATCTTTATCAAGCACCAATCTTCTGACATTTTCCTTGCAAGCATAGTCAGTTTAATGATTCCAAAACCATCAGTTTAGTTTCCCACATTTTTCATTAGGTTCAAAACCCTAACCTTCTTTTCTCTCGACCATCACCTTACCCTTCCTATTTTACTACCTTTAGACAATAGACTTTGGAAACCTTCTTCTTCTAGCTCCTAAAAATCTTCACTTGTCAAAACTATCAGTTTTTCAGTTAAAGTTTTGTTAGTTCTGACTTCTTTTAAGACCATCGAAAGGAGCTTCTAAGAAACCATTGGTTCCCTATACCTTTCATTCCATCACTTTTTGATTTGTCTCAAACCTTTGGAAGGTGTGCATTGGGAGCCATCAATTTTCAACAGTTAACTTGACCTTTGGTTGTTTGGGTGCTGATTTTCAGTGATTATCAAGCCAATCCTTAGCTACATTTAAAACCTTTAATTTCCCATTGTTGATAATATAATTACCTGATCTAACTTTTGTAAGCGATATATATTATATCTACATAGAAATTAGTTTGCACTTAGTAACATATATTTCTAGAGGTCACATTTGTCACCTTAAATAGACCTGAGGATGAATGGGATAGATGCACTAAAAGAAAAAATACAAAAGGAATAGATGGACAAAATGAAAAAGTTGAAAGAGGAGGATGCTATATACTATAGATTCATGGAAATCCTACCTTTGAAAGTAGAAAAGCTATGTATGAAGAAGATAGGATGAAGTGCCTACAAGAGTCGATCTTAGAAGAGTCCTCAAACACAATAGAACGAGGAGATATTGAAAACTCAGAGAATGTAGTATATAAAGAAATTGGACAAATAAAGAAAAGGAAGGTACTCCACCCCTTCCCCAGTGGTGGCAAGAAAAAGATGAACAGAACAATCAAAGGGGAAGGACAAGGAGTAAAATAGGGAGAAATAGGGACTAGTGTAAGAGAGCATGAAGCTCATCCATATATTATTGTAGACAACTTACCACCAACATAATAAATTGAACCCTCTAAGCAACCAGACAATTATTTCATTACATGGGATAAAACATGCATGAAAAGATGGAAGGACTTAAAGAGAAGAATATCATTCAAGGTGACTAGTTTTGTCTATGTTGACATCCTAACTAAACTAGGAGTTAATGATAGGGTAAAGGAACATCTAAACAATGTCACCTTATATAAGATATGTTTCAACTACCAGTACTCATACAAGGAACTTACCCTAGAGTTCATGTCATCACTAAAGAAGCTTCTAGTCTCAAAAGAAGAGGCATACGAGTGTGGGGGAGTTTCAATGTATCTATGTGGATAATTAAAAAAGTCTATACTATGACCCAGAAAAGGGTGAATTCCATTTTTACTAATCAGAAACACATGTTGAACTTGCTAATAAAGCACATTCAGATAGAGAAGTCAAAGGTTTCTATACTGATAAGACCTATGAAAGACTACCAAGAAAGGATGAACAACATTCAAGATAGTCTATGGCTTCCCAAATGCATTCTAACCTTATGAAGATAATTCAAAAGATCACCACCAACGCGGTATTCATGTGGTCAAATGCTAAAAATATGATAAGGATGTTTTTCCACATCATGCAGAGCATCCTAGATAAGAATCTGGTTAAAATTGGGAAATTCTTATTGAAAAACTCACATATGCCAAAGGTCCTTAAGACTCTAGAGAATTCTATATGGGGGGGCTAGATATATATATCCCACATAGTTCGGGAACTCAAAGGAAGTCAAGCATTTCACATAGTCGAATAGAGATTGATTTGTGGATGCAAAATATCCAACTTCAACAAATGTTATGACAAGGAAGAAGAACTAATATTTCTATTTTTTCTCAAGTCAAAGGATTTTCTACCTATTCTAGAAGTGAGAACATACTACTGTGATAGGATAATATTTTGATAGAGGATATCTTAAAAATGATGTCTTGATTAGCCCCTCTTCCTCAATCAAGTGAATCTGTTGTGGAGAAAGTTACCAAGGGAAATTCATATAAACCTCCATAATTAGCAAAGAAGCCCAAAATGGTCATGAAACTACCAAAGAAAACTATATAAGGACAAAAAAATGTGAAAAACTCTACACACCAACCTGAAGCTACCTCAAAAGTTGAGCAGTCAGTGACCGCACCCAGCATCCACCTACTTCATAAACTGGTTACACTCTGTTAGAGGCTCAACCCCGAGAAGGAAAAGGTCCTGACACACTCAATACGACAACCATGGTGTGGGAATCATGCAAACCCAGAGGCAAAGTAAGATAAAATCCCTAATGAGACGATGCTATGACTCGAGCCAGAACCAGAAGAGTCTGCAGTTGAGCATGGATAATAAAAGGGGAGAGAGGAGGTAGAAAAGAAACCTCCAACTAATGAACCAGCCCATTGACAAAAACGCTAGAGAGAGATCTACACTAGGATGGAGAATGAAGGAACTTTCACTCAAACTTGAGGAAGATACCTATAAAGGAAGCAAGCATAAACCACCTTGTCCCTAAAAACAAATGACCCCCCACACAATAAACTTCATGAAAATCTAGCAAGAAATCGATAACACGTGTGAGATCTTTTCTATATTCATACTTAGTATTTCTATTTTAACTCTAAATTTACATTCTTGTCAACATAGGTGAAGGAGGCAATGTCACACATCCAACCCCTTATGATCATGCCTCAAGAAATGTAGGTGATGGTAGAAAATCAATTAAAGATTATGGAAACCTTGGTGGATTTGATTAGGGAGATTGTTGCAGTAAGGGAGAACTATGATGAATTACAAAAAGAAAACAACTTGATGTGTTCCTAAACCAGCATGCAAAAGTGCAAGGAAGAGGCTTCAACATCTGCATCACTTGAGGAGTTGAGCGCTATAAGGAAAACAATCACGCATGAAGTAGAGAGCCACCCTCCTAGTGTAGATTAAGAGATGGACGTCCATCTCAAAGAAGATTTGGTGTGAGCCAATCTAAGAATCACCCAAGAAGTGCCTTCACCTACTTATGGAACCACTACAGAGCTATTTGGTTAGAATGAAATGTAGAATTTAGTGCAAACTATAGACAAACCTATCGAGGAAGGAGAAGATGCAATCCTCTCCACAACCTCGCCAAGACACTTAATAGACCTAATCAAGATAGATGAGGAGGAGGAACCAAGCGATGATCATTGAGAGAAGGCTATCTTGAAAGAATACAAGGTAATAACTATTTGTGACAACCTAATCAAAGAATCACTCCCTACATTTCTTGGAGAGGCTATTCGGGAGAATGAAGCAATCCATGTAGTAGTCCCCAAACCTACCTCATCAATTAAAGGAAAGGTAGGTGAAACTACCAAAGACATGATGGATGGGCCGGAACCTCTCTTTTCATACAAAACTCGTCCACCCTGCTAACATATGGAGAAATCTATGAGGAATGCACTTCAGCACATCAACCAAAACTACCAGAGGAGAGGGAAGTATGATTCTATGATCTTTTCAATGACAAACATGAGAATGCCCCACTGGGTGAAGATGAAGGTGATATCAACGATTTATTTAAAGAAACCCCTGAGAAGCTAGAGAACCTTGTCTTCCCAGAACCTATCCCTCTCAATGCTAACTCGTTTGTTGTTGCTACCCCTCCTCTTCCATTTTAATTAAAGACATGGATATGACGTCTACATCTAAGATGCTCCTTAGGGACATCCACATTCAGGTTGATATTCTTTATGATGAAAAGTCTGGTTACAATGTCATGTATGAGAACAAATCACATACTTTGACAAGGGAAGACATGCAAACTGCTTTCTGATTCAAGACCTCCATTAGCAAGAAACTATTCATAGTTCTCTGTAGGGCGTTAATTGAAGAGTACATGCACAAAGAGAAGGTGAGACCTATTTTCAACTCTATACTGAGCTTGGAAGACTACCTATCATCAATTAGTTAACCACCACACTAAAAAATACAAGAAATATAAAGTTGATCACCTTACCCTACAAAGTCAATGATTTTTCATTGTTGATGGTAGAAAATATGTTTGCGCGACAGATAATCACCCACAATTGCAACAACAAGGATTTATCCTCTGGCAAGATGGTATTTTAAAATGTATAAGCTTGAGAAATAAAGAAGATTTTGATAAGGATCAACCATCTTATTAGAGGGGCTTACATATTGTACAAGCCCAACTGAAATGGAATCTGGATCAACATTTATGCTCCTTAACAGAAGCCTGATTATGGGGCCCAATGCATTCATTGTATTGAGGTTGATCGAAGCTATGAATAAAAGGACTCTCCTAGAAGACTTTTCTAAAAGAGACTTCTGTTCTCTGTGGGGGAAGTATATCATGTTAATCATCCATGATAGATGATTTTTTTATGAAACGCACATGGAAGATATCCATAAGAAGATGTACTCCCTTGGACCCCTTCAAGAAAATAAACTCAGAGATAAGTATTGAAAACTCTCTAGAAAAATATGGCCAAACTTGTTCAACAAGATGTAGTGCCAATTACACATAGCCTGACACCTGAGCAACACCCTCCATTTCCACTAACAGAACAAGAGACTCCAAACCCTACTAACACAAAACCCAGAACTAAACAAGAGGCTGGAAGGAAAATTGGACCACAACATGAAGATGTCATAGAAGAAGATCTATCCCCTACAAGCCTGGTCACTCCAAATTTTAAAAACTTTGACCGAGACACATGATACAAACTATACATGGAAGACTTAGCCCTTATCATGGACAAGATGAAATCCAAAGAAGACAAAATCATCATTATCTTTGAAAGAGAAGATGTTAGAGTCATAAATTCATACCTCCATGACATTCTCATACTCATAGGTTGCATGACTATCAACACATGGCCACTTATCAACTGCTTCTAGGTGACGATCGCGGTGACATATACATGGCCTACTATGAAATAGGGGGAGCATAATCTCAAAAAAGGGGTCAGGAATGTTGAATGGCTTATTATGAATCTTAAATAGAAGACCCTTTGACTCATTTTTGTCCCCAATTCATGATGGTCACTAGATCTTCTGTCATTTGACACAAGGATCAGAATTGTCACTCTATAATAGCTCAGATGCAATGCTTAACACAAAGGAAAAATATATCATAAGAATCTCAGTAGTGTAACTGAATAAAAAGTTGCACAGTTCACAATGCACATCATCGAGCTGATCAAACTAGTGTTTTTTGAATCAGCAGACCGGGCCACTCAGACTGGTCAAATAAGTGAATAGGTGGTCGACCAGTTCGAAGCCTAAAAAATGGTCATGTCTCCTTTTATGGTCCAACATGTCAGCAAGACGGTCCAATCAGTCCAACCAGTTTACCAGACCAGACCGGGCCCGTGGTTCATTTAAAAGAAGAAAAAAATAGAAAATAAAATACTAAACACAAATCTTGACCCAACTAACTAATTACACAGTTTCTAATTACCTAAAATGAAATACTCACATAATTTTGTTTCTTGTAGTATAAGAGAAGAAGGCCACAAAGATAAACCCTTGCCCATTGTTCCTATAAGATATGAAGAGATAAGTAGTTGGCGGATATAGTCTGGGAGGCCATTATAAGTGAAGATGATTTATATGTTGGCTTGGTGAGAAAATGGAATGTTTTTAGGAAAATTATACAAACCACGATATGTATGTATCTTTATTATCTTTCATTTAGAATTTATTTTTTTCCTATTTTAATTTTAAATATTATAGGTATGCCAACACAGACAATAGTCTTCAATTATGAAGATGTCACTTCATTATTATATTTTATAGGGGCATGTTGTGCCTTTTAGTGTTTGAGTATATTTAACTTTTTATATGGAAACAATTCAACTTAATTGTAAAGTTTGGACAAGTTGTTAATTATTGTTGTTAATTTAGAATCATATTGGTAAATATGATTAATGCATAGTGATATTAAATAACCAACAAAATGAACACATATGTTTTATTGTTATAAAGGTATGCATCACAATATAATTTATTATGTGAAACATATATGAACTGGGCATACATATGTAATACTTATAAATGTATGTGTCTGGTTCAAACCCTTCAACCGGTCCGACCGCTAATTGCCTTATACTATGGTGACCGGTTCAATTTACCCCAGTTTGATATTTTACTGACATCATGCCGATGTCAACTCTAGTCCAATGGATTCAACCACTACGGTTCAACTTGACTCAATTCATTCTGAGTCAACATCAGTGTGACCATCGGTCCGGTTCCAAAAACATTGGATCAAATGGTATGGTAGGGGGTTCTTATTAAAGGATGGAGATCCTGGGAAGCCATGATTCTATCATAGGAGTTCTCCAAAAAAACCTAGGATCAAATGACTATGGTTTCCACATGTTGTTCTACATGCAAATCTTAGTAACTACTAACAATAATGTGGAATCTTTCAACTATGTCAATTATTAGCACCATCTATGAGGTGCTTGTGTTATTCAGAAGTTGACTTCATATTAGGCAACACAAGCTAAAATATGCCTTGCTTCTTTACATGTAACCTCATCCTTTGACACTCTGGGGACAGAGTGTAGGATAATTTAGGGGGTGGGGCATGAATAGGCAAGGTAGGTACTCCACCATGCCCTACCCTTTTCCTTAACTTTGAATATATTAGCTTAAATTTTGTTTTGTTTTTGAAAATTTTGTTAGCTTGCACATATTAGATTAAGATTTACTTCAATTTACATAGTAAAGCGGTCCATAATAAAGAGTATAATTTCACTCTAAGAAATTTTTGATCCAATTGTTTAGAAGTTATCTTCACCTCCTAACCAGATTTGTTTGTCTCCAAGAACCTCTTATCAAATTATTTTATTGAATAACAAATTTGGGTGATAAAATTTACTTAACATCCAGCTCAGTGATCATGTTTTTGCATCATATTTACCTCAAGACTCTACAAACAGTTGAGGAATGCTTACAGTCCCTAGAAAACTTTTCATAGATGAGGAGGACTAGTCTGATACACTCCTAATTGATCATTCGATGTCCCGAGTAGAGACTAGAAGTAATCAAATCTTGCAAAAAGGAACAAGATACCCCTTCTAGTTCTAGAACCCTAATAGGGAAAAATGGGGCTTGGCAACCCACTTACTCTAAGAAACCCTATCATCCCTAATATGTGAGTCAAAATAAAAGCTCGAGTGAAAATAAAAGTATGAGAGTTGTGCCATGCTAAAAGAGTTAGGGGTCCTCCATGTCTAATGTATAGATGCAATCAAGAGCACATGCATGATGTGATTGGTAGTAGATCCTAAAGGACAATACATCACCCTTTGTCTCTTCTAAAGAAGGACAAGTTACACTACAAACTTGGCCCACACAAAACACACTATCTTGCTTACCTAAAAATAAAACTTGGGGAGTGAAGGATAAATTCAGCATGGTGGACGCACAATGCATCTACGAAACCAAGCTCGAAATAGATATCATATAGGATGAACCTTTCCTTTAAAGAACATAGTAGCAGATGAAAAATGCATGCAACTCTAAGTTCTTGAGAAGGATACATGGAACACAACAAGCACATTAAGCAACCAATCACAAATTTTAATGTAAAGATGGCATAAAGACATGATCATTAGGCTGAAATTAATCAAATAAAAAATCCCTTTTTACTCACCTGACTCTTTGTGTAAGGACCCTAACCTTCATTTAGGGTTTACCCTGTTTGTTTTGCTTAACCTTGATGCTTTGGTGCTTGCTAATCACCTTTAGTAGTGATTAGGGTTTGGTTATCCTTTGTTGAGAGTTGGAGTTGCTGCTTGCAAATAACCCAAGTCTAGGGTTTGTGGGCAAGTTTGCCACCTTTTGAGGTGTTTCTCTCTCTCTTTGCTTCCTATAGTGTATAGAGGGAGGCTTGGGCTCGTTGCTTGAGTTCTTTTGAGCTTGTTGGGCCTTGAGGTGCCTTGCCTTGGTTTGGTTGTGCCTTGTATCGGCCAAGAAGGAAGTGTGTCGCCCATGGGGTGTGTCGCCCATGGATGTGTGTCGCCCATGAGGAGTGTGTCGCCCTAGAGCCTTTGACCAAGCTTTAACCTCGTTTCTGTCACCACTAGTGGACACTTGGTGCTTGATGCTTGCATGTAGCAAAGACCTTGGACATGTGTTTAGGGCTTGCTAGAGTGGTGGATCATGCAGTAGGACAAGTGTCCCTAGGTAAGCGACACCTTGCTTAGTTCTACCTTGTTTTATCCTCCCTTTCCTTCTATATAGGCGAATCCTTTCCTTTGCTTAGAGTCCCTTTTGGTTCCTTTGTTCCTCCTCCACCTTGGTGTGCATGACACACCCATCTCCTTTGCAAGTGGTGGCCGATACTCCTTGGAAGATCAACTTGGTGGTTGATATCCTTGGAGTCTCCTTCTTCCTTGCTTGGTGGTTCTTGGAGCTAGGAGCTTGGAGCTTGCTTAAGGCACGTTACATAACTCCTAACCCTAACTACTTTACCTTCCCTTATGTTATTTTTGCTTAGAATCGGTTTTGCATGTTAGTAGTTTAGTATCTTGCTTAAGTATCCTTGTTGTTCGATCCCTTTATGATCTAGGGTTTCTTGTGAGCAATACTCCTTTCTCTCCTTGGTCTAGAGGAGTGAGTTTGAGCTTCTAGTAGCATGGGAAACACCCCTCTTTCTCTTAGATGATTGAGGTGAGCTTGTGTTCTATTTGCTTGAAGCAATACTCTCCTCTCACCATGGACTTGAAGGGTGAGCTTGGTGGTTGTTGTGGACCTTGTTTAGGGTTTGATCTTGTGTTGCCTAATGGGTGATAGGTGGTGTGCAAGACCCCTCCTTCTTAGTTGATTGAGGTGAGCCATATCCTTAACCCTCTAGGGTTTGGTTCCTTGTGACGATCTTGTGGGTTAACACCTTGGACGTTATGCTCTGTTGGTGACGGGCGATATCCCTGGTCCTTGTGATGGGCGTCACAATGTCACTTTGCCTTGTGACAGCCGATAGGCCCTGGCTTAGTTGGTTGCACGATAGGTCTCTTAGACGTTGCCCATGTGGAGTACCCTGCACACACACACACCTGACTTAGAGGTGGTTAGTGTCGTTATGTGGACGTTTTTAGTAGCCTATGATGGGCGGCACGTTGGTTGTGTGTCGGCTGATAGCCCTATCTTATGATGGGTGTTACCCGATGGGCAAGGAGCCTGACACCCCATCATATGTTGGTTCCTTGCTGCTGCACGCTTGGCTGCTGTCGCCTTGGATGATAACGCTGTGTCGACTGACACCTTAGTGCACGGCACCCAGACGCAACGTTGCTGGTTGTTGAGCGTCATGAGATAGACTTTAAACGAGGGCAGGTTGCCCGATACAACCTTTAGTGAGGGTTCTTGGTATCTCTAGTGAGGGTTCTACATATCCGGGGAAAACCGATATGTTATTATGTTCTTTTTTAACACGATGGTGACTCCTTGCTTGCTTAATGGCATTTATTATGATAACGTTTGTCCTCTTAACATAACATGGCTATATACATGAACTTGATCATCATGATTATCTGTATAATTCTAAGGAAAATAATGAGCATCTGGCGTAGATTGCTTAATGATGTACCCTATGCATATGATCATAAGTTAGTGCAGGATTAAGAAAGCATATCTAATCTTTGGTGTCACCTTACATTGATAGCATAGTCATTCTATGATTATTGTGCATTAACCATGCAGGTGAGGCATAGCCAAGAAAAAGGGCCATGAGGTATATGTACATGTGTAGTAGCTCTACTGTGACTGTTACTCTTGATGTTGAAATAATCTGTATGATGTACATGACTAATATATTGGGGATTGCTATCCCATGATGATGATGTAAGCCTTGAAGAGGCAGTGGCACTATATGATGAGGGATTGAGATCCCATGGTATGTAATGATCCTTGAGATGGATCTGAATGATTGGCAAGAGGCCAAGTGATAACATGTACTGCTAGATCCTTGTGGTGGATCATGATGATGTGATTACAATAAAAACATAACATTGAGTTTTATGTTGTTTATTTCCTGTTATAGTTTACATGTTATATAACTTTGTTGAATCTTGAAGTCCTTATAAAAGATACTAATTAATCACAGTGCAATATATCATGTAGTTGCCCTGGCCATAGATCCATCATTATCAGGAGCTGGTGATGGTGAAACGTGTTCTCCTGCGGGTTAACCCGGAGTGCATATTTTTGAATATGCGAGATTTCTCCTAGCCTAAAATGGTGAGGATTCGAGTGCAGCTACGGTTGTAGACTCGGGATATGAATAGAGCATGGTGAACATGCCCATGGCTCCGAATATGTGATATGAGGAGCATGAATGTGTTCATGGCTCAGAGCACAGTGAACAGGCCCGTGGCTCAGATACACTAGCACCGTGACCTGTACCGAGGCGGGCTAGAGGATTGGTAGCCTATGGAGCTGACCCTGTGGCTGAGGCCACTTAGGCATGAGACTACGGTCCTACTTGTGTTGTACTCGTGCACTGGCCACGAGGTGGGAGGTCGTGGAGTCCGGCTCTTCCATTGACCTTGTATGGCACCGGTTATGGGCTTCGCAGCCGAAGGTTGGATTTGACCGGTACGGTTCACTTCCTCGGGGCATAAAATACGTAATTCTGCCATATAGTATTTATTACTTAAGGCAAAACACGGAACATTGGTTGAGGCCTTGCTTGTGCAGTTACCTTTGTTATACTTACAGTTACTTATATGTTTCTCATGTTATGTGATGAGATCTTATAATCTTATGTTCCATAAAGAGATAGTTGATAATATGTCTTCCATACAGCCTGGTAAGCTTGATGGTATGAATAGCCTTGCGGTATAGACTGTTATTATTCTACGTTTTACTGTTTATCTTCTGATGTTGCTTCATCCTTCTGGTTTTATAGTTTTGGTGGGGAGTTATGTTTCTCGCTGGGACAATGTTTGATTGTCTCACCCCGCTGGGTTTTCAAGTGTACGAGCTAGACGTGGTGGTGGTCACGGAGTTGCGGCCGAGCAGCAAGATGAGCAGTAAAAGGCAAGAGATGGATATGCTGCTGTTTTGGACGTTTTGTAGTAGAGTCTTAGAGTCATCCATGTACTCTCAGGTCCTTGGAGGTGTTTTGACGTTGTTTCACGATGTATAGCTATTGATGTTTTATATATCCTATTGTTGGCTGGATGTGGGTCTTTATGTATGTATAAATAGGTGACGAACTCATGTGATGGTTATACAGTTGTTCCTCTAAGTTGTGGGCACATATCAGATCTTGTATATGTCTATATAACCTATTTCTTTGCAGGATGAGGACTCAAATGTAATAGTTTCTCAGTTTATTGGCTTCCCACAATCGGTTTTAATTAACCCGTGTTTTTGGTAATATGTGGTTATGGTGATTTCCATACGTTTTCGTGTAACACCTCACTGTCTGTGTGATAGTGGGATGTGTTGCCACAAGTTTTGGTATCAGAGCCCTAGGTTCGCTGAGTCTACATGGATTTAGGACTAGGTTGAGTCTGTTCTTGTGAGTTGTCCAGATTTTCTTATGATCATCTTCTGCCCTCAATGGAAGAAAAGTCAAGATGTCTGGGAACCATGAAGAACCTACTCCTGAGTTTAGCGATGCTCCATCAGTTGATGGAGCTGAGGGTCAGGCACATGAAGATCGGGTGCCTGAGGTCCCCCAACCTGGCCCAACCATTCCTGAACATCATGCCTATCAACAGCTTATGGGGCATATGATGGCTACGATGAATCTCATGGTTGAAAGATTGCCAGTGCCTCCGCCGAGAGCACAGGCTCCCCATGGTGAAACATCTGGTATTGGGAAGACCTTCGAGCGGCTTCGCCGAGTCAGAGCTTTGGATTATACTGGAATGGCTGATCTAGCGGATGTAGATCTGTGGCTGACAAGTTTTGAGAAGGCTTTCCAGATCCTCGACATCCCCGAAGCAGACAAAGTAAAGCACGTTGTCTACCTTCTGAAGGGTAGTGTTGGTCATTGGTGGACCATCGAGGAAGAGAAGCAGCCTGGTGAGGTGATCTGTTGGGAATTTTTTCGACATGAGTTCGTCAGCAGATACTTCCCGAAGACATATCTGGATGAGAAGATCAGTCAGTTTGAACGTTTGCGTCAAGGAACGATGAACATCACCGAGTATGAAGCCAAGTTCATGGACCTGCTGAGGTTTTGTCCTCATATGGCAGCGACAGATGAAGAGCGGATCAGACGCTTTGAGAAAGGTCTGAGTGCTGAGCTGACAACCCCTGCTTCTGCGTTGGAGAACAAAGAGCGGTTTGCTACATTTATGGAATATGTCTGGAGAATCGAACGGTCAGTAAGGGAGAAAAGAGAATCCATGTCTAAGAAGAGGCCTTCTCAGTTCCAGGGACAAAGGTTTGGTGGCTTCAAGAAGCCAAGGTTTTCAACACCTTTTGTGATGAGAGGTTCCAGTGCCCCGTCGCAGTGGTCTCCGAGTAAGGGAAGAGGTTATGTTTCTTCGACGTCTAAGGCACATAGTACAGCTTCAGTGGTAGTGATAGGGCCATCTAGGCCACGGTTTGAAGATAGGGCTTGCTATCTCTGTGGTCAGACCGGGCATCTCAAGTCACATTGCCCGAATAAAGATGTTGAAGTGACACAACAGTCGAAACAGAATCAACAAGGACCAGATAGATAGCAGCCCAGTAGTTGAAGAGGGCGAGGATGCGATCAAGTGTCTCAAGCTGGATCGTCTTCTCAAGAAGCAGAGGACGTGGACAGCAAGCAACGACTCGATTCTATGCTATGAGTCAGCCGGAGGTGATAGTCAACCCGCGAGTGGTGACAAGTCAGATGGAGTTATTTCATTCTGATATGTCTTCTTCTTGCTTTATATTTGTTTTGGTTTACCCGAGTGCTACACACTCTTTTATCGCCTATAGTATGCTTGAAAACTGTCGTTTACCTGTTAGTTATAAGAAGGATAGTTTGTTGTTAGAAACCCCTCTTGATGGTTCCTCATTGCTTTGAGAAGAGTGTGCCTCTTGTGTCTTATCTTTCTCGGGACACCGCATTCAAGTGGATCTTATACCACTTGATATGCATGGTTTTGATGTTATCCTTGGGATGGATACCTTTGAGAAGTATAAGGTGGTTTTGGACTGTGGTTCCAAACAGACTGTGTTTGATGATACTGGAAAGAAGTGGATTTTCCAAGGAGATAGGAAGATTCTCCCGACGTGTATGATATCAGCTATGGTGGCAGAGAAGTTGCTATGACAATAATGTGAGCCGTTCTTAGCTCACGTGGTAGATACCGTTGTGGCTACCAAGGCGAAAGGTCCTAGTTTCGAGGAGGTGTCAGTTGTCCGAGAGTTTTCCGAGGTGTTTCTGGATGAGTTTCCTGGTGTTCCTCCACCCCGAGAGATTGATTTTGAGATCAATCTGGTTCCAGGAACACAGCCAGTTGCACAAACACCATATAGGATGGCTCCAGTGGAGATGGCAGAACTTAAGAAGCAATTGCAAGAGTTGCTAGATAAAGGTTTCATCCGATCGAGTATGTTGCCTTGGGGTGCTCCAGTGTTGTTCATCAAGAAGAAGGATGGTTCGATGCAGTTGTGTATAGATTACCGGTAGTTGAACAAAGTCACAATCAAGAACAAGTACCCGTTACTGAGGATAGATGATCTGTTTGATCAATTTTGTGGTGCTACCGTGTTTTCGAAGATCGATCTACGGTTCGGATATCATCAGTTGAGGATTAAGGCAGATGACATACCAAAGTCAGCTTTTCAGACGAGGTATGGTCACTTTGAGTTCGTGGTTATGCCGTTTGGGCTAACCAATGCACCTGCTGCTTTCATGGACTTGATGAACAGAGTGTTCTGTATGTTCCTAGATCAGTTTTTTGTAGTCTTTATAGATGACATCTTGATCTATAGTCAGGACAGGCTAGAGCATGAGCAACATATTCGATTAGCGTTGACTCTTCTTCGACAACATCAGTTGTATGCCAAGTTCAGTAAGTGTGAGTTCTGGTTGGAAGAAGTGACTTTCTTGGGTCATGTGATATCTTTAGAAGGAGTCAAAGTAGATCCGAAGAAGGTGGAATCCGTTGCAAATTGGGAACGGCCGAAGACGCCGACAGAAGTTCGTAGTTTCCTGGGTTTAGCAGGATACTATCGGAGGTTTATCAAGGACTTCAGTACGATTGCGTTGCTGATGACGAAGTTGACTAGGAAGGATGTACATTTCGTTTGGGATGATCGATGTCAACAAGCTTTCCAGAGTCTGAAGGAGAAGCTGACCAGTGCTCCAGTGGTGATCCTGCCAGAGCCTGGGAAGGGCTATGTTCTTTTCTGTGATGCTTGCAAGAAAGGTTTAGGTTGTATGCTGATGCAGGAAGATCATGTGGTTTCTTTTGCTTCGCGACAACTTAAAAAACATGATAAGAACTATCCGACTCATGACTTGGAGTTGGCAGCAGTGGTTCATGCGTTAAAGATTTGGAGACACTATCTGTATGGGGAAGTGTGTCAGATCTTTATTGATCATAAGAATTTGAAGTACATCTTTTCACAGAATGAGTTGAACCTGCGACAATGTCGATGGATGGAGTTGATCAATGATTATGACTGCACTATCGAGTATCATCTTGGTAAGGCAAATGTGGTAGCTGATGCGCTTAGCAGAAAGTCTTCTTTTTCTTCCAAGAAGGCACAGTTAAGTTCCCTGGTATGCCATAGGTGGGATATGTTTGTCTCTTTGCGACAGATGAATGTACAGATGGAAGTTTCCTTGTTAGCTAGACTTTTAGCCCAGATGCAAGTCAAGCCTACACTGAGACAGCAGATCACAGATGCACAACAAACGGATGATGCAGTACAGTTGATCAGATCAGAGTTCGGCAGTGATAAGCGTGACGGGTTCCATGAGTCTGAGGATGGACTAGTTTGCTATCGTGACAGGATGGTGGTTCCAGATACTAATGATCTGAGGAAGTTAGTGCTCGAAGAAGCACACACGTCGATGTATGCTATGCATCCAGGTGTCACCAAGATGTATCATAGTCTGAAGGACTTGTATTGGTGGCCTGGCATGAAGAAAGATGTAGCTAAGTTCGTGGCTAGATGTGCAGTATGTCAATAAGTGAAGGTTGAGCATCAGAAGTCGGCAGGTACGTTGCAACCATTGTCGATACCGCAGTGGAAATGGGATCATATAACCATAGATTTTGTAGTTGGTCTACCCAGAACAACTAGGAATCATGATTCCATTTGGGTGATAGTGGACAGATTGACGAAGTCTTCCCATTTCCTACTAGTGAAGACAACATATACCGTAGAAAAGCTCACTCGAGTGTATGTGGATGAGATAGTACGGTTGCACGGTGTGCCAGTGACAATAGTTTCTGAAAGAGGTCCTCAGTTCACAAGTCATTTCTGGGAACAGTTGCATAAAGCATTGGGAACGCAGTTGAGGTTCAATACCGCCTTTCACCCGCAGACAGACGGACAGTCTGAGAGGACTATTCAGATTTTGGAGGATCTTCTCTGAGCTTGTGTTTTGGAATTCCTAGGCAGCTGGGATGTACATCTTAGTTTGATAGAGTTTGCCTACAACAACAGTTATCAGTGGAGTATTAGCATGGCTCCTTATGAGGCTTTGAATGGAAGGAAGTGCAGATCTCCTTTGTGTTGGTACGAGTCTGGGGAATATCAGCATTTAGGTCCTGAGTTAGTACAGCAGACAACGGAAAAGATCAAGGTGATACATCAATAGTTGAAAGTGGCACAGGATAGGCAGAAGTCTTACGCAGACAATCGCTGATGACCTTTGGAGTTCCAGGTAGGAGACAAAGTGCACCTTAAAGTCTCACCATGGAATGGTGTGCTAAGGTTTGGTCAGAAGGGTAAGTTAGAACCCAGGTATATGGGGCCTTACCCAGTTATAGCACGTGTTGGCAAAGTAGCTTACGAGTTAGAGTTGCCACTAGAATTACACATGTTACATCCAGTGTTCCATGTCAGTATGCTGAAGAAAAGACATCCAGATTCGGGAACAGTGATACAGCCAGTTGAGGTTGAGCTTGATAAAGATGTGACCTACGACGAAGGTCCTGTGGCAATGCTTGACATGAGGGTTAAGAAGCTAAAGAGGAAGGACCTGGTTCTTGTGAAGGTTCTTTGGCATCATCGTGGCATTGAGGAAGCCACGTGGGAGCTTGAGGAAGAGATGAGTAGGAAGTATCCCTCACTTTTCTCTTCGGATTTCGGGGACGAAATCCCTTGAAGGGGGTTAGCTTGTAAGAACCCTGACCTTCGTTTAGGGTTTACCCTGTTTGTTTTGCTTAACCTTGATGCTTTGGTGCTTGCTAATCACCTTTAGTGGTGATTAGGGTTTGGTTATGCTTTGTTGAGAGTTGGAGGTGCTGCTTGCAAATAACCCAAGTCTAGGGTTTGTGGGCAATTTTTCCACCTTGTGATGTGTTTCTCTCTCTCTTTGCTTCCTCTAGTGTAGAGAGGGAGGCTTGGGCTCGTTGCTTGAGTTCTTTTGAGCTTGTTGGGCCTTGAGGTGCCTTGCCTTGGTTTGGTTGAGCCTAATATCAGCCAAGAAGGAAATGTGTCACCCATGGGGTGTGTCTCCCATGGAGGTGTGTCGCCCATGGAAGTGTGTCGCCGATGGAGGTGTGTCGCCCATGAGGGGTGTGTCACCCTAGAACCTTTGACCAAGCTTTAACCTCGTTTGTGTCACCACTAGTGGACGCTTGGTGCTTGATTCTTGCATGTAGCAAAGACCTTGGACATGTGTGTAGGGCTTGCTAGAGTGGTGGATCGTGCACTAGGACAAGTGTCCCTAGGTAAGTGACACCTTGCTTGGTTCTACCTTCTTTTCTCCTCCCTTTCCTTCTATATAGGCGGGTCCTTTCCTTTGCTTAGAGTCCCTTTTGGTTCCTTTGTTCCTCCTCCACCTTGGTGTGCATGACACACCCATCTCCTTTGCAAGTGGTGGCCGATACTCCTTGGAAGATCAACTTGGTGGTTGATATCCTTGGAGTCTCCTTCTTCCTTGCTTGGTGGTTCTTGGAGCTAGGAGCTTGGAGCTTGCTTAAGGCACGTTACATAACTCCTAACCCTAACTACTTTACCTTCCCTTATGTTATTTTTGCTTAGAATCGGTTTTGCATGTTAGTAGTTTAGTATCTTGCTTAAGTATCCTTGTTGTTCGATCCCTTTATGATCTAGGGTTTCTTGTGAGCAATACTCCTTTCTCTCCTTGGTCTAGAGGAGTGAGTTTGAGCTTCTAGTAGCATGGGAAACACCCCTCTTTCTCTTAGATGATTGAGGTGAGCTTGTGTTCTAGTTGCTTGAAGCAATACTCTCCTCTCACCATGGACTTGAAGGGTGAGCTTGGTGGTTGTTGTGGACCTTGTTTAGGGTTTGTTCTTGTGTTGCCTGATGGGTGATAGTTGGTGAGCAAGACCCCTCCTTCTTAGTTGATTGAGGTGGGCCATCTCCTTAACCCTCTAGGTTTTGGTGCCTTGTGACGATCTTGTGGGTTAACACCTTGGATGTTATGCTCTGTTGGTGACGGGCGATATCCCTAGTCCTTGTGACGGGCGTCACAATGTCACTTTGCCTTGTGACGGCTGATAGGCCCTGGCATAGTTGGTTGCACGATAGGTCTCTTAGACGTTTCCCATGTGGAGTACCATGCACACACACACGCACCTGACTTAGAGGTGGTTAGTGTCGTTATGTGGATGTTGCTAGTAGCCTGTGACGGGCGTCACGTTGGTTGTGTGTCGGCTGATAGCCCTATCTTGTGATGGGTGTTTCCCGATGGGCTGGGTGCCCGACACCCCGTCACATGTTGGTTCCTTGCTGCTGCATGCTTGGTTGCTGTCGCCTTGGATGATAACGCTGTGTCGACCGACACCTTGGTGCATGGCACCCTGATGTAGCGTTGCTGGTTGCTGAGCATCATGAGATAGACTTTAAACGAGGGAAGGTTGCCCGATACAGCCTTTGGTGAGGGTTCTTGGTATCTCTAGTGAGGGTTCTACATATCAGGGGAAAACCGATATGTTATTATGTTCTTGTTTAACACGATGGTGACTCCTTGCTTGCTTAATGGCATTTATTATGATAATGTTTGTCTAATTAACATAACATGGCTATATACATGAACTTGATCATCATGATTATCTGTATAATTCTAAGGAGAATAATGAGCATCTGACGTAGATTGCTTAATGGTGTACCCTATGCATATGATCATAAGTTAGTGTAGGATTAAGAAAGCATATCTAATCTTTGGTGTCACCTTACATTGATAGCATAGTCATTCTATGATTATTGTGCATTAACCATGCAGGTGATGCATAGCCAAGAAAAAGGGCCATGAGGTATATGTACATGTGTAGTAGCTTTGCTGTGACTGTTACTCTTGATGTTGAAATAATCTGTATGATGTACATGACTAATATATTGGGGATTGCTATCCCATGATGATGATGTAATCCTTGAAGAGGCAGTGGCACTATATGATGAGGGATTGAGATCCCATGGTATGTAATGATCCTTGAGATGGATCTGGATGATTGGAAAGAGGCCAAGTGATAACATGTACTGCTGGATCCTTGTGGTGGATCAGGATGATGTGATTACAATAAAAACATAACATTGAGTTTTATGTTGTTTATTTCCTGTTACAGTTTACATGTTATATAACTTGGTTGAATCTTGCAATCCATATAAAAGATACTAATTAATCACAGTGGAATATATCATGTAGTTGCCCTGGCCATAGATCCATCATTGTCAGGAGCTGGTGTTGGTGAAACGGGTTCTCCTGCAGGTTAACCCGGAGCACATATTTTTGAATATGTGAGGTTTCTCCTAGCCTAAAGTAGTGAGGATTTGAGTGCAGCTACGGTTGCAGACTCGAGATATGAATAGAGCATGGTGAACAGGCCCATGGCTCCAGATATGTGATATGAGGAGCATGAATGCGTTCATGGCTCAGAGCACGGTGAATAGGCCCGTGGCTCAGATACACTAGCACCGTGACCTGTACCGAGGCGGGCTAGAGGATGGATAGCCTATGGAGCTGACCCTGTGGCCGAGGCCACTTAGGCATGAGACTACGGTCCTGCTTGTGTTGTACTCGTGCACTGGCCATGAGGTGGGAGGTCGTGGAGTCCGGCTCTTCCATTGACCTTGTATGGCATCGGTTATGGGCTTCGCAGCCGAAGGTTGGATTTGAACGATACGGTTCACTTCCTCAGGGCATAAAATACGTAATTCAGCTGTATAGTATTTATTCCTTAAGGCAAAACACGAAACATTGGTTGAGGCCTTGCTTGTGCAGTTACCTTTGTTATACTTACAGTTACTTATATGTTTCTCATGTTATGCGATGAGATCTTATAATATTATGTTCCATAAAGAGATAGTTGATAATATGTCTTCCATACAGCATGGTAAGCTTGATGGTACGAATAGCCTTGCGGTATAGACTGTTATTATTCTACGTTTTACTATTTATCTTCTGTTGTTGCTTCATCCTTCTGGTTTTATAGTTTTGGCGGGGAGTTATGTTTCTCGATGGGACACTGTTCGATTGTCTCACCCAGCAACGCTACGTCAGTTGATCAGATCAGAGTTCGGCAGTGATAAGCGTGATGGGTTCCATGAGTCTGAGGATGGACTAGTTTGCTATCGTGACAGGATGGTGGTTCCAGATACTAATGATCTGAGGAAGTTAGTGCTCGAGGAAGCACACACGTCGATGTATGCTATGCATCCAGGTGTCACCAAGATGTATCATAGTCTGAAGGACTTGTATTGGTGGCCTGGCATGAAGAAAGATGTAGCTGAGTTCATGTCTAGATGTGCGGTATGTCAACAAGTGAAGGCTGAGCATCAGAAGCCGGCAGGTACGTTGCAACCATTGTCGATACCGCAGTGGAAATGGGATCATATAACCATAGATTTTGTAGTTGGTCTACCCAGAACAACTAGGAATCATGATTCAATTTGTGTGATAGTGGATAGATTGATGAAGTCTGCCCATTTCCTACCAGTGAAGATAACGTATACCGCAGAAAAGCTCACTCGAGTGTATGTGGATGAGATAGTACGGTTGCACGGTGTGCCAGAGACAATAGTTTCTGACAGAGGTCCTCAGTTCACAAGTCATTTCTGGGAACAGTTGCATAAAGCGTTGGGAACGCAGTTGAGGTTCAGTACCGCCTTTCACCCGCAGACAGACGGACAGTGTGAGAGGACTATTCAGATTTTGGAGGATCTTCTCTGTGCTTGTGTTTTGGAATTCCTAGGCCACTGGGATGTATATCTTATTTTGATAGAGTTTGCCTACAACAACAGTTATCAGCAGAGCATTAACATGGCTCCTTATGAGGCTTTGTATGGAAGGAAGTGCAAATCTCCTTTGTGTTGGTACGAGTCTGGGGAATATCAACTTTTGGGTCCTGAGTTAGTACAGCAGACAACGGAAAAGATCAAGGTGATACATCAATAGTTGAAAGTGGCACAGGACAGGCAGAAGTCTTACACAGACAATCACCGACGACCTTTGGAGTTCCAGGTAGGAGACAAAGTGCACCTTAAAGTCTCACCATGGAAGGGTGTGCTAAGGTTTGGTCGGAAGGGTAAGTTAGCACCCAGGTATATGGGGCCTTACCCAGTTATAGCACGTGTTGGCAAAGTAGCTTATGAGTTAGAGTTGCCTCCATAATTGCACAGGTTACATCCAGTGTTCCATGTCAGTATGCTGAAGAAAAGTCATCCAGATTCGGGAACAGTGATACAGCCAGTTGAGGTTGAGCTTGATAAAGATGTGACCTATGAGGAAGGTCCTGTGGCAATCCTTGACAGGAGGGTTAAGAAGCTAAATAGGAAGGACCTGGTTCTTGTGAAGGTTCTTTGGCATCATCGTGGCGTTGAGGAATCCACGTGGGAGCATGAGGAAGAGATGAGGAGGAAGTATCCCTCGCTTTTCTCTTCGGATTTTGGGGACGAAATCCCTTGAAGGGGGTTATCTTGTAAGGACCCTGACCTTCGTTTAGGGTTTACCCTGTTTGTTTTGCTTAACCTTGATGCTTTGGTGCTTGCTAATCACCTTTAGTGGTGATTAGGGTTTGGTTATGCTTTGTTGAGAGTTGGAGGTGTTGCTTGCAAATAACCCAAGTCTAGGGTTTGTGGGCAAGTTGGCCACCTTGTGAGGTGTTTCTCTCTCTCTTTGCTTCCTCTATTGTAGAGAGGGAGGCTTGGGCTCGTTGCTTGAGTTCTTTTGAGCTTGTTGGGCCTTGAGGTGCCTTGCCTTGGTTTGGTTGTGCCTTGTATCGACCAAAAGGAAGTGTGTCGCTCATGGGGTGTGTCTCCCATGGATGTGTGTCGCCCATGGGGTGTGTCGTGCATGGAAGTGTGTCGCCCATGGGGTGTGTCACCCATGGAGGTGTGTCGCCCATGAGGAGTATGTCACCCTAGAGCCTTTGACCAAGCTTTAACCTCATTTGTGTCACCACTAGTGGACACTTGGTGCTTGATGCTTGCATGTAGCAAAGACCTTGGACATGTGTTTAGGGCTTGCTAGAGTGGTGGATCGTGCATTAGGACAAGTGTCCCTAGGTAAGCGACACCTTGCTTGGTTCTACCTTGTTTTCTCCTCCCTTTCCTTCTATATAGGTGGATCCTTTCCTTTGCTTAGATTCCCTTTTGGTTCCTTTGTTCATCCTCCACCTTGGTGTGTACGACACACCCTTCTCCTTTGCAAGTGGTGGCCGATACTCCTTGGAAGATCAGCTTGGTGGTCGATATCCTTGGAGTCTCCTTCTTCCTTGCTTGGTGGTGCTTGGAGCTAGGAGCTTAGAGCTTGCTTAAGGCGGGTTATATAACTCCTAACCCTAACTACTTTACCTTCCCTTATGTTCTTGTTGCTTAGAATCGATTATGCATGTTAGTAGTTTAGTATCTTGCTTAAGTATCCTTGTTGGCCGATCCCTTTATGATCTAGGGTTTCTTATGAGCAATACTCCTTTCTCTCCTTGGTCTAGAGGAGTGAGTTTGAGCTTATAGTAGCATGGGCAACACCCCTCTTTCTCTTAGCCGATTGAGGTGAGCTTGTGTTCTAGTTGCTTGAAGCAATACTATCCTCTCACCATGGACTTGAAGGGTGAGCTTGGTGGTTGTTGTGGACCTTGTTTAGGGTTTGTTCTTGTGTTGCCCGATGGGTGATAGGTGGTGTGCAAGACCCCTCCTTCTTAGTTGATTGAGGTGAGCCATCTGCTTAACCCTATAGGGTTTGGTGCCTTGTGACGATCTTGTGGGTTAACACCTTGGACGTTATGCTCTGTAGGTGATGGGCGATATCCCTGGTCCTTGTGATGGGCGTCACAATGTCACTTTGCCTTGTGAAGGCCGATAGGCCCTGGCTTAGTTGGTTGCATGATAGGTCTCTTAGACGTTACCCATGTGGAGTACCCTGCACACACACACGCACCTGACTTAGAGGTGGTTAGTGTCGTTATGTGGACGTTGCTAGTAGCCTGTGACGGGCGTCACGTTGGTTGTGTGTCGGCCGATAGCCCTATCTTGTGATGGGCGTTGCCCGATGGACTGGGTGCCCGACACCCCGTCACATGTTGGTTCCTTGCTGCTGCACGCTTGGTTTGTTGTCGCCTTGGATGATAACGCTGTGTCGACCGACACCTTGGTGCATGGCACCCTGACGTAGTGTTGTTGGTTGCTGAGCGTCATGAGATAGACTTTAGACGAGGGAAGGTTGCCCGATACAGCCTTTAGTGAGGGTTCTTGGTATCTCTAATGAGGGTTCTACATATCATGGGAAAACCGATATGTTATTATGTTCTTGTTTAACACGATGGTGACTCCTTGCTTGCTTAATGGCATTTATTATGATAACATTTGTCCTCTTAACATAACATGGCTATATACATGAACTTGATCATCATGATTATCTGTATAATTCTAAGGAGAATAATGAGCATGTGACGTAGATTGCTTAATGATGTACCCTATGCATATCATCATAAGTTGGTGCAGGATTAAGAAAGCATATCTAATCTTTGGTGTCACTTTACATTGATAGCATAGTCATTCTATGATTATTGTGCATTAACCATGCAGGTGAGGCATAGCCAAGAAAAAGGGCCATGAGGTATATGTACATGTGTAGTAGCTCTGCTGTGACTATTACTCTTGATGTTGAAATAATCTGTATGATGTACATGACTAATATATTGGGGATTTCTATCCCATGATGATGATGTAAGCCTTGAAGAGGCAGTGGCACTATATGATGAGGGATTGAGCTCCCATGGTATGTAATGATCCTTGATATGGATCTGGATGATTGGCTAGAGGCCAAGTGATAACATGTACTGCTGGATCCTTGTGGTGGATCAGGATGATGTGATTACAATAAAAACATAACATTGAGTTTTATGTTGTTTATTACCTGTTATAGTTTACATGTTATATAACTTGGTTGAATCTTGCAATCCATATAAAAGATACTAATTAATCATAGTGGAATATATCATGTAGTTGCCCTGGCCATGGATCCATCGTCGTCATGAGGTGGTGATGGTGAAACGGGTTCTCCTGCGGGTTAACCCAGAGCACATATTTTTTAATATGCGAGGTTTCTCCTAGCCTAAAATAGTGAGGATTCGAGTGCAGCTACAGTTGTAGACTCGGGATATGAATAGAGCATGGTGAACAAGCCCATGGCTCCGAATATGTGATATGAGGAGCATGAATGTGTTCATGGCTCAGAGCATAGTGAACAGGCCCGTAGCTCAGATACACTAGCGTCGTGACTTGTACCGAGGCGGGCTAGAGGATGGGTAGCCTATGGAGCTGATCCTGTGGCCGAGGCCACTTAGGCATGAGACTACGGTCCTACTTGTGTTGTACTCGTGCACTGGCCACGAGGTGGGAGGTCGTGGAGTTCAGCTCTTCCATTGACCTTGTATGGCACCGGTTATGGGTTTTGCATCCGAAGGTTGGATTTGAATGGTATGGCTCACTTCCTCAGGGCATAAAATATGTAATTCAGCCGTATAGTATTTATTGCTTAAGGCAAAACACGGAACATTGGTTGAGGCCTTGCTTGTGTAGTTACCTTTGTTATACTTATAGTTACTTATATGTTTCTCATGTTATGCGATGAGATCTTATAATCTTATGTTCCATAAAGAGATAGTTGATAATATGTCTTCCATACAACATGGTAAGCTTGATGGTACGAATAGCCTTACGGTATAGACTGTTATTATTCTACGTTTTACTATTTATCTTCTGTTGTTGCTTCATCCTTTTGGTTTTATAGTTTCGGCGGGGAGTTATGTTTCTCGCTGGGACAATGTTCGATTGTCTCACTCCGCTGGGTTTTCAGGTGTACGAGCTAGACGTGGTGGTGGTCACAGAGTTGCGGCCGAGTAGCAAGACGAGCAGTAAAAGGCAAGCGATGGATATGCAGTTGTTTTGGACGTTTTGTAGTAGAGTCTTAGAGCCATCCCTGTACTCTCAGGTCCTTGGAGGTGTTTTGACGTTGTTTCACGATGTATAGCTGTTGATGTTTTGTATATCCTGCTGTTGGCCGGATGTGGGCCTTTATGTATATATAAATAGGTGACGAACTCATGTGATAGTTAGATAGCTGTTCCTCTAAGCTTTGGACACGTATCAGATCTTGTATATGTCTATATAACCTATTTCTTTGCAGGATGAGGACTCAAATGTAATAGTTTCTCAGTTTATCGGCTTCCCGCAATCGGTTTTAATTAACCCGTGTTTTTGGTAATCTGTGGTTATGGTAATTTCCGCACGTTTTTGCGTAACACCTCACTGTCTGTGTGATAGTGGGATGTGTTGCCACACTTTGATTCTATTTTTTAGATTTAGGAAGAGCTAGACTATAAGTTTGGGAAGTTTTCTAACATTCAATTCTATGGAGTTAAATTCCTATTTTTATCTTTCATATCCCTCATTATCATAGGTTTAAGTGAATATCTACATTTACTTCCATATTTTTCTTCATTGCCTTAAATATATAATAACTTCTCATTTTCTTATAGATAAACCATTAAAACCAATTAAGAATCCAAAACATCAGTTCCTACCTGTCACAACCCAATAGTCGATGGAATCTACCTAGAACAGGAACTCCATCAGAAGCCATCTACCGATGGCCCCTCAAACCCACAACTAATAGTTCCATAGGAAATCACTTTTTGATGGTACCATTGTGCTCCATCAATTGAAGGATGAGATGATTTCATCAACAAATAGTCTTGTTGATTGTTGCCTGCTAAAGATTGTAGTGTCTAAGTTAATCATAGCTATGTCATGCACATCAATTGATGGCCCTACTGGCGCCATGAATCACCAAGCCAACATACCTTCATCTTCCAAATACCCTCCATACAACCTTGACTACTGATGGATTCACAAGGCTTTATGTACCGCAGGCTTTCATTTAACCTTGCCTACGAATAGCTCACCATGGTTTTTAGTACCAAAGATTTTCCTGCCAACCATAGCTACCAGTGGTTTGAAAGGAATTCCTCTACCAATAATTTCCTTATGAGCTATCGCCACCATAAACCGTTAAGCGCGTGCCCTGAGGCACATGTCAGGTGATCTTGGGGGTGCAAGTATAGTCTCATTAGAGCTATCTAAAGTGCCACACTAGTTCCTATAAATAGGGACCCCATACTATGAAGAAGTTTACATTCACCTTTGATGACAAAGTACTGCCAAAATCTCCAGTCACTATCGACCTTCATAAGATCAAGGACGAGACTCCAAGCTTTTCCTTTGACCCTCTACACCTTCCAAGGATTCTACCACCTCTCTTTGAGATAAGATGGACACCCAGAGCTAGAGTTTCATAACTTTCACCACCATATAATAGAATGAGGTCTACATAGACTATCAATACTCCCCTACGAATAATGTTTTTGTGTATCTTCTTCCTTCTTATGTCCAGTCCACTTCACTCCATTCCCATCTTGCTCATCTTACTTTATCCATCCATCTTACTATGTATTTTTTCATGTGTAAATGTGTATTGTATCTTACCATGAGTGGATAGACCTTTTTATTGGGTCGGCAGTAGCCTTTAACTCTCTCCTAACATGTAAATCCTTATATCAATTGATAATATATACTCTTAGCAATGTTTATCTCCATACACTTTCTCTTCAATGATTCACTTACTTGATTAGCTACCATCTTATGTTGTTTGATATCAAATACCAAAAAAGAGTAGCATTAGTCTTGATCTAGAGTTATGAAGTAGTATGGATGCATGTTGTTTTGGTACTAAATCTAACGATCATATGGTTGCATTTTTTATTGTATGTTTTCCATATCAAGATAGACATGCATATGATCTAGATCTTACCTGATCTTGGGAGAGGAGGGAATAGATGCTAATTAATAATGCTTGTAAACTATGCTTAGGGTATATTATGGTTTTAAGTATTGCATTTTGGTGAGAGACTTTAAATGGTGAAACCCAATCTAGGTTTTTTATCCATATATTTAAAACACACCTAAAGATCCAAGTCCTATCTTGCCTTGTTTATACATATTTTCTTTTACATATGTTGTTTTTCTCTTTATTTGGTTAAAATCTTTCCATGAGGAACACTTATATCTCCATTTTTGGATGTAACTAAGACAAGGAAACAAACCCTACACACTTGTCACCCCTTGTCCCTATGTTCAGCCCCATTTATGACAAAACACCTCCTATTATCATGTAGGGCGTCTAAGTATCAGATTATAAATATACAATCTGATTACTCTAGATCAAATTCCATTTTGGATGTGAGATCTTAGGCAATCTAAAAGTAATCAATAAAAAAACCATTGGGAGAATCGATTGGTGTTGGAAACCAAATATCAAAATGCACAAGATCAAATGTAGAAGATGATTAAATTATTTTGAAAAAGGTAGTTGCAGTTGTTTTGCTAGTTTGAACTAATACAAGGACTTAATTAAAAATTTGAAAACTAATTTAAGACTCATGACTCAAGAAGAATTATAAGATCTAACACTGACATGTAGCCCAGACATCGATGACAAATGGAAACTAGAGATAAAGTGTAAGCAGTGCATGCAGTAGTTGAAGAAGATATTGGAATGAACGGTTGATGAACTTGATATAAATATCCCCTCCAATGTACTCCAGTAATGACCTCCTTAGCATCTTTGTTCCTACACAATACATAAAGAGAAATGAAAGTCCATCTTCTAACCCGGATAACATATTGATGCTATAGAAAATAACTTCATCATGAGATCTGGTATGTGTAGAACAAAAGGGACAATGAATTTTTTGTTTTACTATAAAGTGCCCAATCTTCTTAATGAGCCAAGATGTTTCATTACAAGTATGACAAGGGGCCATAGGAGCAGTAGGAGAGCATGATGTAAGGGATGTATCATCTTGAGTCATATGTTTAGATGCCATAGAGTGCATATCATGGATATTAGAGTCTTTACCATTTTTGTTTCAGATGCATACAATTGTTGAGAATATGTACCATTTTCAATTAGATTTCTTCACTTTATGTGTAGTCGTCACATCTTTTCCTACTTCATGAAGAATAGTTGGAGAAATTTCCAAAATTATGGAATTGCTAGGTTTTGTATGCCCAAAAAGATGGTCCTCTAAGTTGAGGCCAAAAAGAGTGGTCTCAGTTGTTCAAAACTACATAGTCCATTGAGAATAATCTTCATGTAATATGTTGAATGGAGGGATTATATCCCTCTCCCATTCCATCTTAGTTTCCATAAGACTAAGTTTTGAAAACGAGAAGAATAAAAGAAGGAAGGAAAAATTATTAATGGGTGTGTGAAAAAAAAGAATAGTTGTCCTTATTTTTTAGGTTTCAATACCATGAAACTTAAAAGACAAATCAATTTTATTTTATATGTGTTCCAAGGAGTATGCCCCTATATATGGTAAGGAGACCCTTTTTACATAAGATATGAGAGGGGATGAACATATCAAAAAGACATGAGAGAAATAACAAATACAATGAACGGATGATATTATCAATATAGATACAATCAATGTTAACATTAGTTGATAAACAATCAATAGATTAATTGATAATTAATCGATATAGACATTCCAAAAAATGGAAACTAACAAAAAGAGAGACTTAATATGGCATTCACACTTATTTTTGTAATGTTTTTATTAAAATAAAATACAAGACTAATGCATCTGGAGCTTTTGACCGCATGGTGTATAAACGCCATTTGGAATGGTAATCCTAAGTGTGCTATTCTAGGATATATATTCCAAATAATGTTGTGATGGTAATTGCTTTTGTTTATCTCCTCTCAATTAACTCAAAAAATTAAAAAGTTACATGGTAAGGGACAATTACATGCACTATATCCACAATACACTAGTCAAGTGATGATATCTTTTAATAACTCAATTTTCATTCTTTCATAATTAAAAGGACTTGAAAATGCACACACATAATTAATGTATAGTCAAATAATATGTGTTTTATGTTTTCTTCTTGATTGTAGTAGAAATGGCAAATGAAAGGTCTATTAAGGACTCTTGAAATTGCATATAGGTCCTAAGAATAATTTTTTGTTTCCAATTTCCCTCAAGACAACAAGGACTTTGGGACATACATTTTTATCTTCCAAAATACTTTTTCTCATAATAAAAGATGTTTTCTAAGGATATGAATAACTTGTATTTATCAACTTCATATTTTTCTGTCGAAGGGTAATGGAAAAGTGGATTAACAAATGGTACACCAAGTCTATTGATGAAATTTGCAATATGGTTACTTAACCTAAACTATACATGGTACTATTAAACAATTTATCCCATGATGACACATATATTGTATTTGGTTTATTAAGAGATAAAAATTTATTAGTTTAGGTATATCATTTATGGTTCAACCCTAAATTTGAAATAAGAGAATCGGTCAATTGGTATGCTTTATTCATGGATAATTTCTATTAACTTAGTTATATTATATTTAGTTTACAGAGGATGATGTTCCCCATAGGTGACTAGGGGTCATACCAAAAAAGCATTATATTCATGTGGCAAGTACATTTTAGATTTTATTTTCAAAAGGGGAGAGGAGATTTTTTGAATATTTATTTTAGTGTCATGGAGGATGTTTCAAATAGTATTTAGTTTTGACATATTCAATCCACATAATTTGTCTTTATTTTTTATAAGATTGACAATGTTCTTACTAAAAATGCACTTTGCATGTACATTGAGGTCAAGAACCCCCATCCACGTTGTGCTTTTACCTTGCATTCAATAACTTTGTTAACAAGGTGAGACTTTTTCCAGTCAACTGATTATAGTATAGAGATTGTGGAGTCTAGATTCTTATGGTCATAGACACCATATACTAACCACATGATCTTAGAAATATATAGACTGTCTGATAAATATATATTAATAAAAAATCTAACAATCAAATAATTGAGTTCATGTGAAAAAATATGTAAACATATGACGAATGTGTAGCACTTACACATTAACTAGTAGCCAATATGAAGATTGGACTTTAATTATGATAACATGGTTTCCCTTCACAAAACATAAACCTTTTTTATAATTAGTGGTTCATTGGTAACTATATAATATGTAAAGCATGCTACATCATATATGGGATTAAGAGAGAAAGATTTCCCCCCCTCTCCCACGCCCATGGCAGAGGCCGAATGCCCGGGAGGGTGGTAAATCAAGGTGGCAACTGGGATTCGAACCCGGGTCCCTTTGTTAGGGGACATCGTGCTTGACCACTTAAACCACTCCTTGTTGGCATGCTACAACATATATGATTTCACATATGAAGATCAGTGAAAAGAAACAATTATCAATGGTGATTGATACATATTTTATTGAAAGTTGGGACAAGAAATAAATGTGAGTACAAGTGTGGGATACTGAATAAGGATCAATATGTACCAACACATGAGAGTGAAATATGTGAGTTGTGTATACTCAAAGTTGTAGATCACAAAGTCAAAGGTTGACAGAGAAATCTAATGTACGTACAACAAAAAAGCATGAACATGAAGGATATACATACAATTTGAGCACCGCGCAACTATGCCAAAGTGATACAAGCAGAAATGATACTGAGAAAGATACACTAGTATAAAATAAAAAAAATGCCTCATCATCTTAGAGACAGTCTCATCATTGAAGAGATACCTTGGTGAAAAATCAATATGTAGATTCCTAACGCAAATTGTACATGATGATCTTATGCACATGAAACCATAAATAATTTTTCTATTAAAATTGTGTTGACCAATCTTCTTCAATCCTTTGCAATCTAGGTTGACCAAAGTGGTTCCCTTCTTGCCATAAATATTCACCAAGATCACCTGGCTCCTCTCCTAAAGCCTTAGAAACATGTGGTCATCATGAAAAAAGGTGGGCACATCGGTCAACACACTCATTAATCATCTATAGATCTAACCAAAACCAACTGAGAAATTGAGGTTGTTTGATCTAAAGATGCAATACTACATAGTCTGGTTTGGAACTTCGAACAACTTTTCAAGGCCATGACAGGAGACCCTTGGATGATTTTTGGAAGATGCATCTATGTCCAATCCTGGACCCTATCATTTAGGATATCAGATCTGATCTCGTGATGGCTGATCATGTAGGTCAGGATCTAAGATCTCCCAGTCTATCCATATAAAAATGAACTCCCCACTAGTATCACTGACATGATAGATCAAAATAGATTTGATGACCACCTTAGGTCATCAAGGACAATTTGTTAGAATAGCAATTAAAGTGAAGATGTTAAAGCCTCTTATTTTGAAGGTCTGCTTCAAGGCAAGCTATTTGACATCGAGTATGAGAGCATACTACTCATCTGAACGATATTTGGTAGAGTGGGAGATGATGAGAAGGACTATAAGAACTCTCCTCCTATAAGTGTAACAAAATGTGAAGCATGAATCTAGAACACATTGATGTCCAAGAAATAAAAAGAAAGGGAAACATACTCAACAGAGTAGATTACACCCCCTGATGAAAACCCTAACAATGTGGTCTTCAATCTTGATGAAGATGAATTTGTGGAAGGATATGCTCACTATAAAGAGACTATAATACAAATTTTCATCGGATGTGGAGGGTCCAATTTGGGAATGTCATCAATAAGGCAAGTCATTATCAAAAGTTACAAAGTTGTTTACCAACCAACAATGGTTGTACAAAACCCCAACATGGTGAGGAATAAGGGGATACTAAAAGCCTCACCCACATACCATGGTGGGGGAGATCCTAAGAAGAAAAATGACTTTTACAGGTATGATACTACTAAAGAAGACGAATTGGTCATTGACAATGTTCGCTCCTAGTGAGACCATGTTTGTCACCCATCATCATATTAATCCCATCCAACCAATTATTGTTAATGAATATTTTGATGCCCCGACATGCCACCAAGAGAGATTACTCAAAACAAAGCACATAATTATCACAAAAAAACCAGATTACCATAAGATAAGGTAAATTAAAATCGATATCACATATCCACCTCAAGTGGAAACATATGCATCTGAGTCCACAAAGGTCACCTATATTACATATCTCATGCCAAAAGATTATTACATCACATTGTTCACTAGCTCACTGGTCACAACATGTTACATATGATAACATGTTCATATACATACTGCCATATATGTACAACAAAACCATTTAGCCAAAAACCTTGTATCGATGTGCAAACCACAAAAACCTCCCAAAGGACATGAGAGTACAAGGATGACACATAGGACTCTACTACAGACACTAGCAACATGTACAACCTTTCAACAACTACTGCCCCTCTTGTTGCTTAGCCTCAACCGCACGATCTCTACCTCATCGTGCACAACCACCTAAAAGATGTGGAAACCCATGGGGTGAGACCAAGCATCCCAGTGAGAGATATAACTCTATGCCAACTTCTATTATAAGCATAAGTAAACTAAAGTAGATAAAGACCATTATTACCATGTTGAGAAAATTCAGCTAAATGATATGTATTAAACTGGTTATACAGATTAAACAATTTAGGCTGTTACCATTGCACAGTAGAATTTAATCTTTTAGAAGCAATATGAAGAACATGTATACCAATTTATTTCTGTTACCACATTATAATTCAAGAAATTAGAACAAAGATAAGGCAAGGGGTCATCCAATGTGAAGTGTATTTGACCCTAAGCAAAATATACTACACGACTGTATTACGTCTTTTATTATGCCCTGAGGATTTGAGTTGTACCACCCAAATCCAACCGACCACTATGAAGTCAAAATCGGTGTCATACAAGATCAATGGAAGAGACAAAATCCATGATCTTCTCATGTACTACTCAGTCAGTTTGAGTCTGCACTGCAGTGACGTATAGTCAAACTACAAAGACATCAACTTATAGTAAAAGCTATAGTCCTATAAAGACAACAAGTCATATTGAAAAGGGTCCTATAAAACACCTATCCTGCCTTGGTATAGGAACAATACTAGAAACCTGGTTATATAACCCAAACACTGAGGTACAACTACAGTTGTCCCCACATCATATCACATGCTCATCATCAAGACCTGATTGTAGTCATTCTCAAACACTTGGGATCAAGATGTCAAGGACACGTAGTCACTTGCACCTCACATACTCAATAGTATGCACTCTAAGTTTCCCTTAGGAATACTCATTTCACCATCCAACAAAATACTAACACTGAAGATGGATCTATGGCACATGGAAGCTACATGATCATGGTTTACCTTGATTAGTTAAGACAATTGGGTATCTTTTAGCATCAAACAAGTTACAATGTATAAACCCTAAACAAACTCTACAAACATAAGTGCATGATACAATTCCGGTAAATATAAAACGTATAAGATACAAATTTGTCTCACGTCACTTCTTTATGCATGTGGATGTCACCTTCTTTGAAAACACATCCTTCATTGATGATAGTGCTTCAATGACACCATTCATTGTAGAGAAGCTCATCTCTTCCTATTTTTGTTGAGTCTATTATTCCGTTATCTCATGGTAATGATTGTTCCTCATGATGTTGTTCCGCCTAGTTCCACTAGGCCATCGATCACTCGGGTATATATTCATTATACACATGTAGGTGGATGATACAATATGTACGGTTGACGTACCAATGTAGGTGGATAGAGGCTCCTAATAGTTCATCTCCTTATCCAGATGATTCCTTATAGAAGGACATGTAGAGATAGTTTCTTCTCCACTTTACAACATAGTCTTCCTATTGCCTTAAGGAAAGGTGTTAGATCTTACACTTTTAAAAAGATAAAGTATCCCATTTCTAACTTTGTTTCATATAGCCATCTTTCACCTTCATATTATGCCTTTATTTATTCTATATCCTCCATATTTATACCTATATTTGTTTCAGTTGCACTTGATCACCTAGTTTGGAATCATGCTATGGATGAGGAGATGTCATCACTTCACCTTAATAAGACATGATATCTTGTTTCATATATGCATGGCAAGTATGTTGTTGTATGTCGTTGCACTTACACCGTCAATGTGGGTGCAAATGGTTGTGTTGATCGACTTAAGGCATTTTTGGTTGCCAAAGGAGACACTCAGGTTTATGGTGAGGATTACTCAACGACCTCTGTTGTGGCAAAGATGGCATTTTTTCACATTTTCTTGTCTCTAGTTGCTATTCACTCTTGGCCTCTACACCATCTTGATATTAAAAATGCATATGCATGGTGATTTAATGGGGACATATACATGGAGCAACCACCTAGGTTTGTTGCTCAGGGGGAGTCAGATCTAGTATGTCATCTTCACAAGTCCCTCTATGGCCTGAAATAGTCACCTTGTACCTAGTTTGGTATATTCAGTAGTGCTCTTTCTAAGTTTGGACTCCATAGATGTACAATGGATTATTCAACATTCTAAAGAAGATAGAGTTTGGAAGCATTTTCTTGTTGTTATATGTTGATGATATTGTGAAAATTGGGGATGACAAGCATGGCAATGCACAATTAAAGATCTTTCTATAGGGCCACTTTAAAAAAAGGTGTTGAGTAATCTTAAATATTTTATGGGGATTGAAGTTGCCAAGTCTATGTGTGGCAACACATCCCACTATCACACAGACAGCGAGGTGTTACGCAAAAATGTGCGGATATCACCATAACCACAGATTACCAAAAATATGTGTTAATTAAAACTGATTGCGGAAAACTGATAAACTGAGAAACTATTACATCTGAGTCCTCATCCTACAAAGAAACATGTTATCTAAACATATACAAGATTTGGTACGTGTCCACATCTTAGGGGAATAACTAGATGGTTAGACAAGTGTTTATCCATCACATGAGTTCATCACTTGTTTATACATACATAAAGGCCTATATCTGGACAACAACAGGAGATACAAAACATCAACGATTACACGTTCGTGAAACAACGTCAAAACACCTCCAAGGACCTGAGAGTACAGGGATGACTCTAAGACTCTACTACAAAACATCCAAAACAGCAACATATCCATCTCTTGCCTTCTATTGCTCGTCTAGCTGCTCAGCCACAACTCCGCGACCACCACCATGCCTAGCTCGACCACCTAAAAAGGTTGTAAACCAGTGGGGTGAGACACACAGTCCCAGCGAGAAACATAACTCCCCGCTGAAAATACAGAACCTCAGAAAGATAAAGCTATAACAGCAGATAATTGATAAGAGGTATGTAAAGTAAAGCTATTCTTACCGACAAGCTTACCATATATACGGGAAGCATATCACCAATTCTTTTATGGGACATGATTAATAAGATAAGATGTATTTCCACATAACATGAGGAACATAGAAGTAACTGCAAGATATAACATATTAACTACACAAGCAAGGCCTCAACCAATATTCCGTGTTTTGCCTTAAGCAGTAAATACTATACGGCTGGATTACATATTATTATGCCCTGAGGAAGTGAACCGTATCGTTCAAATCCAACCTTCGGCTGCGAAGCCCATAGCCGGTGCCATACAAGGTCAATGAAGAGCCGGACTCCACAACCTCTCCCCTCATGGTCAGTGCACAAGAAACAAAGTAGGACTGCAGTCTCATGCTCAAGTGGCCTCAGCCACAGGGTCAGCTCCACAGGCTACCCTTCCTCTAGCCCGCCTCGGTACAGGTCACGACGCTAGTACATCTGAGCCACGAGCCTGATCACTGTGCTTTGAGCCATGAACACATTCATGCTATTTGTATCACATATCCAGAGCCATGGGCCTATTCACCATGCTCATCACATATCCCGAGTCTACAACCGTAGCTGCACTCGTTTTCCTCTCTATTTGAGGCTAGGAGAAACCTCGCATATTCAAAAATATGTGCTTTGGGTTATCCCGCAGGAGAACCCATTTCACCATCACCAGCTCCTGACGATGATGGATCTATGGCCAGGGCAAACTACATGATATATTCCACTATGATTAATTAGTGTCTTTTATATGGATTGCAAGATTCAACCAAGTTGTATAACATGCACACTATAACAGGAAATAAACAACATATACCCAACATTATGCTTTTATTGAAGTCACATCAACATGATCAATCTCAAGGACCCAACATCACATGTTATCACTTGGCCTCTTGCCAATCTTCCAGATCCATCTCTAGGATCACCACATGCCATGGGATCTCAATCCCTCATCATATATTGCCATTGCCTCTCAAGGCTTACCCCATCATCATGGGACATACACATTACTCATCATATATGCCTCATAGCCTTTCACTTGGCTATGCATCACCTGCATGGTTAGTATACTCAATACTCATAGTTTTAACAGAAGGACCATGCTATCAACATAGAGTGACATTTAAGATTCTATACTTATCAATCATACAACAACTGATAATCATGTGCATAAGACACATCATTAGGCAAACCACTTTACATACTTATCATTTTCTTTAGCATCATATCGATAATCATGATGATCAAGTTCTTGCATATAGTCATGTTAGATATAAAGGACAAGCATTACCATTACCATTAAGTAAGCAAGGAGTCACCATCGTGTTAAGCAAGGACATATACAACTAGTCTGTTTTTCATGGTACATAAAACCCTCACTACAAGTGCCGGGAAACCTCACTAAAAAGCTGTATCGGGCAACCTGCCCTCACCTAAAGCTCATCACACAACGGCCAGCAATGCTGCGTTGCCACTAAGGCAACCAAGCATGCAGTAGAGCAACGCACGTCAGGAGGTATCGCGCAAAGAGGGGGGTGTCGGGCACCCATCCCTATCAGGCAACGCCCGTCACAACAGGCCCATCGCCCAACACTGACTTGTGTTGTGCAAGGTTAGGTCAAGAGGGTTGCCGGGCAGCACCTCTCCACCCTCACATCATCCAAGGTACATCTCACAAGGTCATCGTCTTCCTCAAGCACAAAGGTACCCAAAACCCTAGAGGGTCAAGAACATAAGCTCACCAAGAAACCCTAAACCACAAAGAGGATCGGGCAACATGGATACTTAAGCAAGATATAAAACTAACAACATATGAACGGGATCCTAGAAAAAGAGATAGTGTATACAGGGTTAGAAGTTATGCAACCCGCCTTAAGAAGATCCAAGCTCCTATCTCCAAGCACCACCAAGCAAGGCCCCCAAGGCCCAACAAGCTCAACCAAGCCCAAAAGAACTCAAGCAACGAGCCCAAGCCTTCCTTTCTACACTAGAGGAAGCAGAAAGAGAGAGGAACACCTCTCAAGGTGGCAAACTTGCCTACAAAACCCTAGACTTGGGTTATTTGCAAGTAGCACCTCCAACTCTCAACAACACACAACCAAACCCTAATCACCACTAAAGGTGATTAGCAAGCACCAAAGCATCAAGGTTAAGCAAAACAAATAGGGTAAACCCTAAACGAAGGTCAGGGTCCTTATAAGCTAACCCCCTTCAAGGGATTTCGTCCCTAAAATCTGAAGAGAAAAGCGAGGGATACTTCCTCCTCATCTCTTCCTCAAGCTCCCACGTGTCTTCCTCAACGCCACGATGATGCCAAAGAACCTTCACAAGAACCAGGTCCTTCCTCTTCAGATTCTTGACCCTTCTGTCAAGGATCGCCACAGGACCTTCCTCGTAGGTCACATCTTCATCAAGCTCAACCTCAACTGGATGTATCACTGTTCCCGAATCTGGATGACTTTTCTTCAGCATACTGACATGGAACACTGGATGTAACCTATGCAACTCTGGAGGCAACTCTAACTCGTAAGCTACTTTTCCAACACGTGCTATGACTGGGTAAGGCCCCATATACCTGGGTGCTAACTTACCCTTCCGACCAAACCTTAGCACACCTTTCCACGGTGAGACCTTAAGATACACTTTGTCTCCTACCTGGAACTCCAAAGGTCATCGGCGATTGTCTGCATAAGACTTCTGCCTATCCTGTGCCACTTTCAACTGTTGCTATATCACTTTAATCTTTTCTGTTGTCTGTTGTACTAACTCAGGACCCAAAAGCTGATATTTACCAGACTCATACCAACACAAAGGAGATTTGCACTTCCTTCCATACAAAGCCTCATAAGGATCCATATCGATACTCCGCTCATAACTGTTGTTGTAGGCAAACTCTATCAAACTAAGATGTACATCCCAGTTGCCTAGAAACTACAAAACACAAGCTCGAAGGAGATCTTCCAAAGTCTGAATAGTCCTCTCAGACTGTCCATCTATTTACGGGTGAAAGGCGGTACTGAACCTCAACTGCATTCCCAAAGATTTGTGCAACTGTTCCCAGAAATGACTCATAAACTGAGGACCTCTGTCAGAAACTATCATTGTTGGCACACCATGCAAACGTACTATCTCATCCACATATACTCGAGCGAGCTTTTCGGTTGTATACGTCGTCTTTACTGGTAGGAAATGGGCAGACTTCATCAATCTGTCCACTATCACCCAAATGGAATCATGATTCCCAGTTGTCTGGGGTAGACCAACTACGAAATCCATAGTTATATGATCCCATTTCCACTACGGCATCGGCAAGGGTTGCAACGTACCTGCCAGTTTCTGATGCTCAGCCTTCACTTGCTGACATACCGCACATCTCACCACGAACTCAACTACATCTTTCTTGAAACTGGGCCACCAATACAAGTCCTTCAGACTATGATACATCTTGGTGACACCTGGATGCATAGCATACATTGACATGTGTGCTTCCTCGAGCACTAACTTCCTCAGATCATCAGCATCTGGAACCACCATCCTACCATGATGGCAAACTACCCCATCCTCAGACTCATGGAACCCATCATGCTTTTTGCTGCCGAATTCTGATCTGATTAACTGTACCACATCATCTGTCTACTGTGCATCTTTGATCTGTTGTCTCATTGTAGGCTTGACCTGCATCTGTGCTAATAGTCCAGCTAGCAAGGAAACTTCCATCTGCACAAACATATCCCGCCTATGGCATACCAGAGAACTCAACCGTGCCTTCTTTGAAGAAAGAGAAGAAGACTTTCTTCTAAGTGCATCAACTACCACATTTACCTTACCAGGATGATACTCGATAGTGCAGTCGTAATCGTTGATCAACTCCATCCATCGACGTTGTCGCATGTTCAACTCATGCTACAAAAAGATGTACTTCATATTCTTATGATCAGTAAAGATTTGACACACTTTCCCATACATATAGTGTCTCCAAATCTTTAACGCATGAACCACTGCTGCCAACTCCAAATCATGAGTAGGATAGTTCTCCTCATGTTTCTTAAACTGGCACGAAGCAAAAGAAACCACATGATCTTCCTGCATCAACAACCTAAACCTTTCTTGGAAGCATCATAGAAAACAACGTAGCCCTTTCCAGGCTCTGGCAGGATTAACACTGGAGCACTGGTCAGCTTCTCCTTCAAACTCTGGAAAGCTTGCTGACATCGATCATCCCAAACAAAAGGTACATCCTTTCTGGTCAACTTTGTCATCGGCAACACAGTCGCATTGAAGTCCTGGATAAACCTCCGGTAGTATCCTGCTAAACCAAGGAAACTACGAACTTCTGACAGCGTCTTCGGTTGTTCCCAATCTGCAATGGATTCCACCATCTTCGGATCTACTTTGACTCCTTCAGCAGATATCACATGACCTAAGAAAGTCACTTCTTCAAACCAGAACTCACACTTACTGAACGTGGCATACAACTGATGTTGGCGAAGAAGAGTCAACGCTAGACGAAGATGTCGCTCATGCTCGTGTTTATCCCGACTATAGATCAAGATGTCATCTATAAAGACTACAACAAACAGATCTAAGAATGGATGGAACACTCTGTTCATCAGGTCCATGAAAGTAGTAGGTGCATTGGTTAGCCCAAACGGCATAACCACAAACTCAAAGTCACCATACCTCATCCTAAAACCTGACTTTGGTATGTCATCCGCCTTAATCCTTAACTGATGATGTCCGGACCGTATATCGATTTTCGAGAACACTGTCGCACCACGTAACTAATCAAACAGATCATCTATCCTCGGTAACGGGTACTTATTCTTGATCGTGACCTTGTTCAACTATCGGTAATCTATACACAACCGCATCAATCCATCCTTCTTCTTGACAAACAATACTGGAGCACCGCACGGTAACATACTCGGTCAGACGAAACCTTTCTCCAACAACTCTTGTAACTTCTTCTTAAGCTCTACCATCTCTACTGGAGCCATCCCATACGGTGTCTGTGCAACTGGCTGTGTTCCTAGAACCAGATTGATCTCAAAATCAATCTCTCGGGGTGGAGGAACACCAGGAAACTCCTCAGGAAACACGTCAGCGAACTCTCGGACAACTGACACCTCCTCAAGGCTAGGACCTTTCGCCTTGGTAACTACAACGGTATCTACCATGTGAGCTAAGAACGCTTCACATCCTTGTCGTAGCAACTTCTCTGCCACCAAAGCTGATACCAGACACGTCGGAAGAATCTTCCTATCTCCCTAGAAGATCCACTTCTTTCCATCATCATCAAACACCGCCTGCTTAGAACCATAGTCCAAAACAACCTTATACTTCTCTAAGGTATCCATCCTAAGGATAACATCGAAACCATGCATGTCAAGTGGTATAAGATCCACTTGAATGATGTGTCCCGAGAAAGACAAGACACAAGATGGACACTCTTCTCGAAGCAATGAGAAACCATCAAGAGGGGTTTCTAACAACAAGCTATCCTTCTTACAGCTAACAGGTAAACGACAGTTTTCAAGCATACTATAGGCGATAAAAGAGTGTGTAGCACCCGGGTCAACCAAAACAGATATAAAGCAAGAAGAAGACATATCAGAATGAAATAACTCCATCTGACCTGTCACTACTCATGGGTTGACTATTGCCTCCGGCTGATTCATAGCATAGAATCGAGCCATTGCTTGCTATCCACGTCCTCTGCTCCCTTGAGCAGATGATCCTGCTTGAGACGCCTGACCGCATCCTCGTCCTCTGCTACCACTAGGCTTCTGTCTCTCTGACCCTTGTTGATTCTGCCTCGGCTGTTGTGTCACTTCATCATCTCTATAGGGACAACTCGACTTGACATGCCCTATCTGACCGCAGGTATAGCATGTCCTATCGTCAAACCGTGGCCTAGATGGCCCTGTCACTTCCACCGATGTTGTACTATGTGCCTTAGATGACGAAGAAACATAACCTCTTCCCTTACTTGGAGACCACTGTGACGGTACACCAGAACCTATCATCACTGATGACGATGAAAACTTGGGCTTCTTGAAGCCACCAAACCTCTGTCCCTAAAACTGAGCAGGTCATTTGTGAGATATGGACTCTCTTTTCTCCCTGACCGACCTTTCAATTCTCCGGAAAGATTCCATAAGCATATCAAACCGCTCTCTGTTCTCCAACACAGAAGCAGGTGTTGTCAACTCAGCACCAAGGCCTTTCTCAAAGCGTCTGATCCGCTCTTCATCTGTCGCTTCCATATGAGGATGAAACCTCAAAAAATCCATGAACTTGGCTTCAAACTCGGTGATGTTCATCGCTCCTTGTTGAAAATGCTCAAACTGACTGATCTTCTCATCAAGATACATCTTCGGAAAGTATCTACTGACGAACTCGTGCCGGAAAACTTCCCAACAGATCACCTCACTAGGCCGCTTCTCTTCCTCAATGGTCCACTAGTGACCAGCACTACCCTTCAGAAGGTAGACAGCGTACTTTACTTTGTCTACTTCGGGGATGTCGAGGATCCAGAAAGCCTTTTCAAGACTTTTCAGCCACAGATCTGCATCCGCTGGATCAGCCGTTCCAGCATAATCTGAAGCTTCGACTCGGCGAAGCCACTCGAAGGTCTTCCCAATACCCGATGCTTCTCCATGGGGAACCTGTGCTTGCAGAGGAGGCACTGGAAATCGCTCAACCATGAGATTCATCGTAGCCATCATCTACCCCATAAGTTGTTGGTAGGAAGGATGTTCAAGAATGGCTGGGTCAGGTTGGGGGACCTCAGGCACCCGATCTTCATGTGCCTGTCCTTCAGCTCCATCAATATATGTAGCATCACTATGCTCAGGAGCATGTTCTTCATGGTTTCCAGACATCTTGGCTTTTCTTCCACTGAGGGTAGAAGATGTCTGTAAGAAATCCTGGAAAACTCACTAGAACAAACTCAACCTAGTCCTAAATCCCTGTAGACTGAGTGAACCTAGGGCTCTGATACCAAAAACTTGTGACAACACATCCCACTATCACATAGACAATGAGGTGTTATGCGAAAACGTGCGGAAATCACCATAACCACAGATTACCAAAAATATGTGTTAATTAAAACCGATTGCGGAAAACTGATAAACTGAGAAACTATTACATCTGAGTCCTCATCCTGCAAAGAAACACGTTATCTAAACATATACAAGATCTGGTACGTGTCCACAGCTTAGGGGAACAACTAGATGGTTAGACAGTTGTTTATCCATCACATGAGTTCATCACCTGTTTATACATACATAAAGGCCTATATCCGGCCAACAGCAGGATATACAAAAATCAACGATTACACGTTCGTGAAACAACATCAAAACACCTCCAAGGACCTGAGAGTACATGGATGACTCTAAGACTCTACTACAAAACATCCAAAATAGTAGCATATCCATCTCTTGCCTTCTACTGCTCGTCTAGCTACTCAGCCACAACTCCGCGACCACCACCATGCCTAGCTTGACCACCTAAAAAGGTTGTAAACCAGCGGGGTGAGACACACAGTCCCAGCGAGAAACATAACTGCCCGCCGAAACTACAGAACCTCAGAAAGATAAATCTATAACAGCAGATAACAGATAAGAGGTATGTAAAGTAAAGCTATTCTTATCGACAAGCTTACCATATATACGGGAAGCATATCACCAATTTTTTATGGGACATGATTAACAAGATAAGATATATTTTCACATAACATGAGGAACATAGACTTTACAGGTCACATCACTAGTACATCTGAGCCACGGGCCTGATCATCGTGCTCTGAGCCATGAACGCATTAATGCTCTTCGTATCACATATCTGGAGCCATGGGCCTGTTCACCATGCTCATCACATATCCCGAGTCTTCAACCGCAGATGCACTCATTTTCCTCTGTATTTGAGGCTAGGAGAAACCTTTCATATTCAAAAATATGTGCTCCGGGTTAACCCACAGGAGAACCCATTTCACCATCACCAGCTCCTGACGATGATGGATCTATGGCTAGGGCAAACTACATGATATATTCCACTATGATTAATTAGTGTCTTTTATATGGATTGCAAGATTCAACCAAGTTGTATAACATGCAAACTATAACTATAAATAAACAACATAAACTCAACATTATGCTTTTATTGAAGTCACATCAACCTGATCCATCTCAAGGACCCAACATCACATGTTATCACTTGGCCTCTTGCCAATCTTCCAGATCCATCTCTAGGATCACTACATGCCATGGGATCTCAATCCCTCATCATATATTGCCACTGCCTCTCAAGGCTTACCCCATCATCATGGGACATACACATTACTCATCATATATGCCTCATAGCCTTTCACTTGGCTATGCATCACCTGCATGTTTAGTATACTCAATAATCATAGTTTTAACAGAAGGACCATGCTATCAACATTGGGTGACATTTAAGATTATATACTTATCAATCATACAACAACTGATAATCATGTGCATAAGACACATCATTAGGCAAACCACTTTACATACTTATCATTTTCCTTAGCATCATACCGATAATCATGATGATCAAGTTCATGCATATAGTCATGTTAGATATAAAGGACAAGCGTTACCATTACCATTAAGTAAGCAAGGAGTCACCATCATGTTAAGCAAGGACATATACAACCAGTCTGCTTTTCATGGTACATAAAACCCTCACTACAAGCGCCAGGAAACCTCACTAAAAAGCTGTATCGGGCAACCTGTCCTCACCTAAAGCTCATCACACAATGGCCAGCAAGGCTTCGTTGCCACTAAGGCAACCAAGTGTACAGCAGAGCAACGCACGTCAGGAGGTATCGCGCACAGAGGGGGGTGTTGGGCACCCATCCCTATCGGGCAACACCCGTCACAACAGGCCTATCGCCCAGCACTGACTTGTGTCGTGCAAGGTTAGGTCAAGAGGGCTTTCGGGCAGCACCTCTCCACCCTCACAACATCTAAGGTACATCTCACAAGGTCATCGTCTTCCTCAAGCATAAAGGTACCCAAAACCCTAGAGGGTCAAGAACATAAGCTCACCAAGAAACCCTAAACCACAAAGAGGATCGGCCAACATGGATAGTTAAGCAAGATATAAAACTAACAACATATGAACGGGATCCTAGAAAAAGAGATAGTGTAGCTAGGGTTAGAAGTTATGCAACCCGCCTTAAGAAGCTCCAAGCTCCTAGCTCCAAGCACCACCAAGCAAGGCACCCCAAGGCCCAACAAGCTCAAACAAGCCCAAAAGAACTCAAGCAACGAGCCCAAGCCTTCCTTTCTATACTAGAGGAAGCAGAAAGAGAGAGGAACACCTCTCAAGGTGGAAAACTTGCCTACAAAACCCTAGACTTGGGTTATTTGCAAATAGCACCTCCAACTCTCAACAACGCACAACCAAACCCTAATCACCACTAAAGGTGATTAGAAAGCACCAAAGCATCAAGGTTAAGCAAAACAAATAGGGTAAACCCTAAACAAAGGTCAGGGTCCTTAGCTGTCACTTTCATCTTTCTTGAGAGAACCAAACATATTGAAGTTGATTGTCATTTTCTCGAGAAAAGATTCAACATAAGTTGATTTAGCTGTCACCAGTTGGATCAGAAGACCAGATGGTTGATTTGTTTAAGGGTCCCTATATGGTTGTCGAGTCCAATACTTATGTAACAAGTTGGGTACATATGATATATATGCTCGAGCTTGAGGGGAAGTGTTAATATGTATGCATAGGAACCTACTTGTAAGTGTAAAAAAAGATCAAGGACCTATGTATAAAGTTCATAAAGTCTCACGTATATATTATAAGCACCCCGACAGTGAGATTTATTTGAGAGTTTCCCCCATATTTTTCTTCTCTACAATTCTAAATCTCTCCTTATAAGTTCACAAGTTATTTATGCTTGCCTCTTCTTTTTATGTTATCTATTCAATAGCATTGCTTTGGATTGATGCATATGTCAGTCAGTCTTACAAATGTTCACACCATATTAAGTGACCTTCATGTCACTTGACCTTGATACTTGCCAACCCATTTTGGTTCTTATATATCTTTTCTCCATCAATATTTCCTTGTATTCCTATAGATCTATCTCAACACATGCATTTTGTCCACATTCATCTTATTGAGATATTGTTTCTTCACCGCCTAGCATTTATTTTCATCTAGCATGGATGGTCATATAGTTATTCTATAATAGTTATTCTTATTTGAGTGGGATCTTTCAGTCACATACTACTCTAGTTGCACACTCCCTTTCAAACAACATGTTGTGATCCTATGACAAGCATTATCTTGAACATCACCATCCATTGGAATAATACAGCCCAAGTAACGAAACTTATCACAATTTGATTTGCCCACTCTATCCAATTTGGCACCACCATTTACAATTCTATATTGGTTAAAATTGAAATTCATATACTATGTTTGCTTCTACTAGTCTTAAATCCATTAGATTATTACAATGCATTTCTTCAAAGTTTAACTTTAGCATTCTTACTTTATGTTAATCAAATTAGCATAATATCGTCATCAAATAACATAAATCAAGAGATATCATCCTAAACATGCTTTGTCAACTCGATCCACAACCAAAATGAGTTCATATGGGCAAAGTGAAAATACTTGACATTTCCCAGCTTTAACACAATTCTTGGTGTTTTCCCTCCAGGATTTCTAAGACTTGCAGTTGAGGTATCATATATGTGTCTTTAATTTCGCATGTGCATTCATATGTTTATATATATACATTTCAATATTTATACATATATTATGCAGAGCAAATATATATACATATATACATATGTTAGACATATCAAATATGTGTTAGACATATATTTATACATATATTATGCAGATCAAATATATATACATATATACATGCATACACATATATAAATATAACATAATTTATATGTATATGTTTACATTTCAATACATATAAGTGTATATTCTACAATTAGGATACATCATTTTATATAATTAGATAGTTTTTATTATTGTATATAATTTACTTTTTACATGAATCCAAAACTGAATATATCTATATACTATAAATTGTGGTACCCTTGCCATCCATCCATAAACCCTTGCCATATCTTTAGTTGTTATTATAAGAATATTTTTGACTCTATTTAATGAGATGAAATTCTTCGTAAAAGGAATATCAAAAAGCATGCACCATCATGTACTTGTCATTAAATGTATTGATATACATGTGTGTTTTACCTCTTATAATAGGAATGAGGCATCATATCAAAAAAATGTAAGTGTTTGACACAAGTTTTGCTAACATTATCTTGAAACATGAACTACACATGTATTCGTTGTTATACACTTTAACTTTTAAGACCTATCATTGATAAGAAACTAAGGTAGAATTTTTGCATCATGTTCATGTGTAATGTTTCCTACTTCATGAGTTATACACCTATTGTGTAAATCTTGTATAAGAAAAAATTCATATTTGTATTAGTTGTATTGAATATATGTTACTGTCACAATCATTTTTTTCATATACTCTCCCCATTCATAGTGTATCAACATATGATTTGATTGTATAGAAGTAGAGTTTTCAAACATGTATTTTTAATGTCCCAGAGTATGGTATCTAAAGCGTGTGCCTAGTTGTTATCTAGGTGTGTGGAGGCCCAAGAGGCGCACTAATGCTCCATGTAGAAAGATACACTAAATGGAGATTAAATGGGAGCCTAGGAAAGTACCTAGGTCTGCGTAGGTAGACACTAAGGGAATAAATAGTTTATATTATGAGAAAAATCAAATTTTACAGATCATTTTTGTTTCATGGTCAACATGTCTAAATTCCATCATGCATTTTTTTCACTTCTACTTCATTCATACAATATGTTTTAGGTGGTAGACCAGTGTATGAAAACATGAAATACCTTATATACAAAAAAAATTTTATTAAAAATATATCTACAAAGACTGTCTACATGTTGGTCTAGACAACTAACTAGATATCCTAAGAACCCTGAAAGAACTATAGGATGTGTCAGGATGCCTTGACAACCATGTTTCACGAGCACTTCCACATTTTATTCAAGATCTATCTAGCCACTGTGTTTATCTCACTTATCAACTTCATATTTTACAAGACAATGTATAGCACTTATATCTACAACTATTGTTTTGATTCAGGACACAGGACTCTGTTTGTTAATTAAAACACTTTCTTTGTCATCCTTTTAAACCATTATTACTATAATTTCAGCATCTCATCCAGAATGTATGTATGTCTTCCTTTTCTTTTTCTTGTCTAGTCATTCTTCGTAATTACATCACCATGAGTGTATAACCGTTCAGTTGTTATGTAAATAGAACTAACTAGATGTCTTAGGCACCCTGAAAGAACCATTGGGTGTGCCAGGATACCTTAACAACCATGTCTCACGTGCACTTCCACATTGTATTCGAGATCTATCTAGCCATCCTGTTTATCACTTATCAGATTCATATTTCACGAACAATATATAGCACTTATATCTACAACTATTATTTTGATTTAGGACACATGTCTATGTTTGTTGATTAAAATACTTTCTTTGTCATTCGTATGTCAAACTATCTTCCTTTCCTTTCTCTTGTCCAGTCATTCTTCATAACTACATCACCATGAGTGTATTGCCATTCAGTTGTTATGTAAATGATATATCAACTTAGTCATCCTAGATTGTGTTAAGTACTTCAAAGAAATCATGCCAAGCATTCCACATTAAGATTCTGAAGCTGCAAAAAATTGCTTAACGATATAAAAGCCTAAATTAACGAAGTTTAAGAATGAATTATAGTTATTTACAGAAAATCATTGACTAACTGCCTGATGTAATGGGGTACTTAGTGCCCAAAGTTTTGGTAATACTAGCAACACACATTTTTGACCGACCAAAAAAATACTTTGAATAACTTGTCGATTCATATCTTATTATGCAGTGCAAGCAAAAGTTTGTTCTCACAAAAACACATAAAAAATATGAAGAGTGAGGTTTAACACCTTTGACAATGAAACTAAAGCCTTTTCTTCAAGCTTGTCAATTGGAACCATTTTGCGGGCTTCCTGTTGCCTGTTCGGATCTTCATACTACACAGAGCAAAAGCATTAACATATTGACATTGTGACAGTCATCAGAGCTTGGTTACATGATGTGAGTTTTCCAATATTCTGAATTTTATCGTGTGGGTCCCAAAATACTACAAGCAAGGGCTTATGCAGCCTTACAATTGATATGTACAATTAACTAGAGGATGGCAGAATGATAACTTCTTTCATAAAAATGCTTGAAAAGACAATTTTGGTGAAATTCGGAAAATTTGTTACATGTTCACATTTTAAATATACAAAATTGAGTGTCATCTCTTTGTATGAGCACTTGTGCTGGAATCCCAAATCGACCATTAGTTCGTGTTCTATACCATAAAAGCAATCAAGTAGGAAAAGTATGAGAGGGTCATAAGTAGATGAAAACTTAGGAACAAAAGAAGGGTGGTAATGAAAATTGGAAATCCATTACTAGTTCTCATTTTAAATATGTAATACTAAATTGAATGTCAGCTCTTGAATATATGAGCACCTGTGTTGGAATCTCCAATCGACCATTACTTTATACCATGGTGTAGGACTTCGACTTCGTGTGGACTTTACTAGGTGTGGAAGTGGAAGTTTGTGGAAACTTCGAAGAAGTTTAGACACAAACTTTAATGCCATTTTTTGAAGAAAATGATGTGAATTTGATGAAAACTTCGATTAAAAACTTGTACTTATGCTATACACCATCTTACATATGTTAATTTAATGCAAAAACATGATTCATGACTTTATAACCCTATGCAAGTTGATGATGCAATGTGCACTTATAGTTGCACTGATATTCAAGACTATCAACATATCACACAACCATAGGAGGCTATCACCACAAATGCACTACCATGGGATATCAATCCCTCATTACAACACTGCAGCATAACACCTCACACTAGGTATTAAGTCTCTGCCAGGTAATGAGACCCATCACATCAACATGCTTCATCAGGCTCATAGCCATAACCATGTGTCACATGATTACCACTATAGAATTCACAAGCTATGACATTCATTCAACTTGCAAGGTTAGATTTTCACAAGTAGGGGATAGAAAAATATAATCACATGGAATATATCATGGAAAAATCAACAAAGATAGCACACCCTAGAATTAGGGTTAGGGTTCCACACACATAGCCAATTAGGGTTTTCATATTACTAATTTACTACTTGTCACCAAGCCCTAAATACATCATCTCCCACATGTTTAGAGTGTATAAGGGTTAACATTAGTCATTATGATTACCATTAATCTCCATATCACATGTAGGGATTAACATGTGGTATAGGAACCCAATTCCACTCGATGTAGTGACTTTAGGTGAGGGAGTGAAGAGACCATGGTCCACTTGTAGTGACCATGTGTTATGACCCATCTAGCTAAGCATGTCTAGACCCATCATCATACATGGGTCTCAGCCAACCATCAAAATAGATGTCTCGACTGAAAAAACAACATCAACTGAAAACATGTGTAATGACCCTCAACACATCACTAAGAAGTCGACTCTATCCAAGGTTTCTCATGTCACAACTGAAACATAAACAAGAGTAGTGATCAGCTCAACCAAAATAGGCGTGCAACCAAACTAACACAAATGTAACAACCTGTTTGAACCAGGACATGCGTTTCGACCAAAATGAAAAACCAAGATTAGTGACCATCACTAAAGATCATGATGTGTCGACTGAAACTAGACCAAAGGTGTAACGACCAACAAGGTTAAGATATCACAACAACACTTAACGATCCTTAAAATAGAAAATAAACCATGATCAAAATAGGTAGTAAACATCGAAGACACTAAGCACAACCAAGGAGGGAAAAGTTTCATAAAAGATGAACATCAAAACCCTAAAACCAAATTTTCAACGTGACCCTCCAAGAAACCAAATTAGGAGAGGGAAGACCAAGCTTCAACCTCAAGAAAAGCGGTCCAAAAGATCAATAAATCATAAGGGCTGAACCATATCATGGTGATAGAACCAAGATTAATGGTGCATGTAAGAGAATAACCTCCACATCGCTTACCAAAGGAACACATGAAATTAGTGATTAAGAATAAGAGAAATCTACATTAGAATACTACAAAGTCATAAACCCTAGTTCATGATAGATTCATCTAGCACATTAGTATCAAGTTTTAGAGATTTAAATAGTAGCATGCAAGCATGATTATGGTGCAAATAATAAAAGAAGTTAGAGAGTTATATAACCCACCTTATGGAGAGATCAAGCTACAGAGGTCACAATCTCCAAGAGAGAAGAAAACTCCAACCAAGAGCAACTCCATGGACAAAAGATCACCTCAAAAGAGAAGAACACAATGGTAATACAAGAGCTGAAGAAGGAGGTGAAAAACTCTAGGCTGAACCAAAGAAGAAGAAAGGAGAAAGTGAAGAAATCTTCCTCCCACTTGGGTACCACCAAGTCAAACATAGACTCCGACCCTTGTGAAGGGAAGTTTCTCTCAAGATGACCACCATGATAGAACCATAGTCGCATGGCTGAGAAGGAAGTAGAAGAGGTAGGGTGCAAGGAAAATAAGAGAAAGGTTCAAAACCACTTATAAAGAAAGAAGATCACTAAAGATCACCACAAGAAGGATGATCAAGCTCAAGAACACCATATGCAAAGGTGATCGGCCACTAAAACACCAAGATCAGCACCATCTAGCTCCACAAAGCTCCAAGGTCGACCAAGCAAGAAAGGAGAAGGAAAGAGACCTAAAAGAGTTGCTTGCATGTAAAAGAGAGAGAATATATACCTGTGAATAGGAGGGAGGTGGAAGGTTATGAGATGTCAACAAAAGAGCGCACCAAAAGGACACTTGTCCACCAAGGAAACAACCATGAAACCACTTAACACATGCATGCAACATATGGTGATACAACCTAGGTGGGGTATTGACCACATGGGTCAGCACCACCCTTGTTGCAGTCAAAAGATATCAAGGAACCAAGTAGCATCCTCTACAAGATATCATCAAGCAAAACATGGTCAAAATACATCATTGGAAGACAAACCATTATGACCAAACCACCACTAGGTCACCAAGGTCGAAATAAGTATCACATAGGGAAAGTATTATGGTCGCAAAACTCATCCAAGAGTGGTGTTGTGGTCGCAATACACCCTTCATGAGCTCAAGGTCTCTACACACTTCCAAGGCCAAAACCCTAGAAACCCTATCATCACCACATGATGTCATGTCATCAACCATGGTCCAAGCAAGGCACCCCAAAGCATCATCTTCACTCTCAATATGCTAAGACACAAGAAACACACCCTACATGAGACAAATTGAGAGATAATCCTCACTTAGGGGTAAATTGCAACTTGGTCCAAAACAAGGATACATAGCTCAAACATCATCCAAACATGACCAAATGAAAACACAAGATTGTGACATGTTTTGAAATCATCTCAAGAGATTAGATTAAGTTTCAAGCATCTTATTAACCAAAGAAAGCATACTCAAGCACTAAGATAGGTCAGGGGCCTTTCAACCATAACCCCCTAACAAGAATTTCACCCCCAAAATCCTATGCTAAAAGAAACGAGTACTTCCTACGCATACCTTCCTCAAGCTCCCATGTGGCTTCCTCTACACCATGGTGATGCCATAAAACCTTCACCATCATGATATCCTTCTTCTTAAACTTCTTGATCTTCCTATCCTAAATCAACACATGACCTTCCACATAAGATATATCCTCATCTAGGTCAACCTCCAGTAGTTGCAACACCAACTTTGTATTTGGGTGGCACTTCCTCAACATAGACACATGGAACACTAGATGCAACTTGTGCAACTCAGGTAGCAAATCCAACTTGTAGACCACTTTCTAAATATGTTCCACTATCGGGTAAGGTCCCATATATCTAGAAGCCAACTTACCCTTCTTCCCAAACCTCAAAACACCTTTCCAAGGAGAGACCTTGAGATACACTCTATCTCCCACTTGGAACTCCTAGGGCCTATGTCGGTTATCAACATATGCCTTTTTCCTATCTTATGCCACTTCAACTGTTGTTGAATCACTCTGATCTTCTCTACCATATGTTGTACGAGATCAGGACCCAAAAACTGATATTCATCGGTCTTGTACCAACACAAAGGGGGTCTACAACGTCTCCCATAAAATGCCTCATAAGGTGCCATATCAATGCTCCTCTGATAATTGTTATTATAGGCAAACTCTATCAAACTAAGATGCACATCCCAACTGTCCAAAAACTACAAAACACAAGTTGTCGATATATCTTCTAGAATCTATACCATCATCTCTGACCATCCATCTATCTATGAGTGAAATTTATGTATTGAACTTCAACTGTGTACCGATCGTTGTGTGCAGACATTCCCAAAATGACTGGTGAACTGAGGACCTATGTCAGATATGATGGTAGTTGGGATACCGTGCAATCGCACTATCTCATCAATGTATATTTGAGAAAGTTTCTCCATTGTGTATGATGTCTTTACTGGCAAAAAGTGTGTTGTCTTTGTCAACCTACCGACAATCACCCATATGGAGTCATGAACTTTGTCTGTCCTAGGAAAACCAATCACAAAGTCCATCGTAACATGATTCCATTTCCACTGTGGTATAGGCAACAGTAGCAAAATTTCCGCAGGCTTCTGATGCTCTGCCTTAACATATCGGCACACGGGACACCTTGCCATGAACTACACCACATCAGGCTTCACACCAGGACACCAATAAAAATGTTTAAGATTGTGATACATCTTGGTGCTACCTGGATGAATGACATACATCAAAGAATGACCCTCTTCCAATACCATATTCCTTAGAATATCAACATCAGGAACCACGACTCTATTGTGGTAACATTCTGTCCCATCCTCTACCTCATAAAAACCATCGCACTTCTTGTTGCCAAACTCTACTCAGATCTTTCATATAATGATATCACTCATATGTGTGTCTCTTATCTACTTCCTCAAAGTAGGCTTCATCTACAAGTGTGTCAACAGTCCTGCTAACAAAGAGACTTCCAAATTTACATTCATCTCACGCAATGACACTAACATGTCTCTCTTGTGACATACCAAGAAACATTACAACACCCTATCAGTAGATGATGATGACAAATTCCTACTCAAAACTTCTACCACCACATTTGGCTTCCCTATACGGTAATCTATGGTACAATCATAATCTTTAATCATCTCCATCCAGTGTCTCTTTCGCATGTTCAACTCCTTCTGTGAAAAAATGTACTTGAGGTTCCTTTGGTTGGTGAAGATATGACACTTCTCACTATAAAGGTAGTGCCTTCAAATCTTCTAGGCATGGACCATCACTGTAAGCTCTAGATCATGGGTGGGATTGTTCTTGTAAGGAGTGGGATCCTAGAGGGGATCCAATCCCTACTAAAATAAAAAGGCAACATCCCTAACCAAACAACTACATAAATTTTTTTCTCAAAAGGGATGATAACCAATTTATTCAACATGTATGTATCATAACACCAAAGCAGCAGTTCAATTTAAATATGTATCTAACCATTACAAAGCTTGTTATCATCACTATCCTTCACCATGTAGGATGAGATAAAAGGAAAAACTAACTAAACATAAGACTAGTTGAGGATCACCTAACAACTTCAAGAAAGTCTCCCATAAGGTTTCAACTACACTTGTTGTGGTCTAGGTCAACCTTGATTGTCTTCTCCTATTCCAACACCTGGGGTTGGAAGCGTACCCCACAAAAGGAAAAGAAATGATAGCATCAGAAAAAAGGCTAGTATGTGCATACTAAAATCGAGTTGAGAAATTTATGGAATAAAAGGACATCAAGTAAACAATGCTTCCCATAGAAAACAAAAGGACTACCCAAAGAGGGCATAAAAGAAGAGAATAATTAATGATGAATAAGAAGGAGAATACTTACCATAAAATCAATAAAAAAATTGGTTCCACAAAAGCACACATAATCTTTGGGCACAAAACCCACCACTATAATAACATCCTACATGCATGTGAGATAATCATAGCACTAGAACAATATAAAGATAATGGTGGTCAAGCCTCATAAAATTGAAACTTGATAGAGAATGGCACATAACCAAACTCCCAAATATATAAAGTTTGTGGGTCAAGCCTCATAAGCTTGAAAGCCAAGTCTCCATCCCAAAAATATAATAAGGGCACATAACCCAATAACCAATGCAATTACAAAATTCTAGGGATAATGAGTCACATAACAAGCTTAATAGAGAGGCAAGTAGAAAGTATAGTCAGATTTTACAAATTAGTCACACCCAAAAGTGACTGACATATACATCAACCTCACAAGTGGACAAAAGAAATCACATGTCAACATATAGAGTTCCATCATGAACAAAGCATAAGAAAAGACCAAGAGAATGTTAAAATATGATCATGAGATTAGTATGAAATAAAGTCGTATACATGAACCATAATTTTCAAAACAAAAAAAATATTGTGTAGGCTATTGTCCATATGACCAAGAGAAAGATCAAATAGGTGGATAGCTCAAAAGGAATAATAGAGGATGCATACATACCTTACTAAAGAATCTAAATAGTTGAAAATCAGTCCTAGATCCAAGTCTAGGTCTCCAAAGCACCTATGATGCATATATGTAGAATTAGGTTAGGTTTACACTAATTATTCAAAACCCTAAAAATCACCTTTTTCCTTTCATGTGACTTAGGTTATCAAAAACATGCCATATATTATATTATAATTTTCTAATTTTAAACATATTTTACTTAACATTTATGGCTTATAAATTATTAGTTATGAATTTTGCAAATTATTACTGATTTAGGAAAATTCATTAAAATCACCTTTTCAAAACATTATATTTAAGTGATAAACTTAGCACCATCAGATAGGTTATATTTTTCTAATTCCAGATCATATTTTATTATATATTATGAGCTATAAATAATTAGTTATGAATTTTTGAATATCGGCCAATCAAGAGAATCCATGTTAGCAAATCGTCTACGAGAAAGAAAGAGAGAGAGAGGGAAAGGGTGCTCACACTGAGTTGACCCAATCATGGGCAGCCAATGCAACCGGCCCCACAGACAAACTCAATGCTCAAAAAGTGCAAGGGAGAGAAACAAAACTAGGGGAAAGTATGAAAATATCCTTCTTTGAAAAACAAAGGCAAGAAGGAAAACAGGAGGGCAACATGGAGAATTAACATCCACTCTTGCGCCATGGATGTAGATAAACACGAGTAGTCAGTGGGCAAGCTTGGCTCCCCTATGCCAAGAAACAATCCCCGACTCCAATGTCGTAACACCATGAGGTCAGGGAAATAGAGAAAATGCTAAACCACGAGGAAACAAGCCCAAAATAGGTGCATTTTGTGGAAAAAGGAAAAGAAAGGGGAAGTTGGGTCATACCCTAGAACTAGGCGATGGATTGTGCTAGGCACCTCAGAAGATCACCAAGAACTCTCCACAACCTATTTCAATGCACAGAGGCCAATCAAAGGCCACCCACCTTGGTCTGACAGCAAACAGTAAGGGTCTGAGGTTGGGGAGGAAGAGGAGGTTTTCGCAGCCTAAAAAAACCCTGCAGCAATGAGTACCCCTGAGGATGGTGCGTAGGGAAGAAATTGGATAGAGGAGTTGACAACACTAAGTCTATGACTCAGGAACAACTCGATGAAGATGGAGTAGGTCAAGCACTATGGTAGGGTATTCAGGAAAATTGAAGGCAGAGGAGAGTTGTGAGGGTGATGGTGATGGTTTCTAGGTGGATAGGTAGGGTTTTTATTAGTTAGCACGAGGTTGTAAAGTAGGGCTTGACGCCACTTTTAGGCATTTTGTCAATTCATAGAGTTGGGGTTCTTGTGAGAGCTCATCTTGTGTGGAATTGAAAAAGGAAACAAATGGAGGAAAAATTGTGAGAAACGAGGGAGATTCGTGGCGGAGAATGTTGGGACCACTATTCACACATGACTCAGTCTCCTACCCAAGGTAGAAGACGACCCAAAACCATTAGTTCAGGGATCGAATGGCCCAAATTAAATCCAAAATCAGAGAAAAAAGAGACATTATATACTTTCTAAATCTTATTCGAAATAAAGTGATTTATTTAAGTTTTTCTTTCTCCTCTTTTGAAGGTGCAAATGAACCTCAAACTAAGTACAATTTTGTACATAGGACAATTAAGGTATGTAGATTCTGATTATACAATTAGATTTTATATTTGAAAACTTTTGATTCATTATATTGGCAAATCTCAATTTCTCTTTCCTCATGTATTAATGACTCTAGTATTATCCAAATTTGGTGAAACTTCATCCACAAGTCACATTAGATATGTTGGATATGAATTTGCCCTTATTTTCACATGTTGAAGTTGTTTCTACATTTATTTAATATTTTGAAGGTTCTACACACTTTATCTCTCCTAACTTCACCTTTTCATCATATATCTTCCAAATTGGATGAAAATTCACCCAAGAGATATTTTTAAGGTGTACATTATGAATCTAAGATTATTTTCCACTTTTGGAGTCATTAAGTATTTTATTTCATATTTTGAAAGAAAATCGCCTTTTCTTTTCTGAATAGAATAGGTGTGGTTATGATTATCCTAAATTTTGTGAAACTTGACCTCCAAGACAAAACATATCTAAATAAAATGAATCTAAAGTTATCTTAACCAATTAGTTCTCCTTTAATGAATTTTAACCCTTTATTCATTATTACCACTATTTCTCATTTTAAGTAATCATTATCATATTATCTTGCTTAAAGAGTTACTATTTATCTTTTTATCTCTTCTTTGCACAAAAGGGTTATAGAAAATTCTAGAATGAATTTATCTTGTCATTATCTCATTAAGTTTATTAATTCTATATTTATTTGGATAATATAACATTTTCTCTCAATTATGAACGCATAGTCTTCCTATGCATATTATCTTGCTTAACATCATACCTTAATCATCATAACCTCATGTGACATATTCTATGTATCTTATATGGGTCTAAATACTAATTATGAAAGCATTAAGCCATATTTGTTTATATGTCTACATGTTAGGGTGATTTATTTATGCATTAACATGTTAGGGTTTCAATTAGCTACTAATGTGTATATCTTTATCCTTGTTTGGCTAAGCCCAAATGCTAGGGTCTCTAACCTCTTAACCTTAGAATAGGATTAGGTCCTAGATTTTGGCATGTCACAATTTTCCTCATTCTTCTTCAACTGTCACAATGCGAAAGAGATCACATTCTTGTCTTGCATCAACACACAACCCAAACCATTCATCGAGGCATCACAAAAGACAATATAGCCTTTTCGTTGCTCTAAAAGAACGAGCACTGGTGTACTAGTCAACTTCTCCTTCAACAATTGGAAAGTGTGTTGGCACTTGCCATCCCAGGCAAAATGTACATCTTCCCTTATCAGCTTCATTAGGGGTAATTATATGGCACTGAAGTTCTTGATCAACCTCCTATAGTAGCCTTCCAAACCTAAAAAAATGTAGACTTCAATCAGCGTCTTTGGTTGTTCCCACTCTATCACAGACTCCACCTTCTTGGGGCCCACACGAAGACCTTCAGCCAAAACCCACACTTGCTGAACTTCTCATACAATTGGTGTTGCCTCAACAAAGTCAATGCCTGGCACAGATGTTGTTCATGTTGTTGTCTGTCTCAGCTATATATCAACATGTCATTTATGAACACCGTCACAAATTGTTCAACATAAGGTCTAAACACCTTGTTCATCAAGTCCATGAACATTGGTGGTGCATTGGTTAGCCTAAACAGCATAAACACAAACTTGTAGTGACCATACCTCATCCTAAAATCTGACTTTGGTATGTCATCTTCCTTGATCTGCAACTAGTGATATCCAGATCTCAAGTCTATCTTTGAGAACATCGTGGCACCTTGCAAATGGTCAAATAGATCATCAATCTATGGCAAATGATACTTTTTCTTGATTGCTACCTTGTTCAACTACCTATAATTGATGCACAACCTCATGGATCCCTCTTTATTTTTCACGAACAACATTAGAGAACCCCATGGAGACATGCTCAGTTTGATACAACCTTTCTCAAGCATCTCTTGCAACTATTTCTTCAACAATGACATATCATCCGGTGCCATCCAATACGGTGCATGTGCTATCGGCTGCATGCTAGGTACTCAATTGATCTCAAAATCAATCTCTCTAACTAGAGGAACACTTGGGAACTCATCTAGAAATACATCTTTGAATTGATATACAACCAAAACCTCCTGGATACTTTGACTCCTTGCCTTGGTATCCACCACATGAGCCAATAATGCATCACATCCATGTATCGTCAACCGTTCTACCATCATCGCCGACACAAAACACATCAGAAGAATTTTCCTATATCCTTGGAAGACTCATGATACATCACCATCAACATACCTCACCACCTTGGAAATACATTCCAAGAACATCTGATACTCTCCAAAGTATCCATTCCAAGGATCATATCAAATCCATGCATGTCAAGGGTATGAGATCCATTATGTGTGCTAATTTATCACCTCTTTCACAACCTTTTTAGTCATGTCACATTGAAATTCTTATCTTTATCCACTAAAAAGAAACAATTTTCTAGTTGCTTCCTTTTATCACAATTTAACTTAATCTCACCCAAAATTATGAATTTCTTGCAGACTTAGAAGACCAGATGAGCAGTTCAGCTGATCAGTCGATCATCTCAGCCAATCTAGACAGTGGCTCTGTCATTCCACCTGAGCATCTCACATGATCTAGATGCTCAGCTCACTTGTTCTTATCGATCGTTTGGTACCACTCCTTCGCTAACCCTTGTCCACATATTTCTTTTTGATGGTGCGCCCTTGAATCCCAAATGGTCGTTTTAGGGATAAAGTGGGAGTTTTCCCTCCCAAACCGAGCGAGTCAAGAAGCGCTGCCACCCGAGATCTTGGGTTACCAACTACTTCCCTGACTCCCACCCTTTCTAGACCTCCAACCGACCAGTTCTGTCCCTAATTGATTGGCTGGCAGTGCGCGGCCAGTTCAAATCAGTAGCCGACAACCCCTTTTTGCCGACAACTCTAATTGTAAATGAAAGGCCCCTAAACTTTATTAATTATTTGTATAAGCTTAATTACCATAGTTTAATTCTTAGAAACCTAATCTAACCTTTTTATATGCTTTGAAATCATAATACAAGCTTAAGTTTCAAATTTGGTCCAATTTGGACACTGGTTGAGCAAGTTATGCAATTTTATTTACATTTTGGACTTTTTTTGTAATTTACCCAATTTAGAGGTTTTATTTGCAATTTATGACTTGCATTATGTTACTTGGATATTATATCATCATTCTTGAGCTTGTTGAGACATGGGGCACCTATTTCAACCTTGGTTTGAAGCTATTTTCTCTAAGGGTATTTTAGGGTTTACCCCTTACGGATGAGCTACCTTTAGTAGCTATCAACTAATGAATTATTTGATTGGTTGGGAAATTCGAAAAAGGAAAGCTAAGAAGGTCTATAGAGATGTTAGTGGATCTTCTTGTGTGTGCTTGTATATTCTTAATAAATTAAGGCCATGGACAGTTGGAAAGATACTAGAACTTCAACTTTTCTTTTTCTTTATCTTAAAGTTTCATATACTTATCCCTAAGCACCGAAATGAGCCATTTCCACTCCACCACTTCCCTCCTTCTCCCAAGCTCATTTTCCCTCTGTGATTCTATGAATTTTCCTATCCAAGGAAGAAGAAAGTGGGGACCTTCTTGGAAAAAGGATCTACGGTTGCAATTGACTTCCTTTTAGGGTTTAAAAAGCTTCCTTCTAGTGATCTTGGCCTAAAAGAGTAAGAATCTCCTTCTTTCCTCTGTTTATTTCTTTTTTATCCTTCCTCCTACCTTTCTATAGGTCAGAATCTTGCTTTTCCGTGGTAGAAATTTCTCGAAATCTCTAAAACCCTACCTTTCTTGCTCCTTATGCTTAGGGTTTGCTCATGTGATGAAGAAAGGTGCTAGATGGACGAGTTCACAGCTAATGATTGGATTTTCTACCCTACCTTCTTGTATTTTCTTATGTGTGGGAGTTTCTCTTCTCATTAGAGGCAAGTTTTATAACTTTCTCCACATTTATTGCTTAACATAAGCTTTCTACCTCATGTTCTTGCTTGAAAATGATAATTCATGCACTAAAAAGCTATGCTTGACTTGGATTTTGATTTTTATAATGTTCACTATTCTGATTTCAGTTCTAGATGAACCTGTGATCATGTGTACATTATTCTTAAGGAATAATATGACTTGGATCAGGTTGGTTTGACAACCTATGGTGCTAAGCCCCTATCAACCAATGGTCAATTTTAGGGTTTAAAGCTGATTTCTTCTATAAACCCATGACTCAATGATGGTACCGTTGCAACAACCCTATGGTGTTGTCTTCATGACAATTTATGGTCGAGATAAAAGGTGTCATATGATGGTGACAACCTATGATCACCCCCTTAGGTTAGGTTTTGGATCAATTAGAAGTTTAATGATCAACCAATAAGTACCCTATCGATGTTATCAATCAATGATGACATTAGTTTAATATTTGATGTTGATTAATGAATATAGTTTTGATCTAACAACCTATGGTGATTTAATGGTCACTAATGATGGTGGATCAGGTCTCTAAAATCTATGTTGAGTTAATAATTGTAGTTGTAGCATCAATTAAGCCTTAGACCAATGGTTTCTTGGGTCACTTGATGCAATGGTCGGACCTATACTATAATTGATGGTTGTAACATATAAAGTTGACCCAATGGTCAAGATCTACTATTTATTCCTTCAATAAAGTGGAATGATGGATAATGTAATATGTTGGTCCAAATAATGTGATTTATATGGTTTCCTTTATATGATCAACTTAAGGAGCTTACTTGTTGACAATGGATGGCTTGTTTTAAATGAACAGTCGATTGTGGGTTTTACCCTACTCTCAATGGAACTTTTTGTGTTGTTAATCAAGAGATGTCTAGGGTTAAAAGGTGACTCTTTCTATATAAAAAAATCAAGGACTTCATAGGTGGTTTATCCAAGGTGTTTACTTATGTAAACAACCAATGGTCTTACCTTTTAAACATCCAATGGTTCTGGGTGACATTGTGGTATGGTGATATGGGTTGAATGATGATGGAACAAATGGAGGATTACCATTAACAAGGTAGTCTTACCTATTCACTCATATGAATAGAAGGGATGATAACCATATTGTTTGGATATGTAACCCTAATGAGGTATAGCTTGTTATACCTAGCTTTAATATAACTAAATTATGGTAATTGGGTATGAATAGTCCTTGAATGACTAATGCAATCATGGGGTCCTCTCTTATTGTTGTTGAAACCGTGGTATGCTATACCTGATGGTTACATCTTGATTTATGTGTGGGTTCATACTTGAGAATAGTATGGAATGTGATGGTGATGCTTCACCTTATGCATCCATGATCCAATGGGGATGTCGTGAGTTAGGGTTTGGGTATAGTGCTGATTAGTAACATTGATATAATTTATAATGTTGAACCTAACTTTAATGCAAATAGATAAAGATGAGTATTCATGTTTAACATTCTTATATGATGGAATGATGGTGGAATAACCTCCTTAATATGATCATAAACTTAATATGTTAATTGGTTGTTATCGTAGCCGCATGGTTGATGCTTTCTTATGCTAAACATGTGCATTATGAATATGATGAGGGTTAATCATATCTAGATTCCTTGCATGTTGATGTAATAAAGGAATGTTCATAATGTTAATATAACCCTTCTATGATTGTTTATGAATATCTCCTAGCTCATTAATGCAATATTGTGTTGATCCATCATATTATATGTAAGTGATGTTGTTGAGCCTTGTTATAAGGCATGCAAAGATAATGACAATCTTGCAGGGAATAATAGGATGGTCTTAATGACATTTGGGCATGGTTGAGCCCTAAATGAGGCGTAATCCTCGTTTTGGTAAGGGTTGATACCTTGTGATATTGTGAAAAGGATTTATATCATGTGATAGTATGATGGTCTTAATGACCTTTGGGCATCGTTGATCCTTGAATGAGGTGTAATCCTCTTATGTTGATAAGGGTTGATACCCTATGATATTGTGAAAAGCATTTATATCTTGTGATAGTATGATGACTAGTATGGTCTCATGAATGGAAAGTGAATAGTACCATGTGATGATGAGATGGAAAATTATGTTTCATACGTTATATATCTTTTCAAAGTTGTGATATTTATATGCTTGTTAGAAGTGAATTAGGGTTTGTATGTCCACTTGCTTGATGAAGCCTTAATTCACCCAATTGGCATAACTAATCAAGTGCAACTCTAATCATGTAGTGCCTTGTGCTATAGAACCATCTTTAGTGTCATAACTTGCTGGATGGTGAACTGAGTACTCCTAAGGGAAACTCAGAGCGCATACTATTGAGTATGTGGGGGTGGCAGGTTGAGGATATATCCATGTCATCCACAATGCATATTGTGGAGGTTGTCTATGTTCATGCCTCATACATCTGATGTGATTAAGAATGGTTGTGGTCATGTCTCGGTGATTATAACATGATGTGATTAGAGGAAAACTATGGTTGTACCTCAGTGATTGGGTTTGAATACCCTAGATGCTAGCGTCGTGACCTGTACTAAGGTGGGCTAGTTACTGGACTATATGTCACTGTGGTGGCAGCTTTGACTGATATGTCACTGCCTTTTTATTCATACTGACTGAAGGCAAGAGATCTTAGTATATTGGCACTCCTAGATCTTGTACGGAACCGAATAGCCCTTCATAGGGGTCGGTTGGACTTTGAATGGTACGATTCAAATTCCCAAGGGCATAATAAAAGATGTAAGATAGCCGTGTAGCATATCTGTTTAGAGTTATACACAATGCTTCATATTGGATGATAACCCTTGTTTGTTTTCTTTTCACTGAGATCATGTATAGTACAATAAGAGATAATATATGTGCTTATGATGTAGTTATGCTCATGTTGTAAACATGCTTATGTTGTGAAATATACTAACATTGATGGTTAAGATGCTGCTGCTAGCTATGTTTAATATTGCTAGCCATGCCTATGTAATTAGAAATGCTTAAACTTCTAATCATGCCTATGTAGTTCATTGTGTTATGATGTTAGTTCTACTTATGATATAGATATGTTCCCTTTATTTGAGATGCCAATATTGATAGCCATGTTATGTTACTAGACATATTCATGATGTCAGGGATGCTTATGCTACTAGATTGCTTGTGTTGTTAGTAAGGAATATGATGATAGTCAGATTAATGATAATGATTGTTATTAGATGCAATTTGATGATATTTGAGTAGATATCTATCCAAAGAAATGGATTTATTTGTTATTTAATATATGAATTGATGATCATACTTGTTACTAAGATTAATTGCTTAATTTGTTTATGCATTAATTGCTTAATCTGTTTAGCATACTTGAACTGTTCAATCTGTTCAATTGATTATTAAATACTCCAACTACTTAGTTATCTACTATTTAAAATATTGTAATCAATAAGCATTGTTGGAGATTATATCTCTTGCTGGGACATGGGTCTCACCTATGTGGTTCTCCACATCTTTTTAGGTAATCGGCAGTGATGGCAACAAAATTGTGAAAGTAAAGAGGAGCTATAGTAATGAATCTTTGAGTAAAGTTGATTATATGTCTAGTGTGTCCTAGAGTCGTCCCTGTACTCTCAGGTCCGGGCAGGAAAAGTTTGTATATGGTGTTTCAAATGAATCATATGTTTGTTAGCATATTAATGCTTATTTGTGTGGCATATACAAATATTGTTCTCCTGTGTATATATGTTGTGGCTAAGGCGATAGAACAATTTGTATCAAATTCTTGGCATAGTATGGATAAAAGAAAGATGTTGGGCTCTTATATAAATGTTTTTGAGCAGATGTTGATGTTGAAATTGGTTTTAATTTACCCATATTTTTGGGTATGTGATTAATTAGTGATCGATTGTGCTTTATGTTTTGAGTAATCTCATTTAGTGTAACAGGTTCTCAAAGTAAAGCTCCCCTCCTTCTCCTATAAAAGGAGAGACACTTCCTCCTCCCAAGGGCATCTTTTTTATCATCTTTGTATGGGATTTCTGAGCAATCTTTCTTGCGTTCTTATGTTATTGTGTTCTATTCATCAATAAAGATTGGTTTTTGCAAGCTAAGTGTTTCCTTCAATTGTTGTTCTCTTACCTTGCTCATTTAGATCTAGTTTTCCTCTTCTTCTTCTTTCGTGGACTGGAGCAAGGAATTAAGCATCAACCATTTCATTGTTTCTAGTCTAAGGAACTAATCCTTTCATAAGTCTAGACTATGGCTAGAACACTTATTTCCTCCATCTCCCCTTATTCCACGAGTATGAGTGAGTAGTGCTCTATCGAGGCAAGGGGAATATCCCCTTAGCCATGACTTAAATCGATTAAACCTTTAGAATGACTTCTAGATGGCTTTTGGTTCTAATAACCGTTGATCTATCAAAGTAATTAATTGGTTCGATCACATGTCAATCCGGATGGATATGACCATGGAAATTCATATTTAGAACAATAGAATCAATCACATAGGGGGTTTTAAATGACCGTGGATCCTCCTCTCTTAGGATGATGGACTAAGAAACATGAGCACCAAGACCAATGGGCTCATGTGGAGTCCAACTTTTGTGAATTTTTATTAATTCACATGCCTTCATTGAAATCGTCATTTTAAAGGATTAGTCTATTCTCACCTAGGCTAAGGTGGTGAAAACCCCTAAAGCCTCGATTCTCCATCTCTTGATTTATTCTTGTGTTTGATCCATTCTCTTTACATTCTAGTCTTTTTCATTCACAATAGTTTATTTGTGCTAACAATCATCTCAATTTTCCTTGTGGCAGGGAAATTTTATTTCTTGTTAAGTGTAATCTTGTTCTTTTATTTCCTTTTTCGCTTTAGTGATAATCACCCAACCCGAAACCCAATCTTTATTTTCTATTTCAGAAAAAAAACACTAAAAAGAAATAAAAAGTTCTTCAAAACAATTGGGATTAGAGTTAACAAATTTAAAAATGTTGTCCTTTGGGATTGACCCTTTCTATACTAACCTTAATCAGAAAGTAGAAAAAGGATTAAACTCTAGGATAATTATCTTAGTGATTGTAGTGCACTTCGATGCCTTAACAATCCACTTGAATGATATGTCCTAAAAAAGAAAGGACATGGGAATGACACACCTCCTACAACTCGGCAGAACCAACCAACATGGTTTCTAAATGAAGGCTATAAACTCTATGACTTACATGAAAAGAACAATTAGCAATCACTTCTCTAGTGATAATGGAGTGTGTTGCAATCGAGTCAACCAAAACAGATATAAAGTAAGAAGAAGACAAATTAGAATGAAATAACTCCATCTAACATGTCACTACTCATGGGTTGACCACTCCCTTCGGTTAAATCATTGCATATAATTGAGCCATTGCATGTTGTCATCCCCTTTCTCTGGTAGCTTGTCCATAAGACCAGCTTGTGATGCTTGTCCACATCCTCTGCCACTAGAACTGTCAAATTGTTGTCATTGTGGTGACCCTTGCTGACTCTGTCTCAGTTGTTGGGTAACTTCACCATCCTTCATTGGCAAAACAACTTTGTATGCCCAACCTGTCCACACTTGTAGCATGTCTTATTCTCATACCATGTCCTTGACAGACCTATCATTAAAATTGTTGCACCACTATGGGTTCCTATTGGTGGAAAACTAAAACCTCTACCTCTATTCAGTGATATGTGAGACTGGCTTACCGATCTTTGTTGCGATGATGATACTAAAAACCTAGGCTTATAAAAGCATCTTGAAGACTATCCTTGATATTGTGCATGCCTCTTCTTGGCCCTTGTCTCACGCTTCTCCACCACAGATCCTTCTACCCTCCTGAATAACTCCACAACTGTGGTGAACTTCTCTCTGTTCTTTAGGGATGACACCGACATTGTGAACTCTAAACTCAAACCCTTTTCAAAATGTCTGATCCTTTCCTTGTCCATTGCTACCATATAGGACAAAACTTCAAAAGCTCCATGAACTTAGCTTCGTACTCTTTTACCATCATAGATCCCTATTGGATCTTTTCAAACTACATGATCTTATCATCTAGGTAGGTCTCTAGAAAGTACCAACTCACAAACTCCCATCGGAAATCTTCCCAACTGATCATGACATCAGGCATTTTCTCCTCTTCAATAGCCTGTCAATGGTAAGAACTCCCCTTCAACAGATACACTATATGTTTCACCTTATCCTCTTCAGGGATGTTGAGGATATTGAAGGCCTTCTCCAACTCAGTCAACCACATATCTACATCTGTCGGGTCTTTCGTACTCGCATACTTCACTGCTCCTACATGCCTCAACCTTTCAAAAGATCTTCCCAGCACTCGAAGATTTTGCATTGAGGACTACTGCTTTCACTTGTGATGGAGGCATTATGTCTTCCATATGTGTCACCGTGTCATAAACTATCTAAACATGGACTGGACAACGGGATTGGCCACCACAGTTAGGTCAAACTAGGGTGTCTCGGGTACTCCATCAACCATCTCCTGCCCCCTGGAACCACCACCTAGTACAACAACACTACTCTCACCAATATGTTCTTCATGTTCTCCAGCCATCTTCTCTTCTCTTCTTCTTATTTAGCATAAGCAGAAGTCACCATAAGACACACTGGAGGACACTATAATAAACACAAACCCTAGTCCTATGTCCATGTAGACTCGGTGAACCTAGAGCTCTGATACCAACCAAATTGTGATGTCGTGATGCGCCACAAAGAGAGATTACTCAAAGTGCAGAATTATTACTACAACCAGATTACCATAAGACATGGTAAATTAAAACTAATATCACATGTCCACCTCAAATGGAAACATATGCATCTAAGTCCACAAAGGAAACATGTATTACACATCTCATGCCAAAAGATTATTACATCACATTGTTCACTGGATCACTGTCCACAACATGTTACATATGATAACATGTTCATATACATACATGCAATTTATATACAAAAAATCATATAGCTAAAAACCTTGTATCGATGTGCAAACCAAAAAAACATCTACAAGGACCTGAGAGTACATGGACAACACATAGGACTCTACTATAGACACCATCAACATGTCCAACCTTTCAGCAACTACTATTCCTCTTGTTGCTCAGCCTCTACCGCACAATCTCTACCTCATCGTGCACGACCACCTAAAAGATGTGGAAACCCACAGGGTGAAACCAATCGCCCCAGTGAGAGATATAACTCTTCGCCAATGTCTATTATAAGCACAAGTAAAATAAAGAAGATAAAGACCATTATTATCATGTTGAGAAAATTTAACTATGTATTAAATTGTTAATATGGATTAAACAATTTAGGTATTTACTACTAAGAAGTAGAACAATTTAAACTTTTAGAAGGAATATGAAGAACATGTATAACAGTTGATTTCTCTTATCGCATTATAATTCAAGAAATAAATATAAAGATAAGGCAAGGGGTCATCCAATGTGAAGTGTATTTGACCCTAAGAAAAATATGCTACACTACTATATTACATCTTTCATTATACCCTGAGGATTTGAGTCATACCACCCAAATCCGATCGACCACTACAAAGTCAAAATTGGTTCCATACAAGATCAATGGAAGAGATGGAATCCATGATCTTCTCCTACACTATTTGGTCAGTTTGAGTCTGCACTGCGGTGACATATAGTCAAACTGTAAAGTCAGTAACTTAAAGTCAAATTTATAGTCTTGTAAAGACAACAACTCATAGTCAAATCTATGGTCCAGTAAAACACATCATATAACCCAATCACTGAGCTACAACTGCAGTTGTCCTCTATCACATCATATCACATGCTCATCACTGAAACCCGACTGTAGTCATTCCCAAACACTTGGGATCAAGATGTCAAGCACACATAGTCACTTGCACCTTGCATACTCAACATTATGCACTTCGGGTTTCCTTTGGAATTCCCATTTCACCATCTAGCAAAGTATTGACAATGAAGATGGGTCTATGGTGCATGGAAGACACATGATTAAGGTTTCACTTGGTTAGTTAAGACAAATGGGTATATTTTACCATCAAACAAGTTATAACGTATAAACCCTAAACAAATTCTACAAAGATAAGGGCATGACACAACTCCAGAAGATATAAAATGTATAAATACAATTTTTTCACACTATCACTTGATGTCATTTCCATTCAAGGCTATCAACATGTCACACATCCATACTACACTATCACCACAAATGCACTACCATGGGATATCAATCCCTCATCACAACACTGGAGGATAACAGCTCACACTAGGCATTAAGCCTCTGCCATGTCATGAGACCCATCACATCAACATCCTTCATCAGGCTCATAGCCATCACCCTGTGTCACATGATTACCACTATAGCATTCACAAGCTATGACATTCATTCAACCTACAAGGTTAGATTTGCAAAAGTAGGAGAGAGAAAAATATAATCACATGCCATATATCAAGGCAAAATATACAAAAATAGAACACCCTAGAATTAGGGTTAGGGCTCCACACACATAGCCGATTAGGTTTTTCATATTACTACTTCACTACTTGTCACAAAACCCTAAATACATCATCTCCCACATGTTTGGAGTGTATAAGGGTTAACAGTATTGATTATGATTACCATTCATCTCCACATCACATGTCGAGATTAACACGTAGTATAGCAACCCAACTCCACCAAGTGTAGCGACTTCTTTAGGTGAGGGAGTGTAGTGACCATGGTCCACTTGTAGTGACCATGTGTTACGACCTATCTAGCTAAGCATGTGTCTCAACCCATCATCATACATGGGTCTCGACCAACCATCAAAACAAATGTCTCGACTTAAACACAACATCAACTGAAAACATGTGTAACAACCCTCAACACATCAACAAGAAGCTAATTCCGTCCAAGGTTGTTCATGTCACGACTGAAACATAAACAAGAGTAGTGACCAACTCAACCAAAATAGGTGTGCAACCAACCTGACACAAGTATAACGACCTATTTGCACCAGGACATGTGTTTTGACCGAAACCAAAACCAATCACAACAACCATCACTCAATATCATGATGTGTCGATTGAAACTAGACCAATTGATGTAATGACCAACAAGGTTAAGCTATCACAACAAACTTAACCATCCTTAAAAAAACAAACCATGATCAAAATAGGTTTTAAACATCAAAGACACTAAGCACGACCAACGAGGTAAAATCTCCACACAAGATGACCATCAAAACCCTAAGATCGATCTTCAACATGATCCTCCAAGAAACCAAACTAGGAGAGCAAAGATCAAGATTCAACCTCAAGAAAATCGGTCCAAAACCTCAAGAAAACATAAGGGTCAAACCATATCATGGTTATAGAACCAAGTTAATGGTGCATGTAAGAACATCACCTCCACATCACTTAGAAAAAGAGCACATGAAATTAGGGTTTAAGAAAAAGACCAATTTACATGAGAATACTACAAATTCATAAACCCTAGATCATGATAGCTTCATTTAGCACATCAACATCAAGTTTTATAGATTAAAATAGTAACATGCAAGTATTATTACGGTGTAAATGATAAAAGAAAGTAGAGAGTCATATAACCCACCTTATGGAGAGACCAAGCTCCAAAGATCACGATCTTCAAGAGAAAAGAAAGCTCCAACCAAAAGCAAATCCATGGCTAAAAGATCACCTCAAAAGAGAAGAACACATGGTCAAAGGAGATCTCAAGAAGGAGTGAAAAACTCTAGCACTACTACAGAAGTGGCCTTTGGCGTCAGTCGTTTAACCCCATTTGGCGTCGGTTTTCGACCGACGCCTATGTGGGCGCCGCTAAAGGTCGAACACTTCGGCGTCGGTTGTTTAACCGACGCCTATTTAACCTATCAGCGTCGGTCATTTAGTAGATAACCGACGCCAAAAGGGTTCGCGCCACATAAAACGGTGTCAGCTAGGGCACTTTCTGCGTCGGTTATTTACTAACGGACCGACGCCTATATTACTTATAGCGTCGGTCTTTTAGTAGATAACCGACGCATAAAGTGTCCTAAATGACGCCATTTTTTGTGGCGCGAACACTTTTGGCGTCGGTTATATACCAAAAGACCGACGCCACTAATTTAAATAGGCGTCGGTTTGATACGTATATCTGACGCAATTTCGAGGACTGCTTTGGCCACATAAGGCGTCGGTTATCTATAAATAACTGACGTTGTAGATCTTTGCTGACGGTTTTTTATAAATAACCGACGCCTATTTTTTTTTCATATCAGTTTGCGGACCTGCTGTGGCTGGTCAGCAGGATGAGAACCTGCAGTTCAGTTTTCTGAACTGCAGGTTTACGACATCCATTGATATCAGCCTACAAACAGGCCGCAAACCTGCAAAAGTCATAAGCAAAATTTCACACAAGTACATACATTCAGACATCAATTCAATTCTCACATTCACACATATAGAAACATTCAAATACATGTATTAACATTCAGAAATATTCATTTACAAAGTATCATTCATTATCGCTATCAACATCCCAATTATATCTTACAGTTGCCACTGCTTGTATGGCTTTTGCCCATTCTTCTCTTACTTCATTTAATGCTTCCATCGTATATGGAGCATGTATATTTTTTAAGCGTTTACCTGTAGTGTTGTCAGTTTTAAACACCTGCAAAGAGAATGATGTATATATATAAGTAATAATATAAAAATAAGATAAGATTGATATATTGCATACTAACTAATGAGAGTATATATAATACCTCATGTATGGTATCGATGTCCAATGCGGCATATTTGATAATCATCTGCATAAATCGCATCACATAGTATGTGCATGCCCAGCCATTGTCTTGTGTAGCATACTATAAATTGAAACATACAAAATTATACAACTAAGCACAATTCACATCAATAATATATATATTCGAGTCGGGAACTTACTTGTACGTTCTGCCAATTTATTGGCTGGTTCTTTTTCCTTGGGACCGTTCCTCCAGCCTTTTTGAATGCATCTAAACCCCTACATGTTAATATAACACAATAAATTGCATAAGTAAATAGTAATGTAATAAAAGATGTTAACGGATATAAAAATGAAATATTTCTCACCAGAATAATGGCATTCTCATTACGTGTCCAATTTTAGGGTTCAATGTACTCCCCGCAGGATCTAGATAATAAACAGTGAATGTCCCGGGGACAATAACTAGTAACTCCCAATGTCTACCGCTAGAGGTAAGAAGTTAACAATTAATAACTCAAAATGCAAAATAAAAATGGAATTTTCTTAAGTCCAAATTATAAATAAAGTAAACTTACTTGACATTGAATGGAGCTATTATTATCGTCTTCTTTTGCTGACCAAAAATTGTAAAAGCATCTATACAGTATTGTTGAACATTATCAGGGTCTTTAGCTACCAAACTAATCAATGATGGAATGAAAAATCCCAAATGATCAAATGCAAATTGTTTGCAATGATCTTCGACTAAGTAGCTGCAAAACATATAGGTGTATGCATTAATATATAAGAAACCAGATCACCGGATCTTACACAAGGTATATGGATGTATAAACAAGATCTCACCTTATCCATGTCTCTATCATTGATGTATTCAGCCAATCATACATAAACAGCTCAATAATATCTTGTATAAATAAAGAGCTATCGTATGATTGACCTGCATAATCTGCATCTAAAGAAATATTTATAGGGCAATGTACATTATGTGCCCGTAGCCAACATGCCATTCCCCTACAAGCAGGACCTAACGGGTATGTTAGGTCAGTTGGAACTCAATCGGGTAATGCGGGAAGTGGAAGTGGAGGCCTAGGTGCTCCTGGTGTCTTCTTTTTAACCTGTACATATAATTTCAGATCAGTTGACATCATATATACACATTAACAGTCTAAATCAATGTAAATTTATCTTACAATTTCACTCGTGTAGACGACATCTGCTTTGGGCCACAATATCACCCCGCCTTCTGCATCAGCAAGTCTATCAATATCCGGGTGGGGATATGGCAATGTAGCTTCTCTCCAATCAGGTAAAACACGTATCGGGCTCACACGAACGTAGCCATGTGGCATTGGAGTCCCGTGAAACATTGCCCCAGGAAGGGACGGGTAAGCCTGCGCCTCTGCAACAACGTAGTCTTGCATTCTTAAGCGGCATGGCTTCAATGCCTACAAATTTACGTAAAGAATATTATACATATATACATATCATCTTGAAAACATAACAACTTGAAAAGACTAACTACAATGTCATAAACAATACTTACAGCAGACGTGCTAGGCGATGGGTCTCCAGGATTACTCGCAGTCTGTGCATCAGGAGAAGAGTGGGTCGCCATAGGCGTATTGGAAGCCTGAGATGCCTGCCACCGCAGCAATTCTTCCTTGACCTTCTCAGCAACTACATCGTTGAACTTCTTAGCAACTAAATCCTCAACTCTCTTATTCTCCTATACATGGATAAAAGAAACATTAGCTTCTTATTAATGAATTTCCTTTTGCAGTAACATTCTAAAAAAAGAATAGGTTACCTCTTCTTGAGAAAGTCCCGCTCTGGGTTTGCGCTGGGATGGCCCAAAGAATGCTTTGATGCCAACACCAGCGCCGGCACCTTTTACACGTCCAGGATGCTCTGGGTTACCCAGAGCAACTGTCAATTCATCCCTTGTGCCCTGAGGGATGAACGTGCCTTGTTTCCTCTGCTCGTGCAGCTCCCGCTAATCACCATAAACAGAAATTGGTAAGTTAACACCACAAATAATCAATATTCAAACGATTTCTCTAAGAGTGTTATTTTACCATTTTTGCAGCCGCCTCAGCAGTTACAGGCTTCTTTATTTCACCCTTCTTGTTTTGCCTGCCAGCTATCCAGATATCATGGCGAGGCATGGGTGTGGCAGACTCCTGAGTAGGAGCAGACTTCTGAGTAGCCGCAGACTCCGCCTGTAGTCTTTGGCGAACGCTTGCATAGCCTTTTGGACCCATAGTGTGGTCATGCACATTCAGTGCACGTCTTGCTTTTTGTGCGTCACTGAGGGCCTAGTTAGTATGCACATTAATGATTTGGTTAGTAGAACTAAATGCTAATCTTGAATAGGTGAATACAATGTATATTAATTAAATTAGGAGTGACGCCTAATACCTTGAATTCTTCAGATTTTCTTGAAGCAACAAAATTGTCCCAATCTTCTTTGTCCAAGAAGTTCCATTGTTCAAGGGATGACTTCTTCTTCTTATCACCCTCTTTTATGTATTCTCTGTTCAGATTTGTCCTATAATTCCTAAGCATCTTTCCAGCGCGTTGCATCACATTTTTACGATGCAACTTCTCATCTAATGCAAACAGATTCTGTAAAATAGAAATGTTATTAACTAGTATCCAAAATAGAATTGCAAATAATAAAATTTGTAATCTACAAAATAGAATTGCAAATAATAATAACTCACGCATAAATCCTTCCATATCAAGTCTTTTTTCCCTTGAGGAACTTTATGCCAATTGTCATACTTAACACCACAATGGCTCCGAGTGGTACACCCAAGATAGTTCACAAAATTATTGCGGTTCACTCCAATTGGATTTCCTCCATTATCAAACTCCACCACCAATTTGGATCCACTACCACTTAACGCTAATAACTTCTTCAACAGAGTGATGCCCCTTTTCTTGTTAAGTGTTTGGTGTTGCGCATCAAGTTGCTCCAGTGCTTCAGTGGGTACAGGTGCATCAACCTAAAATTTGACAAAAATAAAACACACTAAATTAGCCCAATATAGAAATATAGGATATATGACATAACTAGAAGATAATGAATTTTATAGAAATACAGGATATGTTTTTAGAACTTACATTAGTATCCTCTCCATGCTCGTCATGGACAGCATGCTCATCATGGACTTCATGCTCATCATGGACATCATGCTCATCATGGTCAGCCATCTGAAAATGTCATTAAAAAGGCAAACATTTAGCATTTCTATTAACTAGAAAAAGGCAAACATTTAGCATTTGTATTAACTAGAAAAAGGCAAACATTTAGCATTTGTATTAACTAGAAAAAGGCAAACATTTAGCATTTGTATAAACATACATGTCTCTAAAATTGTGATCTTTTATCAATTAACAATCCTTCATTGTGATCTCCGCGCACATATAAGTCATCATTAGCTTCAATATTTTGTGGAGTTGGCAACCCAACTGAGAATGGACTGGAGTCATCATACTTATCATAGTACTCTTCTTCATCTATAGGATCTTCAATGAACTGTCTTTTACCATGAAGAACAACCGACCATTTATCATTTGCAGGATCATCGATATAGAATATTTGTTTCGCCTGTGATGCCAATATGAATGGTTCACCCTTCTCGCCAATCTTTTCAAAGTTCACCAAAGTGAAACCCAATTCATCCACTATAACTCCTTTGGTGTTATCAACCCAATTACATTTAAAGAGCGGAATTTTGAAATCTATGTAGTCAAACTCCCAAATGTCCTCAATGACACCGTAATATGACATTTTAGCTTCACGTGGACTCTTATCCTTTGCACTTGCAAAGTACATAGTCGACGCTTGAAGAGTGACCCCACTATTTTGGATGACACTCTTATCATCTTGGCGCTTTGTGTAATATGTGAATCCATTAATGTCAAACCCTTCATAAGACATAACATTCGGTTTTGGTTTAAAGGCGAGGCATTTGATAGTTTCTGTAATATCATTTGGTGTTTGAGATAGTTGATGTAAGACTTTATCTTCAAACCACTTAGTAAAAGTCTTATTATGCTCTCTAGCAAGCCACATTGAACTTGCTCGAGGATGTTGTCTCTTTATGAAATTGGTATGTTCCTCGATATAAACACTCACTTCGTCCATATTGTGTAAAATATACAAGTGAGCTTGTTCCAACTGCTCACGGCTGATTACTTTCACCCGTGATCCCAAAATTCCTTTGCCCTCCTCAATATTCTTGTCATTATCAGGAGTGTCATTACCACTGAGAAAGTCATTGCAAAAATCCATAACCTCTCTCGCCACATAACCTTCAATAATACTCCCTTCAGGCCGATAACGGTTTCGAACATCACCTTTAAAAACGCTCATGTATCGTTCAAAGGGATACATCCAATGCAAGAAAACTGGTCCCAACATTTTCACTTCCCTAGTCAAGTGGACAACAAGATGTACCATGATATCAAAGAACGAAGGAGGGAAATACATCTCAAGCTGACATAGGGTAACAACCACTTCTCTTTGCAAATTATCGAGAGTATCAGGGTCAATAACTTTGCTGCATAGACTGTTGAAAAAGAAACAAAGTCTGGTAATTGCAAACCTTACATGCTTCGGCAATATAGATCGAATTGCCACGGGCAATATTTGTTGCATTAGAGTGTGCCAATCATGAGATTTAAGACCTATCAACTTTAGATCTTTCATTGATACCAATCTACGGATGTTGGATGAGTAACCATGTGGCACCTTAACATTTACCAAGCATTCACAAAAAGTTTTCTTCTCCTTTCTAGACAACGTGTAACAAGCGGGAGGTAAGTATGTTCTTTTATTACCCATTTCACGTAATTCTGTTAATTCTGACCTTATTCCCATTTCACGTAGGTCCAGTCCGGATTTTATCCCATCTTTAGTCTTACCTGGTATATTTAATAGAGTACCAATGATGCTATCACAGACATTTTTCTCAACGTGCATTACATCGATACAATGCCTGACTGTCAAAGAACTCCAATAAGGAAGATCCCAAAATATTGACTTCTTCTTGAATGAAGAATTGTCACTCCGTGTGGCCATACTACATTGTGATTTCTTACCAAATTCATTGACAATGTCTTTTACTCTTTCATAAACAACATCCCCTGGTATAGGTTTAGGTGCACTCCGTTCATCATTCCATCCATTGAATGCTTTGCGCTTCCTACGATACGGATGGAATTTTGAAAGAAACCTTCGATGACCAAGATATACAGTCTTGCCGCCATGTTTTAGTCTTATTGAAACAGTGTTTTCTTCACATATAGGACACGCTTTAGCTCCTTTGACACTATATCCAGACAAATTCCCATATGCTGGAAAGTCATTAATAGTGCAAAACAACATAGCATGCAAACGAAATGTCTCTCTTGCTGAAGCATCATAGGTCATCACACCTTCAGCCCAAAGTTTCTTTAAGTCATCAATCAAAGGTTCAAGATAAACATCGATATCATTTCCGGGTTGTTTAGGGCCCGATATCAACAATGACAACATAACGTACTTATTTTTCATACACATCCAGGGAGGAAGATTGTATATAACAAGCATGACTGGCCAAGTGCTATGTTGGCTGTTCAATGTCCTGTACGGATTCATATCATCTGTACAAAGCCCAAGTCTTAGATTCCTATCTTCTTCACCAAATTTAGGGTACAATAGATCAATCTTCTTCCACTGTGGGGAATCAGACGCATGTCGTAGGATCCCATCATTATTTTTCTTAACATCTGCATGCCACCTCAAATTCTTCGCATCTTTCAGATTTGCAAACAAGCGTTGAAACCGTGATATTATAGGTAGATACCACAACACCTTGGCAGGAGAACCAGTTTTGGACTCCCCCGAAGTCGTCAATTTATACCGTGACGCACCACATTTTGGACAATCTTTCAAATCTACAAAGTCCTTTTGAAATAATACACAATCATTCGGGCATGCGTGTATCTTCTTAGCCTCCATTCCCATTGGGCACAACATTTTCTTTACCTGGTATGTTGAGATTGGAAGCTCGTTTCCTTCAGGAAGCATTTCTTTCAACAAAGCAACAATGAAGTGAAGCTTTTGTCACTCCATCTATTGTTAGCTTTCAACTTATACAATCTCAACACAGCGCTAAGCTTCGTAAACTTAGCAGAGCCTGTGTATAACGGTATCTCAGCATCATGCACAATGTTTGTAAAGATAGGAGGTGGATCGATGTGCTCTACCCACTCTGGGGTGCAACGATTATGAATGGACATCCATGATCTATCCATTCTATGATCAGAGAAAACAAGTATATATTAGGAAAACAAGTGATTGTTCATTCTAATGATTGTTCACATTCTAGGACTACAAACACATTTGATGTCATTCTTATATATAATAAATGTGTACCACCTATCCCATCCTTGAACACCTAATCTCACTAGTAAGTGTATAATGTGTATTGGGTTTTCAAGAAAATTTCGGCAGCATTTCCCCGCTGTTCTCTAAGTACATATGTACTTAGAGAACAAACGGGGAAATGCTACCAAAATTTTCTCGAAAACTCAATACACATTATACACTTACATCCTAAGTGAGATTAGGTGTTCAAGAACAGTCCCAAACCGGGGACTATCCAAGATTTACTCCTAATGAGTCAATCTTGGACGGGTTTCTAGGCCAACAAACACAATAATAGATATCTACAATGAAGCCAGACTCCATACAAACAGTATATAATTTAGTGATTGTTCATTCTAATTTATACCAATGTACAAGTAATATAAAGAACAATGATTTTTCACATTCTAGGCCAACAAACACATGTGATGTCATTCTTATATATAATAAATGTGTACCACCTATCCCATCCTTGAACACCTAATCTCACTAGTAAGTGTATAATGTGTATTGGGTTTTCAAGAAAATTTCGGCAGCATTTCCCCGCTGTTCTCTAAGTACATATGTACTTAGAGAACAAATGGGGAAATGCTACCAAAATTTTCTCGAAAACTCAATACACATTATACACTTACATCCTAAGTGAGATTAGGTGTTCAAGAACAGTCCCAAACCGGGGACTATCCAAGATTTACTCCTAATGAGTCAATCTTGGACGGGTTTCTAGGCCAACAAACATAATAATAGATATCTACAATGAAGTCAGACTCCATACAAACAGTACATAATTTAGTGATTGTTCATTCTAATTTATACCGATGTACAAGTAATATAAAAAACAATGATTGTTCACATTCTAGGCCAACAAACACATGTGATGTCATTCTTATATATAATAAATGTGTACCACCTATAACAAACACATTGTCCAACATTAGGTTCAACACTTGAAACAAACATTCGTTTTCAACATAAAAAAATTGTATCATTAGGGTCCAACATGTGGATTATATGGGACATACACATCAAGGTGGTCATAAGGGAGGATATTTCCTTATTTATGAGTAAGCGATATAAGATTAAGATCCATATAAAAATTAGGGCAGAAGAAAGAAATAAATCTTCTTTAGGATACAATAGACCCTTATGGATGTATTTAGGGTCATAGATACCATCATAGAACAAAAGGGGTACACTCTAGGATTTAAGATCACACTACATCATGTATTTTATACAAAATTACATGTATATGTATATAAAAAATATATTTATAAGGAACTTCTATACATATCTAATCAACAAATCAGTAATTAACTAAGTATTCATCAATACTTACTATTAATCAGTATCTCTAATCATTAAAATCGGCAATCAGATCAGTAATTGTAAATAACAAACTACGAATTGTTGAATTAAAGTAATCACTAAAGTAATACTAACCAGTAGTACCAATCATTAATCACTTAAAGAAGCAAGGAAATCAGTAAAACTAATCATGCATTACTAGTATAATAGAGCAATAGGATATTTACTTCGATGCATTACAGCAGTACCCAATTATTTCATTAATCACTGAAAGCAGCAAGGAAATCAGTAAAACTAATCATGCATTACTAGTATAATAGAGCAATAGGATATTTACTTCGGCGGCAAGGAGCAGCGACAAGGTCCAGGCGTTAGGTAGGCAGGCAGGCGTCGGCGGGCGGCGGCAAGGACGTCAGGAAGGCAGGCAGGCGTCGGCGGGCGGCGGCAAGGAGGAAGGCGGCGCGGCGGCGAGCTCCAGGCGTCAGGCAGGCAGACCAAGGACCATCGGCGTCGGCGGCAACGATCTCCAGGCGTCCGGAGAAGGGGGCACGGTCCAGAAGGGGGTGCAGCAGCAGTGGCGGCGGAGAAGGGGGCGCCGGAGTAGCAGTGGCGGCACGACGGCGCTGTCGTGGAGAACAAGGAGCAGAGAAATCGACGGCGACAGCGTGGGAAATAGACGGAGAAGTAGAAAAAAGGGCTCGCAATGAAACAGAAGAAAGGGGAAGAGTCGGGCATCGTGGGTTATAAAGTCCCACATAGCGTCGGTTTCTTACAACAACCGACGCCTAAACATCTTTAGCGTCGGTTGTTGGAAAAAACCGACGTCCAATTGGACGATATTTTCATGAAATTGTTTGGCGGGAACCACCTTCAGCGTCGGTTATCCTTGAATAACCGACGCTGAAGGTGACACTTTTCGCTCAAATTTTCATCGCACATAGGCATCGGTTTCTACCTAAACAACCGACGCTAAAAATGACACTATTTTTTTTTATCAAAAAATGGATTTCGTGGGCGACTTTAAGCGTCGGTTTGTTATAAACAACCGACGCTGAAGACAAAGCGGTACCCGTGTCTGGCTGGTCTTCGAATATAGACGTCGATTTTCGTAAACAACCGACGCCTAACATAGAAGGCGTCAGTTTTCCTTAATAACTGACGCCCAGAAAAGTGTCACTGAATGCTATTTCTGTAGTAGTGTAGGTTGAACCAAAGAAGAAGAAAGGAGAAAGAGAAGAAAGCTTCCTCCCACTGGGGTACCACCCCAAACATAGTCTCTAACCCTTGTGAAGGGATGTTTCTCTCAAGATGACCACCATGGTAGAACCATATTCTCATGTCTGAGAAGGAATACAAAAATGAGATCAAGGTTCAAAACCACTTACCATAAAGAAGATCACTAAAGATCACCACAAGAAGGATGATCGAGCTCAAGAACACCACATGCAAAGGTGATAAATCACCAAAGCACCAAGATCAACACCCTCTAGCTCCACCAAGCTCCAAGGTAGGCCTAGAAAGAAATGAGACGGAAAGAGAGATAAAAGAGTTGCTTCCATGTAAAAGGGAGAGCATATATACATGTGGGTAGGAGGGAGGTGGAAGGTTATGAGGTGTCAACATAAGAGAGAACCAAAAGGACACTTGTCCACCAAGAAAACAACAACGCAACCACTTAACACATGCATTCAACATATGGTGATACAACCTAGGTGGGGTATCGACCACATGGGTCACCACCACCTTTTTTGCAGTCCAAACATATCAAGGAACCATGTAGTAACCACTACAAGATATCACCAAACAAAACATGGTCTAAACACATCACTGGAAGACAAACCATTACGACCTAACCACCTATAGGTCACCAAGGTCAAAACAAGCATCACCTAGGGCAAGTGTTATAGTCACAACACTCATCCGAGAGTGGTTTTTTGGTCGCAACACGCCCTTCACGAGCTCAAGGTTGCTACACACTTCCAAAAACCCTAGAAGACCTATCATCACCACATGATGTCACCTCATCAACCAAGGTCCAAGCAAGGCGCCCCAAAGCATCATCATCACTCTTAAGATGCTAAGACACAAGAAACACACCCTACATGCAACAAATTGCAAGATAACCCTCACTCATGGGTAAATTGCAACTTGTTCCAAAACAAGGATACATAGCTCAAACATCATCCAAACATGACCAAACTGAAAACACAGGATTATCACATGTTATAAAAGCATCTCAAGAGATTATATTAAGGTTCAATCATCTTATTAAGAAAATCAAGCATACTCAATCACTAATCTAGGTCAGGGACCTGACAAATATCATCTCCTAGAACATACTGGTGACCTATTACCCTAACAAAATCTATCTAATGAAAGATTTGAAAGTACTTCAAAAAATGATATCATGACTACGATGGAACCATGTTTTAGTAGCAGTCTGGAAGATAACATCATGAAATGAATTGAGTTTATTCCTCTCACTGACTAGAAGCTTTCGAATACTCTAAGAGAATATGGATATTATGGAAGAAAACACCCTACAATCTTACTATCCTCTTCATCCAATTGTAATTTATTTAGCGGTACCAAAGGTATTGAAGTCGCCATTGTCTACAACACCGCCAACCTTAGTAAATTGGAATGACTCTAGCATAACATCTGATCTCAGATGATAATTATGATGTATAAACATAATGCAAGAGTATTTCAAAGATATATATATATATATATATATATATATATATATATATATATATATACACATGCAAAAGATTAATGATTTAACAAAAATCAAAGTACAAAATTTATATGAAAATGTGAAGTATGGACTTCCTCCCATGAATGCTTGGGTTTAATATCCCTCTACTGGACAAATATTTTCTTCTTCTTTAACTTGGTTTAGACAAAATATCTCCATCATAATGTCTTCATAGAATTTACCCCCTTATTTTTCTAATTCTGTCTCAAGTGTTGAACCACTTCAATCTGGATTCTTCAGAAAAGGTGATTCTTTCTAACAAATCTTCATTCTCAGCTCACCTCAGTCAACATTAATGAATGCCTTAAAACTCTCAAGGGTCGAACATTCTAGAATAATGTCTCTTGAAGTTCCACTTTTTCCTTCTAGTATCACAAAATTTATAAGTATATAACAACCTTCAACCTATATTAGCACAATTTCTAGCACATCCATTGAGATTTCCCTAGATTGGCCATCTATTAAACTATCTTCATTTACTTTGGTTCATATAAACCTAAATGAGAAGATAGGACAATGGAACAATACTCAAGGAAGTACCTTGATTGCATAATATAGTAAGAAAGTGCATCTTACCTTTATCACTTGATATTTTGAAATCACCTAGGTCCTTCTATTTATAAGGAAGGTTGGATAATGTTGTGACACTTATATGGAGTTGAAGAACCACATCTTGAAGTTCACTCCCGTCTCCTTCATCAACTATACTCCCTTGGATAGAAAAATTATGTATTAGGATGGTCTTCCATTTCCTCCTCATTAGTGTTGATAGGAATAGGTTGTAAAGTTGGTTGCACCATCTTGTTCCTAAATTAAAGTGCTCCATATGGTACTACAATATGATCTTCTAGCTCAACTTTATTGACACTCCTATTGCAGTTGTGAAGTGATTGATTAATGTGCTTTAGAAATATCTTGTTAAATACCTTTTGAAATATCACTTGCATGGGCTTCTTCATTGGTAAACCCTCCTTGTAAACTTGATTCAAGTGATTGACATGGATTTGATTTCACATGGTCCATATGGTTCACTTTGATATTGCCCAAAATAGCTCCTTCATTGACTTTGAGTCCACCACCAACTGACGTTGGCTTTCCCATTTGATGGCCAGGTTGTTTTACTGAGGCTCTTGGTTTTGCGTAGGTGTCGAGATGTTACAACTCGTTCCCAACTTTGCTGGTAATCCTAGAGTTTTAAGATAATCTTATTGATTGACATACTTTTGTAAGTAATATTCTATGTTTTACTTCTCCTTAACTTTGGTAACCATAAATACTAGTTTGGGCAACTCATAATTATTACTTAAGCATACTATAAATATCCGAGTTGGAGTTAATATGGCATTAACCCATACATGTATGTAAGTAGATAGTTAATGACATTGGAGTAAATAATAAATAAATAATTTTTCCTCAAGAATTTTATTAAAATAGTATTGTAGGATTCTAAAGAATTCAATTATGAATCCAACAAAAAAAAGAATGAACTAAATCGGAGTTAAAATGAGAGAGTTATGCCCTTTTTAGTAAACATATACAAAGCACCACGACCGACGCAGCGTCGACACCACGATCACGGTCTACATCATGACCCATGACGCTGCTTCGACATTGTGACCAATGTTGAGATGACACCATGACCGCGGTCTATACCACGACCAGCGACGATGCATCGACACCGCAACCGCGACCGACGCCGCCCGGGACATCAAATCGTAAAATAATCTTATCTCGAGCTATACTTATCCGTTTTCAATGAAACGAAGTGTGTTGGAACCATGATTCAATCCTATATCATCCCAAACATCTTGATCAATGAGAGGCTGATCTAGAAGGTGATTTATGGGGCAATTTTTTTGGCAGAACATGAAGAACGGTGGAAACCTAAAAGGGTTTCTATAGATTCAACTTGGTAAGTAGTTTTATTTGTCAATTCTTCCTCCTCATCATTTCCCCTTGCTCAGAATCCTAATCCAACGAATTTGAGGTCTGGGTTAACCTTTGATCTTCATCTTCTACCTACAACATACCCTGTTTAGGGTTGAAATTAAGAAGAAACTGCAAATTTTGCTAGAGTTTTGATATGGATTTGAGAGTTTTAGAGATGTGCTGCATTTTTAAGGTGTTTTCACACCTTAGGGTGAGTGGGTATTTCTTATAAATAGTATATTGCATGAAAATGAGTTAAATTATCAATAATCTTTAATTATTTAGTATGCGAGTACAAACCCTAAGTTGCCTTTTTGATCTAGCTTTTGCAAGATGATATGATATGGATTATTCCTCTGTTATGATGAATTTCAGATTATGAAATCACATTAGAAATTATAGCAATCCATATAAATGAGAATTCTTAAATTAATTGTAGAGGTTACATGATTATACTGAAATGTAGGATTTTCGACTATGACTGAAATTGTTGTATAATTTAATAAAGAAGTTTGCCTAGTTGAATCCTCCTGCTTATGAATGGTTGTTTTATTTATTTGTGTATTACATATATGTCAGATAAGATTTTGGATTTCATATGATGATATCAATGTTTGCTTGATATATCAGTAAGAGTGTGGAAACCCTAGTTCAGTTCATTACACGATTTCATATATATATATATATATTCAATTATATGTGAAGTACTGAGAGCAATCTTTATTGAATGATATTATTATGTATTAAATCCTTATGCAAGTCATGTGATAAGTGAATGAGGTAAATGAAACCCTAAGGATAGGGTGTTTAGTGAATCAAGTATTGTGATTTTAATGTTGCTCAGTATGATATGTGGTTATGCTTGACAGTTCAGTTGTAGTAAATGTTATCAGATGGTTTAAGAAATGAACGGTTTACAAAGATGAACAAAGAGATGTTGATGTGATGATTGAATTGTGAATTTAAAGAGTGAATTAGACACGTATATGCGTTGACCACTGTACAATCCTCATAGGATGAGGCATGCGATGTGAGGAGGAAATGGTTTCCCAACTGGAGGTAGTCCAGGTCGAGGTAAGCCAAAGCGCACTAGTAGGGTGTGGGGGTCTTGACCACTGGGGAAGACTCCTTACAATTGTGTGGTACCCAACACCAACCAGGGATGTCAGTGGTACCTGTGTTACATGTTGAGTGATCAGAGGTCAGAAGATCCAATGATGCACAATAAGCCTGAGTGCTTTGACTCACCCGATGAGTACCCAGGTTGAGAGGTGGAGTATGAGATATTCGACCACTCCTATTAGCCGTCGAGAGGCAGACTGCCGAGGCCCACTACAGATGAGGTCTTAATCAAGAGATAGGCTTAGGAACCCATGCATGCTTCTAAGTCTTATACAGTGATATCGTAGCTTGATGCGATTCTTTCACATGTTGTGGTACACCTCATGTGGGTTCATGGCATAATAAGATGAATGAGGTTAAATAAGTGTGTGCAGTTATTCAATAATTCTTTGTATATTTCTGAAATATTAGTCCTCTTTACGATCAATCAAGCATGTTCATATATTGATTCACTCTTTTAGATATCTAGTGTATCATGCTATATTTATTATTGTGAACGATTAGTATCTTTAAAGCTTACTACTATTATAATTGATATATGTTGCTCAAAAGTATATCTGTAATTGTATCAGTGCTTTAGATTTTTTTTTGAAGTATTGATTCACTAAGAGAGTAGGCTCACCCCTCTACTCAAAATTTTTAGGGAAACCAAGTTGACTTGAAGAAGGTCAAAGCATCAGAGTAGATCTACTACATGAGTTAAGTATGAGATTAGTTAAGTTCAGTCGGTCCCTGTCACTCTAGGTCCTTGTATAGATGTGAGAGAGTTGTAAATGATGTTTTGTATCTTTGTTTCCTTGATAATAGAGAATGTATTTGTTTGTCATGTTGTATGTACATGGAAGTGTGAGAAATAGAATCAATGCATGGATGTGTATCATTAATGTTGGGATCATATTAGAATAATAAAAGTTTAATTTTCTTGTAAAGTTTGTTTATGTGATTGAATGCGAGAAAACAAAGAGTTTGAAATAAAGGGAAAAAAGTTGGGAGTGAACCTTGTATTAAGTATAATCCTCAAACTTATGCCCTAATCTCATGATTAGTGGTAATCGTGGGATGTAGGTGTGACATCTTTTGGTATCATAGCTTAGGCTAAGTCGTCGGGGACCATTTGGATAGAAAGTTAGAGTTATAAGTGTGGCAAATACGAGGTGAGGTGTATATAGCTCTGGGAAGTTTGGGTATTTTGATACCCTGGCCCGGTATCTGAATACTTAGATTGACCAATATCAAGCTACTCTGTCTATTCTTCTCTGGATGCCGTGGCCAGGTATGTAGAGGAAGGATGGGTTAGAGAGAAACCCTAGAAATCTTAGGGTTAGGAGACCGAAAAGTAATGAAGGAGTAAGAGATTAAACATAGAATGTGATACAAATCTTGCTTTATATTGCTTCTTTGATTGGAGATCAATAGAAATGCTCTTATATGTATGAATTTAGATTATCAGTTTGTAGAATATATATGGTTCTTTTATATTGTTGTGTATCATGAAATTATTCAGCTTTTGTTTATATTCTTTGTATCAAGTAGACCAGAAGTTATGTTTAAATGAGTTTTCCCTAAGAGGATATTCTTTTCACATGTTTGAGATTAATAGGAGTTGGTTAACCTTTAGTACCTCTTGCCTTCAGGACTACAAGTTTGTCCTGGTCTAGCTGGCAGGGTGCGTTACTGGGATCTAATGACTCCTATTAACAATATAATAAGAGTAGACTCTAGATAAATTAGACCCACATCATAGTGAGAATTTACATACACTAATATGTTGAAACATATGGGAAAGATTAGAATAGCTATGAATCAGTTGGAACTAATATCTGAGTTCCAACTTTTGGGCCTCATATGAGAAACCCTTAATTGGGAATAAAGGAACACGACATAAGGTTCAGATTAAGTTTAATTATTAGTATTATATGAACTATAAATATGAAATATGGAAAAGATATGATAAAAGTATGTAAGGGCCGAGATAGTAAGAATCAATCATGAGGAATGGATCATATAATCAAGTACAATGTTTTTATGTACTCCAAAGCAAAGGGAAAATAGAAGAAAAGAGTTAAGTACACAATAATTACATAGAATTGAAGAGTCTTCAGAAGAGTTAAAGTAAAGGGAATAGGATGAACATGTAAATCATAAGAATAGAATAACAAACTTAGTTGAAACAAAGAGAAATGTTGGAAATGATGAGCTTTATTAAGGAATGAGGGTTATGATATAATTGAGAGCATGGAATGTATACCTTTATTATGAAGTTAAATACATTCATCATTACTATCTTTGGATTCTAAGTCTATATAAAACAACAAACTAGTTTCTGGAAGAAGAACAACAGTGTAGATTAATAAATGAATAAGTCATACAAAGGTAGACTATATTCAGGAAGAAAACAATTGATTGAAAGACAAACTAAGTTTGACCCATGCATGAGTCGTTTGATTTAAAATGAAAGATATGTAATTTATTAAACATGAGGTGAAACTAGTGGAGAGAATATTGATTTAAAATTTCAACTTCACATTAGTAGAAGGATAAAAAGAAATATATGCAACATGGTATACATGATCATACACATGAATAAGCAACATGATCATAAGAGAAAATTAGAAGTTAAAAATGACAGGTGGAAGAGTTGTATATGGTAAGAGGATTATGGAAAGTAAGGAAAGGTTTGAATCATGATGGAGTAATATAGATTATAAAAGAAAGAGGTTAGGATATTCAAGTAAGTGTTAATTAGTCAAGTATTCTTGTTGATAACCAATTAAACCTACATAAAAAAAATGTATTAAGGGAATGTTTGAAGATAAGAATACTAAGTCTCAGAATCATCTTCTCTTTCATACCTTCCTTATTGAGAGCAATGTGGGAATGAAGTGATAAGAAAATGAATCATCTATGATGCATAACCACCATGGTAGAGACATCTAGTGAATGTAATAATGACACACAATATGATGATGAAACCCTAGCAGAGTAAATTGAGAATGTAATCTATCTGAATGCCCAAGTAAGAGAAAGGAAATTCAATTGATAAGATAAGGAAGACTTTAGTAAAACTTGTGAGATCCAAAGTTTGAATTTCAAATTAATGGAGCAAAGTCACATCACAATAATGGTATGCTACTGGTAAGGGCCAAACCCTAGAATGTTTCGAGTTGTAGTAGTTCAAGGGATGGCACTGGTGATTTGACCTTGAATTCTGGCATCTCTATAAAGCAAGATCATGAGATTTGCACTATGAGAAGTAAACTAGCACTAATAGTAATCTGGGGTTTAAAGGTAGCTAATCCAAAAGGTAGATAAACAAATGATTCAGAGCAAAGGATAAGAAATAGATTTGAAATATAAGAGGTGTAATTTGAACAAAAGAAGAAGTGCAAGATGAGCAAAGCGTAATCTAAAAAAATTTCTTGTAGTGATATCAAGAATGATGAATAATCTATTCTTACCTTGTATGTTTAATATTAGGGATGTTTATTCTATATGATCAAAATGAGAAGGATAAGTAACAATAAGTAAGTAGTAATGAATGACGAGATAAGAGAATACAATGACTTTCAGTAATATGTGAATTTGTTTTTAGAAGTGTAATTTGTTGAAGGTATAATGAGGGATGTAAATTGGTTCTACGTATGATTTTAGTGTACATGTGCAAGAAATATGTTAATTAAAGGTGTCTGATAGTTGTAATCATTCATACCAGTAATCCATCTTAGTATTGTACAATTGTGGTATGGTGATATGGGTTGAATGATGATGGAACAAATGGAGGGTTACCCTGAATAAGGTAGTCTTACCTATTCACTCATATGAATAGAAGGGATGATAACCATATTGTATTGAGATGTAACCCTAATGAGGTATAGCTTGTTATACCTAGCTTTAATATAACTAAGTGATGGTAATTGGGTGTGAATAGTACTTGAATGACTAATACAATCATGGAGTACTCTTTTGTTTTTGTTGAAACCCTAGTATGCTATAACCCGATGGTTACACCTTGATTTATGTGAGGGTTCATACTTGAGAATAGTATGGAATGTGATGGCGATGCTTCACCTTATGCATCCATGATCCAATGGGGATGTCGTGAGTAAGGGTTTGGGTATAAGTGTTGATTAGTAACATTAATATAATGCATCTTGTTGAACCTAACTCTAATGCAAATAGTTAAAGATGAGTATCCATGTTTAACCTTCTTATATGATGGCATGATGGTGGAATAACTTCCTCAATATGATCATAACCTTAATATGTTAATTGGTGGTTATCATAGCCACATGGTGGATACTTTCTTATGATAAACATGTGCATTAGGAATATGATGAGGGTTACTCATATCTAGATTCCTTGCATGTTGATGTAATACAGGAATGTTATTAATGTTAATATAACCCTGCTATGATTGTTTATGAATATCTCCTAGATCATTAATGCAACATTGTGGATCTGGTGTATTATATGTAAGTGATGTTGGTAAGCCTTGTTATAAGTCATGCAAAGATAATGATGATCTTGTAGGGAATAGTATGATGGTCTTAATGACCTTTGGGCATGGTTGAGCCCTAGATGAGGTGTAATCCCCTTGTGTTGATAAGGGTTGATACCCTACGTGTAACACCCCTGACCTGGGTTATGACCTAACCCTGGAAGTTTTGCCTAAATATGTAATTAATATACTTGTGAACACTCCCTGGCATGTAATTAAGTTCCTCAGGAACATTTACTTTCAATTTTGCTCCTTTTTGTATAAAGTTGTAGCATTGTGTTCTATGCAGGGACCTTTGTGCAAATTACCCAGTTTAAGGGTTGAACTTGCAAAATTCACAATATAAGATGTATCTCTGATGTTGAAACATCATGAGGATGGTTATGATGAAGTTTGAGGGATTTCCCAAGCTTGAGCACGAAGGTGCAGCTGTGGAAGCAATTCCCATGCTTAGAAACCCTAATTTGGGGTATAGAAATCTTTCATGGATATACCCTAGTTGTAGGTTGGCTTCCTTTACCCTTAGATCTTGAGAATTCATGAGATTTGCATAAGGATAGATGAGTTTGGACGTGCCTTTGAGCAAGGAGGGACCTAGATGTGATTTCCAATCTTGTGAGGTCCTTAGGGTGTAAAAGAGGCTAAAGTATATAAGCCCTTTTCCCTTGCAATTAAGTGAACGAACTTTCTTTCCTTCACTTCTCTTCCTTTCTTGCTCAAACGACCAAGGATAGCTCTGGAGATCAGGGGGGACGACCAACCTATTCTAGGTAAGAGAACCCCACCTTCTAGCTCGAATTCATGGAGGAATTCACTTTCTAAGGTTGGTTTTATGGTTAGCTTACTTAGCCTTCTTGTTCTAGCCGACCAAAGCAACGTTTCCTTGGAGAATTCACCTCTGACCAAGTTGTGGAAGCTCAAGGACGCCATTAAAGCTTGGGGCTTGAAGGCTTGGAGCTCTAAGATCAACCTTTAGGCGGGTTTTATAACTCTAAACTTATGCTTTATATGTATGCTTAATTCTTGCAATCTACTTGGTAAAATCTTCTTCTACCTCCCTTCTTCCTTGCACGTTTGCAAGCAAAATAGTGGGGAAACCGACCTTGCTAGAGGTTTAAGATGAGGGGCGTGATTCCCTATGTTACTTTTTCAAACGACCTTGGACCCTTTTGGTCCAAACGGTTGCAAACCGTTTGGGTTCAAACGGTTTCAAACCGTTTGCTCTCAAACGGTCTTGCAAGACCGTTTGGATTGAAATGGTCTCAAGACCGTTTGAAAGAGTTGACCAAGGGACGACCGTTTGAGGGTCTGTTCCTAACATATTGAATTTCATCTCTGCAAAGAATCAAAGTCTAATTCTTAACCAATTGAGAGTTGAAGGCACTTCAACATGAAACCCTAATCGGGTGAAAAAGTGCTGATTTAACATATAGATCTTGTTGAGTTTTGGGTTGAAGGACCCAAACGGTCTCAAGACCGTTTGGGGATTCCTCCAAACGGTCTTAAGACCGTTTGGGCACAACCCAAGACCGTTTGAAGGTCTAGGGTTGAGTTGATCTAATGGTTTGAGGGTCCAATTATAGGAAATTGATGAATTGATGAAAATTGCTGATTTTGACCTAATTGGACTTCAATCTTAGTCAAAACGACTTGGACTTTGGTCAAACTTTGGGAAAACGGTCTCAAGACCGTTTGGATGATGTCCAAACGACCTCAAGACCGTTTGGGCCAAGTTTGAGCCCAATTGGAGGTCAATTGATAGGTTCAACCTTGAGTTGATTCATATTGTTGAACATTGATGACCATCCGATTTGAAACCCTAATTGAGAACGATTGAACCCTAATTGGATTGCAATTGAGGTTCAATTTGATGTCTAATAGGATAAGGCTAACCCTAATTGACTCAATTCATAAGTGGTTAGCATAGCTTTGACCAAGTGAGGGCTTCAACACACATATCCATGAACATTGGTAACTTTGAACCACTTTGGAGGTCCAAACGGTTTGAGCCCTTTTTGGACCAAACGGTATCAAGACCGTTTGGGGCCAAACGGTCTCAAGACCGTTTGGGGCCAAACGGTCTCAAGACCGTTTGGGCTCAAACGACCTCAGGATCGTTTGGTCCAATCGATCTCAAATAATTTTGATCAAACGGTTTCAAACCGATTGAAGCTCCAAACGGTTTGGAAGTCAACCCTTCCAAACGGTCTTCACCTCCAAACGGTCTCAAGACCGTTTGGATCCAAACGGTCTCAAGACCGTTTGGATCCAAACGGTCTCAAGACCGTTTGGGGCCAAACGGTCTCAAGACCGTTTGGGTGGTTGAAACCGTTTGGAGATTGGTGATGGTTTGTACTTAACCATTTGATGGTGTAATTAGTTCAATGGTGATCCAATCTAAACCCTAATGGTAACCTAGGTCATTAAGGGACTATGTGATTAGTGAGTTAACCCATGATGGTGATCATGTGGCAAATTACCAAAATACTCTTGAGGGGTCTAAAGGGATAAAACCTCGTTCTAATCAAACCCTAATCACATGATGTTGATGTTTTGGCTTATGTTAGTCAATGGAGACTTATCTCAACCTGATCTAGAGTGGTGTTGCCACCATCTACTAGTGAGAGGAGAGAGAAAGTATCCTAGAGAGAGAAAGTACCCTTTTTAAGATGGAAACTCAAGTGAGATACTTCTTTTGCACATGAAGGTGTATGATTAGGCAATGACCCACCTATGTGAGGTCATGGAAACCCTAGTTATGATATCTAATGGGTCTTAATCTTATTTAAGAGCCTTAATGATGATGTTTCTCTTACATGATGATGTAATGAGTACAATTCACCATGGAGTGAATAATAAACCCTAATTTTAGGGTGATGACATGAAAGATGAATGGTAAACCCTATTTGTTGAATTGTTTACTTTTATCTGTTGAACTAACCATGCAGGTTGTTATGAGATGATGATCACACCCAGGTATGGAATACCATGTTATATTCATTGAAAGCATGTCTTAAGCTTTATGAATAGTGAACCATCTTGATGCACTGCTAAGTGACATCTATTGTGATTTATGGGCTGTAAGAGCCATAAACACCATCAAGGTCATGCTTGATAGATGACTTGTGATGAGATAACTGAGAACTGATGATCGAAATGAGTTAGGCTTGCTACATTTTAGTATTCTCATATATAGCTGTGAAGCTAATGTTTTTGTATGATGTTAAGAATACTGAATGTACCTAACTAATCAAGTGAAATGTAGAGCCCTGATCATAGATCCATCATTGTCAGAGTCTAAATGATGGTGAAACAGGTTTTCCTAAGGGAACTCCTAGATCACATACTTTTGAGTATGTGGGGTACATGGATGTGTAGAACCTTACATCCTAGTGTAGGTATTTGATGTAGATTCTTGTAGTCCGTCATACCTTCACTATAAAAGAAAGGGTGAGAGGATGATGTAGATTCTAGTAGTCCATCAGACCCCACCATAAAGTCCTAAAGGTGAGATGTATCTCTACACTCCCTTAAAGACACAAATACTGTATCGGCGAAAGATAAACAAGAAATCTTCCGATAGCGAAGAGAGTACAGAATGCCACTGTAACTCTAAAAATAGCGAAGGACCAGAGTACCCTGGTGAGCTATTATATAGACATCCCGCCAGATGTCAAACAACCAATCCTCTAACTGACTGAGGAAGATGAGGTCATAAGAATCCGGCTCTTTTTATGACCTATGTATGATACTGATGTGACTTCTTAGCGATCAGTTGGAGTATGAGTGGTATGCCTCATCTCCACAGGGCATAATAATGTTTGAAAAACATAATCAACAGCGTAGTATATCTGCTAGAGTTAACTACGAGTTATTTGATTGATGTTACCTTGAATAGCATAGATGTTCTCATATTTTAATATTGATTGAACTCTTGCTTATCTTTAGAACTGCTAGTGAATATCTTAAAGTCTCTTATTGCTTTAGTTATTCCTTGCTTTACTTATAAAGCCTAGTGGAGAGTTATAACTCTCGCTGGGGCAATTATGTATAATTGTCTCACCCCGTAGACTTCTACTTTTTAGGTGGTCGTCGAAGACGGAGGAACAAGAACTCTGGTGACCAATCCCAGCAACAGCAGCATCAGGAGCAGTAAATATCTCAGGTGGAGATCTAGCCTGCTTCATGGTGTAGTTAGAGTCAAGTCCTATGTGTCCTCTGTACTCTCAGGTCCTGGAGTGTTTTGGAGTATGAATTCTTGAGCAGTTTTGTATCATGTTGTATATAATTACTCAAGAAGTAATTTGTCAGTGATGTAAACAGTTAAATCCTTTTTCTATGGAAAAGGTTTGTGGTTTCAAGCTCTTGTCTCGAAAAGTTTTAATTTCCCGTGATTTTTGTCTTCCGCTGTTTAACGATTGCTTCCGCACATGTTTAAATCGGGATTAATTCGAAGTTTGGAGATCGGAGCCCACAATTAAGTGGTATCAGAGCTCTAGGTTCGCCGAGTCTACAGAGGCATAGGACTTAGGAAGTCGAGTCTATCTTTTAGTACTCCTCCTCATCTAATAGAATCTTCTGCTCCTCAGGAGAAGAAGATACTTAAGAATGTCAGAGCCACATGATGAGTGTGTGGAAGAAAGTAGTGCCAGTGCACCTCAAGGCGGTGCAGGAGTACCAGAGGTGGAACAACCTGTACCAGAACAACCTAGAGAGCCACCCCAGTTTGACCCAGCTGACATAGGTAACCCAGCAGTCCAGACAATGTTTGGGCAGTTCATGACTGCCATGACACACATAACTGACAGGTTGCCTATGCCTGCACCTAGGACACCTGTCCAGCCTGAGGGGCAAGGTATCGGGAAGACGTTCGAGTGACTACGTCGTGTCGGAGCTACCGAGTACCACGGGACTGCTGACCCCGCAGATGCTGATCTGTGGTTGACAGAGCTGGAGAAGGCTTTCAGGATCCTCAATATCCCTGAAGCTGAGAAGGTTAGACATGTTGTCTATCTTCTCAAAGGCAGTGCTGGTCACTGGTGGAACATGGAAGAGCAGAAGAGACCTGGAATAGAGATCTCGTGGGAAGATTTTCGGCGGGAATTTGTCCAAAGATATTTTCCAAAGACCTTCCTAGATGAGAAGATCTCTCAGTTTGAGAGACTGAGACAGGGTATGATGAACATTAGTGAGTACGAAGCTAAGTTCATGGAGCTGTTGCGGTTTTGTCCGCACATGGCTGCCACAGAAGAAGAAAGAATCAGAATGTTTGAGAAGGGGTTGAATGCTGACATGTCTACCCCAGTGTCTGCCTTAGAGAACCGAGAGAGATTCTCTACCTTCTTTGAGTCAGTCCGAAGGATAGAGAGATCTGTGGTTGAGAAGAGGAAAACACAGAAAAGGTATCCACAGTTCCAGGGTTCTTCATCTATGGACTTTAAGAAGTCTAGATCCTCTGCACCTAACCCTCCACCATCTAGATCTAGTCCTCACACTCAGTGGTCTCCTAGTAGAGGTAGAGGAAGAGGACAACCACCTTGGGAGACACAGAGTTCTGCATCAATGTCTGCTACTGGACCACCCAGACCACAGCAACAGGAGAAGAGTTGCTACAACTGTGGTAAGGTGGGACACTTGATGAAGGATTGCCGTTTTAGGCCTGTCAGTGTGACACAGCCTCCGAGACAAGGACAACAGGGATCACAGGGAGGACAATCTCAAGGAGCAGCTCGAGGACGTGGACAAGCGTCTCAAGCTGGATCATCAGCACCACCTCAACAACAGGCTACGGCAAGGTTCTATGCTATGAACCCACCAGAGGCAGTGGTCAATCCACAAGTAGTGACAGGTCAGATGGAACTTTTATATTCTGATATGTCAAAATCTTGTGTAGTATCTATTTTGATTGACCCGGGTGCTACGCACTCTTTCATCACTCGAAGAGTGATTCGTAACTGCAATATGATAACTAGTCATAGGGCAGATAAGTTGTTGTTGGAGACTCCGTTGAGTGGGTCTGCTGTTCTGCAAGAAGTATGCTCTCCCTGCGTACTTTTCTTTTCTAAGCATCGCATTCAAGTGGATCTCATACCGCTTGATATGCAAGGATTTGATATAATCCTAGGGATGGATACCTTGGAAAGGTATCGAGTTGTCTTGGATTGTGAATCCAAGCTGGCTGTGTTTGCTGATAAAAGCAACACATGGATCTTTCAAGGTGAAAGAAAGATTCTGCCCACCTGTCTTGTATCAGCTATGGTTGCTGATAAGTTGATGAGGCAAGGATGCTACGCATTCTTAGCCCATGTGGTAGATGTTACCAAGGAGAGTTCCAACCCTGCTGAAGTTCCGATAGTCAGGGAATTCGAGGATGTGTTTCCCGAAGAACTTCCTGGTATACCACCACCCCGGGAAATTGATTTTGAGATCAATTTGGTTCCAGATATGAAACCCATAGCCCAGACTCCGTATAGGATGGCGCCTGCTGAGATGGCAGAACTCAAGAAACAGCTTCAAGAGTTACTTTAGAAGGGTTTCATCCGACCGAGTACCTCACCTTGGGGTGCTCCGGTTTTGTTTGTTAAAAAGAAAGATGGATCTATGCGGTTGTGCATTGATTATAGACAACTCAATAAAGTAACAATAAAGAATAAGTATCCTTTGCCGAGGATTGATGATCTCTTCGACCAGTTGCGTGGTGCAACAGTCTTTTCCAAGATAGACTTAAGGTCTGGATATCATCAAAACCGCATTAAGGACAGTGACATATCCAAGTCTGCCTTTAGGACAAGATATGGTCACTATGAGTTCACGGTTATGTCGTTTGGACTAACCAATGCACCAGCTGCATTCATGGAACTCATGAATAGAGTCTTTCGACCTTTTCTTGATCAGTGTGTTGTCGTCTTCATAGATGACATACTGATTTATAGTAAGGATGCTCAGCAGCATGAGCAACACCTTCGCCAGACTTTGACCTTGCTAAGAGAGCATAAGCTATACGCTAAGTTTAGAAAGTGCGAGTTTTGGTTATCTGAAGTGTCTTTTCTTGGACATGTGGTATCTGCCTCGGGAATTCATGTTGACCCTGCAAAGATAGAATCTGTTCTGCAGTGGGAACAACCGAAGACACCGACAGAGATTAGAAGTTTCTTGGGGTTAGCTGGCTATTATCGAAGGTTTATTAAGAATTTCAGTTCTATAGCCTTACCTTTGACCAAGTTAACCCGAAAGGATGTTCCTTTTTGCTTGGAGTGATAAGTGTCAACAGTCTTTTCAACTGTTTAAGGAGAGGTTAACGAGTGCACCTGTGCTTGTGTTACCTGAGCAAGGAAAGGAATATATAATCTTTTGTGATGCCTCCAAGAATGGACTTGGATGTGTGTTGATGCAGGATAAACAAGTGATTTCTTTTGCTTCCCGACAGCTTAAGAAACACGAGGAGAATTATCCGACACACGATCTAGAGTTAGCTGCTGTGGTCCATGCTTTGAAAATCTGGAGACATTATCTCTACGGAGAAACTTTTCAGATTTTCACAGACCACAAGAACCTTAAATACATCTTCACTCAGCATGAGCTTAATATGAGGCAACGTCGCTGGATGGAGTTAATCAAGGACTACGATTGTACAATTGATTACCATCCGGGCAAAGCCAATGTGGTTGCTGATGCTTTGAGTAGGAAATCAGCAACATCAACCATGGATAGGGCACAACTAAGTTCCTTAGTATGCTCTAGAAGAGATATGCTTATCTCTTTAAGGCAAGACAATGTGCAGTTGAAGGCGTCATTGTTAGCTGGTCTGTTAGCTGAGATGCAGATTAAACCTACCTTAAGAGAGCAGATAAAGGAGGCACAACAAGTAGATGTTTTTGTACAGCAGTTTAGATCTGAGTTTGGTGATGAGAAATGAGAAGGTTTTCATGAGTCAGATGACCAGGTGGCATGCTATCATGGAAGGATGATAGTGCCAGATGTGGATAACCTAAGGAAATTAGTCCTGGAAGAAGCTCATTCTTCAATGTATGCTATGCATCCAGGGAGCACCAAGATGTATCGAAACTTGAAGGATATGTATTGGTGGCCTGGGATGAAGAAGGATGTAGCTGAGTTTGTTCTGAGGTGTCCTGTGTGTCAGCAGGTCAAGGCTGAGCACCAGAAACCTGCAGGAACAATGCAACCCTTACCCATAACACAGTGGAAATGGGACCATGTGACCATGGACTTTGTTGTTGGCCTACCCAGGACAAACAAAGGACATGATTCCATTTGGGTAATTGTTGATAGGTTGACAAAGACAGCACATTTCTTACCTGTCAAAACAACCCATTCTGCTGAAAGGTTATCCCAGTTATATGTTCAAGAGATAGTGCGTTTGCACGGAGTTCCTGTCACTATAATTTCTGACAGAGGTCCCCAGTTTACAAGTCACTTTTGGGAACAGTTACACAGAGCCCTAGGCACCAAGCTAAGGTTTAGTACAGCCTTTCATCCCCAGACTGATGGATAGTCAGAAAGGACTATACAGACCTTAGAAGATCTGTTGAGAGCATGTGTTCTCCAGTTTACCGGGAGTTGGGATCTACATTTAAGCTTGATAGAGTTTGCCTATAACAATAGCTATCAACATAGCATTGATATGGCACCATATGAAGCCTTATATGGTAGACGTTGTAGATCACCCTTGTGTTGGTATGAAACTGGTGAGCACCAGTTGTTAGGCCCTGATCTTGTGCAGCAAACTACAGAAAAGATTAAAGTTATACAACAACAGCTTAAGACTGCACAAGATAGGCAGAAATCATATGCCGATAAACGTCGTAGACCCCTAGAGTTTCAGGTTGGAGACAGAGTGTATCTCAAAGTCTCACCTTGGAAAGGAGTCCTTCGTTTTGGGAAGAAAGGAAAGTTAGCTCCTAGATTTATGGGACCTTATCCAATTGTTGAAAAAGTTGGAAAGGTGGCCTATAGACTAGAGTTACCTCAGGAGTTGCAGAAGCTGCACCCTGTGTTTCACATTTCCATGCTGAGGAAATGTCATCCAGATACTGAGTCAGTTCTACAACCTATGGAAGTAGAATTGAATGAAGATATAATGTATGAGGAGGGACCAGTGTCAATCCTCGATAACAGAACTAAAAAAATTAAAGAAGAAGGATATAAGCCTTGTAAAAGTCCTCTAGAACCATCGTGGTGTTGAAGAAGCCACTTGGGAACTAGAATATGAAATGAGAAGAAAATATCCTGCTCTTTTCTTATAATATGCTTTATCGATTTCGGGGACGAAATCCTTTTGAAGGGGTAAAGAATTTGTAACACCCCTGACCTGGGTTATGACCTAACCCTGGAAGTTTTGCCTAAATATGTAATTAATATACTTGTGAACACTCCCTGGCATGTAATTAAGTTCCTCAGGAACATTTACTTTCAATTTTGCTCCTTTTTGTATAAAGTTGTAGCATTGTGTTCTATGCAGGGACCTTTGTGCAAATTACCCAGTTTAAGGGTTGAACTTGCAAAATTCACAATATAAGATGTATCTCTGATGTTGAAACATCATGAGGATGGTTATGATGAAGTTTGAGGGATTTCCCAAGCTTGAGCACGAAGGTGCAGCTGTGGAAGCAATTCCCATGCTTAGAAACCCTAATTTGGGGTATAGAAATCTTTCATGGATATACCCTAGTTGTAGGTTGGCTTCCTTTACCCTTAGATCTTGAGAATTCATGAGATTTGCATAAGGATAGATGAGTTTGGACGTGCCTTTGAGCAAGGAGGGACCTAGATGTGATTTCCAATCTTGTGAGGTCCTTAGGGTGTAAAAGAGGCTAAAGTATATAAGCCCTTTTCCCTTGCAATTAAGTGAACGAACTTTCTTTCCTTCACTTCTCTTCCTTTCTTGCTCAAACGACCAAGGATAGCTCTGGAGCTCAGGGGGGACGACCAACCTGTTCTAGGTAAGAGAACCCCACCTTCTAGCTCAAATTCATGGAGGAATTCACTTTCTAAGGTTGGTTTTATGGTTAGCTTACTTAGCCTTCTTGTTCTAGCTGACCAAAGCAACGTTTCCTTGGAGAATTCACCTATGACCAAGTTGTGGAAGCTCAAGGACGCCATTAAAGCTTGGGGCTTGAAGGCTTGGAGATCTAAGATCAACCTTTAGGCGGGTTTTATAACTCTAAACTTATGCTTTATATGTATGCTTAATTCTTGCAATCTACTTGGTAAAATCTTCTTCTACCTCCCTTCTTCCTTGCACGTTTGCAAGCAAAACAGTGGGGAAACCGACCTTGCTAGAGGTTGAAGATGAGGGGCGTGATTCCCTATGTTACTTTTTCAAACGACCTTGGACCCTTTTGGTCCAAACGGTTGCAAACCATTTGGGTTCAAACGGTTTCAAACCGTTTGCTCTCAAACGGTCTTGCAAGACCGTTTGCTCTCAAACGGTCTTGCAAGACCGTTTGGATTGAAACGGTCTCAAGACCATTTGAAAGAGTTGACCAAGGGACGACCGTTTGAGGGTCTGTTCCTAACATATTGAATTTCATCTCTGCAAAGAATCAAAGTCTAATTCTTAACCAATTGAGAGTTGAAGGCACTTCAACATGAAACCCTAATCGGGTGAAAAAGTGCTGATTTAACATATAGATCTTGTTGAGTTTTGGGTTGAAGGACCCAAACGGTCTCAAGACCATTTGGGGATTCCTCCAAACGGTCCTACGACCGTTTGGGCACAACCCAAGACCGTTTGAAGGTCTAGGGTTCAGTTGATCTAATGGTTTGAGGGTCCAATTATAGGAAATTGATGAATTGATGAAAATTGCTGATTTTGACCTAATTGGACTTCAATCTTAGTCAAAACGACTTGGACTTTGGTCAAGCTTTGGGAAAACGGTCTCAAGACCGTTTGGATGATGTCCAAACGACCTCAAGACCGTTTGGGCCAAGTTTGAGCCCAATTGGAGGTCAATTGATAGGTTCAACCTTGAGTTGATTCATATTGTTGAACATTGATGACCATCCGATTTGAAACCCTAATTGAGAACGATTGAACCCTAATTGGATTGCAATTGAGGGTCAATTTGATGTCTAATAGGCTAAGGCTAACCCTAATTGACTCAATTCATAAGTGGTTAGCATAGCTTTGACCAAGTGAGGGCTTCAACACACATATCCATGAACATTGGTAACTTTGAACCACTTTGGAGGTCCAAACGGTCTTGAGCCCTTTTTGGACCAAACGGTCTCAAGACCGTTTGGATCCAAATGGTCTCAAGACCGTTTGAGACCAAAAGGTCTCAAGACCGTTTGGGGCCAAACGGTCTCAAGACCGTTTGGGCTCAAACGACCTCAGGATCGTTTGGTCCAATCGATCTCAAATAATTTTGATCAAACGGTTTCAAACCGATTGAAGCTCCAAACAGTTTGGAAGTCAACCCTTCCAAACGGTCTTCACCTCCAAACGGTCTCAAGACCGTTTGGGGCCAAACGGTCTCAAGACCGTTTGGGTGGTTGAAACCGTTTGAAGGTTGAAACCGTTTGGAGATTGGTGATGGTTTGTACTTAACCATTTGATGGTGTAATTAGTTCAATGGTGATCCAATCTAAACCCTAATGGTAACCTAGGTCATTAAGGGACTATGTGATTAGTGAGTTAACCCATGATGGTGATCATGTGGCAAATTACCAAAATACTCTTGAGGGGTCTAAAGGGATAAAACCTTGTTCTAATCAAACCCTAATCACATGATGTTGATGTTTTGGCTTATGTTAGTCAATGGAGACTTATCTCAACCTGATCTAGAGTGGTGTTGCCACCATCTACTAGTGAGAGGAGAGAGAAAGTATCCTAGAGAGAGAAAGTACCCTTTTTAAGATGGAAACTCAAGTGAGATACTTCTTTTGCACATGAAGGTGTATGATTAGGCAATGACCCACCTATGTGAGGTCATGGAAACCCTAGTTATGATATCTAATGGGTCTTAATCTTATTTAAGAGCCTTAATGATGATGTTTCTCTTACATGATGATGTAATGAGTACAATTCACCATGGAGTGAATAATAAACCCTAATTTTAGGGTGATGACATGAAAGATGAATGGTAAACCCTATTTGTTGAATTGTTTACTTTTATCTGTTGAACTAACCATGCAGGTTGTTATGAGATGATGGTCACACCCAGGTATGGAATACCATGTTATATTCATTGAAAGCATGTCTTAAGCTTTATGAATAGTGAACCATCTTGATGCACTGCTAAGTGACATCTATTGTGATTTATGGGCTGTAAGAGCCATAAACACCATCAAGGTCATGCTTGATAGATGACTTGTGATGAGATAACTGAGAACTGATGATCGAAATGAGTTAGGCTTGCTACATTTTAGTATTCTCATATATAGCTGTGAAGCTAATGTTTTTGTATGATGTTAAGAATACTGAATGTACCTAACTAATCAAGTGAAATGTAGAGCCCTGATCATAGATCCATCATTGTCAGAGTCTAAATGATGGTGAAACAGGTTTTCCTAAGGGAACTCCTGGATCACATACTTTTGAGTATGTGGGGTACATGGATGTGTAGAACCTTACATCCTAGTGTAGGTATTTGATGTAGATTCTTGTAGTCCGTCATACCTTCACTATAAAAGAAAGGGTGAGAGGATGATGTAGATTCTAGTAGTCCATCAGACCCCACCATAAAGTCCTAAAGGTGAGATGTATCTCTACACTCCCTTAAAGACACAAATACTGTATCGGTGAAAGATAAACAAGAAATCTTCCGATAGCGAAGAGAGTACAGAATGCCACTGTAACTCTAAAAATAGCGAAGGACCAGAGTACCCTGGTGAGCTATTATACAGACATCCTGCCAGATGTCAAACAACCAATCCTCTAACTGACTGAGGAAGATGAGGTCATAAGAATCCGGCTCTTTTTATGACCTATGTATAGGACTGATGTGACTTCTTAGCGATCAGTTGGAGTATGAGTGGTATGCCTCATCTCCACAGGGCATAATAATGTTTGAAAAACATAATCAACAGCGTAGTATATCTGCTAGAGTTAACTACGAGTTATTTGATTGATGTTACCTTGAATAGCATAGATGTTCTCATATTTTAATATTGATTGAACTCTTGCTTATCTTCAGAACTGCTAGTGAATATCTTAAAGGCTCTTATTGCTTTAGTTATTCCTTGCTTTACTTATAAAGCCTAGTGGAGAGTTATAACTCTCGCTGGGGCAATTATGTATAATTGTCTCACCCCGTAGACTTCTACGTTTTAGGTGGTCGTCGAAGACGGAGGAACAAGAACTCTGGTGACCAATCCCAGCAACAGCAGCATCAGGAGCAGTAAATATCTCAGGTGGAGATCTAGCCTGCTTCATGGTGTAGTTAGAGTCAAGTCCTATGTGTCCTCTGTACTCTCAGGTCCTGGAGTGTTTTGGAGTATGAATTCTTGAGCAGTTTTGTATCATGTTGTATATAATTACTCAAGAAGTAATTTGTCAGTGATGTAAACAGTTAAATCCTTTTTCTATGGAAAAGGTTTGTGGTTTCAAGCTCTTGTCTCGAAAAGTTTTAATTTCCCATGATTTTTGTCTTCCGCTGTTTAACGATTGCTTCCGCATATGTTTAAATCGGGATTAATTCGAAGTTTGGAGATCGGAGCCCACACTACGATATTGTGAAAAAGGATTTATATCTTATGATAGTATGATGACTATTGTGGTCTCATGAATGGAAAGTGAATAGTACCATGTGATGATGAGATGAGAAATTATGTTTCACATATTTTATATCTTTTAAAAGTTATGATTTGAAGAGGAACAAATGACTCAATGTTGAAAATAAAATTCTAGAATGTACTATTCAAAAGCTTAAAAGGAGAGAGATACCCCTAGTAAAGTTTTTTAGAGGAATCATGTATATAAGAAGTTACTTGGAAAGTAGAATCGGAAATGTTTAACAAGTATCTTTTCCTCTTTTAGAAATTCTGAGATGAAATTAGGGGGAAAATTGTTACAACCCATTCCTAGCTTTGTTGGTAATCCTAGAGTTTTAAGATAATCTTAATGATTGGCATACTTTTGTTAGTAATATTCTATTGTTGTACTTTGCATTAACTTTGGTAACCTTAAACACTTATTTGGGCAACTCATAATTATGTATTAAGCATGCTATAAAGATTTGAGTTGGAGTTAATATGGCATTAACCCATACATTTATGCAAGTAGAGAGTTCATGACATTGAAGGAAATAATTAATAAATAATTTTTCCTCTGAGAATCTTATCAAAATAATATTGTAGGAGTTTATATATTTTAATTATGAATTCAACAAAAAATAATGAACTAAATCGGAGTTAAAATGAGATAGTTATGCCCTTTTTAGTAAACTTATATAGAGCACCGCGATCGCTGTCTACACCATGACCTGTGATGCTGCGTCGACACTGCGACCGACACTGCGTCGACACCACGACTGACACTGCGTCGACACCATGACCGCGGTTGTGACACTGCATCGACCTCGTGACCATGACCGATGCCACCCAGGACAGCAAATTGTAAAATGATCTTATCTCAAGCTATACTTATCTATTTTCAATGAAATGAAGTGTGTTGGAATCGCAATTCAATCCTCTATCATATCAGGCATCTTGCTCAATGAGAGGGTGATTTGGAAGGCAAATTCTGGGGTGATTTTGGGGAAGAATGTGAAGAATGGAAGAAATCCAAAAGGGTTGTTATATATTCGAGTTGGTAAGTAGTTTTATCCATCCATTCTTCCTCCTCCTCATTTCCCCTTGCTCAGAATCCCTGATCCAACAAATTTGAGATTTGGGTTAACATCTGATCTTCATCTTCTACCTACAACAGACCCCATTTAGGGTTGAAAGGAAGAAGAAACTGCTAATTTTGCTATAGCTTTAATATGGATTCGAGAGTTTCCGAGATGTGCTGCATTTTTTAGGTGTTTTCACACCTTAGGGTGAGTGGGCACTTCTTTTAAATAGTAGATTGCATGAAAATGTGTTAAATTATCAATAATCTTCAATTATTTAGTATGTGAGTACAAACCCTAAGTTGACTTTTTGATCTAGCTTTTGCAAGATGATATGATATGGATTATTCCTCTATTGTGATGAATTTCAGATTATGAAACCACATTAGAAATGATCACAATCCATCTAAATGAGAATTCTTAAATTAATTGTAGAGGTTACATTATTATACTAAAATGTAGGATTTTCGGCTATGGCTAAAATTGTTGTATAATTGAATAAAGAAGTATGCCTAGTTGAATCTTCCTGCTTATGAATTATTGTTTTATTTATTTGTGTATTACATATATGTCAGATAAGATCTTGGATTTCATATGATGATATCAATGTTTGCTTGATATAAGTGAGAGTGTGGAAACCCTAGTTCAGTTCAGTACATGGTTTCATATATATATTCGATTATATGTGAACTGCTGAGAGAAATCTTTATTGAATGATGTTATTATGTATTAAATTCCTATGTGAGTCATGTGATAAGTGAATGAGGTAAATGAAACCCTAAGGATAGGGTGTTCAGTGAATCAAGTATTGTGATATTAATGTTGCTCAATATGAGATGTGGTTATGCTTGACAGTTCAGTTGTGGTAAATGTTATCAGATGGTTTATGAAATGAATGGTTTACAAAGATGAACAAAGATATGTTGATTTGATGATTGAATTGAGAATTTAAAGAGAGAATTAGACATGTAGATGCCCTGAACACTATAGAATCGTCACAGGTAGAGGCCAGCATTTTGAGGAGGAAACAATTTCCCGACTGGAGGTAGTCCAGATCGAGGTAAGCCGGAGCGCACTAATAGGGTGTGGGGGTCTTGACCAATAGGGCAGACTCCTTACAATTGTTTGGTGCCCAACACCAACCGAGGATGCCAGTGGTACCTGTGTTATATGTTGAGTGATCAGTGGTCAGTAGGTCCACTGATGCATAATAAACCTGAGCGCTTTGACTCACCGCCTAAGTAGCTAGGTTGAGAGGTGGAGTCTGAGATATCCGACTTCGCTTATTAGCCGCCGAGAGGCATACGTGCCAAGGCTTGCTCCAGACGGGGTCTTACTCAAGAGATAGGCTTAGGAACCTAGGCATGTTTCTAAGCCTTGTATAGTGAGATCATAGCTTGATGTGATTCTTTCACATGTTGTGGTACACCTCATGTGGGTTCATGGCATAATAAGATGAATGAGAGGTTAAACAAGTGTGTGTAGTTATTAAAATATTCTTTGTATGTTTCTGAATTATTAGTCCTCTTTATGATCAATCAAGCATGTTCATATATTGATTCACTCTTATAGATATCTAGAGTATCCTGCCATATTTATTATTGTGAATGATTAGTCTCTTTAAAGCTTACTACTATTATAATTGATATCACTTTCTCAAAAGTATATCTGTAATTATATCAGTGCTTTAGACTATTTCTTTGAAGTACTGATTCACTAAGCGAGTAGGCTCACCCCTCTACTCACATTTTTTAGGAAAACCACGTGGACTTGAAGAAGGTCAAAGCATCAAAGTAGATCTACCACATGAGTTAAGTATGAGATTAGTTAAGTTTAGTTGGTCCCTATCACTCTAGTTCCTTATATAGATGTGAGAGAGTTGTAAATGATGTTTTGTATCTTTATTTCCTTGATAAAAGAGAATGTATCTGATTGTCATGTCGTATATACATGGAAGTGTGAGAAACATAATGAATGCATGGATGTGTATCATTAATGTTGGGATCATATTAGAGTAATAAAAGTTTAATTCTCGTGTAAAGTTTGTTTATGTGATTTAATGCAAGAAAACAAAGAGTTTGAAACAAAGGGAAAAAAGTTGAGAGTGAACCTTGTATTAAGTATAATCCTCAAACTTATGCCCAAATCTCATGATTAGTGGTCATCGTGGGATGCGAGTGTGACACGAGACAGCACTCCTAAACTTGAGAGAGTGCTTTCAAGATAATCATTCTACTTGGGTTATCACTGGTGGTTTTCCTGGCATTCTTGATGTTGGTCATTGTCCTTCCAATTGAAGTTTGGGAGGTTCCTTCACCCAAGATTGTAGGAGTTTGAGAAAGGATTATTTCTTGGGTGTTGCCCCATAAAAGTCACCTACTCCTCACTAAATCTTGTTGTAGAAGAATTTTAGTCTACATTGTAGCATGGACCATTTCAAAAGTCACACACCATCACCTATTGTCCCTGATTGACACTTATGACATTAAGTTGCTTGATGAGCATGTCTAGCTTTGCATTGAGAGTTTTGGTTGCCTCATAACCATGCCCCTTAATGATTAGTTCATATACATGATATCAATAAACTTTTTACCTTCACTTGCATTGTTATCGAAGAAGATCCCTCTGGCAGAGGAATCAATAATTGAGGTCATATCATGGGAAATATATTCATATATTGTGCTTAGTTGCATCCACTTTACAATTTATGGTGGAGACATCGACAAAGTATCTCTGTGTACCTCTCCCACACATCAAATAATGTCTCTATAGGTTGTTTATGAAAGCTCGAGATCTTCTTCACAATTTCACTTGTTTGGTTGGGATGAAAAATTTGCTACAAACTAGCTGTTAGTAAGCAATTACATGTATGTATAGACCCTTTCTTCGTGCCTTCCATCCATTTCTAAGTCTGAGATTGTACTGTACAGGGGAAAGAGGCGAAGATGTAGACCATCATTTGTCATTCCTTGGATCTCCGTTGTTAAAGGATATTCTCCACCTGAAGATTTAAATCTTCATTGGCTAATGCAAAAATTTGGTTCTGCTACATAACACCTATTAGAGTCGGGTTTAGCTTTAACTATGTAATATTTATAGATGTTCTCTCAATTTTAATTATTGACAACTCAATAGAATGAAGGGAGGTGTAGTCAAGAAATTCCTTCTCAACTGCAATTGTTGATGGAGAATTGGCAACTTCTTTTGATAGGTTTTACTTCTTTCTTCTAGCTTATGGTCGCCTATTAGTTAACACTAACTCGAGGTTGTCCATAGTCTCAAAGAGTGAATCTAAGCTAGACCATGTATGCACCATTTATGGTCCTATTGAAACAAGAATAAAGGAGTTTTGTTCTACAAAATTTTGTATGAAACCCCAAAACTAAATAATTGTAGAAAATTAAACCTATAGAAGTATATAATTAACTACAATTCAATTTAGTTGAAATAGAAAAGATTTTTCTCTATGGAAATGACGTCAAGAATTGATGTGCACAGAGAGTATTATCAATAATAAAACCAAAGAAACTCCTTGTTAAATGCAATGATTGGGTCACAATTAGTATAGAATTGGTTGGAATCCATGGAGAGACAAAGGAATTCAACACAAAATAGTTCTAAATCAAAACAAAATTCCATTAAAAAATATGATCAAATGAATAAGTCCTAAAATAAACTAGGGTTGTCACAAGTTATCTTTCAAATTATCAATTCAAGGAATGCATATAGTACATAAACACTTATTAATCACATGATGAATGATTACACAAACAATATTAACTCTCTTTATTGTCTACTTCTCACTCTGTAATATGATTAATGATTCACACCCATTAATCACCTAGGTGGCTAGATGCTCGTCACTCAACTCAAAATTCTAGCACTGAGAATTATGATCTCTTGAATCGCTCCAAAGAGGATCATGACTCCACCTTTGTTGAACAAAAAAGAGACTATATCATGTAGAAATATCTATTTGTTGTCATGTATTGAAATTAGATTTATAGTGCCTTTCACTAAAGCCTCTCTCAAGGTATAAATTTGGGGACACGTAAAACTGTGGTCGTTGATTCTTCTAAACATTTAACAATAATTTGAAAAACAAGAGAGAACTTTGTAATATTAGGGAGTGTTTTTCATCACCTTATCAATAGGTGACATTTACCACATAGAAAGAAGATTACTCATAATGAGCGTTGATCCAAAACCAAGGTTGAATGTCATGAAACTAACTATATCTATGGTGTAATGAGAAGAAAATAGAGCAAGAGAAGGAAAAAAATGAGATACAATAATTGTATAGGAGTTATCTTCTACAATAGAGCTACTCTTAAAGATTTCAAGATTGGAGAGAGAGAAATCGACTTCCAAGTCTTCTTTCTTCTTCCTTTCAACCACTTCTTGAGTGGAGTCTCCTTCCCTCGTTTCTCTCAAATTTGGACATCTAAATGAAAGACATCCCTCAATAATCGTCCTCCTGTTGTTTATATTTTTTTAAGATGAGGTGCACATCATGCACAAGATCCTGCACATCATACATTAATTTCTAAAGGTGGGGCGCGAAACCATTTGACATGTCATGCACAAGGAGGTGCACATCCTCGGAAACAACTATTGATAATATTGGACATTGTCGTGCATGAGGGTGACCGCCAAGGGAGTTGTTACTGATATGACACAAGATGTTCTTGAATAGGGACGTTGTGTGAATTGTAGTTTTGCGTGCAACTTTTGGGGTCATGTACAATGTGCTCATGAGAGTACACGTTGTGCAAAAAATTGGAAGAACTTAGAGTAGACCTTGAATGAGTGCACACCATAGTTTTGCATAACAAGGTTTGCGTCAATGTTTTGGACTTTGTTGATGTTAGATATTGGATTGGTTCCAGATGAACCGAACTTTGTGATATCTACATGGATTTACCCTCGATTAGTCTAAATGGCAACTAAAAGACAAACTAACCAGCTTAGCAAATACAAAATAATAATGTAGTCGAAGTATGAAATATAAGTCATTAATTATGAAATTGGGTCCTAAAAAGTGCTTTGAACTAAGTTCATGACAAGTTTTCTCAGTTATATAACCCTTTTCATCTATATAGTTACAATATGACATGTTACACCCCATAAATACAAGTTCAGTTCATGTCTCTAACATCAACATCTATCTTCAGTGTAGCCCCAACAAATGTAAACAAAACTAGCATCAGATCCATCGTAGATGAGACTGACAATCCTGTTCAAATGTACCAACCCGTTTGGTTCACTGGAAAGGATTAACATAGGATATGAAAATGAAAAGAATGGAAAAGTCTATGTGTGTGTATATATATATACAAAAGGAAAAAAATACACCTCCTAGGTGTAAGAATCAAATAAAGAATACCTTGTATTTTTTATAGAGATAAACAAAGTAATGGATGACTCTGAGCCGAGTCAAGCTTCTGAAAAAGTGTCCACGATTCTTATTATAAAAGAGAAACAGACAACAATGCACGAGGCTAGGTATTTTGTACATAACAGACACTTTCATTCCTGTGTAGCCGTCCCCTTTCAACTTCACTGGGCACGTTCTCATTCTGCCACTTCCTCTCAGTGAAGGTGATGGCTCGGGCAACACGAGCACACGTCCCCTGCGGCAGCTACGACCATGATCCTATCATCGACAGTGGCCGCCACGAGCACAACAGGGACGCAAGACCAGTGAAAGAAGTGCCCTGCTTACCATGATAGATGAGGCGGTACGTTGAGTGCAGAGGCAACCATTGTGGAGGATCTCAGATTCTCAGTGCACGTACCACCGGTTGTGGCTTGGGAGTGGGCGGGAAGGGGTTTTTATTTTACTGGGACTGGGAGTCGTGACTGGCGAGTGGTTAACGAATTAAGGGACTCGTGTTTAGTTTGATCGTGCGGTTATTTGGAGGTGGGGAGGAAAAATGAATATCGTGGCATCATGGGTGGTGGTTAGCAGGAGCACACAACGCTGGACAGAAGAGTGTTTTGGGGTAAAATAACTACCAGACTCCAGTTGTTCGTTTGTTCACGTTCAGAGAGAACATTGTTTAAAAAGAGCAGAAAATGTAGAAAAATTGTGAGAAGAGAGAGAGTGAAGGAGGTGGCAGCATTTTGAAATTCTTGTGATCTGATTGGCTGGTATATATAGATATATATATATATATATATAGAGAGAGAGAGAGAGAGAGTTAGGCTAGGATACACTTAAGTGTATTGTGGCTGGGATACAATGAAGTTTTAGGCCTTTAGATCTGCCCCGTTTTTCATTTGTGGCTGAGATTAATCCCACCCACTACAGCCTTTTCAACGCTCTGGGTCCACCATCTCCACTATCACCCGACACACTCTCTCTCTCTTCCCACTATCTCTCTCTCCCCTGCTCTTCTCTCCCTCCTTCGTTCCTCTCCACCCAGGAGCTGACAGCGCTGCTGCTTCCCATTTCAGCCGTAGCACCGACGACCAACGCCCCAGCGCCGATCTCTCTCTGCCGCAACGCCGATGACCAGCGCCACCAGCACCCCACCTGGAGCAGCACCAGTCGCCGACGACAAGAGGACCGGCATCGCTCCTCTTCTCAGGCACTCCTGCCGTTGGAGCAGCACCATCGCTGAAGACAACATGTTTTCCCCTATCTTCTTCACTGATTCAATCGGTACCGGTGACGCCGGAACCCAAGAGCCCCAGTCCCTCTACGCCCTCACCCACGCTTGTACCCATCTCACCGTCGCCCACCCCAAAACAGTCTCCACCACTGCCGAAGCTGCAGGAAAGCAGTCCTAAGCCGTCTATGAAGTCTCTGCCTCCCCTGCTCTGCCTGCACCAAAGCAGAAGGACGGTAGTCCGCCAACTATCAGTTCCCCTCCGCCAACTCTAGTGCGCCCATCACCACCTCCAGTTCCCAAATCACAGCAATGTTATTCAGTTAATTCTAGTTGTTTCTTTACACCTGTACTGAAAATTAAGTGATATTCTCTTTTCCAGCAACATGTAATGGTCTAATTGTCTACCATACTAAGTGTGCTTCCTTCATCCCTTAACTAGTTGGGTATCGTACCGGTCTTTCTCTCATTTTCTTCTTATCTCCTTCAACAACATGTAATGGTCTAATTGTCTACCATAAGGTTTTCCCCTATCTTCTTCATTGATTCAAGGCAATAAGTTGTACGATTAGTGGGAAGGATATTTTCTCCTGCATTCACCAGATAGATGGAATAGGCCTTTAGGAAACACTTATGATCCGGTCTTGGGTCTGCACGATTATTGTCAAATTGCACAATTAGTATCATCTCCGGTAAAGACCTAGATACATAATTCATGGGTATTCCAAGCATATTGAATCGAAATTTCAAGTTTCAAAGTATATATATCCAATATTTGAGTGTGTATCACACATGTGTTATCACATTTACCATAAATCATAGCTTCTGGTCAAATTTTTATGTGGTTGTATTGTACATAATAATAAATGTCCCATTCATCATTGTAGTGCAGGAAAGTTAAATTCATTCATTATGTGCAATATATTTTTAACAATTCAAGCTACTTTTCTGGATATCGAATACTTAATTTCTGGTCTCTGAATGTTTCACTAACATGTCCTGTAAGAGGTTTTTTTTATGTTACTCGATATAAGAGGAAACATTGTGTGCTGGTACTACCTGACATTATAAACTTCAAACAGAGTAGTAGATTATTAATATACTAAACTTGAGAAGAGTAGTGATGATAATAGGTATTGAAAATGTGGAGGCAACCCCACCCCTCCAAACAAGTGATGACAATATAGTACTGAACATGTGGAGGCAACACCCTACTCCCCTGGTTGGTAAACTATTGTATATAAGGTTTTAGAATCAAATACCTAAGGGTATACCAACATACTAAACATCAAAACAATTAAGTTATCTTCTAAGGGCACACCAATAATATGCATATCTTCAGTTGTATTGTACAAAATAATAGATATTGACTGTTATAATCTTTTTTTGCCCTTAATAGATATGGACTGTTATATCCCAGTTTGGTCGGATATGGAAGGCACTAGCACCACACAACAATCTGTACATGGTTAGATTTTGTTTTAATTTAACAATATGGTTTCATTTTCCTAAATACAAACAAGGGGGTGATTATGTGTTTTATGTGTAGATATGGATTTTTCTCATGATGTTGATGGTATGGCGGGAATAGATTGGTTAGCTCATGACCATGCAGTGGATGCAAATGAAATTTTTGGTGAAGAAAATGAGACCGATGTGGATGTCGAAAGGGTGGAAGTACAATCTGAACTAGAATCTTTTATAGGTTTGCAATTTGACAGTCTTGATAAGGCGGAGGAATTTTACAATCAATATGCATATCATATGGGATTTAGCATAAGGAAGGGGAATCACTATGTCTCATCTAAAACCAAAACAATCACAAATAGGGTATTCATGTGTTCCAAGGAAGGGTTATATAGACCGAAAAAGATGGAAGACAATGGTGATAAGGGTACCCCAAAAAAAGATGTCATTTCTAATCGAACAGGATGTAAGGCTCAAATGAGAGTCAAGCTAGAAGAAGACACAAAGTGGGTGGTTGTGAGCTTTGAAAAAGAGCACAACCATGATCTCACCAAGAGTCCATCTAAAAAGAGGTTTCATCGGTCACACCGTCGTATGTCTTCTGAGGCTCATGATTTGATTCAGGCGATGCACGATCAAAATATTTCTAGTGCACAAATAATGTCACTTATTGCTAGCCAACAAGGTGGAATTCATAATGTCACATTCACAAGAAAAGATTTAAGCAACAAACTTGTTTCTTTGAGGAGGAGATACATAGGTGTTTATGTAGCCTCCACATTAGAGCATTTCAAAAAGCAGCAAGCAAAAAACCCTGCATTCTTCTATTATGTACTATTTGATGATGAGGGTTGTGCACGCAATATCTTTTGGGTAGATGCGAGGTCAAGAATGGCGTATCAAACATTTGGCGATGTGGTTACATTTGACACAACTTACATGACTAATAGATACAATATGCCATTCACACCTTTTATTGGGGTGAATCATCACAAGTAGTCTACTTTGTTTGGTTGTGCTTTATTACGAGATGAGACCGCTGACTCATTCGTATGGGTTTTTCGCACATTTCTGGAAGCTATGTATGGAAAGCACCCCAAGGCAATCTTAACTGATCAAGATCCTACAATGAAGAAGTCTATTCGCATTGTATTTCCTAATGTAGTACACCATTGTTGTCAATGGCACATAATGAGAAAGGCACGTGAACATTTGGGTGTGATTTATGGTACTGTTGACGAGTTTTGTGAAGAGTTTCAATCTTGCATCAATCAACCCATCACCGTTCATGAGTTTGAAGAAAGATGGAAGAAGATGATAACATCATACAATTTGGGTGACAACTCACATCTAACCTTGTTATGGAATATCAGAGAGCAATGGATACATGTATACTTTAGAGACACATTTTTTGCCAACATGTCTACAACACAACAAAGTGAGAGCATGAATGAAATATTCAAAGATCATGTAAACAATCATTTGCCATTGTTTAAATTTGTCCAAGCATATGAGAAGGTGGTTGAGAACCGTTTTGACAAAGAGGATGAAGAAGACTACAAAACTAAGGATGGCCAACCATCATTATGGTCTTATGCTCCCATTGAGAAACATGCTAGGGATGTCTACACAAGATCGGTTTTTAAATCTTTCAAAGAACAAATGAAATTGACCTCATGCTATGATTTAGAGGAGGTTCATAAAGATTCCATATATCAAATTTCACGTGTTGGCGGTGAGTCACTTGCACTTGTATCAAAGAATAGCTACAAAGTACAAGTTAATCAAAATAATGAAGAATTCTTTTGTGAATGCAAGCTATTTCAGTTTTCTGGCATATTATGTGGTCATATACTAAAAGTGATGCTTTATCTTAAAGTTCATAAGATACCATGTCTATATGTGCTGAATAGATGGACTAGGGAAACAAAAACCAAAAGTGCAAATCATTATGTGAAAGAGACTTGTGAAGAAGTTGATGGAAGTACCCCTTTGGGCAGGTTCAACTCACTTTGTAGATCGGCAATGAAGTTAATTGATATATCTTCTAAACATAAGGACACCTACCTTGATGTGCATGAGCTATTTGAAAACACTTATGCCAACGTTGTGTCTTTACAAAAAGAAATGGGAACGACTTCTTGTGGAGAAGGCATGCCATCATCTCAAACTCACATTCCAACACAAGGTAGTCAATGTGTGCTCCGAATTCAAGATGCGGAAGATGACATGCAAGCAAGAGATCCACCACCATCACATTGTAAAGGAAACAGGAAACCACAAAGGTTTAAGCCACAAGCTGAGTTAAAAGCAAAAAGACAAAGGACATGCAGTACATGTAATGGAAAAGGGCACAATAGTCGTACATGTAGATCTAGAGTAAGTTACAAAGCCTTGTAGTTTCTCTAATCTTATATTGCATGATCTTTGAATTTTATAATCCCTGTCTCTCATGTTATGGAAATGTATATTGCAGGCTGCCAATGATAAATCTGATGCAGATGACCTTGATCAAATTTATGAGTCTGGGGAAGAATAAGATACAGTGGATGAAGAATTCAAGTGGCTGTAAAAGTGGATGCTAAAACTCATGAAAAATATGTGTCTTGTAACCGATGCTTTATCTATTTGTGTCTTTATGTGTAATGAACCTTTGATGTAAAAGGGATGCTATGTCCGTGTGGGACTTTATGTCCATACTTTTATTGGTTTTTGTTAGTAAGAATCTGCTATTCAAAACTTCAGTAGTTGAAGAAATTAAATAGCCATTATGTACCAATTATATTCCCATCATTTCGGTCACCTATGAGTTCCATTATGGCAGTAGTTGCCAAAAATGCAGTAGTTTGGTGTTACTGCTCAATCAGTTTGGCAGACAACTTCTCTATTAGCACTTGTAATCAATTATATTTCCATCATTTCAGTTTTGTTGTGTGAGGTTCTCTATATTGTTTTCAATCTTTCAGCCATTTTTGTAGTGCAGCAAGGATGGAGCCAAACTACATTCAGGTGTGCAACCAGACACACAATAGAACAGTGATGTCAAATCAATAAGATAAAATGCAGATCAACATTATTATTGATTAATACTAAAGGATTTCAGGCCAGTAACTGAGCACGAGATAAAGTTTGCAAAATAAGTTACAAATGTGGGGTATATAAATAGCATACTAAGTCATTTCTATATAGATGTCTTTAGAAGTACCAAATAGCAAATGTGTCCACGAATATTCACTTTCAGCCTAACATTTAGATGAAAAATATGTGAATTATGATGTTTTGATGCAAACCCAACATGCTTATTCTCAATCATCTCTCCTGAATATTTGTTGTATATATATACATGTCAGAACAAAGAAAACAGAAAATGTGCCCATGAAGAAGCAACACATCATGTTCACTTCAGCCAAACATTTAGATGTATGAGAACAATGATGTTTTGATGCAAAATATACACAACAAGTTTATTTTTGAATTTCACACCACAAGATGCTTTCTGGGTTTTATTGACCAAATAAATTATTAAAATATTAAATACAAATGAACTCATTTCAATCAGCCCCTCCGGACATACCATGATGCATGCCTTCAATCATCCCCAGTGATGAGACTCCAAGGGTACATAACCAGCTCCGGCAGCTTCAGCTATTTCAAAATACTGCATCACCAAACACTAACATACTCTAGCAACCAAAAACTTCTCTTCTACAAGTGATTGTTGCCAAACCCATCTCTCCCTACTACAAACAAAATTGTTACCCACCCACCCCACCCCTCTTAGTTCCCCAAAAAGGCTTGCCATTAAAGGAAACTAAGACATTCATCTTATCTTGATGGTCTTCTCCTATTTTATCTCTTCTTTACCATCTCGTTGGAAGCTATTAATATTTCCCAGCACCCCCGCTCTATCTTTCACAATATCCTTCTGAGTGCAAACTCTGTTCCTCTCCATTCTTTCCCCTTCCACTACATTACTCCGACTCCACAATGACCAAAACTCTTCCTTCAGTCCATCTCTTACTATCCATGTAATTCCCCATACCACACCTCTATGGAGCACGTTCATGATTTATTAATTGGTTCTTGTTTTATAAAATTTTAATAAGCCCCAATTATAGGTGTGCAAAATCTATGTTGTTCTTTTAACGCATTCAGTGTCAAAGTGCCTCCATGCTCTATACAACCAAGTGTTGTTGGTTTAGCATTGGAAGAACGTGCAATCTATATAGAGGTTGGCCTTTTGTTTGTGGTGTTAGTAGCGATTTGCAAATGGGAGGTTATTATGGTGTTGTTCGGATCTCTGTGGGTTAGTAATCATGGACAATCAAATCTCTCTTTTTTTTGCCATATGGACAATCAAATCTCTATTTCTATAGACATTCAGTGTACTAGACATTGTATTTTTTATGGTTTTAAAGTGGAACGATCTGCTCAATTTCCATACATACAAACCATCTCATTCAATTTGCACAACCACAAAAACACATCAATGACAAGGGATATTGATTTTAATCCATTCATTCATAAACCAGTACAACATTATAGGCAATTGCATCTAACATGATCCTACGTATAGAAAAAGAAACAAGACCCAAGATGCCGCTAATAAAGCCACACAACATTTATATTTAGTCACAACTCTTTCCTCCCTCATCTGAGATAGCTTTATTCCTTCTTCAAGCCTCTTCATCTTGACAATATATTCTTTAGGAATATTCACTTCATCGGCCCATTGGAAGAACCTACAACATTCACTTCCCTACACACAAAACAAATACCAACACATTTAATTTGTATCTTAGCGTTGAGGAACTTTTTTCTGAGGGTTTCCTTGTTTTGATGGTAGGTTGTTATGATGGGTCGGGGAGCACACCTGCAAAATATAAGCAGGAGTTGTAAATTTTTTGGTATGTTTGCCTACACGAGGAGGGTAGGGTGAATAAAATTTCCTCCTGGCTTATTAGAAAAAAAATCTTAGCGTTGTTGATTCAAGATACCATCTGATGTTTGAAAATAACCTTTTTGTTGAAATTGGAACAACCCAAAAATTTCCGACCATAATTTTTCTCAGTCCAGGCTGTCTGAGTTTCAAGGACCTAGCCACAATAACAAAGTTGTCTACTGCTTCCACTCCCATTGAATGGTGCCGAACAGGTATATCCAGGGTTACTTACACCACAATTGGATGAGTTAATCATTTGACTAAGTGAGATTGCAGAAGGGAGGAGAAAGAACGGTTGACCACAGGGAGACCAGATTGGAAAAGGTGGAAATTGGGACTGATGGCGGGTGCTACTACTCACTTCTTGCTGATGGCGGAGGCTATCAGTCGGACGGTTGCTGATGGCAAGGGTGCTACTTCTCCGGTTGCTGCTGGCGGGTGATACTGCTCACTGGTTGCTGCAGGCGGAGGCAAAAATTAGGGCAGAAATTAGAGCGGCCAGGGGAAGGGGATGAGAGTAGGGGAACGATAAATGAGGTCAGGAAGGAACGACGGAGGGAGAGGAGAGCAGTCAACCAGGCGCTACGGGGAAGAAACCGTCGTCGTCGCCGATCGAGAGGGGAGCCATCGGGGGAATGCCTGGATGGTCGTCGGCAGCAAGAAGCCTGCTCTCCAGTTGGCCGTCAGCAAGCAAGGCCACATCCAGTTGTGGTCGTCTCCAGTTGCGGCCTTCGGCGGTGCTGGCAGTCGGAGACAGAGGGGAGGGAGAGAGATGGCGTAGCAAGAGTCGAAGGAGAGAGAGAGTCGGGGGAGAGAGATGGCGCAGCAAGAGCCGGATGAGAGAGAGAGTCGGGGGGAGAGACTGGTCACGGGTGGGGAAAACATACCAGCAAGTGGGGACATAGCATCGTATCAGCCTTAGTGGGCAGAAATTCTCCCAACCGCAGATCGAAATCTGGGTAGATCTAAGGGCAGAAAACTTCATTGTATTCAGGCCCCAATACACTTAAGTGTATCCTAGCCTAACTCTATATATATATATACATATATATACGTATATATACGTATATATATATATATATATATATATATATATATATATATATATATATATATATATATATATATATATATATATACGTATATATATATACGTATATATATGTATATATATATATATATATATATATATATATATATATATATATATATAGTCAGGCTAGAATACACTCGAGTGTATCCGGAGCAAAATACACTCAAGTAGTTTTTCATGATGCAATATTTTTTTTAAAATCTAATGCGTTGATCTTCTTAAACATCTCGTGAACAACTCTTACACAAAATTTGAGCACATTTGGATATGTATAGCTCATGTTATGAAGACCACAAAAATTATGCATTTCCAATTAGTTTTGCGCATCGATTTTGTTGCACTTGGATGAGTGACTTACACTCATCCAAATCGGCTCAAAATTTGTATGTAGCCTAGTTATAGTATGACGGTGAAGATCAATGGTTTACATTTTGCAAAAAATAGTCTTGATATGCAAACACACTTGAGTGTATTCGTGTGATCCGTACACTAGAGTGTATTCTAGCCTCTCTCTCTCTCTCTCTCTCTATATATATATATATATATATATATATATTTCAATATATATATATATATATATATATATATATATATATATATATGATGGGATATTTTTTTTTCCATCCTATGTTTGGATGCAGTTAAGGATGGTATTTGTAATGAATTCTAATTTAACATTCTTATATATATTGCATTACCTTTTTATGGTCGTTTATAAATTAGATATTATTAGCAAATACGAAAAATGATAAACAGTCGCCAAACCTAAAGATAGGCAAAAATAACCTTATGAACTTCATGGAAAATTCCAGAGACTGAATCACAGAAAATACGACTTCAATATGTAATATTTAGATATGACAAATATGACGATCCACATTTGACAAACCTGAAGATCATGTATAGATAACTTCAGTTGTTGTCTTCCAAATCAAAATCAAGTGGTCCGTTTAAAATTTTATTCAATATATAATATTTAGGCAGAGAAAGTAAAATGTAGAAGAGAAGAATGAATTCTATGAAGTAGCATAACTTAGAGAGGGGTCAAAAAACATAATCGTAGAGGAGCAAAGATCGTGGAGTTGAAGGAAGGAAAAAGACAAGAAATTTAATAAAGTAGAAGATCGTGGAGATGACGGAAAGAAGAGCAGGTTGTATCAAGGTAGTCGATAATAATTTATTACAACTGGTTATACTAGCCATGGAGAGTGAAATTGGAAAAATAAGTAGAAAATGTGCTTTATTTGGAGCACGCTCATTGTACAGAAAATGAGTAGGAGAACGAAAAGAAGTTGGAGAAGAAGGAATAGCGTGGAGATGTAGAGGAACCTGGGTAAGCTACGAAAAGAAGTTGGAGAAGAAGGAAGGCCTCGGGGAGGGGGCTCCGGGTGTTAAAAAGATCTTATACCACGCAACTACTTAGGGGTAGTGCGGAACTTGGAAGTCCTAATGAGTTGGGAGTTTTTACCGTTCGGAATATTATCCCAAGAAAGGTTTTACGCAAACAAACGTGGTACTTCATTTTCTGTTAGAATTATAATCCTTTCCTGCCTGTAATATCATCATAAACCAAACGGGGGCCAATTGTATTCCAATCTTTGCGAGGGAAGAAGGCACAGAGCCGTAATGTATTCAGCTAGCCACACGCATTCATTGCTCATTTGGCATGGCGTACCTGATAACCAAGAAGTTTGGTTTAGTCTGTTCAAGCAAAGCTGCGGATCTGCCGCAACTGCTGAGAAGGTGGTTTACGCCAGTCAAGATAGTATTGGGAGAAACAACATCACATGGAGGAGCCATTGCGGACTTTGTTGACGCAATGGGTATACACGAACAGGGCACGTATAAAATAGAGCAAAGGGTTATACGAGACAAAATATAAAACGCCCACCGTGGGGCTCGAACCCACGACCACAAGGTTAAGAGCCTTGCGCTCTACCAACTGAGCTAGACGGGCATTTGATACTTGAATGCATAGATACTATATTTATTACTGACCGTCGTATCCTCTTTTCCATGGAGACTTCGACAAGCTGGTAGGGAGCATGGAAGGCCTACCATTCCTGCAGATTGAATATCCGATCATGATTTCGAGGAAGACTTTGGGGATAACTGGTCCGTAGCATTTATAGTATTATCACACATGGGGATACATCACAGAGAAAACGACACCGTTGCAACCAATCAAGTCCTGACGCATAATCCGTACCCAACATATTCCATGTGCAGGTGGCTTCGCGGTCAACGTCGGCATTCGAGAATTCAACAAGGTCGATAGGGAATGTAGACAGCCCGGCCGTGTGTTTGTGTGCAAGTGAGGGGGCCATGCAGTCTTTTGGGTGCGAGCTCCTCGATGAATATATCGCTCTTAAAAGTAGCGGATCTCCGGATCCCATCTGATGCCGTGAATCCGTTTGTATAGCTAACAAATATGCAAGTTGAAGATCTCGGATATAATCCGTATGTATATGCAGAGGTGCTGTGCAGCCTTACTAACCATGTTCAAGTTATTGCCTCAAAACTCTTCCAGTTTTCCCATTACTCAAAACATCCCATTCTGTTTACAAGAAATACATATGCATCTTATGATTCAGTGGTAATGCTAGTATGCCCTCTCAACGGGATGGGGCATAATACTACTGGGTATCATAGATAAATACTCAACATTATCCATATTAAACACATGTTTCAGATTCAAGTAACTTACAACTTCAAACACTTTTACTTTTGATCCTCAAAGGATTTGTACTCTCCATGTCTCGTCTTTAGATTTTAGCTCCAGATCTCTATATAATAGGTAGGAAATATATTCAAATATGATTTTAATCAATTCTAAGTTGCATGCACTAAAAATAAAATAATAATCCACGAGAAATCAAATTTGGAAATAAAAACCTAAATGGTACACTTTGTTAAAAGTTTTTTGGGTATAATTTCTCTAAAAAAATAAATTTGGATATAATCCACTTTAGAAGAAAGTGGCACCCTGACGTGGTAAATATCACACTAACAAATTCATTCGGAGTTGAAATCCCCGAGTTTTTATCAAAACCTCGTGCAATAATACCACCCGCAAGAGGACGGGTCTTATCGCAGTATAGTTAAGGATCAAATCCCAAAGGACAATGTTTTTAAGAATCTTTGTCAGTCGAATCTAGCTCAAGTGAGACTAATATTTAGAACGATTGATTTGGTTGAGGTTAATTAAATTAATTGCAGTAAAGTAAACGAGCAGAATGAAAGTTTGTTTTAGATTAAATGATATGGAATCGCTGGGATGGTATCGGGTTTCACCACCACTGCACATACAAACACATCCAAACACATAACATCCAGACAAGCATCTAACTATCCAAATGGAACTGCTGCGAACCCTCCCGGAGGGATGTTTAGGCCCGCGTAAGCACCCCCTTAGGCATCCGATTTCTCGTCGCCATCCGGATCATGCACTTACAGTTCTGAAGATACAACATCCAACTAAGGTTTTGGTTCTCTCTGAGGGATGTTTAGACCACAGAAGCGTCATCGTGGGTTAGATGGCTCGTCCCTTCACGGATCATACACTTACGACCTCAAGGAACCCCATTCTATTTCTAGTCTGGGAGTCAACTGTGATAATTGACAAGCATGTAGGTGATAAGTTTGCAAGCAAACATCGACGATTAACAAGAAGATATAACATCCAACTAAGGCTGTGGTCCTCCCTGAGGGATGTTTAGACCATAGAAGTGTCACCGTAGGTTAGATGATTCATCCCCTCACGGGTCACACACTTACGACCTCAGGGAACCCTATCAGATTTCTCATCAAGGTGTCTACCTCATTAATCGACATTCTATGCTACGAAGAGAAGAACAAGATGAAAGCAAGCAGGTAATCAACTACAAGCATATCAATTAGCAACAAAATAAAAAGTTATATGCATTGCCTTAGAATGTTAAATGAAAAGACTTGAATGCATGGGCACTGGGGCTAGTCCCCGCACCCCAGCAAAAAGGAACTACTCGCTTATGATGCAAGAAACAAGAAGAATAAGAAAGAGAGAGGATTCTGCCATGAGCATGATGTAGAAGGTGGTCGTAGCTCGGTGAAGATGATGCAGTCTCCTACGTCGTGTCGGAGAAGATCTGGACGAAGAATGAGGGACGCTAATACAGACCGGGTAGTCTTTCTCACTCCTCCTTCCTTCTCTTCTCAGTCTCCTTGAGTTGTAGCAGGAACGAAAGGTGAAGTGACAGTGGCAGGATTGGACCGGTGTTTTTGGCAGCCTGGAGGCGTCCCAGATCCCATGCACAAATGAGGACCATGTTGGTCCTATTTATAGGCTCAGGTCTGGTCTCATGCCTTGGGCCCAGTTGCAATTTTTTACAACTTGCTTAAATGGTCTTGAGTTAAGTGACCATACAGTTTGGTTGCTCATGAGCAAACAGTCTCGTTTGCTTTTTCATTCAGTTTGGCAAAGCCAACTTTTACAAATTGTTTGCAATACATGTCCATACGGTTTGGCTTCTATTGGCTCAAACAGTTTGGTGTATTTTTATCCAAACGATTTGGTAGTGCTTGCTCCATACGGTCTCATGTAGACTACTTTATCAAACGGTTTGGTATGCTAGCACTTTATCATTCGGTCTCATGATCAGCTCTATCGGTCTGGCCGCCAAGGCTCCAAACAGTTTAGCATGCTTTATCAAACGCACTGGCAATGCATTCCTCCATACAGTCTCGTATTCTTTTGCAAACGGTCTCACAGGGTCTTTTCCATACGATTTGCGTTATCTTTCCTTCAACCGGTTTGCTACTTCTCTCGGTCATGCAGACCGATATTGATCATACGGTTTCAGTAGTCAGCCTCCGGGCAAACAGTTTCATGCAATCGTGGCTTCAAACGATCTTGACTTCACGATCCCTGCGAGGTGCGTCAAACGGTCTTCGGAAGACCTGCGCAAACGGTCGTCGCTTCTAAACGATTGTTGCTCCTTGCTCAAACGGTTTACTATCTGCTGGCCGCTTCACGGTCTTGAGCGCGGGCGCTGGCCAAATGGTCTTGAGGACCGTTTGGCAATGGCTGCTTGCAGGTAGAGCAGGTGGCGACGAAGATGCAGAGCAAAGGGAGAGGGTGTTGTGGCTGGTGCCGGGCTGCTCCGCTGGGCTGCAGGGGTACTCCGGATGTGTGATGGAAGTTGGCGACGTAGTTGCAGGTCGGGTTGCAGGCGCCGACGGTTGATGGAGGAGGTATCAGGTAGCATTTATGGCTTACTGGAGGTAGAAGAAGGCAGAGGTGAAGGTGGATAAGGAGGTATGATGGAGCAGCGCCAAGACTTGTAGGTTGATGGCGGCGTTGTAGCTACTGGTGTGATGGAGCTAGGGTATTGGCGAGAGGAAGAAGGGAGGAAAGTAGGAGGTGCTGCAAACGGTCTCATGCATAGCTTTATGAAATGGTTTGCTAATGCTATCCCAATCGGTCTCGGGATGTTGGGTGATCGAATGATTTCGCAACTGTGTCAAACGGTCTCACGACCTCACCTCCAAACAGTCTCACAGACCCAGCTCCAAACGGTCTCACAGACCGGTACTCTCCAAACAGTTTCGAGGTGAGTGTGTCCATACGGTCTTGAGACCGTATGGATGAAACAGTATGGTCAAGACCGCATGGGAGAGACCGTTTGGTCAAAACCAAGGGTGAGTGAGGGTAGATCAAGGGCAGATAAAGGTGGGTCCCAACTGATTGTTCAACCTCATCAAGACCTGCATAAAATCGACATGAACTCAGTTAGGAACCTTGATAATTGAACCAATTAGGAAATTTTGCACATTTTGATATTTAGTAACTGAAATTTGATGTATTGAATCAAAAAGAGCACCAGAAGGCGACTGAAAATCATGATGAATATGCATTCATCAAAATATCCCGAACTTAAATGTTGCTCATCCTCGAGTAACACAAAATCTGAAATAGTCGCCAAATGGATACTTTCTGATCCTGTGATTACCTACTCTTCACATCACTATTTTTTTCCTTCTTTGCTCAGTATGACTAAGTATCTCAACTTCCTGAGACCACTGAACACATCTTACCATATCTTTGTTCCTGAGTTTGTTTTCCAACTTCACTTCCTCCTCACTTTTTCCAACAATAAGCATGTCAAAGAGGTTCGTAAGAGTCCAAAGATACCCACAGAACAACAAGTGTGCATCTGATCTGACACTGGTATATTTCAGGGTGGTGGAGGAATTTATGTGTGCCTTTAGGTAGAAAAGGGAGGGAAGGGAGGTATGGAAGGAAGAAATAAATCTCTCCTCTATTCGACTCAAGATTTTTATATTATTTGCAATTTCATTTATTGCATTTTTTTGTGCGAATCTCTCCTCTATTCGACTCGAGATTGCATTTCTTTTTGTGTGCACTTTGGCATCTTTTCTTGGTGGTACGCCCCTATTTTAATTGTGAGGGGTATGGAAGAAGTGGATATAGAGGGAAGTGGTGTGCCGCCCCGAACTTAGGGTTTGGCACTATTTTGGCTCTTTTATTTCTTTTTGATGAATGGATGGGTACGAAGATGATAGAAGAAGTATAGAAGAGAGTTTAGATCAGAATACAACTTGATTTACAATTCGGTGCACCGGGTCGTTCTCTTTATCATACTCTACTCAAATAATGACTTGATGGGGATCCGATGGGGATTCCATGTTGTTATTCAACTAGTCAGTTAGGAAGCACAATTTGTTTGATCCTTATCAGTTTGACAGACACTTGCCTCTTTTGCATAAAGATCATGATGTTAGGATTCATAAGCTTCACAAGAAGATTTCAATCAAAAGGCTAGTTTTCAGAAAGTGGTCCTTTTGAGGATCTGCTTCGAATAAGGAGGGTATAATGATTCAAAATGCATAGAGATTGAAAAAGTGTCAAAACTTCATCCGGTATCTGTTCAAATTTCTTTTGAAAACTTTAAAATTTTGAAAATTTTAGAAAAAATTGTTCAAAAATACAACGGTGAAATCTTAGTCTGAAAAAGATGGGTGAGGGTGGAAAGTGAAATACGTACCACCCACCATCCACCCCAAACTTAGAAATTTGCTCGTCCTGAGAAAACTCTAAATCTGAGATGGAGGGGAAAGTTCATGTCGTTTGGACCACCAGATGTGGTTGCGTTCCAATCAGAGTGAGTCCTCCATCTGAAAATCTAAAAAATAAAGACCAATCAGAACTTAAGATAGCATCTCGCTATGCAATTTTTATTTAGTGCAAAATTATCTAAAATTTAAAAACAAAATTAAGGAAAATTTCTAATTTAAAATTGAAAGTAAAATGAATTTATTGATCGTGTTGCCTCCCGACAAGCGCCTTTGTTTTACATCGATGGCTCGATGTGGATACTATCACCATGGTGGGGCTCTAGGTGGAACTTGATTGACATATTCTTTTGGTGGTTTCTTTCTCAACCATTCATTAATCTTCACTTTGATTTTAGCTTTTTGTATCCTTCCCCATACAGAATGAGCAATGTAAGAGCCTATAGGGAAACAACCTAAGTTACGTTGACTTGTTCTTTGTTGCTCAATTTGAGGTAGAGAATAGTTGTATGGAATCTGAACGACATCATTAATAATGTAGTGTTGTTGAGGCTCGGAAGAAAAGTTCATTTGTTGATGCACCATCCCTTCATTATAGTAATGTTGGTTATTAACATCTATCAGATATGGATATGAGGGATGTTCTCGGTAGAAACTGCAGTCCAAATTTTGTTGCGGAGGGAGGATGAAATCAATAGTCTCTGTCTGCTGGGCTACTGGTGCATTCCCAAGGATGGTTGTTTCTAGATGAGGAGGCTCATTGACACCTAAAAATGGTTTGATATGTGTCATGAAAGGGTTGGGAGGTGTCTCCTCCTTTCCACAAATGTCTTCAATAGTTTCAATAGGGTTGAGTTCTTCAAAAGTAGCTTCAACATCTTCTTCTGCAGAGTCAAGAAATTTGATGCAATCCTTTACTTGTTCGTCAATGGGTTCATCAGATGATGGGTCTGCTAGATCAACTTCTAAAGGATCATATGACTCATGATTCTCTTGAGTGAGAAGTGACATATTCTCTATGCAATCAATAATATATACTTCTTTTTGCATGCTTGGTCTCTGCTTACTTTCAAAAACTTTGAATTCGAGAGTTTCTTTACCCAATCTGAGCAGCAATGTTCCTGCTTCAACATCAATTCAGGCTCTTGCATTGGCAAGGAACCGACGACCAAAAATGAGAGGGTATCTGGTGTCTTCCTTTATGTCCATTATGAAAAAATCACACGGGACATAGGTGTCCTTTCCAACCTTGACCAGGACATCTTCAAGAATTCCTAACGGACGTTTTATCAAATTATCTACAAGATGTATAGTCATGCCAGTCGGGAGAAATTCTAAAAATCCTAGCCTCTGGAAAAGGCTAAGTGGCATGATCGAAATGCTAGCACGAAGATCAGCTAGTCCCTTCTTATGTGTAGAATCACCAATATAGCATGAGATACCAAAAGATCATGGATCTTTCTACTTCTTGGGCATCTTACTCTGGATGATGTCTGAAGTAGTCGTTGCTAATTTGACTATCTCATACTCTTCAGTTATATATTTCCTTATGAGGAGTGACTTCAAGTACTTCATCCAAGCTGGTATCTCAGCTAGCGCATCAAGAAAGTGTTTATCAACATGGAGCTTTTTTGTAGCTTCCTTGAACTTGTTGAAACGAGTATCAAGCTTGGTTTGCCTTAGATGAGTTGGGAAAGGTATACGAGGCTTGTACATTGGTACTTATGGCTCTGGTGTTTCTGGTTCTGCATCAGTAGGTTTTTCAGAACTTGGCTCGGCTGTCTTATCAGCAGTTACTACCCCATTTGGTTGAGACTCGAATGTTGTAGAGTCTTGGATAGCCACAGAGTCATCTTCATCTATAATAACTATTGGTGTATTGACAGGGGGATCTGAATAGTCTTTACCAGACTTGGTGGTGACAGCCTTAAGTTGCTCGGGATGCTTAAGATTGTTCTCGGGTTGGCCATTAAAGGTTCCACCAGGTGGCTTCATGCTAGCTGTAAGTTGAACCAGTTGAGATTCAATAGCCTTCTGATGGGCTTGCTGGTTTGCTATCATTATCTACTGCGATTGAAACATCTTCTCAATGGCCGACAACTTGTCATCAGGAGAGATGGGGATGGCTTGTTGCCCTTGTTGTTGGTTCTGGTAAGGGGCTTGGTTGGGATTTTGGAACTGAGAATTGTTCTGATAATTATTGTAGTTCCTATTCTGAAAGTTACCCCTAAAGTTTCCTTGATTCCCAAAATTTTGTTGTTGGTTATACTGGAATCCTGGTGGGCCTCATTGTTGATTATTTGAACCAAATTTCCGTGAGTTTTCTTCTCCTGAAGGATTTCCATATTGAAAACCAGGGTGGTTCCTATTCTGACTCGGATTGTAATATCCTTGACCAGGGTTGGTGTTGACAGCATTAAGATTTTCCATTTGACCATTATCTCCTTGTCCACATGTGTTGCTTAGAACAACATCGTAGAGAACATTGCATGCTAAAGTAGAATGATCAGTACCTTTACATGCTTCACAGAATAATGAAGCTTACTTGCTCTGTTCTTGTGGTTGTGGGAGTGAATGTCTTCTTTCAAAAGCAGTAAGGGATGATTCGATATGGTCTTGCTTGGCTACTAAGAGCTTGAGGGTTTCAACGATAGTCTTATATTATGGAATAACTTCAGCCATAGCTATCTTCAATACTCCTTTACCTATAGACCTACCCTAATTAGCTTGATTTTCAACTCCAAGGGTGATGACTCTCCATGCGTTGTCATAACTTTGACGCATGAAATTTCCTCCAGATCATGAATCTAAAAACTTTTTGATATCATCGTCCACACCCCTATAGAAAATTTTGATGAGTTGATTCTTAGGAATCCCATAGCGTGGACATTTGCGTAGAAGCTCTTTGTATCTATCCCATGCTTCTGCAAGGGTTTCTCTAGGGACTTGAGTGAAATTTGTTATCCGTCCCCTAATTTAATAGGCGAGAGAGGGAGGGTAGAACTTTTCCAGAAATACATTTTGAAGTTGTTCCCATGTGGTGATGGGTTCACTTTCCAATGGATTGTACCAGCTTATTACTCTATCAGCAAGTGAATACTTGAAGAGACGGAGACGAATGACATTGTTGGATACTCCATTTTTCTTTGTCATAGCACATAGATCAATAAACTTCAAAAGATGTTCCTGACTATCCTCTCCTTGTTTGCCATAGAATGGGTTGTTTTGAAGCAATGTGATCCAATGTGCCCTAATCTCAAAATTGGCAACATTGATGGGAGGAGGTTGTACTGGATGACGAACATTAGTAGCTTTGGGGATTGAGAACTCTCTAAGATCCTTTTGTAGCTCTGCTTCTTGCGTCGCTGCTTGTGCTGTTAGGATTTCTTCTTAAACTGTAGCTTTGGCTTCTTGCATGAGCCTTTCTCTCTGCGCATTAAGGGCTTGAGCTACCCTTCAGGTTGTTTCCTCCTCTTGATCCATTCTTGCTTGTTTTTCTCTATTTTGACGATAAAAGGTTTTGTCTATCCCGGGATCAAAGCTGGTAGTGAGTCTGGGACTGTTCAAATGGTGAAAGCACTAGTCCTTCTTAAAGTACCTGAAATAAAAAATTTTGAAGTAAGATTGATGGAGTAGAGTGAAATTCAAGTAGATGATCAATGGTTTCAAAAAAAAAAAGTAAAATCCTAGATTAGCCTTAAAAGAACTAGATTTGACTAACTGATTATGTTGTCCCCGACAACGGTGCCAGAATTTGACATGGTAAATATCGCACTAACAAATTCACTCAGGGTTGAAATCCCCGAGCTTTTACCAAAACCTCGTGCAATAATACCACCTGCAAGCAGACGAGTCTTATCGCAGTATAGTTCAGGATCGAATCCCAAAGGAAAACATTTTTAAGAATCTTTGTCAGTCGAATCTAGCTCAAGTGAGACTAATATTTAGAAAGATTGATTTGGTTGAGGTTAATTAAACTAATTGCAGGAAAGTAAATGATCAGAATGAAAGTTTGTTTTAGATTAAATGATATGGAGTCGTTGAGATGATATCGGGTTTCACCACCACTGCACATGCAAACACATCTAAACACATAACATCCAGGAAAGCATCTAATTATCCAAATGGAACTATTGCAAACCCTCGCGGAGGGATGTTTAGGCCCGCGTAAGCATCCCCTTAGGCATCTGATTTCTCATCGCCATCCTGATCATACACTTACAGTTATGAAGATACAACATCCAACTAAGGTTGTGGTCCTCCCTAAGGGATGTTTAGACCACAGAAGCATCACCGTGGGCTAGATGGCTTTTCCCCTCACGGATCATACACTTACGACCTCAAAGAACCCATTCTATTTCTAGTCTGGGAGTCAACCACACTAATTGACAAGCATGTAGGCGATAAGTATGCAAGCAAACATCGACGATTAACAAGAAGATACAACATCCAACTAAGGTTGTGGTCCTCCCTGAGGGATGTTTAGACCACAGAAGCATCACCGTTGGTTATATGGCTTGTCCCATCATGGGTCACATACTTACGACCTCAAGGAACCCTATCAGATTTCTCGTCAAGGAGTCTACCTCATTAATCGACATTCTATGCTACGAAGAGAAGAACAAGATGAAAGCAAGAAGATAATCAACTACAAGCATATTAATTAGCAACGAAATAAAAAGTTATATACATTGCCTTGGAATGTTAAATGAAAAGACATGAATGCATGGGCAGTAGGGCTAGTCCCCGCACCCCAGTGAAAAGGAACTACTTGCTCATGATGTGAGAAACAAGAACAATAAGAAAGAGAGAGGATTCTACCATGAGCATGATGTAGAAGGTGGCCGCAGCTCGGTGAAGATGATGTGGTCTCCTACGTCATGTCGAAGCAGATCTGGACAAAGAACGAGGGATGCCAAGATAGACCATGTAGTCTTTCTCACTCCTCCTTCCTTCTCTTCTCAGCCTCCTTGAGTTGCAGCAGGAACGAAAGGTGAAGTGACAGTGGCAGGATCAGACCAGCGTTTTTGGCAGCCTGGCGGCGTCCCAGATCCCATGCCCAAATGAGGACCCTGCTAGTCCTATTTATAGGCTCAGGTCTGGTCTCATGCTTTGGGCCCACTTGCAATTTTTTAGAACTTGCTTAAATAGTCTTGAGTTAAGTGACCATACGATTTGGTTGCTCATGACCAAACGGTCTTGATAAGTGACTTTTTCAAATGGTCTCGTTTGCTTTTTCATTCGGTTTGGCAGAGCCAACTTTTCCAAACAGTTTGCAATATATGTCCATATGGTTTGGCTTCTATTGGCTCAAACAATTTGGTGTATTTTTATCCAAACGGTTTGGTAGTGCTTTCTCCATATGGTCTCATGCAGACTACTTTATCAAACAGTTTGGTATGCTAGCACTTTATCATTCAGTCTCATGATCGATTCTATTGGTCTGGCCGCCAAGGCTCTAAATGATTTGGCATGCTTTATCAAGTGGTCTGGCAATGCATTCCTCCATACGGTCTCATATTCTTTTGCAAACGGTCTCGCATGGTCTTTTCCATACGGTTTGCGTTATCTTGCCTTCAACCAGTTTGCTACTTCTCTCGGTCTTGTAGACCGATATTGATCATACGATTTCGGTAGTCAGCCTCCAGGCAAATGGTTTCATGTGATCGTGGCTTCAAACAATCTTGACTTCACGATCCCTGCGAGGTGCGTCAAACAGTCTTTGGAAGACTTGCGCAAATGGTCGTCACTTCCTAAATGGTCGTCGCTCCTAAACGATCGTCGCTCCTTGATCAAATGGTTGACCATCCGTTGGCTGCCTCACGGCCTTGAGCGCGGGCGCTGGCTAAATGGTCTTGAGGACTATTTGGTGATGGCTTCTTGCAGGTAGAGCAAGTGGTAGCAGAGATGCAGGGCAAAGGGAGAGGGTGTTGTGGCTGGTGCCAGGCTGCTCCACTGGGCTGAAGGGGTATTCCAGATGTGTGATGGCAGTTGGCGACATAGTTGTAGGTCGGGTTGCAGTCACCGACGGTCGATGGAGGAGGTAGCAGGTAGCGTTTATGGCTTGCTGGAGGTAGAAGAAGGTGAAGGTGAAGGTAGATAAGGAGGTGCGATGGAGCAGCGCCAAGACTTGCAGATTGATGGTAGTGTTGTAGCTGCTGGTGCAACGGAGCTAGGGTATTGGTGGGAGGAAGAAGGGAGGAAAGTAGGAGGTGCTACAAATGGTCTCATGCATAGCTTTATCAAATGGTTTGCTAATGCTATCCCAATCGGTCTCGGACGCTGGGTGATCGAACGATTTCATAGCTGTGTCAAACGGTCCCGCGACCTCACCTCCAAACGGTCTCGTAGACCCAACTCCAAACGGTCTCACAAACTGATACTCTCCAAATGGTTTTGAGGTGAGTATGTCCATACGGTCTTGAGACCGTATGGATGAAACCGTATGGTCATGACTGCATGGGCGAGACCGTTTGGTCAAGACCAAGGGTGAGTGAGGGTAGATCAAGGGCAGATAAAGGTGGGTCTCAGCTGATTGTTCAACCTCATCAAGACCTGCATAAAATCGACATGAACTCAGTTAGAAACCTTGATAATTGAACTAATTAGGAAATTTTTCACATTTTGATATTTAGTAACTGAAATTGTATGTATTGAATCAAAAAGAGCACCAGAAGGCGACTGAAAATCATGATGAATATGCATTCATCACACCCAAATGAAGAGGGAGGAAATGCCAATTGATTTGGAACTTTTAATTATAAAAGTAAGTTGAAAATGCCAAATAGTTTGGTGATTTCACCTGCACATTAGGATTAAAAGTGCCAATCTATTTGATATTTTCAACCTTTTCTATTTTTAATTTGAAGCTCCTAATCAGTTAACAATTTCTCCCTATTGGGTGGCATTTTCTCCCTAAAGTGGACTATATCAGGAATTATTTTTGAGGTAAAAGCCCCAATCTCTTTCGACATATTTCATCTTTTTGTTTCTTATAATTTATTTTTAATAAATTTAAAAGTCTAAATAAGTTGATGTTTTGACCCTGTTTACGTGGGCAGCGCCACTTTAAGTGGCCTTTACTCACTTAAGTGTGCCCTTTTTGAGATATATTTTTGCAGAAGGTACTATGCCTGGAAACTTTTACCAAAAGTATACCATTTTGATTTTTTTTCTTCTTTAAATTTAAGTCACACGGGAAAATCCTTATTTGGTGTCAACTGTCAAATCCTTTATCTGGATGTATTCTTTTTCACTCAGTGTACCACATTGGGTTATGTTAGAAAATTGTTGAGACTATTTTGTAGTATAACATAATTGGTATAGAGAAAAATCAACAACATGTTTCCTGCTTCTCTGAAGGGAACACAACTCACTCATATTCCTTGGTGACAGGGGCGTAGCCAGGGGGCTGCCGGGGCTTTAGGCCCCCTCCCCCAAACTAAAATAATAATAGTAATGTATATATATGTGTGTTTGTCGTTTTCGTTTTATATATATACAATGTCTGCGATTAGTTTTCAAGTAAAATATCTTAGTGGATTGGTAGAAGCAGCACTTTCATAGAATGTGGACCCAGGTTCAAGCAGCACTTCCATTTTTTGTATACTCAGCCCCTCATGTTTCAACTAATAGATGGTAAATATAATGCAGCCCCCCCTTCAGTTTCTAGTTCCGCCCTGCTTGGTGATGGTCAATTATGTTTTATTTTATAAAACCACGCATAAATTATGTAATATTGTAATGATCCATGATTCTGCGGGCTCAACTGATTAACATTCCAATATGCTGTTATCAAACATAGTCATCAGATTAAAAAACTGGATGAAGCAAACAAATGCAGAGATTAGTGGTCTTTCACTAGATAAGTACATGCATCTTCAGTACCTTTGCTTTTACAAGCATACTAGATAAGCTAACTGATTAGGAGATCTACATTCCATGTAGCTTGATGTTAGACATGCATCTCTATCCACAAGCCCTGCAGAGCAACCCTATGAGGGGTTGTCGAGAAGGAAGGTCTAGCTAATGCTGCAAAGAGGTCGCTAGACAAAGCCCCAAAAATTTCTAAGGGGGACGACGGGAAAAAGTCACTCTCTTTCTCTCTAGTAGCAGCTTTCCGAGGCTTGCTCGTGCATTTGCTATCCTTTCAAGTACCGGCTGGCTGCAGAGAGGCGCGCCATTATCTTCGTTTATGCTTCTACCCTTGACGAAATAAAGCTGACTAGCTGAGGGCGTAGCTTAATTGCATCTAGAGTCGCAAAATATACATATATTGTAGGCTATAAAGTAAGTTGAAGTCAAGCTGATCATCATGATTCGTCGTCGTCAGTGCAGTCTCTCCAGCAGATGAGCATGACCACGCATCTCCGTAAGATGTAGAACCTTGCCCGCTGCTCCTTCACCAGCATCCTGCACCTCCTGCTGAAAGCGCGGCACGGACCCGCAACCCGTCGAGCTGCCGTCGCTGTGGCCATTCTTATATGTAGGTATATATATGCGCCTACCCTCCACAAGGACGGTGGCGAGTGGCGGAGGAGATGCTTGCTCACTGCTTCAGGCGCCACGATCTGGGATGAGCTTGTCCTCTTTCGTCTCTCTGACTTTATGTTTGGACGAAGAAGGCCCTCTCCTTGCGCTGCGAAACCGTCGCTGGACAGGCAGACGAGGAGCGAGCAGTAGCTAAGTGGGTGGCGCGACTAGGTGGAGAAAGAAGAAAGGGAACTCGCGGTGGAGTGCGAGAAGCAGCTAGCGCGAAAGAATGCTTCTGTCTTGGAGATGAAACCACTGTAGCTCTTGTATCCGGCTTCTTCTGCTTCCTCTGCTAGCTGGAGGAGGAGGAAGTGATGGTGGTGGTAGCTGGCGGCGCTGAAAGCTAGCTGGAGTAGCTTGAAGGGGAACTTGTTGTGGTTACTGCGATGTGGGAAGGGGAAGAGGGGAGTGAGTGAGATTCCCCTACTTATAACAGTGAAATTTTGCATCACCGTCATCATCATTCAACAGCTTGGTCAGGACTCAGGCGGGCACAGTCGACAAGGGCACACGAGGGAGGCTGCCAACTGCAGTTGCACAGTCGCAGGTCCCACTCCGTGTTTAAGGCTCACTGCCAACTGGGTGGTTTTCAGCCACTGCGGAGTCAGGGCAGGGCAGATCTGGGTTCCTCCCGTCCGCGTGAGCCATTATGGTCTTGACTCGCGAGTCCCACACGAGCAGGGGATTTTTTGTGAAAGCAATTTGGAGGGAAGCACCGAGATATTATCCTACTTTTACTCACGCCTATTCTATAGGAGGGTTCTTATAGAAATTGAGTAGGATCCAATAGGATTTCGTTATAGAATATTTTTTATATTTCTCTCTCCTTTTTTTTAAGGGGTTGGGTTCTGAAGAGGAGTGAGAAGGAAACACTGTATTGTGATTGGTTGTCATATAGAATTTCTATAAGACGTGTCCTATACTTGTAAGGCCCCTAAACTTTCTTAATGAGTTGAAGGAGCTTAATTACCATACTTGAATGCTTATAACTCTAATATAACCTTTTGATATGTTTTGAAATCATAACACAAGCTTAAGTTTCAAATTTGGTCCAATTTGGACACTGTTTGAGAAAGTTATGCAATTTTCTATACATTTCGGACTTTTCTGCAATTTACCCAATTCAAGGGTTTTCTTTGCAATTTGTCACATACATTATATTCCTTAGTTGTTATATTATCATTCTTGAGATTTTTGAGCCATGGGGACCCTATTTGAGTCATGCTTTGAAGGTGTTTTTATCAAGGGCAATTTAGGGTTTTCCCCCTTCATGGATGAGCTACCTTTAGTAGCTATCAACTAAGGAATTATGCGATTGGCTGAGAATTTCGTCAAAGGAAAGCCAAGCAGGTCTAGAGGGACGGTGGGAGAGCTGTGTGTGTGTGTGCTTATGTATTTTAATAATATAAAGCCATGGATACTTGGATATATATTAGAATTTCAATTTTTTTTCTTTTTCTTAATATTAAAGTGTCATATACTTATCTAAAAGCCCCAAACGAGCCATTTGCTCTCCATTCTCTCTCTCCTTCTCCCAGCCTCGTCCTCCCTCTGTTCAGCTGCGATTTTTGCTGCCCAAGGAAGAAGAAGGTGGGGATCCTCTTGGAAACAAATTCTAGGGTTGAAATTGATTCTCTTTTTGGGTGTATGATGCTTCCCCCAAGTGATACTAACCTAAAAGTGTAAGTTTTTCCTTATTTCCTCCGTCCAATTATTTGTTCCTCTTCCTCCTACATCTCTCCAGGTCGGAACCATGGTTTTCCATGGTGAAAGTTCCCCTAGAACTCAAAACTCCTTCCTTCTTGTCTCTTTTCTAGGGTTTTGCTTGTTTGTGGAGAAAATTGCATAGTTGGCCAAGTTCAGATCTGAATCCAAGGTTTCCTTGCCCTATTTGCTCGAGATTTTTGCTGTTGGATATCTGAACTACTCTATAGAGGCGAGTTATATAACATTCTTCACTTATATTGCTTATTAGAAGCTTGTTAGTTCATGATTATGCTTGAATGTGATGATCTAAGCATAGTGGAATTATGCTTGTTTAGAATTACGAATTTTGTGGTGTTTCCTATTTTATTCCAGTTCTATATGAACCTGTAAACTTGTGTAAAGCCTTTATAAGGTGTAACATGATTTGGGACAGGTTGATAGCAACAACCTATGGCATTATGTACAAAACAAATGATGGTGCAAATTAGGGTTTTTAAACTATTTCCTTCCCTATCACATAATTGATTGTTATACCATTCAATAACCAATAGTGTTGCTATCTTAGCAACTTATGTTCGTGATCAAGGGTGTCAAATTTATAGTTACAACCTATGGTTACCACCTTAGGACAAGTTTTGACTCAATTATACATTTAATTATCATCCACTAAGTATTTTAATGATGTTATCAATCGATGATGATATTGGCCTATTATTTGATGATGTTAATTGAATGTATTACTGATCTAGCAACTAATGGTGACTTAATGATCACAATTAATGGTGGATCAGGTCATCACCATATATGATGTATTAGGAATGTAATTGTAGATTTGACTATACCTTGAACCAATGGTTCCTAGGTTCAATTGATCTAATGGTTAGACCTATACTTCAATTGATAACCTTGAACAATGAACCTGATGCAATGAATAATATTGGATGCTTTAACATCCAATGGATTTGAATAAATCACATGTTATTATATGTGGTTCCTAGTGAATATAATTTAATGGTTCAATTCCATTAATTGGCAGCATTACCTTTGCCATTGTATAGTTATATTTGATAAATCACTATAATAAGTGGATGTGTAACTCCCGTGTGATCTAGCTTGTTATACCTAACCTTGATGTAATTATTTGATGTTGATTGGTTATAATCCGACCTCTTGAATGATTAATGTGATAATGAATTACATTCTTCTTGTGTTGAAACCACATTGTAGTACTATTTCAATATCATAGTGCATTGCCATGTTAATATCTATGGATACATATGTGCTAATGATCTTTTGAGCCTTGTTTAAGGCATGGAATGATGATGATAACCTTACTATACATAATGTGATGGTCTTAATGACCTTTGGGAAAGCTTGAAGCCATGATTGAGGTGAAATCCTCTTTATGTTCCAATAAGGGTTAAAACCCTGGAACTTGTGATAAGATATTGGTATCTTGGAAATAGTATCATGATAAGTGTGGTCCATTAATTTGCAATGAATGATAGGATGTGGTAATATGATTAAGATTTTTACATCAAATGTTTTATATCCTTTGAATTCATTATACATATATTCTTGTTAGAAAATAATTAGGGTTTGAATGTCCACTTGTATGATAAAGCCTTAACGCATTCAATTGGCAGTAATTAATCAAGTGTAACCCTAATCATGTAGAGCCCTGTGCCGTAGAGCCATCTTCAGTGTCAGAATTTACTGGATGGTGAAACGAGTATTCCCAAGGGAAACTCGGAGCGCATACTGTTGAGTATGTGGGGGTGGCAAGTTGAGGATATATTCTTGTCATCCACAATTGCAGGTTATGGAGGATGGCTATGGTCATGCCTCAGACATTTTATGTGATTGAGGACAACTGCGGTTGTACCTCGGATTAGAGGGTTTTGTATACCCTGTGTTCTAGTGTCTTAACTTGTACCAAGTACGAACTAGTTGTTATCAGTTGACTATATGTCACTGTTGGCAGTTTGACTGGTATGTCACTGCGGTTTACTCGTACTGACCAAGGGGAAGAGATCTTAGGATACCGGCACTCCTAGATCTTATACGGAACTGAATAGCACTTCGCAGTGGTCAGTTGGACTTTGAGTGGTACGACTCAAACTCCCCAGGGCATAATAATAAAAGATATAATACCAGCCGTGTAGTATAATTGCTAGGGTTTAAATACGTATCACATTGGTTGATTAACCTTTGTATTGTCTTTACACTACATATTTCTTACATGATGTAGACTTATGAAAACTGTGTAATTCTACTTGATGCTTCAACTTATTTGCTTAACTGCTTAGTATGCTTAAATTGTTCAATCTGTTCATATTGCTTATTCAATACCCTAACTGCTCTATGTAATTACTGTTAATTAATAAGTTATAATCAATATATGTTGGAGAGAGTTATATCTCTCGCTGGGACTGGGTCTCACCCGTGGGTAACCACATTTTTTTTAGGTGGTCGCGGGCAGCGTGGTCGAGGTCGTGTTGTGGAAGAGAACCAACCTGGTGATCAATAGATTCAGAAGGTTGGTTAGTTGTAGATGTTAGTTATAGATGTTAGTAGTACAGTCCCAGTGTCGTCCCTGTACTCTCAGGTCCTGGTATAGGATGTGTTTTCTAGACGATATACTTGTATTGACATGAGATTTTGGTCGTATGCCAATGTTTGTAAATATATGGCATGTACATGTGAAATATATTTTGTATGCAGGATGTGACTGAGGTCTTTGGACCCTTATGCAAATGCTTGATACAATATATGAGAATGGAATGATGGACATTTTATCAATGTTCTAAAGTTTGTTTACACCTTTGGAATCGGTTTTAATTATTCTACATTTTTGACAATGTGATAAATTAGTAGTTGATCGTGTTTTGGGTTTTGAGTAATCTCGTTTAACGTGATGAGGTGTCACAGTTAAGTTGGTATCAGAGCTCTAGGTTTACCGAGTCTACAGGGACATAGGACATAGGTTTGAGTCTGTTCTTATGTATCCAACATATCTGATCATAGTTTATGCTTATGCAGATATGTCTGGAGGACATGAAGAACATGTTGAGAGTAGCTATGTTGCACCAGGAGGAGGTGCAGGGAGGCAGGCACGCAATGAGAGAGTGCCAGAAGCAGGGCCAGAGCAGCCCACAATGCCTCATCTAGACCCGACAATGATTGCCAATCCTGAGTTTCAGCATATGTTTAGACAAATGATGGCCACAATCACACATATTGCTGACAGAGCACCAGCACCTCCAGCTAGGGCAGCCGCCTCTAATGTGGAGTCCCTAGGTATCGGGAAGACATTTGAACGTCTTAGACGTGTTGGGGCAATTGAATATGCAGGTACTTCTGATCCAGCAGACGCTGACATGTGGTTGACTGAGCTAGAAAAAGCTTTCAAAATCCTAAACATCACTGAAGAAGACAAAGTTAAGCATGCAGTATACTTGTTGAAGGGCAGTGCTGGCCACTGGTGGGCCATAGAAGAGGATAAAAGGCCAGGAGTTGTGATAGGATGGGAGGAGTTTCAGAGGGAATTTGTTATTTGATATTTTCCAGAGACCTACCTAGATGAGAAAATCTCTCAGTTCGAGAAGATTCGTCAAGGAGCTATGAATATCAATGAGTATGAATCAAAGTTTATGGAACTTCTGAGGTTTTGCCCACACATGGCAGCAACAGACAAGGAAAGGATCCGGAGATTTGAGAAGGGTCTGAGTACAGAGTTGACTACTACAGCATCAGCCTTGGAGAACAGGGAAAGGTTTTCCACCTTTGTGGAATCTGTCAGGAGGATTGAGAGGTCTGCCATAGAGAAGCGTGATGCTAATGCTAAGAAGCGACCTATGCAGTTTCAAGGGAAATCATCTGGAGGCTTTAAGAAGCCAAGGTTTTTCCCATCATCGTCACAACCAAGGTCAACCTTCACTGAACCAAGATCACATGCACCATCACAGTGGACCCCGAGCCAGGGTAGAGGTCACAATTTTCCACCGACGGGAGCCCGCAGTACCTCATCAGTTTCAGTGACAGGGCCATTTAGGCCATATCAGGACACCAGAACATGTTACAAGTGTGGGAAAGTGGGGCATACAAGACCTTATTGCCCTATGAAAGATGAGGAGGTGACTCAGCAGGCAAGGCAAAGTCAACCAGGTCCACAACAATGACAGTTTAGTAGTGGTAGTGGCAGAGGACGTGGTCAGGTGTCCCATGCAGGATCCTCAGGACAGGTGAGCAGAGGACGTGGACGACAGCAGGCGACAGCTAGGTTCTATGCCATGACCCAGCCTGAAGCAGTGGTCAATCCACGAGTCGTGACAGGTCAGATGGAGTTATTTCATTCTGATATGTCTACTTCCTGTTTCATATCTGTGTTAGTAGACCCGGGTGCGACACACTCTTTTATTACTAGAGAGGTGATAGATAGTTGTTATCTACCTGTTAGCCTTAGATCTGATAGCCTGCGGCTAGAGACTCCTTTGGTTGATTCTGCCGAGTTGCTAGAAGTGTGCTCTTCTTGTGTTATTTCTTTCTCTGGACATAACATTCAAGTGGATCTTCTGCCACTTGACATGCATGGTTTTGATGTAATCCTAGGAATGGATACCTTGGAGAAATACAAGGTAGTCTTGGACTGTAGTACTAAGGTGGCGACATTCCATGACGGAGATGTACAGTGGATTTTTCAGGGTGATAGGAAGATTCTTCCTACATGTTTGATGTCAGCCATGACAGCTGAGCGGTTGATGAGACAAGGATGTGAGGCTTTCTTAGCTCATGTTGTGGATACCAAGGCGGTAGGTCCTAGTATCCAGGAGTTACCAGTGGTGCGAGAATTTGAGGATGTCTTTCCTGAGGAATTTCCTAGCATTCCCCCTCCTAGAGAGATTGAGTTTGAGATCAATCTTGTTCCTGGAACACAACCCATAGCACAGTTAGCATACAGAATGGCACCAGCAGAGATGCAGGAGTTAAAGAAACAGTTACAAGAACTATTAGAGAAGGGTTTTATTAGGCCGAGCACTTCCCCTTGGGGTGCCCCAGTGTTGTTTGTTAAAAAGAAGGATGGTTCAATGAGGCTGTGTATAGACTACAGACAATTGAACAAGGTGACAATAAAGAATAAGTATCCTTTGCCGAGGATTGATGATCTTTTTGATCAGTTGAGAGGTGCCACTGTGTTTTCAAAGATAGACTTGAGGTCAGGTTACCATCAGTTGAGAATTAAGGCTGATGACATACCTAAGTCAGCTTTTAGGACTAGGTATGGTCATTATGAGTTTGTGGTTATGCCATTTGGGCTAACCAATGCACCTGCAGCTTTTATGGACCTAATGAATAGGGTGTTTAGACCTTATCTTGATCAGTGTGTTGTCGTGTTCATAGATGATATTCTGATATACTCCAAGGATAGTCATCAACATGAGCAACACCTTCGCCAGGCATTGACTTTGTTGAGGCAGCACCAACTTTATGCTAAGTTCAGCAAGTGTGAATTCTGGTTAGCTGAAGTGTCTTTTTTGGGCCATGTTATATCTGTAGAAGGCATTTGTGTTGATCCCAAGAAAGTGGAATCTGTACTAGAATGGGAGCAACCAAAAACACCGACAGAGATCCGTAGTTTCCTTGGTCTGGCAGGTTACTATAGGAGGTTCATCAAAGACTTCAGTTCTATAGTGTTACCCCTAACTAGGTTAACCAGGAAGGATGTTCCTTTTTCTTGGAATGACAAGTGTCAACGTTCTTTCTAGATTTTGAAGGAAAAGTTGACTAGTGCACCGGTGTTAGTACTGCCAGAGCAAGGGAAAGGTTATATTGTCTTTTGTGACGCTTCAAAGAATGGGTTGGGATGCGTGTTGATGCAGGATAAAAATGTGATTTCTTTTGCTTCACGACAGCTTAAGAAACATGAGGACAATTACCCAATACATGATTTGGAGCTTGCTGCAGTGGTCCATGCCTTAAAGATCTGGAGACACTATCTTTATGGTGAAAAGTGTCAGATCTTCACTGACTACAAGAATCTACAGTATATCTTCTCAAAACATGAGTTAAATATGAGGCAGAGGAGATGGATGGAGCTGATTAAGGATTATGATTGCACATAGATTACCATCCAGGGAAAGCTAATGTGGTAGCTGATGCATTGAGTAGAAAGTCATCTTCATCATTAAGGGTAGATAATGCACAATTAAAGTCCTTGATGTGCCATAAGAGAGATATGCTAGTATCTCTTCGCCAGATGAATGTACAACTAGAAGTTTCCTTGCTGGCAGGATTGTTGGCACAGTTACAAGTGAAACCTACCTTGAGACAACAGATTCATGATGTACAACAAAATGATACTGTGATACAGAATATCCGATCAGGGATTGGTAGTGAAAAGTATGATGGCTTTCACGAGGCAGATGATGGTACAGTTTGTTACCATAATAGGATAGTAATTCCTGATGTTGATGGGTTGAGGAAGATGGTACTTGAGGAGGCTCACTCCTCCATGTATGCAATGCATCCTGGAAGTACCAAGATGTATCAAAACTTGAAAGACATGTATTGGTGGCCAGGTCTAAAGCGTGATGTGGCAGAGTTCACTGCTAAATGTCCAGTTTGTCAGCAGGTGAAGGCTGAGCACCAAAAACCTGCAGGGACATTACAATCCTTGCCAATACCACAATGGAAATGGGATCATATTACTATGGACTTTGTGGTTGGTCTTCCTAGGACAACCAAGGGTCATGATTCCATATGGCTGATAGTAGACAGATTGACTAAGTCAGCTCATTTTCTGCCAGTTAAGATGACATTTATAGCAGAGAAATTGGCACAAATATATGTTGATGAGATAGTCCGTCTGCATGGCATTCCAGTGACTATAGTTTCTGATAGAGGTCCACAGTTTACAAGTCATTTTTGGGAGCGTCTGCATTCAGCAATGGGAACACAGCTGAGATTCAGCACAGCTTTTCATCCGCAGACTGATGGCCAGTCAGAAAGGACTATTCAAACTTTAGAGGATCTCTTAAGGGCATGTGTGCTACAATTTCTTGGTAGTTGGGATGTACATCTAACTCTGATAGAGTTTGCGTACAACAATAGCTATCAAAGAAGCATAGATATGGCTCCTTATGAGGCTCTGTATGGGAGACGATGTCGGTCTCCTCTTTGCTGGTATGAGACCGGTGAATATCAACTTTTGGGTCCTGAGCTAGTACAACAGACTACAGAAAAGGTTAAAGTGATACAACAACAGTTGAAAGCAGCCCAGAACAGGCAGAAATCTTATGCAGATAATCGACGCAGACCACTTGAGTTCCAAGTGGGAGATAGAGTATATCTTAAGGTTTCTCCTTGGAAAGGTGTGTTGAGGTTTGGAAAGAAGGGTAAGTTGGCTCCTAGATTTATGGGACCATACCCTATCCTAGCTCGTGTTGGAAAGGTAGCATATAAGTTGGAGCTACCACCAGAGCTACATAGATTGCATAATGTATTTCACATCTCTATGTTGAGGAAATGCCATCCAGATACTGAACATACAATTCAACCAGTAGAGGTTGAGTTAGATGAGGATATTTCCTATGTTGAGGGTCCTGTGTTGATCCTGGATAGAAGGGTGAAAAGCTGAAGAGAAAGGATATAATACTAGTGAAAGTTTTGTGGAATCACTGTGGCATTGAGGAATCCACATGGGAACTAGAGAATGAGATGCGTAGAAAATACCCATCTCTTTTTGCGTAGGATTTCGGGGCGAAATCCTTGTTAGGGGTTTATAGTTGTAAGATCCCTAAACTTTCTTAATGAGTTGAAGGAGCTTAATTACCATACTTGAATGCTTATAACTCTAATATAACCTTTTGATATGTTTTGAAATCATAACGCAAGCTTAAGTTTCAAATTTGGTCCAATTTGGACACTGTTTGAGAAAGTTATGCAATTTTCTATACATTTCGGACTTTTCTGCAATTTACCCAATTCAAGGGTTTTCTTTGCAATTTGTCACATACATTATGTTCCTTAGTTGTTATATTATCATTCTTGAGATTTTTGAGCCATGGGGACCCTATTTGAGTCATGCTTTGAAGGTGTTTTTATCAAGGGCAATTTAGGGTTTTCCCCCTTCATGGATGAGCTACCTTTAGTAGCTATCAACTAAGGAATTATGTGATTGGCTGAGAATTTCGTAAAAGGCAAGCCAAGAAGGTCTAGAGGGACGGTGGGAGAGCTGTGTGTGTGTGCTTATGTATTTTAATAATATAAAGCCATGGATACTTGGATATATATTAGAATTTCAATTTTTTTTCTTTTTCTTAATATTAAAGTGTCATATACTTATCCAAAAGCCCCAAACGAGCCATTTGCTCTCCATTCTCTCTCTCCTTCTCCCAGCCTCGTCCTCCCTCTGTTCATCTGCGATTTTTGCTGCCCAAGGAAGAAGAAGGTGGGGATCCTCTTGGAAACAAATTCTAGGGTTGAAATTGATTCTCTTTTTGGGTGTATGATGCTTCCCCCAAGTGATACTAACCTAAAAGTGTAAGTTTTTCCTTATTTCCTCCGTCCAATTCTTTGTTCCTCTTCCTCCTACATCTCTCCAGGTCGGAACCATGGTTTTCCATGGTGAAAGTTCCCCTAGAACTCAAAACTCCTTCCTTCTTGTCTCTTTTCTAGGGTTTTGCTTGTTTGTGGAGAAAATTGCATAGTTGGCCAAGTTCAGATCTGAATCCAAGGTTTCCTTGCCCTATTTGCTCGAGATTTTTGCTGTTGGATATCTGAACTACTCTATAGAGGCGAGTTATATAACATTCTTCACTTATATTGCTTATTAGAAGCTTGTTAGTTCATGATTATACTTGAATGTGATGATCTAAGCATAGTGGAATTATGCTTGTTTAGAATTACGAATTTTGTGGTGTTTCCTATTTTATTCCAGTTCTATATGAACCTGTAAACTTGTGTAAAGCCTTTATAAGGTGTAACATGATTTGGGACAGGTTGATAGCAACAACCTATGGCATTATGTACAAAACAAATGATGGTGCAAATTAGGGTTTTTAAACTATTTCCTTCCCTATCACATAATTGATTGTTATACCATTCAATAACCAATAGTGTTGCTATCTTAGAAACTTATGTTCGTGATCAAGGGTGTCAAATTTATAGTTACAACCTATGGTTACCACCTTAGGACAAGTTTTGACTCAATTATACATTTAATTATCATCCACTAAGTATTTTAATGATGTTATCAATCGATGATGATATTGGCCTATTATTTGATGATGTTAATTGAATGTATTACTGATCTAGCAACCAATGGTGACTTAATGATCACAATTAATGGTGGATCAGGTCATCACCATATATGATGAATTAGGAATGTAATTGTAGATTTGACTATACCTTGAACCAATGGTTCCTAGGTTCAATTGATCTAATGGTTAGACCTATACTTCAATTGATAACCTTGAACAATGAACCTGATCCAATGAATAATATTGGATGCTTTAACATCCAATGGATTTGAATAAATCACATGTTATTATATGTGGTTCCTAGTGAATATAATTTAATGGTTCAATTCCATTAATTGGCAGCATTACCTTTGCCATTGTATAGTTATATTTGATAAATCACTATAATAAGTGGATGTGTAACTCCCGTGTGATCTAGCTTGTTATACCTAACCTTGATGTAATTATTTGATGTTGATTGGTTATAATCCGACCTCTTGAATGATTAATGTGATAATGAATTACATTCTTCTTGTGTTGAAACCACATTGTAGTACTATTTCAATATCATAGTGCATTGCCATGTTAATATCTATGGATACATATGTGCTAATGATCTTTTGAGCCTTGTTTAAGGCATGGAATGATGATGATAACCTTACTATACATAATGTGATGGTCTTAATGACCTTTGGGAAAGCTTGAAGCCATGATTGAGGTGAAATCCTCTTTATGTTCCAATAAGGGTTAAAACCCTGGAACTTGTGATAAGATATTGGTATCTTGGAAATAGTATCATGATAAGTGTGGTCCATTAATTTGCAATGAATGATAGGATGTGGTAATATGATTAAGATTTTTACATCAAATGTTTTATATCCTTTGAATTCATTATACATATATTCTTGTTAGAAAATAATTAGGGTTTGAATGTCCACTTGTATGATAAAGCCTTAACGCATTCAATTGGCAGTAATTAATCAAGTGTAACCCTAATCATGTAGAGCCCTGTGCCGTAGAGCCATCTTCAGTGTCAGAATTTACTGGATGGTGAAATGAGTATTCCCAAGGGAAACTCGGAGCGCATACTGTTGAGTATGTGGGGGTGGCAAGTTGAGGATATATTCTTGTCATCCACAATTGCAGGTTATGGAGGATGGCTATGGTCATGCCTCAGACATTTGATGTGATTGAGGACAACTGCGGTTGTACCTCGGATTAGAGGGTTTTGTATACCCTGTGTTCTAGTGTCGTAACTTGTACCAAGTACGAACTAGTTGTTATCAGTTGACTATATGTCACTGTTGGCAGTTTGACTGGTATGTCACTGCGGTTTACTCGTACTGACCGAGGGGAAGAGATCTTAGGATACCGGCACTCCTAGATCTTATACGGAACTGAATAGCACTTCGCAGTGGTCAGTTGGACTTTGAGTGGTACGACTCAAACTCCCCAGGGCATAATAATAAAAGATATAATACCAGCCGTGTAGTATAATTGCTAGGGTTTAAATACGTATCACATTGGTTGATTAACCTTTGTATTGTCTTTACACTACATATTTCTTACATGATGTAGACTTATGAAAACTGTGTAATTCTACTTGATGCTTCAACTTATTTGCTTAACTGCTAAGTATGCTTAAATTGTTCAATCTGTTCATATTTCTTATTCAATACCCTAACTGCTCTATGTAATTACTGTTAATTAATAAGTTATAATCAATATATGTTGGAGAGAGTTATATCTCTCGCTGGGACTGGGTCTCACCCGTGGGTAACCACATTTTTTTTTAGGTGGTCGCGGGCAGCGTGGTCGAGGTCGTGCTGTGGAAGAGAACCAACCTGGTGATCAATATATTCAGAAGGTTGGTTAGTTGTAGATGTTAGTTATAGATGTTAGTAGTACAGTCCTAGTGTCGTCCCTGTACTCTCAGGTCCTGGTATAGGATGTGTTTTCTAGACGATATACTTGTATTGACATGAGATTTTGGTCGTATGCCAATGTTTGTAAATATATGGCATGTACATGTGAAATATCTTTTGTATGCAGGATGTGACTGAGGTCTTTGGACCCTTATGCAAATGCTTGATACAATATATGAGAATGGAATGATGGACATTTTATCAATGTTCTAAAGTTTGTTTACACCTTTGGAATCGGTTTTAATTATTCTGCATTTTTGACAATGTGATAAATTAGTAGTTGATCGTGTTTTGGGTTTTGAGTAATCTCATTTAACGTGATGAGGTGTCACAATACTACTGACTCGGTACATCTACCCTTTTGTATGTCTATTTGTCTATGATCGGAATGACTCACGTATGGTGTGTTCTAAGACATATGTCCAAGCCCATTTTGATTGTAGTATTATTCAAGACCAGATGATCCACTTGGGAGTAGGCATGGCAACATGTCAGATTTTTACTGATCTGAACCAAATCCGATCCGACCCGCAACTGTACAACCTGCATATCCGTAGCTAACATAACTCCACATCGAACCAATCTACGAAAATCCGACATGATCCGTAAGAATCCAACTCAATCCGCAAATAGAGTGCTATGTAGCAATAGACCCAGTTCTCGGTAGCCAACCAATCCAAGATTCCGTCGGAGGAGTGGGTGCTTCTGGGTCGATCTTCTCTGCCATGCCTCTACGGACCAAATCCTGCCGCAATCCTTCGAGATCGAACCTATACCCATCTTTGTACGTCGTCGCACTCATCAACATTGAAACTTCTCCTGGAGTAAAGAAGCTCTAAATGACCCCACCACCACTAATCAGTATCTGCCCCGTGAGCGCATTGATCTCAAGTGTATACCTAATGTGTGGGTGCATGAGCACCGAATGCATGGCACTCATCCTCATGTGCGTCATAATGATGAACGACTCCATGGCAGCATGTGTCCTCAACTAGTGATTGACTAGCTGGTGCACACCTGCATCGTTGGAGCAGACGTGCGCCTTAGCCATCTGTCACAACCACGTCGAGGAATCGTTAGTAGGCAGTGTCATCACGCGACAGCTGCGGTGTTCCAAGGTTCCCAATGGGAGGCAACCTCCCTGGCGACGATCTTGGAGGTGCCGAGGTTGGTGAGGAAGAAGAAGGGTCGCATAGGCCTTGTGGCCAGGTAAGGAGTTGATGCAGTGGAGGAAAGGGAGGTAGGCGTCGTGGTAGTCTAAGGTGAAGAATGTTGGGTTTTACATGGTCGGAGTAGGCAGCGGAAATAAAAAATTTACTTGACCATAAACCCATAACCAACAGATCGCATCAATATCTATGTAATGAGAATGATGGTTTTAACGAGATATACTTGGTCCTGAGACTTGCTCTATGACTGTACCTCACAGCAAATGCGGTCTTCAACCACCTATCTTCGACGGTGTCTGTGCAACTCCTGGTCTTGATTTGGACTGCGGTCACTACTACAGAAACAACATTCAATGTTGATTTTCTGGGCATCGGTTATTTACAAAAATCGACGCCTATAACATTCCACGTCGGCTATTTAGTAAGTCCGACGTCTATATTTGAAGACCAGCCAGACACGGGTACCGCTTTGTATTCAATGTCGGCTAGGTAAACCAAACCGACGCCTAAAATCTCTCGCGAAATCCAAATTTCGAGCGAAAAGAAAAAGTGTCACATACATCGTCGGTTTTTTAGATACAAACCGACGCCTATGTATGATGAGAATTTGCGCGAAAAGTGTCACATACAGTGTCGGTTATCCTTTGATAACCGACACTGATAATGATTCCCGCCAAATAATTTAGGGCAAATATTGTCCAATTGGACGTCGTTTTTACGATCAACCGAAGCTGAAGATGTTTAGGTGTCGGTTTTGTAGACAACCGACGCCTATTATGAACTTAATACCCGCGATCACCCGACTCTTCCCCTTTCTTCTGTTTCATTGCGAGAATTCTCCCCCGCTGCTGCTGTCGCCTGACTCAACCCCCACCCACCGCCGCTGCTGCTTGTGCGCCGCCGCCGCTCCCTGCTCCTTCTGCGTCGTCGTCTCTGGTCCTAGTCACCACGCTGGCGGTCCCTACGCCTGCCTGCCCTGCGGCTACCTTCCTACCCTGTGTCGGTGGTCCTGGAGCTCGCTGGTGTTCTTTGCTCGCCGCCGCCCACCACTGCCATTCTCCTCGCCGCCGACCTACTCGACCTCACCTCGCCTCGACCTCACCCTGCTCGCTTGCCCAGTTACCTGCCGACCTACCCAGGCGGCACCCAAGCGCGCCTAGGCGGCCAGGCGTTCACCTAGGGTCCCAAACCCAGGCGCCCAGCCTAGTTTGGCCTCTGGGATGCCTGGGCGATGCTTGGGCTGCGCCAAGGCACAATGCTGCTGGGTGTATTTTTTTAAATTAAGTTATTTATTGATTTGTGTTTATTTATGTACTAATTTGTATTTATTTATGTATTGTTCAGGAATTAATTGCCCTTCCTGTCACCTGCTCACCTTCCTGCTTGCCTGCCTACTCGCCTACCCTCCGTCTCGCCCTCTCTCCCTGCTGACGCCCGACTGGGCTCAAACAGAGGTAAACCCTATTTTATTACACTACTTGATCTTTAATCGCATAGACTTAATCAACAGTGCTACTTGTATGATCCTAGTGATTAAAAGAACTCTTTCCTGGTCCCTTCAGTAACAAATGTTCCCTTGAGATGAGTGTTAATTGATCTAGTTTGCTTACTTTCCTTGTAATGCCATCTTTTATGTGCTATGACCCACTAGTCACCTTTAGAGTATTAAAATGATGCAACTTGTACACTTGTTAAATTTGAATCTATAAATCCTATGAAATGATATCAACCCACAAAATCAGTAGTCACTATTATGTCTTGTACACTCTAGAATCAAGATCTAATACTCTTATGCTATTTTAACACCATGAGACATTTTTTGCTCATTCTAGTGGATTATTATGAACTATGATGACCTAACATGAAACCATGCTCTTAATGATATGATTTACATATCTATTATTGTGTTTGTTGGCCTAGAAACTCATCCAAGATTTACTCATTAGGAGTAAATCTTGGATAGTCCCCGGTTTGGGACTATTCTTGAACACCTAATCTCACTTAGGATGTAAGTGTATAATGTGTATTGGGTTTTCGAGAAAATTTCAGTAGCATTTCCCCATTTGTTCTCTAAGTACATATGTACTTAGAGAACAGCGGGGAAATGCTGCCAAAATTTTCTCGAAAACTCAATACACATTATACACTTACTAGTGAGATTAGGTGTTTAAGGATGGGATAGGTGGTACACATTTATTATATATAAGAATGACATCACATGTGTTTGTTGGCCTAGAAAGTGAACAATCATTGTTCTTTATATTACTTGTACATTGGTATAAATCAGAATGAACAATCACTAAATTATATACTGTTTGTATGGAGTCTGACTTCATTGTACCGCCTAATCTCACTATTATACACAGGCTGTGCTAAGTTTACAAAGCTTAGCGCTGAGATACCATTATACACAGGATGTGCTAAGTTTATGAAGCTTAGCGCTGTGTTGAGATTGTATAAGTTGAAAGCTAACAATAGATGGAGCAACAAAAGCTATTATTGTGATGAAACCCTAACATGTACCTATCTATTATTGTGTTTGTTGGCCTAGAAACCCGTCCAAGATTTACTCATTAGGAGTAAATCTTGGATAGTCCCTGGTTTGGGACTGTTCTTGAACACCTAATCTCACTTAGGATGTAAGTGTATAATGTGTATTGGGTTTTCAAGAAAATTTCGGCAGCATTTCCCCGTTGTTCTCTAAGTACATATGTACTTAGAGAACAATGGGGAAATGCTGCCGAAATTTTCTTGAAAACCCAATACACATTATACACTTACTAGTGAGATTAGGTGTTCAAGGATGGGATAGGTGGTACACATTTATTATATATCAGAATGACATCACATGTGTTTATGCTCTGAATTTCACTACTACAGAACATGTTTTTGGCATTGATTGTTTATGCCCTTTTGTTGTTGCCAACTCCACAAAATATTGAAGCTAATGATGACTTATATGTACGCGGAGATCACAATGAAGGATTGTTAATTGATAAAAGATCACAATTTTAGAGGCATGCATGTTTATATTTTTTTATTGAAGCTAAATGGTTGCTTTTTTAATATCAATATCATTTTCAGATTTGATGTTTCACTATCTTCAGATGCTAAATGTTTGCCTTTTTAATGACATTTTCAGATGGCTGACCATGATGAGAATGATGTCCATGATGAGCATGAAGTACATGATGAGCATGTTGTCCATGATGAGCATGGTGAGGATACCAATGTAAGTTCTAAAAACATATCATGTATTTCTATAAAATTCATTATCTTCTAGTTATGTCATATATCCCATATTTCTATATTGCGCTAATTCAGTGTGTTTATTTTTGTCAAATTTTAGGTTGATGATGCACATGTACCCACTGAAGCACTGGAGGAACTTGATGCGCATCACCAAACACTTAACAAGAAAAGGGGCATCACTCGGTTGAAGAAGTTAATAGCGCTAAGTGGCAGTGGATCCAGATTGGTTGTGGAGTTTGATAATGGAGGAAATGCAATTGGAGTGAACCACAATAATTTTGTAAACTATCTTGGGGTTGTCACTCGAAGCCATTGTGGTGTTAAGTATGATAATTGGCATAAAGTTCCTCAGGCGAAGAAAGACTTGATATGGAAGGATTTATGCATGAGTTATTATTATTTGCAATTCTATTTTGTAGATTACAAATTCTATTATTTGCAATTCTATTTTTGGATACTAGTTAATAAGAATTCTATTTTACATAATATGTTTGCATTGGATGAGAAGTTGCATCGTAAAAGCGTGATGCAATGCGCTGGAAAGATGCTAAGGAACTATAGGACAAATCTCAATAGAGAATACATAAAAGATGGTGATAAGAAGAAGAAGAAGTCAGCCCTTAAACAGTGGAACTTCTTGGACAAAGAAGATTGGGACATGTTTGTTGCTTCAAGAAAATCTAAAGAATTCAAGGTATTAGGCATCACTCCCAATTTAATTAATATATGTTGTATTCACCTATTCAAGATTAACATTTAGTGCTACTAACCAAATCATTAATGTGCATACTAACTAGGCCCTCAGTGAGGCGCAAAAAGCAAGGTGTGCGCTGAATGTGCATGACCACACTATGGGTTCAAAGAGCTATGCAAGCGTTCGCCAAAGACCACAGGCGGAGTCTGCTGCTACTCAGGAGTCCTCTACTATAGGTAGCACACCTCTGCCTCGCCATGATGTTTGGATAGCTGGGAGGAAAAATAAGAAGGGAGAAATAAGGAAGCCCGCAACTACTGAGGCGGCTGCAAAAATGGTAAAATACAACTCTTAGAGCAATCATTTGAATATGGATTATTTGTGGTGTTAACTTACCAATTTCTGTTGATGGTGATTAGCTGGAGCTGCACGAGCAGAGGAAACAAGGCACGTTCATCCCTCAGGGCACAAGGGATGAATTGACAGTTGCTCTGGGTAACCCAGAGCATCCTGGACGTGTTAGGGGTGTAGGCGCTAGTGTGGGCATCAAAGCATTCTTTGGGCCATCCCAGCGCAAACCTAGAGCTGGACTTTCACAAGAAGAGGTAACCTATTCTTTTTTTAGAATGTTACTGCAAAAGGAAATTCAATAATAAGAAGCTAATGTTTCTTTTATCCATGTATAGGAGAATAAGAGAGTCGAGGATATAGTTGCTAAGAAGGTCAATGATATAGTTGCTGAGAAGGTCAAGGAAGAAATAGTGCAGTGGTAGGCATCTCAGGCTTCCAATCAGCCTATGGCGACCCACTCTTCTCCTGATGTACAGACTAAGAGTAATCATGTAGACCCATCGCCTAACACATCTACTGTAAGTATTGTTTATGACATTGTAGCTATTATTTTCAAGATGATATGTTTTCAAGATGATATGCATATATGTATAATATTCTTTACATAAATTTGTAGGCATTAAAGCCATGCCGCATAAAAATACAAGACTATATTGTTGCAGAGGCGCATGCTTACCCGTCCCTTCCTGGGGCAAGGTTTCACGGGACTCCAATGCCACAAGGCTACGTTCGTGTGAGCCCGATACTTGTATTACCCGATTGGAGGGAATCTACATTGCCATATACCCACCCGGATATTGATACACTTGCTGAGGTAGAAGGCGGGGTGATATTGTGGCCCAAAGAAGATGTTGTCTACACTACTGAAATTGTAAGATAAATTTACATTACTTTAGATTGTTAATGTGTATATATGAGGTCAACTGATCTGAAATTATATATACAGGTTAAAAAGAAGACACCCGGAGCACCTAGGTCTCCACCCCCACTTCCTGCATTACCAAAGTTGGGTTCCAACTGACCTAAAATACCCGTTAGGTCCTGCTTGTAGGGGAATGACATGTTGGCTACGGGCACATAATATACATTTCCCTATAATTGTTTCTTTAGAAGCGAATTATGCAGGTCAATCATACAAAAGCTCTTTATTTATACAAGATATTATTGAGTTGTTTATGTATGATTGGCTGAATACATCAATGATAGAGACATGGATAAGGTGAGATCTTGTTTATACATCCATATACCTTGTGTAAGATCTGATGATCTGGTTTCTTATATATTAATGCATACGTAATACATGTTTTGCAGCTACTTAGTCGAAGATCAATGCAAACAATTTGCATTTGATCATGTGGGATTTTTGATTCCATCATTGATTAGTATGGTAGCTAAAGGCCCTGATAGTGTTCAACAATACTGTATAGATGCTTTTACAATTTTTGGTCAGCAAAAGAAGACGATAATAATAGTTCCATTCAATGTCAAGTAAGTTTACTTTATTTATAATTTGGACTTAAGAAAATTACATTTTTATTGTGGATTTGAGTTATTAATTTGAACTTTTTTACCTCTAGAGGTAGGCATTGGGAGTTACTAGTTATTCTCCCCGGGACATTCACTATTTATTATCTAGATCCTGCGGGAAGTACATTGAATACTAAAATTGGACACGTAATGAGAATGCCATTATTATGGTGAGAAATATTTCATTTTTATATCCGTTAACATCTATTATTACATTACTATTTAATTATGCAATTTACTGTGTTACATTAACATGTAGGGGTTTAGTTGCATTCAAAAAGGCTGGAGGAAAGGTCCCAAGGAAAAAGAACCAGTCAATAATTTGGGAGAACGTAAAAGTAAGTTCCCGACTCCAATGTATATATTATTTATGTGAACTGTGCTTAGTTGTATTTTTTAATACTTTGTATGTTTCAATTTATAGTGAGCTACACAAGACAACGTCTGGGCATGCGCATACTATGTGATGCGATTTATGCATATGATTATCCGATAAGCCGCATTGGACATAAATACCATACATGAGGTATTATATATAGTCTCATTAGTTAGTATGAAATATATCAATCTTATTTTTATATTATTACTTATATATATACATCATTCTCTTTGTAGGTGTTTAAAACTGACCACATTATAGGTAAATGCTTAAAAGATGTACATGCTCCATATACGATGGAAGCATTAAATGAAGTAAGAGAAGAATGGGCAAGAGCCATACAAACAGTGGCGATTGTAAGATATAATTGGGATGCTGATAGCGATGTTGAATGATATTTTGTAAATGAATATTTCTGAATGTTTATACATGTCTGAATGTTTCTATATGTATTTGAATATTTCTACATGTGTGAATGTGAGAATTGAATTGATGTCTGAATGTATCTACTTGTGTGAAAAGTATATATTTTGATTTTGTAGGTTTGTCGCCTGTTTGTAGGATGATATCAATGGATGTCGTAAACCTGCAGTTCAAAAAACTGAACTTCAGGTTCTCATCCTGCTATCCAGCCACAGCAGGCCTGCAAACTGATTAGAAAAAAAAATTAAAACATAGGCGCCAGTTATTTATATAACACCGTCATCAAAGGCTTACAACATCGGTTAGTGGATAAAAATCGTCGCCTAATATGACAAACAACCCGACCGTGTAGGAAAGCACGGCCGTGGCAGAAAAAGCATCGGTGATTAGTATAAAACCGACACCTATAGTACTAAACACGACTGTGCAGGGAAGCACGGACGTGGCGTATGGAACTATGGCGTCGGTTATTTAGTTGCAAACTGACGCAGAAAGTGTCCTAGATGGCGCCCTTTTTGTGGCGCGAACCCTTTTGGCGTCGGTTATAAAACTGATGCTGAAGAGTTAGGCCTTTAGCAGCGCCCACATAGGCATCACTTGAGAACCGTCGCTAAAAGGGGTTAAACAACCGACGCCAAAGACATGTTCTGTAGTAGTGGGTTGATTTTTGTCCTCTTGAGCGGCAGAAGTATCCTGCCTCTATAGATAGTCCACATGGACTACCAGAAACTCTAGTCATCCTAAAGAATGGACTAGAAGGAGTTGTCCCCTTCTATCAGCTTATTCGTCACCAACACACTCTCCCACCACCAGTTGCTAGTCTGTAGTTGTCTTTCCCTCATTGTTCCTCCCTGGACGGGTAGAACTTGCTTGGACTCTCTCGGTTACCACAGCCAAAGAGGACAACAACTTTGCAGAGTAACTGTTGTTCTGAGTTATGTCTCTCGAGAAGCCCCCTGTACCACTCTATTTATAGTAGAGGGTAGAGTCAGGGTTCCCAGTCTGTGTGGGAGTAGAAGGGTCCAGAATTTTCATAAACAATTTACACCACGGTAGGCGAACCAGTCATTTCATAACTGAACTGGTCGTTTGGGAGTGTGAGCCGATCGGTTCACTAGTGAACTGGTCAGTTGGGAGTGTGAGCCGATCGGTTCACCCAGTGAACCAGTCGTTTCACTTCTCAACCCTACCTACAATTGACTTTCCTTATTCGTTTCTAATTAACAAAAATATTAATTCTTGTCCCAATTGAATTGAACAAGTGAAACGAAAAAATTTTCTCACTAATCGGGAAAACCCAACACTGCTCATTTGGTCCAAGTGAACCGATCGGTTCACTAGAGTGAACCAGTCATCTCACTAACCATGAGTCGATCGGTTCACCCAGCGAACCGATCGGTTGGTGGTTCAGATTATGCAGAACATAGTTAATTCAGTTCTCAATCAATCTAACACTTTAATCAGTTGGTCTAACACTTGAACTTGATGATTCTGAGTCAAGTCTATTGATGGAATGTTTGATTGAGTATCTAAACACTTTAGTAATCAATCCAAACATCATTCATGGATAAACTCCTCTTCCAGTTTAATCCTTCGTGTGTGACCCTATAAATCCCATTTCACATTGGTAGTGAATGTCCATAACTAGCTTATGACATCACAAGCAAAGAGTGGTACCTAGTTGCACATCAATGCTACCCAAGTGAAAAGGAAAGTTGGAGAACAACTTTCAATCCTGTAGTCTGTGATTGGTCTTCTAGTGAATGTATAATTCCTTTGTCTCTGATATCCTGAATGAACTCAAGGCATGGAGTTGTAATCCTTTCAACGTTCATTCATGTTTCTTGAACTAGAGTAGACTGTCTAAGATATGTGTGACATAAATATCATATATTGATTCACATGTGTATGTGCATGCCTTTCTCAATCTCTCTTATCAAGTGTCTTAGATATCATACTCCCTTAGGAGGGACAAATCCCATATCTATCACTCACACTCTATCTCATGCGTCAAACCACCCAATCATCACTATTATAACAACTAATGTTTCAGGACTACATTTGATTATGTCAAAGTGTACCCAATCACATTCGACGATTGTAGTGATTTCAAGTCTAAGAATCACAATCACCACCATCATTATGAGAGATGATTCTGAATACCATGTCATGGTTTCATGTATCACTCTCATGGTGGGTTTGTCCGATACACTTCTCTCTAACATGTATCTATGTGCTTGGTTTGATATCATATATCATGACTAATGAGACACTATCATCAATCAACACACACTCTAGTCTTAAAATGTCATTGTTGTCTATCAACCTTCCACATTGACATCTGACCAGAACATAATAAGAATGTACATACTCTTAGCATCTGTATGATCTCATTGTTCAGGTCCTCAACCTGAAGACATACGTTATTGAGTTTTTTCATTATTGAGAGATTCATTCGATTCCATCATTTATCTCATAATCGATTGAGCTAGAATAAATTAGAAGCTTGCCTTTGATATTTATCAAATAAATCAAAACATATGCCAATCGAATCATCATATGATTGGATCTCTGGGCATATATACCAACAGAATCCCACTTGCACTTAGAGCCAATCACCTTTGAATCATATTCTTAGTGATCTCTAAACATGTCCCACATGTTTCTATTGCACTAGTTCTAATCCAGTGAGTTAACAACATTTTGGTTTAGTCGGTATATTGCATGTTTCACATCTCCTCGATGTACGACATTTCATATGAGATGGAGTTTCTGTAATATGCTATTTGATATTCCTTGCCTAGAAATTAGCTCCATAGTTTGACTCAGTATTGCTAATTGTCATCAATGGTTGGAATATCTATAAGTTCATCTGTATGAACTTCTAGATCCATATAGTATCCTCTACTATTCATAACAAAAGGATACTCAACATTCCTTTTAGAATTAAATAGCCTTATAATTTTACTCAGAACATTTCCACTTAACAACTCTTGTTCACTTTACAATTGAATATAACTTTTATATTTTGCATTTTGTGATCATGTTTCTATCATTTTGGAAGCTTGCATCAGTGTAACTAATTTACACGCAACTCTTCCTTTCATTACCATAGAACTAATCCTTTAATACTTCATAAGTACTTAAATAAGTTCTTTATGGTATTCCAGTGACTCTCACTGGAAGTATACAGACATCCACTCGTCATGTCCATTACATACGAGATAACTGGATGAGCATATCATATTGTCATGTTCAATGCATACAAGATGATGAATGCATATATATTTTCTTGTCACGTCCAATACATACAAGATAATGGGGTGATTATATACATGATAGATCCAATTGTGAATGCATAAGGCATTTGTCTATGTGTTCCTATTCTTCATAAGAATTTGGGACACTAGGCGTCTGAGAGTCTAACTCCATGTAACATGGACAAGTTTTCTCCCACTGAATCTTTGCATACTGAATCCTTTAGCATAGACTGCCAATGTATGCTCTCTCTTTATTAGGTTAAGAGATTTTTGAGAACTATCCCTATAGGTCTCTATTCCTATTACATAGGACATTTCTCTTCATTCCTTTAAAGAAGGTATTTCCACACCAATTTTGTTTTATTCCTCATCATCACATGGAGTATGAATACACTCCCATTAAATCTTTGTAATCCCAGATGCCTTCTTTATTTTGATATGTCAGTCAACTTTTTGACTATATAATCAAAGTAAAGACTCAATTTCTGAAGTGCTTTTATTTAATCAATCATATTGATTAATCTCTTGTAACTTATAGACTGTATTTGTATTAATGAAATTATAAAACTTTTCATATTGTGTCACATGCACAACCTCATTTTATTCCTACTAGGAATGCAGTTTTAATATCTATATGCCAAATTTCATAGTCTTCAAGTTCCAATAGCAAGCATGATCCTTTATGGCCTATAGCCACTGCAATTGGTTAAATAAAATCATCAGGTTGCACACCTTGAACTCACATGAATTTATCTCAACCAATCATCTCTTCAAATGTCATCCATGTCAGTATTAACTCTTAAGACCCATTTTCACTTATGGGTTTTATCCCTATAAGTGCTACCATTAAGGTCATACCTTATTTGGTTCACATGGAAGTCATTTTGGATCTTATGGCTTCAAGCCATAACTCAAAATTTGGTTCCTCAACATCATCTAGATAGATTATTTGCTCATCATCATATGACCAATTCATCACCTTTGAGTTTGTAGGGTATCATTATCCATCAAGCTCAAGGTGTTATCTACTAGATAGATGAGGTGTATCTGTTATATATAAGGAATTTGAGATTCCACAACACTTGTGATTCTTAATCTCCTTTTGTACCTTTATTTACTGTAAAGCATGTTCTTTAGAAGAATTCTAGAAGATTAGTTATTTGATGATCATGCTCTTACTATTTAGAGTATGATTCCTTCTTTGATTTCGACATCATTATGCCTTAATCATGAGGTCTCTATGATACAATATCATAGTTACTCACAAGGTCCTCAAACATTTGGTTTAAGTATCTCGTTCATTGATCATATCAAAGAATTAATACTTTTACCAAATTTGTTCTTCATTTATGATATTCTTGAACATTTCAAGATATTCATATTGGTATCTCATTAAATACCATATCTAAAGTATTAACATTTATTCTAAAAGGCATGTATCTACATCAATATGTATTATACCTATGACGTCTGTTGCCAAACATCGATTAAGATTAATGCGGAAGCAGTCATTAGCAGCAGATTACTAAAAATCACTAAAAATTAAAACCATTTATCAAGAGATCCATTCACAGGAAAACTCTTTCATTCAGAACCAAAGTAAAAAATTTACAACCTGGTTCATATATACATATCATGTGTCATTCCCTCTCGAGGTGTACACGCATCAACTACTCTGTCTTAACTGTACACAGGTAGTATAAGAACCTCAAGGTTTTGAAGACAAAATCTTAGATCGAATTATCAAAAGAACTAACTCCTAGGACCTGAGAGTACAAAGACGACTCATAGGACTAACTATACAAAACTAGACAGCCGGTATCTCCACCTGGTAGATTACTGTTGTCCATGTTGCTGCTACTGCTGCTCTTCCCCTTCAGTAGGGTTTCTACCTATTTGTCTGCGTCTACCTAAAAATGTTGGATCCCACGGGGGTGAGACAATTATAAAAATTTCCCCAGCGGGACATATAACTCTCTGCCGATAACATTATTATTGCAGTTTAATAAAATAAACTGAGCAGTGGAATCAAAATAATCAACAGTAGATAATTCACTTATTTAAATCAGATTAGAGCAACATTCCCACTTAAGCTTATTAGCTGAAGTTTGATAAAACAACATGTCCAATATTCAATAAAGAATTATAGAACATGTATAACATTTATCCATCTAGGATATGTTAAGCAAGATAAACATCAACCAGTGATTCTCGTATTTCAATCTTATGCAAATACGCTACATGGCTGATTACCTTTTTACAAACAAATTTAAGCTCTGAGGAGATGCGGTACACCGCTCATACTCCAACCGACCATTGCTAAATCGAAATTGGTACCATACATAGGTCAATGGAAGAGCCAGATTCCCATGACCTCCCACATCCCGGTCAATACGGGACCACAAGCAGGACTATGTCAACTTCTCAAATAGCTTTCCAGGGTATACTGGCAACTTTGCTATAGAGTTACAACGTCAACTGTACACTCATCGACAATCGAGAGATTTGATGTTTATCTCCATCGACCCGACATTGAATATCATTGGGAGATTAGTGATACATCCATCCCAACCATCGAGAGATTTGTGATACATCCATCATGACACATGAAGGATTGAGAGGTTTAATGTTTACCTTCCATCAATCTCTTCACCAGGACGTAAGGATATTTTTACCCATTTACCCCCACATATTCAAAATATGCGAACTCCAGGAAATTCCATAGGAACAACCTATTTCACCATCACCAACTACTGACGATGATGGATCTATGGTCAGAGCTCTACATGAACAAATTTCACTTGATTAATTAAGTACATTTTTGTATTCTTTTAGCATAAACCAAGTTCTTAAGCATAACTTATTATGACAATGCTATAAAGAAACATGTACTATTTTCATCAATTACTTATTAGTCTTTAAAAGACATTGGGAACTCAGTCCCTTATTTTAATACTGGGAATTCTCATCCCTTCACAATCTCATTACCATAATCATATGGTTCTGGGTATTCAAACCCTTAGCTCATCATTGAGCATTGTTACCACTTTCTCAGGTAACTATCACCTTCAGGTCATCTGACCAAGGTAAACACGATACTTTCTATTACAAGCATCACTCATGGTACTTGAGGCCCATTAACTCTCTTGTTACCTCTTACCAGGAAACAAGGTATATTATGGCACTCAGGGCCCAATCACAATAGTGAATTAAACATCATAGCTCATACCTGGCTATGATCATCATTTCAAAATACCTACATGGTTAACACAGATGATAACAGTGATATCAATTGCATATCAGTACCATGTAAAAACAAATATGGATTCACTATTCAAGGGTAACACCACTATTCCCTTACTAGGGTTAGGGTTTCCCATTTCATGTCTTTTAAGAACATTCATTCCATTACCCAGATCAAGGTTATGGTTTATCACCGTATTGCCCAAGATTAGGGTTTCATAAAACATTGCATAGCATCACCCTGGATTTGAGCTCCACATCACATCAAACATCAGGGTTTCTCATAAAACCACCCAAAGTTAGGGTTTCACATAAATTTCACCCCAGAATAGGGTCTACATTCAATAACCCACAATTAGGGTTTACTATTCATCCCAATTAGGGTTTCATGTTCCATTACCCATAATTAGGATTTACTATTCATTCCAATTAGGGTTTTGCATCACATTACCCTAAATTAGGTTTACACATATCATCACCCTGGATTAGATTAGGGGTTCACATAGAGTTGCCCTGGATTAGGGTTAGGGTTCAATAACCTTGTCAATTAGGGTTTATGCTCACGATTAGGGTTTCATGATCTCCTTGCTAAGGATCATACCCTTAATCACCACATGAATCATACTCATGTATGAATTTCATTTTATAATCCTCTCAACTTGATTAGGTTATATCAATCCTTCAATCAAGTACATACATCTATGATTGACATAGTGTACTAAGTTATTGTTCTTATAAGCAATTAGGGTTTATCCCTTTAAAGGTATTAATCAATTAGGCACTTTAGGGATTCAACCTTTGTACCTATCATTACTTACCATCATTATCAATCATTGGATCATTGGAACAATCATCACCTTCAATTTCCAAATGATAGAATCACAATTGACCTTCATTCAGTTTCGAAGTTTCAACACCAAACGGTTTTGAAACCGTTTGCCCTCAAACGGTTTTGAAACCGTTTGACCCCAAATGGTTTCAAGACCGTTTGGGCCAAATCAGTCTCAAAACCGCAAGGGCTCATTAGCTACATTCATCCATCAATTGGTCATGATTTGCAACATTGAAACTTTCAACAATTGAGATATTGAAGTTCAACATTTATTGGCCCTTGGATCTTTAATCCTTCAATCTTCACCTTTGACCAACCAAACGATCTTGATGTGCTTTAACCATCCAAACGGTCTTAAGGTGCTTTGACCATCCAAATGGTCTTAAGGTGCTTGACCTCAAACAGTTTTGAGATCCATTACCCATTCGGTTTTGGTCTCTATTACCCAATCGATCTTGAAGTCAAAAACCCATTCAGTTTTGGAATGAATTATTCAATCAATCATGGGTACAATTACCCATTTGGTCCTGTGCATATTTACCCATTCGGTCTTGGGTGAAATACCCATTCGGTTTTGAATGAAATTACCCATTCAGTCTTGCACTTACTTGGCCATTCAGTTTTGAAACCGAATCCACTCATTCGGTTTTGAAACCGAATTGGTTTATGCGGTTTTGCAAACCGTTTGCTCCTGTTCTTGATTGATGTGTATGCTTGTGATGATGTCATCATCATAAACCTACAAACCCACGAAACCTACAGCCATATTCATGGTAATTGCATCAACTAATCAAAGGTATTTGCAAGAAAAACAATTGAATCAATTGAATTGAGAAAATGAGTTCAATAACAATAGTTAAGGGTTCAAGTTATATAACCCGCCTTCAATTGAGCTTCAAGGCTTGGAGCTTCACGTCAACAATGGTGGAAGAAGATTTTTCAACTCCCCCAAGGCTCGTCCTCAAGTTTTGGAGTGAAAATATTGGCTAGGGTTGAAGATGGAGTGAAGGAAAGAAGAAATTATGCATTGATTTATGATTTCCACCATGAAATCAAGATGAAAGAAGGTCAAGAAGCTTACCAATAGGTTGGGGGTCGTCCTCCTGGTCCTTCAAATCTTCGTTTGTCGTTTGCAAGCAAAGGGTGGAAGTGAATTTGGAATTACCCTTTTACTCTATGGATAAATGAGCTTATATGTGAATTTCATTGAAAATTCAATTAGGAGAGAGAAAGTAGGAATTATCTCTCTCAAATTCTTGCCACATGCCCCCTTCCTTTCCTTAGGGACGAGGCTATCCTCTTTGCCTCTTATTCCTGTCAATTATCCATGTTTTAAAGAAAAGCAAATTAAGCACCTTAACCCTTTTTATATTAATATCCATAAGTGAGTGGATATTTCTTTTTCTTATAATAAGGTGAGTGGGTTTTTCACCTCCTTGAGATATTTTCATGTCCCTTGCAAAGCAAAAGGACGTCCAAACATATCTGAATTCAACCATCTCGTTTTTGGTTGAAGGTCCTTCAATTATTTTACTTGTTTTTGCATTAAATTGAATTAGGGTTTCAATTATGCTTAAATCTTGATTATTTTAATATCAAGATTCTCTCTCCTTCAAAGAGATACAAATGAGACGCCCCTCTCATTTTATTTGCTCCACATGATCCCAAGAAACAATAGGGACCATTTAGAAGTGGTAATTTGCATATTGAACCCTAGGTTTTGGGTAAATTGCACATTACACCAAAATTAGGTTTTAATGCACAAACATTGCTTTATCAGCTCTTTCTTGGTATCCAGGCTATCACAAACCATACCTCTGCATCATATTCACTCTCATAATGCTTCAACACATGAGGAACATATTATCATGCACAATTTGCAAATAAACCCCTCAACTTGGGTAATTTGCACTTTAGTCCAAAACAAACAAAACATTGATTTCAACAATATTCAAAAAGGACTAAAATTGCAGTATAAGTTCCTCTTGAGCCTTAATTACTTTTCAAAAGATAAGAGAAAGAATATAATCACTTTTATTAAACAAAACACCTAGGGTTAAAGCATAACCCATGTTAGGGATGTTACAAGTTATCTACCCCTTATAAGGATTTGTCCCCGAAATCATCAACGAAAACATCAAGAGAAAAGAGAAGGGTACTTCCTCCTCATCTCCTTCTCTATCTCCCATGTAGCTTCTTCAATGCCACGGTGATGCCATAGAACTTTTACAAGACAAATGTCTTTCTTTTTCAACTTCTTGATTCTTCTGTCAAGAATCAACACAGGTCCTTCAACATAAGATATATCATCATTTAGTTATACCTCCACAGGTTATATAACTAATTCAGTGTCGGGATAACACTTCCTCAACATGGAAATATGGAACACCGGATGCAATCTATGCATCTCAGGTGGTAACTCAAGCTTATAGGCTACCTTTCCCATCCTTTCAATGATTGGATAAAGCCCCATAAATCTAGGAGCTAACTTTCCCTTCTTTCCAAATCTAAGGATACCTTTCCAAGGTGAGACCTTGAGATACACTCTGTCTCCAACTTGGAATTCTAAAGGTCTATGACGCTTGTCAACATAAGATTTCTACCTATCCTGGGCAGCTTTCAACTATTGTTGTATGACTTTAATCTTCTCAGTTGTTTGTTGAACCAACTCAGGACCCAATAGTTGGTACTCCCCTGTTTCATACCAACATAAGGGAGATCTACAAAGTCTACCATATAATTTTTCATATGGTGCCATCTCAATATTGTGCTGATAGCTATTATTATAAGCAAACTCTATCAAGCTCAGATGTAGATCCCAACTTCCTACAAACTAAAGGACACATGCCCTAAGAAAGTCCTCCAAAGTTTGCATGGTCCTCTCAGACTATCTGTCTGTTTGAGGGTGAAAGGCTGTACTAAACCTTAATTGCATACCCAAAGCTTTATGAAGTCACTCCCAAAAATGACTCGTAAACTGGGGACCTCTATCAGAAACAATTGTAGTTGGAACCCCATGCAAACACACTATCTCATCTATGTATATCTGTGCAAGCTTCTCAACTGTGTAGGTTGTTTTGACAGGTAAGAAATGTGCTAACTTAGTCAACCTATCAACTATTACCCAAATGGAATCATGATTTTTGGTTGTTCTAGGCAAACCAACCACAAAGTCCATGGTTACATGATCCCATTTCCACTGCGGTATTGGCAGAGGTTGCATTGTTCTTGCGGGCTTTTGATGTTCAGCTTTAACCTGTTGACACACCGGACACCGCATAACAAACTCAGCTACATATTTCTTTAATCCAGGCCACCAATACATATCTTTTAAGTAATGATACATCTTGGTGCGTCCTGGATGCATAGCATACATTGAAGAGTGAGCCTCTTCCAGAACTAACTTCCTTAAGTTATCAACATCAGGTACTACCATCCTATCGTGGTAACAGACTACCTGATCATCTTATTCATGGAAACCATCCCGTTTCTCACTACCATACTCTGACCTGATCTGTTGGACTACAACATCAGCCTACTGTGCTTCTTTAATTTGCTGTCTCAGAGTAGGTTTTATTTGCATCTCAGCTAACAACCAGGCTAACAATGACACTTTAAGCTGTACCTTGTTTTGCCTCAAGGAGATATGCATATCTCTCTTAGAGCACACTAAGGAGTTCAACTGTGCTTTGTTTAAGGCTGGTGTTGCTGATTTTCTACTTAGTGCATTAGCAACCACATTGGCTTTCCTTGGATGATAATCAATTGTATAATCATAGTCCTTGATTAACTCCATCCAACGATGTTGCCTCATGTTCATCTCATGCTGAGAAAAGATATGCTTTAGGTTCTTATGGTCTGTGAAAATCTGGAATGTTTCTCCATAGAGATAATGTCTCCAGATCTTCAAGGCATGGACCACAACAGCTAGCTCTAGATTGTGTGTCGGATAATTCTCCTCATGTTTCTTAAGATGTCAAGAGGCAAAAGAAATCACTTGCTTATCCTACATCAACACACATCCTAAGCCATTCTTAGATGCGTCACAGAAGACTATGTACCCCTTTCCTTGCTCAGGTAGCACTAACATAGGTGCACTTGTTTACCTTTCCTTTAGCAACTGGAAAGATTGTTGACACTTGTCATTATAGACAAAAGGAATCTCCTTCCTGGTCAACTTGGTTAGGGGTAAAGCTATTGAACTGAAATTCTTAATGAACCTCCTGTAATAGCCTGCCAGTCCTAGGAAACTGCATATCTCTGTCAGTGTCTTTGGCTGTTCCCATTGCAGGACAAATTCTACTTTCTTAGGATCAACACGAATACCTGAAGCAGATATTACGTGTCCAAGAAAAGAAACTTCTGGCAACCAGAACTTACATTTGCTAAATTTAGCATACAACTTATGTTTTCTTAGCAAAGTTAAAGCTTGACGAAGATGTTGATCATGTTGTTGAGCATCTGATACTCGTCGCTTTGCAATATCAATCACTAAGATGGTTAATCCTAGAGTTTAAACCTTTTTTACTTCCGGTCTTAAGGGTAGTAAAGAAGGGCTGATCCCATAGGACAACTATTAGAGATTTTTCTTTAGAACCCAAAGATTGAAGAACTTTATTATTTGTTTTTGGTATTTTTCTTTTTATTAAAGTAGAAAGTAAAGTCCAGTTGGGGTTTTGTGTGATTACACTAATGCAAGAAGAAAAGTACTTAACAAGAATAAACATGCACAAGAAAATAATAAAAAGATTGTTAACACAAGAAAAACTATATGAATGGAAGAATAAGGATTAAAGAAGACAAAGGATGCGGTGATTAAATCAAGAGAAGGAAATCGAGGCTCATAGGGGTTTTCACCACCTTAGCCTAGGCGATAACAACTAAATCTTAAACAATGATTTGATGAAGGCTTGTGAATTAAAAACTCACAAAAGAGAAACTCCACATGAGCCCATTGGTCTTGGTTCTCATGTTTCCTAGTTTATCATCCTAAAAGACGAAAATCCACAGTCATATAAAAACGTCTATGTAATTGATTTTATTGTTCTAAATCCGGATTTCCATGGTCATATCCATCCGGATAAACATGTGATCCGAAGATCAATCATTCAATTAAAATCGATTACCATCTAATCGTTTAAGAAGAAGTCGTTAAAACCATGGCTAAGGGGTTATTCCCCTTGCCCCGATAAAAGAGTACTCACACATGGAGAAAGGGGAGATGGAGGAAGAAAGAAACGAAGCTATAGTCTAGCCCTGAAATTAGGAAATTAATCCTTATGCTAGAGACGATGAAATGGCTCAACTCTTTGTTCCTTGCTCCAGAATTGAAGAACGGAAAGAAGAGGATTAAAACTAAGGCGGAGAGAAAAAGACAAGAATAAGAATGAAAGAACTATGCTTGAACCAAAACCTACTTTATTGCATAATATGAGAATGATTACAAGATTAATTGTTGCAGAATTCCAAAATACAAGAAATCCAAGATGCCCCTAAGAGGAGGAAGTACCCCTCCTTTTATAGTAGAAGGAGGGGGGTACATTTAGGTTTAGGGTTCTTTGGGTGCTAACGACTGGGAATTTCTACTGTCTGCGCGCCGCCAACTGACCGTTTTGGAAACCAACCGATCGGTTGGAAGGTTCTGGAATGCGCAGCCACTCGATCGGCTGCCAACCCTAGTTAGGGTGGCGGCGTAGTAAAACAATGTTCTGCGCTGCTCGGCAATGGGCATCAGTCGAGGGGCTGGTAGCTGGAGTCGGGTGATCCCAACCATCGTCTGGTGAGATTAACAATCGATGCTTTGAAGGCAAACCGAGCGTTTCATGATTTCATACGATCAGTTTGATTCTCTGAAACGATCGGTTGAGTGTACCAATCGATCGGCTCAAGTCCTGAAGCTGCAATAAAATGCACATGATTGTCAAATTTGTGATAAAATGAGAAAATATCAATTTGTGCAATTTTCAAGAGATGAATGGAGAATTTCTAAGTGACAAGCTTAATAATTCATAGAAAAAGGTGTGTTGAATAGCACGCATCAAAATACCACAGACTTAAAGTTGTGCTTGTCCTCAAGCAATTGAAAAAAAAAAGATTCCAAGAATTTTGGAATAACAAGTTCATCCTCCCTAGATTGCAATTTTTCTATCCTTTTCATGGCCAAGCGACCCATCTCCTAGAACCACAAATTGCAAGCACTATGTTTCTCAAGAAAACATTTTTCATAACTTAATTTTTTTTAGACTTATACTTTGTAAAGACAATCTTGATCTAACTTGCGCTTCGACATTCATCATTTTTCTTTTCATTGGGTTGATTGTTGCACGGGATAGAGAAATTGAGGTGTGATGGAAAAAATCCCTCCTCTATTCGACTTGGGATATAATTTTTTTCATGGACTTGTGATTACATTGACCAAAATGTTTTGTGTGCTCTTTTTGGCATCTTTTGATGGTACGCCCCTTTGTGGGGTAAGGAAGAAGGGCATGCCACCCCGGACTTAGGGTTTGGCGTGCAATTTATTTTTCTCGTGCAACAAAAAAACCTTTTTTTTGCTTTTTTTTAATGTCGTTGCATAAGACAAAAGAGACATGTAGCTACATTATATAAGAGAAAAAAATGAATAAGTTAATCTAATGCTAAAATTAAGAAAATCTGCATTTGATTCTATTTGATACTCTAAGGCTTGCCACCGTTTCCAAAAATTGCTATCATGATCATAGGGAACTTGATATTGCAAAGTTTATTGAAATAAAAATGATAATGCAATTGTTTTTTGAAGATGAAGAACAACATTTGGCCGGCTAGATAAAGGCCTTATGTTTGAAAGTAAACAAAGAAAAACAAATAAGAATGCATAAAATAAAATGTTTGGAAAGGGAAGATAAAGGGTGGATCACGTACCACCCACCCCCACCCCGAACTTAGAATTTTGCTCAGCCCGAGAAAACTCTAAGAGCGAGATGGAGGGAAGAGTCACTACGGTGGAGGGTGCTGCTGGTGGGAGGAGTAGTAGTTTGCCCAATAAGGAGAATCAGGGCCTGGATAACTCTTGTGTGCTCCATACTCGTCATAAACAGGTCGACTAGGGGCATAGTGACCGCAATCCACATGTCAAGACTCCTGCGAACGCTGCATCAGGTACATATGATTGAGCTGGTGGCCCTGTCTCTGCTGCTCCTACTGAATCTCATCCAACTGAGTCTGGATCTCGTAGAAGCTGTAAGGACCGGAGTCGTCATTTGGTCGCCTCCTGGTGCGACGTCTGGAAGGTGGCGGTAGTGGTCCAGTGACGTCTTCGTGTGCCTCTAAAGATAGGCTCCTCCTGTGAGGCTGTGGCTCGGGAAAGGTGTATGGATCTGGATGCTCCAAGTAGAATCTCTGGATGTGGCTCGGTAAATCAGTCAAATCGTAGACATAGTTTGCTACTGCAAAGCGCAAATGCAACAGGAGCTGGAGGACCACCTGAGTGTCTTTGAACAAAAGGTAATAAATGCCTTCGGTGCCCAAACGGATAAACCTACTATTTTTCGAATAGTGGGTGTTGATGAGGTGATTTTTGAGCTCAAGTGGAGGGAAGGCGATGTGAGTGTAACCCAAAAAGATGGCGAGTTGGGTAACATAGTGGCCAATGCGGAAAGAAGAAGAAGTGGCTCGGCTAGCTTGGGTACCAAAATGCTCAATGATAGCATTGCCCCAGTTAAAAGGTTCCTCATGTATAAGACACCAAAGAGCATAGAGTTCTACCTGAGTAATTGCACCCTGAGTACCTTCCCGACTGAAGATGGTGCAAGCCAGAATACGGTGAAGGTAACGGAACACCGGGTTGTGAATCTGTGAGGCCTTGGGCCCACTAGGAAGTCGGGGAAGAAGCCTGGTGATCTCTGCCCAGAACTTATCTATATCATAATGGTCGGGGTAGGAGTCATGAGACCGCGCCATACATTGGTCTAGCCAATAGTCATCCCTGCCATCGAGGATGAACGAAGTGATTTTCCTGTCGGATGATTCCAGATTTTCCCCAAAAATCCGGTATTTACAGCTCGAGTTTCCGAAAGAACCGTGTAACCGGTGGAAAGTGCTCAAAAACTCGAGGGTGAGATCACAGTAGACCGAAGTGACGCAGTAGGGAAAAACAAGCATGTGGTTTCTGCGGAGGATGTCGTCGACGGCGTCGCGGATGCCCAAAGCTTCAAGGGTGGCGCCGCACGCCCAACGAGGAAGAGAGACACCAATCGCGAACATCTCCTCATAATGCTGGCGGTGGTCAGCGTTAGTGAACTGGTCATAGCTACCCAGAATAGGTGCTATCCGGGGTAAACGGGGAGCGGTTGTGTCTGGATCATTGGACGCCTTTTGAGTTCCCTCCATGTCGCGGAGAAGCTCATCTGCCTCGTCAATGTCCCGAAGCATCTCCTCATCTAACTCGGGAGAAGACTCGCCCGTAGGAGAGGGTGTGCATAATCGGATTCCGGGCTGCGAACTGGACCGGCAAGGAGGATCTCTAGAGGAGGATGCAGGGGCCTTTCCCTTGCCCTTGCGCAAGTGGCTGAACATCACTGCAGGGAGAAACAATCGTCTGGGGATGCCAAACGGTCGTCTGAAGCGCCAAACGGTCGTCTGAAGCACCAAACGATCGTCTGGTCTGCTGAAACAGTCGTTTCAGTTTCTGAGATGGGCGACTGGAGCGCTCAGACGATCGGCTGAGTCTGGGCAAGCGGACGTCTGGCTCGAGGAAGAAGCGGAGGAGGTGGCGATGCAGAACCAAACATGACGATCGTCTGTCGGCGAGACAAGCAGCTTCCGTCCCAGTCGGGCGGCTGAACAACCAGGCGGTCGGCTGATGTGCTGGCGACCTGGTCTCCATCGATCGTATGGGGAGCAAGGCGTGTGGTGTGAAACCTAGACGGGAGGCTGGCTGGTGAGATCGAGCGGCCGGAGAACCAGGCGGGCGGCTGGCTCGGTGAGAGCGTGCGGTTGGCTCAGGCGAGGAGCGAGCGTCGCGAGACCCAGACGGGCGGCTGGCTGGTGAGATCGAGCGGCCGGAGAACCAGGCGGGCGACTGGCTCGGCGAGGGCGGGCGGTTGGGTCAGGCGAGGAGCAAGCTGAACCAACGCATGATCGAGAGAAAGCGAGGGGGGCGGCTAGGTTTTGCAAGATGGGAGAAAAGCCTTGCGTCTGGTGCGTTAAATAGAGCAATGGACACTTGACCCGATCGGTTGGTTACCGAGCCGATCGGTTGGTCAGCCTGGGCCGCAAAAAGCAAAAGTAAAGGGCAGAGGCTGCGTTGGAACGAGCCAAGCGTCTGGTAGAAGCGAAACGATCGACTGGATATGTGAAACGAGCGTCTAGACTTTCGAACCGATCGGCTCAACAGAAGAAACAAGGAAAAACAGAACAGAAAAAACAAAAACAATGAAACAAACAAGAAGGGAAGATAGTGTTTGGTTGCCTCCAAACTAGCACCTTATTTTACGTCGTGGCTCGACCAAGATCAGATTAATTGGAATCCGGGGGAGGTGAAGGGTCGGTGAGGTTCAGATCCTGCAAGGGTGGAAATTTAGTTGAGTCAGAAGCGACAACATCTTCAGTAGTGATATATCTTTTAAGACAGTGCCCATTGACTTTAAACTCGCCCAGAACTTTATCCCAAAGAAGAAAAGCACCATGTGGATAAGAGCACTTGACAATGTAGGGGCCGTACCATCACGACTTGAGTTTCCCAGGGAAAAGTCGTAATCTAGAATTAAAAACTAGAACTTGATCCCCTTCTCTAATGTCTTTGCGCTTGATGTGACCATCATGCCACATTTTGGTTCGGTCTTTGAAATTCTTGCGTTTTCATAGCCCCTCATCCTAAGTTCGTCAAGCTCATTCATTTGGAGAAAACGTTTCTCTCCAGCCATGGAAAGATCAAAATTCAAACTTTTGATGGCCCAACTTGCTTTGTGCTCTAGTTCTATTGGTAAGTGACATGACTTACCGTAGATCAGTCTGAAAGGGGTGGTGCCAATAGGTGTCTTGTAGGCAGTACGATATGCCCACAAGGCGTCATTGATTTTTAACGCCCACTCCTTCCTAGTGCGACCAACAGTTTTTTCTAAAATTGATTTTATTTGTCTGTTGGATACTTCTACCTGCCCACTGGTCTGAGGGTGGTAAGGAGTGGCGACTTTGTAATAACACCCGTATTTTTTCAAAAGAGCCTCAAAACTTTTCTCCAAAAAATGGGATCCCCCGTCAGAAATGACGGTGCGAGGGACTCCAAATCTAGGAAAAATGACATCTTTAAAAAGTTTCTTAACGGGTTTAGAGTCACATGTTTTAGTAGGTATGGCTTCAACCCACTTTGACACATAATCGACTGCAACTAAAATGTAAGTAAACCCATAAGAAGAAGGAAATGGGCCCATATAGTCGATCCCCAAAACATAAAAAATCTCTAATTCCTGCCAAGAGGTGAGAGGCATTTGGTCACATTTGGAAAAATTACCCGTCCTTTGACATTGGTCACAGGAAAGCACATAATCATATGAGTCTTTGAAGATGGTGGGACAAAAGAATCCGCATTGTAGGACTTTCCTAGCCGATGTTTGTGAACTCATGTGACCACCATAGGGGCCAGAGTGACATTGTTCCAAAATGGCAATGCTTTCTTCATGGGGCACACAATGACGATATAAACCATCGGTGCAAAGTCGAAACAAATAAGGTTCATCCCAATAATAATTTTTGACATCATGTAAAAATTTAGCTTTAGAATGTCCCGTATACTCGGGATGCAATACACCTATAGCTAAATAGTTTACAAAATCAGCAAACCAAGGAAATTGGGAGTCAACCTTGAGCAATTGGTCATCGGGTAGGGATTCATTTATGGGATGTTCATCAATAGGGCTATAGCTGAGTCTACTCAGGTGGTCAGCCATGACATTTTCAGAGCCCTTTTTGTCTAGGATCTCAAGATCAAATTCCTGCAACAACAAAATCCATCTTATGAGTCTAGGCTTGGCATCCTTTTTGGTCATGAGGTAGCGAATAGCTGCATGATCAGTGTAAACAACAACCTTCAAACCAACAAGATATGAGCGAAATTTATCGAATGCATAGACAATGGCTAGCATTTCTTTTTCGGTGACTGTGTAATTTCCCTGAGCCTCATCTAAGGTCTTGGATGCATAATAAATGACATGGTGTTTTTTGTCAATTCTTTGTCCTAAAATGGCACCTACAGCAAAATCACTAGCATCACACATGATTTCAAAGGGTAAGGACCAGTCAGGAGCACGAATGATAGGAGTGGTGGTGAGAGCCTTTTTCAAACATAAGAAGCTCTCCATGCATGCCGTATCAAAATGGAAAGGCACCTCCTTTTGAAGAAGATTGGTGAGAGGTTTTGTAATTTTGGAAAAGTCACAGATGAATCGCTGATAGAAACCGGTATGTCCTAAGAAGGCTCGGATGTCTTTGACTGAGGTGGGAGGGGGGATCTTGGTGATGACCTCAATCTTGGCTTGGTCAACTTCAATGCCCTGGTTGCTCACCTTATGGCCCACAACAATACCCTCCTTGACCATGAAGTGACATTTTTCCCAATTAAGGACTAAATGTGACTCGATGTATCTATCAAGAATGAGGGAGAGGTTTCCAAGGCAAGAAGTGAAACTATCTCCATAGACAGAGAAATCGTCCATGAATACCTCCATGACAGTCTCAGTTAACCCTGAAAAAATGGCAGACATACATCTTTGAAAGGTGGCTGGTGCATTGCATAAGCCAAAGGGCATTCGTCTAAAAGCGTATGTACCAAAAGGGCATATGAAGGTGGTCTTCTCTTGGTCTTCAGGGTGAATGGGGATCTGATAAAAACCTGAGTAGCCATCTAAATAGCAAAAGTATTGTTGATGAGCTAAATGTTCAAGAACTTGATCGAGGAAGGGAAGAGGGAAGTGGTCTTTCCTAGTTTCTTTGTTGAGTTTCCTGTAGTCAATGCACATCCTCCACCCTGTGACTGTACGGGTGGGGATAAGCTCATTCTTCTCATTCCTAACGACTGTGGTCCCACCCTTTTTGGGGACGACCTAGACCGGGCTGACCCAAGGAGAGTCAGAGATGGGGTAGATAATTACTGCAGTCAAAAGTTTAATCACTTCAAGACGGACAACTTCCTTCATGTTTGGGTTGAGTTTCCTTTGTGGGTCTCGGGAAGGTTTACTATTTTCAATCATTGGGATTTTATGGATGCAAATGGATTGATCTATCCCAACCAAATCCTTCATTTTGTACCCTAAGGCTGTTCTCCTTTTCCTAAGTTCTCCCATAAGCATGGTTTCCTGTTCAATGGTAAGGTCAGAATTGATAATAACAGGGCATAATTGTTGTTCATCCAGAAAAACATATTTCAGACCTATGGGAAGAGCCTTCATTTCCGGGGCCTTAGGTGGTTCAGGTTGTTCTTCTATGGTGGAAATCATCTTAAGGTCTTCAATCTCAGCACATGGGATTTCCTCAAAGTTGTCCAAGTGAATCTTAAGTTGGTTTGATGGTTCATTATCAAAATCACATTCGACGGGGATGGTGAGAGCAGTGCATAGGGGGTCATCAACTAATTCCCATTCTTGCCTTAATTGGTTTAATTCATCAATGCAATCAAGGAGGTAGACTTCTTCCTCAAGACTAGGTCCCTTCATACTTTCAAACACCCTAAACTCTAGGTTTTGCTTCCCTAGTCTTAACACAATGGTACCAACCTCAACATCAATTAAGGCACGAGCTGTGGCTAAGAAGGGACGTCTGAAAATGAGGGGGTAGCGTAAATCTTCCTTGATATCCATGATCACACAATCACAAGGGACGTATGCATCATTTCCAACTTTAATCAGAATGTCTTCTATGATTCCCATGGACTTATTTGTGGATGAGTCCGCCAGTTGGATGGTCATGGCTGTGGGTAACATATCATTGAATCCCAATCTTTTGCAAAGACTATATGGCATGATGGATATACTAGCTCCTAAATCTGCTAGGCCTTTCCTACAAGCATTGTCACCTAAGTAGCATCCTATTCCAAAAGAACCTGGATCCTTTTGTTTTTTAGGCATCTTACTTAGGATAATGTCAGAGGTAGTCCTAGCAAGTTTAACAGTTTTGTATTCTTTAGTAACATACTTCCTAGTCAATAGAGATTTCATGTACTTGGACCAGGCGGGCATGTCTACCAAAGCATCAAGGAAGGGAATGTCTACATGTATTTTTTTCATAGCTTCCCTAAATTTCATGAAGCGGGCATCATGTCTTGTTTGTTTGAGGCGGTCTTAATAGGGAGGTCGGGGTTTGTAAACTGGTTCTTCATCTTCCACTTGAGGGGTTTCGGGGACAGATGGTTTGGGTGTGACTTCGGGTTTGATAACTACCATGTCCTCATCCTCGAATACTAGAGGTGGGTCTGAAGATTCTTATGAAGGGTGAGGGGTGTGCACTTTTCCCGAACGAGTAGAGACTACCTTGAGTTGTTCAGGATGTTTGGGGTTGTTTTCAGGCTATCCTGCAAAAGTCCCAGCAAGAGGTTTTTGTTGGGCAAACAAACGGGCTAACTGTGCGTCAGTTGCTTTTTGATGGGCTTGAATGGACACGATGGTTTGTTCTATGCTTGCCCAGTTGGGATGACTAGGTGGAGGAGGAGGGATGGAATTTTGAGGTGGTTGAGGAGGTTGAGGTTGGTTTGGATTTTGGGGTGGAAGGTTTAGGTTTTGGAATTGTTGGTAGTGTTGTTGATTTTGGTGATTTCCAATTTTTTTTTTATTATTGTATGGGAATCCAGGTGGAGGTTGATTGTTACTTTAATATAGGGAGGCCTTTTTTGAAGTTGGGTAGAGTTCTCGGTGCCTGAGGGGTTCCCATACTGAAAACCAGGGTGATTTCTAGGTTGGTTGGGATTGTAGTAACCTTGGCCTGGTATTGTATGGATCGAATTGAGGTCTTCTGGTTGTTGACCTACTTCAGGTTGCGTGGGCATGTTGTAGAGGTATTGAAAGTGGAGGGTGGTATGGTAGTATCCTTAACAGATACCACAAAGGGAATCCATGGCTTTTAGTTGTTGGGGTGACTCCCTAAGGGTGACTAAGGATGACTCTAACCGATCTTGTTTTAAGGGGATTAATTTTAGGATTTCCGCTATGCTTTGGATATCCTTATTAACTTATGCCTTGGCTACCTTAAGGATTCCTCCAATCCCTCTTCTAGCCCTTCTTTCGGAAGCCCATTTAACTACCTCCCATGCACTAGTTAAACTTTGATGCATGAAATTTCCTCCAGATGAGGAATCAAGAAAAAATTTGGTATCATCATCAACACCACGATAGAAAATCTCTATGAGTTGGGCTTGAGAGATGTCATGGTGGGGGCACTTCCTAAGTAAATCCTTGAACCTTTTCCAGGCTTCACCTAAAGACTCTCCTGGGGACATAGAAAAGTGAGTTATTTGACCCCTAAGTTCATAGGTGAGAGACGGGGGGGGGTAGAATTTTTCAAGGAACTTGTTTTGTAGAACTTCCCAAGTTGTGACATGTTCTTCACTCTCCATGGTGTTGTACTAGCTCCTAGCTTGGCCGGAGAGGGAATACTTAAACAACCTAAGGCGGATGGCATCTTCGGAGACACCTGAGATTTTGTTCAAAGAGCAAAGTTTAATGAACCTTTGAAGATGATCTTGACAACTTTCCCCATTGTTGCCAGAGAAGGGGTTGGTTTGCAGCATAGTGATCCATTGTGTTCGGATTTCAAATTGTGGAGAAATGATATTGGGGGGTATAACCAGATGTTGTGCATAGGCCGTTTTGGGAACAAAAAAGTCTTTTAATTGTTTTTGCCTTTCGGCTTCCCTCCTATCGGCTTCTATGGTTTCTTGTTCGGCCCTAAGGGCTGCTCTCAAAGCGGCTTCTCTTTCCGCTTGTTCGGCTTGGATGAGCTCTCTTTGAGCTGCGAGAGCTTGGTCGATTCTACGGGCGACCTCGTCTTCATTCATTGTTACTAGATTTTGACGGTTTCGACGATGAAAAGTTCTTTCTATTTCCGGATCGAAAGGTTGAAAATCGTCGTTCGGGCGTCGCATGCACAAATAAAGCAGTTAATTCGTGTGTAGAAAAAACGTACTGCCGGAATGGAAACTCGGCAGAAAGAGGAGTACACTTCTGGAATGTTACTTAGAAGGCATGAAAAAAAGAAAAAAAAGGTTTTCAAAATTGTTTTGGGGTTCGAAAAAAACAATCCGTTGTCCCCGGAAACGGCGCCAAATTGATACTCGTCGTTTTGCAATATCAATCACTAAGATGGTTAATCCTAGAGTTTAAACCTTTTTTACTTCTGATTTTAAGGGTAGTATAGAAGGGTCGATCCCATAGGACAACTATTAGAGATTGTTCTTTAGAACCCAAAGATTGAAGAACTTTATTATTTGTTTTTGGTATTTTTCTTTTTATTAAAGCAGAAAGTAAAGTCCAGTTGGGGTTTTGTGTGATTACACTAATGCAAGAAGAAAAGTACTTAACAAGAATAAACATGCATAAGAAAATAATAAAAAGATTGTTAACACAAGCAAAACTATATGAATGGAAGACTAAGGATTAAAGAAGACAAAGGATGCGATGATTAAATCAAGAGAAGGAAATTGAGGCTCGTAGGGGTTTTCACCACCTTAGCCTAGGCGATAACAACTAAATCTTAAACAACAATTTGATGAAGTCTTGCAAATTAAAAACTCACAAAAGAGAAACTCCACATGAGCCCATTGGTCTTGGTGCTCATGCTTCCTAGTTTATCATCCTAAAAGACGAAAATCCACAGTCATATCAAAACGTCTATGTAATCAATTTTATTGTTCTAAATCCGGATTTCCATGGTCATATCCATACGAATTAAAATGCGATTCGAAGATCAATCATTCAATTAAAATCGATTACCATCTAATCATTTAAGAAGAAGTCGTTAAAACCATGGATAAGGGGTTATTCCCTTTGCCCCAATAAAAGACTACTCACACATGGAGAAAGGGGAGATGAAGGAAGAAAGAAATGAAGGCATAGTCTAGCCCAGAAATCAGGAAATTAATCCTTATGCTAGAGACAATGAAATGGCTCAACTCTTTGTTCCTTGCTCCAGAATTGAAGAACGGAAAGAAGAGGATTAAAACTAAGGCGGAGAGAAAAAGACAAGAATAAGAATGAAAGAACTATGCTTGAACCAAAACCTACTTTATTGCATAATATGAGAATGATTACAAGATTAATTGCTGTAGAATTCCAAAATACAAGAAATCCAAGATGCCCCTAAGAGGAGGAAGTCCCCTCCTTTTATAATAGAAGGATGGGGGGTACATTTAGGTTTAGGGTTCTTTGGGTGCTGACGGCTGGGAATTTCTGCTGTCTGCGCACCGCCAACTGACCGTTTCGACAACCAGCCGATCGGTTGGAAGGTTCTGGAATGCGTATCCACTCGATCGGCAGCCAACCCTAGTTAGGGTGGCAGCGTAGTAAAACAATGTTCTGTGATGCTCGACAATGGGCATCAGCCGAGCAGCTGGTAGCTAGAGTCGGGCAATCCCAACCGTCATCTGGTGAGATTAACGATCGATGATTTGAAGGCAAACCGAGCGTTTCATGATTTCAGACGATCGGTTTGATTCTTTGAAACGATCAATTGAGTGTACCAATCGATTGGCTCAAGTCTTGAAGCTGCAATAAAATGCACATGATTGTCAAATTTGTGATAAAATGAGAAAATATCAATTTGTGCAATTTTCAAGAGATGAATGGACAATTTCTAAGTGACAAGCTTAATAATTCATAGAAAAAGGTGTGCTGAATAGCACACATCAGCATCTCTACTATATATCAGGATGTCATCTATAAAGACGACTACACATAGATCAAGAAAAGGTCAAAAGATTCTATTCATGAGTTCCATGAATGCAGCTGGTGCATTAGTTAGTCCAAACGACATAACTATGAACTCATAGTGACCATACCTTGTCCTAAAGGCAGACTTAGATATATCACTCGCCTTAATATGCAACTGATGGTATGCCAACCTCAGATCTATCTTAGAAAAGATAATTGCACCACACAACTGATCAAACAAGTCATCAATCCATGGCAGAGGATACTTGTTCTTTATAGTTGCTTTATTTAACTGCCTATAGTCGATGCATAAACACATAGACCCATCCTTGTTAACAAAGAGTACTGCAACACCCCATGGTGAAGTACTTGGTCAGATAAAACCCTTGTCAAGCAACTCTTGTAGATGTTTCTTGATCTCTGCCATTTCAGCAGGTGCCACTCTATACGGCGTTTGTGCTATTGGTTGCATTCCTGGGATTAGATTAATTTTGAAATCAATCTCTCGGGGTAGTGGAACACCTAGAAGTTCTTCAGGAAATACATCTTCAAATTCCCTGACTACTGGAACTTCAAAAAGATGAGGGCTCTCCATTGTGGTATCTACCACATGGGCTAAGAATGCAAAGCATCCTTGTCTCATCAACTTCTTACCTACCATAGCTGACACAAGACATGTTGGAAGAATCTTTCTATCTCCCTAAAAGATCCATGTGTCACCATTGTCTGAGAACACAACCTACTTGGAACCACAATCCAAGACAACCTTATACTTTTCTAAGGTGTCCATCCCAAGGATTATATCGAAACCCTGCATCTCAAGTGGTATAAGATCCACTTGAATGTGATGATCAGAAAAGGAAAGATTGTAGGGAGAACACACCTCCCACAACACTGTAGATCCCAACAATGGTGTTTCTAACAACATGCTATCTGCTATATGACTGACAGTCATGTTGCAGTCATGAATCACTTCTCGAGTGATAAAAGAGTGTGTAGAACCCAGATCAATTAACACAAATACGAAGCAGGATAAAGACATATCAGAATAAAATAATTCTATCTGACCTGTCACAACCCGAGGGTTGACTACTGCTTCGGGCTGATTCATAGCATAGAATCTAGCCGTTGCCTACTGTTGACCCTATGCTAGGTTGTTGGATGTCGATGAATCGGCTTGGGATGCTTGTCTACATCCACTAGCACCAAAGCCAGACTGTTGCCTCTGAGAGCCTTGCTGACTCTGCCTCAGTTGCAGGATTACATTCCTAACTTTTTCAAGACAGTCCCTCACCACATGGCCTTCTCTCCCACATCTATAACAAGTTACATTTCCCCTATGTGGTCTGGGTGGTCCTGTTAATGACATTGAGGATGAGCTATGAGCTCCCTTCGGTGGTAAACTATGGCCTCTACCCTTACTTGACTTCCATTGCGTCTGGGTATTGAACCTCAGTGGTGGTGTAGGCACATAATACCTTGGTTTCTTAAAACTTCCAGAACTCTGTCCTTGGAACTATGGGTACTCTTTCTTACCCTTGGTCTGTCACTTCTCAATCAAAGACTTTTTTATTCATCTTACAGACTCCACGAAAGTGGAAAACCTCTCCTGGATTTCCAGAGCAGACACTGGAGTGGTCAATTCAGCGTTCAGCCCCTTCTCGAATCGCCGAATTCTCTCCTCATCTGTAGATGCCATATGCGGATAAAACCACAAAAGTCCCATGAACCTAGCTTCATATTCACTAATGTTCATTTGTCCTTGCCTCAACCTCTCATATTGAGAGATTTTCTCATCTAGATATGTCTTGGGAAAGTATCTAGCGACGAATTCATGCTGGAATTCATCCCATCCGATCACAACACCAGGTCTTTTGCCTTCGTCAATGGTCCACCAGTGGCCAACACTCCCTTTTAGGAGATATACAACATGCCTCACCTTCTCATCATCAGGAATCATGAGAATTTTGAAGGCTTTCTCCAGTTCAGTCAACCATAGGTCAGCATCTTCCTGGTCGGCTGTACCAGCATACTCTATGGCTCCTACCCTCCTAATCCATTCAAAAGTCTTGTCGGCTCCATGTCTTTCATCATGGGCTAGTGCCCTAGGTGCAGGTAATGGCATCCTATCCGTCATGTCGGTCATAACTGCCATAAACTGTCCAAACATATTTTGGAAAGCTGGATTCCCCATATCAACTGGGTTGAACTGGGGTTGATCAAGTACAGACTCCTCCCTATCTTGATCTCTTGCACCTCCTCCTGGTGCAGCAACACTGCTTTCCGCAACATGTTCATCGTGTGATCCAGACATCTTTAGTTCTTCTTCTCCTCCTATATGAGTAGAAGACACTATCAGACATACTGGAAGACACTAGAACAAACTCAACAACCTTAATCCTATGCCTCTATAGACTCAGCGAACCTAGAGCTCTGATACCACTAATTTTTGATGTCTGTTGATAAACATCGATTAAGATTAATGCGAAAGCGGTCGTTAGCAGCGGATTACTGAAAATCACTAAAAATTAAAACCATTTATCAAGAGGTCCATTCACAAGAAAACTCTTTCATTTAGAACTAAAGTAAAACATTTACAACCTGGTTCATATATACATATCATGTGTCATTCCCTCTCAAGGCATACAAGCATCAACTACTCTGTCTTAACTGTACACATGTAGTATAAGAACCTCGAGGCTTTGAAGCCAAAATCTTAGATCAAATTATGAAAAGCACTAACTCCTAGGACCTGAGAGTATAGAGACGACTCATAGGACTAACTATACAAAACTAGACAACCGATATCTCCACCTGGTAGATTACTGTTGTCCCTGTTGCTACTGCTGCTCTTCCCCTTTAGTAGGGTTTCTGCCTCTTTGTCTGCATCTACCTAAAAACATTGGATCCCACGGGGGTGAGACAATTATAAAAATTGCCCCAGCGGGAGATATAAATCTCCGTCGATAACATTATTATTGCAATTTAATAAAATAAACTGAGCTGTGGAATCAAAATAATCAACAACAGATAATTCATTTATTTAAAGAAGATTAGAGCAACATTCCCACTTGAGCTTATTAGCTGAAGTCTGATAAAACAACATGTCCAATATTCAATAAAGAATTATAGAACATGTATAACATTTATCCATCTAGGATATGTTAAGAAAGATAAAAATCAACCAGTGATTCTCGTATTTCAATCTTATGCAAATACGCTACATGGATGATTACCTTTTTACAGACATATTTAAGCTCTGAGGAGATGAGGTATACCGCTCATACTCCAACTGACCATTGCTAAATCGAAATCGGTTCCATACATAGGTCAATGGAAGAGCTGGATTCCCATGACTTCCCACATCCCAGTCAGTACGAGACCACAAGTAGGACTATGTCAACTGCTCAAATAGCTTTCTAGTGTATACTGGCAACTTTGCTATAGAGTTACATCGTCAACTGCACTCTCATCAGCAATTGAGAGATTTGATGTTTATCTCCATTGACCCGACATTGAATATCATTGGGAGATTACTGATACATCCATCCCAACCATTGGGATATTTGAGATACATCCATCGCGACACATGATTGATTGAGAGGTTTAATGTTTACCTTCCGTCATTCTCTTCATAAGGACATAAGGATATTTTTGCCCATTTACCCCTACATATTCAAAATAAGCGAACTCCAGTAAATTCCATAGAAACAACCTGTTTCACCATCACCAACTACTGACGATGATGGATCTATGGTCAGTGCTCTACATGAACAAAATTCACTTGATTAATTAAGTACATTTTCGTATTCTTTTAGCATCAGCCAAGTGTTTAAGCATAACTTATTATGACAATGCTATAAAGAAACATGTACTATTTTCATCAATTACTTATTAGTCTTTAAAAGACATTGGGAACTCAGTCCCTTATTTTAATACTGGGAATTCAAATCCCTTCACAATCTCATTACCATAATCATATGGTTCTGGGTATTCAAACCCTTATCTCATCATTGAGCATTGTTACCACTTTCTCAGGTAACTATCACCTTCAGGTCATCTGACCAAGGTAAACATGATACTTGCTATTACAAGCATCACTCATGGTACTTGAGGCCCATTAACTCTCTTGTTACCTCTTACCAGGCAGCAAGGTATATTATGGCACACAAGGCCCAATCACAATAGTGAATTAAACATCATAGCTCATACCTGGCTATGATCATCATTTCAAAATACCTACGTGGTTAGCATAGATGATAACAGTGATATCAATTGCATATCAGTACCATGTAAAACAAATATGGATTCACTATTCAAGGGTAACACCACTATTCTCTTACTAGGGTTAGGGTTTCCCATTTCATGTCTTTTGGGAACATTCATTCCATTACCCAGATCAAGGTTATGGTTTATCACCATATTGCCCAAGATTAGGGTTTAATAAAACATTACATAGCATCACCCTAGATTTAAGCTCCACATCACATCAAACATCATGGTTTCTCATAAAACCACCCAAAGTTAGGGTTTCACATAAATTTCACCCCAGAATAGGGTCTACATTCAATAACCCACAATTAGGGTTTACTATGTTGGTATGTATGCCCTGAGAGCCAATCATTTGATGATTGAAGGGATACATCAAGATTGATTTGATAAACATCAAAGGCAAGCTTCCAATTCTTTCTGGTTCAGTCATATGAGATAGTGATAGAACAGATTGAATGTCTAGAGAATGACAATACTCAATGACGTATGCCTTCAGGTTGAGGACCTGGACGATGAGATCATACAGATGCTAAGAGTTTGTACATTCTTGTAATGTCCCTAGTCGGATGTCATTGTGGAAGGTAGATAGACAGCGATGATACACAAGACTAGTTTGTGGTGTTGGTTGATGACATAATCTCAATAGTCATGATATAGAGATATCAAACCAAACACATAGGTACTTGTTAGAGAACAAGTGTACCGGACAGACCCACCGTGAGTTTGACACATGGAACCATGACATGGTAGTCACAGTCAGTACTCACTGTGATGGTGGTGAGTGTGATTCTTTGACCTGAAATCACTACACTCAACACATGTCGTTGGGCACACTTTGACATCATCAAACATAGTCCTGAAACATGGGTTGTTATAAAGGTGATGATTGGGTGGCTTTGACACATGGGGCTTTTGAGGGGTGAGTGATAGATATGGGATTTGTCCCTCCTGAGGGAGTTTGATATCCAAGGCCACTTGATGAGTAGGATTGAGATATGCATGCACACACATGTGTGAATCAGTATGTGATATTGATGTCATACATATCTCGTTCAATCTACTCTGAGATCAAGAAAGTGAATGAATGTTGACAGGATGACGGTTCCATGCCTCGAGTTCATTCGAGATATCAGTGACAAAGGAATTATGCATTCGCTGTAACACCATTCACGGATTGTAGGATTGAAATTTGTTCTCCAAATTTCTACTTTCACTTGGGTAGCACTGATGTGTGACTAGGCACCGCTCTTTGCTTGTGAAGTCATAAATGTTATGAAATTTCACTGCCAACGTGAAATGGACCTGTAGGGTCACACACATAGGATTTAACCTGGAAGAGGATTTTTGTCCACAAACAGTGTTTAGATTGATTACTAAAGGAGTTTAGTAGTTCAATTAAACACTCAATTGATTGATAGCTCAATGTCATAATGTTCAAGGTGTTGGACACATTGATTCGAGTATGATTGATTGAAATTGCAATTGACTGATTCTGCACAATCTGCACTCCCAACCGATCAGCTCATGTGATGAACTGATCGGCTGAGCTTGGTGAACCGGTCGGCTCAAATGTTGAGCCGATCGGCTCATGGTCAGGGTGAACCGATTGCTTCAAGTGTTGAAACAATCGATTCAAATGATGCAACTGAGCAAGTTGGGAAAGTAGGATTGGTGAGAATTTTTCTTTTGTTTCACTTGCCCAATTTGATTGGGAAATAGGATTGGTATTCGATACCAATTAGAAATAAAAGAAGGAAAGTCAATCGGGAACTGGTCAGGACCATGAACCGATCGGTTCAGAAGTGAACCGACCAGCTCATGGGTCCCAACCGATCGATTGAGGTGTCAACTGACTGGTTCAGGTCCACAACCGACCATTTCAGTTATGAAACGATCGGTTCAGGTTGCGAGTTGGTTGTTTTTGTGGAAAATCTCAAACTCTTATACTCCTGCTTTTAGTCCTGCATTGCCCGGGATGGAGAACCCTATCCCATGACCCTCCTATATATAGAGGTATTGGGGGCTTCTCAAAGTACAACTCAGTGAAACCAGTTGCTCTGGAAAGTTGTCGTTCTCTCTGGTTTTGGTAACTGAGAGAGAGCCCGAGCAAGTGCTACCCGAAAAGGGAGGTGCAACAAGGGAAAGACAACTGCAGTTGCAACTGGAAGCAGGAGAGTGTGTTGGCGACTAGTACGTCAACAGGAGGGTGCGACTCCTTCCAACTCCTTGTGGGACAAGGAGTGTGGAGTTCCAGGTGGTCCGTATGGACTACTTCAGAGGCGGGAGGTTTCTGCCTCTCAGGAGGACAACTGTCAACCTGACAGTCGGGTGTGACCAGGAGTCGTCAGTCCCAGTATGACTAGGAGTTGCACATACACCGTCCAAGACCGGAGTTGAAGACCGTACAAGGTGCGAGGTATTGTCGCTGAGCAAGCCTTGGGACAAGGTATGATTCCACAAACCATCCTTTCCAATTGTATTGATGTTGACGCGTTTCCTTGTTATGGGTTTGGGGAGAATTTTTTTTTGTTTCTGCTTCCTTCTCTGCCTCCCCTAAAACCCAACAGTGGTATCAGAGCCACGTCAACTGCTCTATATTTTAGGAATATCGATATGATCGATTTTGGTTTGTCACCTTTATTTATTGCATACAATGTGAATAAAATTGGCTTTATGCATGTCCAATCCTAAATCCACAAATCCCAATTTACATATATGATATGTATTATAAATGCACTCGATACACGTCACCCTTAAACGAGTTTTGTGGTGGATGTATAGCGTGGTTATGGCCAATAAACCCTATCTGTGTATGGTTTTTTATGGTTGCTTGCATCTCGGTCTGCGCACCGATTCCCCTTCTCCTATTCCTGATGTAACTCAAAATAATTTGAAAATTCTTTTCCTACCTTTGCTCCCCCCGAATGTAACTCAGGGTTTCACAATTAAATTGTAAATAGGATAGATTTTATTTCCTGTTATGTCGAAAAATGGAGGCCATCCTGACGACAGCTAAAACGATCGGTTCAAGGCGTGAACCGATCGGTTGACGTTCCAGATGATCGGTTCAAGGAGTGAGCTGATCAGTTGATGACCGGTTCAAGGAGTGAGATGAGCGGGTGGAGGCCAGAAGGAGATGCATGACGACCAGGCAAACCGATCGGTTGGAGGAGCCAACCGATCGACTGGTGGCACCCAGATGACCGGGCCAGAATGAGCAAGTCATTCATGTGATGAGTTGATCTTCTCCAAAGGCAAATCACAGAGTTCATCTTGTACAGGTTGCATGTGATGTAGACCTAGATGACCATGATTCCACTTGGCTCGAGGAATCACATTAGGATGGCCATAATCATCGCTTTTATCGTTTTGCATGTTTCTATGTGGGATATAGCATGTATATGATACGTACTATGTATTGTAGTGATTGGATATGTATATGTATATAAAAACCAAATCCCTCATTAAAATATTAAGTCTTATATGCCTTCCATTAGCGGCACACATGAAAAACTCGATCGACCAAGCGTAGGTTATGCCAAAGCGTGGTGCGCCGTCTATCTTATGGAAGTGTGAAGGGTAGACATGTAGGTTCTGCCAAAGAAGGGTGCATGTTTACCGTGTCGGCTTTTGGGTTAGACTATACTGGTGATTCTTAGTGAGTCTAAGCCCAGAGGCAAGGAATGTTCATGGCAAGGTGTTGTGCATGTTCATTCATCAAGAGTTGCATATGATGCAATTGGCAAAAGTTGCCTACCTGAGAGATCTAAGTTGTGGGTGATAGCCAAAGCTGGTCCATGACTTAGAGGATTTCAGGATCTTGCCCACTAGAAGGTTGTATGCTACAATCTTCCGAATTGATGGTGAGGGCTATCAATTTGAAGTAAAATAGTGGGAGAGATAATTAATTAAAGGCCTAATTTTATCGTCATCTTTTCAAATCAATCAAACAAGTCAAAAGAGTTTTGGACTAAAATTGCATATATTTCCTTTTGTTAATATAAATGGTTAATCAACAAATCACTTTATTTGCGATCGGTCTTTGAGACCAACAAATTAAATGGGAATAATTCCACGACTAGTTAGGATGATGAGAAGTGTTCTCAAAGAGTGAAATCTCTAAGTCCTAGTTATACCAAGACCAGATAAACTCAATCCCACCACATCAATGGCTGAAAGTATGCTTATGGAAGCATACCGAGGAAGACATTGATGAGGAGTGGTTGATGTTGTGTTCTCTGAACTATGAGTTGCAGAGACAACATGAGACATATGATGTCTCCAAGACACTATCCTAGTATGTCATGACATAAGGAGATCCAGTAAGGTATTCACACACTCAATGTGATTGGGTATGTGGAAGACCTGAAGGATTCCCTCTGAGCCAAGGGTTGGCTATTGGTATGATACTGCAAATGTTGCAAGAATCATACAATTCATGATAAGCTACAACATGAACAACTTTGACAAGCGTTGACAGAGTTGTTGGACATGTTGAGGATAGTAGAGGCAAAGATGAAGAAAGACAAACCATAATATTTGATGTGATCAAAGAGAAAGGTAATTCTTAAGGGCAAGGATAAGGATAAAGCAAAGAAGTGTTTTGATGCTAGCCAGCAATCCAAGCTGTCTTCAGCCTCAAGGCACATGGGGAAAGGGTGTATGAGGGAATTTCCCTCTATATCTGGAAGAACAAAAGAAGATGTAGGAGGGGATAGAGATCTCCACCTAAGGTATCATGAAATGAACCGCTTCTTTATCTGAGGTATATGATACCAAGATATGGATATGTCATATATGATATGCAAGATCCGCAAAGAAGTGATGGCCTTTGTGAAAGGACCAAGAAAGAAGTACCCATCATTGGAGCAAGTGTTGCTGCCATAGATAGGAGTATCTTTCAGTTTATTTCAGCCTAAAGGGCACGAAATAGAGTTGAGAACTGCTATTTCATATATTGCCAATAGATAGAAACACTTTATTTTTGCATATTGTATGACAATGATGGCAATTAATAAAGTTGATGTTTCAATCTTAAAGATATGATCTTTGTGGCAATGCCTTATTTATCTTGTGATACTTGGTATGCATAAGATAAAATGATACCTAAAAGTTATAGATAACTCAAACAATCTAATTAGCATCAATCATGAGAAATTCATTTCTAGTTTCCATGTGATGGATAAATCTAGACTCTTTTGATTAGAGAACCAGTAAGAGACATGAATCTCTTGTACATGATTAATAAATCTTCACTAATGGTAGTGGGAGAATGATTATCCAATTAGGTATAATATATGTGATGTATTTACATGCCTATTGGAACAAATGCTAATACTTCAAATGGTATTTAGAAACATACCAGTATGAATATCTTGAAGTGTTCAAGATTATCATAGATGAAGTGCAAATTTGGTAAAGTTTTAATTCATGATGAGATCAATGAATGAAATACTTGGACCAAATGTTTGAGATCCTTATGAGTGATTATGATAGTGTATCATAGTGAACTCATGATTAAGGCATGGAGATGTCTAAATCAAGAAGGAATCATACTCTAAGGAGTTAGAGAATGATTATCAAATAACTAAATTCTTCTTAATAAAAGAATACCCCACACTAATAAAGGACATTGAGAATCACAAGGAGTTGTGAGTTCTTATATCCTTGACAGATACACCTCAATTATCTATGTGATGAGTTGTTCATGTGATGAGTCAACTATCTAGATGAATATGAGGAACCAAATTTTGAGTTATGGTTTATGACCATTACATCCTAAATGACATCCATATGAACCATAAGGTATGACCTTGATGGTAGCACCCATTGGAATAAAATCCATAAGTGCGGATAAGTCTTAAGTGTTAAGACACATGGATAACATTTTAGGAAGGATGATGCTTGTTGATTGCAACTTAATAACTAAGACATTTGGCATATGGATACTAAAACTGCATTCCTATGAGGAATAAAACAAGGATGTGTACGTGACACAACCTATATGGTTTATGAATCCACTAATGCAAATGAAGTCTATAAGTTACAATGGACTAATCAATGTGATTGATTGAGTACAAGCGACTCAGAATTGGATCTTTACTTTGATGATATAGTCAAAGGGTTTGACTGATATGTCAAAGATAAAGAAGGGATCTGTGATTTCGTGGGAGCGTGTTCACATTCCACATGTTGATGTGAAATGGAAATGTTCTAGAATGGAAATCCAAAAGTGGAAATTATCTTTAAGGAAGATAGAGATGTTTCCTATGTGATAGGAATAGAGATTTATAGAGATAGTTCTCAAAAACCTCTTGACCTGGAAAGGAGAGAACATACATTGGCAATCTGTACTGAAGGGTTCAGTATACACAGATTCAGTGGGAGAAAACGTGTCCATGTTACATGGAGTTAGTATCCCAAGGCCAAGTGTCCAATTCTTATGAAGAATGGGAACACTAAGAATAGATATGGATCCATCATGTATGTAATCATCCCATTATCTTGCATGTATTGGCATGGAAAGAATAAAATGCATTCATCATCTTGTATGTAGGACATGACAATATGATCTGCTCATCCTGATAACTCATATGTGAGACATGACGAGTGGATGTCTGTCTACTTCCAGTAAGGGTTACTGGAATACCATGAGAACTTGATAAGTACTTGTGAAGTACTAGTTCTATGAAGATAAGGAAGAGTTCAATGCAGAGTTACATTGATGCGAACTTCCGAAAGGATAGAAAATTAATCACAAAATATATATAAGATATATAAAAGTGAAAGTTTGTTGACGATTGGAAGTGTTCCAATAAAACCATTTAAAAGGAAATGCCGAGTATCTATGTGTTAGAGAACATCAGTGGATACTATATGGATCTGGAAGTTCATGAGACGAACTTATGGATATTCCCCTCATTTGATGACAAGTATGGAATCCTTGATCATGCAATGTGGCTAAGGGTTAGCAAAGGAATACTAGATCACATATTACGACAACTCCATCTCATACGTGTGATGTACATCGAAGAGATGTGAGACATGCAATTTATACTGAATTTGGCAAGGTGTTGCCATAACTCACTATGTTCACACTAGATCACAATAACATGTGGGACATGTTTGGAGATCACTATGAATATGATTCAAGAGTGATTGGCATGCAGTGCAAGTGGGAGTCTGTTGGTATGTATGCCCTGAGAGCCAATCATGGGATGATTGAAGGGATACGTTAAGATTGATTTGATAAACATCAAAGGCAAGCTTCCAATTCTTTCTGGTTCAGTCATATGAGATAGTGATAGAACAGATTGAATGTCTAGAGAATGACAATACTCAATGACATATGCCTTCATGTTCAGGACCTGGATGATGAGATCATACGAATGCTAAGAGTTTGTACATTCTTGTAATGTCCCTAGTCGGATGTCATTGTGGAAGGTAGATCGACAGCAATGACACACAAGACTAGATTGTGGTGTTGGTTGATGACAGAATCTCATTAGTCATGATATAGAGATATCAAACCAAACACATATGTACTTGTTAGAGAACAAGTGTACCGGACAGACCCACTGTGAGTTTGACACATGGAACCATGACATGGTAGTCACAATCAATACTCACTGTGATGGTGGTGAGTGTGATTCTTTGACCTGAAATCACTACACTCAACACATGTCATTGGGCACACTTTGACATCATCAAACGCAGTCCTGAAACATGGGTTGTTATAAAGGTGATGATTGGGTGGCTTTGACACATGGGGCTTTTGAGGGGTGAGTGATAGACATGGGATTTGTCCCTCTTGAGGGAGTTTGATATCCAAGGCCACTTGATGAGTAGGATTGAGATAGGCGTGCGCACACATGTGTGAATCAGTATGTGATATTGATGTCATACATATCTCGTTCAATCTACTCTGAGATCAAGAAAGTGAATGAATGTTGACAGGATGACTGTTCCATGCCTCGAGTTCATTCGGGATATCAGTGACAAAGGAATTATACATTCGCTGTAACACCATTCACGGATTGTAGGATTGAAAGTTGTTCTCCAACTTTCTACTTTCACTTTGGTAGCATTGATGTGTGACTAGGCACCGCTCTTTGCTTGTGAAGTCATAAATGTTATGAACTTTCACTGCCAACGTGAAATGGACCTGCAGGGTCACACACATAGGATTTAACCTGGAAGAGGAGTTTTTTCCACAAACAATGTTTAGATTGATTACTAAAGGAGTTTAGTAGTTCAATTAAACACTCAATTGATTGATAGCTCAATGTCATAATGTTCAAGGTGTTGGACAAATTGATTCGAGTATCAGATTGATTGAAATCGTAATTGACTGATTCTACACAATCTGCACTCCCAACCGATCGGCTCATGTGATGAACCGATCGGCTGAGCTTGGTGAATCGATCGACTCAAGTGTTGAGCCGATCGGCTCATGGTCAGGGTGAACTGATTGCTTCAAGTGTTGAAACGATCGATTCAACTGATGCAACCGAGCAAGTTGGGAAAGTAGGATTGGTGAGAATTTTCCTTTCGTTTCACTTGCCCAATTTGATTGGGAAATAGGATTGGTATTCGATACCAATTAGAAACAAAAGAAGGAAAGTCAATCAGGAACTGGTTAGGACCATGAACCGATCGGTTCAGAAGTGAACCGACTGGCTCATGGGTCCCAACCGATCGATTGATGTGTCAACTGACCGGTTTAGGTCCCCAACTGACCGCTTCAGTTGTGAAACGATCGGTTCAGGTTGCGAGTTGGTTGTTTTTTGTGGAAAATCTCGAACCCTTCTACTCCTGCTTTTAGTCCCGCATTGCCCGAGATGGAGAACCCTGTCCCATGACCCTCCTATATATAATTGGGGGCTTCTCAAAGTACAACTCAGTGCAACCAGTTGCTCTGCAAAGTTGTCGGTCTCTCTGGTTTTGGTAACCGAGAGAGAGCCCGAGCAAGTGCTACCCGGAAAGGGAGGTGCAGCAAGGGAACGACAACTGTAGTTGCAACTGGCAGCAGGAGAGTGTGTTGGCAACTAGTACGTCAATAGGAGGGTGCGACTCCTTCCAACTCCTTGTGGGACAAGGAGTGTGGAGTTCTAGGTGGTCCGTGTGGACTACTTTAGAGGCGGGAGGTTTTTGCCGCTCAAGAGGACAACTTTCAACCCGATAGTCCAGTGTAACCAGGAGTCGTCAGTCCCGGTGTGACCAGGAGCTGCACAAACACCGTCCAAGACCGGAGTTGAAGACCGCGCAAGGCGCGAGGTATTGTCGCCAAGAAAGCCTCGGGACAAGGTATGATTCCACAAAACATCCTTTCCTATTGTATAGACGTTGACACGTTTCCTTGTTATTGGTTTGGGGAGAATTTTTTTTTGTTTCCGCTGCCTTCTCTGCCTCCCCTAAAACCCAACATACTATTCATCCCAATTAGGGTTTCATGTTCCATTACCCATAATTAGGGTTTACTATTCATTCCAATTATGGTTTTGCATCACATTACCCTAAATTAGGTTTACACATATCATCACCCTGGATTAGGGTTACATCCTTACCCTGGATTAGGGTTTCACTTAGAATTGCCCTAAATTTGGGTTAGGGTTCAATAACCTTGTCAATTAGGGTTTATGCTCATGATTAGGGTTTCATGATCTCTTTGCTAAGGATCATACCCTTAATCACCACATGAATCATACTCATGTATGAATTTCATTCTATCATCCTATCAACTTGATTAGGTTATATCAATTCTTCAATCAAGTACATACAAGTATGATTGATATAGTGTACTAAGTTATTGTTCTTATAAGCTATTAGGGTTTATCCCTTTAAAGGTATTAATCAATTAGGTACTTTAGGGATTAAACCTTTGTATCTATCATTACTTACCATCATTATCAATCATTGGATCATTGGAACAATGATCACCTTCAATTTCCAAATGATAGAATCACAATTGACCTTCATTCAGTTTTGAAGTTTCAACACCAAATAGTTTTGAAACCGTTTGCTCTCAAACAGTTTTGAAACCGTTTGACCCCAAACGGTTTCAAGACCATTTGGGCTCAAACGTTCTCAAGACCGTTTGGGCCAAATCAGTCTCAAAACCGCAAGGGCTCATTAGCTACATTCATCCATCAATTGGTCATTATTTGCAACATTGAAACTTTCAACAATTGAGATATTGAAGTTCAACATTTATTGGCCCTTGGATCTTTAATCCTTCAATCTTCACCTTTGACCAACCAAATAGTCTTGAGGTGCTTTGACCATCCAAATGGTCTTAAGGTGCTTTGACCATACAAATGGTCTTAAGGTGCTTGACCTCAAATGGTTTTGAGATCCATTACCCATTCAATTTTGATCTCTATTACCCAATCGATCTTGAAGTCAAAAACCCATTCAGTTTTGGAATGAATTATTCAATCAATCATGGATACAATTACCCATTTGGTCCTGTGCATATTTACCCATTTGGTCTTGGGTGAAATACCCATTCGGTTTTGAATGAAATTACCCATTCAGTCTTGCACTTACTTGGCCATTCAGTTTTGAAACCGAATCCACTCATTCGATTTTGAAACCGAATTGGTTTATGCAGTTTTGCAAACCGTTTGCTCCTGTTCTTGATTGAGGTGTATGCTTGTGATGATGTCGTCATCATCAACCTAAAAACCCACGAAACCTACTGCCATCTTCATGGTAATTGCATCAACTAATCAAAGGTATTTGCAAGAAAAACAATTGAATCAATTGAATTGAGAAAATGAGTTCAATAACAATAGTTAAGGGTTCAAGTTATATAACCCACCTTCAATTGAGCTTCAAAGCTTGGAGCTTCACATCAAAAATGGTTGAAGAAGCTTTTGCAACTCCCCCAAGGCTCGTCCTCAAGTTTTGGAGTGAAAATATTGGCTAGGGTTGAAGATGGAGTGAAGGAAAGAAGAAATTATGCATTGATTTATGATTTCCACCATGAAATCAAGATGAAAGAAGGTCAAGAAGCTTACCAATAGGTTGGGGGTCGTCCTCCTAGTCCTTCAAAGCTTGTTTGGTCGTTTGCAAGCAAAGGGTGGAAGTGAATTCGGAATTACCCTTTTACTCTATGGATAAATGAGCTTATATGTGAATTTCATTGAAAATTCAATTAGGAGAGAGAAAGTAGGAATTATCTCTCCCAAATTCTTGCCAAATGCCCCCTTCCTTTCCTTAGGGATGAGGCTATCCTCTTTGCCTCTTATTCCTATCAATTATCCATGTTTTAAAGAAAATCAAATTAAGCACCTTAACCCTTTTTATATTAATATCCATAAGTGAGTAGATATTTCTTTTTCTTATAATAAGGTGAGTGGGTTTTTCACCTCCTTGAGATATTTTCGTGTCCCTTGCAAAGAAAAAGGACTTCCACAAATATCTGAATTCAACCATCTCGTTTTTGGTTTAAGGTCCTTCAATTATTTTACTTGTTTTTGCATTAAATTGAATTAGGGTTTCAATTATGCTTAAATCTTGATTATTTTAATATCAAGATTCTCTCTCCTTTAAAGAGATACAAATGAGACTCCCCTCTGATTTTCTTTGCTCCACATGATCCCAATAAACAATAGGGACCATTTAGAAGTGGTAATTTGCATATTGAACCCTAGGTTTTGGGTAAATTGCACATTACACCAAAACTAGGTTTTAGTGCACAAACATTGCTTTATCATCTCTTTCTTGGTATCCAGGCTATCACAAGCCATACCTCTGCATCATCTACACTCTCATGATGCTTCAGCACATGAGGAACATATTATCATGCACAATTTGCAAAAAAACCCTCAACTTGGATAATTTGCACTTTAGTCCAAAACAAACAAAACATTGATTTCAACAATATTCAAAAAGGACTAAAATTGCAATATAAGTTCATCTTGAGCCTTAATTACTTTTCAAAAGATAAGAGCAAGCATATAATCACTTTTATTAAACAAAACACCTAGGGTTAAAGCATAACCCAGGTCAGGGATGTTACAATACCTAATAGAATAGTCATTCTCCCACTACATCTAGTGAAGATTGACTTATCATCATGCCTAATAAATAAGACATTCATATCTCTTAATGGTTAATTAACCAAGAGAGTCTAGTTTATCCATCAACATGGAACCTAGATATGAATTTCTCATCCATTTGTTTAGATGATAATGCTAATTAATTGTTTGAGTCATCAATAACTTTTAGGTATTATTTATTTTATCTCATGCATATCAAGTACCACAAGATAAATAAGGCATTGCCATAAAAGATCATATCTTTGAAATTGAAACATGAATCTTTATTGATAGACATCCTTGTCATTACAAGATGCAAAAATAAAATATTTCTATTTATTAGCAAAATGAAATAGTAGTTCATAACTCTATTACATGCCCTTTGGGCTGACAGAAACTAAAAGGTACTTCTATATATGGAAGCAACACTTACTCCAATGTTGATGAGTGATCCTTCTTGGTCCTTTCACAAAGGCCTTTACTTCTTTTTATATCCTACACATGATATATGTTAGATCTATATGTTGGTATCATATACCTAAGATAAAGAAGCATTTTAAGTTTATTTCATAATACCTAAGGTGGAGACTTCCATCCCCTCCTTCTTCTTCTTTAGTTCATCTATGTAGAGAGGGCAATTTCTCTTCCAATGTACTGGTTCATGACAATGGTGACATTTGCCTCCCTTGTTCACTCCTCCCTTGGAATTGAGAGTTGAAGATGACTTGGGCTGCTGGCTAGCATCAGAACCTTTCTTTGCTTTGCCCTTGCCCTTGCCTTTAGACTTTCCCTTCTTTTTTCTGATCATCATCACCATTTGGGTTTGCCTTTCTTCATCTGTGCCTCAACTATCCTCAACTTGCCTAACAACTCTGTCAGTGACCTGTCAAAGTTGTTTATGTTGTAGTTCATCACATACTGACTGTAGGATTATGGCAACGATTGCAGTATCACATCAGTAGCCAACTCTTGGCTAAAAGGGAATCCCAGTCGAGTTAAGTTCTCCACATACCGAATCATCTTGAGTGTGTGAGGGCCTACTGGATCTCCTTCTGTCATGAGGCACTTGAACAATGCCTTGGAGACATCATATCTCTCTCGTCGTGCTTGGTCTTGATACATGTTCTTGAGATGTTGAACCATCTCAATGACGTCCATGTTCTCATTTGTCTTTGCAACTCATAGTTCATTGAGCACAACATCAAGCACTTCACATCAATGGCATCCTCAGTATGCTTCTTGTAAGCATCCCTTTCCACCTTTGGTGCGTTGGGAGCTAGTTCTTCTGGCTCAGGTGTATCTATGACATAGACCTTTCACTCTTGAGTGAGAACAATTCTCAACGTCCTAAACCAGTCGTGGAAGTTGTTCCCATTTAACATGTCCTTCTCATGGAATGATCACAACAAAAAGTGATTGTTGTTCGTAGACATTTATTCTACAAAAAGGAAATTTGCAATTTTAGTCTAAAACTCTTTTGATTTGATTTGAAAATTGACGATATTAATTAGGTCTTTAATTAATTATTACTCCCAGAATTTTGATCAAACTAATTGTGACACCTCGTCACGCTAACAAGATTACTCAAAACACAAAACACGATCAACTACTAATTTATCACATAGTAAAAAATGTGTAATAATTAAAACCAATTCCCACAACATAAATAAACTCTAGAACATTTATAAAAGGTCCATCATTCCATTCTCATATACTGTAACAAGTATTTACATATGGGTCCAAAGGCCTCAGTCACATCCTACATACAAAATATATTTCACATGTACAAGCCATAAATTTACAAACATTGGCATACTACCAAAATCTCGTGTCGATACAAGTATATCATCTAGAAAACACATCCCATACCCAGACCTAAGAGTACAGGGGCGACACTGGGACTCTACTACTAACATCTACGACTAACCAACCCTTCTAAATCTATTGATCACCGGGTTGGTTCTCTTCCATAGTCTCGACCTCGTTTCCTGTGACCACCTAAAAAAATGTGGTGACCCATGGGTGAGACCCACTCCCAGCGAGAGATATAACTCTCTCCAACATATATTGATTCCAACATATTGATTGACAGTAAATGAACTAAGAAGATACAATAATGAATAAGAAATTTAAGTACATTGAATATGTTAAGCATACTAAGCTATTAAGCAAATTAACTTGACAAGAAGTATAATTACTCAAAGGTCATATGATATCATCTTGTAAACACTGAATACTAAGACAAGTTAAAGACTAATCAAACAATGTGAGACATATTTAACCATAGTCAGTATACTACATGACTTATATCACTCTTTTATTACATTGCCCTGAGGGATTTGAAAAATACCACTCAAGTCCCAACTGACCACTACTAAGTCAAAATCAGTGCCATATAAGATCTAGGAAGAGCCAGACTCCTAAAATCTTCTCCTCCCCCGGTCAGTACAAGCCTGCCACAATGACACATAAGGTCAAGCTACTAACAACCTAGTCCGTCCTTGGTATAGGTCATAATACTAGTGAAAGGAGGTAGGTACGCAAACCCTACCATCCGAGGTACAACCACAGTTGTCCTCCAATCTCATCATCATCATATATATAATCACCAAGACACAACTGCAGCCGTTCTCAAACTAAGGGCTAGGTATGACCACTGTCATCCTCCCTAACACTTGAATTTAGGATGACAAGTACCCCACAACTCATCAATATGTACTCTGAGTTTCCTTAGGAATACTCATTTCACTATCTGGCAATTTCTGACACTCAAATAGATCTATGGCACATGGCACTACATGATTAGAGTTTCACTTAATTAGTTATGCCAATTGGGTGAATTCAGGCTAAATCTTACAAATGGACATTTAAACCCTATTTCTTTTCTAGCAAGAGTATATGTATAACAACTTCAAAAGTTATAAAACATTTGAGATATAAATCTTAATCACATTACCACATGAAATCATTCATTGCAAATTAATGGACCACACTTATCATCATACTTTTACAAGATACCAATATCTTATCACAAGTTCAAAGGTTTTAACCCTCATTGGAACATGAAGAGGATTTCACCTCAATCAGGGATTCAAACATGTCCATAGGTTGTTAAGACCATGACACGCGTATAACGTGTGTGTAATACACAGGTGTACGTGTCGAAGTAATATGGGATTATGAGTCCCGAGTTATTGAACACGGGGAGTTGTGAGGTTCAAGACTATTACTAATTAGGATTGATCAGCTAAGCTGAAAATAAGAGTTGATTGGTTGTTTAGTTAACTAAGAAAAAAATAAATCTAACTAAGCTTGTTGTGATCAAGAAGGGTTGAATTCCTTAGGACTTTTGATTTCACCACGGGCAACACTAAATCTAATCCCTAATTATTAATATAACTCCCTCCTAATCTTGAATAAAGAGTATGTAGCTAGAAACTACCTGCTTCCGCAGTGTAATTCCCCTACCTAATCTAAAGCCAATTCCATTCTCATAGTAATTGATTCATTAGTTAGGTGCTTTTGGTTTAACTCTGGGTAATCTCCTCTCGTTTATGCCCCACCTTCCCCTAGGGACGCCGATAAATGGGTGAACCTATGTGTTTCTAAGCCTTAATCCCCTTTTTAACAGTATTTAAGGATCTGATAAGCTAATTTTGGTGATCAAGCACAATAAGGACATGTGATTTCCATAGATTCATATTAAAAAATTAAGAGGAAAATATGTATTAACTCATAAGAATCAGACACAATGCATACCCGGGCTACTCCCGAGTCCTAAGGATTTAAGGTTTTTAACTGAAAATAGATGACATGGTATCACAATAACTCGAGAATATGCAAAACATGGATTTTGAGATATAGTAAATAGGAGAAAGAGTAGAGGAAGGGATCTGTAGAAGATGAAGCCATTCTGCCGTCGTCTTCACCACAAAAACGTCTCCAAGGTCTGCCAGATAGGGTTCCTCTACTTTTCTTCTTCCTTTCGTCTAGGTTTTTGCACCCTCCCGATAGAGAACAAGATTCTCTATCTAATGGTGTGGTTTTCGGCCGACGTCCACACTTTAGGTCAAAAGTTTTATATATATATATATATAACATTTTGTACAATGTTAAATTCATTAATGAAGTGCGTTTAATCTGGGCCGTATGTCTCTATGTCGGTACCACCGGCTTGAAAGTCAGTGCCACCGACTTTTTGCTGTTTCCTTCTCGATCTGGAATAAAATTATATGTGGACTCTGATGCCATGTTGGTGCCACCGAGTTGCAAGTCGGTGGTATCAACTTTGCTCCAGTAAATAATAATTATCTGCAATAAAATAATCAATGATAAAATCAAATAATTATTATAATAATTAATGCCCTAGAGCTCTGGAGATCGGGTTGGCGGCATCGGATCGGGCTTAGTCCACGGTGGGAGTGACCCCCCGTCCGGTCATCCATCTCTCTTCACTGGGTTGTGGCTGCCGGTGTGGGTTCGTGCTTGGGCAGGGTGGCGGAGATGGCAGCCCCAACCTCCCTGCTGGTGGGCAGACAGGCATTTCCGGAAGCACTGGCAATGTAGCACTGCAGGTCTCTCCGGTGGTGACGATGGAAGATTGGAGCAAACCTGGAGCAGATGTTACTGTCGCCAGGAAATGGGCGAGGATAGTTAGCAGACCTCCGTCGCAGATCAGGGGCGAGGTGGCCTCCGACCCCAAAGAACCTTTCTTTGGAAAGGATGATGAGCGCACCTGGATGAAGTTCACTGAGCCTATCCTTAATGAGATGGATGACTACCATCGCTTCTCAGCTATAGTAAAGGTTCTGGGGAGTAGGGTCAACATTCTCCAGTTGAGGGGTTGGATGCTCCGTTCGTGGAGGCCGCGTGGTGAGGTGGAGGTCTTCACCCTAGTCAATGGCCTCATACTGGCAAGATTCTTGAATGAGGAGGACATTGGAAAAGCAATTAAGGGAGGCCCTTGGTTCTTTGACGACCAGCTTGTCCTTGTGAGGAGGTGGACGCCAAAAGCTGACATCAGGAGGACTGCTCTTAAGATGGCACCGGTGTGGGTGTCTCTCCCAGATGTTGGAAAACACTGGTCTGCCAGAGCAATAGCTGTCATTGGCCATGCCATCGGGGTGCTGAGGGCGATTGACAGGAAGCCGGATGGTACGATGTTGGGTTGTGCCAGGCTGTGCGTAAAGATCTCGGCGGAGAAAGAGCCTCCTCCCCTGGTCATGGTGGAACTACCTAACAGGGGTGAATGGGAGGTGAAAGTCCAATACGAAGCTCTCCCTGATAGGTGCTCAATGTGTCGGGTCTTTGGGCATTGCTCTAGAGCCTGCCTTGGGGAAAGGGGGGACGCGATTTATCACTCTCCGCCCATTGTTGAGGTGGACCAGCACCGGGTGCCTCGGGGGCAAACCAGGAAGAAGTCAAGGCCGCTCCAACAAAGACACAGGTCTATTCTGAGGATAAGGTGGCTGTAGATGAACCTACACCTGTACCTGAGCAAGCTGAGGGGGTGATCCTTCAAACTTCTGGTGGTGGAGGGGCATCTTCTAGTGTGCAAGTTGTGGTAGCTGATACTGCTGTTAGCATGAGTGCGAATAGATGATTTGCAGCTGTTGTGGCAGTTGCTGGAGCTAGTGTTGTCCATAGCACAAGATGTGCGCCGGTGGGGGCGGGGGCTCCTACAACGATTGCCGATGAGGTGACAGGAGGGAATCCCAACAACCCTTTCTCATTTTTGGATCAAGGGGTTGATGAAGCTAGTGTGGATGCAGGGCCTTCGAGAAGAAGAAGCCTGAAGCACACCAGAAGTTCGACCAAAGCGTAAGGGAGGAATGTGAAGAAGAAAGGTTCCAGCTCCGAGGAAGGGAGAGGGAACACCAGCTAGAAGTAATGTCCCTACTCGCATGGAAAGTGCGAGGGGCGTCCCAAGCTGTGAGGCAGAGGGAGCTCAAGAAGGTGATCAACAATGAAGGAGTAAGCCTTGTCTTTTGCTTGGAGATAAGGATAAGAAGATGTGTTAAAAATAGAGTTAGTACCCTTTTCCCTTATGGGTGGAAGACGTTATCTGACATAGAGCACAAAGATGGGTGTCGAATTGTTGTGGGCCAGATGGAACCCATTAACATCAATGATCAGGTGATCACAGTAAGCTGATGCAATAAAGGAGGCATGGACTGTATAGTCTTAGGTATCTATGGTGAGAACCTTGAGCGGGACAGAGTTAGGCTGTGGGATACTCTCAGAAACACTGCTAAACATTTGGTTCCGTGGCTAGTTCTTGGAGACTTCAACAATGTGAGAAAGGCCAAGGACAAGCATGGATGGCTAAGGGTTCTAGACAGAATTATGGCTACTTTCAATGATACCATTGAGGTGGCTCAGCTCACTGAATTGAACCAGATAGGGGGAGGTGCATCCTAGTCCAATAAGCAGAAACCAGGGAGGCAGATTGCTAGCTACATTGACAGAGCTCTGATCAATGAGGCCTGGATGGATGTGTGGCTACACGCAGTCATTCGAGTGGGGGCAAATATCATGAGTGACCACTCATGGATGAAGATGGAGTTTGTGAGCAAACAAGTGGTCAAACACCCTTTTCACTTCCTCAACCCGTGGTGTGAGTGGGAAGGCTTTAAAGAGGTGGTGGAAGGTAGCTGGAACAATAATGTTCAGGGCAATCCCCTATTCCGAGTTCTCAAGAAACTACAACATACAAAGAAGGCTTTAAAGGCGTGGACTAGAGAAAAAGTAAACATGAAAAATCTGCTGGATGAAGCAACTAAAGGCTTCGATGAATCTACTACCATAGCTAGAAGGATGCCAAATGAAGCTCAAGCCATAAATGAAGACATGAAAGTAGAGGATAGGCTAAGGAAGCTTAAGAAAGTGGAGGAAAGGTTCTTGTGGTAGAGAAGCCGTATGAAATGGATAGCAGATGAGGACTTTAACACACAAACATATCATTATGCAATTAAGAAGAAGAAGGTGAGGGAAGCTATTCATGAGCTTATTAATGAGCATGGGGAAGTGGTTGATAGCAGGGCTGCGGTGTCCATCTGTGCTGAGACCTATTTCACACGCCTCTACAATCAACCTGCCATAGAAGACACAAGATTTGGGGACTTTCTGCCAGAAAGAAGAGTAACTGAGGACATGAATAGAGAGCTATGCAAAGAGGTGACCGACGAGGTGATCAAAACTACTGTCTTGTCCATTAACCCAGCTAAGGCACCTGGGCCTGATGGATTCAACAACCATTTTTTCCACTTCATCTGGTACCATATCAAGCAAGATGTTATGGAAGCAGTAAGATGGATCATGAAAGGTGGAAGTATGGTACGGGCGGTGAACCACACTTTTATAAAACTCATTCTGAAAAAGAAGAACACAAAGGGAATGGATGATTACAGACCTATCTCGTACAGTAGTGTCCTTTACAAATGTATTGCTAAACTCCTCATCGGGTGGCTCATTTGTGTGCTTCCACGCATCATATATGAAGAACAAAGCACGTTTGTTAAAGGGAGAAAGATGTCAGATAGTACCTTGTTGGCTACCGAGTTCCTCACGGGCTTCAACACGACTTATGCTAATGCTAAGGCATGTGTGAAGGTGGACTTACTGAAGGCCTATGATTATGTCAGGTGGGATGCCCTGTGGGAAGTGATGAAGGCTATGGGTTTTGATGAAGGGTGGATTATCATCATGAAAGAGTGTGTGCAAACTACTTCCTTTTCAGTGCTTATCAATGGTGGTCCGGTTGGGATGGTTAAAGCTATGAATGGTCTCCGCCAAGGGGACCCGTTATCTCCCCTTTTGTTTACTATTCTTATGGAGGGACTCACCAATATGATCAAGGCGGCTGAGGATAGGGGAAAGATTAAAGCATTTTCTATGAGGGGCACTATAGTGAAGACACATTCGGTGTTCACTGATGATGTTATGATCTTCTCGGTTGGGAATGCTAGGAGATTGAAGGAGTACAATAAATTGCTTAACCAGTTTGGCAAGATCACTGGCCTGTACATAAGTGCTATTAAATCTATGATATTCTTCTCTAAATATTGTGACCTTAGGAGAGGCAGATTGAAAGTCGCCATTGGGGTTAAGGAGGGTTGGCTCCCTACAAGGTATTTGGGTGCACCTATTGCTAGTGGGAGAGGTTCGTCCAAGGACTATAGAGCCAACCTTGATAAGATGCGGGAGAAGGTTGAAAGTTGGACAAGGGTGAATTTATCCCTCGCTGGGAGGCTTGTCCTGGTGAGGTCAGTCCTTTAGAGCTTGGTTCATTTCTGGGGGGAGGTCTTCCATGATCCTAACCCGGTCATGGGAGTCATGACTAAGATCACTACTAGCTTCATATGGGGAGGCAGAAATCATAGTGTTTCCTGGGATGTTATAGCCCGACCTTTTGCTAAAGGTGGAATGAATGTGGTCAAGCCAGAGAGGATCATCCATGTAGAATAACTAAAAAGACTACACAGGTTCTTAACTGAAAAGAACAATGTTTGGACGAACTAGATGATTAGGCGCTACGACCAACTCCCTGTTGTGGCTGACCAGTATGCTTCAAAGGTGTGGAAGAACCTGTGCCAGAGGTGGGCGAAGGTTGGCCACTTGTACTCGGTTGATAGGCATGATATGATCTACCTTGGTAATCAACATACTAAACCATGGATCAACAGAGATGCAACTCCCGACGTCACCTAGTCCAAGGTCCTTTGGGGGAAGACTCATTGTCCCAAATGGAGCACTGCCACTTTCAGAGCTTTGTTGGGCAAGCTCACCACGAAGGATAGGATCAATGCTTGGGGAATCCAAGTGAATGGAGTTTGCATCCTTTGCAGATGGGAGATGGAGACTCATGAACACCTCTTTATCAGGTGCAGCTATTCAAAGCTTATGTGGGCGACAGTTTGCCTGAAGAACTTGTGGGGGCCGAACCAAAACTCCAGTTTGAATGAGATCATTTTGTGGATGAATGATAACCTTAAGACCAAGAACAGAAAGGAGTTTGGTGGGTTGTGCTTGGCAGGTTTTTGTTATCACATCTGGGATGAGAGGAATAGGAGAGCCCATGGAGGTACCCCCGGACTGAAGGAGAGATCATCAAGAAGATTACTGCTGACTTATCGTACCATATACTTGTAAAGAAAAACCTTGCTAAAGGCTTGTCGTGTCTATCCAAGGAATACTGGGTATTTTGTACTAACAATGTATATACTTGTAGCTAGATGGGATTTTGTATAACCCATATGCTTTATGTTGTTGGCCTTTGGCCGTACTTTAGTAGATTTGCTACTCACTCTCTTTGGAATATATTTACCAATTTTCCAAAAAAAATAAAAAATAAAAATAAACATGTAAAATGCATGTAAAATACATGTAAAAATATAAGAAATGATGCACACGTGATTTTTACTAATTTGGTAAAATATGTATTGAAAAGATATTCAATTAAGCACAAATGACAAAGAAAATAACCAAATTAGATATCAAAATAACGAAAATTTGTGCATACATCACACCCCTAAGCTTGAATATTGCTCATCCTCGAGCAACACTACTCTTGGATTTGTTTTAAAAAGTCAGCAAGAAGACAAGTACCTATGAATTACTTTTTCTAACTGCTCTCCACTAGTCGGTCCCAAACTGATCCTTGCCAACCACTGAATAAGTCACTACTCTAAAGCGACCAATAATGTTCATAATAGATGTCTACAATAAGATTAATGAACACTATAAATATGAAGCAGTTAATATCATGGCCAGTAGGATACATGCTTGATGCACCATGTGATCTCCCTATCTACATTGCTCTAATCTACCTAAATAAACTACTTGGAAGCAGATCCCCAAATAAACATGGATGAGGGGATTAATTATGATGGTGGCCTACCATGCAGAGCAATGGGTGGAAAAGATGGATGGTTATGAAAATAGGATTTATAAGAATCATCCAAATTATTTATGCAAAAAATTAAAAATATGATGCACCTGTATGATGGATAAAATGTGAATGTATGACTTCTAATGACTATTTTTTTATTTTGGTGGAATGATGCATGCGATGGATGGTTCATCCTAATGATGAGTATAAGTGGAAATATGTTTATAAAAAGAATCACAATCCCCTCCTTTGTTTCTTAGAGAGAATATGGAATTGAACTTAAAATCCTTTTTCTCCTTTTCTCCTATTTTTTTCTTTTTCTTTTTCAATAACTCTTTTTTTTCTTACCCTTTTTTAGCAAGATAAATAATTCATGCTTGGGATTTTTTATTTTATTTTTTACTTTTTTTATTTGGAGAAGGAGTAAGGAGATACAACTTTTTTACACTCTTTCATGAGAGAAGATCGTAGAAGGTAACAAATATGTAATACCTTATGAAATATGCAATGCAAATGAAACTATATGCGATTTTGTTATGCAAACTACAAATGCTCAAAAGATGATATGATTTTTTTTCTTTCTAATGCATAATAAAACGAACTAACTATATGCTTCCTATCATGCCATGTAATGCAAACAAGAGGAAAATAACTTGGATTAAACTTGATCAACCTATGGTGGTGAATGAAGATGAATGGAAGAGGGATGAGATCACATGACTAAGAGACAATGTCTTTCCCAACCATGATATGTCCCTCTTCTATCAACTTGTGTAATTGGGTAACCTTAGAGTTTATTTCTAGAATTCACATTAAAGATCACGTTACTATTTGGTTGGTTTGGACCTAAACATCATCGTCATAATACAAGCCATAGGGTTAAGTTAGGTTTTTCATTCAATCAGTATGTCTTCAAGCTGACTAATCCAAACAATTCCTCCAATTATGTACTCTTAAACATAGCAAATTTAGCTTAAAGAGCAAAGCATAAAAGCATATTCAAAATTTTATTTAGAATTTTCAGAATTGATACCACCTCATCAACAAATGGCTAATCCTAACCAAAATTTTATATTTTGTCCACAATTACACTAGATAGAAGTGGACCCTAAGAAAAAAAATTCAAACAACATTAGCAAAACATGTAGAGATATGATAAAAAGTAAAAATGCAAGATAAAGATAGAAGTGTCATTCCATTCCTCACCCTAAGCTTGAATATGACATTGTCCTCAATGTCAAAAGCAATGGAAGATACATGGAATGACTGTACCAGTATGGGCGGTGAACTCTAGGGTCAAAGATGAGTAGATGTGATCCACATGATAATATACCCTCCAATATGCACTCAAGCTCAGTGAAGTGTCTATGCTTGCTCAGCTTGTGAGATGTCACTGATGAAAAATCGATACTATTGACAGTGAAGTCGGTGGTACCGACTCAGTGTGTCCATGCACACTAAATGCACATATCAAGGCACCTTTTTTACTTGCATCAAAACTAGATATCACAATCTACAAATAGGAATGTAAAAGTAGAATTGAAAGTTTAACAAAATAAACCTAATTGGTGGGTTGCCTCCCACAAGCTCCCCTATTTAACGTCCTAGGATGGACACATGTTATATCCTCAATTTTGGTAAAAAAATTGGATTATATCAATGAATCAATTTGTAAATGAATCAATAGATTTATTGGTGGAATAACAATATGGATAACCTTTGGTTGCATGCGTCCTTGCAACATAAGTAAGAGAAAGGGGATTTGTACATTAATTAATACTAATGGCCTTTTGTTACGATAAATAAAATAATTGTAAAGTTGCCAAAAGAAATATGACTTATGGTGTTTTTGATAATTAGATGATAATTATCTTAACGATTTGACAACACCATGGCTGTGTGTATTCCTTAAAGCTTTTGTTTCCAAAATCCAAATCTAAATCATATGGGGGTGTCTCTCGTGGCCTTTTGGAATAAAAGCAAAAGTTCATATAAAAAAGAGTACTTTCTTTCCTAGTTGGTGTTGAGATTAAATAGTCTTGGAAAATTGATATTCTGGATAGTCATAATACTCCTTGCCACTTTTGGATTACTTGAGCGACAAGGAAACTAAAGAGAGGTTAAGAGAGGTGTTTATCCTTGGCGTAATGTGAGAGAAAACCTAGTTGCTTTGGGATGGACTACCCCCGACACCTCTTTATCCGTGGCCTTTCACCACCCAAGTATTAGGGCTTCCCCGTAGGATCTATATAAGGAACCTAGGTTCCCAACCTAATGAGGAGGAGGGACACCTTCGTTTCTGGATCAATTAGACCTCTACCCCTTGACTTGCATCGCTGAACTCCATCTTGTGCTAGGAAGTCGCACGACAACTAGAGCTTAACGGAGCAATGCCCGCCGACCCATGGGAGGTGTTTCCCTAGCAGTCAGGCGCTTAGTGGAGAGGCGGCAACTGCAGGCAAGCTTGCATCCTGGTGGAGTGTTGAGAAAAGAGGAGGGACATGCTGGGTGCAGGTGGTGATGGCGATCCAGGAGACTTTGCCGGAGAGGAGGTGGTCATTTCTGCTACGAGATGACAGTGTTCTTAGTGCTGAAAGCATCTGGTCACGATTAGCAACAGCCAAGGAGGCCGCCGCAGTAGCACTGCACTGCTGTAAAATCAAGGTGGCAGCGGAGAGAGGACCGGACCCAACGGTCAACGCCATCAGGAGCACCACATAGGCGGTCAGGAAGCGCGAGGTGGGAGAACACCATATGTTGATCGCTGCCACCCAGTCGGAAGAATAGGTGCGTGTCGAGGCTAGCGTTGGGTATGAACTCATAGACGAGGACGATATCCCCTTCCGTGAGGAGCGCCAAGACAGAGGGACTCCTCCTCCCTAGAGTCATCATCTAGAAGGAGACATGACTAGTGTTCCTAGCAGCCGTCAGCTCGACCTTGCCACACATCATCGCTGGAGTTGAAGGCTAAGTGTGCAGTACATAGAGGAAGCTAGGATGACCCTTGAAGCATGGTGAAGATATATTTAGATCTTGGTTGTCCAACTGGTGCGAATGTAGCGTCAGAGGCACCGTGGGAGGACCAGCAACAGTTTCTGTGTTAATGGGTCAGCCTGACGCCGTGCGAACAGGGGCTGTGGACCCTAGCTCCAATCATCACCGAGAAGAGATGGGACCATAGAAGGTCTGATAGCGGCTGGGGGATCGTTCCCCATCTCCTCCGAGCCTCCAAACCCTGGGGTGCAGGGGCCAACGCAGCGACTACCCCGCGCGGAGCGAGAAGTCAGACACCCGTGAGGTAGAGGGTGATCCAGGGTAAAAGGACCGAAGAACCCTGATGGGTAGGCATTGAGCTTAGGGATAAGTAAGTCTTTTCACCTAAATCCTGTGCTTTTTTTCCAATAAGTTAATAAAAGGATATAAAGATGACGTGGCGGCCTTTGATTGGCTCAAATAAGAGAAATCGTGAAATAATCATAGGTAAGTATAGGAAACTCGGATTGAGACAAGTCTTATATCAAAATTGATCAGGAGAACGAGAGGAAGTTTAATGTAAAGGAAACCTAGATCTGCCTTAATCTGATGATTAATTGAATACTTTCATTCATGTTAGGCTAACACCTGATCTTGCCATGTATAATGATTAAAACCTTGATAACGTTGAATAATGGATGTTTCCAGATTAATAATCGTATTCATGCTATTTTAGGGTTTTAAAACCAATATAGACATCTTGATGTAATCTTAATGCTAGAATTATGATTTAGGTGTCACGGGTAATCTAATGTGCTTATGTTGATAATTAGGGTTTCACCTAATATGCATAATTAGATTTGCAATCCTAGAAACCATAATGTGAGGAGTTAGGATTTGTAATCCTAATCCTTAGTCCAAACACGAGATAGCCCTAAACCCTAGTTTAGGAGCGAATCTAGATGTAAATAATGTAATATGAATACATGGTGACACACACGTAGTATGCTTTCTTTCAGATACTTGTTGATTTTGTGCTTGGTTGATTGGATGTTTGGATTGCATTCCTAAAGTACATAAGATGTTCTACATGGTTTCTGCAATGGCATAAGGTACGTGGTTACGCTTATGAATACCTGTATTGAATTCTGAGATTGCCGATGTTTCTTGATGAGATTGAACGACAAATAAACTACTTGCTTGTTTATTTAGTTCTTGCAAATTATAAAGTGCATATGAGTATCATGTAAAGTAAATAATAGTATTTTGAACCTTGGGTTGGACTGATCTTAAGGGTAATGCACACGAGCCCCGGAGGGACAGTGATTACACCTGCGGTAGTTGACCAGATATGGGTTAGAATATGAAAAAAAAGTTTATATTCTTATGTGTAAGATAAAGATGTTTGCTCATATGTTACTCATGATTATTGGTTGAACCCATGTACCAGTATAGAAATATACTAATTGCGTATTTGTTTGTCAGTGTTTTAGGTATCAGATATACTTGATTCATGGACATGAGGGTACAGATAGAGATGTTGAAGACACTACAGTTTAATCATGAAGGTTTAGTCTTAATGGTTTATCTTTACACCTGTAAAAGTTAATTTTGTTTAAAAGTTATGTAACTCCTTCGAGGAGCTTTTTATCTAAACATGTACATATTTGATCATTAATGGAAATTGTTTACTATTTTGTATTATTTCGTGAATATGATCCTGGAAATTATGAGTGACGATTCGCGACTTTAAGGTCTTTTAGACACTCAAAAGTGCGGGTCGTTACATTTGGTATCAGAGCACAGATTCATCAACTAATACTTAATAGTTTATAATTTCAAATTATCCTTAGAAATTTTAAGAGAAAAATTAAGTTCCTCATCTCACATTTTCGTCTACTTCTCATCTCTTGAATAAAAAAAAACTTTGAAAAGAAAATATTAATAAGAGAAGTAAAATGTGAAATTTAAAATTAGTAATCAACATGGTGTGGTGGTATGGGACACTACCCATGTGAAAATTTAAAATCGGTAATCAACATGGCGTGGTGGTATGGGGCACTACCCATGTGAAACTTGAAAGTGGTAATCAACATGGCGTGGTGGTATGGGACACTGCCCATGTGAAACTTGAAATCATGAATAAGAAAGATAAGGGATGGTTTAGGTAAACCAATCTCCCATGCATGTGGGCATGAGGAGCATAAAACTTAGGTGATAAGTCATAAGAGATATAAAAACCCAATAGATGTATATATAACAAATTGAAAAGTTAGAATATAACTTGGTCAAACTCCTCATGTTGTCTCTAGAAGTTTAGTGATGGTGGCCAAGCCCCTAGAGGGGAAGGCCGAGGTAGCACCAAGCCCTAGAGGGAAGGTGACCCAAGTTCATTAAATGAACAGAGACCATGAGGGGGTATTCCAGAGATTAAGCAAACATGGGTTGATATGTCATAATGATAAAAGTTATACTCGATGAAAACAAAGAGATGTCTAAGAAACCTTTAAGGTTAGTGTGACAACCTAGGGTGGGTCAACCGGATAGTGGGAAGATGACCTATGAGGGAGGCAAAACCTAGATCTTGGGATCATGTTGTGGCTAGAGAGCTTAACCCCCTCCTATGAGCCAAGAAGGCACCCTAGGCTAGGACTTTCCCTTAAAAGGTAAGTGAATAAATGTATTTAAGAATTGAGATAACATTAATCCTCACCTAGAGGGGTAACGAGTTAAAGATATAATAATGCAAAGCACTTAAATTCTTTGAACGCAAGGATGCCAACTCTGAGTGACACAGCTGGTCAAGCCCAGGAGGGAAGACCAGTAAGGCACCAAGCCCAGGAGGGAAGGTGGCCTAAGTGGACGACCAAGCCCAGGAGGGAAGGTCATGAAATGGTCAAGCCCAGGAGGGAAGACTAGGCAGGCACCAAGCCCAGGAGGGAAGGTGGCCTAAGTCCAAAATGTAGTTGTTTAGGATCAAGCCCCTGGAGGGGAAGATCACAGAGGTCAAGCCCAGGAGGGAAGATCGACATGGCACCAAGCCCTGGAGGGAAGGTGGCCTGAGCCCAATGATGGGACGACACTGCATTATATGTACTCAAAAGAGAGATATGAAGGCAATTCTGGTTAAAGAATTAAATAAAAGAATAATGTGCTTAAAAGATGTGACATCTCAAAAGAAACCCTTAGGGAGGGCAGAGTTCTAATGCAATCCTAGGATCAAGTAGGGTGTATTAGAGGTACATAGAACCGATGGGTTGGGAGTCGATATACCCTGAATGCACATGACCATGTGGTCGGGAGGTAACAACTAGGTTTATCCAAGGTACATGACTCAGGAGATTAGCTACCTCTATGAGGATCATGTAGCCTAATGGGTGAATGTGAAAGGCACTCTCTTGATGCATAAGGACGATATCACTCCAAAAGTACCTATACCCCTAGAGACCTCGAGGATTTGGCTAAGGCTCATAATGATACATGAGATGTAAATATAAAAGATGTAAAGAAGTCATGAAAAACTTAGAGAAGTTGTGTCCTAACTTAAAAGTAAGAAAAGGGACACTTGACTTCATGGAACATAAGAATGCTATAAAATTAAGAACAAGTAAGTTTAGAGTCATATAGAGTATGATTCAACTTAATGCGTGAAATTGCAAGGTAATATGTGGATGTACAATCTCCGCTCTTGGAATGGAATGAACTTTGTGTTTGGGCTACAGACAAATGCTTATTTCATCTCATTATGAGGAAGGGAGATTGGATAGACACACATTATGAAAAAAAATATTGAGATAATGAGGTCGAATATCCTACATTTAATGTGTAATGACGTGACCTAGGGTTAGAGGTGTCACCTCACCCTTGTGAGAAAATAATAAATCATAGGTTGGAAACCTAGGTGAAATCACCAATAAGACTGGAATCATCAAAAGATGATGAGGTGCGAATACTAAAAATGGGGATATACTTGAATTTCAATTCGAGTGCCGATCTTAGTAATAAAATATGAAATTTGATATACTAAGGAAAATTGTTAAAGCCATCCAAGTAGGGTGTTAACCCTAAGTTTTGAAAATAAGATGAGCTATCACTCACCTAGGCTTAGTAGGCCTGAATTTTGGGGACAAAATTCCTTTTAAGGAGGGGTGAATGTTATATCCTCAATTTTGGTAAAAAAAATTGGATTATATCAATGAATCAATTTGTAAATGAATCAATAGATTTATTGGTGGAATAACAATATGGATAACCTTTGGTTGCATGCGTCCTTGCAACATAAGTAAGAGAAAGAGGATTTGTACATTAATTAATACTAATGGACTTTTATTACGATAAATGAAATAATTGTAAAGTTGCCAAAAGAAATATGACTTATGGTGTTTTTGATAATTAGATGATAATTATCTTAACGATTTGACAACACCATGGCTGTGTGTATTCCTTAAAGATTTTGTTTCCAAAATCCTAATCTAAATCATATGGTGGTGTCTCTCGTGGCCTTTTGGAATAAAAGCAAAAGTTCATATAAAAAGAGTACTTTCTTTCCTAGTTGGTGTTGAGATTAAATAGTCTTGGAAAATTGATATTCTGGATAGTCATAATACTCCTTGCCACTTTTGGATTACTTGAGCCCCAAGGAAACTAAAGAGACGTTAAGAGAGGTGTTTATCCTTGGCGTAATGTGAGATAAAACCTAGTTGCTTTGGGATGGACTACCCCCGACACCTCTTTATCCGTGGCCTTTCACCACCCAAGTATTAGGGCTTCCCCGTAGGATCTATATAAGGAACCTAGGCGTCCAACCTAATGAGGAGGAGGGACACCTTCATTCCTGGATCAATTAGACCTCTACCCCTTGACTTGCATCGCTGAACTCCATCTTGTGCTAGGAAGTCGCACGACAGCTAGAGCTTAACGGAGAAATGCCCGCCGACCCATGGGAGGTGTTTCCCCAATAGTCAGACGCTTGCCGGAGAGGCGGCAGCTGTAGGCAAGCTAGCATCCTGGCGGAGTGTTGAGAAAAGAGGAGGGACATACTGGGTGCAGGTGGTGATGGCGAGCCATGAGACTTTGCCGGAGAGGAGGAGGTCGTCTCTGCTACGAGATGACATAGTTCTTGGTGCCGAAAGCATCTGGTCGCGATTAGAAACAGCCAAGGAGGCCGCCGCAGTAGCACTGCACTACTATAAAATCAAGGTGGCAGCGGAGAGAGGACCGGACCCAACGATCGACTCCATTAGGAGCACCGCATAGGCAGTCAGGAAGCGCGAGGTGGGAGAACACCATATGTTGGTCGCTGCCACCCAGTCGGAAGAATAGGTGCGTGTCGAGGCTAGCGTTGGGTATGAACTCATAGACGAGGACGATATCCCCTTCTGTGAGGAGCGCCAAGACAGAGGGACTCCTCCTCCCTAGAGTCGTCATCTAGAAGGAGACACGACTAGTGTTCCTAGCAGCCGTCAGCTCGGCCTTGATAACATTGAATAATGGATGTTTCTAGATTAATAATCGTATTCATGCTATTTTAGGGTTTTAAAACCAATATAGACATCTTGCTATAATCTTAATGCTAGAAATATGATTTAGGTGTCACGGGTAATCTAATGTGCTTATGTTGATAATTAGGGGTTCACCTAATATGCATAATTAGATTTGCAATCCTAGAAACCATAATGTGAGGAGTTAGGATTTGTAATCCTAATCCTTAGTCCAAACATGAGATAGCCCTAAACCCTAGTTTAGGAGTGAATCTAGTTGTAAATAATGTAATATGAATACATGGTGACACACACGTAGTATGCTTTGTTTCAGATACTTGTTGATTTCATGCTTGGTTGATTGGATGTTTGGATTGCATTCCTAAAGTACATAAGATGTTCTGCATGGTTTCAGCAATGGCATAAGGTACTTGTTACACTTATGAATACCTGTATCGAATTCTGAGATTGCCGATGTTTCTCGATGAGATTGAACGACAAATAAACTACTTGCTTGTTTATTTAGTTCTTGCAAACTATAAAGTGCATATGAGTATCATGTAAAGTAAATAATAGTATTCTGAACCCTAGGTTGGACTGATCTTAATGGTAATGCACATGAGCCCTGGAGGGACAATGATTACACCTGAGGTAGTTGACCAGATATGGGTTAGAATATGAAAAACAAGTTTATATTCTTATGTGTAAGATAAAGATGTTTTCTCATATGTTACTTGTGATTATTGGTTGAACCCACGTACCAGTATAGAAATATACTGACCGTGTATTTGTTTGTCGGCATTTTAGGTATCAGATATACTTGATTCGTGGACATGAGGTTACAGATAGAGATGTTGAAGACACTACAATTTAATCATGAAGGTTTAGTCTTAATGGTTTATCTTGACACCTGTAAAAGTTAATTCTGTTTAAAAGTTATGTAACTCCTTCGAGGAGCTTTTTATCTAAACATGTACATATTTGATCATTAATGGAAATTGTTTACTATTTTGTATTATTTCATGAATCTGATCCTGGAAATTATGAGTGACGATTCACGACTTTAAGGTCTTTTAGACACTCAAAAGTGTGGGTCGTTACAACACATGTCAATCAATAATAATTAGGTGGCCGTGGAGGAGGGTGAAGCTCTCTCCGCTTCTTCCTTCTAAACATCTAGTTCCTTGAAACAATGAAAATAAATAAATAATAGTCAGAATACCAACATGTATGGTTGACATTCCATTTCAACAGTAAATTATTATTACAATGAACATGAACATTAACATGAACATGAACATGACTCACAATCAAGCCTTTCTGTGGGAGCACATGCAGAAATAGATAGCCATGAGCTGAAAGGTATAATGATGATTGATCCTTAATTTCTATGACTATCCCCAATGGATCACTCCTATATACACATAATGGAGGGGTTATATCAAAGGTGAATTTCTGTGCATCCTCCTCTTCTAATAATTCAATTCCCCCACATTCATTAATATCCTCACAAAAACTTTCAAAATTATCATCTGGATATATATCCCATATAGGATCCTCAATAAGGAAATGAAGAGATGGGTCTTGTGGTGAAGGAATTATGTGATGGGTAATGGGAAATTCCTCCACCTTTTCACTCTCAGTATCCTCTTCCTCACTCTCTTCCTCCTCTCTAAGATCACTATCAAATAAAGCACCTTCTGGATCCTCCTCTCCTTCACTCATATCCCAAACACATGTATCAAAATTGTCATCCACCTTATTTGCATCATTCTTCTCATCTTCCTCATCAGATCCCCAATCATATTCAAAATAAATCCTAGGATTCAAGGGTGTGGGTGAGGTCTCAATGGAAGGACATGGTAGAGGTAATTCTAAAACTTCTTCCAATATGTTCTCCTCACTCTCCAATTCCTTATCCTCAACCTCAACTTCTTCCATTTTCTCTACTCTACCCCAACCTCCATTAGAAATAGGACCTTTGTGATTTAAAACATATTGAACCATAATCCTAAAATGCTCACGATGAATTTCCTTTGAGATTTTCTCATGATGTAATGAAGGTAGACTCAGACATCTATAACCTACATGTGTATTTCCACACTCAGAACAAATAAGGGCCATGTGCTTTCTTTTTTACTTTTTTTTAAATGAAAGAAGACTAACTACAAAGAAATATTTAGAAGAATATGTACAATGCCTAAACTAATAGTAAAGTTTTATGTAATGAAAAATGGGAAGAATACAAAAAGAAGGAAAATAAGTACAATGGCCTAGAGTGGCCGATCCTAACTTTTTATAGTGTTAATCATGCCAACTCCCCAGTAGCAGCGCCAAAAACTTGACACATGTATAACGTGCGTGTAATACGCAAGTGTACGTGTTGAAGTAATATGGGATTATGAGTCCCGAGTTATTGAACACAGGGAGTTGTGAGGTTAAAGACTATTACTAATTAGGATTGATTAGCTAAGCCAAAAATAAGAGTTGATTGGTTGTTTAGTTAACTAAGAAAATAAAATCTAACTAAGGTTGTTGTGATCAAGAAGGGATGAAATCCTTAGGACTTTTGGTTTCACCACGGGCAACATTAAATCTAATCCCTAATTATTAATATAACTCCCTCCTAATCTTGAATAAAGATCCTGTTGCTAGAAACTACTTGCTTCCGCAGTGTAACTCCCCTACCTAATCTAAAGCCAATTCCATTCTCATAGTAATTGATTCATTAGTTAGGTGCTTTTGGTTTAACTCTGGGTAATATCCTCCCATTTATGCCCCACCTTCCCCAAGGGACGCCGATAAATGGGTGAACATATGTGTTTCTAAGCCTTAATCCCCTTTTCAGCAGTAATTAATGATATGATAAGCTAATTGTGGTGATCAAGCACAATAAGGACATGCAATTTCTATAGATTCATATTCAAAAATTAAGAGGAAAATATATATTAACTCATAAGAATAAGACACAATGCATACCCGGGCTACTCTCGGGTCCTAAGGAATTAAGGTTTTTAGCCGAAAATAGATGACATGGTATCACAATAATTCGAGAATATGCAAAATATGAATTTTGAGATATAGTAAACATGAGAAAGAGTAGAGGAAGGGATCTATAGAAGATGAAGCCGTTCCGCCGTCATCTTCACCGCAAAAACGTCTCTAAGGTCTGCCGGATAGGGTTCCTCCACTTTTCTTCTTCCTTTCATCTAGGTTTGCACACCCTCCCGATAGAGAATGAGATTCTCTATCTAATGGTGTGGTTTTCGGCCGACGTCCAAACTTTAGGTCAAAAGTTATATATATATATATATATATATAATTTTGTACAATGTTAAATTCATTAATGAAGTGCGTTTAATCTGGGCCATATGTCTCTGTGTCGGTACAACCGACTTGGAAGTCGGTGCCACTGACTTTTTGTTGTTTCCTTCTCGATCTGGAATAAAATTTTATGTGGACTCTAATGCCATGTCGGTGCCACCGAGTTGCAAGTCGGTGGTATCAAATTTGCTCCAGTAAATAATAATTATCTGTAATAAAATAATCAATGATAAAATCAAATAATTATTATAATAACTAAAACATGTAAAATACATGTAAAAATATAAGAAATGATGCACAAGTGATTTTTACTAATTTGGTAAAATATGTATTAAAAAGATATTCAATTAAGCACAAACGACAAAGAAAATAACCAAATTAGATATCAAAATAGCAACAATTTGTGCATACATCATACCATCACATTATTCATAGTAAGGTTATCATGATCATTCCATGCCTTAAACAAGGCTCAAAATATCATTACAACATATGTGTCCATAGATATTAACAAGGTAAGGCACTATGATATTCAAATAGTACTACAATGTGGTTTCAACACAAGAAGAGTGTAATCATTATCACATTAATCATTCAAGAGGTCTGATTATAACCAATCAACATCATATAATAACACTAAGGTTAGGTATAACAAGCTAGATCACATGGGAGTTATGCATCCACTTATTATAGTGATTTATCAAATATAACTATATGATGGGAAAGGTAAGACTACAATTAATGGTATTGAACCATCAATTTATCATCACTAGGACCCACATATAATACCATGTGATTTATTCTAATCCATTGGATGTTGAAGCATCCAATAGTATTCATTGGATCAGGTTCATTGTTTAAGGTTATCAATTGAAGTATATGTCTAACCATGAGATCAATTGAACCAAGGAACCATTAGTTCAAGGTTTAGTCAAATCTACAATTACATTCTTAACTCATCATATATGGTGATGACCACCATTAATTGTGATCATTAGGTCACCATTGGTTGTTAGATCAGTAATACATTCAGTTAACACCATCAAATATTAAGCCAATGTCATCATCGATTGATAACATCATTAGAATACTTAGTGGATGATAATTAAACATCTAATTGGGTCAAAACCTGACCTAAGGCGGTGATCATAGGTTTTCACCATAAATTTGACACCCTTGATCATGAACATCAGTTGCCAAGATAGAAACACCATTGGTTATTGAATGGTATAACCATCGGTTGTGTGATAGGGAAGGAAATAGCCTGAAAATCCTAATTTGAACCATCAGTTATTTTGTGCTTAGCACCATAGGTTGATGCTATCAACCTGTCCCAGATCATGTTACACATTAGAAAGGTTGTACACATGTTTACAAGTTCATATAGAACTGGAACATAATAGGGAACACCACAAAAATTCGAAATTCTAAACAAGCATGTTTCTCTATGCTTAAATCAACACATTAAGGCATAAACATGAACTAACAAGATTCTAGTAAGAAATATAAGTGAAGAATGTTATATTACTCGCCTCTATAGAGTAGGGAAGATCCCAAAAAGCAAGAATATCGAGAAAATAGGGCAAGAAAATCTTGGATTCAGATCTAAACTTGGACAAATAAGTACTTCTCTCCACAAAGAAGCAAAATCCTAGAAACAGAAACAAGAAGGATAGATTTTTGAGTTCTAGAGCCACTTTCACCATGGAACATAAAGGTTTCGACCTGAAGGTAGGTCTAAGGAAGAATAAGAGAAAGAGAAATGGAGAAGTAAGGAAGAAAACTACTTGCCTTGGTCAAAATCCCTAGAAGATGACCTTGGAAACCCTAGATAGGGCTAGATGGAGCTCTAGGAGACCTTCTCCAAAAAGAGGTTGTCTTCTACCTTAGAGCACTTGGTTCCACAGAAAAACAGAGTGGATTCGTTTCTACATGTTATAGGAAAGATAAACCAAGCATAGTTTCAAACTTGGGTAAATAAGAGGTAAATATAGCCCATGGATAAGGATAGAAGCAAGCATGAGGTGTAAAAGTAGCTTCCCCATGTGTCTATGGCCTTAAATTATTAAGAATATATAAGCAAACACACAAGAATATCCCCCATCATCCATATTGACTTGTTTAGCTTTCCTTTGTCGAATTTCCCAGCCAATCACATAATTCATTAGTTGGTAGCTACTAAAGGTTGCTCATCCATGAAAGGGTAAACCCTAAAATACCCTTTAGGAAAACACCTTCCAACCATGGATCAACAAGGAGCCCCATGGCTCAAAAATATCAAGAATTATAGTGACATCTAAGGATCATAATGTATGTGAAAAATTGCAAATAAAACCCCTCAATTGGGTAAATTGTAGAAAAGTCCAAAATGTATAGAAAATTGTATAACTTGTTCAAAAAGTGTCCAAATTGGACCAAATTTGAAACTTAAGCTTGTATTATGATTTAAAAACATATAAAAAGGTTAGATTAGGATTATAATAATTAAATCATGCTTATTAAGCTCATTAAATCATTAAGCAAGTTCAGGGGCCTTACAACTATAAACCCCTAACAAGGATTTCACCCTAAAATCCTACGCAAAAAGAGCTGGGTATTTTCTACGCATCTCATTCCATAGTTCCCATGTTGCTTCCTCTATGCCATGATAACTCCACAAACTTTCACTAGTATTATATCTTTTCTCTTTTGCTTTTTCACCCTTCTATCTAGGATCAACACATGACCCTCAACATAGGAGATATCCTCATCTAACTCAACCTCTACTGGTTGGATTGTCTGGTCAGTATTTAGATGGAATTTCCTCAACACAGAGATGTGGAAGTCATTATGCAAACTAAGTAGCTCTAGTGGTAGCTCCAATTTATATGTTACCTTTCCAACATGAGCTAGGACATGGTATGGTCCCATAATTCTGGGAGCCACGTTACCCTTCTTTCCAAACCTCAGCACACATTTCCAAAGAGAAACCTTAAGATATACTCTATCTCCCACTTGGAACTCAAGTGGTCTGCATCGGTTATCTACATAAGATATTTTCCTGTCCTGGGCTGCTTTCAACTATTATTGTATCACTTTAGTATTTTCTATAGTCTGCTATACTAGCTCAAGACCCAAAAGTTGATATTCACCTATCTCACACCAGCAAAGAGGAGACCGACATTGTCTCCCATTCAGAGCCTCGTAAGGGGCCATATCTCTACTTCTTTGATAGCTATTGTTGTATGCAAACTCTATTAGAGTCAGATGTATATCCCAACTACTAAGAAATTGCAGCACACATGCCCTTAAGAGATCCTCTAAAGTTTGAATAGTCCTTTCAGACTGGCCATCAGTCTACGGATGAAAAGCTATGTTGAATCTCAACTGTGTTTCCATTGTTGTATGCAAATGCTCCCAAAAATGACTTGTAAACTGTGGACCTCTATCAAAAACTATAGTCACTGAAATGCCATGCAGATGGACTATCTCATCAACATATATTTGTGCCAATTTTTCTACTATAAATGTCATCTTAACTGGCAGAAAATGAGCTGACTTAGTCAATATGTCTACTATCACCCATATGGTATCATGACCCTTGGCTATCCTAGGAAGACCAACCACAAAGTCCATAGTAATATGATCCCATTTCAACTATGGTATTGGAAAGGGTTGTAATGTACCTACATGCTTCTGGTGCTTAGCCTTCACCTGCTGACAAACTGGACATTTGGCTATGAACTCTGCCACATCACTCTTTAGACCTGGCCACCAATACATTTCTTTCAAGTTTTGGTACATCTTGGTACTTCTAGGAAGCATTGCATACATGGAGGAGTGAGCCTCCTCAAGTACTATCTTCATCAACCCATCAACGTCAGGAACTATTATCCTATTGTGGTAAAAAACTATACCATCATCTGCCTCATGAAAGCCACCATACTTTTCACTACCAATCCATGATCGAATATTCTGTATCACAGTATCATTCTGTTGAGCATCATGAATTTGCTGTCACACTAGAATATCTCTCTTATGGCACATCAAGGAATTTAATTGTGCATTATCTACTTTTGATAATGAATATGACTTTCTGACGTGGAATATTATCGCATTAACAAATTCACTTGGGGTTGAAATCCCAGAGTTTTTAACCAAAACCATGTGCAATAATACCACCCACAAGCAGACGGGTCTTATCACAGTATAGTTAAGGATCGAATCCCAAGGGACAATGTTTTGAAGAATCATTGCTAGTCTAGTCTAGTTCAAGTAAGGATAATATTTAGAACAAAGGTTGATTTGAGTTTAACTAAACTAAGTGCAAGAAAAGTAAAGCACAAGATTAAAGTTGAATCTAGATTAATGATGAAGATCGTTGAGGTGGTCCTGAGTTTCATCACCACTATACATGCGAACATATCCAATCACAAACATCCATGCAAGATCTAAATATCCAAATAGAGCTTTTGCGAACCCTCCGTTAGAATGTTTAGGTTCACATAAGCATCACCTTAGGCATCAAATTTCTCATCGCCATCCGGATTACGTACTTACAGATCCAAAGATATAGATATCCAACTAAAGTTGTGGTCCTCCATTAGGATGTTTAGGCACACAGAAGCATCACCATGGGCTAGATGGATCGTCCCCTCACGGATCACACACTTACGACCTCAGGGAGTCCCATTCGATTTCTCATCAGGGAGTCAACCGTGTTAATCGACATTCAAATCCTACATGTAGAATTTCTCGCAACATAGGAACGAACAAGATAAATGCAAGTAGGTGATCAATCCAAAAGCACACATCGACGATTAATAATAAAATGAAAAGCTACATACATGCCATATAATGTTTAATGAAAAGACATATAAGCATGGGCAGCGGGGCTCATCCCCACACCCCAGCAAAATGTAACTACTCGCTCATGATGTGAGGAACAGAAAGAACAAGAGAGAGGGGAGATTCTTCCATGAGCATTATGCAGAAGATGGTTGCAGCTCAGTGAAGATATTGTCTTGTATGCAGTATCGGAGCAGACCTGGATGAGGAGCGAGGGACACCTCGACATACGGGGCAGACCTTCTCTCTCCACCTTCCTTCTCTTCTCGTCGTTCTTGCTCGCAATAGGAGGAGCAATCTTTGGATGCATATGTAGCGTGGATGCACGTAGATGGATCATGTAGAAGAGTGATGGATTGGGATCCCTTTCCAGGGGTCAAGACTGTGTTCAGGAAGCCTGGAAGCATCTAGAATCCCCCCTTGAATGAGGACCCTTTAAGTCCTATTTATAATCTCTACTAGAGTCTTGAATGGTTTGGACTCTGGTCTTCACATTTTTGGGATGGGTTAGTTTTACACAGTTTGGAAACCGTTTAGCTATCCTTCACGGTCTTTGGGATTGATTTTCTTTACGTAGTTTGGAAACCATTTACTCCTTCACGGTTTGGGAAACCAAGAGGGTTATCACCGTCCTATGTCTTCACGGTCTGCAAACTGATGGATGCCCTCACGTTCTTTAGAAATCGCAAGGGTTCTCATGGTCTTGGAAAATGATCATAACTACTCGGTCTTGAAATCATTTACCCTCTTCACGGTCCTTAGGGATCGATGCCCTCCTCACATGGTCTTACAGACCACTCATGCCTTCCATGCGGTCTTGAAACTGGCAAGCACTGAGATCAATAGGGGAGGAGCGTGTTGTAGTTTGAGGCACTGCCGTGGTGGCATGAGGTTAAGGTAGCAGGAGAGAGGAAGATGATGAGGAGGTGAAGTTTCTAGTGGAGTGGAAGTGCATTCACAATCCTGGGATGGCGGCTTCCTCGTCATCTTGGAGCTGTGACATCTCTCACAGTCTTAGAATCATGAAGCCCTTCAAACAGTCTTGAGATTGTGAGGAGGGTCAAAGACCACCAAAACATGAGGATGAGATAAGGGTTGGGAAGGTGTTGTTGATGGTGGTTGTCGTGAAGGTTGCGAGGAGCAGGTGAAGGAAGAGATCGTGAGTAGAGGGTGTAGGTGTGTCGGAGTCAGTGGTGGTGAAGGCGCAACAGTTGGGAGCAAGAGACCGCTAGGACCTTCATGCGGTCCTGAGACTGTGAGGGTCCTCTCACATTCTTGAAACTGTGAGGGTCATCTCGGTTTTGGTGTAGCTAGTAGATCGCGAGAGCAAACTGAAAGGAGGGAAAACTACTTGGATATAGCAAACTGATTGGAGAGAAAACTGAGAGGCCAAGATTTCTAGGGCAAACCGAGGGGTCAAGACCACTTGGTCAAGACGGAATGGTCAAACCGTGAGGAAGTGTTGATTTGTGATTGGATGGTTGAGAGTGGAGGTGAGGATGGTGAAGGTAGAAGGAGGATGTTGATGAAGATGAAGGTGGAATGTGAAGCAAGGGATGGTGATGACCATTGATGGAAGGTGAAGTACAAAAAGGTGGTGATTTATGGTTAGCGAGAGGGTCTTGTTGAAGGTGTATTTCATAAGGATTCGACATCATCATGACCTACATGAAATCAATACATACATTAGTCAATAAGCTCAATAATTCAACCAATTAAGCAAAATTTCATATTGTAAGATTTAGAAGATGAAATCGAATGTCTTAAGTCGAATTGGGCCCAAGATGGCGACTGAAATCATGAGGAATTATGCATTCATCAAAACACCTAAAACTTAAACATTGCTCATCCTCAATTAACACAAAATCTGAAATTGTCGCCAAATGAATACTTTCAACTTGTGTGATTGCCTCATCTTCACATCACGATTGTTTCCTTTTTGCTTAGTATGACTAAGCATCTCAACTTCTTGAGATCACTGAATACATCTTACCATATCTTCGTTCATGAGTTTGTTTTCCAACATCACTTCCTCCTCACTTTTACCAACAAAAGCATTTCTAAGAGTTTCATAAGAGTCCAGAGATACCCGTAGAACAACAAGTGTGCACCTGATCTGACACTGGTGTTTTTTAGGGTAGGGGAGGCATTCATTGTGCCTTTAGGTGGAAAAGGGAGTGATGAGTGGTATGGAAGGAAGTTGTATATCTCTCCTCTATTCGACTCAAGATTTATTATATTGTTGCAATTACATTGATTGCATTTTTTGTGCAAAATCTCTCCTCTATTTGACTCGAGATTGCATTTTTTTGTGTGCACATTGGCATCTTTTCTTGGTGGTACGCCCTTATTAATTAGTGAGGGGTAAGGAATAAGCGGATATAGAGAGAGGTGGTGTGCCACCCCAAACTTAGGGTTTGGCACTATTTTGGTTATTTTTGTTTCTTTTTTATGGATGGAGAGGTATGAAAATGATGAAAGAAGTGTAGAAGACAGTTCAGATCAGAATGCAACTTGATTTACAATTCATTGCATCAGGTCTTTCTCTTTATCATACTCTACTCAAATAATGACTTGATGATGATCCAGTGGGGGTTCCATGTTATTGTTCGACTCGTTAGTTAGGAAGAATGACATGTTTGATCCCTATCAGTTTGATAGACACTTGCCATTTTTGCAGAAGGATCATGATGTTAGGATTCATAAGCTTCACAAGTTGATTTCAATCAATAGGCTAGTTTCAAGAAGTAGTCCTCTTGAGGATTTGCTTCGAATAAGGAGGGTATAATGATTCAAAATGCATAGAGAGAGAAACTAGCCAGCTAGATAATGGCTTTTATTGAAATAAAAGGCGTCAAAACTTCATCAAGTTTCTATACAATTTCTTTGAAAACTTTAATTTTTTTTGAAATTTTTGATAAAAAATGCAGTGATGAAATCTTAAGTCTGAAATAGATGGGTGTGGGTGGAAAGTAAAGTACGTACCACCCACCCTCCACCCAGAACTTAGAAATTTGCTCAGCCTGAGAAAAATATAAATCTGAGATGGAGGGGAGAATTCATGCCAGTTGGACCACAAGTTGTGGTTACGTTCCAATCAGCACGTGTCCTCCATCTAAAATTCTCAAAAATGATGACTAGTCATAACTTAAGATAGCATTGTGCGATGCGATATCTGTTCGGTGCAAAATTTTATTAAAAGGTGAAAACAAATTTAAGGAAATTTTCTAATTCAAAACTAAAAGTAAAAACAAAATTATTGATCGGGCTGCCTCCCGAAAAGCACCTTTGTTTCACGTCGATGGCTCGAAGTGAATCTTTCAATTTTTTGGTGGATACGTCGGATTCGTAAGTTCCAGCATTGCTTCGATGCCTATGTCGACTGAGGTGAAATATCTCTTTAAGCATTGGCCATTAGCCACAAATTCTCATGATTGTTCACTCCATAAAACAAAAGCACCATGCAGGTAGATACTCTTGACAATGTAAGGTCCAGACCAGCGAGAATGGAGTTTCCCTGGGAATAACCTCAGTCTTAAGTTTAACAGTATAAATTGGTCTCCCACTTGTATGTATTTTCTTTTCAGATGACCATCGTGCCAAAGCTTCGTGCATTCTTTGTAGATTTGTGCATTCTCATAAGCTGTCATCCGGAGTTCTTCCAGCTCTTGAAGTTGTAGAATCCTGGCCTTGCCATCATTCTTCATGTCAAAATTGAGTTGTTTGATCGCCCACCATGCTTTGTGCTCCAGTTCTATAGGCAGGTGGCATGACTTTCCATAGATTAACCGAAATGGTGTGGTTCCAAGAGGAATCTTAAAAGCAGTTTGGTAGGCCCACAAGGCATCATTTATTTTCATTGACCAATATTTTAGGTTGTGGCCTACTGTCTTTTTAAAGATAGCCTTGAGTTGACCGTTAGAAACCTCTACCTTCCCACTTGTTTGTGGGTGGTAGGGGGAAGCTACCTTGTGCGTTACACCATATTTTCTTAATAACGCTTCAAAGCTTCTTTCCAGAAAATGAGAACATTCGTCGGATATCACAGTGCGTTGGACTCCGAAATGGGGAAAAATAATATCTTTGAACATTTTGATAACTGGTTTGGAATCACTAGTTACGGTTGGTATGGCCTGTACCCATTTTGAGATGTAATCCACTGCGACTAGGATGTAGGAAAATCCATGTGAAGATGGGAATGGACCCATGTAGTCCACTCCCCAAACATCATAAATCTCGACTTCTTGCCATAGTTTAAGCAGCATCTCATCTATTTTCATACTGTTACCAGTTCTCTGGCATTTGTCACATGATAGAAAAAAGTTGTAGGAATCTTTGGATATGGTTGGCCAAAAGTAACCACATTGCAAAACCTTCAAAGCAGTTTTCTTAGAACTCATATGGCCTCCAACTAGGCCTGAGTGACATTGCTTTAAAATGAGTTGGGCTTCTTCCTCAACGATATAATGTCTGTAGAGACCATCATCACAAATCTTGAAGAGGTACAGTTCATCCCAGTGATACTTCTTCACATCATGCATGAATTTCTTCAATGCATTTCTGGTGCATTCAGGGTGGATGACACCAACGGCGAAGTAGTTCACATAGTCTGAGTACCAAGGGGTAGCTTTTAATACTTTCATGAGTTGGTCGTCTGAAAGAGAATCATTAATTGGGATCTTCTCAGTATCTAGAGTGTGGATACGACTGAGGTGGTCTGCCACAACATTCTCTATACCTTTCTTATGTCTTATCTCCAGATCAAATTCTCGCAAGAGGAGAATCCATCTGATTAACTTGGGCTTTGCATCTTTCTTGTCCAGGAGGTAAGAAATAGCAACATGATCTGTGTAGATAATGACTTTAGAACCAATGAGGTAGGATCTGAACTTGTTAAAAGCATACACGATTGCAGGGAGCTCCTTCTCAGTAGTTGCATAGTTCCTCTGGGCTTCGTCGAGGGTCTTCAATGCATAGTAGATCACATAATATTTCTTCTCTATATATTGACCTAAAACAACACCCACAACATAATCACTGGCGTCACACATAATTTCAAATGGGTGATCCCAATCAGGAGCTCTGATGATGGGTGTTGTTGTAAGGGCATGCTTCAGGTTGTTGAAACTCTTGACACATTCTTCATCAAAATGGAAATCAACGTCCTTTAGCAACAAATTCGTCATCGGCTTGGTTATCTCGGAGAAATCCTTTATAAACCATCTATAAAAGTCTGCATGACCAAGGAACGCATGAACCTCTCTTACATTTGTTGGGATAGCGAGTTTGAAAATCACTTCGATTTTCACTCTGTGTACTTCAATACCTCGGCTGCTGACTCTGTGGCCAAGGACAATACCTTCCATTACCATAAAGTGACACTTCTCCTAGTTTAACACAAGATGTGCTTCTTCACACCATTTAAGGACAAGGGAGAGGTGCTTTAGGCACGAGTCATTTGAATCTCCACATACTAAAAAATCATCCATAAACACTTCCATGATAGTTTCATTGAGACCAACAAATATAGCCGCCATGCAACGTTGGAAGGTTGCAGGTGCATTACAAAGCCCAAATGGCATACTTCTAAAAGCGTATGTTACAAATGGGCAAGTAAAAGTTGTTTTCTCTAGGTCATATAGATGTATAGGTATTTGATAGAATCCAGAGTAACCATCAAGATAGCAGAAATTTTCTTGGTGAGCCAACCGCTCTAAGACCTGATCAAGAAAAGGAATAGGGAAATGATCCTTATGTGTCTCCTTGTTCAACTTCTTGTAATCGATACACATCCTCCACCCGGTGACTGTTCGAGTGGGGATGAGTTCATTGTCTTCGTTTCATATCACAGTAGTTCCACCTTTCTTTGGGACAACATGCACCAGACTTACCCATGGCAAGTCAGATATAAGATAGATGATCCATGTAGTAAGCAATTTGATAACTTCATGATAGACTACTTCTTTCATATTTAGATTTAGCTTTCTTTGATGTTCAACGGTGGGATTGTGATCTTCCATCATGGGGATTTTGTGCATGCAAAGCGCTTGACTGACCCCAGTGAGATCACTCATCTTGTAGTCGATGGATTTTCTTATTTCCTTTAATTCCATCAGGAGTTTATCGTCTTGTTCTACCATTAGATCAAAATTTATGATGACTGGGTAGACCTTGAGATCATCCAGAAACACGTACTTCAATCCCTTGGGTAGGGGTTTCATTTTAGGAGCTTTAGGTTTCTCGCACAGTTCTTCAGTAACATTCACAGCCTTGAGTTTCTCAAATTTGGTTTCAGGATCTTCTCCAGCAGTGTCGAGGTGGAGAACATAATCCTTTATTTGTTCATCAATGGAGTCATTAGCAAGTGGGTTTGTTAGAGACACTTCTAATGGATTGTCTTGTTTATAATCTTTTTGTGTAAGCACTGACATTTTCTCTATGCAATCAATCACATAGACTCCTTCTTGCATGCTCGGTCTTCGCATGCTTTCAAAAACTTTGAACTCGAGGGTTTCTTTACATAGTATGAGTAGTAAGATTCTTGCTTCAACATCAATCAGAGCTCTTGCAGTGGCAAGGAATGGACGCTCATCATCCAAGTCCTAAGCGGACTGGAACTCTGCTGGAAACAGGGAGAGTTTCCCAACCTTTTTCCTCACGATCTAGGGTAGATGAAAGCCAACTATTATTCCCATTGAATTCGGGATAGAGATACGAAGGGAAACATCCCTATTTTGTTGAGGTTTTGTCGCCAATCCAGGAAACACCCAAAGCTGGAGATGCCTGCCTCGACCCTATAAATAGGGGAGGATGAGCGAGGGCACCAACACCTTGATTCACTAGTCCAACCTCTGCGGATTGCTGTGAGGAACAACCCCGTGCCCTCAATTGCTCCGACTACCTCGACCTTCACCCCTATTTCAGTAGCATACATCGCCGGAGTCCGACGAGTAAGGGGGTGGTCTTGGCGTACTCATGGTGTAGAATCGAACTGGTGGCCAACTTCGAGGAAGGAAGGCGGAGCTCCCTATCCGTTTAGTGCGAGAAAAGAGGGACGAGATCTCGGAGTCAACACCTGAGTTGACCACACAATTGTTGTACCTTGACACGAGGTTGAAGAAGACTTCCCGCTAAATTACCAACTTGCCCCTCGATCCCTTCAGTCACGACAAGGTCAGAATCGTCATTCATCCATTTTAATCGCTAGTCCAGGTGCACGCATCCGTGGCCGTCATATCCTCAGTGGATCTGTGGACCATGGATCGGGTGGCCCTGGCTTTTTCTAGAAAATGGTATATAAATATAAAAAAGGAATTATCTTGATAAAATCATATATGGTGATAGAAAACTCAGATGCAAAAAGTCAATACATGAAAAATGATCAGAAAAATATGAGGAATGCATTAAAAATGGTTTGGAAGCCTAAATCTATCTCTTTTTGCAAAAGTCCTTTTTTTAATAGGAAAGGGATTAATTTGTGGTTAGGAACCTTAATAGTTGATAAAAGATATGTTTAATCTTGCAGTTAGGTTAATTCGAGCATGTTTAACTTGATTAGTGATTAAGATGGGTTTAACCTATTTTGGATTATAGAATTGCAAAGTTTAGGGTTTTAAACTTAATATAATGGTTAAGATGCTTAGAAACCCAAAATTAGGGAAAAAGAAAAGAAAATATATAGTAATATGAAAATTAGGGTTTTCATGGTCCAAACCTGATCTTAAGGACCTTAATGGAAAATAAGACAAAATAATTAGGGTTTGATGGATTTATTGATAAAAGTAAGGTAAAAGTAATAAAAAGAAGTGAAACCCTAAATTATGGTTAAAACCCTAAAAAGGAGTAATAACCCTAGAAGATAATTAGGAGCGATAGATCATGATGACATAATTAATGATGGAGAAATTGGATGTCTTTTCAGGGATAATTGTGTGTGTGCTTTCTTGATTCCTGATTGATTGGTTATTTCTGCATTCAAGTCTACTTAACAGGTATGTGGTTAATTATGAATAACCGCTTTAGTTTCCCGACGGATTCCCGGATGTTTAATCGCATTGAATGCAACTAAACTGTTTGGATGTTCATATTGCAATTATAAAGTGACTATGACTATCACAATTTAATTTAAATGTGTATTCCTGCACCTACATGCCACCCTGATGGAGGATGCCATAAAGGTCAGGCCTAGGAGGGTAGACCAATGGGCACCATGAGAGGTGACCCTAGACACCAAGCTCAGGAATGAGAAGGTGGTCAATGAGGCATGACTATGGAGCACCATGAAAGGTGACTCCCAGGCACCAAGCTCGGGATTGAGAAGGTGGCCTTAAGTCAAATCCAGGGTTAGGGCAAAAGCGGTGGGGAATGTCACATGGAAAATGTAAATTGACCTGCTAATTATCTTGATTGCAATATTTAAATTGTTAGACTTAATTGTGAAATTTTGGTTGCCTCCACATACCAACAATTACTGATCGATGTTTTGTTTGTCGGCATTTTAGGTAAAATCCTGAAAACACAAACAGTAAAGTGACACATCGTGAAATTGATAAATAAAGTGCAAGGAGGATTAGATAGGGTAATTCAAGCTGTGGATAATTAGATTTCCAAGTTTTAAAAGGTATGTAAAGTTTTAATTTTTTTTTGTACCCAATTCCAGTTTAGTTAGTAGAATTTCATAATTATTGTTGATTATATGTTGAACCTTTGATCCTGTATTTAATTAATGGCTCTGACCTTTGGGTCTCCCTTAATTTGGGGTTACCAGGAGGCGGGGTCGTTACACACGGAACATAGGAGTCTTTACCTACCTTGACAGGGACATCTTCAATGATTCCCAAGGGGAGATTCATAGTGTTATCTACAAGGTGTATGGTCATGCTAGTCGGGAGCAGTTGAACAAACCCTAGCCTCTTGCAAAGGCTAAGTGGCATGCTAGAGATGCTATCACCTAGATCGGCCAATCCCTTCTTACAAAAGAATCATCGATATGGCAAGAGATCCCAAAAGATCCTAGATCATTCTACTTATTTGTCATCTTGCTCTGAATAATGTCAGAAGTGGTCATTGCTAACTTGACTGTCTCATATTCTTCAGTTATATATTTCCTTATCAAGAGAGACTTTAAGTACTTTGTCCATGCTGGTATTTCAGCCAGCGCATCAAGAAAGGGTATATCCACATGGTGTTTTTTCATAGCTTCTTTGAACTTGTTGAATCGAATGTCAAGCTTTGTTTGCCTCAAAGGAGCTGGGAAAGGAGGGTGAGGCTTGTATAATGGCACGTCTAGCTCAAGTGTTTCTTCAGATTCTCTAACGGTAGGTTCTTCAGAACTTGCCTTGTCTGTTTTATTAGCAGTTACTACCCCTTTTGGTTGAGACTCAAGTGTTGTAGAGTCTTGGACAACCACAGAGTCATCCTTGCCTATAATAACCATAGGTGTCTTGATAGGAGGATCAGAATAGTCTTTTCCAGACCTGGTGGTGACAACCTTCTGTTGCTCTAGGTGCATAGGATTGTTCTCTGGTTGACCAACAAAGGCTCCAGTAGTTGGCTTCATGCTAGCTGCAAGTAGAGCTAGTTGAGATTCAATAGCCTTCTGATGGGATTGCTGGTTAGTTATCATAGTCTGCTGTGACTGCAACATCTTCTCAATGGACGACAACTTGTCATTAGGAGAGACGGGGGTGGCTTGTTGCCCTTGTTGTTGGTTCTAGTAAGGGATTTGGTTGGGATTCTGGAACTAAGAAATGTTATAGTAATTGTTGTAGTTCCTGTTCGGGAAGTTACCTCTAAAGTTTCCTTGATTTCTGAAGTTTTGTTGTTGGTTGTATTGGAATCCTAGAGGAACTCGTTGTTAGTTGTTTGAACCAAGTTTCTGGGAGTTTTCGCTCCTGAAGGATTTCCATATTGAAAACCAGGATGGTTCCTGTTCTGATTCAGATTGTAATATCCTTGACTAGGGATGGTGTTGACAACATTAAGATTTTCCATTTGACCATTATCTCCTTGCCCATAAATGTTTCTTAGAACAACATCATAGAGAACATTGCAGGCTAGCGTAGAATGATCAGTGCATTTGCATGCTTCATAGAACATTGAAGCTGACTTGATCTGTTCTTGTTGTTGTGGGAGTGAGCTTCTTCTTTCATAGGCAGCAAGAGATGATTCAAGATGGTCCTGCTTGGCAACTAGGAGCTTGAGGGATTCAGTGATAGACTTGTAATCAGGAATAGCTTCAGCCATAGCTACCTTCAACACTCCTTTGCCTACAGATCTACCCCAATTAGCTTGATTTCCAGCTCCAAGGGTGACAACCTTCCATGTGCTGCCATAACTATGACGCATGACGTTTCCTCCGGATGAGGAGTCTAAAAACTTCTTGATATTGTCATCCACTCCCCTATAGAAGATCTTGATGAGTTGATTCTTAGGAATTCCATGGTTTAGACACTTGCGTAGAAGCTCTTTGTATATTTCTCATGCTTTAGCAAGGGATTCTCCAGAGACCTGAGTGAATTGAGTTATACGTTCCTTGATTTCATAGGTGAGAGAAGGAGGATAGAACTTCTCCAAAAAGACATTTTGAAGTTGTTCCCAAGTGGTGATGGGTTCGCATTACAAGGAGTTATACCAACTCATAGCTCTATTAGCAAGAGAATACTTGACGAGATAGAGTCAGATGGCATCGTCGGATACTCCATTTTGCTTTGTCATTACACATAGATCAGTAAACCTCAGAAGGTGATACTATCTTCTCATTGCTTACCATAGAATGGGCTATTTTGAAGCAAGGTGATCCAATGTTCCCTTATCTCAAAATTTGTAGCGTTGATGGGAGGAGGTTGCACTGGGTGATGAATGTCAACAACTTTATGAATGGAGAACTCTCTAAGGTCCTTCTGCAGATCTGCTACTTGCACTGCTACTTGTACTGCTTGGATTTCTTCTTGAACTACAGCTCTAGATTCTTGCATAAGCCTATCTCTTTGTGCATTAAGGGCTTGAGCTACCCTTCAGGCTATTTCCTCCTCTTAAGCCATCCTAGATTGGTTCTCTTTGTTCTGATGACAAAAGGTTTTGTCTATCTTAGGATCAAAGCTAGCAGTGTGTCCGGGACTGTTCGAGTGGTGCATGCACTAGTCTTTGTTGGCACCTGGGATGGAAAGATTTTTTTGAAGTAAGATTGATGGAGTAGAAATGAATTCAAGTGAATCATCGATAGTATCAAAAGAAAAGTAAAAACTTAGATTAGCCTTAATAGAACTAGATTTGACTAACTGATTCTGTTGTCCCCGATAACGGCGCCAAAATTTGACGTGGAATATTATTGCACTAACAAATTCACTCGGGGTTGAAATCCCAAAGTTTTTAACCAAAACCTTGTGCAATAATACCACCCACAAGAAGACAGGTCTTATCACAGTATAGTTAAGGATCGAATCCCAAGGGACAACATTTTTAAGAATCGTTGCTAGTCTAGTCTAGTTCAAGTAAGGCTAATATTTAGAACAAAGGTTGATTTGAGTTTAACTAAACTAAGTGAAAGAAAAGTAAAGTACATGATTAAAGTTGAATCTAGATTATTATTGAATATCGCTGGGGTGGTCCTGGGTTTTACCACCACTAGACATGCGAACATATCCAATCAAAAACATCCAGGCAAGATCTAACTATCCATATAGAGCTGTTGCGAACCCTCCATTAGGATGTTTAGGTTCACGTAAGTATCACCTTAGGCATCAGATTTCTCGTCGCCATCCGTATCACATACTTATGGCTCCAAAGATACATATATCCAACTGAAGCTATGACCCTCTATTAGGATGTTTAGGCACACAGAAGTGTCACCGTGGGCTAGATGGCTCGTCCCCTCACGGATCACACACTTACGACCTCAGGGAATCCCATATGATTTCTCATTAGGGAGTCAACCACGTTAATCAACATTCAAATCCTACATATAGAAGTTCTCACAACATAGGAACAAACAAGATAAATGCAAGAAGGTGATCAATCCAGAAGCACACATCAACGATTAATAATGAAATGAAAAGTTACATACATGCCATAGAATGTTTAATGAAAATACATATAACCATGGGCAGCGGGGCTAGTCCCCGCACCCCAGCGAAATGGAACTACTCACTCATGATGCGAGGAACATAAAGAATAAGAGAGATGGAAGATTCCGCCCTGAGCATGATGTAGAAGATGGTCACAGATCGGTGAAGATACGGTCTTCTATGCCGTGTTGGAGCAGATCTGGACGAGGAGCGAGGGACACCGTGAAAGACAGGGTAGACCTTCTCTCTCCACCATCCTTCTGTTCTCATCATTATTTCTCGTACTAGGAGGAGCAATCTTTAGATGCATATGTAGCGTGGATGCATGTAGATGGATTGTGGAGAAGAGTGATGGATCGGGATCCCTTTCCAGGGGTCGGGCCATTGTTGAGGCAGCCTGGAGGTGTCTCAGATACCCCCCCAAATGAGGACCCTTTAGGTCCTATTTATAGTCTCTGCTAGAGTCTTGAACAGTTTGGACTCTGGTCTTCACATTTTTAGGATGGGATAGTTTTACACGGTTTGGAAACCGTTTAGCTATCCTTCATAATATTTGGGATTGATTTTCTTTACACAGTTTGGAAACCGTTTACTCCTTCACAGTTTGGGAAACCGAGAGGGTTCTCACGGTCCTACATCTTCATGATCTGCAAACTAATGGCTGCCCTCACATTCTTTAGAAACCACAAGGATTGTCACAGTCTTGGAAAATGATCGCAACCACTTAGTCTTGAAATCATTTACCCTCTTCACGGTCCTTGGGGATCGATGCCCTCCTCACACGTCCTTACAGACCGATCGCACCTTCCATGTTGTATTAAAACTGGTGAGCACAGAGGTTGATAGGGGAGGAGCATGTTGCGGTTTGAGGCACTGCCGTGGTGGCGTGAGGTTAGGGTTGCAGGTGAGAGGAAGATGCTGAGGAGGTGGAGTTGCTGGTGGAGTGGAAGCACGTTCACGATCTTGGGATGGCAGCTTCCTCGCGGTCTTGGAGCTGTGACGTCTCTCGTGGTCTTGGAATCGCGAAGCCCTCCAAATGGTCTAGAGATCATGAGGAGGGTCGAAGACCACCAAACCATGGAGATGAGATAAGGGTTGGGAAGGTGTTGTTGATGCTGGTTGTCATGATGGTTGTGAGGAGAATGTGAAGGAAGAGATCGTGAACAGAGGGTGCAGGTGCGTCTGAGTCAGTGGTGGTGAAGGTGCAACGGTGGGGAGCAGGAGACCGCTAGGACCTTCATGTGGTCCTAAGACTGTGAGGGTATTCTCGCATTCTTGAAACCGTGAGGATCCTCTCAATTTTTGTGTAGGTAGTAGATCGTGAGAGCAAACCGAAAGGAGGGCAAACTGCTTGGAGATAGAAAACTGATTGGAGAGAAAACCGAGAGGCTAAGACCCCTAGAGCAAACTGAGAGGTCAAGATCGCTTGGTCAGGACCGAATGGTCAAACCGTCAGGAAGCATTGGTTTGTGATCAAATGGTTCAGAGTGGAGGTGAGGATGGTGAAGGTAGAAGGAGGATGTTGATGAAGATGAATGTGGAATGTGAAGCAAGGGATGGTGATGACCATTAATGGAAGATGAAGCACAATAAGGTGGTGATCTAGGGTTAGCGAGAGGGTCTTGTTGAAGGAAGATGTCGTGAGGATTTGACATCATCGTGACCTGGATGAAATCAATACAGACCTTAGTCAATAAGCTTGATAATTCAACCAATTAAGAAAAATTGCATATTGTAAGATTTAGGAGATGAAATCGAATGTATTGAGTCGAATTGGGCCCAAGATGGTGACTGAAATCATGAGGAATTATGCATTCATCACTTTCTACTCAATGCATTATCTACCACATTTGGTTTCCCTAGATGGTAGTCTATTGTGCAATCATAATCCTTAATCAACACCATCCATCTCCTCTGCCTCATATTCAACTCCTATTTTGAGAAGATATACTGTAGATTCTTGTGGTCAATGAAGATCTGACACTTTTCTCCATAAAGATAGTGTCTCTAGATATTTAAGGCATGGACCACCGCTGCAAGCTCCAGATCATGTGTTGGGTAATTCTCCTCATGTTTCTTAAGCTTTCGTAAAGCAAAAGAAATCACATTTTTATCCTGCATCAACATGCATGCCAACCCATCATTTAAAGCATCACAAAAGACAATATAGCTTTTTCCTTGATCTGACAGTACTAACACCGGTGCACTAGTCATATTTTCTTTTAAAAGCTGGAAAGAACGTTGACACTTGTCATTCCAAGCAAAAGGAACATCCTTCCTGGTTAACCTAGTTAGGGGTAACACTATAGAACTAAAGTCTTTGATGAACCTCCTGTAGTAACCTACTAGACCAAGGAAACTACAGATCTCTATCGATGTCTTTGGTTGTTCCCATTCTAGTATAGATTCCACTTTCTTGGGATCAAAACAAACACCTTTTGCAGATATAACATGGCCCAGAAAAGACACTTCAGATAACTAGAATTCACACTTGCTGAACTTAGCAAATAGTTGATGCTGCCTCAATAAAGTCAATGCCTGGCAAAGGTGTTGCTCATGATGTTGACTATCCTTGGAGTATATCAGGATATCATCTATGAACATGACCACACACTGATCAAGATAAGGTCTAAACACCCTATTCATTAGATCCATAAAAGATGTAGGTTCATTAGTTAGCCCAAACAACAAAACCAAAAACTCATAATGACCATACCTAGTCCTAAAAGATGACTTGGGTATGTCATCATCCTTAATTCTCAATTGATGGTAACCTAACCTCAGGTCTATCTTTGAAAACATAGTGGCACCTCTCAACTGATTAAAAATATCATAAATCCTCGACAAAGGATACTTATTCTTTAATGTGACCTTGTTCAACTATCTATAGTCTATACACAACCTCATCGAACCATCCTTCTTTTTAACAAACAACACGGGAGCACCCCAAGGGGAAGTGCTCGGCCTGATAAAACCCTTCTCTAATAGTTTTTGTAACTATTTATTTAACTCCCACATCTCTACTGGTGCCATTCTGTATGCTGACTGTGTGATGGGTTGTGTTCTAGGAACAAGATTGATCTCAAACTCAATCTCTCTAGGTGGGGGAATGCTAGGAAATTCTTTAGGAAAGACATCCTCAAATTCTTGCACCACTGGTACCTCCTAGATACTAAGACCTACCACCTTAGTATCCATAACATGGGCTAAGAAAGCCTCACATCCTTGTCTCATCAACCACTCAGCTATCATAGCTGACATCAAACATGTAGGAAGAATCTTCCTATCACCCAGAAAAATCCACTGTGTATCTCCATCATGGAGTGTTGCCACCTTAGTACTATAGTACAATACTACCTTGTATTTATCCAAGGTATCCATTCCTAGGATTACATCAAAACCATGCATGTCAAGTGGCAAAAGATCCATTTGAATGTTGTGTCTAGAGAAAGAAAGAACATAAGAAGGGTACACTTCCCGCAACTCAGCGGAATCAACCAAAGGAGTCTCTAGCCGTAGGCTATCAGATGTAAGAATAACAGGTAGATAACAACTATCTATCACCTCTCTAGTGATAAAAAAGTGTGTCACACCTGGATCTACTAACACATATACAAAACAAGAAGTAGACAAATCAAAATGAAATAATTCCATCTGACCTGTCACGACTCATGGATTGACCACTGCTTTTGGCTAGGTCATGGCATAGAACCTTGTTGTCGCCTGCTTTCATCCACATCCTCTGTTCTCCTGTCCCGAGAATCCTGCATGGGATGCCTAACGATGTTCTCTTCCACTACTAGTATCAAACTGTCATTGTTGTGATCCCTGCTGATTCTTCCTTGGCTGTTGAGTCACCTCCTCAACCTTCATAGGGCAATTCCATCTAATATGCCATGTCTGTCCACATTGATGACACATTCAGTTATCAATCTGTGGTCTAAACGGACCTGCAACTGAGACTGATGATGAACTACGAGCTCCTGTCAGTGCAAAACTATGACCTCTACCCCTACTCAGGGTCCACTGTGACAGTGCATGCGATCTTGGTTCAGTGAAGGTTGACCTTGGTTGCGGTGGCAGTGGAAAAAACCTTGGCTTATAAAAGCCTCCAGATGATTTCCATTAAAACTGCATAGGTCACTTCTTAGTATTAGCTTCATGCTTCTCTATAGCAGACCGGTCAACCCTCCTAATAGATTCCACAAAGCTGGAAAACCTTTCCCTATTCTCCAAGGCTGATGTTGTAGTAGTCAACTCTGTACTCAGACCCTTCTCAAATCTCCAGATCCTTTCCTTGTCTATTGCTTCCATGAGCGGGAAGAACCATAGAAGTTCCATAAACTTTGATTTATACTCATTGATAGTCATAGATCCCTGGCGAATCTTCTCAAACTGAGAAATTTTCTCATCTAGGTAGGTCTCTGGAAAATATCGGCTAACAAATTCCCTCTGAAACTCCTCCCATCCTATCACAACTCCTGGCCTTTTCTCCTCTTCTATGGCCCACCAGTGGCCATCACTACCCTTCAACAAGTATACTGCATGCTTAAGTTTGTCTTCTTCAGTGATGTTTTGGATTTTGAATGCCTTTTCTAGTTCAATCAACTACATGTCAGCGTCTACAAGATCAGAAGTACCTGCATATTCAATCGCCCCATCACGTCTAAGACGTTCAAATATCTTCCTGACACCTTGGGACTCCACATTAGAGGTGAATGCCCTAGCTTGAGGTGTTGGCACTTTGTCAACAATATGTGTAATTTTGACCATCATCTATCTAAACATATACTGAAACTAAGGATTGGCCATCATTGTCGGGTCTAGATGAGGCATTGCGGTTTGCTCTGGCCCTACTTCTGGCACTCTCTCATTGTGTGCCTACCTCCCAACACCTCCTCCTAGTGCTACATATCTACTTTCAACATGTTCTTCATGTCCTCCAGACATATCTGCATAAGCATAAACTATGATCAGATATGTTGGATACATCAGATTAGACTCAAACCTAAGTCCTATGTCCCTGTAGACTCAGTAAACCTAGAGCTCTAATACCAACATAACTCTGACACCTCGTCACGCTAACGAGATTACTCAAAACATAAAACACGATCAACTACTAATTTATCACATAGTAAAAATGCAGAATAATTAAAACCAATTCCAACAATGTAAATAAGAACATTTATAAAAGGTCCATCATTCCATTCTCATATATTGTAACAAGTATTTACATATGGGTCCAAAGACCTCAGTCACATCCTGCATACAAAAGATATTTCGCATGTACATGCCATGTATTTACAAACATTGGCATACTACCAAAATCTCATGTCGATACAAGTATATCATCTAGAAAACACATCCCATACCCAGACCTGAGAGTACAGGGACAACACCAGGACTCTACTACTAACATGCACAACTAACCAACCTTCTGAATCCATTGATCATCAGGTTGGTTATCTTCTATAGTGTGACCTCGACCTCATTGTCTATGACCACCTAAAAGCAATGTGGTGACCCACGAGTGAGATCTAGTCCCAGCATGAGATATAACTCTCTCACTGGGACCTCATTTCTCGTGACCACCTAAAAGCAATGTGGTGGCCCACATGTGAGATCAAGTCCCAGCGAGAGATATAACTCTCTCCAACATATATTGATTATAACATATTGATTGATTGTAAATGAACTGAGCAGATACAATAATGAATTAGCAATTTAAGCAGATTGAATAGGTTAAGCATACTAAGCCAGTAAGAAAATTAACTTGACAAGAAGTATATTACTCAAAGGTCATATGATATCACCTTGTAAACACTAAATAGTAAGACAAGTTAAAGACTAATCAAACAATGTGAGACACAATTAACCATAGTCAGTATACTACACGACTTATATCACTTCTTTTATTACATTGCCCTGAAGGATTTGAGAAATACCACTCAAGTCCCAACTAACTACTACTAAGTCAAAATCAGTGCCATACAAGATCTAGGAAGAGTCAGACTCCTAAGATATTATCTACCCCCGATCAGTATGGGTCCTCCACAGTGACATAGAAGGTCAAGCTGCTAACAGCCTAGTCTATCCTTGGTATAGGTCACGACAATAGTGAAAGGAGGAAGGTACACATACCCTACCATCCGAGGTACAACCATAGTTGTCCTCCAATCTCATCATCATATATCACTACTACAAAACTGACCTTTGGTGTCAGTTATTTAAGGCCTTTGGCGACGGTTAAAAAACAACACTTATGTGGGCGACACTAAAAGGTGAACCCTTAGGCGTCGATTTGAAAACCGATGCCAAAAACCTTCATGCCACCCAAAACGCACCAGCAGGGGAACTATAGGCGTCATTTATTAGTGGGAAAACCGATGCCAGAACCCTTCACACTACAAAAAGGGCGCCAACAGGGGCACTATAGGCATCAGTTATTAGTAGGGAAACCGATGCCCAAACACTTCACGCCACAAAAAGGTGCCATGTAGGACACCATCAACGTCGATTTCTTAGTAATAATCGACGCCATTTCACCTACCGCCATGACCGTGCTGGCCAACACAGCCGTGTTGTCTAGCCACATTAGACGACATTTTTTTTGCTCTTAACCGACGATGTAAGCCTTTGTTGTCGGTTTTTGACTAATAACCGATGCCTATGTTTTGATTTTTTTTTCTTATCAGTTTGTAGGGCTGCTGTGACTGGTCTCAGGATAGAGAAATATCACTACTATAGAAATGGCTTATAATGTCACTTTTAAAGGCGTCGGTTGTAAAAATACACCGACACCTAAAACATAAGGCGTCGGTTCAACAAAAAAAACTGACATCTATCTGTGAAGGGCGACCAAACATGGGTATCACTTTTATTCAGTGTTGGTTCTTTTATAAGAAATCAACACCTAAAATTAACCGCCAAATCCAAAATTTCAAGTGAAAAAAATTGCCTCCAAAATTTAACATATTGTGTCGGTTATTAACTAATAAACCGACGATGAAAGGTTTTTTGCGGGGCACATTTTAGTCATCAGTTTTACTACAATAACCGACATCGATGTGTTTTCCCGCGCTGTTTCTGGGAAAATTTTCACACCCCTTGGGTGTCGGTTTTCTAAAGAAATCGACGACGATGGTCATTTGTCGAGAATAATTTTTTTTAATCGACATATATAGATAGACGTCGGTTTTTCTAGTAAACACCGACAACTATCATTGAGCATAGGTGTCATTTTTTTTTATATAACCGACGCCGGTAGTTTTATGTGCTAGTTGTTTTAAATAACTGACGCCTATTGTTAACTTAATAACACCCGCACAAGCCAAGATCTTCCCCCTTCTCTGTTTCATCGCGCTTAGGTTTGGAAAATTTCACCTGCTCTAGTTACCACCTCTGCCGCCGTTCCTTGCTCCTCTACTCGCCGCCTCTGCCGCCGTTCTTTTCTCTGGACGCCGTTGTTCCTTGCTCCGGCAGCCACAGTTCCTTGCTCCGGCCGCCGCCATTCCTTCCTCTGCTCTCCAACCGGTTCTTTCTCCTGCTCTCCAACCGCCACCCTTGCTCTGGTTCTGCGACTGCTGCTATCCAAGCCTGTCGTGGCTCTCCTAGTCCTGCTCTCTAGGTCCGACCACAACTCCTCTCTAGGTTCGACCATAGCTCTGCTCCCTGCTCTCCAGGCTGACGCCACCACGTACGTAGGTACCCTACTCCTTCTCTTCTTCCTCTTGTTCTTCCTCCTCCCTCAAGCAGGTATCCTGCTCCTATTCGACCACCACTGGTTGGTCAAATTCACACATTAATATTGCCAATAATATAGGAAATGAATGCTAGCTCCAATTATAGACATATTGTAAATGGTTTTGATCAGAAAAATGCGTAGATTGTGAATAAAATATACTTAAAGCTCGATTAATCTTCTTGTTACAAAGGTATAGTTAGTACACGGATATTAGATGATATTCAAGAAAACCCTAGTTTGATGAGCATGTTGTTAATCAAGTTAATTATGATTCTTTTATATATTCTGATGTCAGTATATAATTATGTGATCCCAACATCTTAAATTGAATTAGAATGATTTCAATGAATTATAGGGTTTTAAAGTTGATAAACATGTACATGCAGAAATAGGGTTATTAAACCAATGGTTATAACATAGTATAATCTTAATCTGATCTGGATGTTCGTAATAACGTAGTGTGTTAAATATGATGATTAGGGCTACATATAATGTCTAGTAAAGATTCGTAGCCCTTTTTTTTGAAACTATTGATTTCTTGATTTATTATTTAATAATGCTCAATAGATTAGGATTAACCATGTTGCCTGTAGTTTATAGACATTTATTATATATAAGAATGACAACACATGTATTTGTTGGCTTAGAAACTCATCCAAGATTTACCCATTAGGAGTAAATCTTGGATAGTCCCCGGTTTGGGACTGTTCTAGAACACCTAATCTCACTTAGGATGTAAGTGTATAATGTGTATTGGGTTTTCAAGAACATTTCGGCAGCATTTCCCCGTTTGTTCTCAAAGTACATATGTGGTACAAATTTATTATCTATAAGAATGAAAACACATGTATTTGTTGGCCTAAAGTTTTAACCATGCATAAACTCTAATCTGTTAACCCTAGACCCGAATCTTGTTGTAATATATACTTGTTTTCTCTTTAATCATAGAATGGATAGATCATGGATGTCCATTCGTAATCGCTGCACCCCAGAGTTTATTTTTGGTCTTGACCAGTTTATTAGATTTGCCGAGGAACATAGGAAACAACCTAGAGATAGGTTCTACTATCCATGTAGGCATTGCAGTAACAACTTGAAAGTCAACACTGGTGACAAAATCAAAACTCATGTCATGTGCAACGGGATTGTACAAGGCTATACATAATGAAACTGGCATGGAGAGATTTCAAACCTGAAACCAGTGGATGTCGATAGCAGTCCTTGTTTGGAAGAAGAAATTGCCTCTGATGACGTAGATGTGAATGAACCAGTTCCAGTAGACATCGTTGATGCGATGCTGGATAGTTGTGGGGTAGAGTACACCAAAACCGATCCACCTCCCATGTTTAGAAACATTGTGCATGATGTTGAGATACCGTTATACACAGGTTGTACTAAGTTTACAAAGCTTAGTGCTGTGTTGAGATTGTATAAGATGAAAGCTAATAATAGATGGAGCGACAAAAGTTTCACGTCATTGTTGTCTTTGTTGAAAGAAATGCTTCCTGAAGAAAATGAGCTGCCAATCTCAACATACTAGGTAAAGAAATTGTTGTGCCCGATGGGAATGGAGGCCAAGAAGATACACACATGCCGAATGATTGTGTATTATTTCAAAAGGACTATGTGGATTTGAAAGATTGTCCAAAATATGGTGTGTCACGGTATAAATTGATGACTTTCGGGGAGTCCAAAACTGGTTCTCTTGCCAAGGTGATGTGGTATCTACCTATAATACCACAGTTGGAATGCTCGTTTGCCAATCCTATAGATGCAAATAATTTGAGGTGGCATGTAGATGTTAAGAAAAATAATGATGGGATCCTACGACATGCGTCTGATTCCCCACAGTGGAAGAAGATTAATTTATTGTACCCAGAATTCGGTGAAGAAGACAAGAATCAAAGACTTGGGTTTTGTACAGAGGGGATGAATCCGTATGGGACATTGAGCAGCCAACATAGCACTTGGCCAGTTATTCTTGTTATATACAATCTTCCTCCCTGGCTGTGTATGAAAAATAAGTATGTTATGTTGTCATCTTTGATATCGGGCCCTAAACAACCTAGAAATGATATTGATGTTTACCTTGAACCTATGATTGATGACTTGAAGAAGCTCTGGGGTGAATGTGTGATGACCTATGATGCTTCATGAAGAGAGACATTTCATTTGCACGCTATGTTGTTTTGCATTGTGAATGACTTTGCACCGTATGGGAATTTGTCTGGATATAGTATCAAAGGATTTAAAGCGTATCCTATATGTGAAGAGAACACTGATTCAATATGACTAAAACACGGAGGCAAGATTGTATATCTTGGTCATCGAAGGTTTCTTCCAAAATTTCATCTGTATTGTAGGTTGCGTAAAGCATTCAATGGACAGAATGAGGAACAAATTGCACCTAAACCTATATCAGGGGAGGATGTTTATGAAAGAGTAAAAGACATCACCAATGAATTTGGTAAGAGATCACAATGTATGGCCACACAGAGTGACAAGTCTTTATTCAAGAATATGTCAATATTTTGGGATCTTCCTTATTGGAGTTCTTTGACAGTCAGACATTGTATCGATGTCATGAATGTTGAGAAAAATGTATGTGATAACGTCATCGGTACTCTGTTGAATATACCAGGTAAGACTAAACATGGGATAAAATCCAGAATGTACCTACGTGAAATGTGAATAAGGATATAATTAACATAAGTAGTTAGTAGCGATCGGAGAACATACTTACCTCCCGCTTGTTACACGTTGTCTAGAAAGGAGAAGAAAGCTTTTTGTGAATGCTTGGTAAAATGTTAAGGTGCCACAAGGTTACTCATCCAACATCCGTACATTGGTATCAATGAAAGATCTAAAGTTGATAGGTCTTAAATCTCATGATTGTCACACTCTAATGCAACAAATATTGCCTGTGGCAATTCGATCTATATTGCCGAAGCATGTACGATTTACAATCACCAGACTTTGTTTCTTTTTCAACAGTCTGTGCAGCAAAGTTATTAGCCCTGATACTCTCGATAAATTGCAAAGAGAAGTGGTTGTTACCCTATGTCAGCTTGAGATGTATTTTCCTCCTTCGTTCTTTGATATCATGGTACATCTTGTTGTCCAATTGACTAGGGAAGTGAAAATGTTGGGACCAGTTTTCTTGCATTGGATGTATCCCTTTGAACAATACATGAGCATTTTTAAAGGTGATGTTTGAAATCGTTATTGGCCTGAAGGGAGTATTATTGAGGGTTATGTGGCGAGAGAGGTTATGGATTTTTGCAATGACTTTCTGAGTGCTAATGATGCTCCTATGAATGAAAAGAATATTGAGGAGCATTTTGGCAAAGGAATTTTGGGATCACGGGTGAAAGTAATCAGCTGTGATCAGTTGGAGCAAGGTCACTTGTATATTTTACACAACATCGACGAAGTGAGTGTTTATATTGAGGAACATACCAATTTCATCAAGAGCCAATATCCTCGATCCAATTCAATGTGGCTTGCTAGAGAGCATAATGTAATTGGGTTGACAACAACAAAGGGGTTATAGTGGATGAATTGGGTTTCATGTTAGTGAACTTTGAAAAGATTGGCGAGAAGGGTGAACCATTCATATTGGCATCACAGGAGAAACAAGTATTTTATATCGATGATCCTGTAAATGATAAATGGTCGGTTGTTCTTCATGGTAAAAGATAGTTCATTGAAGATCCTATAGATGAAGAAGAGTACTATGATAAGTATGATGACTCCAGTCCATTCTCAGTTGGGTTTCCAACACCACCAAACATTGAAGTTGGGAATCACAATGACTTGTATGTTCACGGGGATCACAATGAAGGATTGTTAATTGATTAATGATCACAATATTAGAGGCATGAATGTTCATATTTTTTATATGTTTTATTTTTCTGAATGTGAACTTTTCAATGTGAATGTGGACTTTACAATGCGAATTACATTAAAATGTGAATGTGAACTTTACAATGTGAATGTGAACTTTACAATGTGAATTACATTACAATGTGAATGTGAACTTTACAATGTGAATGTGAAATTTACAATGTGAATTACTTTACAATGTGAATTACTTTACAATGTGAATGTGAACTTTACAATGTGAACTTTACAATTAGTGTTACTTTACAATGTGAATGTGAACTTTACAATGTGAACTTTACAATTAGTGTTACTTTACAATGTGAAATTTATAATTTGAATGTGAACTTTCAAATGGCTGAGCATTCCCATGATGACCATGCTGATGATCACCGTGAGGGTGAGGGTGTGCTTGCGCCACCTGACAATGTAAGTTTTAAGAATATATCCCTGAGGTTTCTATCTATATGTTCATTTATAATTATATTATGTAAGTGTGTTTTTTTAATCAAATTTTAGGTTGGTGATGTACCCCCTGAAGAAATTACAGCACTTGATGAGCAGGAAAAGAAAATTGAGAAAGTGAGGGGCATCACAATGATGAACAAGTTAATACAACAAAGGGGCAATGGACCCAAATTGGCTGTAGATTTCGATCATGCAAGAAATCCATATGGAGTGAACCACAACTCATTTGTTTCATATCTTGGGGTTCTTACTCACAGCCATTGCAGTACTATCCTAGAATCTTGGCATAAAGTTCCCAAGGGGAAGAAAGACCACATATGGAAGGAACTATGCATGAGTTATTATTATTTGTAATTATATTTGTGTAGATTACTAATTTGCAATTCTATTTAGGATACTAATTAATAGCAATTCTATTTGATTTGAAGAGCATATTTGATCTGGATGAAAAGTTACATCGTAAATGTGTGATACAACACTGTGGGAGGGTCCTAAGGAACTATAGGACCAATCTCACCTGAGATTACATATGCAATGCTGATAAGAGGTTCTTGATTGATTTCCAATTCTAAACATTAATCACTATTTCACTAACTCTACACTAATAATTTTTTTTTTGTATTCTCTTTAAAAAATAAATTTAGGCAGAAGGAAGCCACAAAGCAATGGAACTACCTGGACCCCAAAGACTGGGAGGCGTTTGTTACCCAAAGAAAAACATATGAATTCAAGGTATTAAGCGCCACTCCCAATTTATGTTTTCACCTATTCAAGATTAACCTTTAGTGTTACTAACCAAATCAATGTGCTAACTCACTAGACCCTCAGTGAGGCGCAAAGAGCAAGGCGTGCACTGAATGTGCACGACCACACAATGGGTCCAAGAGGATATGTAGGCGTTCTCCAAAGACTACAAGCTGGGTCTGCTCAGCCTACTGCTACTCAGGAGACTGTAGAGTCCTCTACTACTGCTCCTGCACATCTGCCTCGCCATGCTATGTGGATAACTGGGAGGCAAAACAAGAAGGGAGACATACCAAAGCCCGCAACTGCTGAGGCGGTTGCGAAAATGGTAAAAATAAACTCTTAGAGCAATCGATAGATATTGATTATTGTTATGTTTAATTACTTACTAATTTTTGTTGATGGTGATTAGAGGGAGCTGCATGAGCAGAGGAAGGAAGGCAAGTTCATCCCTCAGGGCACAAGGGATGAACTGGCAATTACTTTGGGTAACCTAGAGCATCCTGGACGTGTAAGAGGTGCAGACGCTGGTGTGGGCATCAAAGCGTTCTTTGGGCCATCCCAGCGCAAACCAAGCTGAGGTAACCTATTCTCTTATTTTAGAATGTTATTGTGAAAGGGAATTCAATAATCAGAAGCTAGTGTTTCTTTTATCCATGTATAGGTAGATTTGTTAATTAATAGGAAAGTCGAGGAAGTACTTGATCAGAGACTCCATGAAGCAATTAGCAAGTGGTAGGCATCTCAGACTACCACTCAGACAGTACCTGTGGTGGGCCACTCTTCTCCTACTACTCGTACTGTAGAGGTTGGGAGTAATCCTATAGACCCACCACCTAGCACGTCCTTTGTAAGTATTTTTATGACATAATAGCTAGTATGATTAATATGATATGTTTGTGTATATATGCACATAACATTCTTTACGTAAATTTGTAGGGGTTGAAGCCATGACGACTAAAAAGTCAAGAATATATCCTTGCAGAGGCGTCAACTTACCCACCCCTTAAAGGGTGCATGTTTCATGGGTATCCAGTACCAGATGGTGTTGTACATGTGAGCCTGATACATGTACTCCCCGGATGGATGGATCTTCCACTGCCTCATGCACACCCAGATGCTGAAACACTTGGTGAGGTAGTAGGCGGAGTGATACTGTGGCCCGAAGCGGATGTCCTCTATACTTATATTGTATGATAAATTTCCATTACTCTAATTTGTTAGTATGTATATATGAGTCAATTGATATGAAATTATATATACATGTCAAAAAGATGAGACCCGCTACATCTCAACCTCCACCTCCTCGACTACGAAGTTGGCTTCTAAGGGACCTACATGCCTCGATAGGTCCTAATTGTAGGGGTGTGGCAATATGGATCGGCGAACATGATACAAATTTCCCAATAATTGTTACTATTCTGGAGGATGTTGTAGGTAAATCATATGATAACAATCTATTTATAAACGTTTTGCATATGTATTAATGCATATGTAATACAAGTTTTGCATACGTACATATTAATGCATAGGTATTAATGCTGGTCAATCATACAAAAACAAGATATTTATACAAGATATTTTGGAGTTGTTTAGTTATGAATGGCTGAACACATCTATGATAGAGCTGTGGATATGGTGAGATCTTGTTTATACATCCATATAACTTGTTTTATATATGGTGATCAGTTTTCTTATATATTAATGCATATGTAATACATGTTTTGCAGCCACTTACACAAGATATGTATAGATTTTGGGTTTTCCCATGTGGGATTTTTGGTTCCATCTTTGATTAGTCATGTAGATATAGACCCTTCTTCAGTTACTTCATACTGCTGTGATGCTTTTGAATATTTTGGTAAAAATAAGAAGACGGTGATAATGACACCATTCAATGTCGAGTAAGTTTACTTTGTTTATAATTTGGACTTAAGAAAGTTACATTTTTATTGTGGATTTTTAGTTATTAATTTTTAACTTTCTTACCTATAGTGGTAGGCATTGGGAGTTACTAGTTATTGTGCCCAAGACGTTCACTGTCTATTATCTAGATCCTACGGGGAATGAGTGGGATACATTATATGGACATGCAATCAAAAGGCCATTATTCTCGTGAGAAATATTTCATGCTTTTATATCTGTTAACATCTGTTACTACATTACTATTTAATTATGCAATTTAATGGGTTACATTAACATATGTAGGGCTTTACAAGAGTACAAAAAAGATGGAGGAAAGGTCCCCAGGAAAAAGGATCTGTCACTAATTTGGGAGAATGTGAAAGTAATTTCCTAACTCCAATGTATATATTATTTATGTGAACTGTGCTTATTTGTATTTTTGAATATTTTGTATGTTTCAATTTATAGTGTGCTACACAAGACAATGGCTGGGCATGTGTCTACTATGTGATGCTATTTATGGACCTAATCATCAAACATGCCATAATGGAAATCAATAAGATACAACAGGTATTATACATAGTCTCATTAGATAATATGAAATATATCAATCTTATTATATATTATTAATTATATATATACGTCATTCTCTTTTCAGGTCTTTAAAAGTGCTGACTTCAGCATAGGTAGAAAGCATTTCGATATACATGCTCCCTATACAAGAGATGAATTAGATGTTGTAAGAGAAGAATGAGAAAAAGCCCTAAAAGAGTGGGAATTTTTAGATATAATTTTATTGACAATGATGAATAAAGAATAACTTTGTTCTCATACTTATTTTTGTTTGAATGTGAATGAATTTTTATGAATTGTCATATGTGTGTGAAGATGATCAATACATAAATGTTTCTACATGTGTCTGAATGTGAAAAGAGATGAAATGACTGGAACTTAAGATTGCTACTGGTTTCTACATGTGTGATGAAAAAATAATATAAATTAAATGTGCTTATACATGTGTGTGAATCACATATATATAATATTGTCCATCTTGTTAATTTTGTAGGTTTGTGGCCTGTTTTTAGCTCATATCAATGGATGTCGTAAACATGCAGTTCAGAACTGAACTGCAAGTTCTCATCCTACTGACCAGCCATACAGTAGGCCTGCAAACTGATAAGAAAAAAAATCAAAACATAGGCGTCAGTCATTTGAACAAAACCGACACCTAAGACATACGGAGGCATTTTTTAACCTAAAACCGACGTCTATGTGACCAGGTAACACACCCGTGTTGGGAAGCACGGCCGTGGTGGCAGGCAGGGGATATGGCGTCAGTTATTAGCACAAAACTGACGTCGGTTCAGATGATATGGCGTCAATTATATATAAAAACCGACACCCATAGGCCTTTGCTAGTGCATTTTTCGGTGGCGGGAAGCATTTTGACGTCGATTCTTTTAATAACCAACATCTATAACAATTATATAGTGTCAGTTTTAGTAAAAAACTGACATCTATAACAATTCTGTAGTGTCGGTTTTAGTAAACAACCGACACCTATAGTCCTTTTGCTGGCACGTTTTCAGTGGCAGGATGTGTTTTGGCGTCAGTTGGGAACCGACGCCGAAGAGGTCCACCTTTAGCAGCGCCCACTTGGGTGTCAATTGGAAACCGACACTAAAAGCCCTTAATTAACCGATGCTAAAGGCCTGTTCTGTAGTAGTGCCTGCAGTTTAGTGGAACTAAACTGTAGGTTTATGACATCCATTGATATCATCCAACAACAGGCCACAAACCTGCAAATTTAATAAGATACATTTTCACACATTTAGCAACCTGCAGTTCCATTCAATTATCACACATGTAGAAACACTCAGACACATGTAGAAACATTCATGTAGCAACCTGCAGTTCCTTTCATTTTCACATTCACACATGTAGAAACATTTAGACACATGTAGAAACATTCATGTAGCAACCTGCAGTTCCTTTCATTTTCACATTCACACATGCACATGTAGAAACATTCCTGTAGCAACCTACAGTTCCATTCATTTTCACATTCACACATGTATAAACATTCATACACATGTAGAAACATTTATACATGTAGAAACATTCACACATATGACAATTTAGAAAAATTCATTTACAAAATATCATTCTTTAGTCATTATCACTATCAACATCCCAATTATATTTTAAAACCCCCACTACTTGTATGGATTTTGCCAATTTTTCTCTTACATCATTTAATTCATTTATTGTATAGGAAGCATGTACATCTGATAAGGCCTTACCTATAGTGGGGTCAGTTTTAAACACCTACAAAGAGAATGATGTATATATAGAATTTTTTTATGATCGGGAACCCCCCCTCAGAAAGTGCCACTTTGTGACCCCCCTGGGAAGGTAAACCCGGGGGCCCGCCCAGCCGCATGAACGGGTTCCCAAATAGTAGCATCGTTGGCCGGCCGACGCTGCGACGATTTCACTTCTGGGACATAGCCAAGAGTAGAACCTGTGACCTCTCACAGAGGTCTTGCGAGCTGCACAGCCTGAGCTACACCCCACTGACGATATATAATTAATAATATATAAATAAGATTGATATATTTCATATTATCTAATGAGACTATATATAATACCTCATGTATGGTATCGATGCCCACTGCGGCATATTTGATGATCATGTGCATAAATCACATCACATCGTATGCACATGCCCAACCGTTGTCTTGTGTAGCACACTATAAATTGAAACATACAAAATATTAAAAAATACAACTAAGCATAGTTCACATAAATAATATATACATTGGAGTCAAAACTTACTTCCACGTTCTCCAAAATTATTGGCTGGTTCTTTTTCCTGGGGACCTTTCCTCCAGCCTTTTTGAACTCATGTAAACCCCTACATGTTAATGTAACACAGTAAATTGCATAATTAAATAGTAATGTAATAACATATGTTAACAAACATAAAAATGAAATATTTCTCACCGGAATAATACCATTTTTATTGCATGTCCATATTTTGAATTTAATTTAGTTCCCTTAGGATCTAGATAATAGACAGTAAACGTCCCAGGGATAATAACTAGTAACTCCCAATGCGTACCCTTAGAGGTAAAAAAAGTTAAAAATTAATAACTCAAAATCCACAATAAAAATGTAATTTTCTTAAGTCCAAATTATAAGCAAAGTAAACTTACTCCACATTGAATGGAGCTATTATCACCATTTTCTTACTTTGACCAAAATTTGTAAAAGTTTCACAACAGTATTGTTGAACTGACAAAGGGTCTTTAGCTACTAGACTAATCAAATATGGAATAAAAAATCCTACATGTTCAAATGAAAAATCTGCACATATCTTGTCTAAGTAGCTGCAAAACATGTATTATGTATGCATTAATATATAAGAAACCAGATCACCAGATCCTACACAAGGTATATGGATGTATAAACAATATCTCACCTTATCCATAGCTCTATGACAGATGTATTCAGCCAATCATAGCGAAACAACTCCAAAATATCTTGTATAAATAGTTTTTTTTCATATAATTGACTTGCAGCATCCGCATCTATAGAAACATTTATAGGGAAATTTATATCATGTTTGCCTAACCATACTGCCATACCCCTACAATTAGGACCTAACGGGGTAGGTAGGTCATGTGGAACCCAACTTGGTAATGTAGGAGGTGGAGGCGGAGGCCTAGATGCTCTGGGTGTCTTCGTTTTAACATGTATATATAATTTCAGATCAATTGACCTCATATATTCACAATAACAATTTAACGTAATGTAAATTTACCATACAATTTTAGTATAGACGATATCTGCTTTGGGCTACAATATCACTCCGCCTTCTGCCTCACAAAGCGTTTCACAATCTGGGTGGGCATATGGCAATAGAAGATCTATCCAATTGGGGAATATACGTAGTGGGCTCACACGAACCCAACCATTTGGTAATGGAGACCCATGAAACATTTTCCCTGGAAGGGATGGGTATGCCAAAGCCTCTGCAACGACATATTCGTTACTTTTTAGATGGCATGGATTCAACCCCTACAAATTTACGTAAAGAATGTTATATACATATCATCTTGAAAACATATCATCTTGAAAAGACTAGCTACTATGTCATAAAAATACTTACAGCGGATGTGCTAGGTGGTGGGTCTACAAGATTACTCCCAACCTCTGTAGTAGGAGTAGAGCGGGACGCCATAGGTACTGTCTGACTGGTAGTCAGAGATGCCTGCCACTTGCTCATTGCTTCATGGAGAGTCTTATCAACTGTTTCCTTGACTCTCCTTTCAACTATCTTATCTAACTATACATGGATAAAAGAAACATTAGCTTCTGATTATTGAATTCCCTTTTACAGTAGCATTCTAAAAAAAGAATAGGTTACCTCTTCTTGTGAAATTCCCGCTTTTGGGACATGTTTATGCTGGGATGGCCCAAAGAAAGCTTTCATGGCCACACCAGCACCTGCACCCCTAACATGTCCAGGATGCTCTGGGTTACCCAAAGCAACTGTCAATTTATCCCTTGTGCCCTCAGGGATGAACTTGCCTTGTTTCCTCAGCTCGTGTAGCTCCCGCTAATCACCATCAACAGAAATTGGTAAGTAAGTAAACACCACAAATAATCAATATTCGAACGATTGCTCTAAGAGTTGTATTTTGCCATTTTTGCATCCACCTCAGCAGTTGTGGGCTTCTTTATTTCTCCCTTCTTATTTTGCCTCCCAGTTATCCAGACATCATGGAGAGGAAGAGGTGTGGTACCTATAGTAGAGGACTCCTGAGTAGCAGTAGACTGATCAGTACACTTAGCCTATAGTCTTTGGTGAACGCCTGCATAGCCCTTTGGACCCATTGTGTGGTCATGCACATTCAGTGCACGCCTTCCTCTTTGCGCCTCACTGATAGCCTAGTTAGTATGCACATTGATTTGTTTAGTAACACTAAAGGTTAATCTTGAATAGGTGAATACAACATATATTAATTAAATAGGGAGTAACACCTAATACCTTGAATTCATCAGTGTTTCTTGAAGCAACAAACGCGATCCATTCTTCTTGGTCCAGGAAGTTCCACTGTTTAGTGGTTGACTTCTTCCTCTTCTCACCATCTTTTATGTATTCTCAGGTGAGATTTGTCCTATGGTTCCTTAGGACCCTCCCACAACGTTGCATCACACATTTATGATGCAACTTTTCATCCAATGCAAATATACTCTGCAAAATAGAATTGCTATTAACTAGTATCCAAAAAATTAGTAATATACAAAATAGAATTGCAAATAATAATAACTCATGCATAAATACTTCCATATTAAGTATTTCTTCCCCTTAGAAACTTTATGCCAATAATCTATCTTACAACCACAATGGCTACGAGTAACATACCCAAGATATGAAACAAATGAATTGCGATTCACTCAAATTTTATTTCCTGCATTATCAAAATCCACAACCAGTTTGGGTCCATTGCCCCTTAGCAATGTTAACTTCTTCATCATAGTGATGCCCCTTCTCGTATCAACTTTTTGGTACTGCTCATCAAGTGCCTCAAGTGCTTCAGAGGGTACATGTGCATCATCAACCTAAAATTTGACAAAATAAACACACTTACATGATATAAACTATAAATGGACATATAAATAGAAATATATGATATATTTTTAAAACTTACATTGTGAGGCGATGCATTGGTATCCTCACCATGATCATCATGGACATCATGGTCATCATGCCCATGCTCATCCATATAAAAATTTCATTAAAAAATCAAACACTTAGCATTTAACATAACTAGAAGATAATGAAACATTGTATAGTTCACATATACAAATGAAACATTGAAAAATAAAACATATAAAAAATATAAACATGCATGCCTCTAATATTGTGATCGTTTATCAATTAAAAATCCTTCATTGTGATCTCCGCGCACATACAAGTCATCATTAGCTTCAATATTTTGTGGTGTTGGCAACCCAACTGAGAATGGACTGGAGTCATCATATTTCTCATAGTACTCTTCTTCATCTATATGATCTTCAATGAACTGTCTCTTACCATAAAGAAAAATTGACCATTTATCATTTGTAGGATCATCGATATAAAATACTTGTTTCGCCTGTGATGCCAATATGAATGGTTTACCCTTCTCGCCAATCTTTCCAAAGTTCACTAAAGTGAAACCCAATTCATCCACTATAACTCCTTTGGTGTTATCAACCCAATTACATTTGAAGAGTGGAATTCTGAAATCTATGTAGTCAAACTCCCATATGTCTTCAATGACACCGTAATATGACATTTTAGCTTCACTTGGACTCTTATCCTTTGCACTGATAAAAATCATAGTCGATGCTTGAAGGGTGACCCCACTATTTTGGATGAAACTCTTATCATCTTGGCACTTTGTGTAATATGTGAATCAATTAATGTCATACCCTTCATAAGACATAACATTCAATTTTTGTTTAAAGACGAGGCATTTGATAGTTTCAGCATTATCATCTAGTGTTTGAGATAGTTGATGTAAGACTTTATCTTCAAACCACTTAATAAATGTCTTGTTATGCAATCTAGCAAGCCACATTGAATTGGCTTGAGGATATTATCTCTTGATGAAATTGGTATGTTCCTCGATATAAACACTCACTTCATCCATGTTGTGTAAAATATACAAGTGACCTTGTTCCAACTGCTCACGACTAATTACTTTCACCCGTGATCCCAAAATTCCTTTGCCAAATTGCTCCTTAAAATTCTTGTCATTACCAAGAGTATCATTACCACTCAGAAAGTCATTGCAAAAATCCATAACCTCTCTCTCCACATAACCCTCAATAATACTCCCTTCAGACTGATAACGATTTCAAACATCACTTTTAAAAATGCTCATGTATCGTTCAAAGGGATACAACCAATGCAAGAAAATTGGTCTCAACATTTTCACTTCCCTAGTCAAGTGGACAACAAGATGTACCATGATATCAAAGAACAAAGGAGGGAAATACATATCAAGCTGGCATAGGGTAACAACCACTTCTCTTTGCAAAGTATCAAGAGTATCAGGGTCAATAACTTTGCTACATAGACTGTTGAAAAAGAAACAAAGTCTGGTGATTGCAAAGCTTACATGCTTCAACAATATAGATCGAATTGCCATAGGCAATATTTGTTGCATTAGAGTGTGACAATCATGATATTTAAGACCTATCAACTTCAAATATTTCATTGATACCAATCTACGGATGTTGGATGAGTAACCCTGTGGCACCTTAACATTTACCAAGCATTCACAAAAAGCTTTCTTCTCCTTTCTAGACAATGTGTAACAAGCGGGAGGTAAGTATGTTCTCTGATTTCCCATTTCATGTAATTTTGTTAATTCTGACCTTATTCCCATTTCATGTAGGTCCAGTCTGGATTTTATACCATCTTTAGTCTTACCTGGTATATTCAACAGAGTACCAATGATGCTATCACAAACATTTTTCTCAACATGCATGACATCAATATAATGCCTAACTGTCAAACAACTCCAATAAGGAAGATCCCAAAATACTTACTTCTTCTTGAATAAAGATTTGTCACTCTGTGTGGCCATAGTAAATTGTGATCTCTTACCAAATTCATTGACAAAGTGTTTTACTCTTTCATAAACAACCACCCCCGATATAGGTTTAGGTGCACTCCGTTCCTCATTCCATCCATTGAATACTTTGCGCTTCCTACAATACAAATGGAATTTTGGAAGAAACCTTCGATGACCAAGATATACAATCTTTCTGCCATGTTTTAGTCTTGTTGAATCAGTGTTCTCTTCACATATAGGACACGCTTTAGATCCTTTGACACTATATCCAGACAAATTCCAATATGCTAGAAAGTCATTAATAGTGCAAAACAACAAAGCGTGCAATGAAATGTTTCTCTTTGTGAAACATCATAGATCATCACACCGTCACCCCAGAGTTTCTTTAAGTCATCAATCAGAGGTTCAAGATAAACATCGATATCATTTCTAGGTTGTTTAGGGCCTGATATCAACAACGACAACATAACCTACTTATTTTTCATACAAATCTAGGGAGGAAGATTGTATATAACAAGCATGACTAGCCAAGTGATATGTTGGCTGCTCAATGTCTCGTACAGATTCATCCCATCTGTACAAAGCCCAAGTCTTAGATTCCTGACGTATTCACCAAATTTAGGGTACAATTGATCAATCTTCTTCTACTGTGGGGAATCAGATGCATGTCATAGGATCCCATCATTATTTTTCTTAACATCTGCATGCCACCTCAAATTCTTCGCATCTATCGGATTGGCAAACAAGCATTGAAACTGTGATATTATAGGTAGATACCACATCACCTTGGCAGGAGAACCAATTTTTGACTCCCCAAAAGTCGTCAATTTATACCGTGACACACCACATTTTGTGTTACAACCCCAGTTTTTGGTTCATTTGGTGGGAAATGTGATTTCACATATTATATATATTTGAACAAATAAAGATATGATTTGTTTTAAATAAATGGATTTCGTTTAAAATAGCCTTGATGATTGTTTTGTGTGCTTTATTGGCTATTGGGCCCAATAACAAGGAAGAGACAAAAGGAACTCCATTATTAATAAGAAATGGAGAAAATAAAAATGTAGAAACCTCTAGAAGGCAGAAATATATAATCCAAAGGTGGATTTCGTGCCTCTTGGGTTCCTTGGGATCCAAGGAGTCCAAAGTAGCAAAAAGAAAGCAATAAGAAAAGAAAAGATCAATTAAATATTTCTTTATTAAAAAAGAAATTGAAAACAATGATAAAATGTGGAAAATAAGTGGAAAGAGGTATAATTGAGTTATCCTTAGTGGATTTTCGTATCCAAAGGATTCCTAATGTAAAAAGGAATGCCAATGAGGAAAATAAAATGAAAGATAAAGAGAAACCCTCAAAAAGGGAAATTTTAATAAGAAATAAACAAGATTATGTGAACTAATGAATATAGATGCATCTAGAAGGATAATAAGTATCCATAAAAAGGAATTTCAAAATCTTAGAGTTTCTTGGGGTCCAAGGAGCCACAATGGAGAGGAAGGAAAGAGAGAATACCAATAATGCAAAAGACGAGGATAATGTGTTACATTATTAATGAATTTTGTGGTATTGGTAAAAAGGAAGTATTTTCTACTAAAAGAAAATATAAATTTGTACCCATGGATTAAAAAGCAAACATAAAGAGAATAAGAGAGAGGTAATTTTCAAAATCCTAATATTTAAAGACTAAATAATATCTAAGAAGATAATAGAGAGAAGGTTGCTTCTTAATCAAGGGAAATTGTTTCATATTAGGAAAAGGACTTGTTTCCTCTTAAATGAACGTCTTGGGGTGTGGATATCCTCCCCTATATAAGGGTTGGAGCCCTAGCCTGAGCTCAAGACAATCCCATACATCTCTCTCTATTATCCTTCTTCTTTTTTGTACAAACCATAGTCATGAGAGAGTAGGGCAACCTTGGAGCAAACAAGAGGCTACAATGTCATCAATACGAAGGTCCAAAGTTTCCACGACCAACCGAGGAAGGTCGGCCATCGTTCTCTAGCTTTCGACCTCATGCAACCACCTACAGCTGACATGTATGACTAGCAAACTACCACATGATTGGTATGCTCAAACCAGCCTCTAGGACACGAGTTCAGTGGCGCCCTAGGGGCGGAAGAGGGCAGCAGAGGCAGGGCACCCGTCAGCGGTGCCCCTCGAGCCTTAGAGGTGGAGGAGAACCCTCCCCAAGCAGCTCCAGTCGACGACTAGGGCGACACATCAGGGCTGTGTGAGGTTGAAGGAGACAGAGGTGGCATTGGACGAGTTTGCCCCTCAGCGGGCTGAAGAAAACACTAACTCAAATAAGGGAAAATCGGTTATTCTGTTATGTTTTTAAACAAGCAAACATGCTGCATGGAAAGAAGCGATGTGGCAACTTCCGATTGGCCCAAAGTAAGTAATTTTGCAAAATTCATATCTAATTAACTATAGCTCGGATGAATACACATAATATATGAATTTTGCTCTGCCAAACATGGCGAATGCAATAAAAATATAATTGAAGAATGTTTCTGATTACAATGCGAAAAGTAATGGAAGTTATCAACTTTAATGCTTTAATGATTAAGAAACCCTATTTTGATATGATTAATGTGATTAGTAGGGTTTAATGAATGATTAAAGTTGATATTAACCTATTAATTATAAAAAGGTATATTAAGAACAAAAAGGATGAACTTTGCATGTAATTGGTTTAATTTAGAGTTTCATGTGCATAAATATGCTTTAATGTGCCTTAAAACACTAATATTAGTAAATGTGACTCATAATGGTTTTAATTATTCAAAATCGTAAAATAAAGATAAGATATGATGATTTTAAGCTATTTTGAGTATAAAAGTTCCTAATTGTGGATAAATACACTTAATGTAGTAATTAGGGTTTTCTAATGAATAAAAGATAGAATCTATGGCAAATCGAGTTCATATTTGAATTAGACCATAATGAACTTTGAATTGATGATAAATGAGCATAATGATCTTTTCATGGATTAAAAGGATAAAAATGGTAGCTTTAATGTAAAAGAGGCTTAATGGACTTAATTGTGCTTTTTCTGAAATTAGGGTTATATGTTGTTAAAAGATAACCTTAATATCTTTTGTGAAGAATAGATGAGATAATTAGGGTTTGTGAATAATTGTATATAATTAGGGTTTAAAATAGTATAAATGGAGAGAAACCCTAATTTCAATGAAAACCCTAAAGGTGGGCTAGAAACCCTAGGAAGCGAGCTAGGTTTAATAGATCTTGATGACATGAGTAATAAAAGGGAATTGCATGATTATTTCAGGATCTTGTTATGTGTACTTGCTTGGTTGGATTTCTTACTTACATGGATTATTCTATCTCAAATCAGCCTGACAGGTATGTGGTTACACTTATGAATAATTGCTTTAGATTCACAAGGATTTCTAAATGTTTTTATCAGTTTCTAGAAAATAACTATTGGATGCTTTTTATTTCATGCAACTATAGAGTGACTATGACTATCATTATAAATGAATATATAACTGGCTTAGATCCGGGTCCTCCTCTATGGCTTTGTAAATGCTAAAAAGGGTAACCTAGAGTAAGGTCTAGGCTATCATGAGTTAGAAATTGGGCTACCCACGTGTAGTGCCATGAGACTCTATAGAACTCCATGAGTTAAGGAGTGGGCTACCTACGGGTAGTGCCATGTGACTCAACCCTAAAATCTGATTCACCAGATAGGTGGGATCATGAGGGGTTTAATGGGGATCTACCATAAGGAAGGTAGCAACCAGGTCCATTATAGGGACAGCGCAAAGGATAGGTTAGGTATGGATCACGCAGTTATATTTAAAACTTAAACTTGGCTGTTAAACTGTAATTGACTACAATATGTTGTTATTAATTGCACGATTATTGTTTCCCCCACATACCAGGTTTACGCTGATTGATGTTTTGTTTGTCAACATTTTAGGTACAAGTGAAAAGAACCAACAGTAAAGTGACATATGTAGAATTAAATATGAATTAACGATCAATGAGGATTAGTTATAATTTTCTCTCATATGAATAGAAGTTTAGGAATCCAAGTTTTTAAAAGGCATGCAAAAAGTTAATTTTTTTATTGTAACCTTTCAGTTTAGTTCAGTAGAATTTGATAATTATTATAGATTATTTGTTGAACCTTTGATCCGGAAATTGGGATAATGGCTCTGACCTCTTGGTCTCCCTTAATTGGGGGTTACTGAAAGGCAGTGTCGTTAAATTTAGTATCAAAGCCTAGGTTCCTCATTTAATCTTTAATCATTATTAAATTTTACAAACTCCGTAAAACCCAAGGGAGTTATTAGAGGATTTTCCAAATGACAAAGGTGTCTAGAAAAGGATCACGTCTGGGGGCTAGCAAGGTTTTCCTCCTCACCACTAGTCGGAATATGAGGAATCCTGGATTAGTGTGACTGCGTGGCCGAAGTCTCAAGATTTGATTCGAAATAAGATACCTTTAGGACTCTGACATCTTGTTTATCCCTTCTCAACTCAAATGTTGTTAAGGACCTTAAGGATTAGGGTTTTCTCTCTCTTTTCCTCACCCTCTTGAGGTATGGGTAAGGTTCATAAGGTTTAAGAAAACCTCCACCAAATTAATGAAAAGTACGTAAATAAGATGTCATGGACATAAGCTTAATAGTGTAAGCATAAACTAAAGAATAGATACATGCTTAGGTCATATGACATAAGTTGTCATGCCGCAGGAGAGACCTGAGGCTAGACCTTCTTGTTAGGAGGATAAGTAAAGAGAGTTAGTCTTAGAGGTAGAGATCTCCATTGCAAGTAGAGACCTGGCACATCCTCTGAGGATGATGTTAACCCTAACCCTAAGTGAAGGTTAAAGAGAGAGATGACATGATGAGTCAGATGTCATGGTAGACCAAGTGTTTTCATAGACATGCCTTGGATGCCATATGATCCATGAAAGGATGGATGAACGAGTACCTTTGGCGACCCAACCCTGGGAAGGGTCGTCCATGTTAGAGTGAAGGGTAGCACCTTCTTTGATGAGGTTAGAGAAGAACCTGTAGAAACCCCATGAGCTTATATGGGCATGGCATAGTATGCACCGAGAGGATGAAAGTAGTGCGGGCAGTAGGTTGAAACCCTAGCCAAGAGAGTATGTTGGATGGTTTTTGAGATAAGCATAAAGATAATCTTGAGCAAACATAAGTTGAACCTAGGCTTCACCCACATGGACGTATTCTTGTGAGCTTGATCCATCTTCATGGAGAGAGGGTCGTTTAAGGATGGTTATGCAGTTAGCTCTATATAGAGAGAGAAGGACTCAAGCAAGAAGGTTGGAAGCCTAGAGTCTGAGATATGAGGGAAAGTGGGGAGTTGAGGATGATGCGACCTAAGTGGATGTTTGTGGTTGCATCATGCTTGATCCCTGGAGGTTGATGATGTCCTGGTTGCCATGAGAGGAACCAAACCCTAGAGAGAGGATGAGTCTACTGGTACCTTTGTATCTATGGTATAGATGGGGAAGATGAGTTCCTTAAACTATGAAGAGGTTTAGTAATAGGTTGTAAGGCTTATACCTTGTTGGTTGTCCTTGAGGAGGATTCAACTCTAAAGTGTTGGTTGAGTAGAAGGATGACATGAAGTGCATGTCATACCTTGTACATGTTTGGTTTGGGGTTAAGAGGTTGAGCATATGGTTAGACATTAGAGAAGTGAACCTAGGGTTCCTAGGCCTATAAGAGGGAAGTGAAGTACATTATGAGATTTGAATTTCTATAGTTTCAAGCATGGTACTCCTCATGTTGAGAGGAAAAGGAAAACCCCTTGAGTTTAAGGTATGTTTGATGAACCCCTCACAGCTAAGTTGATGACATGGGAAGGTATGGTCGTGATCCAGTGTTGAGGAAAGAGAGCAAGCATGACCTAGCATGGTTTAGTAGGTGGTCTGCTTGTGCCTTAGTAGCGGTTGGGTTAAGCATGCTCATGTGTATATAAACCCTAAGGATGTTTGTGACCTTGTTGTCAAGAGTTATAGTTTCCTCCCATATGAGGAGAGGGACCCTTTGGTAGGATGTATACCAGTTTTGTGGGTTTTAAGGAAACCTGAAGAGGTCTCATAGGATATGGAGAAGTTAAGTGAAGAGTACATGGTATGAGGATGAACCTGTAGACCCATAGATAACCATCTCTAAGTGCATGTGGATGTGTTACCATGAAGGTAACCGATATGGGGCCTGACCAAGGTAGTCAGGTTGCCATGACCCCTATGAAAGGATGAGAGTCATCCCATGAATGCAGAGAGAGATGATGAGGGCCTAGGTAAGGTTCTAAGTTGGACATGCACTATGTTAGAATCCTAAGTCTATCCTAGGGTCAGGTAGGGATAAGACCGTTGGAAGGAGTTGCCTAATTCCCTAGTTGCACATGACCATAGGGTCGAGAGGAAACAACTATCATTGTCTGAGGGCCATGGGTTAGGAGATTGATCACCTTCATGAACTCATAGGATCCAAAGGGTAGATGAGTAGGGAACTCTCTAGATGCATGAGGGAAGAGGGATGACCCCAAAAGTGCTGGCATCCTATAGACTCAGAGGAGATGACCAAGGATTGTGTGTGGACCCAAGTAAGCTCGAAATCAGTTTTTGATGAAAGTAACTTTGATATCAAGATGTTTGTGGTGTAGAGACATATGTGGCACGTTTCAACTTAGATTTAAAGGTGTACTGGCAAGGTGGGTTGTACCATCACTACTCTTGGAATAGGAAGAACTCTGTATTTGGACTGTAACCAAATGCTTATTTCCTCTTATTATGGGAGTGAGAGATAGGACAATACGCATGCCATACACCAATGATAAAAGGTGATGCAAGTTGGAACATTGCAATGAGGTATGGGGGAAGAGATGATAACATGCCCTAGTGCAGTGAATGATACATGGATGGAAACAAGATAGTCATCTTATGAGGATGTTTTATCATGAGATATGAGTCTTACAAGGTTGAGTTTGAAAAACCAAGAGAATAAGCTCAGAGTTTTCTTGATGAAGATAGACTTAGATATGAAATGAGATAATCAGTGGAATACATGGAGGTGCATGTCTTCAACATTATATACCACATAAGGATGTGAAGTGATAATCAATGCTTTGGATGGGATACAACTGCCTAGTTTAGATGGAGGCTAGAAGAGGTTGATAGGATAACCTCCAGTTGGAGAAGGAGATAAGTTTGGCTAACACAAAGATGTAACAATATTGGTTGATCAAGTTAATGGTTGTTTAGTTAGCCAGCTTAGGCCTTGATGCAATGAAAGGGTGGTTGTAGAACCTCAGATGCACTTCTCTAAAAAGGAAAGTGATGAAACCCCGATTAGAGTGGTTTAGGGTTTCTGCAGAATCAACCTTAAGGAATCATGACAATACAGGAGATCATGATTTAAGATTATCATATACCGTGGTACTACAACACTACATTGGATGCCTAAGATGAAGTTGCATGTGGTATGTTGCCATGCATGACAGGAGGTGAAGGACAAACACCAGTAACCCAGTGTATCAATATAGAGGATAAAAGAGTCCTTGAGAGGGAATGGGAGTTCATCACTATGGATGTTATGGTAAGTCTCCCCTAGACCAAGGAAGGTCAAGATGCAAGATGGGTTATGGTAGATTGCCTTACTTAGATTACATGAGAAAAAAAGAGTACTGTCAAGGGACATATCCGGTTGAACTACACATGAGAGAGATTGTTCAACTACACTATGATTTGAGTTTAAAAGTTCTTGAGTATAACCTAAAGGTTCAATTCCATAAGTGGGAGTAGGTGCATGAAGAACTCGATGTTAGTACAATTTATCACCCTAGCTAATGGTTAGTACGATCTAGACTAGAGGGTCTGATGAGAGCATGTGTGCTCGTTCAGGGTGATAGATGGAGATAGTTCTTATCTTCTGTGATGATAACCACCATAGCCAGTATCAGGATGTAAAGAAGCTCTGCAAGGGAGGTTGTGTCGGTCATCACTTCATTAAGATGATGTTGGTGAAGGGACCTCACAAAGGTCAAGAAAGGACCACAATGTATGCAAATGAAGTCTCTTTGATCCTGCAATGGCTAAAAGGAGCCCAGAGATGACATGAGTTGTAAGATGATGCAAAGTAGACTGACATACAGTTCACTGTGGGGGAATATGTGATATGAAAGTCCGACCCCTCTAAGTTATAGCTAAGAGAGCTGAGTCCCCGATGCATGGGTTCTTTTGACATGGTTTGGTGGAGAAGGTTAAGTTTGCCCTTACCCCTCAGGATAATGTCATGTGTGATGAGATTCATGTGTCCAATTTAGAGAACTATGTGAGGTACCCAGACCATGTGCAGAGCAATGAACCTAATGAGCCCCAAGGGAGGCTGTAATGACCTGAGTCACCTATGAGGTTTATAGATGCCAAGGTGAAAGAACTCAGAGAAAGGAATATGTGATGATAAAGGTTCTTTGGAAGCACAATGGATAGGGAAAAGCCACATAGGGGCCAATAATGGACATGTAAAAGTCTTATCCTGAATTGTTTGTTTGCTTGATGGAATTTTGAGGACAAAATTCCTATAAGAGGGGAAGGATGTTACAAACCCAGTTTTGGGTTCATTTGGTGGGAAATGTGATTTCTCATATTAAAGATATTTGAACAAATAAAGATATGATTTGTTTTGAATAAATGGATTTCGTTTACAATAGCCTTGATGTTTGTTTTGTGGGCTTTATTGGCTATTGGGCCCAATAATAAGGAAGAGACAAAAGGAAATCCATTATGAATAAGAAATGGAGAAAATAAAAATGTAGAAACCTATAGAAGGTAGAAATATATAATCCAAAGGTGGATTTCGTGCCTCTTGGGTTCCTTGGGTTCCAAGGAGTCCAAATTTGCAAAAAGAAAGCAATAAAAAAAGAAAAGATCTATTAAATATTTCTTTATTAAGAAAGAAATTGAAAACAATGATCAAATGTGGAAAATAAGTGGAAAGATGTATAATTGAGTAATCCTTAGTGGATTTTCATATCCAAAGGATTCCTAATATTAAAAGGAATGCCAGTGAGGAAAATAAAAAGAAAGATAAAGAGAAACCCTCAAAAAGAGATACTTTAATAAGAAATAAACAAGATAATGTGAACTAATGAATATAGATGCATCTAGAAAAATAATAAGTATCCTTAAAAAGGAATTTCGAAATCTTAGAGTTTCTTGGGGTCCAAGGAGCCCCAATGGAGAGGAAAGAAAGAGAGAATACCAATAATGAAAAATAAGAGGATAATGAGTTACATTATTAATGAATTTTGTGGTATTGAGAAAAAGGAAGTATTTTCTACTAAAAGAACATATAAATTCGTGCCCATGGATTAAAAAGCAAACATAAAGAGAATAAGAGAGAGGTAATTTTTGAAATCCTAATATTTAAAGACTAAAGAATATCTAAGAAGATAATAGAGAGAAGGTTTCTTCTTAATCAAGGGAAACTATTTCCTATTAGGAAAGGGAGTTGTTTCCTCTTGAATGAATGTCCTGGGGTGTGGATATCCTCCCCTATATAAGGGTTGGAGCCCTAGCCCGAGCTCAAGACAATCCCATACATCTCTCTCTATTCTCCTTCTTCTTTTTCGTACAAACCTTAGTCATGAAAGAGTAGGGCAACCCTGGAGTAAATAAGAGGTTGCGGTGTCATCATGACAAAGGTCCGAAGTTCCCACGTCCAACTGAGGAAGGTCAGCCATTGTTCTCTAGCTTTTGACCTCATGCAACCACCTGCAACCGACCTGCATGACCAGCCAACTACCCCACGATTGGTATGCTGGAACTAGCCTCTAGGCCATGAGTTCGGTGGCGCCCTAGGTGCGGAAGAGGGTGGCAGAGGTAGGGCACCCGTCAGCGGTGCCCCTCGAGCCTAGGAGGTGGAGGAGAACCCTCCCCAAGCAGCTCCATTCGACGACTAGGGCGACGCAGCAGGGCTGCGTGAGGTTGAAGGAGACGAAGGTGGAATTGGATGAGTTTGCCCCTCAGTGGTCTGAAGAAACCACTAACTCAAATAAGGGAAAATCGGTCATTCCGTTATGTTTTTAAACAAGCAAACATGTTGCATGGAAAGAAGCAACGTGGCAGCTTCCGATTGGCCCAAAGTAAGTAATTTTGCAAAATTCATATCTAATTAACCGTAGCTCGGATGAATACACATAATATATGAATTTTTCTTAGCAGAACACGAGGAATGCAATAAAAATATATTTGAAGCTTGTTTCTGATTGCAATTCGAAAAGTAATGGATGTTATCAACTTTAATGCTTTAATGATTAAGAAACCCTATTTTGATATGATTAATGTGATTAGTAGGGTTTATTGAATGATTAAAGTTGATATTAACCTGTTAATTGTAAAAAGGTATATTAAGAACAAAAATGATGAACTTTGCATGTAATTGGTTTAATTTAGAGTTTCATGTGCATAAATATGCTTTAATGGGCCCTGAAACCCTAATATTAGTAAATGTGACTCATAATGGTTTTAATTATTCAAAATCATGAATAAAGCTAAGATATGATGATTTTAAGCTATTTCTAGTATAAAAGTTCCTAATTGTGGATAAATACCCTTAATGTAATAATTAGGGTTTTCTAATGAATAAAAGACAGAATCTATGGCAAATCGAGTTCATATGTGAATTAGACCATAATGAACTTTGAATTGATGATAAATGAGCATAATGATATTGTCATGGATTAAAATGATAAAAATGGTAGCTTTAATGTAAAAGAGGCTTAATGGACTTAATTGTGCTTTTTATGAAATTAGGGTTATATGTTGTTAAAAGATAACCTTAATATGTTTTGTGAAGAATAGATGAGATAATTAGGGTTTGTGAATAAATGTATATAATTAGGGTTTAAAATAGTATAAATAAAGAGAAACCCTAATTGCAATGAAAACCTTAAAGGTGGGCTAGAAACCCTAGGAAGTGAGCTAGGTTTAATAGATCTTGATGACATGAGTAATAAAAGGGAATTGCATGATTATTTTAGGATCTTGTTATGTGTGCTTGCTTGGTTGGATTTCTTACTTACATGGATTATTCTGTCTCAAATCATCCTGACATGTATGTGGTTACGCTTATGAATAATCTCTTTAGATTCATGACAATTTCTGAATGTTTTTATCGATTGCTTGAAAATAACTATTGGATGCCTTTTATTTCATGTTACTACAAATTGATTATGACTATCACTATAAATGAATATATAACTGCATTCGATCCGGGTCCTCCTCTGTGTCTTTGTAAATGCTAAAATGGGTAAGCTAGAGTAAGGCCTAGACTATCATGAGTTAGAAATTAGGGTACCCATGTGTAGTGCCATGAGACTCTATAGCACGCCATGAGTTAAGGAGTGGGCTACCTACGGGTAGTGCCATGTGACTCAACCCTAGAAATTGATTCACTGGATAGGTGGGATCATGAGGGGTTTAATGGGGATCTACCATAAGGAAGGTAGCGTCCATGTCCACCACAAGGACAATGCAGAGGATAGGTTATGTATGGATCATATAGTTATATTTAAAACATAAAGTTGGTTGTTAAACTATAATAGACTGCAATATGTTGTTATTAATTGAACAATTATTGTTTCCCCCACATACCAGCTTTACGTTGAATGATGTTTTGTTTGTCAGCATTTTTGGTACAAGTGAAAAGAATCAACAGTAAAGTGGCATATGTGGAATGAAATATGAATTAACGATGAAGGAGGATTAGTTCGAATTTTCTCTCACATGATTAGAAGTTTAGAAATCCAAGCTTTTCAAAGGTATGCAAAAAGTTAATTTTTTTATTACAACCTTTCAATTTAGTTCAGTAGAATTTGATAATTATTATAGATTATTTGTTGAACCTTTGATCCGGAAATTGGGATAATGACTCTGACCTCTTGGTGTCCCTTAATTGGGGGTTACTGGGAGGTGGGGTTGTTACATTTTGGACAGTCTTTCAAATCCACATAGTCCTTTTGAAATAATACACAATCATTCGGGCATGCGTGTATCTTCTTGGCCTCCATTCCCATTGGGCACAACAATTTCTTTACCTGGTATGTTGAGATTGGTAGTTTGTTTCCTTCAGGAAGCATTTCTTTCAACAAAGACAACAATGACGTGAAGCTTTTGTCGCTCCATATATTGTTAGTTTTTAGCTTATAAAATGTCAACACAGTGCTAAGCTTCATAAACTTAGTACAACTTGTGTATAACAGTATCTCATCATCATGCACAATGTTTCTAAACATGGGAGGTGGATCAGTTTCAGTGTGCTCTACCCCACAACTATCCTGCATCGCATCAACGATGTCTACTAGAACTGGTTCGTTCACATCTACATCATCAGAGGGAATAACTTCTTCCACACAAGAAATACTATCGACATCCATTGGTTTCAAGTTTGAAATCTCTCCATGCCAGTGCCATTATGTATAGCCTTGTACAATCCCGTTGCACATGACAAGACTTTTGATTTCGTCACCAGTGTTGACTTTCAAGTTGTTACCGCAATGCCTACATGGATAGTAGAACCTATCTCCAGGTTGTTTCCTATGTTCCTCAGCAAATCTAATAAACTGGTCAAGACCAGAAATAAAATTTGGGGTGCAGTGATTGTGAATGGACATCCATGATCTATACATTCTATGATCAAAGAGAAAACAAGTATATATTACAACAAGATTAGGGTCTAGGGTTAACATATTAGAGTTTAAGCATGGTTAAAACTTTAGAGTTTAAGGTATTATATATAATTAATGGTTAAAACAATCCTAAGTGAGATTAGGTGTTCAAGAACAGTCGCAAACTGGGGACTATCCCATATTTACTCCTATTGAGTAAATCTTGGAAGGGTTTATAGACCAACAAATACATGTGTTGCCATTCTTATATATAATAAATGTGTACCACCTATCCCATTCTTGAACACCTAATCTCACTAGTAAGTGTATAATGTGTATTGGGGTTTCAATAAAATTTTGGCAGCATTTCCCTGCTGTACTACCAAAATTTTCTTGAAAACCCAATACACATTATACACTTACATCCTAAGTGAGATTAGGTGTTCAAGAACAGTCCCAAATAGGGGACTATCCAAGATTTACTCCTAATGAATAAATCTTGGATGGGTTTCTAGGCCAACAAATACAACACCAGTCCCTTGTTCACAACCCCATTCAACACACAATTTTCTTATAAAAACACTTGTGGACAGCCATAAAAACATATCAATGCTTCCTAAATTAATCAATGTATTATTTTATATATAACACAAATCTGGTGGGTATAACATAGCAAAAAACTCAACATGTCACAACAGAAACATGTCCTTAACCTAATATACAGATATGTCCTATGTAATTTTTACTTAAATAGCAATATGTCCATTTCTCTCCAAGTGACATATTAATAGCTTATGAATGTTTAGATGAATTTATACTATCAATTCTTGGGGTTTACTTTTTTACAGTAGAAAAATATAATAGGGGTTATTTTGATCATTTTGTTACTAAAAATTGCATGTCTCTATGTAACTTCCATAAATAAACTATTATATATTAATATGATAATTTAATTGGTTGTGTTCATAGAGTCCACTTTAGGGTCTAGACAAAGGTCGACAGTTCTACCAAATAGATCTTCTATTTTAGAGGCAATACATATAGTATAAAGGTGAATAAAAGTACATTGAAGATATAATCATTTTAGAAATAGAAGACCCACATGTGAGTTAAGTTTGAGACATCAATGTATCTTTAATACGCATGTTTCAAGGTTCAAAGCACATAATCAAATCAAATTAGGATGCTAGAATGGACAAGTTTGAATCTTATTTCAACATGCATCAAAATTTACTGAATTAGGTCAAGCATGAGGATTAGAAGCACAAATATATGCAAGCACAAGATTTATTCATATCCTAGGTTGATTTACAATAGCAACATCTAAGTTGATAAACAAATATAAATCGGGAGATATTTGAATAATTTTAAAAAGTAGATGAACAAATATAAATCCCTAAATTTAAATAATGTGATGAATAAAAAATCATTAGATGAACGAATGAGTAGATAAATACAAATCACATTTTAAGTAAATACAAATCAGAGCATCTTGCTCTGGAGCTGGGAGAGGGGGCGAGACAGAGGGTTTTTGGGGATGTTTACCTCTGTTTGAGCCCAGCCGGGTGTCTTGCTCTGGAGCAGGGAGAGAGGGCAAGATGGAGGGGTGCATGTGGAAGCCGAACATGCAGGCCGAGCGGGTAGGCGAGTGTGGAAGAGTGGTGAGCAGGCAATCGACGAGCGAGCAAGGAGGAGGGAGAAGGGCGGCAGTGAGCTCTGGAGCAGGAAACCAGTGAACGACAAGCTCTGGAGCAGGCAGAAGGCCGACGAGCTCTAGAGAAGGTAGAAGGTCGGTGAGCTCCAGAACCAGCAGAGGTAGGGCATCATAGGCGCTGGCGGAAGTGGCAGGGAGAAGGGCGGCTGGCGGTGGCGAGCAAGGGTGGCGGTGACACGCAAGGAGGAGGGAGTAGGCTGGAGCGTGACTGGTGGCGTCAGGAGCAGAAGGGCTAATTTTGCGTTGAAACAGAGACAAATGGGGAAGAGTCTGTTTCTTGTGGGGGATATTAAGTTAATAAAGGCGTCAGTCTTCTATTAAACCAACACCTAATATCCATCAGCGTCGGTTGCTCAAAAAAACTGACGTCCATTGGATAATCTTAACCCTAAAAAATTTTGTGGGGACGACGCGCGAAACCTTATCAGCGTCGGTTTTTCCAAAAAAATTGACGACCTTTGGAGGTAATTTTTTTTTCGTTAGGCGTTAGTTATTAGGTAAACAACTGATGTCGTATATGAAACTTTGGGGGTAATTTTTTTCGCTCAAAAAATTGGATTTGGCGGGGTATTTTAGGCGTCGATTTGTCTTAGGGAGCCGACGCTTAATAAAAAGTGATACCCGTGTCTGGACGATCCTCAAATATAGATGTCGGTCTCTATAATTAGCTGACATTGTAGGGTTTAGGCATCAGTTTTCGGTAATAATCGACGTCTCTAAATGTGACATTATAAGCTATTTCTGTAGTAGTGTATATATAATCACCGAGACATGAATGCATCCGTTCTCAAACTGAGGGCTAGGTATGACCACTATCATCCTCCCTAACACTTGAATTTAGGATGACAAGCACCCCACATACTCATCAGTATGCACTCCAAGTATCCCTTAGGAATACCCGTTTCACTATCTGGAAATGTTTGACACTCAGATAGATCTATGGCATAGGCCACTGCATGATTAGAGTTTCACTTAATTAGTTATGCCAATTGAGTTAATTAAGGCTAAATAATACAAATGGACATTCAAACCCTAATTCTTTTCTAACAAGTATATGTATAACAACTTCAAAAGATATAAAACATTTGAGATATAAATCTTAATCACATTACCACATGCTATCATTCATTACAAATTCATGGACCACACTTATCATCATACTTTTACAAGATACCAATATCTTATCACAAGTTCCAAGGTTTTAACCCTTATTGGAACATGAAGAGGATTTCACCTCAATCATGGCTTCAAACATGCCCAAAGGTTGTTAAGACCATCACATTATTCATAGTAAGGTTATCATCATCATTCAATGCCTTAAACAAGGCTCAAAAGATCATTACGACATATGTATCCATAGATATTAACAAGGCAAGGCACTATGATATTCAAATAGTACTACAATGTGGTTTCAACACAAGAAGAGTGTAATTTATTATCACATTAATCATTAAAGAGGTATGATTATAACCAATCAACATCATATAATTACACTAAGGTTAGGTAAAACAAGCTAGATCACAAGGGCGTTACACATCCACTTATTATAGTGATTTATCAAATATAACTATATGATGGGAAAGGTAATACTACAAATTAATGGTATTGAACCATCAAATTATCATCACTAGGACCCACATATAATACCATGTGATTTATTCTAATCCATTGGATGTTAAAGCATCCAATATTATTCATTGGACCAGGTTCATTGTTCAAGGTTATCAATTGAAGTATAGGTCTAACCATTAGATCAATTGAACCAAGGAACCATTAGTTCAAGGTTTAGTCAAATCTACAATTACATTCTTAAATCATCATATACTGTGATGACCACTATTAATTATGATCATTAGTTCACCATTGGTTGTTAGATCAGTAATACATTCGGTTAACACCATCAAATATTAAGCCAATGTCGTCATCGATTGATAACATAATTAGAATACTTAGTGGATGATAATTAAATGTCTAATTGGGTCAAAACCTGACCTAAGGGGGTGACCATAGGTTGTTACCATAAATTTGACACCCTTGATCATGAACATCAGTTTCCAAGATAGAAACACCATTGGTTATTGAATGGTATAACCATCAATTGTGTGATAGGGAAGGAAATAGATGGAAAACCCTAATTTGAACCATCAATTATTTTGTGCTTAGCACCATAGGTTGATGCTATAAACCTGTACCAGATCATGTTACACCTTAGAAAGGCTGTACACATGTTTACAATTTCATATAGAACTAAAACAGAACAGGGAACACCAAAAAAATTCGAAATTCTAAACAAGAATGGTTTCTCTATGCTTAAATCAACACATTAAGGCATAAACATGAACTAACAAGCTTCTAGTAAGAAATATAAGTGAAGAATTTTATATAACTTGCATCTATAGAGTAGGTCAGATCCCAAACAGAAAGAATCAAGAGGTAATAGGGAAAGAAAACCTTGGATTCAGATCTGAACTTGACCAAATAAGTACTTCTCTCCACAAAGAAGCAAAATCCTGAAAAAAGAAATAAGAAGGATAGATTTTTGAGTTCTACAGCCACTTTCACCACGGAACAGAAAGGTTCCAACCTGAAGGAAGGTCTACGGAAGGAGAAGAGCAAGAGAAACAGAGAAGCAAGGAAGAAAACAACTTTCCTTGGTCGAAATTCCTAGAACATGACCTTGGAGACCCTAGATAGGGCTAGATAGAGCTCTAGGAGACCTTCTCCAAAAAGAGGTTGTACTACCTTAGAGCACTTGGTTTCACAGAAAAAAAGATTGGATTTGTTGCTCCAGGTTAGAGGAAATAGAAAGCAAGCATAGTTTCAAACTTGGTCAAAGAAGAGGTAAATATAGCCCATGGATAAGGATAGAAGCAAGCATGAGGTGTAAAAGTAGCTTCCTCATGTATCTATGGCCTTAAATTATTAAGAATATACAAGTACACACACAAGAAACTCCCCCAATGTCCATATTGACCTTCTTAGCTTTCCTTTGTCGAATTTCCCAGCCAATCACATAATTCATTAGTTGGTAGCTACTAAAGGTAGCTCATCCATGAAGGGGTAAACCCTAAAATACCCTTGAGGAAAACACCTTCAAACCATGGCTCAAAAATATCAAGAATGATAATATAACATCTAAGGAACATAATGTATGTGGAAAATTGCAAAGAAAAACCCTCAATTGGGTAAATTGCAAAAAAGTCCAAAATGTATAGAAAGTTGTATAACTTGCTCTAATAGTGTCCAAATTGGACCAAATTTTAAACTTAAGCTTGTATTGTGATTTAAAAACATATGAAAAGGTTATATTAGGGTTATCTGCATTAAATTATGGTAATTAAGATCATTCAACTCATTAAGCAAGTTTAGGAGCCTTACATTGATAGTCCTCACCATCAATTCAAAAGATTGCAGTGTACAACCTTCTAGTGAGCCAAGATCCAAAACAATTGAGTCATTACCAGGCCAATGCCAGTGTCCATTATCAATTATTAAGGTAGGTAACATTTACCAATTGCATCATATGCAATTCTAGGATAGATGTCATGTGCAACTCCTTGCCATGTTCATCTTTATGCCTCAAGCTGGTTGATCCGATCAAGGTCACCTTGTTAAGTCCGACCCAACAACCAACACAATGAATATGCACCCTACGAAGGTAGACCCACATATTCACCTTGACACTTCCATGATATAGATGGTTCACTACTCTAGGGCGTGCCCACACTTAGTCAATCAAGCTTTTCATATGTATTGCTTTGTGGAAGGCATCTTCAACTTAATATGTTTGTTGAGGGGTTTTAACATGATTATATATGCATATATGTATCCAATCACCACATATATAGTACATATCATATACATGCTATATCCCACAAACAAAAACATGTAATTATGATAAAGCGATGATTATTTCCATCCTATTGTATTTCCTTGGAGCCATAAGGAACTATGGTCATCTAAGGTCTACATCACATGCAACATGTTATTGATGAAGATTTGTGCTTGCCAATCTGAGTTGATTGGTTCAACCTTTGAACAGTCGAATCACCTCTTGGCTAGTCGGTTGGTCTCCTCCAGCCAGTCATCTGGTTCCTCCATATGGTCAGCTCATCCGGTCGTCTGGGCTTCTTATTGGTCCACCAACTGCTCATCTGTCGGTCGTCTCGGTCCATCAAGCGGTCATCTACAGTCTTTGTCATAACAAGAAATAAAGCTTATCATATTTTACATAATCTTTGTGAAACCTCGAGTTACATCCGAGGGGAGCAAAGGTAGAAGAGAATCTCAAGTTATCTCAAGTTACATTCAGAATAGAAGAAGAGGGCTCGATGCACAGATGGAGATGCAAGCGACCATAACCAACCATACATATGCACATAGGGTTTATAGGCCATAACCATGCTACACATCCACCATCAAAACAATTTTAGGGTGATGTGTATCGATTGCATATACACCATATCATATATGTATATATTAGTTTGGGAGCATGTTGTATTAATCGAATATTCACATCAGTCATTTAAATATTCACATCACATGCAATAAATAAAAGATGGTAAAACCAAAATCTAATCATATCGATTATCCCAAAACATAGAGTATTGATGTGGCTCTAATATCACCGTTGGGTTTTACATGGTCAGGGTAGACAGTGGAAATAAAATTTTTACTTGACCATTAACCCATAACCAGCATATCGCATCAATATCTATGTAATGAGAAAGATGGATTTAGAGAGATATACCTAGTCCTGAGGCTTGCTCAATGACTATACCTCACAACAAGTGCGCTCTTCAACTGCCTGTCTTCGACGGTGTCTATGCAGCTCTTCGTCTTGATCCAGACTGTGGTTGATTATTGTCCTCCTGAGAGGAAGAAGTCTCCCACCTCTATATATAGTCCACACGGACTACTGGGAACTCTAGTCATCCTGAAGAACAGACTAGAAGGAGTTGTCCCCTTCTGTCAGTGTACTAGTCACCGACCAGTTGCTTTTCTACAATTGTCTTTCCCTCTTTGTTCCTCCCTGGATGGGTAGAACTTGCTTGGGCTCTCTCGATTACCACAACCAGAGAGGACAACAACTTTGTACATCAATTGATGTTCTGAGTTGTATCTCTAGAAAAGCCCCCTGTACCCCTCTATTTATAGTAGATGGCAGGTTCAGGGTTCCCAGTCTGTGCGGAAGTAAAAGGGTCCTAAATTTCCATGAACATTTTACACTGCGACAGGTGAACCAGTCATTTCATAATTGAACCAGTTGTTTGGGAGTGTGAGCTGATCGGTTCACTAGTAGACCGGTCAGTTGGGAGTGTGAGTCGATCGGTTCACCCAGTGAACCCATCGTTTCACTTCCCAAACCTGCCTGCAATTGACTTTCCTTATTCATTTCTATTAACACAAATATTAATTCTTGTCCCAATCGAATTGAATAAGTGAAACGAAAAACTTTTCTCACAAATCAAGAAAACCTAACATTGCTCATTTGGTCCAAGTGAACCGATCGGTTCACTAGAGTGAACCGATCATCTCACTGACCATGAGCCGATCGGCTCACCCAATGAACTGGTCGGTTGGTGGTCTAGATTGTGCACAACATAGTCAATTTAGTTCTCAATCAATCTGACACTCTAATCAATTGGTTTAACACTTGAACTTGATGATTCTGAGTCAAGTCTATTGATTGAATGTTTGATTGAGTACCTAAACACTTTAGTAATCAATCCAAACATCATTCATGGATAAACTCCTCTTCTAGGTTAATCCTTCGTGTGTGACCCTATAGGTCCCATTTCACATTGGAAATGAATCTCCATAACTAGCCTATGACATCACAAGCAAAGAGCGATACCTAGTCGCACATCAGTGCTACCCAAGTGAAAAGGAAAGTTAGAGAACAACATTCAATCCTATAGTGTGTGATTGGCATTCCAGTGAATGTATAATTCCTTTGTCTCTGATATCCTAAATGAACTCAAGGCATGGAGTTGTCATCCTTTCAAAGTTCATTCATGTTGCTTGAACTACAACATACTGTCTGAGATATGTGTGGCATCGATATCATATATTGATTCACATGTGCATGCACATGCCTTTCTCAGTCTCGCTTATTAAGTGGCTTGGACATCACACTCCCTTAGGAGGGACAAATCCCATATCTATCACCCATAGTCTATCTCATGAGTCAAATCCACCCAATCATCACCGTTATAACAATCCATGTTTCATAACTGCATTTGATGATGTCAAAGTGTACCCAATCACATTCGACGAGTATAGTGATTTCAGGTCTAAGAATAACAATCACTACCATCACTATGAGAAATGATTCTGACTACCATGTCATGGTTCCATGTGTCACTCTCATGGTGGGTCTATCTGATACATAGTTCTCTAACATGTATGTGCTTGGTCTGATATCATATATCATGACTAATGAGACACTGTCATCAACCAACACACACTCTAGTCATGATGTGTCATTGTTATCTATCAACCTTCCACAATGACATCTGACTAGGGACATAACAAGAATGTACATACTCTTAGCATATGTATGATATCATTGTTTAGGTCCTCAACCTAAAGACATACATCATTGAGTATTGTCATTCTTTAGACATTCATTTTGTTCCATGATTTATCTCATAATCGATTGAGCTAGAATAAGTTGGAAGCTTGACTTTGATATTTATCAAATCAATCAGAACATATGCCAATCCAATCATCATATGATTGGCACTCTGGGCATACATACCAACATACTCCCACTTGCACTTAGAGCCAATCATCTTCGAATCATATTCTTAGTGATCTCTAAACATGTCCCACATGTTTCTGTTGCACTAGTACTAATCCAACAAGTTAACAACATTTTGCTTTACTCGGTACATTGCATGTTTCACATATCCTTGCTGTATGACATTTCATATGAGATGGAGTTGCCATAATATGCTATCTGACATTCCTTGCCTAACAATTAACTCTATAGTTTGACATAGTATTTCTATTTTGTCATCAATGGTTGGAATATCTATAAGTTCATCTATATGAACTTCTAGATCCATATAGTATCCTATGTTGTTCATAACATAAGGATACTCAACATTCCTTTTAGAATTAAATAGCCATTTAATTTTACTCAGAACATTTCCACTTAACAACTCTTATTCACTTTACAATTGAATATAACTTTCATATTTTGCATTTTGCGATCATTTTTCTGTCATTTGGAAGCTTGCATCACTGTAACTAATTTACACCCAACTCTTCCTTTTATTACCATATAACTAATCCTTTAATGCTTCATAAGTACTTAAATAAGTTCTTTATGGTAATCCATTGACTCTCACTAGAAGTAGACAGACATCCACTCGTCATGTACATTACATACAAGATAACTAGATGAGCATATGATATTGTCATGTCCAATACATACAAGATGATGAACGCATATATATTTTCTTGTCATGTACAATACATACAAGATAATGGCATGATTATATACATGATAGATCCAATTGCAAATGCATAAGGCATCTATCTATGTGTTCCTATTATTCATAAGAATTGGGGACACTAGGCATCTGAGAAACTAACTCCATGTAACATGGACAAGTTTTCTCCCACTGAATCTTATCATACCAAACCCTTTAGCATAGACTGCCAATGTATGCTCTCTCTTTATCAAGTCAAGAGACTTTCGAGAACTATCTCTATATGTCTCTATTCCCATCACATAAGACATTTCTCTTTATTCCTTTAAAGAAGGTATTTCCACACCAATTTTGTTTTACTCCTCATCATCATGTGGAATATGAATACGCTCCCACTAAATCTTCGTAATCACATATCCCTTCTTTATTTCGATATATAAGTCAAACCTTGTAACTATATAATCAAAGTAAAGACACCAATTCTGAAGTTCTTGTATTTAATCAATCATATTGATTAATCTCTTATAACTTATAGACTACATTTGCATTAATGAAATTATAAAACCATTCAGATTGGGTCACATACACAACCACATGTTGTTCCTACTAGGAATACAGTTTTAATATCCATATGCCAAATTTCATAGTCTTCAAGTTCCAATAGCAAGTATGATTCTTTATAGCCTATAGCCACTACAATTGGTTAAATAAAATCATCAGGTTCAACACCTTGAACTCACTTGAATTTATCTCAACCAATCAAATCTTCAAATGTCATCCATGTCAGTCTTAACTCTTAAGACCCATTTACACTTATGGGTTTAATCCCTATAAGTGCTACCATTAAGTTCATACCTTATTTGGTTCACATGGAAGTCATTTTGGATCTTATGGCTTCAAGCTATAACTCAAAATCTGGTTCCTCAACATCATCTAGATAGACTATTGGCTCATCATCATATGACAAATTCATCACCTTTGAGTTTGGAGGATATCATTATCCATCAAGCTCAAGGTGTTTTCTACTAGATATATGAGGTGTATCTATTATATATAACGAATTTGAGATTCCACAACACTTGTGATTCTTAATATCCTTTTGTACCTTTATTTAGTATAAAGCATGTTCTTAAGAAAATTTCGAGAAGACTAGTTATTTGATGATCATGCTCTTACTATTTGGAGTATGATTCCTTCTTTGATTTATACATCATTATGCCTTAATCATGAGTTCTCTATGATACACTATCATATTTACTCAAAAGGTCCTCAAACATTTGGTTTAAGTATCTCGTTCATTGATCATATCAAAGAATTAATACTTTTACCAAATTTGTTCTTCATTTATGATATTATTAATCATTTCAAGATATTCATATCAGTATTTCATTAAATAGCATATCTGAAGTATTAGTATTTATTCCAATAGGTATGTATATACATCAATATGTATTATACCTAATAGAATAGTCATTCTCCCACTACATATAGTGAAGATTGACTTTTCATCATGCTCAATAAATAAGACAGTCATATCTCTTAATGGTACATTAACCAAGAGAGTCTAGTTTATCCATCAACATGGAACCTAGATATGAATTTCTGATTCATTTGTTTAAATGATTATGCTAATTAATTGTTTGAGTCATAAATAACTTTTAGATATTATTTATTTTATCTCATGCATATCAAGTACCATAAGATAAATAAGGCATTGCTATAAAAGATCATATCTTTGAAATTGAAACATGAATATTTATTGATAGACATCCTTGTCATTACAAGATGTAGAAATAAAGAGTTTCTATTTATTGGAAAAATGAAATAGTAGTTCATAACTCTATTACATTCCCTTTGGTATGAAATGAACTAAAAGGTACTTCTATCTATGGCATCAACACTTGCTCCAATGTTGATGAGTGTTTCTTCTTGGTCCTTTCGCAAAGGCCATTACTTCTTTTCAGACCCTACACATCATATATGTTAGATCTATATCTTGGTATATATACCTAAGATAAAGAAGCATTTTAAGTTTATTTCATGATACCTAAGGTGGATACTTACATCCCCTCCTTCAAATTTAGTTCATCTATGTAGAGAGGGAAATTTCTCTTCCAATGTCCTAGCTCATGACAATGGTGACATATATCATGATATCATATATCATGACTAATGAGACACTGTCATCAACCAACAAACACACTAGTCTTGATGTGTCATTATTGTCTATCAACCTTCAAATATGACATCTGGCCAGGGACATAGCAAGAATGTACATACTCTTAGAATCCATATGATCTCATTGTTCATGTCCTGAACCTGAAGACATACGCCATTGATTATTATCATTCTTTAGACATTCATTCTACTCCATCATTTATCTCATAATTGATTGAGATAGAATAAATTAGAGGCTTGCCTTTGATATTTATCAAATAAATCAAAACATATGCCAATCCAATCATCATATGATTGTCTCTCTAGGCATACATACCAACAAATAGGAGCTTGGCATCAAGTGCTTGTTGAACAACAACTAGTGACGTTATTGTAGCCAATGCTGGCCCATGTGCAGTAGAATTCTCTATCCCTAATGCCACTGCTGGACCGGCACCACTGCTGTTGCTATTGGCTCCAACTGATAACTTGCCGCTAGAGTCAGTCATCAAGGAGGCACAGGCGGAGGGAGGTCATCAAGTTCCTTCACCACATGCTCAACCAAGGTTGCAGGGGTGTGGGGCTGAAAGATCATCGTTTGTGGCTTGGGTCCGCAACGGTCAAGAAGCAAGGATCGTCGTGGGTCAAACGGGTCCTCACATGATCCATGGTTTTGTTGTTTCTTGCTCTGTTGTAAGCATATGGTCTACGGACCAGATCCATAGTAACCATAAAATATGTAGAATCCGCAAATTATGATTTGGGTTGGTTCAGATCAGGTCAAATCTTTGGGTGTCTGGAAAAGAAAAAGAGATAGAGAGGGAGGACGAGAGTGAAAAAAATATCCATTGTTGGATGGATTTTTTTTTGCACGCCTTGAATAGGAGCTAGACCGCTGATTTGGCATTATAATGGCAATATGTTGTCATCTTTATGTGTAGCTCATAACCAAATAGGATATTTTTGGAAGAATAATGCCTCATTGGACATCATTTTGGAATTCAAAATGGAACCCATGTCATTTTCTACGACAAAACAAAAGGTATATAAAAAATAAAACATATTATTTTATTTAGACATACATTGTTTTGTGGTGGATAATGAGTTGGGTTCCATTTTAGATTCCAAAATGTTGTCCACATAGAAAATTCATTTTTGAAGAAACTCAAAAAGCCAAAGTACGTTGAGTCAACCATAGTGCACCCAGACTGCTCACTGTAAAGTATAGCATAATTGTAGTAGTCAATGGTAGGAGTGTCGAGTTCCAACCAAGCATAATATTGACTAATTAAGTTTGATATTTTCTCAAACCATTGAAAAATAAAAAGTATAGGTGTTCAGAAGGCCTGACACTGTTATTCACTAAGTTTAAAATATGGGTGTGAGTGTGCCCACGAGCATTGAAATAGAGTTTGGGTGAGGAATCAAATAGAGTGTGGGTGATGGTTCGATGTTCAAGAGGATGTTAATACAATGTAGAATGAAGTAGCGTGTGTGCGAGGATCGGAGTAACTGAGATTCAGATATAGTTGTAAGTGAATAATTATCCACTATGTTCTTTTAAGTACTCGAATAGAGTTATAGCAATTTTACCCATAACTTTTGCGAGCGAAACCGCTGAATTACTTTATAAGCAACTGCCAACATGAGCATGAGGTGTTATGGAGACCAAGTTTTATCCTCCAATATATTGTGACTCTCCCTCACTATATGTTAGGCCATCTTACATGCATATATCACAATGTACATCATCTCTACTGTAGCGATCTTCCTTTTGATTATCATAAAGGAAAACCATCAAAGAGAATCCTTAAAATTAAATCTAAATGAAGAAACAAATGACCAGATGCTCGACAAGCATGATCCAAGCAATATACAAGAAAAACATGTAATTTTTTTATGGAACCTCATAAACAAACTCCACATCAAAAGGATCCACATGTTCAACTACCAAAAATCTCATTCAACTTCATAAAAACTAATATTAGATTATGTAGTTTAATTCACATCAAATTACATTTACATGAAAGAAACAAATATGATATTCAAACCATTATGAAAAGTAACACTACAAGAACATTCCATCTAGTACATCAATTCAAAGAGAATACTCTAATTAATCAAAAAGGCATTCATTTAAGTTAGATCCCAACTAGATAAACATATTTGAGAACATATGCATTATGTATGAAAAGTACCTAATATTTCAAAACTACAATCTTATTGCTAGAGCAATATGATATTTCAATACAACAAAACTAGATATAATCACTTATAATTTATTGAAAACAATAAGATCATATTTGTGATACTCCACCTGATGTAGTAGCAACACATCTTGTAGTCCTAAAAATGAAGTCCATATGAGACATGAATACCGTAAATAACTATTCAAAATAAAAAATATAAGCTTCACCAACAACATGATTATACATACATCAAACCCACCCAACATAGGATATAACAATTAAAATATAAACCAACAATTACTAATCCATATATCATACCAAGCATATAATAATAATACAACCATTTATCTAATAATAAAAGAGTAATTTATCTTCAGATATAAGAAATGTATTCAACAATAAGAAATTCAATAACTAGCATAGATGGAATACAAAACATACATCTCAGTGTCTGTACATCTTATCATTTTTTATTTAATCTCCCTTAAACAACTTGGCTTGCACCTCACAAAGTAAAATTTCAACGGCCAAATCTCGTGTCAAAGACTCACCAGAATTATGTTAGGGTTTAGCCAGCCACCCTAAGATAGCTATTACGGACCTAGGTCCACCACAGGGTTGCCTAAACTAGATAATGTAGGCATTCATACTCTCTACCATCACTTCCTCATATTGGGTACATTGGATAGGAACAAAAAAAATACAAAATATTTCTCATGCTTCGTGGTTTATATATGATTAGAGTTTGTTCTTTATAGGTATAGACTTTATCAACATAGGATTTAGGTTTAGAATCACAAAGTGTGATGTATTCCTAAATACTGGTGGTCTAGTCTTCAAGATATATATCCACACTCCATAAATTTTATCATAATGCTCTAATTACTACAAGGAAGTCGATTTTATTTCCCCATTACGGTGATATGTAATTTATCACATGAGCAAATTCCCTACAGATTAAATCTCCAGAGTTTACATCAATTAAGTGTATGATAACCCCACAAGCAAGGGGATGGGTCTTACAATAGTATTGTACAGGTTCAAACAACAATTTATAGAATTATCCTTATAAATGAAACTAGAAAGAACTAGCACTTATCACAAAAGGAGGTTATCAGTTTATACTAAGGTTGCAGTTATCAAATCTCTAGATTAAATGTTGATTATCATATTATGGAAACACTAGGTTGGAATGGATTTCAGTTCCTCTAACTATTATTCACCCTCTCACCACATCATATCAAGCATGTAAATTCATATGTTGAGCTAGGTAAATCTCCCTTTTGGTGCTATGATTGAAAACTAGACATATATCTATGGGGAAATATGGCATCAAATATGGTAGTAGAAACAAAAAAATTATTGCCATATTCCCCTTAGGTAGTAGATTGAGTCCACAACTATGAGTTGGGAATGAGGGTGGCAAGGCATATACCTGGTCCTGGAGCAAGTCTAGTGACTATCCCTTGTTGTAGTGTGCTTATTTCTTCAAATTGCACCTGGACGACTGTAGGCGGTGACCTCTTGGTTGATCACCATGGCCAGTGGTTGACAATGTCCTCCTAGCAGATGGCAAAGGCCTCCTCACCTCTACATAGTCTACGCAGACCATCAGGAATTCCTATCATTCTTTTGGAATGGATGAGGAGGAGTTATCCCATCTAGTCAACAAGATAGCATCGACTTGCTCTCCTTTGTTGTCTCCCCCTTGATGTCCCTCCCTTTTACACGTAGGACTTGGTCATGTTCTCACATTATCACTACTGTGAGAAGAGAACAATTGTCAAAGCTTATTGTTGTGTCTCTAGAAAACCTCGACTACCCCTCTATTTATAGGAGGGTCGGGGTCAATATTTCCAGATCAATTTGGAGTCAAAGAGACATAATCCCATGAATTTTCTAGAACTTACAAACCATGAACCAATCATTTCACTATTGAACCGATTGGTTCACCTGCGAGTCGATTAGTTCAACCTATGAATCGATTAGTTCACCATGTTTCCCACTCACAATTTTATTATCTTTTAATATATGATTAATGAAAAAAATAATGTCAACATCAATCCTTGATCTAATCTAATTAATAAACCAAACAATTGATTCACAATCTGAACTGATTGGTTCAAACATCTGAACTGATTGTTTCACTAATTGAATCAACTATTTTAGCGTTTTGATTGCCAATATTGTTTAAATTGAATATCTAACACTTTAGTAATGAAGTTTAAACTATATTCATGAGTAAACTCCTATTCCAGGTGCATCATATGTGTGTGACCATATAGGTTCCAAGTTATGTTGGCAATGAATGTCCATAACCAATTTATGACATCAAAAACAATGAGTGGTATCTAGCAAGACATCATTGCTACCCAAGTAATTGGAATGTTGGAGAACAACTTCAACCTACAATCTATGATTAGTGTGACAATGATCATATAGTTCACTTGTCTCTAATGTCCAAATTGAACTCGAGGCATGGAATCATCATCCTCTTCAACGTTCAATCCATGTTCCTTGAACAAACTGTCTGAGATATATGTGAGCTCAATATCATATATTGGCTTATACAAGCATGGTCATGCATTTCTTAGTCTTGCTTATCAAGTGGCCAAGATATCAAACTCTTGTAGGAGGGACAAATCCCATCAACATCAATCACATTCATTTCATACATGTCACAATGTATTCGAGCATCACCTTTATGGTAACCCTTATGCAAGGTCATCTTGGATGATGTCAAGATACATTATACAATATGTGATGAGTGTAGTGATTTTAGGTCTAAGAACCACAATTACCACCATCGCTGTGAGAGATGATTCTAACTTCAATTCAATGGTTTCCATGCATCACTCTCAAGGTGGGGTATGTCTGATACACTATTCTCTAACAACTATCTACAAGTTTGATTTGATATCACATGTCATGACTTAATGAGTTTCCGTCATCAACCAACACACACTTAGTGTTATGTGTTATTGATGTCTATCAACTTCCACAATGACAACTGACTAGGGACATAACAAGAATTTATATACTCTTAACATCCATATGATCTCATTGTTCAGGTCCTTAATCTAAAGACATACGACATTGAGTAATATCATTCTTGAGACATTTATTATGTTACATCATTATCTATAACTTAGTAAAATAGAATACATGGAAGATTGCCTTTATTATTAGTCAAATCATTCATAATATTTGCCATTACAATTATCATATGATTGTCTCTCTGGGCATTCATGTTGGTATGTATGCCTAGAGAGCCAATCATGTGATGATTGTAATGTAGGATGATGTAATTGATTTGATAATAATATCAAGAAATTTTGTTTATCTTATTTTATTAGTTATGAGATAATGATGTAGAATAATAAATGTCTAAAGAATGATGATACTAAATGACATATGTATTCAGGTTTAGGACCTTGATAGTGAGATCATATGTATGATAAGAGTTCATGTATTCTTATTGTGTCCCTAGTCAGATGTTACTGTAGACACAAAATAGACAATAGTAATACATAAGACTAGAATGTGTGTTGGTTGATGACAAAATCTCATTAGTCATGATATGTGACATCAAACCAAGCATATATGTACTTGTTATAGAATAGTGTACCGTATAGACTCACCTTGAGAGTGATACATGAAGACCATGGAATGGTAGTCAAAATACACCCTCAAAGTGATAGTAGTGATTGTGGTTCTTAGACCTGAAGTCACTACACTCATCACATGTCTATCAAAGTATTTGACACAATCCAACATGACCTTGAATAAGGGTTGGCATAAATGTGGTGTTCAGGTATATTGTGACACATGGGGATTGGATTTGAGTGATGTAAATGGGATATGTCCCTCCTATAGGAGATTAGCATTCTGGACACTTGATGAGTGAGAGTGAGAGATGCATGGCCATGCTCATGTGATTCAATATGAGATATTGAACTCACATGTATCTCAATAGTCTGCTCTAGTTTGAGAAACATGGATTCAACATTATAGAGGATGATAAATCCATGCCTCAAGTTCAATCTTGATATTAGAGACAAAGGAACTATATGATCACAGTAACAATGATCACAAATTGTAGGTTGAAGTTGCTCCCAACTTTCCAATTACTTGGGTAGAAATGATGTGTTGCTAGATACGACTCATTGCTTATGATGTCATAAATTGGTTATGGACAATAATTGCAAAAGCAACTTGGGACCTATAGGGTCACACACATAGGATGCACAAGGAATTGGAGATTATTCATGAATGATGTTTAAATTGATTACTAAAGTGTTTAGGTATTCAATTTAAATGAAAATGGTTGAAAATTGACTGACAAGACTGTGAACCGACCAATTCAAGAGTTAAACCAATTTATTAAAGTGTCAAGTCAATTTAAACTACATTGGTTGAACATTGCCTGAATTGGGACATGAATCGGCCAGTGCGTTTAGTGAACCAATCAGTTCAAGGTATGAAACGACCAGTTCACCTTGTTAATCGCCCAATTCAATGATCAATATGATTGGATCAATGGTTAATATTTACATCATGTTGTGCATTAATCAAATATTGAAAGCCAATATTATTAAAATAGGAAAACAAGTGAACTGACTGGTTCAAGAGTTGAACCGATCATTTCACATCTAAACCAATCAGTTCAAGTGTGAACCAACAGTTTCATGACTTGTAACTTCTAAAAAATTCATAAAATTCTACCTCTTTGACCCCTAATTGATCTGGAAACCCTAACCCTAGCCCTTCTATAAATAGAGGGGCAGACATGGCATTTTGAGATCATCCCAAAATGTTTTCCTCTCTAGTTGTGGTAACTAGGGAGCCCAAGCAAGTCCTACCTATAAAAGGGAGGGAAAACAAGGTAAAGACAACACAGGAGAGCAAATCAACCCTAGCAGGTTGACGTTCAAAGGTACAACTCCTTCCCGTTGTCTTTAGTAGTGCAACATGGGGTTCTTGGTGGTCTGCATGGAGTATGTAGAGTCATGGAGGTTGTTTACACCTACTAGAAGGATGCCATCAACCGCCGTCTGTGGTGTTGCACCAAGAGGTCATTGATGATGACTGCTTGAGTGGTGCTTGAAGAAGCACATTGCTTCAAGGATAAGTTGCTAGACTTTCTCTAGGACCAGGTATATACCTTTCAACCTTCCTTCCCAATTCATAGTTATTGACACGATCTACTGTCTAAGGAGAATATGGTGTTAAATATTTTTTTTCTCACTGCCATGTCTGATACCATATTTTCCAATAATGGTGTTAGAGACACGTCAATTTACTATCTTTTGGGATTTCATCATATGATTAGATTTTGTGTTATCATTTATTTATTACACGCGATGTGAATATTTTAATAATTAATGTGCATATATGATTAAATACCACATACAACCCCTATATGTATGTAGGTATGCATATATATATATATAGTCAGGCTAGAATACGCTCGAGTGTATTCAGAGCAGAATACACTCAAGTAGTTCTTCATGATGCAATATTTTTTCCAAAAATATAATCCATTGATCTTCTTAATCATATTGTGAATAACTCATATAAAAAATTTGAGCACATTTGAACATTTATAGGTCATGTTATAAAGACTGCAAAAAATATGCATTTCAAATTAGTTTCAGGCGTCGATTTTGTTTCCCTCAGATGAGTGACTTACACTCATCCAAATGGGCTCAAAATTTGTACGTAGCCTAATTATAGTATGAAAACAAAGATCAATGGTTTACATCTTGCAAAAAATAGTATTGATATGCAAACACACTTGAGTGTATCCATGTAATATGTACACTCGAATGTATTCTAGCCTAACTCTCTCTTTTTTTTTCTCTCTCTCTCTCTATAAATATATATAAAAATAAATAAATAAATAAATAAATAAATATATATATATATGGTTAATAACCATCTAGATCTTGGTGCTTGGTTGGATGGTTGTTATTCCTATTTATAGTTTGGTTTGCATACCAAACATTTCTCTCCTTTTCCAGTGTAAAAGTATTTGTGAGAACCTGTTACACTAAATGAGATTATGCAAAACACAAAACATGATTACACATTACTTAAATACAAACCCAGAAAATACGGCAAGTTGTAAACGATTTCAACATTTCTGAATAGCTCAGAAATATTTATATAAAATACCAACAACTTGCTTTATTTCACATAATGCTTAATATTCTTTTCAACTGCTCTGTAACCTCATCTACAACATAAATTTTGCAAAGGTACACTATCCACATATTCCACATATACAAGCATCAACATGATATTGAAAGCTCGATTCAATCAAAACATCATATACAAACTTTTCATCTAGACCTGAGAGTACATGGATGACTCTAGGACATACTAGACAACTAACAACTAACAACCTACCTCTAGGGTTTATCACCTTAGTTTCTCCATGTTGTCACAGTTCTACTGCCGTTGCTTTCGATCACCTAAATAGATGTGGTGACCTACGAGGTGAGAACCAGTCCCAGCAAGAGATATAACTCTCTCCAACAGATATTGGTTACATCAGATAAAATAGTAAATAACTGAGAAGTTGAAGTATTTAATAGTCAATTGAGTATATTGAAGAGTTCAAACGTGATAAACAGATTAAGCAATTAATCTTAGCAACAAGTGTGGTTATCAATGTATGTATAAATAACTGATAAACACTTTTCTTCTATCAGATATCTATTCAGATTTTATAGGATAGTATCTAATGACATTTGTCATTATTAGTTTGACTATCATCATAAGCCATGCTAACAGCACAAGCAAACTAGTAGCATAAGCATATCTAACATCATGAATATGTCTAGTAGCATAACATGGCTATCAATATTGGCATGTTTAATAAAATGAACAAATCTACATCATAAGTAGAGCTAACATCATAGGTACAACTAACTGCATAAGAATGTTTAATACATGAGAATAACTACATCATAAGCATATCTATCATCTCTTACTGTACTATACATCATCTCTATGTAATGAAAGAAACCAAGGGTTATCATCCAATATGAAGTGTTGCATATATCCCTAAATAGATATGCTACACGACTGTATTACATATTTTATTATACCTTAGGAAGTTTGAGTCGCACCACTCAAAGTCCAACTGATCACCAATTGGTTTTAATTAGTTTCGTACAAGATCTAGGAGAGCTGACATCCTAAGATCTCTTCCCCTTGGTCAGTATGAGTAAAAATGTAGTGACATATCAGTCAATGCTGGCACTAGATTGACATATATTCAAGCTACTAACAACTAGTTTACCCTTAGTACATGTCATGACACAAGAGAATAGTCTCACACATGGCCGTTCTATAAGAGGAAAAATGTAGTTATATTGTTGCCTTTCACACATTAGAATATCACAATATTCGAGGCATGATCGTAGCCACCCTAAATCTCTTGATATTAGGGTACCAAGCTATCCCCTCATACTCAACATGTTATGTTTGCGTTCTGAGTTTCCCTTAGGAATACTCATTTCCCCATCCAACAAATTTTGACACTAAAGATGGTTCTATAGAATAGGGAACTACATGAATAGGGTTTCACTTACTTACTTAGTGCCAATTGGGTGCATTAAAGCTACATCAAACAAATGGACATACATACCCTAATTCATTTCTAGCAAAGCATATAAGTATAACAACTTCAGAAGATATAAAATGTATGAGACATATTTTTCCTCATCTCATCATCACATGGTACTATTCACTTGCCATTCATAAGACTACACTTGTCATCATACTATCACATGATATAAATCCTTAGCACAATATCATACTGTATCAACCCTTCCCAACATAAGAGGGTCACACCTCATTAAGGGCTGAACCATGCACAAAGGTCACTAAGACCATCATATCATTTCATGCAAATTCATCATTATCTTTCTATGCCTTATAACAAGGCACAACAACATTACCACACGTGTGATACATAGACTCAACATAATTTGCATTAAAGAACTAAAAGATATTCATAGGATAACATTGCATGATTATCTTAGCAATTAAGAGAATTCTTATATTATACCAACATATAAGGAATCTAGGTATGATTGGCCATCATCACACTTATAGTGTACAAATTTATCATAAGAAAGCATAGATCATGAAGCTATGATGACCACCAATTGAACACATTAGAGTTTCAATCAATCATTAGGAAGGATATTCCATCATTATATTAATCATTCAAGAATGGATATCATGATTAACCACCATTCTTTACTTGCATTAGGGTTAGGTTTAACAAAGTAGGTTGCATTAAACTTATAGTTCATCATTCATTCACAAACCTTAACCTATAGCATCCCCATATAATCATGGATGCATAGGACACAACATCATTAATACATTCCATACCATTCTCAAGTATGGATCCACACATAACTCAAGGTGTAACCATTAGGTTATAGTATACTAGAGTTCCACCACAATAAGAGAGACAACATTGTTCTATTATTCCACTAAGGAAGGCTGATCATAGTTAATCACCATCATCGGAGTTCATTAGGATTAAGTGTAACAAGATATATCACATTAGGGTTACATATCAACATAATATGGTAATTATCCATTCTATTCATATGAGGGAAAAGGTAAGACTACCTTATTAAGGGAAAACCTCCATTGGTTCCATCATCATTAAACCCATAATACCTTACCACAACATCACCCAGAATCATTGGATGTTTAAAGGTAAGACCATTGGTTATTTATATAAGTAAACACTTTAAACAACCCACTTGTAAAATTAACAAGTTGTGACCTAGAAAGAGTCACCATTTAACCCTAGACATACCTTATTTAATAACATAAAAGGGCACTATAGGCTATGGGATTAGACTCGTCATCGGTTGTACATTTTAAGTAAGCCATCATATCAACCATCAAGCTCCTGAAATGGATCACATGAGGGAAACCATCAAACTCTGATTATTAGAACTCATATGTAATACTATAGGTTTCAATCCAAACCATTGGATGTTGAACAATCCAATCTCAACCATTGTTTTAAGTCCATTATTCAAAACTATTAGATGAATAAGTGTTATATCCTAACCATTGGACCATGTTCATATTTCAAAACCATAAATTGGAATATAATTCTAACCCTTGAATTATTTGACCCAAGAAACTATTGGGTTAGGGATTAATTGAAGCTACATTTAAATACTGGAATCACCATCAGTTGTGGTGACCTGATACACCATCGGTTGTGATCATTAATTCACCATCGGTTGATAGATCAATACTATATTCACTTAATACCATCAGATATTAAGCTAATGTCATCATTGATTGATAGCATCATTAGGGTACTTAGTGGTTGATCATTAAGCTTTTAATTGATCCAAAACCTGACCTAAGTGATGACCATTGGTTGTCACCATTTTTTGATACCTTGGTCACCACCATTGATTATCAACATAGCAATACCATCAGTTGTTGCATGGTATCACCATCAGGTCATGTGGGTGAAGGAAATAGCTTGAAAACCCTAATTTGGACCATTGATTGTTAGGTGCTTAGAACCATTGGTTGTGTTACCAACATATCCTAGTTCATCTTCTATCTTAGGAAGGATGTAAACCTATTTATAGGTTCATTTAGAACTGGAACAGAATAGGGAGCACCATAAAAATTCGAAACCCTAAGCAAGCATGGTTTCTTTATGCTTAGTCATCCCTTTTAAGCATAAACATGAACTAACTAGCTTTTAGTAAGAAAAATAAGTGAGGAAGATTATAAAACTAGCATCTATATAGAAGAAAAGACTTCTTAGCCAAAAGGTAGAAACCCAAGAAGAAGCTCTGAACTCGACCAAGTATCACATTTATCCACAAAAGGAGTTAACCCTAGATAAAAGAAGCAAGAAAGGTAGGATCTTGAACTCTAAAGAAACTTTTACCATGGAACAATAGAGCTCCGACCTGGAGAAATATAGGAGGTAGAAGAAAATAAAGAAAAATAGAAAGGGAAGGAAGAAAACAACTTGCCTTGGTTGGAAACCCTAGAAGATGACTTTAGAAACCCTAGGTTGGCTAGATGAAGCTCTAGGAAACCTTCTTCTCCAAAAAGAGGTCGTATTCTACCTTGGACCACCTGGTTCCATAGACAAATAGAGTGGAGTTGGTGATCTTGGTTAGAGGAAAGTGAAATTTAGCAAACATTTCAAATTTGGTCAAGGAAGTGATAGATATAGCCCATGGATAAGGATGGAAGCAAGCATTAGGTGTACAAGCACCTCTTCATGTGTCCATGGCCTAAGACCACCATGGATGAGAAACAAGCACGTACACTGGCTGTTTGGGACTGACAAGCCATAGTTTGTTGGTCTCCTAGGCAAGACATTATTTTTTGGGTGAAGGTACCATCACTTGTTCATGGTCTAAGTCAATAGATGGTTCAACCATTAGTTGATCATGTTTATAAGTGAACCATCAGTTCAAGTGAACCAAACCAGCATGAACCATTGACCTAGATCCTTATAGTGATGACCAAAAGATGTTCTATTGGTTCTTGTCCACTGTATGTTTCCCAAACCAGTGGAACCATCATTTCATAGCCTTGAAGGTGGATCATCTATGTGGGGGGGATAAACGTTAATTCAACATAGAAAGGATTCTCCTCCAAACCAAGGTACAATTGAGAACCCCATGGCTCAAAAAGCTCAAGAATGATGAGAAAACATATAAGGAACATGATGCATATGCCAAATTGCAAAGAAAACCTCCCATTTGGGTAAATTGCAAACAGTCCAAAATGTACATAAAATTGCATAGCTTGCTCAAACAGTGTCCAAATTGGACCAAATTTGAAACTTAATCTTGTCTTATGATTCCAAAGCATATAATGGGTTTAGATTAAGGTTATAAGCATAAAATTATGGTAATTAAGCATGTTCAACCATTTAATCAAGGTTAGGGTCTCACAACCATAAACCACTAACTACGATTTTGACCCCAAAATCCAAGGTAAACAAAGATGGATAATTATAATGAACCACATTCTCAATATTCCACATGGTTATTTTCATCTCATGGTGATGTCACATCATTGTCATAGAAGTCATATTCTTATTTCTCAACTCTTGCATATGTCACTTGGTTCAACATAGGAATTATTGTGCCCCCTGCACAAGTCTAGTAGTACCTTTCAACTTGGGACTCTAACTATCATCTTGAACTATTCTATATATTGTATCACACATTACTCAGAGGCCACACTTGCTGGATCTTACGAAACATGGAACATCATGTATCTCTTATCATATGTAATTATATAAGGTTTCATATTTTTCCCCTTTAATGATGGTTGTAATTAGAAACTCAATCAATCATGTGAGCATCTCCTAATTGTCAAAACCTACAAGGCACGTGTTCTTAGAAGATTCTTACATCATCTCAATGGTGGACTATCCATTTGTCTAGTTGAAGAATCATACACTTGTCTACAAGTGTTAATACATATAACTTCCTGATTGACTTTGTTAGGGGTAGGGCAAAGACACTATCTTCATTTTACCAAGATTCACATAACACACTTAGTAGATGTACCATAACTCCAAGAGGATACCCTAGTTAATCCCTAAATCAATCTTGTTGAACTTGTTACACATAAGTATAGTTGTTTCAACATTCTCAAGGTTTAGCATAGATGCTAACCATGCTACTCGTCATCCCTAAAATACTTTGAGATGTCATCATTCTAAGCTGTCACAACTTATGAAACATGACCTAAGCACTATGTTCCTATTATATATGAATGATATTGATGCATTGGTTAGTCTTAGATGACATAACCCTAAACTCATCATGATCATGTAACTTATGTCATGCACTCAAATTCTTATCCCTTGATATTCTGATCCTAGGTTTATCTTAAAGGAACATAGTAGTACATGTCTTCCGATCAACAAACCCTCTATCCTTGATAGTGGTCTTACCCAACCATCAGCAGACCATACATAACATAATTCAATCACTCTTTTTTCCTAAACAACACCTTGAGGATCAATATCAACTCTCTCTCTAATGCAAAATACATTTGGTAAGTTTATCTAAAAAACACATCCAATATTCACATACTTCCCATATTGTTGATACATCTTGGATAGTAGGATTCATTACCTTGGAATCCACCTCCTGTGATTATTAGGAACTCACATCCTTGTCTCATCTACTTCCTCAACATCATAACCAACTAAGAACATATAGGTGAAATCCCCCTAACTTTTGGAAGAAAAAAAAAGCATGCTCATTACAAAATGTAAGGATTTTGGAACTATATTCCAAGGCAATCACACAATATATCAAGATATACATCCCAGAATTATAGAGAACCCACACGTATGAAGTGGCATGAGATCCATAGGAAGGCTACTCCTCAAGAAGAAGTAACACAAAGGGAAATTTACTTCCCACATTAAAACAACATTGTCCAGGGGTCTCTAGCAAAAGGTATCCAATTCTATCTTTATTATACAGGTTGCAACTTCTTTTGTGTCATTTTACCTTTTTCATCCCTGGTTCCTTGTCATTAGCATAGGAATCATCATGATTAATGTATCTCATTACTCTTTTCTCATTAACTGTTCATCATTCTTATGTATGTCCTCTCATGTTATCATGTTTTTCATCCATTGCTCAAGAATATATCATCATATTCCATATTTTCTTCATTAAACAAGGATCATATCCCTTGATTTCTTTCACATATCATGCATATTTTTCATCAAAACTTTCTTATACACATAGGTTGGCCTGAGATTAACTCAGGTTCCACTTGATCCCTCCATCGTGTTCTCATTAATATTCTCATATTATACTTATAATATGACCTTTCTCCTTCTTATGTAAATTTCATACCTTGAATCACTTTATTAGCACAAACTTATCTATCTTTTACTTTATTATATTTTTGAATTATAGCTTCAAGAACTCCTCTTTACCTTATATGTATTCAGATTTAGGTTTCATGGTGTTGTATCTTTCTCTTATAGTTACCAAATAGTCAAGTTTTGATAGGTTATGATGTAATTCTCATCTTCTTTAGGGTAAGATTGAGGTTTTAACATCATGATTTCTAATTTATAATGCTCTTTAGATTGTTTCAAAATGACTACTTGATCAGAGTAATCATAAAGAAATCAATCTAAGAGTTCCATACTTACCTTTTCTTCAATACCTGAATACCTGGCCAGGGCACCCAAGTACTGTGATTAGCCACTATGCACCATGTTTTTATGTCATATTCCTAACTTAGACATCATCCTAGTCCTAAGTCCTAGTGTCCCTGTAGACTCAACGAACCTAAAACTTTGATACCAACTTGTAAGAACCCGCTATATAAATGAGATTACTCAAAATAGAAAATAAGGTTACACATTAATTAAACACAAACCTGTAATTAGGGTAAATTAAAACCAATTTCAACATTTCCCAATTGCTCAAAATCATCTATATAAAATCCCAACAACTTGCTTTATTTCACATAATGCTCAATATTCTTTTCAGCTACTTTGTAGCCTCATCTACAACATAAACTTTGCAAAGGTACACTATCCACATATTCCACATATACAAGCATCAACATGCAATCGAAATCTCGATTCAATCCAAACATTGTATATAAACTTTTCACTTAGACTTGAGAGTACATGGATGACTCTAGGATGTACTAGACAACTAACAACTATCTCTAGGGTTCATCACCTTAGTTTCTCCTTGTTGTAACACTTTTGCTTCTACTACTGCCGATCACCTAAAAAGATGTGGTAACCCATGAGGTGAGACCCAGTCCTAGCAAGAGATATAACTCTCTCCAACAAATATTGATTACATCAAAAGAAACAGTAAATAACTGAGCAATTGAAGTATTTAACTATCAATTGAGTAGATTGAAGAGTTCAAGCATGCTAAACAAATTAAGCAATTAATCTTAGCAACAAGTATGATTATCAATGTATGTACATGTGCATGATAAATCCTTTTCTTCTATTAGATATCTATTCAGATTTCTTATGATAGCATCTAATAACAATTGTCATTATTAGTCTGACTATCATCATAAGCCATGCTAACAACACCAGCAAACTAGTAGCATAATCATATCTAACATCATGAATATGTCTAGTAGCATAACATGGCTATCAATATTATAATGTTTAATAAAGTGAACAAATCTACATTATAAGTAGAGCTCACGTCATAAGTACAACTAACTACATATCCATGTTTAAAATATGAGCATAACTACATCATAAACATATCTATCATCTCTTATTGTACTATACATCATATCTATGTAAGGAAAGAAAACAAGGGTTACCATCCAATATGAATCATTGTGTATAGCCCCAAATTGATATGCTACATGACTGTATTACATCTTTTATTATGCCCTGGGGAGTTTGAGTCATACCACTCAATGTCCAACTCACCACCGCTTGGTCGTAATCAGTTCTGTACAAGATGTAGGAGAGCTGACATCGTAAGATCTCTTCCCCTCAGTCTGTATGAGTAAAAGGGTGATGACATATCAGCCAATGCTGGTACTACAATGACATATAGTCAAGCTGCTAACAACTAGTCCACCCTTGGTACAAGTCACGACACTATAGGATAAACTCACACATAGCCTTTCTATAAGAGGCATCCTACAATTAAATGATGCCTTTCACACATCACAATATAACAATATTTGAGGCATGACCACAACCACCCTCAATTGCTTGATATTAGGGTACCAAGATGACCCTACATACTCAACATGTTCTGTATGTGCTCCAAGTTTCCTTTAGGAATACTTGTTTCCCCATCCAACAAACTCTAACACTAAAGATGGTTCTATGACACATGAAACTATATGATTAGGGTTTCACTTAGTTACTGCCAATTGGGTGCACTTAAGCTGCATCAAACAAACACACATACAAAGCCTAATTCATTTATACCAAGCATATAAGAATAACAACATCAAAAGATATAAAACATATGAGACATATTATTCCTCATCTCATCATCACATAATACTACTCACTTTCCATTCATAAGACGACACTTGTCATGATACTAACACATGATATAAAACCTTAGCACAATATCACAGGGTATCAACCCTTGCCAACATAAGAGGATCATACATCATTCAGGGCTCAACCATGCCCAAAGGTCACTAAGACCATCATATCATTTCCTTCAAGTTCATCATTATATCTTTATACCTTATAACACGACTCAACAACATTACCACACATGTGATACACAGACTCAGCATAATTTGCATCAAAATACTAAAAGATGTTCAAAAGATAACATTGTAAGATTATCTTAGTAATTAATAGCATTCCTTTATTATATCAAAAATATAAGGAAGATAGGTATGACTGGCCATCATCACACTTATAGTGTACAATTTTAGCATAAGAAAACATAGATCATGAAGCTATGATGACCACCAGTTGAACACATTAGTGTTTCAATCAATCATTAGGAAGGATATTCCATCATTATATTAATCATTCAAGAAAAGATATCATGCTTAACTGACGTGTTTTATTATCGCACTAACAAATTCACTCGGGGTTGAAACCCCTGAGCTTTTACCAAAACCTTGTGCAATAATACCACCCGCAAGCAGATGGGTCTTATCGCAGTATAGTTAAGGATCAAATCCCAAGGGACAACATTTTTAAGAATCATTGCTAGTCCAGTCTAGTTCAAAAGACTAACATTTAGAACAAGGGGTTGGTTTGAAGTTAATTAAACTAAGTGCAGGAAAGTAAAGAGAAGAATTGAAGTTGATATAGATTAATGATATGGAATCGCTAGGATGGTCCTAGGTTTCACCACCACTACGCATACAAACACATCAAAACATCAAACATCTAGGCAAGATCTAACTATCCAAATAGAACTCTTGCGAACCCTCCCTGAGGGATGTTTAGGTCTGCGTAAACATAACCTTAGGTATCAGATGTCTTGACGCCATCCGGATCATGCACTTACGGTGCTGAAGATACAGATATCCAACTAAAGCCGTGGCCCTTCCCGTGGGATGTTTAGGCACAAAGAAGCATCACCGTGGGCTAGATGGCTCGTTCCCGCACAGATCATACACTTACCACCTCAAGGAATCCTTTTCTATTTCTAGTTAGGGAGTCAATCGTGCTAATCGAAAAGCAAGCAGGTGATTAATCTACAAGCAAACATCGACGATTAAAAACAAAGATACAGATATCCAACTGAAGTTGTGGCCCTCCCTGAGGGATGTTTAGGCCATAGAAGCATCACCGTGGGCTAGATGGATCGTACCCTCACAGATCATACACTTACTACCTCAAGGAATCCCATTCTATTTTTAGTTTGGGAGTCAACCTCGTTAATCGACATTCTACCCTACATATAGAAGTTCTCACAACATAGGGAAGAATAAGATAAAAGCAAGCAGGTAATCAATCGACAAACATTAATGATTAATAATGAAATGAAAAGTTATATACATTGCCATGGAATGTTTAATAAGAATACATGCTTGCATGGGCAGTGGGGCTAGTCCCCGCACCCCAATGAAAAAGAACTAGTCGCTCATGATGCGAGAAATAAGAAGAACAAGGGAGAGGGAAGGTTTCACCATGAGCATGATGCAGAAGGTAGTTGCAGCTTGGTGAAGATGATGTGGTCTTCTACATCGTGTCAGAGCAGATCTAGACGTGGAGGAAGAACCACCGAGGCAGATTGGGTAGATCTTCTTCTCCACTTTCTTTCTCATCTTGACCTCCTTGTTTGTAGCATGAGCAGCACGTGAAGTGGAAATGGTGTGGCTGATCGGGATCAAACCTACATTCAGGTAGCCTGTCGGCATCCTAGGTCCGATGCCTCAAATGAGGACCCTGTTGGTCATATTTATAGGCTTGGATGGGGTCGTCATGGTTTGAACCCCGTTGCAATTTTTTACATATTTTGTTTAATAGTTTTGGAGACCGTTTAGTCTTCTTAACGATCTAGGACTCTTGTCCAAATGGTCTTAGAGACCGTTTAATGACCAAACAGTGTTGTATTAACTTTCCACCAAATGATTCTAGCTTCTATCAGTTTGCTACATCCAAACGGTCTTGTGTGCTGACGGTTCCTTCTCTAATCGGTCCTAGGATCTTCACTTGATGGTGAGTAACGATCGCCCAAATGGTCTTTGAGAGCATCCACTGGCCAAACATGTTGGCTAAATGGACATCTATAAAATCCCTTTGTTTTGATTATGACAAACATTTCATTCTTATTTATCTGACGAGCTACTTGAGTGTGCAGGATGACAAAACTATAAGGGAAATTCAACAAGAAGTATTTATATTTTCATGCAAATGTAATCATTGTAAAAACTTGTACAGAAATATAATGTACAAGTACTTAGAATCGCATGTAAATCAAGCATTGGATTTTCCCTAGCTAAACACCTTAGTCATCCATTCAATAGGATCACCTATGCACACTCACACACATAATTATTGCCTAACTTGAAATCTTAAAACAGGATCTATCTCGGTCGACCAAACTCCTCGACCGAGACACTCTCGGTCGACAAACTCCTCGACCGAGAAAGATCCAAAGTAGCTGTTAGACACAACTGACAAGTTAGTTGGCAGATGAAAATAGACGTTGATCCAGAGATCCTGTCGGTCGACAAAACTTCGACCGAGTAGGTGTCTCGGTCGACAATTTCTCGACCGAGACGATCTCTGACAGAAACTGCAGAGTAAAGAAATTAGCCGTTGCAAAAGCAACAAACTTGTACCTAACGGCTAGTTAAGCACTTAGAAACCCCTAGAAGTTATCTAGAACGTCCTTAAGCATAATTAGGCCATTTCTATAAATAGGACAAGCCATAGGACACTAGGACTTACTTGATACACTTGCTATACTTGAGAAAATACTTGAGCCCTCTTGTGCAATCTGTTGTGAATTGAGCATTGTGATAAATTGGCCACTTTCCTCTTAGCTCAAGCTCGTCCTATAGGCTAGATTTTCCTAACCCTAAGCAATCACAAGTCCATCATCTTGGCTAGGAAAATCCAAACGCTTGATCTAGGCTAATCAAGCCTTGAGCTTCAAGGATAAGTTGTATTTTCTCTTATTTCTTTCTTGTTCCTAGTATTCCTTGTACTCTCCTTTCTACTCCAGGTAGGAGGCTGCGGATTGGAGAGGGTGAAGCTCTTCGTGGTGAAGAGGAGGAACTTTGGACTACTTCAGAAGGCTGTCTTGACGGGAAGCTACTTCGGGAGGAAGGCTACTTCAAGGGGGAGCTTGAAGTTACTTCAAGGAAGGATGCTTCGAGGTTGGCAAGACTACTTCAAGGCGAAGGCTGTCCAAAGGGTGTTTGGAAAGTATTGTAAATTTTATGTAATATCCTTGAGAGGTAATAAAATTTAGTACTTTCAAAATCCCGGTTGGGTAAGCAACCGGGTAGTGGATTGACTCCTTAGTATTTGCTAAGGTGGAACCACTCTAAACACCTGTGTTCCTCTTCTTAATCTTTACTTTGGTTGTTTGAGTTTAAATTACTTTAAAATCTATATAAAACTCTATTCACCCCCCCTCTAGAGGTTTTCAATTGGTATCAGAGCAGGGCTTCAAGGAACCTTAACACGGTCTTGAAGAAATGGGTGATGGAGTGCTCAACCACCTCAACATTGAAGGAACGCTCGTTGCTAGACCTCCGGCATTCGACGGGACAAACTATCAATACTGGAAGAGAAGGATGCAATTCTACTTCCAAGGAATCAACTGGGATCTTTGGAGAATGGTATCTACACCATACACAATCCCACAAGACGATTTCGCAGTATGGGATGCTAATACGGTAAAAATGGCCCAAATGAATGCAAAGGCAGTAAGCATTTTATATTGTTCCATTTCAGTAGGTGAATTTAATAGAGTATCAAACTGTGATACCGCATATGAGATTTGGCATAGATTATCTATAACATATGAGGGTACCGTTCAAGTTAAAAACTCTAAAGTTAGTTTGCTTAAAACCAAGTTTGAACATTTTCGTATGGATCCAAACGAAACTATTAGTGAAATGTATTCAAAATTTTCTACTATTGTTAATGGTTTGAGTGCTTTAGGGAAACCTGTTCTTGAGGAGGATCAGGTATCAAAAATACTTCGATCTCTTCCTCCAAAGTACAAACCAAAGGTGACAGCTATTGCAGAAGCAAACGACCTCACTCGCCTCAAAATGGAGCAGCTCATCGGAAACTTAGAAGCTCATGAGGCAGACCTAGAAGAGGAAGAGAGAAGAGAACATGAGCATCAACGTGGGCCAAAGAAAGACGTGGCTCTCAAAGCATCAAAAGCTCTCTCACAAGAGAGTGAGGAATCCAGTGAAGAAGAAGGAGAAGAAGCATTGATAGTCAACGGTAAGAAATACAGAAGGTTTAAATCTAATAAAATTTCTAGTTCTTCTTCCACTCCCAGGTGCTTCGAATGTGGAAAGAAAGGACATTTCAAAAATGAATGTCCCAAAGCTAAGAAGGGAAAGAAAAGCTCACATAAGAAGAAACAAAAAGCTTATAAAGCGGCATGGGATGAAACGAGTGAAAGTGAAAGTGGAGATGAAAATGTGGAATGTCTAATGGCAAGAGAAGACAATGAAGACTCTCAAGAGGAATGGGTCGTTGACAGTGGCTGCTCCAAACATATGACCGGAAACAAGGATGCATTTTCAACTTTTGAAGAAAAGAAAAGTGGAACGGTCACTTTTGGAGACAATGGTAAGGGTAAAATCGTTGGAATAGGTAATGTTGGAACAAATCTTGAAATAAAAAATGTTCTACTTGTTGATGGATTGCATCACAATTTAATTAGCGTAAGTCAACTATGTGATAGTGGTTATGATGTGTTATTTAACAAAACCTGCTGCAAGTTGTTAATAGAAAACACTACAAATGTCATTTATGAAGGAAATAGAGTTGGAAATCTTTATATCCTTAAACCAAACTCTATGAAATCAGTAATAGGCAAATGCTTGCTTGCAAATGAAAATACCTTACAGCTATGGCATAAAAAGCTAGGACATGCTAGTTCACACACTATTAAAAAGTTAGTGAAATATAATCTTGTTCGTGGATTACCTGCTCTGTCTTTTGATCAAGCTGAAAACTGTGAACCTTGCACAATGGGAAAGCAAACCAAAACATCTTTTAAATCAAAACATGTACTTAGCACCAGTAGATCCTTAGAATTAATTCATATGGACTTATTTGGACCAATGAGGACACAATCTATTGGTGGTAAAAGATATTGTTTTGTTATTGTTGATGATTATAGTAGATTTACATGGGTACATTTTATTGCAACTAAAGATGATACTATTCATGTCTTTATGCAATTTTGTTCTAAGATTGAAAATCTTTTACAACATAAAATATGTACCATTAGAAGTGATCATGGTGGCGAATTTGAAAATCATACATTTGAGACCTTTTGTACATCTCAAGGGTATACTCATAATTTTTCTGCTCCACGTACCCCACAACAAAATGGTATAGTAGAACGGAAAAATCGATCCCTATAGGAAATGGCTAGGACCATGATGCTTGAACACAACACACCTAAAACTTTTTGGGCTGAAGCCGTAAACACTGCTTGTTATGTGCTTAATAGAGTAACTATTCACTCTCATTTGAAGAAAACTCCATATGAAATACTACACTCTAAGAAACCTCGAGTTGACTACTTACATACTTTTGGCTCCACATGCTATATTTTAAATACCAAAGATGATAGAGACAAGTTTGATTCTAAATCACACAAAGCATTCTTCTTGGGATATTCCACTTCTAGCAAAGCCTTTAGAGTATATAACACTATATCTAGAAAAGTTGAGGAATCCATTCATATCTCTTTTCATGAAGAATCAAAATCTGAAAATCTAGATATCATTGATCTCACTAATCAATTCGAAAATACAACCATTTCCAATGATAGTGAGAAAATTTCTATATCGGAACCCCAAGTTGAAACACAACCTACACCTAGGCTTATCAAGGATCATCCCCAAGAACAAATTATTGGAGATCCAAATGATAAAGTCAAAACTCGGTCTTCTTTCAAAGATGTTGTAAACATGGCTTTCGTTTCTATCATTGAACCTAAGAAGATATCCGAAGCTCTTAAGGATGATTACTGGATAATAGCCATGCAAGAAGAATTAAATCAATTCACTAAAAATGATGTATGGGATTTAGTTCCTAAACCACAAGACAAAACCATCATAGGAACTAAATGGGTTTTTCGGAATAATCTCAATGAAGCAGGAGAAGTCATAAGGAATAAAGCTCGATTAGTAGCACAAGGATATAATCAACAAGAAGGAATAGATTTTGATGAAACATATGCACCCGTAGCTAGACTTGAAGCCATTAGGATGTTACTAGCTATTGCTGCCCATAAAAACATTAAGCTATATCAAATGGATGTCAAAAGTGCATTTCTAAATGGCATCATACAAGAAGAAGTTTATGTTGCTCAACCACCGGGCTTTGAAATACCAGAAAAAGGTGACCATGTTTATAAACTTAAAAAGGCACTTTATGGTCTAAAGCAAGCACCTAGGAATTGGTATGAACGGCTCAAGACATATCTTTTTGATAATGGTTTCTCTATTGGAAATTCAGATTCCACTTTATTCTTCAAAACATATGCATCTGATTTCCTAGTTGTGCAAATATATGTTGATGATATTATTTTTGGAGCTTCAAATGATTTATTATGCACACAATTCAGTGACATTATGCAAAAAGAATTTGAAATGAGCCTTATGGGTGAATTAACATTTTTTCTTGGTTTTCAAATTAAGCAAACGCCTGCAGGAATTTTCATAAGCCAAGAAAAATACACTAAAGAACTTTTAAAACGCTTTGGGATGGATCAATGCAAACATGCTACTACTCCTATGGCTACTTCTATCAAAATTGATAAGGATGAAAATGGGGAACCTATTGATGATTCCTTATATCGAGCTATGATTGGTAGTTTGCTATATTTAACCGCTTCTCGACCGGACATCATGTTTTCCGTTGGTCTTTGTGCTCGATTTCAATCTCAACCTATGCAATCTCATTTTCTTGCGGTTAAACGAATTCTTTGATATCTGCGGTTCTTAACACGAATACTTGTTTAATTGTATCATTTTGGCTTTTCAATGGACATTTTTATTAGATTTGATGGGATATCTAATTAAGGGGGAGCTTTTATTAAAATGGTTATCTTTTTGAAATGACAAAGGGGGAGAGCTATATAAAACTATAACTTAGTATTTATGACAAATTCAATCAATGAGTTTCATAAATATACTCTTGGCTTTACATTGAAAGTTGCTATATTCCCAAATGAACTGGATTTCATGTTCCATAATTCATTGGGAATAATAAGCACACATTTTATAAACAAGAGGAAAAGTTACAAATGGCAATCTAAAGGTATGACATTTATATGTTTTATATTTCCTTTATTTATATTTTGGAAATGTTTGTCATCTTCAAAAAGGGGGAGATTGTTGGCTAAATGGACATCTATAAAATCCCTTTGTTTTGATTATGACAAACATTTCATTCTTATTTATCTGACGAGCTACTTGAGTGTGCAGGATGACAAACCTATAAGGGAAATTCAACAAGAAGTATTTATATTTTCAAGCAAATGTAACCATTGTAAAAACTTGTACAGAAATATAATGTACAAGTACTTAGAATCGCATGTAAATCAAGCATTGGATTTTCCCTAGCTAAACACCTTAGTCATCCATTCAATAGGATCACCTATGCACACTCACACACATAATTATTGCCTAACTTGAAATCTTAAAACAGGATCTATCTCGGTCGACCAAACTCCTCGACCGAGACACTCTCGGTCGACAAACTCCTCGACCGAGAAAGATCCAAAGTAGCCGTTAGACACAACTGACAAGTTAGTTGGCAGATGAAAATAGACGTTGATCCAGAGAGCCTGTCGGTCGACAAAACTTCGACCGAGTAGGTGTCTCGGTCGACAATTTCTCGACCGAGACGATCTCTGACAGAAACTGCAGAGTAAAGAAATTAGCCGTTGCAAAAGCAACAAACTTGTACCTAACGACTAGTTAAGCACTTAGAAACCCCTAGAAGTTATCTAGAACGTCCTTAAGCATATTTAGGCCATTTCTATAAATAGGACAAGCCATAGGACACTAGGACTTACTTGATACACTTGCTATACTTGAGAAAATACTTGAGCCCTCTTGTGCAATCTGTTGTGAATTGAGCATTGTGATAAATTGGCCACTTTCCTCTTAGCTCAAGCTCGTCCTATAGGCTAGATTTTCCTAACCCTAAGCAATCACAAGTCCATCATCTTGGCTAGGAAAATCCAAACGCTTGATCTAGGTTAATCAAGCCTTGAGCTTCAAGGATAAGTTGTATTTTCTCTTATTTCTTTCTTGTTCCTAGTATTCCTTGTACTCTCCTTGCTACTCCAGGTAGGAGGCTGCGGATTGGAGAGGGTGAAGCTCTTCGTGGTGAAGAGGAGGAACTTTGGACTACTTCAGAAGGCTGTCTTGACGGGAAGCTACTTCGGGAGGAAGGCTACTTCAAGGGGGAGCTTGAAGTTACTTCAAGGAAGGCTGCTTCAAGGTTGGCAAGACTACTTCAAGGCGAAGGCTGTCCAAAGGGTGTTTGGAAAGTATTGTAAATTTTATGTGATATCCTTGAGAGGTAATAAAATTTAGTACTTTCAAAATCCCGGTTGGGTAAGCAACCGGGTAGTGGATTGACTCCTTAGTATTTGCTAAGGTGGAACCACTCTAAACACCTGTGTTCCTCTTCTTAATCTTTACTTTGGTTGTTTGAGTTTAAATTACTTTAAAATCTATATAAAACTCTATTCACCCCCCCTCTAGAGGTTTTCAAAACAGTCTTGGAGACCGTTTAATGGCCAAACGGTCTTGTATTAACTTTCCTCCAAATGGTTCTGGCTTCTATCGGTTTGCTACATCCAAACGGTCTCGTGTTCTCATGGTTCCTTCTCCAATCAGTCCCGGGATCTTCACTTGCTGGTGAGTAACGATTGTCCAAATGATGTTTTAGAGCATCGACTGGCCAAATGGTCTGGAAGACCGTTTTCCACCACATGGCCTGTGGTCTATCGGGTTGCTACTCTAGCGATCCAAATGGTCTGGGTATTCCATCATTCCAAATGGTCTGGTGGATCGATGGCCCCCAATAAGTTTCGAGACTGATCACTACTTAACGGTCTGTGCCTCTCACGATATTTCTCGTCCAAACGGTCTCGCGGTCTGCTTGTCTAACGGTCTTGAGACCGTGCAATACCAAACGGTCTTGAGTATCATCTGTCATCAAATAGTTTTGGATGATCAAATGGTCCTGGGATCTTCATGGTCTTGTCTGATCGGTTTTCGAGATCGATTACACTTTCACGTCTTGCTGTCCAATCAGTTTTGGGGGTTGATCGCCCAAATGGTTTGGAGACCATTTGGGCTTGCGTGGTCTCAAGACCATTGCTGCTCATGCGGTCACAAGACCATTTGCTAGTAGCGAGGAGGATTGTAAAGGTGAAACTGTTTGGATAAAGAAGAGAAAACCATATGGATGCAAACCGAATGGACCCAGACCGTTTGGTCAAGACCGTTTATTCAAGACTGTTTGGTTAAGACCGAGGCTGAGAGGATCTTGAGTGAAGTTGAGTTCTTGTTGATGGTTGAACCTCATCATGACCTGCATAATCTACATGAAATCCATATAAAACTAGTTAATAACTTGATAATCTGATCAACCAAGCAATAGTGCACATTTTCAGTTTTAAGGAGATGAAATCGAATGTATTTAGTCAAATTGGGTCCAAAATGGCGACTGAAAATCATGATGAATTTGGATTCATCAAAACCCCAAACTTAAATGTTGATCATCCTCGAGTAACCAAAACCTAAAATAGTCATCAAATGAATACTTTCAACTCGTGTGGTTGCCTCCTCTTCACATCGTGATTGTTTCCTTTCTGCTCAATATAACTAAGCATCTCAACTTCCTGAGATCACTGAACATATCTTACCATATCTTCATTCCTAAGTTTGTTTTCCAACCTCACTTCCTCCTCATGTTTTCCAACAACAAGCATTTCTAAGAGTTTTGTAAGAGTCCAGAGATACCCGCAAAACAACAAGTGTGCACCTAATCTGACACTGGTGTATTTCAGGATAGTGGAGGCATTCGTTGTGCCTTTAGGTAGAAAAGGGAGTGAATGGTGGTATGGAAGGAAGAAATAAATCTCTCCTCTATTCGACTCGAGATTTTTATTTTATGATTGCAATTTCATTTATTGTATTTTTTGTGCGAATCTCTCCTCTATTCGATTCGAGATTGCATTTATTTGTGTGCACTTTGGCATCTTTTCTTGGTGGTATGCCCCTATTAATTTGCGAGGGGTATGGAAGAAGCAGATATATAGGGAAGTGGTGTGCCACCCCGAACTTAGGGTTTAGCACTACTTTGGCTATTTTTGTTTCTTTTTTATGGACGGAGGGGTACGGAGATGATGGAAGAAGTGTAGAAGAGAGTTCAGATCAGAATGCAACTTGATTGACAATTCCATGCATCAGGTCATTCTCTTTATCATACTCTGCTCAAATAATGACTTGATGAGGATCCAGTGGAGATTCCATGTTATTGTTCCACTTATTAGTTAGGAAGCACAATGTGTTTGATCCCTATCAGTTCGACCGATACTTGCCATTTTTGTAGCAGGATCATGATGTTAGGATTCATAAGCTTCACAAGATGATTTCAATAAATAGGCTAGTTTTCAGAAAATGGCACCTTTGAGGTTCTGCTTCAAATAAGTAGGGTATAATGATGCAAAGAAAAGCATGGTGCAAAACACTAGCCAGCTAGGTAATGGCTATTATTGAAACAAAAAGCATCAAAACCTCATCAAGTTTCTTTTCAATCTCTTGGAAAACTTAAAAATTTTGAAAATTTTGATCAAAATTGCAACGATGAAATCTTAAGTTTGAAAAAGATGGGTGTAGGTGGAAAGTAAAGTACGTACCACCCACCCTCCACCCCGAACTTAGAAATTTGCTTGTCTCGAGAAAAATCTAAATCTGAGATGGAGGGGAAAATTCATGCTGGTTGGACCACCAGACGTGGTTGTGTTCCAATCAGCGTGCGTCCTCCTTCTGAAAATCACAAAAAATGAAGACTAATCATAACTTAAGATAGATTCTCGCGATGCTATTTTTATTCATTGCAAAATTTCCTAAAAGAAAAAGTAAAAACCAAATTAAGGAAATTTTCTTATTCAAAACTAAAAGTAAAAAAAAACAAAATTATTGATTGGGTTGCCTCCCGAGAAGTGCCTTTGTTTTACGTTGATGTCTTAACGTGAGTCCTTCAACTTATTGGTGGATACGTCGGATTGGTAAGATCCATCATTGCTTCGGTACCTATGTTGGATGAGGTGAAATATCTCTTCAAGCGTTGGCCGTTAGCCACAAATTCTCCTGACTGTTCACTCCATAAAATAAAAGCACCATGTGGGTAAATGCTCTTGACAATGTAAGGTCCAGACCAGTGAGAACATAGTTTCCCTGGGAATAACCTCAGTCTTGAGTTGAATAGTAGAACTTGGTCTCCCACTTGGATGTCCTTTCTTTTTAGATGCCCACAAGGCATCATTGATTTTTACAGACTAATCTTTTCGGTTGTGGCCTACTGTCTTTTCCAAGATAGCCTTGAGTTGACGGTTAGAAACCTCTACCTTCCCGCTTATTTATGGGTGGTAGGGGGAGGCTACCTTGTGTGTCACACCATATTTTCTTAACAATGCTTCGAAGCCTCTTTCCAGAAAATGAGAACCTCTGTCTGATATCATAGTATGTGGGACTCCAAAATGGGGAAAAATAATATCTTTATACATCTTGATAACTGGTTTGGAATCGCTAGTTACAGTTGGTATGTCCTCTACCCATTTAGAGGCGTAATCCACAGTGACTAGGATGTAGAAAAATCCATGTGAAGATGGGAATGGACCCATGTAGTCCAAACCCCAAACATCAAAAATCTTGACTTCTTGTCATATTTTAAGTGGAATATCATCTCTTTTCATAATGTTACCCGTTCCCTGACATTTGTCACATGATAAAACAAAGCTGTAGGAGTCTTTGGATATGGTCGGCCAAAAGAAACCACATTGCAAGACCTTCAAAGCAGTTTTCTTAGAACTCATATGGCCTCCAATTGGGCCTGAGTGACATTGCTCTGAAATTAGTTGGGCTTCCTCCTCACCGATACAACATCTGTAGGGGCCATCAACATAGAGCTTGAATAGGTACGGTTCATCCCAGTGATACTGCTTCACATTATGCATGGATTTCTTCTATGTATTTTCGGCACATTCAGGGTGGATGACACCAACAGTGAGATAGTTCACATAATCCGAGTACCAAGGGGTGGTTTCTGAAACCTTCATTAGTTGGTCGTCTAGGAGAGAATCATTAATCGGGATCTTCTCAGTTTCTAGAGTGTGAATACGACTAAGATGGTCTGCCACAACATTATGTGTTCCTTTCTTATCTCTTATTTCTAGATCAAATTCTGGGAAGAGGAGGATCCATTTGATTAACCTAGGTTTAGCATCTTTCTTCTCTAGGAGGTAACAGATAGCGGCATGATCTGTGTAGACAATGACTTTAGAACCAATGAGGTAGGATCTGAACTTGTCAAAGGCATACACGACTGCAAGGAGTTCTTTCTCAATAGTTGCATAGTTCCTATGAGCTTCGTCGAGGGTCTTTGATGCATAGTAGATCACGTAATGTTTCTTTCTATACATTGGCCTAAAACTGCACCCATAGTAGAATTGCTGGCATCTCACATAATTTCAAATGGGTGATCCCAATCGAGAGCTCTGATGATGGGTGTTGTTGTAAGTGCATGCTTCAGGTTATTGAAACTCGTAACACATTCTTCGTCAAAATGGAAATCAATGTCCTTTAGCAACAAATTCGTCATCAGCTTGGTTATATTGTAGAAATCCTTTATAAACCGTCTGTAAAAGCGTGCATGACCAAGGAATGCATGAACTCCTCTTACATTTTTCGGGATAGCGAGTTTGAAAATCACTTCGATTTTCACTCTGTCTACTTCGATACCTCTACTACTGACTCTATGACCAAGGACAATGCCTTCCTTTACAATAAATTGAAACTTCTCCCAATTTAACACAAGATGCGCTTCTTTACACCGTTTGAGGACAAGGGAGAGGTGCTTTAGGCATGAGTCGTATGAATCTCCATATATAGAAAAATCATCAATAAAAACTTCCATGATAGTCTCAGTTAGACCAACGAATATAGCTACCATGCAACACTAAAAGGTTGCAGGTGCATTACAGAGGCCGAACGACATCCTTCAAAAAGCATATGTTCCAAATGGGAAAGTAAAAGTTGTTTTCTCTTAGTCATCTGGATGTATAGGAATTTTATAGAACCTAGAATAACAATCGAGATAGCAAAAATATTCTTGGTGAGCCAACCACTCTAAGACTTGATCAAGAAAAGGCATCGAGAAATGATCCTTTTGGGTTGCCTTATTCAACTTCCTGTAATCAATACACATTCTCCACTTGATGATTGTTCGAGTGGGGATGAGTTCATTGTCTTCATTCTGTATCACAATAGTTCCACCTTTCTTCGAGACAACATGCACGAGACTCACCCATGGAGAGTCAAATATCGGATAAATGATTCCAGTAGTGAGCAGTTTAATGACTTCTCGACGGACTACTTCCTTCATGTTTGGATTAAGCTTTCTTTGATGTTCCACGGTTGGCTTGTGATCTTCCATCATGGGGATTTTGTGCATGCAAAGTGCCTGACTCATCCCGGTGAGATCATTGATCTTGTAGCCAATGTCTTTTCTCCTTTCCTTTAATTCCATCAGGAGTTTATCTTCTTGTTTGGTTGTTAGGTCAAAATTTATAATGACTGGGCAGACCTTGAGATCATCCAAAAACATGTACTTCAATCCCACAGGTAGGGGTTTCATTTCAGGAGCTTCTGGTTTCTCGCTCGATTCTTCAGTAACATTCATAGCCCTGAGTTCCTCTGATTTGGCTGTAGGATCTTCTTTAGCAGTGTCGAGATGGTGAACAAAATTTTCCATTTGTTCATCAACTGAACTTTCTGCATTTGGATTAGTCACAACCACTTCTAAAGGATCTTCTTGTTTATATTCCTCTTGCGTGAGGAGTGACATCTACTCTATGCACTCAATCAAGTAGACTTCTTCTTGCATGCTTGGTCGTCGCATACTTTCAAAAACTTTGAACTCGAGAGTTTCTTTACCTAGTCTGAGCAGCAAGGTTCTTGCTTCAACATCAATCAGATCTCTTGCAGTGGCAAGGAACAGACAGCCAAAAATGATAGGGTATCTGGCGTCTTCTTTTATATCCATATTGACAAAGTCACACGGAACATAGGAATATTTTCCTACCTTGACAAGTACATCCTCAATGATTCCCAAGGGGAGAGTCACAATGTTATCTGCAAGCTGTATGGTCATGCCAGTTGGGAGTAGTTCAACAAACCCTAGCCTTTTGCAAAGGCTAAGTGGCATGATGGAGATACTAGCACCAAGGTCGGACAATCCCTTCTTACATGAAGAGTCACCGATATGACACGAAATCCCAAAAGATCTTGGATCTTTCTGCTTCTTAGGCATCTTGCTCTGGATGATATCAGATGTGGTTGTTGATTACTTCACCATCTCATACTCTTCATTTATATACTTCCTTGTGAGGAGAGACTTTAAGTACTTTGTCCATGCTGGTATTCCAGCCAGCGCATCTAGAAAGGGTATGTCAACATAAAGTTTCTTCATAGCTTCTTTGAACTTGTTGAAATGAGTGTCAAGTTTTATCGTCCTCAAATGAGCTTGGAAAGGTATACGAGGCTCGTATATTGGCACATCTGGCTCAGGTGTTTCTAGTTCTGCATCAGTTGGTTTTTCAGAACTTTCCTTGTCTATCTTATCAGCAGTTTCTGGTTCTTTTGGTTGAGACTCAGGTGTGTTAGAGTCTTGTACAATCACAGAGTCTTCCTCATCTATAATAACCACATGTGACTTGACAGGAGGATCAGAATAATCTTTTCCAGACCTGGTGGTGACAGCCTTCAATTGCTCACAGTGCTTAAGATTGTTCTCTGGTTGGCCAGTAAAAGCTCCAACAGGTTGATTCATGTTAGCTACAAGTTAAGCTAGTTGAAATTCAATAGCCTTCTGCTGAGCTTGCTGGTTAGCTATCATAGTATGTTGTGACTGCAACATCTTCTCAATGGCTGACAACTTGTCATCAGGAGAGATGGGACTGGCTTGCTATCCTTGTTGTTGATAAGGGACTTGGTTTGGATTCTGGAACTGAGAATTATTCTGACAATTATTGTAGTTCCTATTCTGATAGTTACTTCTAAAATTTCCTTGATTTCCAAAATTTTGTTGTTGATTATACTAGAATCATGGTGGGCCTCGTTGCTGATTATTTGAACCAAGTTGTCGTGAGTTTTCTACTCATGAAGGATTTCTATATTGAAAACCAGGATGGTTCCTATTCTGATTTGGATTGTAGTATCCTTGACTAGGGATGGTGTTGACGACATTAAGATTTTCCATTTGACCATTATCTCTTTGGACATAAACATTGTTGAAAACAACATCATAGAGAACATTGCAAGCTAGCATAGAATGATCAGTGCCTTTACATGCTTCACATAACATCGAGGCTGACTTGATCTGTTCTTGTTGTTGTGGGAGTGTGTGTCTTCTTTCATAGGCAACAAGAGAAGATTCAATATGTTCTTGCTTGGCAACTAAGAGTTTGAGGGTCTTGGCAATAGACTTGTACTCAGGAGTAGATTCAGCCATAGCCACCTTCAACACTCCTTTGCCTACAGATCTACCCCAATTAGCTTGATTTTCAGCTCCAAGGGTGACAACCTTCCATGCACTGTCATAACTCTAAAGCATGAAGTTTCCTCCAGACGAGGAGTCTAAGAATCTTTTGATGTTGTCATCCACACCCCTATAGAAGATCTCGATGAGTTGATTCTTAGGAATTCCATGGTGTGGACACTTGCGTAGAAGGTCTTTATATCTTTCCCATGCTTCAACAAGGGATTCTCTAGGGACCTGGGTGAACATTGTTATTAGACCCCTAATTTTGTAGGTGAGAGAAGGAGGGTAGAATTTTTCCAGAATGACATTTTGAAGTTATTCCCAAGTGGTGATGGGTTCACATTGAAAGGAATTGTACCAACTTATAGCTATATCAACAAGAGAATACTTGAAGAGATGGAGTCGTATGGCATCATCAGATACTCCATTTTGCTTTGTCATAACACATAGATCAATAAACCTCAGAAGACGTTCCTGACTATCTTCTCCTTTCTTACCATAGAATGGGATATTTTGAAGCAAGGTGATCCAATGTGACCTTATCTCAAAATTTGGAGCATTGATAGGAGGAGGTTGTACTGGGTGATGAACATCAACAACTTTAGGGATTGAGAACTCCCTAAGGTCTTTTTGCAGTTCTGCTACTTGTGCTGGTGCTTGAGCTACTCGGATCTCTATTTCAACTGCAGCTCTGGCTTCTTGCATAAGTCTATCTCTTTGTGTAGCAAGGGCTTGAGCAACCCTTTGGGCTATTTCCTCCTCTTGAGCCATCCTTGCTTGGTTCTCTCTGTTCTGACAATGAAAAGCCCTATCTATCTTAGGATCAAAGCTAACAATGAGACCGGGACTGTTTGAGTGGTGCATGCATTAGTCTTTGTTGGTACGTGGGATGGAAAGATTTTTCAGAAGTGAGATTGATGGAGTAGAACTGAATTCAAATGAATGATCAATTGTATCAAAAGAAAAAGTAAAATCCTAGATTAGCTTCAAAAGAACTAGATTTGACTAACTGATTCCGTTGTCCTTGACAACGGCGCTAGAATTTGACATGGTTTATTATCGCACTAACAAATTCACTCAGGGTTAAAATCCCTGAGCTTTTACCAAAACCTTGTGCAATAATACCACCAACAAGCGGATGGGTTTATCGCAATATAGTTAAGGATTGAATCCCAAGGGACAATGTTTTAAAGAATCTTTGCTAGTCCAATATAGTTCAAGTAAGACTAATATTTAGAATAAGGGGTTGGTTTCAAGTTAATTAAACTAAGTGCAGGAAAGTAAAGAGTAGATTTGAAGTTGATCTGGATTAATGATATGGAATCATTGGGATTGTCCCGGGTTTCACCACCACTACGCATGCAAACACATCCAAACATCAAATATCCAGGCAAGATCTAACTATCCAAATAGAAATGTTGATAACCCTCCCTGAGGGATGTTTAGGTCCACGTAAGCATCACCTTAGGTATCAGATGTCTCATCACCACCCGGATCATGCACTTACGGTTCCGAAGATATAGATATCCAACTGAAGTTATGGCCCTCCCTGTGGGATGTTTAGGCACACAAAAGTGTCACCGTGGGCTAGATGGCTCGTCCCCTCATGGATCATACACTTACCACCTCAATGAATCGTTTTCTATTTCTAGTCAGAGAGTCAACCATGCTTATCAAAAAGCAAGAAGGTGATTAATCTACAAGAAAACATCGATGATTAACAATGAATATACATATATCCAACTGAAGTTGTGGCCCTCCTTGAGGGATGTTTAGGCCATAGAAGCGCCACTGTGGGCTAGATGGCTTGTCCCCTCACAGATCATACACCTACTACCTCAAGGAATCCCATTCTATTTCAAGTTTGGGAGTCAACCTCGTTAATCGACATTCTACCCTACATATAGAAGTTCTTGCAACATAGGGAAGAACAAGATAAAAGCAAGCAGGTAATCAATCTACAAACATTAATGATTAACAACGAAATGAAAAGTTATATACATTTCCATGGAATGTTTAATAAGAGAACATGCTTTCATGGGCAGCGGGGCTAGTCCCCACACCCCAGTGAAAAAGAACTACTCACTCATGATGCGAGAAACAAGAAGAACAAGAGAGAGGGAAGGTTCTGCCATGAGCATGATGCAGAAGGTAGTCGCAACTCGGTGAAGATGTTGCGGTCTTCTACGTAGTTTCAGAGTAGATTTGGATGAGGAGGAAGAACCACTGAGGCGGATCAGACATATCTTCTTCTCCACCTTCTTTATCATCTATGATTGGGATCGAACCTGCGTTCAGGAAGCCTGTCAACATCCTGGGTCTGATGCCTCAAATGAGGACCCTGCTGGTCTTATTTATAGGCTTGGATGGGGTCTTCTCGGTTTGGACCCCGTTGCAATTTTTTACTATTTTTCTTTAACGGTTTTGGAGACCGTTTAGTCTTCTTAACGGTCTAGGACTCTTGTTCAAACGGCCTAGGAGACCGTTTAATGGCCAAATGATCTTGTATTAACTTTCCTCCAAATGGTTCTGGCTTCTATCAGTTTGCTACATCCAAACTGTCTCGTGTGTTCACGGTTCCTTCTCCAATCGGTCCTGGGATCTTCACTTGCTGGTGAGTAACGATCGTCCAAACGGTCTTTGAGAGAATCTGTTGGCCAAATGGTTTTGACCATTTAATGGACAAACAGTCTTGTATTAACTTTCCTCCAAATGGTTCTAGCTTCTATCAGTTTGCTACATCCAAACGGTCTTATGTGCTCACAGTTCCTTCTCCAATCGTTCATGGGATCTTCACTTGCTGGTGATTAACAATCGTCTAAATGGTCTTTGAGAGCATCCGCTGGCCAAACAGTCTTGAAGACCGTTTGTCGTCACATGGTCTGTGGTCTATCAGTTTTCTACTCCAACGATCCAAACGGTCTGGGTATCCCAATGATCCAAACGGTTTGGTGGATCGATGGCCTCCAATCAATTTTGAGATTGATCACCGATTAATGGTATGTGCCTCTCGCAATCTCGCTCATCCGAACGGTCTCGCAGTCTGTTTTTCTAATGGTCTCGAGACCGTGCGCCGCCAAACGGTCTTGAGGATCGTCTGTCATCAAATAGTTTCAGATGATCAAATGATCATGGGATATTCACGGTCTTGTCTGATCGGTTTTGGAGATCGATTATGCTTTTCACAGTCTTGTTGTCCAATTGGTTTTTTGGGTTGATCGCCCAAATGGTTTGGAGACCGTTTGGGCTTGTGTGGTCTGAAGACCATTTGCTGCCCATGCGGTCTCAAGACCATTTGTTGGTAGCAAGGAGGATTGTATAGGTGAAACCATTTGGAGAAAGAAGAGAAAACCGTATGGATGCAAACTGAATAGACCAAGACCATTTGGTCAAGACCGTTTGTTCAAGATCGTTTGGTCAAGACCGAGGCTGAGAGGATCTTGAGTGAAGGTGAGTTCCAGTTGATGGTTGAACCTCATCATGACCTGCATAATCTGCATGAAATCCATATAAAACTAGTTAATAACTTGATAATTTGATCAACCAAGCAAAATTGCACATTGTAAAATTTAAGGAGATGAAATCGAATGTATTTAGTCGAATTGGGTCCAAAATGGCGACTGAAAATCATGATGAATTTGTATACATCATTAACCACCATTATTTACTTTCATTAGGATTAGGTTTAGCAAAGTACGTTGCATTAAAGTTTTAGTTCATCATTCATTCACAGACCTTAACCCATAGCAACTCCGTATAATCTTGGATGCATAGGGCACATCATCATCATCACATTCCATACCATTCTCAAGATTGGACCCACACATAACTCAAGGTGTAATCATTTGGTTATAGTATACTAGAGTTCCACCACAATAAGAGAGACTCCATTGTTCTATTATTCCACTAAGGAAGGATGATCATAGTTAATCACCATCACCTAAATTCATTAGGATTAAGTGTAACAAGCTATATCACATTAGGGTTACATATCAACACAATATGGTAATTATCCATTCTATTTATGTGAGGGAAAAGGTAAGACTACCTTATTAAGGGAAAACCTCCATTGGTTCCATCATCATTCAACCCATATTACCATAACACAACATCACCCAGAACCCTTGGATGTTGAAAAGTAAGACCATTGGCTATTTTCATCAGTAAACACTTTAAACAACCCACTTGCAAAGCCATCAAGTTGCGACCTAAAAAGAGTCACCATTTAACCCTAAACATCCCTTATTTAATAACATAATAGAGTACTATAGGTTGTGGGTTGGACCCATCATCGGTTATACATTTATGTAAGCCATCATATCAAACATCAAGCTCCTTAAATGGATCACATGAGGGAAACCATCAAACTCTAATTATTAGAACTCATATATAATACTAAAGGTTTTAATCCAAACCATTGGATGTTGAAGCATCTAATATCAACCATTAGATTAAATTTATTATTCAAAATGATTAGATGAATAAGTGTTAGATCCTAACCATTGGAACATGTTCATATCTCAAAACCATCAATTGGAATATGGTTCTAACCCTTGAATCATTTGACCCAAGAAACTATTGGGTTAGGGCTTAATCGAGGCTACATTTAAAGCCTTGACTACCCATCAATTTTGGTGACCTGATCTACCATAAATTTTGGTGACCTGATCGAGGCTTAAGTCACCATCGATTGATAGATCACTAATACATTCACTTAATACCATTGGATATTACGCTAACGTCATCATTGATTGATAGTATCATTAGGGTACTTAGTAGATGATCTTTAATCTTATAATTGAGCCAAAACCTGACCTACGGGTTGACCATAGGTTTTCACCATCAGTTGACACCTTGGTCACCACCATCTGTTGTCAAGATAGCAACACCATCGGTTGTTGCATGGTATCACCATCGGGGCATGTGGTGGTGAAGGAAATAGCTTGAAAACCCTAATTTAGACCATTGATTGTTAGGTTCTTAGACCCATCGGTTGTGTTACCAACCTGCCCTAGATCAACTTCTACCTTTGGAAGGATGTGCACCTATTTATAGGTTCATTTAGAACTAGAACAAAATAGGGAACACATTTAAAATTCAAAACCCTAAGCAAGCATGGTTTCTTTATGCTTAGATCATCACTTTTAAGCATAAACATGAACTAACAAGCTTTTAGTAAGAAAAATAAGTGAAGAAGGTTATAAAACTCACCTCTACGGAGAAGAAAAAGACTGATTAGCTGCAAGAAAACTTGAACCATAAGGTAGAAACCTAATAAGAAGCTCTGAACTCGTTCAAGTATCACCTTTCTCCACAAAAGGAGCAAACCCTAGATAGAAGAAGCAAGAAAGGTAGGATCTTGAGATCTAGAGAAACTTTTACCATGGAATAGTAGAGTTCCAACCTGGAGAAATGTAGGAGGAAGAAGAACAAAAAGAAAAATGGAGAAGGAAGGAAGAAATGCCTTGGTCAAAAACCCTAGGAGATGACTTTAGAAACCCTAGGTTGGCTAGATGAAGCTCTAGGAGACCTTCTTCTCCAAAAAGAGGTAATTTTCTAGCTTGGACCACCCGGTTCCACAGCCAAAAAGAGTGAAGTAGGTGCTCTAGGTTATAGGAAAGTGAAAGTGAGAAAAGGTTTCAAACTTTGTCAAGGAAGTGATTGATATAGCACATTGATACGAATGGAAGAAAGCATGTGGTGTACAAGCACCTTTCCATGTATTCATGGACTATGACCTCCATGGACGAGAAAGAAGTAGGCCCACTAGCTGTTTGGGACTTCCAGGCCATCGATTGTTGGTCTCCCATTCCATCGTCCATCATTTTGTGGGTGAAGGTACCATTGTTTGTTCATGGTTTAAGGAAATAGATGGTTGAACCATCGATTGATCATGTTTATAAGTGAGCCATCGGTTCAAGTGAGCCAAACTAGCATGAAAAATTGACCTAGAGCCTTCTAGTGATGAACACCAGATGTTCCATTGGTTTTTGGTCACTAGATGTTGCCCAAACTAGTGGATCCTTCATTTCATAGCCTTGAAGGTGGCTCATCCATTTGGGGGGGAACCCTAATTCAACATAGAAAGGAAACTCCTCCAAACCCTAATTGAGCACTTAATGGCTCAAAAAGCTCAAGAATGATCAGAAAACATGTAAGGAACATAAAGAATGTGACAAATTGCAAAGGAAACCTCCCATTTGGATGAACTACATAAAAGTCTAAAATGTACATAAAATTGCATAAGTTGCTCAAACAAAGTCCAAATTGGACCAAATTTGAAAACTAAGATAGTATTATGATTCCATAGCATATAACAAGGTTATATTTAGGTTCTAAGAATCCAATTATGGTAATTAATCATGTTTAATCAATTTACCAAGGTTAGGGTCTTACAATATTAATGATTTCCATCCTATGCTCCCCTTGAATGTTACTCGAGGTTTTTTTATTATATTGTAATATGTTAAATATGATCAGGATAGTTTTATTTCCTGTTATGGAAGAGAAGGCATTCAACACCAGATGAACTGACCGACTCAGAAGTCAAACTAATCGACTGAAGGACCAAGAAGGCCAGATGATAGGAGGGACCAACTGATTGGATGGTGGCCCAACCGATCGAATGGAGGAGTCCATACATCGGTTGGACTGGAGACCAATCAACCTATCAAAGAGACCAACCGACCAATCAGGAGATGAACCGATCGGTTCAAGAGTTTGAATCAATCAACCCAGACTAGTTCCAATAGAAATCTTCATCAACAACAGGTTGCTACATATGATGTGGACCTTAGGTGGTAAAAATTCCTTATGGATCCAAGGAATTGCAATAGTATTGCCATAAAAATTCCTCATATTTTATAATTGTATGTTTCTTTTGTGGATATAGCATGTATATGATACATACTATATGTATATGATGATTGGATATGTACATATATTTATGTGAATCCCTTAATAAATATTTAGTCTTATATGCTTTCCATAAGCAGCACGCATGAAAAGCTTGATCGACCAAGCATGGACACGCCCTAGAGTGGTGCACCATCTATCTCATGGAAGTGTGATGGTAGATATGTGGGTATTTGTTGGGTTTATAGGAGACAGAGAAGGCAGTAGAAACAAAAATTTTCTTCTCCCAAACCCAGAATAAAGGAATCACATCAATGTCTATACAATAGGAAGGATGGTTTGTAAAGGTATACCTTGTCCCGAGGCTTGCTCGACGACATTACCTCGTGGCTTGCACGGTCTTTACCTCCGGTCTTGGATGGTGTCTGTGCAGCTCCTTGTCTCACCGAGACTGTCGGGATTGACAGTTGTCCTCCAAGCGGCATAAGTCTTCCACTTATGAAGTAGTCCACACGGACCACCTGGAACTCCGATTTCCTTGTCCCCCAAGGAATCGGAAGGAGTCATACCCTCCTATCGGCGTACTAGTCACTGACACACTCTCCTGTCACCAGTCGCTTTCTGCAGTTGTCTTTCTCTTGTTGTGCCTCCCTTATCAGGTAGCACTTGCCCAAGCTCTCTCTCGGTTACCAAAACCAGAGAGAATGATAACTTTGTAGAGCAACTAGTGCACTGAGTTGTGTACCTGAGAAGCCCCCACTCCCTATATATATAGGAGGGTCATGGGACATGGTTCTCTACCCCAGGCAATGCAGGATTAAAGCAAGAGTAGAAGGGTTTGAGATTTTCCACAAAACAACCAACTCGCCAGCTGAACCGATCGGTTCACACCCTGAAACGATCGTTTCGGATCCTGAGCCGATCATTTGGGACCGGAGCCAATCGTCTGGGGCTCTGAGCCGATCGATTAATCCCATGAGCCGATCAGTTCATGGTCTTGATACAACTCAAATTGACTATCATATTTGTTTCTGATTAATCAAATATTAATCCTTGTCCAAATCGAATTTGTACAAGTGAAACAAATTGTATTTGCAAAATAGTCTTCTGACTTTCCAAACGATCTCGGTTAGACCAGTTGAGTCGATCGGTTCAAACCTTAAACTGGTCGTGTCACCCTGTCTTGAGCCAATCGGTTCATCAACCTGAGCCGATTGGTTCAACTCTTGAGTTGATCGGTTTGGGCAACAGACTTGTGCAAATCAGTCAATTGTAGTTTCAATCAATCTAATACTCTAATCAATCGATCCAAAACCTTGAATACTATGATATTGAGCTATCAATTAATTGAGTGTTTAATTGAACTACCAAACTCCTTTAGTAATCAATCTAAACATCATTTGTTGATAAACTCCTCTTCCAGGTTAAATCCTATGTGTGTGACCCTGTAGGTCCATTTCACATTGGCACAGAAAATCCATGACACTTATGACTTCACAAGCAAAGAGTGGTGCCTAGTAGCACATCAATGCTGCCAAAGTGAAATAGAAAGTTGGAGAGCAACTTTCAATCCTACAATCCATGAATGGTGTTATAGTGAATGTATAATTCCTTTGTCACTGATATCCCGAATGAACTCAAGGCATGGAATAGTCATCTTGTCAACGTTCATTCACTTTCTTGATCTCAGAGTAGATTGGAGGAGATATGTATGACATCAATATTGCATACTGATTCACACATGCGTGCACACACCTATCTCAATCCTACTCATCAAGTGTCCATGGATATCAAACTCCCTCAGGAGGGAGAAATCCCATATCTATCACTCACCCATCAAAAGCCCCATGTGTCAAAGCCACCCAATCATCTCCTTTATAACAACCCATGTTTTAGGATTGTGTTTGATTATGTTAATGTATACCCAATCACATGTGTTGAGTGTAGTGATTTCAGGTCAAAGAATCACACTCACCACCATCACTATGATAAGTGACTGTGACTACCATGTCAAGGTTCCATGTGTCAAACTCATGGTGGGTCTGTCTGGTAAACTTGTTCTCTAAAAAGTACCTATGTGTTTAGTTTGATATCTCCATATCATGACTAATGAGATTATGTCATCAACCAACACCACAATCTAGTCTTGTGTGTCATTGCTATCTTTCTACCTTCCACAATGACATCCAACTAGGGAAATAATAAGAATGTACAAACTCTTAGAATCTGTATGATCTCACCATTTAGGTCCTTAACCTGAAAGCATATGGTATTGAGTATTATCATTCTCTAGAAATTCAATATGTTCTATCATTATCTCATACGACTGAACCAGATAGAATTGGAAGCTTGCCTTTGATGTTTATCAAATCAGTCTTAATGTATCCCACCAACCATCCCATGATTGGCTCTCAGGGCACACATACCAACAGACTCCCACTTGCACTGTGAGCCAGTCACCATTGAATCATATTCATAGTGATCTTCCAACATGTCCCACATGTTACTGTGCTCTAGTGCTAACATAGTGAGTTATGGAAACACTTTTCCAGAGTTGGTATTAAATGCGTGTCTCTCATCTCTTCGTTGTACGTCACACGTATGAGATGGAGCTCCCATAATATGTGAACTAGTATTCCTTTGATAACCTTTAGCCACATTGCATGACCAAGTATTCCTTACTTGTCATCAAAGTTCAAAATATCTATAACTTCATCTCATGAACTTCTAGATCCATATAGTATCCACTAATGTTCTCTAACACACAGATATTGAGCTTTTCCTTTTAAAATGGCTTTAATGGAACATTTCCATTTATCAACAAACATTCACTTTTATATATCTTGTATATATTTTATGTTTAATTTTCTATCCTTATCGGAAGCTCGCATCAGTGTAACTCTTTACAGTGAACCCTTCCTTATTTCCATAGAACTAGTACTTCTCAAGTACATATCAAGTTCTTATGGTATTCTAGTAACCCTTACTGGAACTTGACAGCCATCCACTCGTCATGTCCCACATATGAGTTATTAGGATGAGAACATCAAATTGTCATGTCCTACATACAAGATGATGATTGTGTTTTGTTCTTGCCATGTCCACACATGCAAGATGATGGGATGATCACATACAAGATATATCCTTAGTGTTTCCATTCTTCATAAGAATTGGACACTTGGCCTTGGGGTACCAACTCGATGGATAAGTTTTCTCCCACTGAATCTATGCACATTGAACCCTTCAGTATAGATTGCCAATGTATGCTCTCTCTTTTCAAGTCAAGTGTTTTTCGAGAACTATCTCTATATATCTCTATTCCTATCACATAGGAAATGTCTCTATCTTCCTTAAAGATAATTTCCACTTTGGGTTTCCATTCAAGAACATTTTATTTCACATCAACATGTGGAATGTGAATACGCTCCCACTAAATCACAAATCCCTTCTTTATCTTTGACATATTAGTCAAACCCTTTGACTATATCATCAAAGTAACAAACACAATTTTGAGTTGCTTGTGCTCAATCAATCATATTGATTAGTCCATTGTAACTTATAGACTTCATTTGCATTAATGGATTCATAAACCTTATAGGTTGTGTCACGTACACATCCTTGTTTTATTCCTCATAGGAATGCAGTTTTCGTATCCATATGTCAAATCTCTTAGTCATTAAGTTGCAATCAACAAGCATCATCCTTCTCAAAATGTTATCCATGTGTCTTAACACCTAAGACTCATTCACACTCATGGATTTCATCCCAATTGGTTCTACCATCAAGGTCATGGATTATGGTTTACATGGAAGTCATTTAGGATGTAATGGTCATAAACCATAAATCAAAATTTGGTTCCTCATATTCATCTAGATAGTTGACTCATCATATGATCAACTCATCACATAGATAATCGAGGTGTATCTGTCAACGATATAAGGACTCATAACTCCTTATGATTCTTAATGTCCTTTGTTAGTGTGGGGTATTCTTTATTTAAGAAGAAATTAGTTATTTGATAATCATCCTCTAACTCCTTAGAGTTTGACTCCTTGTTGATTTAGACATCACCATGCCTTAATCATGAGTTCACTATGATACACTATCATAATCACTCATAAGGTTCTCAAACATTTGATCTGAGTATTTCATTCATTGATCTCATCAGGAATTAACACTTTACCAAATTCGTACTTCATTTATGATATTCTTGAACACTTCAAGATATTCATATTGGTATTTCTTGAAACACAGATTGAAGTACTAGCATTAACTCCAATAGGTATGTAAATACATCACATGTATTATACCTAATAGGATAATGAATCTCCCACTACTACTAGTGAAGATTGATTAATCATGTCTAAGAGATTCATGTCTCTTACTGGTTCTTTAACCAAAAGAGTCTAAATTTATCTATCATATGGAATATAGAGATGAATTTCTCATGATAATGTTAATTTGATCGTTTGAGTTATCAATAACTTTTAGGTATCATTTTATCTTATGCATACCAAGTACCACAAGATAAACAAGGCATTGCCACAAAGATTGAAATATCAACTTTATTAATTGCTATCATTGTCATATAATATGCAAAAATAATGTGTTTCTATCCATTGGCAAATATGAAATAGCAGTTCATAACTCTATTACATGCCTTCAAGGCTGAAAATAAAATAAAGTACTCCTATCTATGATGGCAACACTTGCCCCATTTATTGAGTGGTTTACACTTTACATCTTGGTATCAGATACCATAAAAGTGTTACAAGTTTATTTCATGACACCTTCAGGTGGAGACGTCTGTTGCCTCCTTCTTCTTTAGTTCTTCCAGATAGAGTGGACAATTCCTTTTCTAATGTCCTGGCTTTTGGGAATGGTGGCAATTGCCTCTCTTGGTCACGCCTCCCTTGGCCTTGAGAGTTGAAGACAACTTGGGCTGCTGGCTAGCATCAGAACCTTTCTTAGCTTTGCCCTTGCCCTTGCACTTGGACTTGCCTTTGTTTCCAATTATCATCACAAAATTAGGCTTGTCCATCTTCATCTGTGTCTCGGCTGTCCTCAACATGCCCAACAACTCTGTCAACATCTTGTCAAAGTTGTTCATGTTGTAGTTCATCACAAACTGATTGTAGGATTCTGACAAAGATTGCAGTATCACGTCAGTAGCCAACTCTTGGCTTAGAGGAAATCTCATTCTCATCAGGTTCTCCACATACCCAACCATCTTGAGTGTGTGAGGACCAACTGGATCTCCTTTTGTCATGACACACTTGGACATCGCCCTGGAGACATCATATCTCTCTTGCCGTGCTTGATCTTCATACATGTTCTTGAGATGCTGAATCATCTCAATGACACCCATGTTCTCATGTTGTCTTTGCAACTCGTGGTTCATGGAGCACAACATCAAGCACTTTGCATCAATGGAATCATCAGAATGCTTCTTATAAGCATTCCTTTCTACCTTTGGTGCGGTAGGAGCAGGTTCCTCTGGAACTGGAGCATCCAGAACATAGAGCTTTTGCTCTTGAGTGAGAACAATTCTCAATGTCCTAAACCAGTCGTGGAAGTTAGTCCCATTCATCTTGTCCTTTTCAAGGACCGATCGCAACGAAAAATGATTGTTGTTTTTTGTCATTTGTACTACAAAAGGAAATGTACGCAATTTAGTCCAAAACTCAATTTTTACTTTATTTGATTGATTTGAAAAGTTGACGATATAATTAGGACTTTAATTAATTATCACTCCCACTATTTTTGTTCAAATTGATAGCCCTCACCATCAATTCAGAAGATTGCAGCGAACAATCTTCTAGTGGGTCAAGATCCATATTTCATCAAGTCATGAGTTAACTTTGGCTGATCGCCCATAATATTGACTATTTAGGTAGGCCATCATGCCAATTGCATCATATGAAACTCTTGATGAATGAACATGCACAATACCTTGCCATCAACATTTTGTGCCTCTGGGCTTAGACGCTCTAAGAATCACCAGTTAAGTCTAACCCAAAAGCCGACATAGTAAACATGCACCATGCTATGGCAAAATCAACATGTTTACCCTTCACACTTCCACGAGATAGACGGCGCACCACGCTTTGGCATAACCTATGCTTGGTCAATCAAGTTTTTTATGCGTGCCACTAATGGAAGGCATAAATACTTAATATTTAGATGAGGGATTTGGTTTTATAGGTAAATACATATCCAATCACCACAATATATAGTATGTATCATATACATGCTATATCCCACAGAAAACATGTGAAATGATAAAAGCGATGATTATGGTCATCCTAATGTGATTCCACGAGCCAAGAGGAATCACGGTCATCTAGGTCTACATCACATGGAACCTGTCCATGATGAAGTGTTATAGCTGTCCGAGTTGATCAACTCATCACATGAATGACCTTCTCACCCTGACCGGTCGTCTGGGTGCCATCAGTCGATCGGTTGGATCCTCCAACCAATTGGTTTGCCTAGTTGTCGTACATCTCCTCATGGCTGCCACTTGATCGTCTCACTCCTCGAACCAGTCGTCTAGATCACCAACCGATCAGTTCACTCCTTGAACCGATCGTCTCATTCGTTGTCAGATGGTCCACCGTTCTTTGACATAACAGGAAATAAAAGATCTATCCTATTTTACATTTGAATTGGGAAACCTCGAGTTACATTCAGGGGGAGCAAAGGTAGGAAAGAAATCTTGAGTTATCTCGAGTTACATCAAGAATAAGGAGGTAGGGAATCGGTGCGCAGACCGAGATGCAAGCAACCACATGCAACCAAGCACACATAAATAGGGTTTATTGGCCATAACCACACTATACATCCACCACAAAACTCATTTAAGGGTGACGTGTATCGAGTGCATTCATATTACATATCATATATGTATATTGGGATTTGTTGATTTAGGATTGGACATGCATAAAGCTATTTTTTTCGCATCGTATGCAATAAATAAAGGTGACAAACCAAAATTGATCATATCAATAATCCTAATAAAGGAATCACTTAGAGCAATTGATGTGGCTATGATACCACTGTTGTGTTTTATAGGAAATAGAGAAGGCAGCGGAAACAAAACTTTTCTTCTCCCAAACCCAGAATAAAGGAATCACATCAACATCTATAAAATAGGAAGGATGGTTTGTAAAGGCATACCTTGTCCTGAGGTTTGCTCGACGACATTACCTCGCAGCTTGCGTGGTCTTCACCTCCAGTCTTGGATGGTGGATGTGTAGCTCCTCGTCTCACCAGGACTAGGATTGACAATTGTCCTCTGAGCAGCAAAAGTCCCCCACTTCTAAAGTAGTCCACATGGACCACATGGAACTCCAATCTCCTTGTCCCACAAGGAATCGGAAGGAGTCGTACCCTCGTGTCGGCGTACTAGTCACCGACACACTCTCCTGTCACCAGTCACTTTCTGTAGTTGTCTTTCCCTTGTTGTGCCTCCCTTATCAGGTAGCACTTGCTCGGGCTCTCTCTCGGTTACCAAAACCAGAGAGAACGACAACTTTGCAGAGCAACTGGTGCACTGAGTTGTGTACCTGAGAAGCCCCCAATACCCCTATATAAATAGGAGGGTCATGTGACAAGGTTCTCTACCCCAGGCAATGCAGGATTAAAGCAGTAGTAGAAGGGTTTGAGATTTTCCACAAAAAAACCAACTCGCCGGCTGAACTGATCGGTTCACACCCTGAAACTATCATTTTGGGTTCTGAGCCAATGGGTTTGGGACTTGAGCTGATCGTCTGGGGCTCTAAGCCGATCAGTTCATCCCATGAGTCGATCAGTTTGTGGTCCTGATCCAACTCAAATTGACTTTCATATTTGTTTCCGATTAATCAAATATTAATCCTTGTCCAAATTGAATTTGTACAAGTGAAACAAATTGTATTTGCAAAATAGTCTTCTGACTTTCCAAACGATCTCAGTTAGACCAGCTGAGTTGATCGGTTCAACCCTCGAACCTGTCATCTCACCCTGCCTTGAGCCAATCGGTTCATCACATGAGCTGATCGATTCATCAACCTGAGCCAATCGGTTCATCAACCTGAGCTGATCGGTTCAACTCTTGAGCCGATCGATTGGGGCAGCAGATTTGTGCAAATAAGTCAATTGCAGTTTCAATCAATCCGATATTCTAATCAATTGAACCAACACCTTGAATACTATGATATTGAGCTATCGATTAATTGAGTGTTTAATTGAACTACTAAACTCCTTTAGTAATCAATCTAAGCATCATTTGTGGATAAACTCCTCTTCCAGGTTAAATCCTATGTGTGTGACCCTGTAGGTCCATTTCACGTTGGCAGTGAAAATGCATAACACTTATGACTTCACAAGCAAAGAGTGGTGCCTAGTCATGCATCAGTGCTACCCAAGTGAAATAGAAAGTTGGAGAACAACTTTCAATCCTACAATCTGTGAATGGTGTTATAGTGAATGTATAACTCCTTTGTCACTAATATCCCGAATGAACTCAAAGCATGGAATAGTCATCCTGTCAACGTTCATTCACTTTCTTGATCTCAGAGTAGATTGGAGGAGATATGTATGACATCAATATCACATACTGATTCAAACATGCATGCGCACACCTATCTCAATCCTACTCATCAAGTGGCCTTGGATATCAAACTCCCTCAGGAGGGACAAATCCCATATCTATCACTCACCCCTCAAAAGCCCCATGTGTCAAAGCCACCCAATCATCACCTTTATAACAACCAATGTTTTAGGACTGCGTTTGATGATGTCAAAGTGTACCCAATCACATGTGTTGAGTGTAGTGATTTTAGGTCAGAATCATACTCACCACCATCACTGTGAGAACTGACTGTGACTACCATGTCATGGTTCCATGTGTCAAACTCACGGTGGGTCTGTCCGGTAAACTTGTTCTCTAACAAGTACCTATGTGTTTGGTTTGATATCTCCATATCATGACTAATGAGCACACCTATCTCAATCCTACTCATCAAGTGGCCTTAGATATCAAACTCCCTCAGGAGGGACAAATCCCATATCTATTACTCACCCCTCAAAAGCCCCATGTGTCAAAGCCACCCAATCATCACCTTTATAACAAACAATGTTTTAGGACAGCGTTTGATGATGTCAAAGTGTACCCAATCTCATGTGTTGAGTGTAGTGATTTCAGGTTAGAATCACACTCACCACCATCACTGTGAGAACTGACTGTGACTACCATGTCATGGTTCCATGTGTCAAACTCACGGTGGGTCTGTCGGGTAAACTTGTTCTCTAACAAGTACCTATGTGTTTGGTTTGATATCTCCATATCATGACTAATGAGATTCTGTCATCAACCAACACCACAATCTAGTCTTGTGTGTCATTCATGTCTTTCTACCTTCCACAATGACATCCGACTAGGGACATAATAACAATGTACAAACTCTTAGCATTCGTATGATCTCACCGTTCAGGTCCTTAGCCTGAAAGCATACGTTATTGAGTATTGTCATTCTCTAGACATTCAATCTGTTCTATCATTATCTCATATGACTGAACAAGATAGAATTGGAAGCTTGCCTTTGATGTTTATCAAATCAATCTTAATGTATCCCACCAATCATCCCATGATTGTCTCTCAGGGCACACATACCAACAATCTTCCCTAGCAAGGTGCATATTCTATCGCTATTGGCTTTTGGGTCAGGCTTAACTAGTTGACCTTAATAAGATTATGTGCCTAGAAGCATACAAATGGACTATGGCAAGGATTTGAGCATACCTTCTATCCAATAATTACATGAGATGCAATTGGAAAATGTTGCCTATCTTAATAATTGGTCATGTGTGTCAACGTTGGCTAGGTATTAAATTAATTGCTATGGATCTTCGGCCACTAGAAGATTGTATGCTGCAGTCTTCCAAATTGGCAGTGGGGGCTATAAGTTTTAACAAAATAGTGGGAGAGATAATTAATTTAGGGCCTACTTAATATTTTTAATGTTGTCAAATCAAATAAAAAGTGTTTTGAAAAAGTGTAAGATGTACTCTTGTAGATATAAATGTAAAACACACAATCATTGTGATCCATCCTTGACAAGGACAATCTAAATGGGATAAACATCCATAACTAGTTCAAGACTTTGGAAAGTGTTCTCTATGTCCCTGAAACACCAATGCCAATGGAAACCAGTCCATATGCTTGTAAATCTGAAATAGATGCTTACTTGAAGCATGACAATGATTCCACAGACACAAAAAAACTAATTCTAGGTTGTATAAACTATGAGTTGCATAAGAAACATGATGATCAAGAAAGGTATAATGTCTCAAAGGCATTGTTTGAGTACAAAACTAACAGAGGGAGATCCAGTAGAGTCCCATGCTCAATATGATTGGGCATATGGAACATCTAGAGAGAGTGGTATTTCCTTTAGGTCAAGAGTTGGCCACTTATATAATTTTGTAATCATTTCCTAAATCATATGGCAAGTCTATCAAGTGTTATAACTTGAATAAACCATTGTCTGAATTGCTTGGCAAGTTGATAAATGTCAAAGCACAAATGAAGGACAAACTGTGATGGTGATCAACATAATAGAGTCCAAGGACAACGGTAAGTCCATGAAGTGTCCTGAGGCTAAGATGATGTCCAAGTCTTCTGCACTCAAAATAAGGAGAGGGGTTAGTCCTATTCACATAAGGAAACTGAGGAAGATAAAGCAAGGGATAGATATATTTAATTCAGGTATATACATAATTGAGACTAATTTTTGTACTTCTTCATCTTGGGTACTTGATATAAGATGTGGATCTCACATTTTCTCAGATGTGAAGGATCTAAAAAGAAGCAAACCTTTGATGAAAGGTGATGTTGAACTACGCGTTTCTAATGGAGCAAGAGTTGCTGCGATTACAGTTGGAACCTAAGAGTTATCTATACCCAAGTGGGCCTGTAATAGAGTTAGAGAAGTGCAATTATGTACATGCCATTAATAGGAACATCATATCTGTATCTTTTTTTGACAAGAGTGGGTTAATTTCTTATATAGAATGGTCCATGTCCTATTAATAAAGATGGGATATTTTATGACAATTCTCCAATGTCTTATGGTCTATACTTGATAGATCTTGAGACAAGCGTGTATAACATAAATACCAAAAAACAAAAAATCGATAACTCAAACCAAACATACCTTTGGCATTGTCTTCTAGGGCACATAAATGAGAAATACATCTCCAAACTCCATAAAGATGGCTATCTAGAATCTTTTGATTTTGAATCAATAGAGACATGTGAATATTGTTTGTTGGCAAGATGACAAAGACTCCTTTTACTAGAAATAGTGGGAGGGCAAGTGGTGTATTAGGACTCATACACAAGGATGTATGTGGTGGGCCTTTTAAAACAAATGCTAGAGGTTGTTATCAATACTTTATTACCTCTACTGATGACTTCAGTAGGTATGGTTATGTTTACTTGATGAAACATAAGTCAGAAACATTTGAAAAGGTCAATGATTTCATTAATGAAGCACAAATGCAAATTGATAAAAGTATTAAGGCACTTCATAATAAATGAGGTGGAGAAAACTTAAGCAAAGTGTTTGAGGATCTTTTGTGAGACTGTGTTATCATATCACAATGGACTCCACCTGGAACACCACAACATAATGGTGTATTAGAAAGAAGGAATCACACATTTCTAGATATCGTGCGATCAATGATGAGTTTTGTTGATCTTCAGATTCTTTTTGGGGACATGTGCTACAAATCGTAACATACCATCTAAATTGGTTCAAAAGGACACCATGCGTGATATGGTATGGGAAGCGTCCCCATGTATCTTTTATGAATATTTGGGTATGTGCAGATTATATTAGGAAATGTTTCCTAAAAAGCTGGGCCCAAATCTGCTAAATGTTATTTTGTTAAATATCCCAAACAAACTAGGGGATACTACTTTTATACTCCACCTGACAACAAATTATTTGTTTCCAGGACTAGTGTTCCTCGAAAAGGAATTTATTTCCAAAGGAAACAATGGGAGAAAAGTAGAAATTGAGGAGGTTTGAGATCAACAAGAAAGCATTGAACCTGTAGATGTAAATTTGGAACAAGGAGACTCACAAACTATTGTGGAAAATCAAGTTCCTCATTTAAAACAAGAACCTCATAGATCTAGTAGGACATGCCTTAAGCTTGAAAGATTTGGTTATCTTGGGACTCAAGAAGGTGGTGAGTTGGTCATAGATGATGAGCCAACAACCAACGCATAATATATTGAGGGACCAGAGTCTGAGAAATGGTTTGAGGCCATGAGATCTGAGGTGGAATCTATGTAAACCAACAAGGTATGGACCTTAGTGGATCCACCTTAAGGGGTAAAACCCATAGGGTGCAAGAGGGTTTTCAAGAAGAAGAACAACATTTATAGTAATGTAAAACCTTATAAGGGAAGATTGTCTACAAAAGGTTTCAAACAAGTTCAAGGTGTTGACCATGATGAAACTATTTCACTAGTTTTCATGATTATGTCCATTCGGATCATGCTTGCCATTGCAGCTTATTATGTCCATGAAATTTGGTAGATCGATGTTAAAACTATTTTCCTCAATGGGAATCTTCTTGAGGATGTGTACACGACACAACCTGAGGGTTTTAAGAAAATAAGGTTTGTAAGCTACAAAAGTCAATCTATGGATTGAAGAAAGCATCTTGAAGCTAGAATCTTTAATTAGACAAAGACAGTCAAAGAGTTTGGCTTTAGTCAAAATGAAGATGAACCTTGCGTGTATAAGAAGGTTAGTGGGAGCATAATTGTATTCCTCATATTGTATGTAGATGACATACTATGGGGAATTACATTCCTAATTTACAAATGGTAAGGAATTGGCTAGGAAGTACCTTCTATATGAAGGATTTAGGCAAATCATCTTATATCTTAGGAATTAAGATCTATAGAGATAGATCTAGAAGGCTTCTTGATCTAAATCAAAGTACATACATTGACAAAGTGCTAAAGAGGTTTAAGATGCATGACTCAAAGAGAGGAAATTTTCTATGTCTCATGGAATTTGCCTCTCTAATGCCTAATGTCCCAATTCTTGTGAAGAATGAGACTACATGAGTAAGATTCAATATGCATCTACAATTGGATCTATCATGTATTAAATGTTATGCACTCATCCCAATGGCTTGTATTCCTTGATCATGATAGAAACCTATCAGTCAGATCCCAGTGACAGTCACTTGATTTCCATTAAAGACATCCTTGAGTATTTAAGAAGAACTAAGGATCAATTTCTTGTTTATGGCAGTGAGGAAGAGTTGGGTGTAAGGGGTTACACCGATGCAAGCTTCCAAACTAACAAGGATGATTATCGATCACAATCATGATTTTTATTTTTCCTCAAAAATAGAGTTGTGAGCTAAAAGAGTTCCAAGAAAAAGATAATTGTTGATTCTACAATAGAGGCAAAGTATATTGTGGCATCCAATGTAACAAAGGAACCTACCTAGATCAACAAGTTCATCAGTTAACTTGAGGTGGTTTCAAACATTAGAAATGCAATAGAGTTTTACTATGAAAATAATGGATCTATTCACAAGCTAAGGAATCTAGATCACATTGACATTCCAATCACATTCTATGGCATTTCCATCTCATACGAGACATACTACATTGAGGAGATGTAAAGATTTACCGAATACTAACTAGAGGCAACGTTGTTAACCCACAGAAGAAATCACTTCAATAGAACAAGCATGATGAACATATTTGATCACTTGGAATGAAATTCATGAGTGATTGTGTCTAAATGCAAGTGGGAGTCTGTTGGTATGTATGCTCCTTAGAGAGCCAATCATGTGAAGATTGTAATGTGGCATGATGTAGTAATAAAACGAAATTCCATTTATTCAATTTTATTGAGTTATGAGATAATGGTGTATTATAACAAATGTCTAAAGAATGATGATACTCAATGTTGTATGTCTTCAAGTTTAGTACATGGACAATGAGATCATGTGTATGATAAGAGTGCATATATTATTTTTATGCTCCTAGTCAAATATTATTGTAGAATCAAAATAGAAAACAATAATATATAAGAATAGAATATACATTGGTTGATGAAAAAATCTCATTAGTCATTATATGTGATATCAAACCAAGCACATAGGAACTTGTTAGAGAATAGTGTACCTGATAGACCCACCTTGAGAGTGATACATGGAGACCATGGAGTGGTAGTCATAATCAACTCTCAATGTGATATGGGTGATTGTGGTTCTTATACCTGTAGTCACTATACTCGTCACATATCATTCAATGTATTTTGATACCATCCAACATGACCTTGAATAAGGGTTTCCATAAAGGTGGTGCTCAAGTCTATTGTGACACATGGGGATTGACTATCTATGATGTAGATGGGATTTGTCCCTCCTATAGGATATATCCTGGCCACTTGATAAGAGAGACTAAAAAATGCTTGGCCATGCTCATATGAGTCAATATGAGATATTCAACTCACATGTATCTCAACAATCTACTCTAGTTCAAGGAACATAGATGGAACATTAAAGCGGATTATGATTCCATGCCTTGAGTTCAATCCCTATATTAAAGGAACTAGACAATCTCACTAACAATAAGCACGGATTGTAGGTTGAAGTTATTCTCCAACTTTCTAATTACTTGGGTAGCAATGATGTGTTGCTAGATACCACTCATTGCTTGTGATGTCATAAATTGGTTATGGACATTCATTGCTAACATAACTTGGGACCTATAGGGTCACACAAAATGGATGCACCTAGAATAGGACTTTATTCATGAATGATGTTTAACTTGATTACTGAAGTGTGTTGGTATTCAATTTAAACAACAATGGTTGAAAAATGACTGACAAGACTATGAACTGGCCAGTTGAAGAGTTGAACTGATTGATTCAAGTGTCAAATCAATTTAAACTACATTGATCTGAACTGGGACATGAATCAACTAATTCAATTAGTGAATCGATCGGTTCAAGGTCTAAAAAGACTGGTTCAACTTGTGAATTACCTAGTTTATTGATTAATATGATTGAATCAAGGATTGATGCTAACATCATGGTGTGCGCTAATCAAATATTGAAAGCTAATATGATTGGAAATAGGAAAACAAGTGAATCGACCGATTCAATTGTTGATCTAACCATTTCACATGTGCACCGGTTGGTTTAGGTGTGAACTGATCATTTCATGGTTCACAATTTCCAGATAATTCATGAAATTATGTCTCTTCGACTCCCAATTGATCTACATTCCCTGACCCTGGCCCTCGTACAAATAGAGGTGTAGTTATGTCTTTTTGAGATCATCCCAAAATGTTGTCATCTCTAGTTGTGGTAACTAAATATCCCAAGCAAGTCCTACCCGTAAAAGGGAGGGATAACATGGGAAAGACAACATGGGAGAGCGAATCAACCCTAGCAAGTTGGCATTTGAAGGGAAAACTCCTTCCCATTGGCCCTAGTAGCACAACATGGTGTTCCTGGTGGTCCACATGGACTCATAGAGTAATGGAGGCTTTTTCCACCCACTAGGAGGATGTAGTCAACCTCCATTAGTGGTGTTGCCCCATGAGGCCATTGTCGATGATTGATCAAGTGTTGCTTGTAGAAGAGGCACCCTACTATACAGATAAGTCACTGGACTTGCTCTAGGACCAGGTATATGCCTTGCAACTGTCCTTCTCCATTCATAGTTTTTGACGAGATTTGTTGTCTAAGGGGAATTTGGTAGTATTTTTTTTCTAATGCCATATCTGATGCCATTTTTCCAAACAATACATACCAACAAATTACCACTTGCACGTAGAGACAATCACCCATGTACTTAATCTCAAGTGACCAAACATGACCTTCATGCTTCTGCTATGAAAATGCTTTTGTCAAGGCATCAACCACATTACTTTTAGTTAGTACTATGCAAATCTTCACATGTCCTTATTGTACAATCTCTTGTATGAGATGGAACTAACTTTGTATGTGTTTAGTACACTTATGTGATGTGGGTTCCTTTGCTTATGTAATAGCTCCATTGTTGTCACAATATAGCTCTACTATATTCCAAATGCTTAGAACCACCCCAAATTTAGAAATGAACTTCTTGATCCAAACAACCGCCTTTGTTGCATTGGATGTAACAATATACTTGACCTCTGTTGTAGAATCAACAACTGTCTTGTGATAAAGTGAGTTTTACAAACACTTTTGTCCAATTTACAATTTTGACCTCGTTATGTTCACTCTTGGCCCCAATCTATTTTTCTTATCTACATAATTAATTTTGAGACTCAAATATAAAATGTGTAGCTAAGAAAAATAGATTGGGACCAAGAGTGAACATAAGGAGGTCAAAATTGGAAATTGGATAAAAGTATGAGTAAAACTCACTTTATCACATCAAGGTTAGGTCTGGGTTGTGTCCTCATGCAAGAGAGAAAGGTATTTGCTTATTCCTCTTGACAATTGAAGCCAAACGAGGTCAACTACCCAACCCATGGCCTCGAGCTTGCCGCCATCATATATGCTTTTAAGATATGGTGACACTGCTTGTATGGTGCCACCTTCAATATCCTCACCAACCACAAGAGTCTAAAATACATCCTGACATAGAAGGATCTCAATCTTAGACAGAGGCATTAGCTCGAGTACCTTAAAGACTATGACTTCACCATTGCCTACCACCCCGGTAAAGCGAATGTGGTGGCTGATGCACTCAGTATGAAGCAGGCTAAATGTGCTACTGTCTTTACTACTGAATGAAAGAACATGGAAGTCATGTCACCTTGGGCACCGAGGCATATGGGAAACGTTCTTAGATTGTCCAGTGTCCATGTAAAACTAGGCCTCCAGTATGAGATCCTGCCAGCCCAAAAGAATAGCAAGAGCTTTGATGAAATGACTAAGCTGCTAGGGAAGCCCCAAACTCATATGACAGTCAGTATGAATGGTGGAATCCGATACAAACAATGCATATGGGTTCCAGAAGATTTAGTCATGATAGAAATGGTGTTACAAGAAGCTCATGGTTCGAAATATACTGGGCATCCTGGATCGACTAAAATGTACAAGGATATGCAAAGGCATTTCTAGTGGAGGAATATGAAGACTGACATTGCTACATTCATCTCCAAGTGTCTGACCTGCCAATAGATCAAGGCTGAACATCAACGTCCAGGAGGTCTTCTACAACCCCTACCTATCCCTGAGTGGAAATGGGAAAACATCACCATGGATTTTGTGGCGGGTCAACCCATGACCAGGAAAGGGAGAGACGCCAATTGGGTTGTAGTTGATCGCCTAACTAAGTCAGCCCACTTTATTCTGATCAAGACAACAACCAAAGTCCCAGAGCTAGTAGAGTTGTACATTTGGGAGATAGCCAGGCTACATGGAATTCTTGTATCTATTGTATCAAATTGCGATGTGAAGTTCACTTCTCACTTGTGGCGACATGTACAGGAAGAACTAGGAACTCAGCTCAATTTTAGTATTGCATATCACCCACAAACTGACGGACTGTCTGATAGGACAATCCAAGTTCTAGAAGACTTACTGAGATCATGCGTCCTCGATTGTACCTTCCTCTCGTTGAATTATCCTACAACAATAGCTACCAGTCTAGTATAGGCATGCCTCCCTATGAAGCTTTGTATGGAAGACCGTGTAGATCTCCGCTTTACTGGGATGAAGTAGGCGAAAGACAAATTCTGAAATCTGAAGAACTACAACTCTATTCTGACAATGTCAACCTAATCAAGAAAAGGTTGAAAAGGGCACAAAATCATCCAAAGTCTTATGTTGATGAACATAGGACTGACACTCAGTTCTTAGTAGGTGATCATGTTTTTTTGAAGATTCAACCGATTCGAGCCATTGCAAAGCACAAAGGAAAACTTAGCCCTAGATATGTGGCTCCATTTGAAATTTTGGACCGTATTGGGGAATGTGCTTACAGGTTGGCTTTACCGCCACAATATGGCATGATGCACAATGTCTTTCATGTGTTGAACCTGAAGCGGTATATCAAAGACCCTAGCCATGTCCTTAATCATGAACCAATTCAATTAAGGGACACCCTTGTATACCAAGAAGCTCCAGTCAAGATACTTGATACTCGCACCAAGGAGCTCATAAAAAAGAATATCGAGATGGTTAAAGAGTTGTGGAAGCACCATGATAGTGATGATGCTAATTGGGAGTTGAAGTACAACATGGAGGAACAATTTCCTGACCTTTTCAAAGAAGTCTAAATTTTGAGGACAAAATTCCTAATAAGGAGGGGAGGATGTGATAAAGTGAGTCTTACTCATACTTTTTTCCAATTTCCAAATTTGGTTCACTCTTGGTCCCAATCTATTTTTCTTTGCTACATAATTAATTTTGAGACTCAAATATAAAATTTGGTGACCAGTGTGACTTGTTTACACTTTATAACATTTTAATTAGGTTTAATAATCACCTTACTCAAAGAAATAAATTCGTTCCTCAAAATTCATTATCTTGTCCTCAAACTTTTTCTATATATTCTACTCAATTTTGTGAACTCATTTTCGGTTTAACCGAAAAAAGGTTCAACTCAATTTCCGCTCCCTAAGCAATGGAAATGGCTCGAGCGTTAGCGAGAGGTACAAATCGACCGTATGGGAGAGGTACAAAGTGACTCGACTAAAAGGAGAGGAACGAAATATAAAGAAACAATGGTCCAAATTTCACTCCAATTGGACACTCCTACTAATTTCTATAATTTTCTAAAGTTTTATCACAAAATCCCTTTTTGTTTGCTTTTATTTCGCCCTTTTAAGAGCTAGCGATCTCCTGAGTAGGGCGGGAGCGATCCCTAACCCTCAGATCAAGAACCCACAGATTGGGGCCCTGATCGAGCAGTCACATGGTCATCCCCTACCTCCCACAATCAATGGAGAGGAGACCAAGGGGGTCGGTCTCCTGCCCGCTGATTGTGGGAGGTAGGGGACAACCATGTGACCACTCGATCAGGGCCCTGATCCACGGTCATGGGTTGGGTAGTTGACCTCATTGATCTTCAATTTTCACTCATTCTTGACCCATTTCAAAAATCAAAAGGACCGGGATCTGTTCCCCGCCAATCCGGACGTGAACATCTTCTCCCCCCCCCAAATCCCTGTGTTTTGAGAGAAATCGAGAAGAACATCTCTCAGTTGCTGCCATGGGCGCATAGCCCTCTCTGACCCTAAACCTAGCTCCATTGGATATAAAAACCAGACCTCTACCCTCAGCGAGCCCCTATGACTCCATCCAACACCTTGCCTCTCCCTCCCTCTCCCTCTCTCGTGTTCCCTTATTTTCTCCGACTAGTGCACCGTCGTGGAGCAAGCCTGCTTGTAGACGGGTTCCTTTGTTTGGGACAATCAACCGCAACCCTTGGATCTGAGTCCATGCTGACCCAGACCTAGATCGACGGTCCTCGCGCCACCCTTGCTCCTTCATCCTCGCGTACATGATCAGAAGCAGATGGCCTCCCAACCGTAAGATCCCGATCCGGTCATAATTGACCAAGGAATCCAACAACCACTATTTTTCCACACTCCACCTTTTTTGGTAATTACCTCCTCTCTACTCGGATATTCATTTAAATGTCCAGATCTCATTTTAATCATAGAAAATGCATCCAAACTCCAAAAATGATAAAAAAATAGTCAATCTTGATCAGAAAAATCCAATAAACCTTTTAAAAATACTTTCAAAGCCTAATTCTTGATATTTATCACTAATATTCCTAGATCTTGTTCCTTTGCTTATTTAATTTGTCTAATGATTCAACAATGATGATTAATCCTTGAGAAACCCTAATTATGACTATAATGCTCATCTTGAAACTGAACTTGACTATGTATGAGTTTATATCTGATCTTGCAACTCATCTCCCCTAGAATATGAATCATATACATTGAAATAAGGATTACTCTTGATGTGATGATGATTAATCTAATCTTGCAAACTCCTTAATCATATGTTTGACCCATGAATCTCGCTGATATAATTTTGAGTCCAATGATACTAATTCATATTGAAAATGATCTAGAGATTTGAATGATGATGATAATAATTAGGGTTGGCATGTGTTCCTAAATATACCTAGGTAGGTCATCCATTCATGAAACATGCTTGATACTTGAATAATTGTTAGACATTTGGAAATATTGTTGATGACCTAATCCTAAGGTTGAAATAGGAAAATGTAACCCTAATCTCAAATAGTGAAGCATCATCTTTTTAAAATTACGATCTTGACCCTTAATCCAATATTTTGATCTAGGATCTGACTCAAGGGGTTGATATAATCTTTCTTGGGATCTATACTCCAAATACTCATTTAGAAAGGTACGCTATTATATAACTCCTCCTTGATTGTATTGAAGATACTTTTATGTATCTCTTGACTGTATGCTTGGCTACTTACTTGGATGAGGTATTGTTCTCTATGATTAGTCTTCTATTTTTCCTTTACTATATTTTGAAAAACATGAAACATGAATTGCGATACCCATTATGACTACCCATATGTTGATGATGATAATGATGTTGACAAAGTTGATAATGTTGATATTGAATATAAGCAAACACCCCTCATTTTGAGGGTGGGATTCTGCACATTGACCTCCTATCTCCTATGGTGAGAAGGAGCTTGGCGACCTCCCCATCGTGTTGGGGTAATAGAGTCACACAAAATAATATAAGCATGCTTATTGATTTCAGCATAATGGGAAATTTGTAATAAACTCCTTGTTGAACAACATTTTGTTTTTTTGTAAGATCGTTTGATATACTTTTGAAATATATAAGTCCTGCCAAGTATACTAATTTTCTTATAAACTGATTTACTTGTTTTTATATAGTGTATCGTGCAATTGCATTGACATTGTGTCCTGATTTTCTTGATTTTAGGTAATGCAAGGAACTAGAGATTTACACTTATCTACTCATGTATCCATTGAAATAATGACTGCTACATCAAATATGGACTCTACATGGGAGCTAATTGTAAAAGGGATGTAGTTATTGGCTAGTTTATTATCTTTTTCTCTTTCCATGTTGGCTACGAGCCTTATGTACTAAACCCTTTGGTTCATTTTAATAAAGAAGAATGTTATTTCATTTTTGCATATTATCTGTGTGTGATTTTCAGAGCACTTAGGGACGGGTTCTCTAATCCCTTTAACACTGCCTGTTTGGACAGTGGGATTGGGATTAGGGTAAGAACGGATTTGTGACATGTCTTTTGATTAGAAGTCTTCCATCTTACAACTCCATTGTTTAGGAAAAACTCAAATCCAGACTATGATCTATAATCATCTTTGTTAGTTTGGAAGTTGCATCGGTGTAACCCTTTACCACCAACTCATCCTCACCACCATAGACTACAAACTGATCCTTAGTTCTTCTAAAGTACTTAAGAATGTTCTTTAGGACAGTCCAGTGACATTCACTAGGATCTAACCAATACCTGATAGTTATACTCAAGGCATATGAGACATCAGGGTGAGTACACAACATTATATACATGATAGATCCAACTGGAGATGCATATGTAATCTTACTCATGTGCTCCCATTCTTTACAAGAATTGGGACATTGAGCTATAGAGATACTAACACCATGAGCCATGGGTAAGTTTCCTCTCTTTGAGTTATCCATGTTGAGCCTTGTCAGCACTTTATAAATGTATGTGCTCTGGCTTAGTCCAAAAAGCCTTCTAGATCTATCTCTATATATCTTTATTCCTAAGATATAGGATGATTCACCTACGTCCTTCATGGAGAAAGTATTTCCTAGACATTTACAATCTGTAAAGTAGGGATGTCATTACCTGTCAATAGGATGTCATCTACAAATAATATGAGGAATACAATCATGCCCCCAAAAACCTTTTTGTAAACATATGGTTCATCTTCATTTTTACTAAAGCCAAACTCTTTGGTTGTTTTGTCAAATCAAAGATTCTAGCTTTGAGATGCTTGCTTCAATCCATAGATTGACCTTTGTAGCATACAAACTTTATTTTCATCATATGGATTTGTAAAACCCTCCGAACGTGGCATGTACACATACTCAAGAATATTCTCATCAAGGAATGTGGTTTTAAAATCCACCTTCCAAATCTCATAGTCATGATAAGCTGCAATGGAAGGCATGACCCTGATGGACTTAACCGTGGCAAATGGAGAAAAAGTTTCATCATAGTCAACACCTTGAACTTGTCTGAAACCCTTTGCAACCAATAGACCTTTGTAAGTTTGTACATTACCACCCTTTTTAGTATTCTTCTTGAAGAACCATTTGCACCCTATGGTTTTAACCCTTCATGTGGATCCACCAATGTTCATGACTTGTTGGTGTACAAGGATTCTATCTCAGATATCATGGCCTCAAGTCATTTACCAGATTTGGGTTCCTTAACAGCTTCTAGGTAGGTAGTTGGATCATCATCAATGACAGACTCATTACCTTTTTGAGTCAAAAGATAACCAAATCTACCTAGCTCAATCTGTGTCCTACTAGATCTTCTAGGTTCATTTGTCACATGAAGAATTTGAGATTCCACAATGGTTTGTGACTCCATGTGTTCCTCTTGTACCTCTATAGGTTCAATTCTTAATTACTTGTTGGTCTCGAATCTCTTCAAGTTCTACTTTACTCCCACTAATCCTTTGGGAATTATTTCCTTTTCTAGGAGTACACCATCCGTGTAAATAAACACTCTATTATTAGATGGAGTATAAAAGTGTTGTCCTTTATTTTTCCTAGGGAATCCAACAAAATAACATTTATCCAATTAGGGTCCGAGCTTTTCAGGAAACTACTTTCTCATATAAGCTTCACATCCCAAATCTTCATAAAAGATAGATTAGGACGCTTCCCATACCATATCTCATATGGTTCCTTTTTAACTATTTTAGATGGTACACTATTTAGTGTAAACATTGTGGTTTCCAAAGAATATCCCCAAAACTAATCATTAATTACACCATATCTAGAAATGTGTGATTCCTTCTTTATGACAAAACATTATGCTATCGTATTCTAGGTGGAGTCCATTGTGATACAATACCACAATATCGTAGGATGTCCTCAAACTCTTGACTTAAGTATTCTCCACCTCAATTGGAATGAAGTGCCTTAATACTTCTACCAAATTGTTTCTATGCTTCATTAATGAAATCTATGAACTTTTCAATGGTTTAAGACTAATGTTTCATCGCATAAACATTACCATGCTTACTAAAATCATCAATAAAAGTAATGAAGTATTGATAACCACCTCTAGAATTTGTCCTAAAAGGCCCACATACATCAGTATGTATGAGTCCTAATAGATCACTAGCTCTTTCACTGTGACCAATGAAGGGAGTCTTTGCCATCTTGCCCAATAAACAAGACTCACATATCTCTATTGATTCAAAATTAAAAGAGTCTAAAAGTCCATATTCATGGAGTCTAGAAATGTATTTCTCATTGATGTGCCATAGACGAAAATGCCAAAGATATGTTTTGTTTGAGTTATCTAATTTTAATATTTTTCTATTACATTTTAAACATTTGTCTTTAGATCTAAGAAATAAAGACCATAAAACATTGGGACACTACCATAAAAAATGTCATCTTTTGAAATAGAGCATTAACCAATCTTTATATGAAATTCATATCCATTCTTGTCCATAAAAGATACAGAAATAATGTTTCTATTAACGGTAGGTACAAAATAGTAGTTCTTTAACTCTAATACAATCCCCACAGGCATAGATAAATCGTAGTTTCCAACTATAGTGACATCAACTCTTGATCCATTTGCAACACCCAATTTGAGCTTGCCCTTTCTTATAGGCTTACTTGTTTTCAGATCATGCATATTTAAACATATGTGAGATCCACATCTAGTATATAGTACCCAAGATGAAGAAGTAGATACATTTATCTCAATAACTTATATACTTGAAGTGGATATCTATATCCCCTCCTTCTTCCTCAGTTCCTCCAGGCAGAGAGTGTTGACTCAAGGTTAATTAGGTCAATGTTGACTCACGTCTAAATTGACTAAACCCGTGTTTTGATGATGACTAACCATTCCACATATTGGTGTCAAATGTCTTTACTTGAGGGATTTCAGATTAGGTATAGACACACTCCAAATGCCCTAACTTGCGCATATCAAATTGGAGAAAAGACAGTTCAAAGTCAATACAAGTGCACATTTTTGTAATATGATGTAAATCAATTAGAATCATGTTGTAAATCACCTGTAATGATTGTATGACTTGTAATTAAGTTTAGAAAAAATCAGGAGCACTTAGATCAAATGTTTAAGCACTCAAAAGCCATTTTCCAAAATTCACATCAGGTTGTTCATCAGTCGAGTTCTAATATGATGTAAATCAATTAGAATCATGTTGTAAATCACCTGTAATGATTGTATGACTTGTAATTAAGTTTAGAAAAAATCAGGAGCACTTAGATCAAATGTTTAAGCACTCAAAAGCCATTTTCCAAAATTCACATCTGGTTGTTCATCAGTCGAGTTCTGTGAGTTGCAAACTCGACCGATCCTGATTGGATCTTGGAAATGATATTTGATCAGTCGAGTTTACACTTCACAGAACTCGACCGATGGAGTAATTGACCAATTCGATTTTCATTGGTCGGTCGAGTTTCCCCAAGACAAACTCGACCGATGGTCTGAATATCAGCTTTGTCTTTTACTCTATCGGTCGAGTTACCCTTATAGAAACTCGACCGATTGCACTGTACATAAAAGTACAAAAAAGTGCTTCTAGCCATTGTGGAGTTGCAAAAAGTGAAAATATATCCATTGGAAGCCACAAAACGACTAGTTTTCATTCTCAAGTGTTCCCAAAGGCTAAGAGGCATCCCCAGCTATAAATAGGACCCCATGGGCCTCATTCCAAGGTTGATCATTCACTATGAAGGTCCCTATTCTATAGTTGAGTGATCCTACAACCACCTCTCTCTCTCTCTAAGCTTAATCACTTGCTACATCCATTCTAGAGTGAGTAGGAAATTTGTAAGAGAGCTAGTCCTACATGTATATCTTGTTAGGCTCTCACTTCCACCACCTCCCTATCTCTCATTTCAACCATGAAGATGAAGGTTCTCTCTCTAGGCTAAGAGAGGTGAAGAAGAACAAGGGAATGCGTCCCTTGGTGAAGATCAAGGATGAAGACTTGGAGCAAGAGTGGGTAAGCCCTTGGTGAAGGCAGAAGACTCCTTACTCAAGTGAGTAAGTCCTTCGTGGAAGCTTCTCTGAGTGAAGGTGAAGTCAAAGGCTAAAGATCCAAGAAGAGTGGGTAATCCCTGCAAGGCTAAAGACTTGTGTAAGAGTGGGTAAGTCCTTAGTGAAGGCCGAAGACTCATTTCAATGTGGGTAAGTACTTGGTAAGGTTGAAGACTCTTTGTATTGGATAGGTAAGTCCTTTGTTTGGTCATGTATTGTAAGTATTACGAATGAATATAAGAATGCAATGGTTAGGAAAACCTAGAGGTTGACCTCTCTAGGTAAGTGGACTGACATACTTCTAGTTTGAAGTATCAAACCACACTAAATAGCTTGTCTACTTGTGTTTGCTCAATCTCTCTCATCCTTGCTATGCATGTTTTAGTTGCACTCAAATTACATGTTTAGCAACCTTTCTTATTATATATCTTGAAGGTCTAATGAATTTTGTTTAAGTGCATTCTTCTCTATTCACACCCCTCTAGAGCATCCAATAACCCATCTAGGATACAACAATTGGTATCAGAGAGGGCTTCTCCAATCATACTTCAACAAGTAGGAGACGATGGGTGACTACCAAAGAGGGATATACTTGATCAGCCTTCCAACCTTTGATGGGAGAAATTTCCTCTATTGGAGAAGAAGGTTGCGATTCTACATCCAAAGATCAAGTGTTGAGATGTGGCAAATGGTGAACATCACATACAAGTTACCAAAGACAAAGATTGAAGAATGGGATGATGCTACCTTGAAGAAAGCAACCTTGAATGCTAGAGCCATGCACATCCTCTATACCTCCATGAGCCCACCGAGTTCAACCAGATTTGTTCATGTGAAATAGCCTATGAGGTATGGAGAAATCAATGCATCACTTATGAGAGGGCATATCAAGTGAAGGAAAGCAAAGTCTACATGTTCAAATGGCTTCTCAAGAACTTCAATATGGGAAAGGAGGAGAGGATAGCCAACATGTACTCAAGGCTCAACACCATTGTGATTGATCTTGTTGTTCTAGGACATCCTATGTCTAGTAGAGAGATCAACTCAAAGATCCTTAGAACTCTCCCCAAGAGGTGGGAACCCAAGGTGACTTCCATTGAAGAAGCAAGGTCTCTTAAGGATATTCCTATTGAAGAGCTCATTGGAAATCCTCAAGCACATGAAGCCACACTTGACAAAAGGGAGGAAGTAGAAAGGCAAGATGAGTAAGAACTCAGGAGAATGAAGAAGGCTGAAATGAAGGCTCAAATCAAGGCTATTGTTGGTCAAGCCTCTCCATCCTCTCAAGTTGAAGAAGATGCCATGTACTCTAAAGGTGGATTCTACAAAGGCAAGAATTCCTCCTCCATCCGGTGTCTCAAGTGTGGAAAGAAGGGTCACTTCAAGATAGATTATCTACAAGGTAAGGACACCCATCATTACAAGAAAAGAGAAGATAAGTAGCACTCAAGCTCAAGTGACTCCTCTAACTCAAGCTCAAGTGAAGATTCAAGTGAAGGATCTAGTTCATGCTCTAGTGATGAAAGAGAATGCGATTTTTCTCTTATAGAATCAAGAAGTTAGGACTCAAGTGAGGTAAATCTAAACTCTTTAGATAAAGAATCTTTGATTGCTATTATTCATGATACTTGTGCCTCTCTTAAGTGTTATAAAAGGAAAAAGAAAAAGCTTGCTAGAATTGTTGATAATTTGCATGTAGAACTAGATGATCTTGAACATGCTAATTCTTGTCTGCTTGATGACACAAATGCTTGTCTTAACCAAGTAGACTCTCTTAAATTTGAAAATGCTAGTTTTCTTGATAAGATTAGATTTCTAGAAGCTCAACCGCTCATGCCTAGTTCTAATGAAGAACGTACTTTAATTGTTGATTCTCCCATGCATGATATTGATGTTATTAAATATGAAAACAAGGACAAAGATTTTGTTTTGCAAGAACTAGAAACAGAAAATGCCTCCTTGCTTGCTAAAATCAATGTGCATGAATCTTGTTCTTATTCTACTAATAGAGAGAATGATGTTGCTGCTCTTCATATTCATAAATATTCTTGTTTAACTAAAGCTCTTTGCTTAGAAAATGATCTTCTACATGCTAGAGATAATATCAATCAATTGTCTTCTACGATTACCTCTCTTATGCATGATAATGATAGTTTCAGATCTTCTTTGCAAAAATTCTTAGTTGGTAAAAGGAATCTTAATGATATCCTACACCATACTACTAAACCAATTGGTAGACATGGTTTAGGGTATGATAGTAGTCAAAGGAACAACAAAGGTAAAGGGCCTCCAATATTCCATAGAGAATCCTCTAGTTCCAAGACTATGGGCACATGCAACTATTGCAATGAAATTGGTCATTATTCTACTTGTTGTCCTTTTAGGAAAGCACACAAGAGCAATAGGACTTGGGTTGCTAAACTAACCCCTCCAGACCCAAAAACATGATTGGGGACCATTTCATATTTCTTCTTGTAGGTACTTGTAAATGGATTGACTTGAGTTATTGAATTGAAAATTGACTTCTCAATCCACATGAAAGAAGAAAGGTGAGATGTGTAGAGGGTGACAACAAGTGGAAAAAGGAATGGTAAGAACAAAGGTAAAATTTTCTTGCTTATAACCTTTTCTAACTTGTTCTTGTCAAGTTAGTGTGCACTATGCATGTGGTTTTTGAGTCAAAAGTGGTATTTTGTGATTCTCTTCACAGTCTAGCTCAAAAACTATTTCTAATGCTTCTATAGTGCATGACTAACTTGCTTAGACATGTTTGGATATGGTTTGTATTTTTAGCTTGCCTCTAAATATGTTTTTATGAAATATATGTGCTTTTTGAAAGTTGCACTATCGGTCGAGTTTGTCCTGTTTGAAACTTGACTGATAGGCACCAATGGGTGTTGCCAGCAGCTGTAATCGTCAAGTTCTCAATACACAGACCTCGACCGATAACACTGTGCAAAGAATACACAGTTGGCTTATTGGATGAGAATTTCCCTATCAACTAGATTTTATCAACCAAATAGCCTTATTCTTTGGCACACTTTTGGTACCTTTATGTATTTATATTTCCATGATCAAAATTTCCTATCTTGCTTACAACACAATATTTCAAATTTCTCTAAATTGGTATATATATATCCTATAATTACTTGCTTTGAGTTGTTTTGTAGGTTTTGATGATGATCTCTTTGGATCTCTTGGCTGTTTCTTAAATTGCTTCCATTGTACTCTAACTTGCAACATATATATATGTGTATATCTTGTGTTGATACAACCTTGAGGTTCTTAGTGGTGATCATCTTTTGGTAATGATGCATATTTGTATGTGAGTTATATCCTTTCATGCTTCTAAAATTGCATATATCTCTGTTTGGATATATCTCTACATCTACTCATATACATGCCTTATCTTATGTATCTTTTGGTATCTCTTGCTATGATCTAGATCCTATTAGTAGTCCTAACTTGTGATATCATCTACTAGTAGTTCATATACATGTAGTTCTAACCTTGTTCATAATTGGCATCTTTGCTCATCTATATGCTATGCTTGTATCTTATTTCAAACTTGCTCAAGATTGTTCCTTGAATTGCATATCTACTATCTTGAGTTGCTTGCATAACATTGTGATGTAGCGTACATAGATCTACATTGTATGTAGAAATTGGACACTTTTTTGTTTTTGTGCAGATTTTGCTCCAGTTTCAGTTTTTGCCACAAAAATAGTGTTGTTTATGTAGAAGCAACCTTGTGAGAAAGTCTCATCGCTTTTCCATGAGCCCTGACACTTTTTGGGCAAATTATGTCATCTTGAGGGTCAAAATTGCATTTTATTATTTTTCTACAACACTTCATCTTGCATTTTGGGCTGTTCAAGTATATGCTTTAACTTGCTTTTCTTTCTATGCTTGGACAAGCCCCTATTTGTGCTTTTCTACTCTCCTCATATAAATTTATGTTATCTCATTTCTTTTAACAAGTGGTGTTTCTTTATTTCTCCATACCCCACTTTTTGAAATGACAAAGGGGGAGAAAGGTATGTCTTATTTTGATAAAATAGGGAGAAGGCATGTCTTACATGAAGAGGAGAAGTATGTACATGTAAGAGGGAGAAGGTAAATTGGAGAAGACATATATGTGTAGAACATATATGAGTAGAAGACATAGTATTCTATAAATATTATAAAAGCTAACCATGCAGGCGAAATAGCATCAATTGAGGGGGAGCATATGAGCTCAATCCTATTGAAACCCCTAGGTTTCTTCGAAGGTATGATTTTACTTAAAAGCTTTCAATACATTTATGGAATGGTTTGTCATCTTCAAAAAGGGGGAGAGTGTTGACTCAAGGTCAATTAGGTCAATGTTGACTCATGTCTAAATTGACTAAACACGTGTTTTGATGATGAATAACCAATCCACATACTGGTGTCTAATGTCTCTACTTGAGTGATTTTAAATTAGGTATAGACACACTCCAAATGCCCTAACTTGTGCATATCAAATTGGAGAAAAGACAAGTCAAAGTCAATACAAGTGCACATTTTTGTAATATGATGTAAATCCATTAGAATCATGTTGTAAATCACTTTTAATGATTGTATGGCTTGTAATTAAGCTTAAAAAAATCAAGAGCACTTAGATCGAATGTTTAAACACTCAAAAGCCATTTTCCAAAATTCACATCAGGTTGTTCATTGGTCGAGTTCTATGAGTTGCAAACTCGACCGATCCTGATTGGATCTTGAAAATGACTTTTGATCGATCGAGTTTACACTTCATAGAACTCAACTGATGGAGTAACTGACCAATTCAATTTTCATTGGTCAGTTGATTTCCCTAATACAAACTCGACCGATGGTCTGAATATCACCTTTGTCTTTTACTCTATCGGTCGAGTTACCCTTATAGAAACTCGACCGATTGCACTATACGGAAAAGTGCAGAGAAGTGCTTCAAGCCATTGTGGAGTTGCCACAAGTGAAAATATATCCGTTCGAAGCCACAAAATGTCTAGTTTTTGTTCTCAAGTGTTCCCAAAGGCTAAGAGGCATCACCAGCTATAAATAGGACCCATTGGGCTTCATTCCAAGGTTGAGCATTCACTATGAAGGTCCCTATTCTATATTATAGTTATCCTACAACCTCCTCTCTCTCTATAAGCTTAATCACTTGCTACATCCATTCTAGAGTGAGTAGGAAATCTGTAAGAGAGCTAGTCCTACATGTATATCTTGTGAGGCTCTCACTTCCACCACATCCCTATCTCTCATTTCAACCATGAAGGTGAAGGTTCTCTCTCTTGGCTAAGAGAGGTGAAGAAGAACAAGGGAAGGCGTCCCTTGGTGAAGATCAAGTATGTAGACTTGGAGAAAGAGTGGGTAAGCCTTTGATGAAGGCATAGGACTCCTTGCTCAAGTGGGTAAGTCCTTGGTGGAAGCTTCTCCGAGTGAAGGTGAAGTCAAAGGCTGAAGATTCAAGAAGAGTGGGTAATCCCTGCAAGGCTGAAAACTTGTGCATGAGTGGGTAAGTCCTTAGTGATGGAAGAAGACTCATTGCGAAGTGGGTAAGTCCTTGGTAAGGTTGAAGACTCTTTGTATTGGATAGGTAAGTCCTTTGTTTGGTCATGTATTGTAAGTCTTATGAATGAATATAAGAATGTAATGGTTAGGAAATCCAAGAGGTTGACCTCTCTAGGTAAGTGGACGGACATACTTCTAGTTTGAAGTGTGGAACCACTCTAAATAGCTTGTCTACTTGTGTATGCTCAATCTCTCTCATCCTTGCTATGCATATTTTAGTTGCACTCAAATTACCTATTTAGCAACCTTATCTTATCATATATCTTAAAGGTCTAATGAATTTTGTTTAAGTGCATTCAGCTCTATTCACCCCCTCTAGAGCATCCAATCACCCATCTAGAATCCAACAATTGGTATCAGAGAGGGCTTCTCCAAGCATACTTCAACAAGTAGGAGAAGATGGGTGACTACCAAGGAGGGAGATTCTTGATCAGCCTTCCAATCTTTGATGGGAGCAATTTCTTCTATTGGAGAAGAATGTTTCAATTCTACATTCAAGGATCAAGTCTTGAGATGTGGGAAATGGTGAACATCCCATACAAGCTACCAAAGACAGAGATTTAAGAATGGGATGATGCTACCTTGAAGAAAGCAACCTTGAATGCTAGAGCCATTCACATACTCTATGCCTTCATGAGCCCACCGATTTCAACCAGATTTCTTCATGTGAAACAAACTATGAGGTATGGAGAAATCTATGCATCACTTATGAGGGGACATATCAAGTGAAGGAAAGCAAAGTCTACATGATCAAAGGGCTTCTTGAGAACTTCAAGATGGGAAAGGAGGAGAGGATAGCCAACATGTACTCAAGGCTCAACACCATTGTGAATGGTCTTGCTATTCTAGGACATCCTATGTCTAGTGGAGACATCAACTCAAAGATCCTTAGAACTCTCCCCAAGAGGTGGGAACCCAAGGTGACTTCCATTGAAGAAGCAAGGTCTCTTAAGGATATTCCTATTGAAGAGCTCATTGGAAATCTACAAGCACATGAAGCGACACTTGACAACAGGGAGGAAGTAGAAAGACAAGAAGAGAAAGAACTCAAGAGAATGAAGAAGGCTAAAATGAAGGCTCAAATCAAGGCTATTGTTGGTAAAGACTCTCCATACTCTCAAGTTGAAGAAGATGCCATTTACTTTAAGGGTGGATTCTATAAAGGCAAGAATTCCTCCTCCATCTTGTGTCTCTAGTGTTGAAAGAAGGATCACTTCAAGATAGATTGTCTACAAGGTAAGGAGACCCATCATTACAAGAAAATAGAAGATAAGTGGCACTCAAGCTCAAGTGACTCCTCCAACTCAAGCTCAAGTGAAGATTCAAGTGAAAGATCTAGCTCAAGCTCTAGTGATGAAAGAGAATGCCATTTTGTTTTTATAGCATTAACAAGTAAGGACTCAAGTGAGGTAAATCTAAACTCTTTAGATAAAGAATCTTTGATTGCTATTATTCATGATACTTGTGCCTCTCTTAAGTCTTATAAAAGGAAAAAGAAAAAGGTTGCTCGAATTGTTGATAATTTACATGTAGAACTAGATGATCTTGAACATGCTAATTCGTGCCTACTTGATGACAAAAATGCTTGTCTTAGCCAAGTAGACTCTCTTAAATTTGAAAATGCTAGTTTTCTTGATAAAATTAGATTTCTAGAAGCTCAACCTCTCATGCCTAGTTCTAATGAAGAGCATACTTTAATTGTTGATTCTCGCGTTCAAGATAATGATGTTCTTAAATCTGAAAACAAGGACAGAGATTTTGTTTTGCAAGAACTAGAAATAGAAAATGTATCCTTGCTTGCTAAAATCGATGTGCATGAATCTTGTTCTAGTTCTACTAATAGAGAGAATGATGTTGCTGCTCTTTATATTGATGGATATTTTTATTTAACTAAATCTCTTTGCTTAGAAAATGATCTTCTACATGCTAGAGATAATATCAATCAATTGTCTTCTACGATTACCTCTCTTATGCATGATAATGATAGTTTTAGATCTTCTTTGCAAAAATTCTTAGTTGGGAAAAGGAATCTTAATGATATCCTACACCATACTACTGAACAAATTCGTAGACATAGTTTAGGGTATGATAGTAGTCAAAGGAACAACAAAGGTAAAGGACCTCCAATATTCCATGGAGAATCCTCTAGTTCCAAGACTATGGGCACATGCAACTATTGCAATGAAATTTGTCATTATTCTAGTTGTTGTCCTTTTATGAAAGCACCCAAGAGCAATAGGACTTGGGTTGTTAAACTAACCCCTCCAGACCCAAAAACATGACTGGGGACCATTTCATCTTTATTCTTGTAGGTACTTGTAAATGGATTGACTTGAGATATTGAATTCCAAATTGACTTCTCGATCCACATGAAAGAAGAAAGGTGAGATGTGTAGAGGGTGACAACAAGTGGAAAAATGAATGGTAAGAACAAAGGTAAATTTTTCTGGCTTATAACCTTTTCTAACTTGTTTTTATCAAGTTAGTGTGCACTATGCATGTGGTTTTTGAGTCAAAAGTGGTATTTTGTGATTCTCTTCACACTCTTGCTCAGAAATTGTTTCTAATACTTCTATAGTGCATTACTAACTTGCTTAGACATGTTTGGATATGGTTTGTATTTTTAACTTGCCTCTAAATATGTTTTTATTAAATATATGTGCTTTTTGACAGTTGCTCTGTCGGTCAAGTTTGTCCTATTTTAAACTCGACCGATAGGCACCAATGGGTGTTTCCAACAACTATCATCGTCGAGTTTTATATACACATAACTCGACCGATAACACTGTGCATAGAATACACAGTTGGCTTATTGGATGAGAATTTCCCTCTCAACTCGATTTTCTCAACCAAATAGACTTATTCTTTGACACACTTTTGGTACCTTTATGTATGCATATTTCCATGCTCTAAATTGTCTATCTTGCTAACAACTCTATCTTTCAACTTTCTCTAAATTGGTATATCTATATCCTACAATTACTTACTTTGAGTTGTTTTGCAGGTTTTGATGATGATCTCTTTGGATCTCTTGGTTGTGTCTTAAATTGCTTCTGTTGTACACTAACTTGCTACATCTATATAGGTGTATATCTTGTTTTGATACAACCTTGAAGTTCTTAGTGGTGATCATCTTTTGGTAATGATGCATATTTGTATGTGAGTTATATCCTTTCATGCTTCTAAAATATCATATCTCTATGTTTGGATATATCTCTACATCTACTCATAGCCATGCTTTATCTTGTGTATCTTTTGGTATCTCTTTCTATGATCTAGATCCTACTAGTAGTCCTAACTTGTGATATCATGTACTAGTAGTTCATATACATGTAGTTCTAACCTTGTTTATAATTGGCATCTTTGCTCATCTATATGCTATGCTTATATCTTATTTCAAACTTGCCTAAGATTGTTCCTTGAATTTCATATCTACTATCTTGAGTTGCTTGCATAACATTGTGATGCATGGTACATATATCTACATTGTATGTAGAAATTGGAGCATTTTTTGTTTTTATGCAGATTTTGCTCCAGTTTCAGTTTTTGCTGCAAGAATATTTTTTTTATGCAAAAATGACCTTCTGAGCAAGGATCATCGCTTTGCCAAGAGCCCTGACACTTTTTGGACAAATTCTATCATCTTGAGGGTCAAAATTGCATTTTATTGTTTTTCTACAACACTTCATCTTGCATTTTGGGCTGTTCAAGTATATGCTTTAACTTGCTTTTCTTTCTATGCTTGGACATGCCCCTATTTGTTCTGTTCTACTCTCCTCATATAGATTTCTATTATCTCCTTTCTTTCAACAAGTGGTGTTTCTTATTTCTTCATACCCCCACTTTTTGAAATGACAAAGGGGGAGAAAGGTATGTCTTATTTTGACAAAATAGAGAGAAGGCATGTCTTACATGAAGAGGAGAAGTATGTCCATGTAAGGGGGAGAAGGTAAATGATGAAATATATGTATAGAACATATATGAGTAGAAGACATAGTACTCTATAAATGTTATGAAAGCTAACCATGCAGGAAAAATAGTAGCAATTGAGGGGGAGTATGAGAACTCCATGCACATCAATTGAGGGGGAGCATATGAGCTCAATCCTATTGAAACCCCTTGGTTTCTCCAAAGATATGATTTTACTTGAAAGTTTTCAATACATTTATGGAATGGGTTGTCATCTTCAAAAAGGGGGAGAGTGTTGACTCAAGGTCAATTAGGTCAATGTTGAATCATGTCTAAATTGACTAAACCCGTGTTTTGATGATAACTAACCATTCCACATATTGGTGTCTAATGTCTGTACTTGAGTGATTTCAGATTAGGTATAGACAAACTCCAAATGCCCTAACTTGTGCATATCAAATTGGAGAAAAGACAAGTCAAAGTCAATACAAGTGCACATTTTGGTAATATGATGTAAATCCATTAGAATCATGTTGTAAATCACTTGTAATGATTATATGACTTGTAATTAAGCTTAGAAAAAATCCGAAGCACTTATATCGAATGTTTAACCACTCAAAAGCCATTTTCCAAAATTCATAGCAGGATGTTCATCGGTCGAGTTCTGTGAGTTGCAAACTCGATAGATCCTGATTGGATCTTGAAAATGACTTTTTATCAGTCGAGTTTACACTTTACAGAACTCGATCGATGGAGAAACTGACCAATTCGATTTCCATTGGTCGATCGAGTTTCCCCAGGACAAACTCCACCGATGGTTTGAATATCAGCTTTGTCTTTTACTCTATTGGTCGAGTTACCCTTATAGAAACTCGACCGACTACACTGTACAGAAAAGTGCAGAAAAGTGCTTCTAGCAATTTTTGAGTTGAAACAAGTGAAAATATATCAATTGGAAGCCACAAAATGAGTAGTTTTTGTTCTCAAGTGTTCGCAAAGGCTAAGAGGCAACCCCATCTATAAATAAGAGCCCTTGGGCTTCATCCTGAGGTTGGGCATTCACTATGAAGGTCCCTATTCTATAGATGAGTGGTCCTACAACCTCCTCTCTCTCTCTAAGCTTAATCACTTGCTACATCCATTTTAGAGTGAGTAGGATATCTATGAGAGAGCTAGTCCTACATGTATATCTTGTGAGGCTCTCACTTCCACCACCTCCCTATCTCTCATTTCAACCATGAAGATGAAGGTTATCTCTCTTGGCTAAGAGAGGTGAAGAAGAACAAGGGAAGGGGTCCCTTGGTGAAGATCAAGGCTAAAGACATGGAGCAAGAGTGGGTAAGCCCTTGGTGAAGGCAGAAGACTGCTTGCTCAAGTGGGTAAGTCCTTGGTGGAAGCTTCTCTGAGTGAAGGTGAAGTCAAAGGATGAAGATCCAAGAAGAGTGGGTAATCCCTGCAAGGTTGAAGACTTGTGCAAGACTGGGTAAGTCCTTGGTGAATGCCTAAGACTCATTGCAAAGTGGGTAAGTCCTTGGTAAGGTTGAAGACTCTTTGTATTGGATTGGTAAGTTCTTTGTTTGATCATGTATTGTAAGTCTTATGAATGAATATAAGAATGCAATGGTTAGGAAATCCTAGAGGTTGACCTCTCTAGGTAAGTGGACTCACATACTTCTAGTTTGAAGTGTGGAACCACTCTAAATATCTTGTCTACTTGTGTTTCCTCAATCTCTCTCATCCTTGCTATGCATGTTTTAGTTGCACTCAAATTACCTATTTAGCAACCTTATCTTATCATATATCTTGAAGGTCTAATGAATTTTGTTTAAGTGCATTTAGCTCTATTCACCCCCCTCTAGAACATCCAATCACCCATCTAGAATCCAACAATTGGTATCAGAGTAGGCTTCTCCAAGCATACTTCAACAAATAGGAGAAGATGGGTGACTACCAAGGAGGGAGATACTTGTTCAGCCTTCCAATCTATTCTACATCCAAGGATCAAGTCTTAAGATGTGGCAAATGGTGAAAAACCCATACAAGCTACCAAAGACAAAGATTGAATAATGGGATGATGCTACCTTAAAGAAATAAACCTTGAATGCTAGAGCCATGCACATCCTCTATGCCTCCATGACCCCCACTGAGTTCAAATGGATTTCTTCATGTGAAACAACCTATGAGGTATGGAGAAATCTATGCATCACTTATGAGGGGACAAATCAAGTGGAGGAAAGCAAAGTCTACATGCTGAAAGCGCTTCTTGAGAACTTCTAGATGGGAAAGGAGGAGAGGATAGTCAACATGTACTCAAGGCTCAACACCATTGTGAATGGGCTTGCTATTCTAGGACATCCTATGTCTAGTGCAGAGATCAACTCAAAGATCCTTAGAACTCTCCCCAAGAGGTGGGAACCCAAGGTGACTTACATTGAAGAAGCAAGGTCTCTTAAGGATATTCCAATTGAAGATCTCATTGAAAATCTACAAGCATATGAAGCCACACATGACAAGAGGGAGGAAGTAGAAAGACAAGAAGACAAAGAACTCAACAGAATGAAGAAGGCTGAAATGAAGGCTCAAATCAAGGCTATTGTTGGTCAAGCCTCTCCATCCTCTCAAGTTGAAGAAGATGTTGTGTACTCTAAGGGTGGATTCTACAAAGGAAAGAATTCCTCCTCCATCTGGTGTCTCAAGTGTGGAAAGAAGGGTCACTTCAAGATAGATTGTCTACAAGGTAAGGACACCCATCATTATAAGAAAAGAGAAGATAAGTGGAACTCAAGCTCAATAACTCTTCCAACTCAAGCTTAAGTGAAGATTCAAGTGAAGGATGTAGCTGAAGCTCTAGTGATGAAAGAGAATGCCATTTTGCTCTTATAGCATTAACAAGTAAGGACTCAAGTGAGGTAAATCTAAACTCTTTAGATAAAAAATCTTTCATTGCTATTATTCATGATACTTGTGCCTCTCTTAAGTCTTATAAAAGGAAAAACAAAAATCTTTCTAGAATTGTTGATAATTTGCATGTAGAACTAGATGATCTTGAACATGCTAATTCTTTCCTACTTGATGACAAAAAACCTTGTCTTAACCAAGTAGACTCTCTTAAATTTGAAAATGCTAGTTTGCTTGATAAGATTAGATGTCTAGAAGCTCAACCTCTCATGCCTAGTTCTAATGAAGAGCATACTTTAATTGTTGATTCTCTCATGCATGATATTGATGTTCTTCAATCTAAAAACAAGGACAAAGATTTTGTTTTGCAAGAACTAGAAACAGAAAATGCCTCCTTTCTTGCCAAAATCGATGTGCATGAATCTTGTTCTAGTTCTACTAATAGAGAGAATGATGTTGTTGCTCTTCATATTGATAGAGATTCTTATTTAACTAAAGGTCTTTGCTTAGAAAATGATCTTCTGCATGCTAGAGATAATATCAATCATTTGTCATCTACGATTACCTCTCTTATGCATGATAATGATAGTTTGAGATCTTCTTTGCAAAAATTCTTAGTTGGTGAATGGAATCTTAATGATATTCTACACCATACTACTAAAAAAATTGGTAGACATGGTTTAGGGTATGATAGTAATAAAAGGAACAAAAAAGGTAAAGGACCTCCAATATAATCCATCGAGAATCCTCTAGTTCCAAGACTATGGGCACATGCAACTATTGCAATGAAATTGGTCATTATTCGACTTGTTGTCCTTTTAGGAAATCACCCAAGAGCAATAGGACTTGGGTTGCTAAACTAACCCCTCAGGACCCAAAAGCATGATTGGGGACCATTTCATCTTTCTTCTTATAGGTACTTGTAAATGGATTGACTTGAGCTATTGAATTGCAAATTGACTTTTCAATCCACATGAAAGAAGAAAGGTGAGATGTGTAAAGGGTGACAACAAGTGGAAAAAGGAATGGTAAGAACAAAGGAAATTTTTTCTTTCATATAACCTTTTCTAACTTGTTTTTGTCAAGTTAGTGTGCACTATGCATGTGGTTTTTGAGTCAAAATGGTATTTGGTGATTCTCTTCACACTCTTTCTCAAAAACTATTTCCAATGCTTCTATAGTGCATGACTAACTTGCTTTGACATGTTTGGATATGGTTTGTATTTTTAGCTTGCCTCTAAATATGTTTTTATGAAATATATGTGCTTTTAGACAGCTGCTCTGTCGGTCGAGTTTTTCCTGTTTGAAACTCGACCGATAGGCGCCAATGTGTGTTGCTAGCAGCTGTCATCATCGAGTTGTCAATACATAGAACTTGACCGATAACACTGTGCACAAATACAAAGTTGGCTTATTGGATGAGAATTTCCCTCTCAACTAGATTTTCTCAACCAAATAGCCTTATTCTTTGGCACTCTTTTGGTACCTTTATGTATGCATATTGCCATGATCTAAATTGCCTATCCTGTTTACAACTTTGTCTTTCAAATTTCTCTAAATTGGTATATCTATATCTTGCAGTTACTTGCTTTTAAGTGTTTTGTAGGTTTTGATGATGATCTCTTTGGATATCTTAGTTGTGTCTTAAATTGATTCCGTTGTAATCTAACTTGCTACATCTATATATGTGTATATCTTGTGTTGATACAACCTTGAGATTCTTAGTGGTGAGGTAATGATGCATATTTGTATGTGAGTTATATCATTGCATGCTTCTAAAATTGCATCTCTCTCTGTTTTGATATATCTCTACATTTACTCATAGCCATGCTTTATCTTGTGTATCTTTTGGTATCTCTTTCTATGATCTAGATCCTACTAGTAGTCCTAACTTGTGATATCATCTACTAGTAGTTCATATACATGAAGTTTTAACCTTGTTTATAATTGGCATCTTTTCTCATCTTTATGCTATGCTTGTATCTTATTTCAAACTTGCTCAAGATTGTTCCCTGAATTGCATATCTACTATCTTGAGTTGCTTGCATAACATTGTGATGCAGGGAACATAGATCTACATTGTATGTAGAAATTGGAGCATTTTTGGTTTTTTTGCAGATTTTGCTCTAGTTTTAGGTTTTGTAGCAAGAATAGTGTTTTTTTATGCAGAAACGACCTTCTCAGTAAGGCTCATCGCTTTGACATGTGCCCTGACACTTTTTGGGCAAATTATGTCATCTTCAGAGTCAAGATTGCATTTTATTGTATTTCTACAACACTTCATCTTGAATTTTGGGTTGTTCAAGTATATGCTTTAACTTGCTTTTCTTTCTATGCTTGGACAAGCCCCTATTTGTGTTCTTCTACTGTCCTCATATAAATTTCTGTTATCTCCTTTCTTTTAACAAGTGGTGTTTCTTATTTCTTCATACCCCCACTTTTTTGAAATGACAAAGGGGAATAAAGGTATGTCTTCTTTTGACAAAATAGGGAGAAGGCATGTCTTACATGAAGAGGAGAAGTATGTCCATGTAAGGGGGAGAAGGTAAATGGGAGAAGACATATATGTGTAGAACATACATGAGTAGAAGACATAATATTCTATAAATGTTATGAAACCTAACAATGCAGGAGCAATAGCATCAATTGAGGAGGAGTATGAGAACTCCATGCGCACCAATTGAGGGGGAGTATATGAGCTCAATCCTATTGAAATCCCTAGGTTTCTCCAAAGGTATGATTTTAGTTAAAAGCTTTAAATAAATTTATGAAATGGTTTATCATCTTCAAAAAGGGGGAGAGTGTTGACTCAAGTTCAATTAGGTCAATGTTGACTAATGTCTAAATTGACTAAACCCATGTTTTGATGATGACTAACCATTCTGCATATTGGTGTCTAATGTCTCTACTTGAGTGATTTCAGATTAGGTATAGAAACACTCCAAATGTCCTAACTTGCGCATATCAAATTGGAGAAAAGACAAGTCAAAGTCAATACAAGTGCACATTTTTGTAATATGATGTAAATCCATTAGAATCATGTTGTAAATCACTTGTAATGATTGTATGACTTGTAATTAATCTTAGAAAAAAATCAGGAGCACTTAGATCGAATGTTTAATCACTCAAAAGCCATTTTCCAAAATTCACATCACCATGTTCATCGGTCGAGTTCTGTTAGTTGCAAACTCGACCGATCCTGATTGGATCTTGAAAATGACTTTTGATCGGTCGATTTTACACTTCATAGAACTCGACCGATGGAGTAACTAACCAATTCAATTTTCATTGGTCGGTCGAGTTTCCCCAGGACAAACTCAATCGATGGTCCGAATATCGGCTTTGTCTTTTACTCTATCGGTCGAGTTACCCTTATAGAAACTCGGCCGATTGCACTATACGGAAAAGTGCAGAAAAGTGCTTCAAGCCATTGTGGAGTTGCAACAAGTGAAAATATATTCGTTGGAAGCCACAAAATATCTAGTTTTTGTTCTCAAGTGTTCGCAAAGGCTAAGAGGCATCCCCAGCTATAAATAGGACCCCTTGGGCTTCATTCCAAGGTTGAGCATTCACTATGAAGGTCCCTATTATATAGTTGAGTGATCCTACAACCTCCTCTCTCTCTCTCTATGCTTAATCACTTGCTACATACATTCTAGAGTGAGTAGGAAATATGTAAGAGAGCTAGTCCTACATGTATATCTTGTGAGGCTCTCACTTCCACCACCTCCCTATCTCTCATTTCAACCATGAACATGAAGGTTCTCTCTCTTGGCTAAGAGAGGTGAAGAAGAACAAGGGAAGACATCCCTTGGTGAAGATCAAGGCTGAAGACTTGGAGCAAGAGTGGGTAAGCCCTTGGTCAAGGCAGAAGACTCCTTGCTCAAGTGGGTAAGTCCTTGGTGGAAGCGTCTCTAAGTGAAGGTGAAGTCAAAGGATGAAGATCCAAGAAGAGTGGGTAATCCCTACAAGGCTGAAGACTTGTGCAAGAGTGGGTAAGTCCTTGGTGAAGGTCGAAGACTCATTGCAAAGTGGGTAAGTCCTTGGTAAGGTTGAAGACTCTTTACATTGGGTAGGTAAGTCCTTTGTTTGGTCATGTATTGTAAGTCTTATGAATGAATATAAGAATGCAATGGTTAGGAAATCCTAGAGGTTGACCTCTCTAGGTAAGTGGATTGACATACTTCTAGTTTGAAGTGTGGAACCAATCTAAATGGCTTGTCTACTTGTGTTTGCTCAATCTCTCTCATCCTTGGTATGCATGTTTTAGTTGCACTCAAATTACCTATTTAGCAACCTTATCTTATCATATATCGTGAAGGTTTAATGAATTTTGTTTAAGTGCAATTAGCTCTATTCAACCCCCCTCTAGAGCATCCAATCACCCATCCAGGATCCAACAATTGGTTTTAGAGTGGGCTTCTCCAAGCATACCTCAATAAGTAGGAGAGGATGGGTGACTACCAAGGAGGGAGATACTTGATCAGCCTTCCAATCTTTGATGGGAGCAATTTCATCTATTAGAAGGCTTGAATTCTACATCCAAGGATCAAGTCTTGAGATGTGGCAAATGGTGAACAACCCATACAAGCTACCAAAAACAAAGATTTAAGAATGGGATGATGGTACCTTGAATGCTATAGCCATGCACATCCTCTATGCCTCCATGACCCCCACCGAGTTCAACCAGATTTCTTCATGTGAAACAACCTATAAGGTATGGAGAAATATATGCATCACCAATGAGGAGAAATATATGCATCACTTGAGAACTTCAAGATGGGAAAGGCGGAGAGGATAGACAACATGTACTCAAGGCTCAACACCATTGCGAATGGTCTTGTTGTTCTAGGACATCCTATGTCTAGTAGAGAGATCAAATCAAAGATCCTTAGAATTATCCCCAAGAGGTGGGAAACCAAGGTGACTTCCATTGAAGAAGCAAAGTCTCGTAAGGATATTCCTATTGAAGAGCTAATTGAAAATCTACAAGCACATGAAGCCACACTTGACAAGAGGGAGGAAGTAGAAAGACAAGAAGAGAAAGAACTCAATAGAATGAAGAAGGCTGAAATGAAGGCTCAAATCAAGGCTATTGTTGGTCAAGCCTCTCCATCCTCTCAAGTTGAAGAAGATGCCATGTACTCTAAGGGTTGATTCTACACAGGCAATAATTCCTCCTCCATCCAGTGTCTCAAGTGTGGAAAGAAGGGTCACTTCAAGATAGATTGTCTACAAGGTAAGGACACCCATCATTACAAGAAAAGAGAAGATAAGTGGCACTCAAGCTAAAGTGATTCCTCCAACTCAATCTCAAGTGATGATTCAAGTGAAGGATGTGGCTCAAGCTCTAGTAATGAAAGAGAATGCCAATTTTCTCTTATGACATCAACAAGTAACGACTCAAGTGAGGTAAATCTAAACACTTTAGATAAAGAATCTTTGATTGCTATTATTCATGATACTTGTGCCTCTCTTAAGTCTTATAAAAGGAAAAAGCAAAACCTTGCTAGAATTGTTGATAATTTGCATGTAGAACTAGATGATCTTGAACATGCTAATTCTTTCCTGCTTGATGACAAAAATTCTTGTCTTAGCCAGGTAGACTCTCTTAAATTCAAAAAAGCTAGTTTGCTTGATAAGATTAGATTTGTAGAATCTTAACCTCTAATGCCTTATTCTAATGAAGAGCATACTTTAATTATTGATTCTCTCATGCATGATATTGATGTTCTTAAATCTGAAAACAAGGACAAAAATTTTGTTTTGCAAGAACTAGAAACAGAAAATGCCTCCTTGCATGCTAAAATCAATGTGCATGAATTTTGTTCTAGTTCTACTAATAGAGAAAATGATGTTGCTGCTCTTCATATTGATAGAGATTCTTATTTAACTAAATCTCTTTGCTTAGAAAATGATCTTCTGCATGCTAGAGATAATATCAATCAATTGCCTTCTATGATTACCTCTGTTATGCATGATAATGATAGTTTGAGATCTTGTTTACAAAAATTCTTAGTTGGTAAAAGGAATCTTAATGATATCCTACACCATACTACTCAACAAATTGGTAGACATGGTTTAGGGTATGATAGTAGTCAAAGGAACAAAAAAGGTAAAGGACCTCCAATATTCCATGGAGAATCCTCTAGTTCCAAGACTATGGGCACATGCAACTATTGCAATGAAATTGGTCATTATTATACTTGTTGTCCTATTAGGAAAGCACCCAAGAGCAATAGGACTTGGGTTGCTAAACTAACCCCTCCAGACTCAAAAACATGATTGGGGACCATTACATATTTTTTCTTGTAGGTACTTGTAAATGGATTGACTTGAGCTATTGAATTACAAATTGACTTCTCAATCCACATGAAAGAAGAAAGGTGAGATGTGTAGAGGGTGACAATAAGTGGAAAAAAGAATGGTAATAACAAAGGTAAAATTTTCTTTCTTATAACCTTTTCTAACTTGTTCTTGTCAAGTTAGTGTGCACTATGCATGTAGTTTTTGAGTCAAAAGTGGTATTTTTTGATTCTCTTCACACTCTTGCTCAAAAATTGTTTCTAATGCTTCTATAGTGCATTACTAACTTGCTTAGACATGTTTGGATATGGTTTTTATTTTTAGATTGCCTCTAAATATGTTTTTATGAAATATATGTGCTTTTTGACAACTACTCTTTCGGTCGAGTTTTTCCTATTTGAAACTCAACAGATAGGCACCAATGGGTGTTTCCAGTAGCTGTTATCATTGAGTTGTCAATACACAGAACTCGACAAATAACACTGTACACAAAATACACAGTTGGCTTATTGGATGAGAATTTCCCTCTCAATGAGATTTTCTCAACCAAATAGCCTTATTCTTTGGCACTCTTTTGGTACCTTTATGTATTCATATTGCCATGCTCTAAATTGCCTATCTTACTTACAACTCTATCTTTCAAATTACTCTAAATTGGTATATCTATATCATGTAATTATATGCTTTGAGTTGTTTTACAAGTTTTGATGATGATCTCTTTGGATGTCTTGGTTGTGTCTTAAATTGCTTCCATTGTACTCTAACTTGCTACATCCATATAGATGCATATCTTGTGTTGATACAACCTTGAGGTTCTTAGTGGTGATCATCTTTTGGTAATGATGCATATTTTTATGTGAGTTATATCATTTCATGATTCTAAAATTGCATCTCTCTGTTTGGATATATCTCTACATCTACTCATAGACATGCTTTATATTGTGTATCTTTTGGTATCTCTTGCTATGATCTAGATCCTACTAGTAGTCCTAACTTGTGATATCATCTACTAGTAGTTCATATACATGTAGTTCTAACCTTGTTTATAATTGGCATCTTTTCTCATCTATATGCTATGCTTGTGTCTTATTTCAAACTTGCTCAAGAGTGTTCCTTGAATTGCATATCTACTATCTTGAGTTGCTTGCATAACATTGTGATGCAGGGTACATAGATCTACATTGTATGTAGAAATTGGAGAATTTTTTGTTTTTATGCAGATTTTGCTCCAAATTTTAGTTTTTGCTGCAAGAATAGTGTTTTTATGCAGAAACGACCTTCTGAGCATGGCTCATTGCTTTACCAAGAACCCTGACACTTTTTGGGAAAATTCTGTCATCTTGAGGGTCAAAATTATATTTTATTGTTTTTCTACAACACTTCATCTTGCATTTTGGGATGTTCAAGTATATGCTTTAACTTGCTTTTCTTTCTATGCTTGGACAAACCCTTATTTGCGCTCTTCTACTCTCCTCATATAAATTTATGTTATCTCCTTTCTTTTAACAAGTGGTGTTTTTTTATTTCTTCATACCCCCACTTTTTGAAAGGACAAAGGTGGAGAAAGGTATGTCTTCTTTTGACAAAACAAGGAGAAAGCATGTCTTACATGAAGAGGAGAAGTATGTCCATGTAAGGGGGAGAGGGGAAATGGGAGAAGACATATATGTGTAGAACATACATGAGTAAAAGACATAATATTCTATAAATGTTATGAAAGCTAACCATGCAGGAGAAATAGCATCAATTGAGGGGGAGTACAAGAACTTCATGCACACCAATTGAGGGGGAGCATATGAGCTCAATCCTATTAAAATCCCTAGGTTTCTCCGAAGGTATGATTTTACTTAAAAGCTTTAAATACATTTATGGAATGGTTTGTCATCTTCAAAAAGGGGGAGAGTGTTGACTCAAGGTCAATTAGGTCAATGTCAACTCACATCTAAATTGACGAAACCCGTGTTTTGATGATAACTAACCATTCCACATATTGGTGTCTAATGTCTCTACTTGAGTGATTTTAGATTAGGTATAGACACACTCCAAATGCCCTAACTTGCGCATATCAAATTTGAGAACAGACAAGTCAAAGTCAATACAAGTGCACATTTTTGTAATATGATGTAAATCCATTTGAATCATGTTGTAAATTACTTGTAATGATTGTATGACTTGTAATTAAGCTTAGAAAAAACCAAGAGCACTTAGATCGAATGTTTAAGCACTCAAAAGCCATTTTCCAAAATTCACATTAGGTTGTTCATCAGTCGAGTTCTGTGAGTTGCAAACTCGATAGATCTTGATTGGATCTTGAAAATGACTTTTGATCAGTCGAGTTTACACTTCATAGAACTCGACCGATGGAGTAACAGACCAATTTGATTTTCATTGGTCGGTCGAGTTTCCCCAGAACAAACTTGACCGACAATCTAAATATCGGCTTTGTCTTTTACTCTTGTTGTCGAGTTACCCTTATAGAAACTCGACCAATTAGATTGTACAGAAAAGTGTAGAAAAGTGCTTCTAGCCATTGTGGAGTTGCAACACGTGAAAATATATCCGTTGGAAGCCACAAAATGGCTAGTTTTCATTCTCAAGTGTTCCCAAAGGGTAAGAGGCATCCCCATCTATAAATAGGACCCCTTGGGCTTCATTCCAAGGTTGAGCATTCACTATGAAGGTCACTATTCTATATTTGATTGATCCTAAAACCTCCTCTCTCTCTCTCTAAGCTTAATCACTTGCTACATCCATTCTAGAGTGAGTAGGAAATCTGTAAGAGAGCTAGTCCTTCATGTATATCTTGTGAGGCTCTCACTTCCACCACCTCCCTATCTCTCATTTCAACTATGAAGATGAAGGTTCTCTCTCTTGGCTAAGAGAGGTGAAGAAGAATAAGGGAAGGCATCCCTTGGTGAAAATCAAGGCTGAAGACCTAGAGCAAGAATGGGTAAGCCATTGGTGAAGGCAGAAGAATCCTAGCTCAAGTGGGTATGTCCTTGGTGGAAGCTTCTCTGAGTGAAGGTGAAGTCAAAGGCTAAAGATCCAAGAAGAGTGGGTAATCCCTGAAAGGCTGAAGACTTGTGCAAGAGTGGGGAAGTCCTTGGTGAAGGCCAAATGCTCATTGCAAAGTGGGTAAGTCCTTGGTAAGGTTGAAGACTCTTTGTATTGGATAGGTAAGTCCTTTGTTTGGTCATGTATTGTAAGTCTTATGAATGAATATAAGAATGCAATGGTTAGGAAATCCCAGAGGTTGACCTCTCTTGGTAAGTGGACTGACATACTTCTAGTTTGAAGTGTGGAACCACTCTAAATAGCTTGTCTACTTGTGTTTGCTCAATCTCTCTCATCCTTGCTATGCATGTTCTATTTGCACTCAAATTACCTATTTAGCAACCTTATCTTATCATATATCTTAAAGGTCTAATGAATTTTGCTTAAGGGCATTCAACTCTATTCACCCCCCTCTAGAGCATCCGATCACCCATCTAGGATCCAACAATTGGTATTAGAGTGGGCTTCTCCAAGCATACTTCAACAAGTAGGAGAAGATGGGTGACTACCAAGGAGGGAGATACTTGATCAGCCTTCCAATATTTGATGGGAGCAATTTCCTCTATTGGAGAATAAGGCTTCAATTCTACATCCAAGGATCAAGTCTTGAGATGTGGAAAATGGTGAACAACCCATACAAACTACCAAAGACAAAGATTGAAGAATGGGATGATGCTACCTTGAAGAAAGCAACCTTGAATGTTAGATCCATGCACATCCTCTATGCCTCCATGACCCCCACCGAGTTCAACCAGATTTCTTCATGTGAAACAGCCTATGAGGTATGGAGAAATCTATACATCTCTTATGAGGGGTTAGATCAAGTGAAGGAAAGCAAAGTCTACATGCTCAAAGGGCTTCTTGAGAACTTCAAGATGGGAAAGGAGGAGAGGACAGCCAACATGTACTCAAGGCTCAACACCATTGTGAATGGTCTTGTTGTTCTAGGACATCCTATGTCTAGTGGAGAGATCAAATCAAAGATCCTTAGAACTCTCCCCAAGAGGTGGGAACCCAAGGTGACTTCCCTTGAAGAAGCACGGTCTCTTAAGGATATTCCTATTGAAGAGCTCATTGGAAATCTACAAGCACATGAAGCCACACTTGACAAGAGGGAGGAAGTATAAAGACAAGAAGAGAAATAACTCAAGAGAATGAAAAAGGATGAAAAGAAGGCTCAAATCAAGGTTATTGTTGGTCAAGCCTCTCCATCCTCTCAAGTTTAAGAAGATGCCATGTACTCTAAGGGTGGATTCTACAAAGGAAAGAATTCCTCCTCCATCCGGTGTCTCAAGTGTGGAAAGAAGGGTCACTTCAAGATAGATTGTCTACATGGTAAGGACACCCATCATTACAAGAAAAGAGAAGATAAGTGGCACTCAAGCTCAAGTGACTCCTCCAACTCAAGATCAAGTGATGATTCAAGTGAAGGATCTAGCTCATGCTCTAGTGATGAAAGAGAATTCCATTTTGCTCTTATAGCATCAACAAGTAAGGACTCAAGTGAGGTAAATCTAAACTCTTTAGATAAATAATCTTTGATTGCTATTATTCATGATTCTTATGCCTCTCTTAAGTCTTATAAAAGGAAAAAGAAAAAGCCTGCTAGAATTGTTGATAATTTGCATGTAGAACTAGATGATCTTGAACATGCTAATTCTTGCCTGCTTGATGACAAAAATGCTTGTCTTATCCAAGTAGACTCTCTTAAATTTGAAAATGCTAGTTTGCTTGATAAGATTAGATTTCTAGAAGCTCAACCTCTCATGCCTAGTTCTAATGAAGAGCATACTTTAATTGTTGATTCTCTCATGCATGATATTGATGTTCTTAAATCTAAAAATAATGACAAAGATTTTGTTTTGCAAGAACTAGAAACAGATAATGCCTCCTTGCTTGCTAAAATCAATGTGCATGAATCTTGTTCTAGTTCTACTAATAGAGAGAATGATGTTGCTGCTCTTAATATTGATAGAGATTCTTATTTAATTAAATCTCTTTGCTTAGAAAATGATCTTATGCATGCTAGAGATAATATCAACCAATTGTCTTCTACGATTACCTCTCTTATGCATGATATTGATAGTTTGAGATCTTCTTTGCAAAAATTCTTAGTTGGTAAAAGGAATCTTAATGATATCCTACACCATACTACTAAAAAAATTGGTAGACATGGTTTAGGGTATAATAGTAGTCAAAGGAACAACAATGGTAAAGGACCTCCAATATTCCATGGAGAATCCTCTAGTTCCAAGACTATGGGCACATGTAACTATTATAATGAAATTGGTCATTATTCTACTTGTTGTCCTTTTAGTAAAGCACCCAAGAGAAATAGGACTTGGGTTGCTAAATTAACCCCTCCGGACCCAAAAACATGATTGGGGACCATTTCATCTTTCTTCTTGTAGGTACATGTAAATGGATTGACTTGAGCTATTGAATTGCAAATTGACTTCTTAATCTACATGAAAGAAGAAAGGTGAGATGAATAAAGGGTGACAACAAGTGGATAAAGGAATGGTAAGAACAAAGGTAAAATTTTCTTGCTTATAACCTTTTCTAACTTGTTTTTTTCAAGTTAGTGTGCACTATGCATGTGGTTTTTGAGTCAAAAGTGGTATTTTGTGATTTTCTTCACACTCTTTCTCAAAAACTATTTCTAATGCTTCTATAGTGCATTACTAATATGCTTAGACATGTTTGGATATGGTTATATTTTTAGCTTGCCTATAAATATGTTTTTATGAAATATATGTGATTTTTGACAACTTCTCTTTTGGTCGAGTTTGTCCTGATTGAAACTCGACCGATAGGCACCAATGGGTCTTTCAACAGCTGTCATCATCGAGTTGTCAATACACAGAACTCGACTGATAACACTGTGCACAGAATACACAGTTGGCTTATTGGATGAGAATTTCCCTCTCAACTAGATTTTCTCAACCAAATAGCCTTATTCTTTGGCACTCTTTTGGTACCTTTATGCATGCATATTTCCATGCTCTAAATTGTATATCTTGCTTACAACTCTATCTTTCAAATTTCTCTAAATTGGTATATCTATATCCTATAATTACTGGCTTTGAGTTGTTTTGCAGGTTTTGATGATGATCTCTTTGGATCTCTTGGTTGTGTCTTAAATTGCGTCCGTTGTACCTAACTTGCTACATATATTTAGGTGTATATATTGTGTTGATACATCCTTGAGGTTCTGAGTGGTGATCATCTTTTGGTAATGATGCATATTTGTATGTGAGTTATATCCTTTCATGCTTCTAAAATTGCATATCTCTCTGTTTGAATATATCTCTACATCTACTCATAGCCATGCTTTAACTTGTGTATCTTTTGGTATCTCTTGCTATGATCTAGATCCTACTAGTAGTCCTAACTTGTGATATCATCTACTAGTAGTTCATATACATGTAGTTCAAACCTTGTTTATAATTGGCTTCTTTGCTCATCTATATTCTATGCTTGTATCTTATTTCAAACCCACAAAAGATTATTCCTTGAATTGCATATCTACTATCTTGATTTGCTTGCATAACATTGTGATGTAGGGTACATAGATATACATTGTATGTAGAAATTGGAGCATTTTTTGTTTTTATGCAGATTTTGCTCCAGTTTCAGTTTTTGCTGTAAGAATAGTGTTTTTTATGCAAAAACGACCTTCTGAGCAAGGCTCATCGCTTTGCCATGAGCCCTGACACTTTTTGGGTAAATTTTGTCATCTTGAGGATCAAAATTGCATTGTATTGTTTTTCTACAACACTTCATCTTGCATTTTAGGTTGTTCAAGTATATGCTTTAACTTGCTTTTCTTTCTATGCTTGGACAAGCCCCTATTTTTGCTCTTCCACTCTACTCATACAAATTTATGTTATCTCCTTTCTTTTAACAAATGGTGTTTCTTATTTTTTCATACCCCCACTTTTTGAAATGACAAAGGGGGAGAAAGGTATGTCTTCTTTTGACAAAATAGGGAGAAGGCATGTCTTACATGAAGAGGAGAAGTATGTCCATGTAAGGGGGAGAAGGTAAATGGGAGAAGACATATATGTGTAGAACATATTTGAGTAGGAGACATAGTATTCTATAAATGTTATGAAAGCTAACCATGTAAGAGAAATAGCATCAATTGAGGGGGAGTATGAGAACTCCATGCACATCAATTGAGGGGGAGCATATGAGCTCAATCCTATTGAAAACCCTAGGTTTCTCTGAAGGTATGACTTTACTTAAAAGCTTTCAATACATTTATAGAATGGTTTATCATCTTCAAAAAGGGGGAGAGTATTGACTCAAGGTCAATTAGGTCAATGTTGACTCACATCTAAATTGACTAAACTCGTGTTTTGATGATGACTAACCATTCCACATATTGGTGTCTAATGTCTCTACTTGAGTGATTTCTGATTAGTTATAAACAAACTCCAAATGTCCTAACTTGCGCATATCAAATTGGACAAAAGAAAATTCAAAGTCAATACAAGTGCACATTTTTGTAATATGATGTAAATCCATTAGAATCATGTTGTAAATCACTTGTAATGATTGTATGATTTGTAATTAAGCTTAGAAAAAATTAGGAGCACTTAGATCGAATATTTAAGCACTCAGAATACATTTTCTAAATTTCACATCAGGCTGTTCATCGGTCGAGTTCTATGAGTTGCAAAATCGGCCGATCCTAATTGGATCTTGAAAATGACTTTTGATTGGTCAAGTTTACACTTCATAGAACTCGACTGATGGAGTAACTGACCAATTTGATTTTCATTGGTCGTTCGAGTTTTCCCAAGACAAACTCGACCGACGGTCTGAATATCGGCTTTGTCTTTTACTCTATTTGTCGAGTTACCCTTATAGAAACTCGACCAATTGCACTGTACAGAAAAGTGTAGAAAAGTGCTTCTATCTGTTGTAGAGTTGCAACAAGTGAAAATATATCCGTTGGAAGCCACAAAATGGCTAGTTTTCATTCTCAATAGTTCCCAAAGGCTAAGAGGCATCCCCAGTTATAAATTAGACCCCTTAGGCTTCATTCTAAGGTTGATCATTCACTATGAAGGTCCCTATTATATATTTGAGTGATCCTACATCCTCCTTTCTCTCTAAGCTTAATCACTTGCTATATCCATTCTAGAGTGGGTAGGAAATCTATAAGAGAGCTAGTCCTACATGTATATATTGTGAGGCTCTCACTTCCACCACCTTCCTATCTCTCATTTCAACCACGAAGATGAAAGTTCTCTCTCTTGGCTAAGAGAGGTGAAGAAGAACAAGGGAAGGCGTCCCTTGGTAAAGATCAAGGCTGAAGACTTGGAGAAAGAGTGGGTAAGCCCTTGGTGAAGGCAGAAGACTCCTTGGTCAAGTGGGTAAGTCCTTGGTTGAAGCTTCTCTGAGTGAAGGTGAAGTCAAAGGATGAAGATCCAAGAAGAGTGGGTAATCCCTGCAACGCAAAAGACTTGTGTAAGAGTGGGTAAGTCCTTGGTGAAGGCCGAAGACTCATTACAAAGTGGGTAAGTCCTTGGTAAGGTTGAATACTCTTTGTATTGGATAGATAAGTCCTTTGTTTGGTCATGTATTGTAAGTCTTATGAATGAATATAAGAATGCAGTGGTTAGGAAATCCTAGAGATTGACCTATCTAGGTAAGTGGACTGGTATAGTTCTAGTTTGAAGTGTGGAACCACTCTAAATAGCTTGTCTTCTTGTGTTTTATCAATCTATGTCATCCTTTCTATGCATGTTTTAGTTGCACTCAAATTACCTATTTAACAACCTTATCTTATCATATATCTTGAAGGTCTAATGAATTTTGTTTAAGTGCATTCAGCTCTATTCACCCCCACCCCTTTAGAGTATCCAATCACCCATCTAGGATCCAACAGAGAGGGAAATTCCTCTTCCAATGTCCAGGCTGGTGATAGTGGTGATAATTTCCTCCCTTGGTCACCCCTCTGTTTGGTTTGAGTACAGAAGGCTTGGGCCTCTAACTCATTTTAGAACTCTTCTTAAATTTTTTTAGAACTCTTCTTAAATTTGCCTCTACCCTTGGACTTCCCTTTGCCTTTCTTCATATGTGCTTTAGCTATTCTTAACATACCAAGTAATTTTAACAACAACTTGTAAATATTATTCATGTTGTGGTTCATTACAAACTGGTTGTATGACTCTAGCAGTGACTGTGAAATCAAATATATGGCCAACTCTTGACCCAAGGGAAATCCCAATCTAGCAAGGTTCTTGTAATGTCCCAAGATTTGAGGCCTCAGATAAAATGATCTTAAAAGAAATGATTGGACTACCCATATCACCAAGGTGCACCTCTTTTTCAGGGAGCCCATTACTAAATAACTCGATAGTTAAGTGTGCTCATCTTGGAGTAGTACTATGATGGGTGACAAGTCAGGAAGTTGATCCTGGCTTGTGCGTGAGTGAGGACAAAGTGCACAGTTAAGGCTAGTGGTGGTCTGTGGGGCTAGTCATCATTCCTTTATAGGGATTCCATCACTATGGAACTCCATAGTTAAGTGTGCTTAGCTAGGAGTAGTACTAGGATGGGTGACCAGTCGAGAAGTTGATCCTAGTTGGCACGTGAGTTAGGAAAAAGCATTGAGAGAAGGTTCATCTGGTTGTGGTGTCTCTAGGACATATATGTGAGAATAATTCTCAACATCCTGAACCAGTCATGAACATTAGTCCCATTCAACTTGTCCTTCTCAAGGACCAATTGCAAGGAAAACATGTTATTGGTTGCCATTTGATTCTACAAGATAAATTTGCAATTTGTCAAAATAAGTTCGACTTAATTTGATTAAAAATTATATGATGTTTAGTTAGGCCTTTAATTAATTATCACTCCCACTATTTCAAATTGATATCCCTCACTTATCAATTTGGAAGATTGCACTGTACAACCTTGTAGTAAGAAATGATCCAAAAAAATGAATTATTCCCAGGCAAAGCCAACATCCATAACCAATTGTTAAGGTAGACAACTTTTGCCTATTGTATCTCCTATAATTCTTGTATAGATGGTATGTGCATATCCTTGCCAAGGTCATTTTCATGCTTCTAGGGACTTAATCTCATTAATGTCACCTAGCTAAGTCTGACCCAAAAAGCAACAAGATAGTAACACACCCTACTTGGTAGGCCCACATGACTACCATCACTCTTCCACCCATATGGACAATGCACCATACTTGGCGTGCCTATGCTTTGTCGACTTAATATTTGATTGACGGATTTATGTTTATATAACAATATATGCATATCCAATCACCACATACTTATATGTATCATATACATAGTATATCCTTAAATGAAACATGCAATTATGAAACACAAGAAATGGTTATGGCCATACTATTGTAACTCCTTTGAGAGACAAGTAATCACTACCATCGAAGGACCATATCTTATGTAGAAACATGTAGTTGATGAAGATCTATGTTGGAGCCAGTCTAGATCAATCGATTAAAACCTTAAACTGATCGAGTGGACTCTTGGTCGGTCGATTTCTCTTTCGGATTGGTTGAGTAGTCTACATGTCAAGTGGACTCTAGACTCCTACATTCGATCGATTAGGCCACCATTCGATGGGTCGGCTCCTCCTATCATCTAGCCTCCTCAGTCCTCCAGTTGATCAATTTGTCTTCTAAATCAGTTGGTTCATCTGGAGAAGAGCACCTTCTTTTCCATAATAGGAAAGAAACTATCATAATCATATTTAACATATTACATTGTAATAGGATAACCTTGAGTTACATTCGATGGAGCATAGGAAGGAAATAATTAATACTTTTACATATGGAAAAGTTGAGAGAGGCTTGGTATGTAAACTAAGATATCAAATAGGAGTACCAACAATCCAACCATGCAAAAAGATATAGGGTTATTGGCCATAACCATGCTAACATCCATCATCAAAACAAACTTTTAAGGAAATGTGTATAAATTGCATATTTACCATATCACACACATATAGGGTGTGTATGTGGTATTTAATCATATATGTACATTAATTATTTAAATACTCACATCACATGTATTAAATAAATGATAAAACAAAAAATCCAATCATATCGGTTAAATCCCAAAATGTAGTAAATTGACGTGGCTTTGATACCACTATAAGGAAAGATGTCATTTTTATGGCAACAAAATAAAACAAAATACTCCAAATTCCCCTTAGATAGCAAATTGTGTCAACAACTATGAATTGGGAAAGACGGTTGCAAGGCATATAATTGGTCCTAGAGAAATTCCAACGACTATTCATTGTTGTAGCATGCTTCTTTCTTTAAGTTACACCTAGACAGATGTCAGCAGCAACCTCTTGGTTGATCACCATGATGACAGCTGACGACATCCTCCTAGAGGGTCACAAAGTCCTTCTTACCTCTATGGCATCCATGTGGACCACCGGGAACTCATGTCATTCTTTTGGAATGGATAAGAAGGAGTTGTCCCTTCTAGTCAACGTGCTAGCGTCGACTTAGTCTCCCTTGTTGTCCCTTGCTATTATGGGTAGGACTTGCTCAGGTTCTCGTGTTACCACAAGATAGCATTTGTTAGAGCTTATTGTTGTGTCTCTAGAAAGCCTTGAATACCCCTCTATTTTTAGGAGGGTTAGGTTCAATATTTCCATATCAATTAGGAGTGGAGGAGACAAAATATCATGAATTTTCTAGAACCATGAACCAATTAGTTAATTGTTGAACCAATCGGTTCGCATGTGAGTCAATCGATTCAACCCTTGAAATGATCAATTCACTATGTTCCCAATCACAATTATACTGAATTTTAATATTTGATTAATGCACAACATGATACCAACATCAATCATTGATCCAATCTCATTGATCAACCAAAATGATCAGTTTACAACCTGAACTGGTTAGTTCACAACCTAAACCGATTGGTTCAAGCATCTGAACCAAGTGTTTCACCAACTGAATCAGTCATTTCAGAGTTATTATTGCCAATCTTGCTTGAATTTAATACCTAACACTATAGTAATAAAGTTTAAACTATACTCATGAGTACACTACTATTCTAGGTGCATCATAGTCTAGATCTAAACCCCTTCCATAAATAAGTGATGAAGCTCCAACTAAAGGACAAATCAAGCATATAGCAGAGAAACCTACAAAACCAACACAGAAGAAAGCCAAAGTAAGACTTATCAAATAGATTGTCACCAAGCCAAAGTAGAAGAAAACCCCCGACACCTAAAATGACAACCATAGCAGCAGAAGAAGCAGAACTCCCGGTGACTGCACGACCTGTGAACACTCTAGGAGAACGTGTAGAAAGGCCACCTGGTACCCAACTAGAAAAGTAGGAGATAAAATTACCCTCCGCCAAAGCTAGTGTGGTATCATGCCATATTTCTCCAAGGTTAGAAAAAAGTAGCATTCCTACTAAGGAACCATTTAGTGAAAGCGGTGTAAATAAAGAAACATCTACAATAAAGGACAAAGAAGCTAAAGTGGAGGTAACAAATAAAGAAACCTCCAGAGAAGACCATGCCCAGTCAGCCAAAGAGACTGAACAAAGCCTGATTAGAGATGATGGATACAACATCTTAGCCTAAGGAAAGGAGCACATGCATGAGCAAAGATAGAGTAAACACAATGGCCAATTGAAATTAACACTAGTTCATGGAAGTTGGAAATATATAGATGAATTTAGTGAGATCATTTCTAACTCCTCCATAAATATTTCAAATTTAACTTTAAATCTATATGCACTAACTTCATAGGTGGAGAAAATGAAAATTGATATACGACCACTACTAAGCCTTCCACAACATATGCAACTCGTTGTTGCAAACCAGTTGTATATCATGGAGGCTCTTGCCTGTGTGAATAGAGAGGCCACTTTGCCACGACAAGATCACGTTGATTTAAAGAAAGAGAATGAGCGGTTGTGTACCAAATAAAGGAATATGAAGGAGGCACCAAAGACATCACCCTCGCATGAAGAATCACCATAAAAAGACAAAAGATCTCCAAAGAGGAGGCATCCCCCTTTCTTGAAGCATAGATGGACATGCAATTAAAAGTAGATATCATGTTTGCAGAATTAGGAACTAACCGTGTTGCTCCACCTCCTGTACAAGAAGTCACAACAGAACTATTTAATGAGACTCTACTAAGAACACAGAGGTTCCTAATGGGGGAGATGATAATACAAATTCCCCAGCCCAACCTAGACATTTCACCAACAAACTTGTGGTAGAGGAACTAGAGGACTATGTAGATCAAGGATTTTGGGCGGAACTAGGACAAGCCACTACCACCAAAGACATCAAGGCAATTGGTGAAAATGATGTCATACTAGGATCATCTACACCAAGGGAAGAGGTTGGAGAAACAACCAGGGATTTAATGAATGGGTTGGACCCTCTCTTTCACTATATAGCCCCACCCCCTCCCACATATTATGAATATTTTGTCAATGAATTCTTATTGGATGAAATGATTGAGAGAGTAGTTCATCTTAATGTTTTTAAAGAAAAGATGCATGAGAAATTGTTTGAGGAAGATGAGGGGAACCTAAATTGGATGTTCAATAAGGATCTAACCAAACCTAAAATTGTAGTCTTCCCTGAGCCTTCATTAGATGGTACAATAAGTCCAGCAATGTTGTCACCACTACCATGCAAAATGAAAGATATGGATATGACTTTAGTATCAGGGATGCCACTCTAAGGCATACACATCTTAACAGATACACTCGATGATGAAAAGCCAAGGGACGATATCTAATACAACAATGATAAATACTTGTTTACCAGAGAAAAGATGAGGATGAACTTAGAAATAAGGCATCAATTAGCTAAGTTTTCTTTACAGTTATTTATGGTACAATTATTGAGGAATATATGCACAGAGACAAGGAGGGACCAGTCTTCAATGCACATCAAATCTGGAAACACAATTATATGTTAATAAAAATAAAGCTCTCACAATGGACGAGTTGCAAGTTTCTCTACAAAGAACAAGGAAGCTCATCACACTCCCCTTTAATGATTTCAGTCATTGTATACTGACTATGGTAGATCTTTCCACTAGGCGGGTCATTACTTACAACTACAATGTCAATGTAACATACTAGATCTTGGACCCTACCCTAGAAGTTGACATTTTGGACTTAGCCAAACAAGGTTGAAGGTTAGACTCAGCTAATGCATGTATAGATCACCTTAATATAACCTAATGTTCTAACATTAATCTTAGGTTTATAATGGATACATAAAATATGGCACATAACTCATTTTGGTGGTAATATGAAGATAAGGAACATAATTGGATGAATGATTTAGATAATGGTCCATTAATGGGCTGTGTGCCATATCTCATAAAAATAAGTCTCAAAAGTGGAAACAAACTTCAAATTTGAAATCTACATATCAAAATTAGCCTACATGTCAAATTTCATCTATTTTGGACAGTCTTGAAATATTAGGATAAGTTTTGGAGAGAGAAAATGAGTAAAATGCATAAGTAATGAATAATGTGATTATATAACTTCAAAATATGTAAATAATGGTAAATTCATATTCAACACACCAAAGATAACTTGTGGATGAAGTTTGGTCCAATTTGGATGTTGTTTGTGCAAGTTATGTAATTTTAGGTACATTCTGGACTTTTCTTTAATTTACCCATTTGGAGGTTTTATTTGCAAATTGTCACATGCATTATAATCTTTACATATTTCGTTAACTTTCTTGAGATTTTGAACCATAGGGTGCCTAGTTGCACCTTGGTTAGAAGGTGTTTCTTTCCAAGGGCATTTTAGGGATGACTCTCTTTATAAATGAGCTTATCTTTAGAAGCTCTCAACCAATGGGGTTATTTCATTGATTGGAGGTCGGATGGGATGGCCTATAAGTGTTTATAAACTAACAATTTATATTCAATAAGTCTCTATGAGCTGTCCTCTTGCATGACCATGAAATCCCTAGGCTAAGGACACATGGAAAGCTCCATTGACACCTCATGCTTGCACTTCTTCCTTATCCATAAAGGTTTGCATGTCCATAGGCACCCTTAGAATTGGACACAGGGAAAGTAAATTTACACCTCATGCTTGACTTGTTTCTTATCCAGAAAGGCTTGCATGTCCATGGAAACCCTTATACATGACACATGGAAAGTCTCATAGACACCTCATACTTGACCTCTTTCTGTATATAGCCATATGTACCCCTTCCCAACTCCAAATTGGAAAACTCTTGCTCTTCTTTCTTTCCTCTAGCTTAGATAATAACTCCTACTTTGTTTGTCCATGAAGGTGTTGTCCCAAGGTAAAAGAAGGTTCCTACCTTGGTGAAGCTGGCTCCTAGGGTTCCAAATTTCTCTGTTTAGGATTTCTTAAGCTCCTCCGTGGTGATTTTGACCAAAACTAGTAAGTATACTCCTTTCCTTCCCTATTTCATGTTGTTAGTCTTCCTTCCACCTTCCTCTAGGTCAAAAGAATTTCCTTCCATGGTGAAACCCCTCCTAGAACCCATAAACACCTCTATCCATGTTCTTTTGTTAGGATTTTTCACCTCTAAAGTGGAGAAGGTGCTTCTTGCTCGAGATATGAGCTTTGTTGGAGAAACCAACCTCTCTAAGCTTAGAAACCTTACTTATTGGACCTGTCTACCTTCCCTAGAGGTTCTTTGGAGGCCTAGGCTTGGATCTAGGACCGACTTGGACTATTTAGACTCTGAAGTTGAGGTATGATGTATCCCATATTCTTCTATGTTGAACAATTCACCTATGCTTATTCATTCTTTTTATCATATGGACATTATCCAATACATAATGTCTTTTCTTTTGAAAATCATGGTTCATGTGAACTACCTTATTTGATATTGATCATGTGATCATGGATGTTATTTTTAACTCTTATCTTATGCTTTGTTCATGATGGAACTCTAAAACATGAGATGTGATGTATTTTGCCCACTTATGAGGTGGATGTATAAGTTGGTCACTTATGTTGAGACTAGTTTATATATTATGACTATACTTTCTACTTACCTCTACATTCAACATGCTATGTGATTCAGTAGAACTAGAGTAGTGTAATTGTATTGGTTTTTATAGTAGATGTGTTATTTCCTACCGTGCAGATGTGATATTTCCTGCTCTTTTGGGATGGAAAGGAACCTCATACCCAGGGAAAGATGTGTGATTCTTAGAAAATGTAATATATATTTGGGAGATTGCAATATTCCTTTCTCTATCAGGTTTCAAGTTTATGAGACTTGGTCTCCTTTGTGTTTATATTGTTCTAGGGCTATGTTGATCTCACATGCATGCAGGTTGATGATATGGGGTGTGTGCCCTAATTCCTTACATGTGCTTGTGTGGCACAATCTTTATGTTTTATTAATGGAAAGTATTCTTTAATTATCATATGATTTCATTTCCTTTTATCTTGATAACCATTTGTGTGGTCCTTATCCTTTCTATGGGAAGCCTTTTATACTTGATGTCTTTTATTCCATATATTGCTCAATTTCCTATTTAGTATGCACGTACCGGCCTTTGTTGATGTCATCTATTTTATCTTCTTACTGGGGTAGGATTCCAACCCTAGGTGAAGGACTTGGATGATAAGGCATGAAGTTTTAGACTAGCTTAAGGAGTTAAAGCTTGGAGATAAGTTGTTATGGTTTAGATTTCCCTCTACTTAGATCCTTATGTTGTATCATACATGTAAACCCTTATGGGATATTATGATGTACTTTTGTAATCTTTGTGAAAATTGCATATAGTCATTATTTTTATTTTGCTGCTATAATTTGGTTGTTTTGAATACCATTTATTGAAGTTTGAAAATTTTGCACCTATTCTGGCATACCTTTGAGTGTGTTTGGAATTGATGTTTTATTCTTCAAATTTTTAGTAAGGGGGTGATCCCGCCTCCTTACATCATGGTATCAGAGCCTGTGGTAGTTGGAATCTGACTATTTCAATTTTGTCTCCCTAGTTAGAATACTTGCCTTACCTTTAAGTGACATGTTTTCCCTAGATTTGACAATAGATGATGAAGGGTTGATTTAGGATCATATAGTTTCACATTAGAATAATGATGAATAGATCCGTAAAATACTTACAACTAAAAGATGCATAAGTAACTATAGTAACTTGAGGTTGTTTAGCTTGGCCTTTAGGCAGCTACTAGGACATGAAGTTGAAAGCAAATGTTTCTAGAAAGGATCAGGGTTCAAGAGATGGCAATATTTTTGTCCGCACCACAAGCTTGGTTTATGAGGACTCCTGAATCCATGTGATATCGGTCTCGTCTGAGATGATATGAATTTTTCAAAATCGCATGCTTTTAGGAAATAGTAGCCTTTGACATCTATATGATTTATATTTAGGGACCCTAAAATCTTGAACTAGTCTTCCAGGTGTAAATACTTGTTTGAGGATGGGCAAGAGAAAGTTAACCCATAGTTCATAGTCAGTCTTTACAAGTTATGTTTCTTTATTTCATTTCTTTTTGGCATGATGCGTATGTAGTTGGATGAAAGGAAGTGTAGTTGAACCATTTTTACCTAAAGAATAGTTTTGACTTAATAAGATGAATCCTTTAAGGGGTGGTGAATAAGTTGTTTTCTTATATGTGGATGTTTTGATTTCAAGGATGAAATCCCTTTAAGGGGTGGTGTGCTGTAACATACTAGATCTCAGACCCTACCCTTGAAGTTGACATTTTGGACTTAGCAAAACAAAGTTGAATGTTAGACCTAAATAGATGTTTATTATAACCCCAATGAGATAATGCATGTATATATCACCTTAATATAACCTAATGTTCTAACATTAATCTTAGGTTTATAATGGATACATCAAATATGCAATATAACTCATTTTGGTGGTAATATGTAGATAATGAACTTAATTGGATGAATAATTTAGATAATGGGCTGTTAACGGGCCATGTGACATATCTCATAAAAATAAGTCTCAAAAGTGGAAACAAACTTCAAATTCAAAATTTACATATCAAAATTATCCTACGTGTCAAATTTCATCTAATTTGGACCACCTTGAAATATTAGGTAAGTTTAGGAGAGAGAAAATGAGTAAAAGGCATAAGTAATGAATAATATGATTATATAACTTCAAAATATATAAATAATTTCAAATTAATATTCAACACATCAAATATAACTTGTGGATGAAGTTTGGTCCAATTTGGATGTTGTTTGTGCAAGTTATGCAATTTTAGGTACATTTTGGAGTTTTCCGCAATTTACCTAATTGGGAGGTTTTCTTTGAAAATTTTCACATGCATTATAATCCTTATATATTACCTTACCATTCTCGAGTTTTGAACCATAGGGAACCTAGTTACACCTTGGTTTGAAGGTGTTTCTTTCCAAGGGCATTTTAGGGATTACTTTCTTTATAAATGAGCTTATCTTTAGAAGCTATCAACCGATGGGGTTATTTCTTTGATTGGAGTTCGGTTGGGATGGCCTATAAGTGTCCATAAACTGACATTTGATATTCAAGAAGCCTCTATGAGCTTTCCTCTTGCATGTCCATGAAATCCCTAGGCTAAGGACACATGGAAAGCTCCATGGACACCTCATGCTTGACTTATTCCTTATCCATAAAGGTTTGCATGTCCATAGGCACCCTTAGCATTGGACACATGGAAAGTAACTTGACACATCATGCTTGACTTCTTCCTTATCCATAAAGGCTTGCATGTCCATGGAAACCCTTATACATGACACATGGAAAGTCTCATAGACACCTCATGCTTGACCTCTTTCTTTATATAGCCATATCTACCCCTTCCCAACTCCAAATTCGAAAAATCTTACTCTTCTTTCTTTACTATTAATTAGATAATAACTCCTACTCTGTTTGGACATACCAAGGTAAAAGAAGGTTCCTACCTTGGTGAAGAAGGCTCCTAGGGTTCCAAATTTCTCTATTTAGGATTTCTTAAGCTCCTCCTTGGTGATTTTGACCAAAACTAGTGAATATCCTCCTTTCCTTCGATATTTTCATGTTGTTAGTTTTCCTTCCACCTTATTTTAGAGAACATATGCTTATTGAGTCATGACATAGTAGAGAACATAAGCTTATTGAGTCAAAAGTTGAACCATCAAAGGATGCCCATTTAGAAGACCCAACACCACCTGAAACTTCTCATGAAGCTACAAAATCCACTTCTCCACCTCATAATGATATCATGGAACCGGAAGTGGCCCTACATGAAGAAGATACAACCCATATTGTAGAAGAAGTTGTATAAGAACTAGTATCAATTGATCTGATACAACCCACATTCAATGACTTCGACAAAGATGCATGCTAAGGTTTATCTCTAGAGCACCTAAATTTCATTATGGAAGAGCTAAAACCAAGTGAATATGAAATCATCACAATATTTGAAAGAAACAATGTCCAAGTACTACAGCCAGATCTCCACGAGATACTCACTATCATAGGATTTGTGACAGTAATGTTATGATAACCTGCAACCTACTTGTAGCTAACAATCTAGAAGACATATACATGGCCTTATATGATATAGTAGGGGACATCATATGAAAGAAGGAATTCCACAAACTCCAGAGACTTATAGAGGACCTAAAGTACAACATTCCACACTTAATCTTTGTACCTATTTGCCAATTTGGCCACTAGACACTTCTGTTAATCAATAGAAAGTCCAGAACATCAATCTCATATAACAGTTTAGATGCCATGTCCAACATGAAAAGAACTACATCCCATAAAACAACTACAAGCTTAACTGAACAATAAGCAAGGCAGGTGGCTACACATATCATTGCGTTAATTAGGTTGAATAGTAGAGGCCTTGCGGACGAAGACATGAAATTTGAAAAGCCACATTTCTACCATCGGAGCCCACAACAAGCACATGACTCCAATGATTGTGTTTTTAATGTTTTATTCTACATGAAAATGATAGAAACATCAGATAATAAGGTGGAGTTCTACTAATAAAAATGATTACTATCTCCATCTATGAGGGACTTATTCATTGGAGCTCCTAACCTTAGATTGGCATTAACAAGTTTGAAGCTTTAACTCACCTATTGTCACTCAACCTCACTCTTTGACACCCTAAGGACAAGGTGTATGATAAGTTTGGGGGGGCATAATAGGTGAGCTAGGTAGGTCTACATGCCTAATATCTTTAAAATCTACAATTTTCACTCCTACCTTTTCCTAGATTTCCTTATCAAATGTTGAATTGTACATATGTTATGAGGATAATTTGTGCCACAAAGGGTAAATTTTGATATTTAGGAAAACTTTTGAATCCTATTTTCTAGAGTGTCAGTATCACTCCCATCTTAGACCTTATTTTCGTAAAGATACTTCTTAGACTAATCACTTCAATAGTGATGTTGTGGCTTGTTAATTCACCTAACAAAAAACTCTAAGTAATCATGTATGTAGGCCATTCTTTTTTCAAGACACTGCCGGCAGCGGAAGAACACTACTATCCCAAGGAACTTCTTTAAAATAAGGAGGACTTCATTCACCACACTCCCAATCGATCACCTTATCCTCCTAGTATAGGTTGAAAAGTGCAAACATCTTGCAAAAAGGAAACAACTACCCCTTCTAGTGCTAATTCTTGGCTGGGGAACAAAAGAGGCTTGGCAGCCCACCTTCCCTAAAAATCCTATCACCTAAGCCTTGTGAGCAAGAATAAAATCTGAGATTGAATAAAATCATGAGATTTATGCTATGTAATATGATGAAGGGCTTTGCGTGGCTGGTGTATGGTTGCACTCACAAATGTGGATATGTCATGCACGGTAGCAGAGCCTGGAAGTGAAAATCATCACCCACGTATCTTTTAAGGGGGATCTTGAATAACCACCTGAAGTTACAATAGGACTAACAATTGAGTACACTGTCATTACAATAGTACTAATGGTTAAAGTGACCTAGAGAGGATATTATACATTGAAGCCTTAGCCCATGACAACACAAATAGTTAGGGTTCCCAATAGAACATAAACGTTGGGTGCAAAAGCTAACCCTAGCAAGAATTTTGCATGAGTACGGTTAGGAAAAGAGGCTCGAAGTGTATTGCAATGGAGGAAACCCTTCCTAAATAGGAGGTTGTAGTAGATAAAGGAAGTCATACATCTCTAGATCTAAGAGAATAAAACTTGGGAGTACAATAGGATCACCAAGTAGTCATGCAAATGCATAGATCTAAGGATGATATAAGGACATCATTAAACACATGCAAAACACTAAACAACTAAATCCCTTGACATTTCCCTTATGTCTTGATTCTCTCTATTATCTTGAGAACAAGCTAGATTCTAAGTTTAGAGGAGTTGATAACATCCAATGTTGTGGATATTCCTAGCCTAATTTTCCCCTTAATTTCCTTCCATTGTACATACTTGCTTTAACTTTCTCATATTTGTTCTTGATTGCCACTTGCAACTTGATTCAGTAATTACCACTCCTTTCCATGTAGGAAATCCATCTAATGATGGTTATAACCTTTTGAATAAGATTCCCACCAGCTTCCACAGTTGATGGTTGTCATTTGACTACTTTTAGTGTGCTCATCTGAACCATCAAATCATGAGTGCGCCAAACAAACACATCATCATTTCCCACAACTGATGGTCATGTCCCTCTTCCTAGAAAGACCACCATCAGACCAGCCATCAGATTCCATGTATGCTACCTTGCCATCAGATGGCAAGAGACAAGAATCTCATCACCTGAAGGTCACACTGATAGCCTTTTGATGATAGGACAACAAGTACACCTACTATAGAAATGGACAAGCTTGTCTCTTCTGATGCCTCAACTGGGTGTGATCCATCCATGAACCTATGGATAACATACACACCATGTTTTGATGGCTTACATGAAGCTTGACTCTTCTGATGGCTCTATGGGCTCGCGTCATTAGATGGCATGCCTATTGATGCCAACCAAAAGCCAGGAAGATAAGGTAAACCTACTGATGGTTTGCTTGTACCATAACCTACTGATGCTAGTGATTCACACACCCTTCACTCAGTTATTTAGGTGCATGCCCTAAGGAACATGCTCAAAATTCTTGGGGTGAAAGTAAAGTGCATTCAGGATCACCTCGAGTCCCACACCATGGACTATATGTAGAAAAATCCTTTGTACTACAGGTAGGTTGCATCGTTGTGGGATGAATATCAAGTGCTTCTACACTTCTATCTCCTAGTAAACCTCCACCCATTCCATTGGTTTGTTGCACTTTGAGGATGAGAGTCTGAAGGTTAGCATGCCTCCATTATCCTCGAACGGTTCCTGAATCCCTCTTTGAGAGAAGGAGGACGATGGAGCCAACTATCTTCAACGCCATCGTCAGGTTCAGATAGGATGAGGTTTCCATCGACCTTAACTCATGTTGGTTGTTGTTGGAGTATATTTCATCTTCTTCTCTAGTCTATTCACCTTCTTCCATATCCATATCCATCTACATCTCCATTTCCATCTCCATGTCACATCCTACTTGTAATTTCACCATGTCACTTACTACCATGATTGGCTAGTCATTTAACTTGGATTAGAAGTAGCCCCTAAGGCTCTCCCAACATGTAAACACTTATATCCATTAAATACATACTATTAGAAATGTTTATCTCCATACTCTTTTTCTAAATTATTCACTTGCATGATTAGCTACCATATTGGGTTGTTTGACTGTTAAAATTCCTTGAGAGTAATATAAACCTATATTTGAATGTTTTGGAGTTTCATGAATGTATGATAATGTTGGAATGCTTAAGCTAATGATCATGTGTTTGTATTTTGATTGTTTATTTGCCTTCTTGAGAGAGAGAGAGAGACAAAGCCTTATAATTTAGTTCTGTCCTATGCCCGAGAGAGGATGGAATAGACACTTATGATGATTTCTTGAAAACTTGTTAAGGGTGTGATGGGTGTGAGTATTTCTTGTTGGTGAGAGAACTTAGATGTTAAACCCAATACAAGTTTCCTTCCATCCTTGTTTTCTTGTCCTTTGACATTCGTTCCCTTTTATTTTATATTTCATTTTACTTCTCTAGTTGTTTACTTGCTTGTAGGAGAACTACCATTCCATAAGGAACACACACCTTATCTTACCCTTCGATTGGTGTAGCTATGCCAAGGCTTTAAGGATCTTGACACCTACACCGTTATCCCTGAGTTCAACCCTGATCTACTACATCAAACCCCATTTTTTTTGTGGGTTGTAAGTGTTGTGTTATAAATTTAAAGCTTGATTACTCTAGAACCTGCTCCTTTTGGATGCATGATTTTGTATGATCAACTTTTGGCATCGTTTCTAGGAACAAGGCAACCAATATTATTAAGAACCCAAGTATATTTAGCATACACATGTGCTTTAAGTCTAGAAATAGTCTTGATTTCACATCGTAGATCATATATATCTTTCCTTCTTGATTATTTCACATCATGTGTCCGATATCTAACTCGATTGTGTGATTAATTTCAGGAAGTTAGAGTAAAATGGACCAGTCACTACCAACTACAAGGATTATGCCTCCTCATAGATGCACCAATTATTTCCATCCTGAGGGTGGAGGTGAACGAAGAGTAAGAACACAATGAATATCGTAATGAATAACACCACAAGGAAGAAGAGGATGAAGAACATTACCATGAAGTTGAAGATATTCCACCTGTTGGATTTCCATGAAATAGGAGCCACAACGATAACTATGAAGATGGAAGCTCTTCTCTTTGTGAGTTGTCCGCCACACGGGATAATAAAACTAGATGCCCAATTAACATTCTTAGATTCAATGCCTCACACTTTGAGATAAAGCCAATAGTTATACATCTAATCCAATAAAGGACTTTTGGGGGAATATCTCTAGATTAAATTCCCTATCACCACCTAGATGCTTTTAAGAATATCTACAACACAATTAAGATGAATCAAGTGTCGTAGGAAGTTATTTACCACAAAGGGTTCAATTTCTCTTTGAGAGACAAGGCCCTAACTTGGTACATATATATGCAAGACAAAAGCATCAATGGATATACACCTTTTGTTGATGCTTTCATCACCAAGTTCTACCCAGTGGAGAAGACCCTTAGGAATTGGCACTAGATCAACGAATTTAGGAAGAACATAGGTGAGAACATATACGAGGCATGGGAGAGATTTCAAGAATATCAAATAGTTTTCCCTCATCACAACTATGATAAAGGCTTCCTAGTAACCACTGATGCTTTTGTCACCAAGTTCTACCTATTGGAGAAGACCCTTAAAAATAGGCACAAGATCACCAACTTTAGGAAGAAGTTAGATGAGATCCTATACGAGGCATGGGAGATATTTCAAGAATATCAAATGGTTTTCCCTCATCACAACTATGATAAAGGCTTCCTACTAACTGCCTTTTTGAAATAGTGGATTGATGGAATGAAGGGAAGGATGAGAGTCACAAGAGTCATTGTCTTGGGTAGGGTTTGCGGCCCACTAACCAACTTGTCTATCTCTTACCCAAGATATGTGATGACTTGAGGGTCGTTGGATCAAGATCCAACAATTGTTGGGTGGGGGGGAAACCAAGGGCTCAATGCTTGGATAAATGCCAAATTGGTAGGTTCATGGGCTAAATCTGGTTAAAGGGGAAGCAACTAAGTGGGTGCGATCAGGAGAAATAAATAAAAGGATGATGTGAGGAGAAAAAATAGGGTTTTAGGTGTAGAAACATTGAAATAACATAAATATTGGTAGGAATTTCCAATCTAAGCAAAATGAAACCATATATTCTAAAATACAACACATGGAAAAAGTTTCAAATAAAATAGAGCACATTAGATCAAGTTATTGATGAATTGATCCAAGGGATTATTCAAACTTTGGTTTAAAGGAGTTAAGCACATTTAATTGATTCAAATAATAAATTTTCATGCTAGATTTCCTCGTTAAGGTTATTGATCATAGACATTATGAAGAGAGAGAGAAATAATAATTTTGAGGGGAAAATAGTGAATAGGTCAAAAATGTGCAAAATGGTAATTAGTTCAACAATCTGCAAAAAGGAACGTCATCACATCCTTCCCTCATTAAAAAAAATTGTCCCCAAAATTACATTATTACCAAAACCTCCATGTTTACCATATCGCACACCATTATGCTCAACAAAAATATCACTAAGTCACAAAAGCTAGTCATAATTCAAATTCACAAACTAGATCATCAATTTGGTCTATTAAATATATTAGCCTTCAAATTCAAGTACATATTCATAGATAAGTATAATGATCTCAACATTACATGGAAACATAACTCAACATTTTAAACAATGGTGATGTCAAGATTACAAGGGTTTGGTGCATAAATAGAAGCTTTGCATATTTAAAAGTGAATATCCTAGACATAATTCTAATTTCCTTGGTTTCCTTCTTGTTGAGTAGCATGGGTGAATCATGGAGAAGATGGATAGGTCCAATGTCTTTTGTACTGGACTTCTTTCTTGTAGTATTGGAAAAATAGTTGGATATCTACACTTTCCCCATGGCTACCTCCACAGTTGTACCATCCAAGTCTCTGTTTGGGTTCCTCTAGCCTGGATTTTTGTTCCCATTATTGTTAGTTTTAGGTTTTTATCCATGCTTAGGATTGTCTAGCACAATATCTATCAGTCTTAGGAATGTCAGGCTTGGGGCCTTACCCTGTTCATTTGCAGGGCATGATCAAAGGCATCCTAGATGTGGAAATTTTGGAAGAGGTAACAAGAGTTTGTAGAGATCCATGGAGTATCTCAATGAGATGGTCCTATTTTCTCTATTAGTCAAGTATTTGTCATGATATTCCAAAGGGTGAAATTGTTGGTAGTATTCAGATGCAATAGAGTCACCTAGGGAAAGGGCAAGTAATTGTTTCTTCTTTTCCTTCAACATAGAGGTAGGCATGAAGCAAGAAATAAAGATGGGTTTGAAAGCTTCCTAGATCAACGAAATGATATGCTGTGAGTGGATATAGTTCTTCCATCATAGTTTGGCTACATCCTTTACTCGATAGGTGGCAAAGGTTACTTTGTTGAATTTAGGGCATCCCAAAACTCTAAATGTATTCTCCATGTAAACTAACAATGTGTATGCCTTATCTAAAGCATTTTCCTTATCCTCACTAAAGAAGGGCCAAGATTTAAGTAAAGGAAATCATTTACAACTGTGTGTTTAGGATTATATATATGGATTCCCTCATGAGCTATTGATGTTGTGTAGTATTCCAGGTTCCACGAGTATTTTATTATATTCCTCCCAAACTCCACCTATAATATATATTTCTGGTTCTTCATCATCATCCCTTTCAACCCCCCTAACTATTTTCTTCCATTTGCCTTTATCCATTCTCTTTTTCTTTTCATCTTCCTTTCCTTCTCATCTTCGTTGTCATTCTTTGACTCTTTCTAATTATCAACTACTTTGTTCTATTTATCCTTATCCATCTCAACCTTCTTACCTCTAGAAAGTCATGCTCCCTAGTTGTGGGTTTTTGGAGGAATCTGCAAGCTACTTTGCAATACGAGTCCTTTTAGCATATAGTTTAGTGAAGAGTATATAGATCATAGTTTTTCATTAGATTGTTCCAGATTTTACAATTTGTTTCATATTTTAGTTGTTTCCCATGCTACCCAAAATAATGAGAATATAGATCAATTCAAGACATCTAGCAAAGAGATAGTAAAAAATAATGAGTCACCATACTTGAATCTAATGGGTGGTTTAGGATATAGCTTAGATCAAAGATGATATGCTAGAGACTCTCTAGGGTTTTAAAGGATAACCTTTAGGTCAATGTTTTGATCCACTAGAGCCAGGTAGAGTGGGGATTCTCAACCACCATTGTGAGACATATAGGAGGTTATTACTAGCCAAAACCCCTCATGTGAAATCCTACACACACCAGTTCTCACCATTGTGGAATTTAGGGTTTCCTAGGTTCATTTGAGATTTGAAGTTATAATTAATCATCATGTAGAGGTTGTGTGTCTAGCAAAAATACCAACTAGCATAGATCTGTTATTACCCCAATTCCAATCCCATTAAGTGGATAGACAATGTTAAAAGGATTCAAGTGTCTGTCTCTGAGAACCCTAGAATCACACCCAAAACATACATTATAATCACATAAAAATTATCTTTCTTATTAAATGAATCTTTTGGGGTTTACAACATTCACAAAGGTAAATATGGAAAAAGATATAAGAGAATACTTAAATTACATCTATTCAACCCTTTTTCATTAAGAATATCCATCATGAAAAAGTGGTGAAACTTATTCATTGTGTCATCACTAAAGTAGTACAATACACGAAGCAAGTCTTGGTATTCCACCTTCTACACCTAAAATCATAAATTAGACACACGATCATTGCAAACAGAATGGTACCCTAGATGTGAAACCAACATAGTTAATATAAAAAATAGAGTATGCATGTTAGGATTTTTATAAAAACATAAATACTTTATTGTTAGAAAAATATCATGTCATAAGGAACCCTGGTGTTTGTCACAAATTTCTTCTGTTATTATTTTTAGTCGAAAAGAGTCAAGATAAGTTTGCATCCACTTCCAGAAGAAGTGCACACTTTGTTTCATATGAAAATTTCCAGTTCTACATGAAGTTTGATCCTAGCCACTTCCACATGAAGTGAGATACTATACACTTCCAAAGGAAGTGCAATATTAAAAAATAATGGATGATTCATTTCTTACATTTAGTTTTTATCAATATATGTAAGAAATATAGAAAAAACATCAAATAGGGACAGAGTAGCTTAGACAAGCATAATATTAGAAACTGCACAGTAAAGGATACATATCAAACTGTATGGGAAATACTCCTAGTCTTCTAAAGTTAGTGGAAAGCATACCTATTGATTCAAGATTAAGAATCTGGTATGATTTAAATTTGGAGATTTAGTAGACCCTGATTAAATAAGATAAAGGTCAAAAAAGGGTTTTCCAAAATATAGGTCACAAGGACCAAATATTTAGGGATTTTAGATCCTTTTATTGACTTTAAATGGGTTACTAATCCTTGATCCCATATCAAACATATTTCAATGCATCGTGTTTAATTTCCACATATTATTTACCATCATCTAGAGGATGGTTTCTGACCTAGATCATATAGGAAATAGCCCTAAATACTCATTAAATTCCAACCTTATCATTAGTAAGAGGTCCAAGTTCAAGATTAATTATAGTGTCCACATGATTGTCAAATATGGTTGTTAAATTGTTGAAAGAAGAAAATATAAGACATGAACATAATAGGGTAAGAACCTACAAGGTTAGGTTTCCAAAACCACAATTGAGTTTCATATTAATTTCATAAATATAACCATCATCTTGATATTAAGTGTTCATTTGTATCCTTCATTATTCAAGAAGGTTAGGGTTTCTTCACAATATTAGTACAAGTCACTCATGATTAAGAGTCACAAGAATTTTAATCATGGGCAATTTTATAATTCATAGTCAAAATCATGATGGTGAAGTCATTAGTCAAACTAGATCATCACAAAGGTGATATTAGGGGTATCAATGAGAGAGAAATTGGAATTAGACTTTGAAAGTATTTTTAAAAGAATCCTCACATTTTGAATATTGGTTAATAATTTGGAATTGGGATTGAAATATATACATATTATAATGTTTGAGAAACTATAGGAATTTCTAGTGGAGAATGAAAGTTTACCTAAATACCAAATAGGGAGATCATTGATCTTGGTCATGGCTTTGACCAACCACTCAGATCAATGGTTAGGAGATTGTTTCCCCAACTAGTAGCCCATGCATAGGGGGAATGTCACTAGAGAATAAGAGGCAAAAGATGAGGAGGGGCCTTTAGGTTTCAAAAATAAGACACCTAGGCCTCGGGTGAAGAGGCGAAGTAAGTGGGTTGGTTTCATAGGGTCAGATGGCTAGGGCTAGGATTTTCAAGGGACTAGGTTTAGAGGGTTGGTGATGAATCATAAAATTAGGGCTAAAAAGGGCCCGGTTCGCTTTTTTAAAAAGGAGATTGAGGGAAGGAAGATTGAGGGGGAAGGAAGAGAGGCATGTGGGTCATAGTCTCAGGTAATCATTACAAACCTATTCCTTGCGTGCCAGTCTCCTACTCATGGTAGGAGATGACTTGAGCATCACTAGATCATGATCAATTGGTCGTTGTGTTGTGAGTTTGGTTGAGGGATTGAGCCAAGGGATCAATGCTCGGTTTGATGGAAAATTGAAAAGTTCAGGGGATAATTATGTTCAGGGGAAGCCAGGGTAGGTCATGTGATATGGGCCAATCATAATAAGGAAAAGAGTTAAATAAAAAAATATAGTTTTAGGTGTAGAAATTTTGGAATAACATAGGTATAAGTGGGAAGCTCTGATTTATCTATAAATTTGATTATAGATTGATAAAAGGAGAAGAACACTCAAAAAACTTTTCAAATAGAAAATAGCTAACTATATCAAAAAATGAATAAATTTATTTAAGGGATTTTGTAAGCTAGGACGAAAAGAATTAAGCACATACAATTGATTCAAATCATAAATTTTCATACTAGAGATCCTCATAAGGTTTTTGATCATGGACATTATCAATAATGAGACTAATAATATCATTAAGGGGGGGAATAGTAATTAGATCAACAAAGTGAGAAAATGCACTTCATCACATAGATAGAACATGTGATTTGTTCACAAATACTCCCTTCACATTCCCATGGTGTACATGGGGAACTCTTTCAGAAGTGTTACCCTTCTCTATGGCCTCATCCTCTTTAGTAATTTCAACTTCCTCTTCCCTCTTCTCATCTTTGGGTGTCAATTTTAGGGATCAAAAAGGATGTTGTCTGTTTAGTTTTTTTAAGCATTGTATCCAATGGATATTAGTACAACCCAGACTCAAATGGACTTTGTTCATCCACATAGTGGTTCCATATTTTGTATGAAAGAGAATGCATTGTCGGACTTTCATATTGAGATCCTTATTTTGAAGACCACAGGTGGTACATGCATTCCTAATGCTTGAGCTTGAATTGATGCTTATAAGAAATATTAATTGGCAGCTACAAGGGTATCTTTTTTCTAGAGCTTTGGGAATGTTGGGATTTCCTAAACTTGTGTAGTAAGATTGTCTCCTCCAACATATATGTCTTACTTGTCATGCTCAACACCTCCATTGGCACATACTTTGGGATGCTTGTTAGTAGCACCTAATACAAACATCTCTATCAACTGCTTGTATGACTAAGTAATGTATGGACTCTTGTTGGTTCATGTGATGATATGAAATTTAGTTCAACATGGTTCAAACATGAAATTAGTGCAGATATATAGATATCATGCATCAATCTAAATCCTATTGCATACAATATTAGTTTCAAAAGTAAAATGATTTCCCCATTATTTAGGATAATAAAAACGAAAACTCCTATGTATTCCACAATTCTTTGAATGGATGACTCATACAAAACAACTTCATGGATATATGACGGATACCATCGGCATGCCCCTAGGTTGATCAAGATATAAGGATTCCTCTAACTATGACGCAAGATGTATCTAACAATACCACGATGACTTAGGCTATGTTGGTTTACAATAAGGATAGTGAAGTTAGAATGATAATAAGGATATATGACCCATATAGGACTATTAACTTTTATTGGGTGTCCATCTATTTATTCAGGTGTATGGAATATCTCTGTGACGTCCGCGGATTTTCTAAAACTTAATGTGATGTATGACGTCCAAATTGAAACCCCACCTCAGTGAGAATCCAATTTAAACACCACACACTAGGCTAAGAAGAAGAAAATCAAAGGAAGTCAAAAGGAAACAATAGTAGCACATGGACATGAACAATAATAAAACCATACAACACATGTTCACCATTCAACATATAATTACATAATGAATTGTTATAACATTTTATATTACATATTGACCAACAAACTCTTACCTGTACATGTACTACAACTAAACTACAAGATCTTAAGACAATAGGTCCACCTATAAATCAACTCTCCACACAACTCTCAACTATCCCGGATCTTCAAAAGCACATGTCCACAACCTAAACAAAAGATTGCATGTGGTACACGTCAACACAATATTGAAGAATATTGTACTGAGTACGCATACGTGTCTTTAATTATACCTCTTTTCATATCTTGGCAATAAGATAAAACTAGAACTTGGAAGTACTAAACAAATATAAGAAAAAACATATACTTGCACAAAGATGTTCATTAACAAAAGAGAACACATTTTTAAGCTCATTTTCCATTATGTATCCATGCATTGACCGTCAAAGGTTTTGATGCATTCTCTTGACTCTCAAGGAGCTCAAGATTAAGGCCTTTATGATCGACTACTAAAGAGTTAGATCATATGTACAATGTGACTGACTACCAAAGAGTTAGGTCACTTCCAAGCACTATACTACCAAAGAGTTTAGTGCTTTCATATAATGGAACATATTTATTATGTTTGATGTGTTTATAGCGATAAATATGGAAAATCAAGCAAGATATCATACAAGAACAATCATTTCATCCAATATTATATGCCAAGTGTTTACTACTCATATAATGCAAGCATATTGTATAATAAGCCAAGTAAGAGGTAATGGCATACCTTGATTACAGATATCCAAATCACATATCACATTCCTAATGTCAACTATGTATCCCAGGTCAAGCCCTGATAAATATAAGATCACATACCATCATTAGGTTCACATCATCATTAACCCTAGTTATGTCCATTACGGTTTATCTTAGTTCATTAGGATATGTGGATCATTACTTGCATTCTTGTCTAAGATTTATCTTACTGATGTTGTTTTTCATATTATGGTTCATTATCTGAACATTAGGGCCCATATCCTTTTTGTGCAAATATTAACCCTAGTTTATATAGGTTATTTGAATTAGGGTTACATCTTATGTATTAAGAGTCATCATCATATAACATGAGTTATGTGCATCATCATGATCTCATAATTAAATCTGAGGTTCCATATACTGATATGAGCATACTCTGTAAATTTCATCATTTATTGATCATCAATGTATTAATTACATTTTATTTAGGGCTATAAGCCCTAGATATACATTCTAAGAAAAATACATGATTATGTGTTATAACATCATCATATCTGATGTCACATGGATTCTAAAACACATTTTAGAATTACTGATGCGTTCTCATAATTTTAGGTCTTCATTTGATATTTATTATCCATTAAATAAGAATATAGCATCTTACATGATATCACTAAGATTTAAGCATCCTTATATTATGGTTACAAGTTGTTCTATTCATTTTTCAGAACATTTCAATATATTATTTGTATTTTTCTGTCATTTGTGCTAATTATTATGCATTTTCTAAGATCTGAGTATTTTTTGATAAATGAGTTAATTTCTACAAATTATCCAAGAACTGAGCATTTTCTGATTATTTACCTTTTTGGATGAATGGTGTGTCGCCACATGGCCATACATTGGCACTGCCCTTTCTTGCTGTGGGCCGGTTCTTTGGTTGAGCTGATGTTGTTCACTTGGTCTGGATCGGGTTCAGGGTTCTAGATCCAGTTCACCCTCTCCCTTTCTCCAGTCCACTTTTCCAATCTTTCTCTCCTCTCACGATCTTAGTGAGAAGCACCACTGGGTCTAAGTTTTGGGTTCGTGAACTGCCGCTGCCTCCAAGGGCTCCAGTCTCTGAGCTGCTTCTATAGTGTGGTTTGGATGGCGGTGGCTTCTCATCTCCCTATCTCCTCACATCTGTTGGGTGCATCTGGTGCGAGGAGTCTATTCTCTACTTGAGCGCTACTACACAGATCCACCCTATGGCATCTCAAGATTGCCACCACTTTCTCATTCTCCAGTGCTGCTCCAGATTAGAAATCAACGGGCAACCAACTGCCCTTAGGTGCTCTGCATCGACTTGATTGTTTTTTCTTCAAACTGTGCCAGTACTCAATCCTCTCTGCACTCCTCCTTTTCATGTCCATTTGTGCATGCAAGACCTGGCATTCTCACCGCCGCCATGGATACCATCATGGAAGAGTAGGGAGGTGGAGGAAGGGCTTAGACCTGGGAAATATATAAGGATCCCGAATTACCTCTAAGAGCTCTACAAAGGCAAAACAACTCACTATGTCCTCTAATTCGGTGAGAAGTGACCCACACTCTTGGACACCATCATCATCTCAGTCCTAAAGGATCTCTACCACCTCATAGCCTTCATAGCAACTTATAGCAACTTCTGTAACCAACCCATCTGACCTCAAACCTCCCTTCTACCTTAGACTCTATCTCCTTATTCGAAACTGCAAGTGCTGTGAATATAATGTAAGGACAGTGACACCTCCTTGCCCAAATAGCTTCCAAAATTCATGCTATGAGCATCAAAACAACACTCCTAGAAGAGTTGATGCCAACCATTCTTTTACTCCACTCTTCTACCCATGACGAGGAACCTTGATGATGTGGGAGATCACCACTCTTCGGTAGACTATAAATTGATGAAGGGAGATGATATTTTCAGTGTCTAATGCATCCAACAGTCAAGATTAGAGAACCCACTATGCCAATCTATGGCTCTCCCCCTTTGAAAGGGTGCGTGACACCATTACCTCAAAACTTAGACTATAAATCATCAATGATGTGTATTATTCCTCCAATTTCAACCCTAAATTGATTTCTCTATCGATGTCAAAACTCCATGAAACTTAAACCATTAATTTATCACAACTCACGACACATTCCATTCCATTTTGGTTTTTGCTTTATTACAACTCATGACACATTCCATTCCTTTTTGGTGTTAAGTTACCATTCTTTGATCAGTCAAACACTTAATCCAAGGTGGTGTATAATTAGGGTCATTAATCATAATATTAACATCAAACATATATACATCATCATTGTCACATTACCTATTGACACATGTTTATTATTCCAAACTCCATCTCATGATTCAATTATCCAATTGGGTATTTAAGAACATCAAAAGTTCACTCCATCAGAATCTCTCTCCTCTAGGAGTAATTCTTGAGAGAATCATTTATGAAAATGAAAAGATTGGGAATCAAGAAATTATCTATGGTTAAGGTAGCCTATGTTAGACTAGTGTAATTAGTTGGCTAACTGCTTGCCCCTAGAGTTTCATCAATCCATCAAATGATTTGTAGATTTTTTGGATTCAAAACACCTCTTGACCCTTTATTCCTTAGTCAATTTAACTAACCTTGTCTTGAACCACATACCCATTGAGAAATGGAGTGATGGTATGGCCCTAGGTTGCATTGAGATGTCAAAGGAGTTCATGATTTCTTCCACATCAAAATTTCCCTACCCCCAAGCCTCCTTCTGAACCTTATCACCCTTAACTAAAGGTAGATAAGAAGATCCATAAAAAGTAGTGAAGTCCCCTTTAGCATCTTAAGGAATGATTGCTGGACATCATGTAAGGTATTAGTCCTAGACCGTATAAATATGACAACTATGACAATGAAAGTGGGTGTATTCCTGTTACAACCCCATTTTCTTGAAAATATAATGTAATATGTATTTTCCCTTTTAATGAATAAAAGATATCCTTTTCTTTGTATGATGATAGATTTCGTGTGAAATGGCTTTAATTGGATGATAGTGGGCTTTGTTAGTCATTAAGCCCAATTGAAAAAAAGGGAATTAAAAAGTAAAAGAAATTGGTTAATAAAAGGAGAAATATGAGAAATCGATAATTAAAGATAAAGGCAAACCAATATTCCCAAATATGGGAATTCGTGCCTTTATGTTTCCTTGAGGTCTAAGGCACCCAAAACAACAAGATAATCACAAAGGAAAAAGGAATATAAATTAATTTGAATTAATTGATGAGAAAACTTGGGAGAGAAGGAAGCCTTCTCATCCTTAGCTTTTTGTTTCCCAAATTTTGTAAAAAGCTATAAAATATTAAAAGAAACTTTCCCTTAAAATTTGAGTTAATTTGGAGTTATGGTTTGGGAGATATCAATTTTCCAAGTTATCTCCAATTTGGAAATTCTTTGGAATTAAAGAAATAGGTTCTTTCCTTTATGTTGAACGCGAGTAACCTGATCCGTTGGATCTTGATCCAACGACGATCGGTCGTCGTCTAAGTCCCGCTGGGACTGGGACTCTGTTGGTTACAAGGAGGATTTTCAATCCTATTTTCTCGATGATCCAGTGCATAAGGAAATCGGGAACCTGTCCCATTGAATTCGGGAAACCTAGCCGAAGGGTTACAACCCTGATTTCGTTGGGTTTGGTCGACATTTGTGGAAACCCCCAACTGGGCAGGCCTGCTCCCCACCCTATATATAGGGGACGTCTATGGAGGGAGCCAGCATCCCTAAAGGCTAGCCCGAACGCTGCGGAAAGAGAAGAGGAGTGCATTAGTGGAATCAATCGCTCCGCTGTGCGCAACCGGCGACCTCCAGATCTCAAGAATCGGCGCTGGAGTCCGGCGAGCAAGGGGGGCACTAAGACGCTCTCTCGACGGGCAATTGCACTTGTAGTCGAGTTCATACGAGGAAGGCGGAGCTCCCTGAAAAATCGGCGCACTCACAAAGGGCTGGAGTCGTGAAGTCAACGATCAAGTTGACCGCGGAGCTGCTGTGCATCGGCGCAAGGTAAAAGACGGAGTCCCGTGGTCTTTGACCAAAATACCCTTCGCCTTCTTCAGTAGTGACAAGGTTAGAATCGACCTTTACATCCTTTTGATCGCACTTGTTAAGCGCACGCATCTGTGGCCATTAGATCCTCCGTGGATCCACGACTCACGGATCGGACAGCCCTGTATTTTTCGGAATTAGTAAATAAATCGATTAAAAGGATTATCTTAGAAAAATCGTATCTGGAGATAGAAAACTTGGATGCAAAAAGTTAATACATGAAAAATGATCGTAAAAATATGAGGAACACGTTAAAAATGGTTTGGATATTTGAATCTGTATATTTTTGCAAAAGTGCATATTTTGATGGAAAAATAGTTAATTTGTAAAAAGAAAACCCTAATTGATTATCAAGGATATATTTAGTTTTGCAATTAGGTTAATTTGAATATGTTTAACCTGAGTAATGATTAAGATGGTTTTTAACCTATTTTGATGATAGGATGTACATGTTTAGGGTTTTTAATTCATTATGTTGATTAAGATATTTAGAAACCCTAAATTAGAGAAAAAGAAAAGATATTACAATCTGAAAATTAGGGTTTATATGGACCAACCTAATCTTTAGGACCTTAATGGAAACTAGGACAAGATAATTAGGGTTTGATGAATATTTGATAAAAGTAAGGTAAAAGTAATAAAAAGGAAATAAAACCCTTATTATGGTTAAAACCCTAAAAAGGGATAATAACTTAGGAAACTATTAGAATTAATGAGTCATGATGACATGATTGATAATATAGAAATTGAATGCCTTTTTCAGGAATAAATTGTGTGTGAATTTTCTTGATTCCTGATTGATTGAGTTTTCTGCATTCAAACCTACATAACAGGTATGTGGTTACGCTTATGACTATCTGAATTAGTTTTCCGTGATTTTGTCGCAGTTTCTATCGTGACTTGAATTAAAATGTTGGATGTTTCAATTCATGCAAATTTTAGTGTGAATATGACTATCACCTAAGAATTATGCCTACTAGCTCAGATCCCAGTCCCCTCTGTAGCTTAATGGGTTGACCTAGTAAAAGGCTAACAATGGGGTAGGCCCGTCAAGTCACTAAATGACTTAGTAAATGGCTACCAATGGGGTAGGTCCATCAAGTCATATTGAGTTAGAGATTGGACTACCTCTGGGTAGTGCCATGCGACTCAACCCTAGATATTGGTCTACCGGTTTGGTAGGATCATGCGGGGTTTAATGAAAATCTACCATATGAGAGAGGTAGTTTCCATGTCCACTACAGGGACAACACAGAGAAAGGGGATAGGAAGGGATTGAGTAGTATTGCTTAAAATGTAATTTGAATGTTAAATAATATTTGATTGTCTACATTGTTAATGTAGTTGCACAAATTTTGTAATCCCCCACATACCAGCTTTATGGTGATCGCGTATTTGTTTGTCGGCGTTTTAGGTACAAACCCTAAAGGAACAAACAGTAAATTGTCACCTTGCAAAATAAGAAGTAATGTGCAAGGAGGATTAGATAGAGCAATTCCAGTAAGGGATAGATAGTTTTCCCAAAGTTTCAAAAGGTAAATAAAGTTTGAAATTTTCCTGCCAATATTTAGTTTAGTAGTAGAATTTCATAATTATCATTGATTATTTGCTGAACCTTTGATCCTGTAATTGATTAATGATTTCGACCTTTGGGTCTCCCTTGATTGGGGGTTACCGGGAGGCGGGGTCGTTACAATTGGTATCAGAGCATAGGTTCTTCATCTAATCATTAATAATTATTAAATTTTACAAATTCCATAGAATTGAGGGAGTTATTAGAGGATTTTCCGAAAGACTGAGGTGTCTAGAAAAGGATCACATCTGAGGACTGGAAAAATTTTCCTCCGCACCGCTGGTCAGAATACGAGGACTCCCGGATCGTGTGACTGCCTGGCCGATGTCTTAGGTTAAGACTCGAAGTAAGATACCTTTAGGACACTCTCACCTTATTCATCCCTTCTCAACTAAAATTCTCTTAAGGATTTTAAGGATTAGGGTTTTCTCTCTCTTCCTCACCCTCATGTGGTATGGGTTAAGGTTGATAAGGTCTAAGGGATCCTCCTTCAAATTAATAAAAGATACGTAAGTAAGATGTCATTTGCACAAGTGTAATTAGTTTAAAAGTAAACTAAAGGTCTGTTTATGTGCAGATGGCTCGTACCAAAGTTGTGGCCATCCCTTTTTCCACCAGCGATGGTGGACCACCCCGCAAGGAGAATGGATCCTCCGAGAAGAGGAAGCGGAACCATGGAGATACATCAAAGAAGAGAAAGAGACCAGAGGAAGTTGAGGCACCCAACCCTGAACCTATGCCCGACATCAACCGAGAACCAGGGGAAGCACCAGAATATGAGGAGTACCAGATGCATGAAGAGGAAGCCCAAATGGAGGAGGACCAGCCTGGTGGTCCAGAACCAGCCATGGTAGTTCATACAACAGATGCAGTTTGGATGGAACAACAAAAGCAATTGACCGAAGCCATCCGTGCCCTGGCCCTTAGAGACATAGCTCGAGATGAGAATGGTGAGCCACTACCAGTTCGTCCTCGATTGGGAGCTACCAATCTGGACTTTGTCAAGATGAACATTGTGAAGTTCTGGGGAGAAGATAAGACCGAAGTGGTCGACAAGGCTGAAGCTTGGATGCTTGCAGTCGAGAACGGGTTCCAGATGCTTGAAGTGTAGCCGAATAAGAAGGTTCTTTTTTCTACTCACCTTTTGGAAGGTGCAACCAAGATATGGTGGGAGAACCACATCACGGGAAGAGACCTAAGCGAGGAACCAATGGCATGGACCGACTTCAAAACCATCTTCACCGCCAGATTCATCCCCATCTCAGCAAATAAGGAGAAAGAAAGAGAGTTCACCAACATGACTCAAGGAAGTTCATCAGTTGCGGACTTTGGTCGTAGGTTCCGCATCTTGGAACGTTTCAGATATAAAATGGATGAGGAAAGAAGGGTGGATCACTTCATAGAGCGCCTGAACCCTGCCATCAAGCCGCATGTGATGGCTAGCAAGCCAAAGACCTTCGCTGAAGCTTACAACACCACCTTGGACATTGTGAGGATGGTGATGCCAGTTCAGAATCCACCCAAGGGATTTTTGGGTTTCACTGAAGGAACCCAAGGGCAAAAAGAACAACCTCAAGAAAGGTCATGAATGTCACCAGGCCAAAGGAAGACATGGAGGGAAATGGAAACCCCATCAAGAAAACAACCGCCCTCGATGCCGCACCTGCGGAAGATGACATACCGGTGAGTGCCGCTTCAAGAAGAGAGTCTGCTACCGGTGTCAGCAAGAAGGACACCTCATCGCCAACTGCCCTCAGCCCGACCCTAGAGGACCCTTGGGGTCATATCCTGTGGCAGCACAACCAGTAGCTGCGGCACCCCCAACAGGAGCACCAGCCAGAGCACCTCCAGTTGGAGAGAGGAGGCAAGCTAGAGTGTTCGCCATCGACAATGAAGAGGCTCAGGCGAATGCTAATAAGTTGATTGAGGGTAATAACCCATAGAGTTTTTCCTTTTAGTTCAGTAGACCATGTAGTAGCTTTCTGATATGGAATAACTTTGTAGGCTTGCTGGAAGTTATGGGACAAAATGTAAAAGCAATTTTTGATTCTGGTTCAACTAATACTTTTATTTCGAGAAATCTGGCAACTATGCTTGGTTTGGATATCAAGGATTTGGGTTATGTTTTGGATGTCACAACCCCGAGTGGTCGTATTTATACCTCTCTTTTGAAAACCCTGTTGGTATGTATGCCCATAGAGCAAGTCATATGATGATTGTAATGGGATACTTTGTAAATGATTTGAATAATAAATAAAGGCAATTTCCGATCTATATGTTTAAACTATTTCTGAGATGATGGTGTAACATGATAGATGTCTAAAGGTTGTTTTACTCAATGACGTATGCTTTTAGGTTAAGGACCTAAACGATGAGATCATACGGATGTTAAGAGTATACATTCTTGTATAGTCCCTAGTCGGTTGTTATTGTGGAAATAACCATAGACATCAATAACACTAAAGACTAGATTGTGTGTTGGTTGATGACAGAATCTCATTAGTCATGATATGGTGATATCAAACCAAGCACATAGGTACTTGTTAGAGAACAAGGTACCGGACAGACCCACCGTGAGAGTGACACATGGAACCATGACATGGTAGTCACAGTCAGCTCTCACAGTGATGGTGGTGAGTGTGATTCTTAGACATGAAATCACTACACTCAACACATGTCGTTGGGTACACTTTGACATCATCAAACGCAGTCCTGAAACATGGGTTGTTATAAAGGTGATGATTTGGTGGCTTTGACACATGGGGCTTTTGAGGGGTGAGTGATAGATATGGGATTTGTCCCTCCTGAGGGAGTTTGATATCCTTGGCCACTTGATGAGTAGGATTGAGAAAGGCATGCACATGCACGTGTGAATCAATATGTGATATTGATGTCATACACATCTCACTCGGTCTACTCTGAGATCAAGGAAATGAATGAACATTGACAGGATGACTGTTCCATGCCTTGAGTTCATTTTGGATATCAGTGACAAAGGAATTATACATTCACTGTAACACCATTCACGGATTGTAGGATGAAAGTTGTTCTCCAACTTTCTACTTTCACTTGGGTAGTAATGATGTGTGACTAGGCACCTCTCTTTGCTTGTGAAGTCATAAATGTTATGGACTTTCACTGCCAACGTGAAATGGACCTGCAGGGTCACACACATAGGATTTAACCTGGAAGAGGAGTTTTGTCCACAAGCAATGTTTATATTGATTACTAAAGGAGTTTAGTAGTTCAATTAAACACTCAATTAATCGCTAGCTCAATATCATAGTGTTCAAGGTGTTGGACGAGTTGATTGGAGTATCGGATTGATTGAAATCACATTTGACTGATTATGCACAATCTGCATTCCCAACCGATCGGTTCATGTGATGAACCGGTCGGCTGAGGTTGCTGAACCGGTCGGTTCAATTGTTGAACCGATCGGCTCATGCACAGAGTGAAACGACCGGTTCAAGTGTTGAACCGATCGGTTCAACTGGTGCCATCGAGCAACTTGGGAAAGTAGGATTGGTGAGAATTTTCCTTTCGTTTCAATTGCCCAATTCGATTGGGAATTATATTGGTATTTGATACCAATTGGGAAAGAAACAAGGAAAGTCAATCGGGAACCAACCTGGAACCCCAACTGACCGATTCATGAGTGAACCGATCGGTTCAAGGGTCCCAAACGATCAGTTCAGTGGTGAACCGATCGGTTCAGGTCCCCAACCGACCGGTTCACTTGTGAACCGATCGGTTCAGGTTGCGAGATGGTTGCTTCTTATGGAAAATCCCGAACCCATCTACTCCTGCTTTAGTCCCGTATTGCCGGGCACAGAGAACCCTGTCCCATGACCCGCCTATATATATAGGGGTATTGGGGGCTTCTCAAAGTACAACTTAGTGCAAGTTGATTGCTCTGCAAAGTTGTCGTTCTCTCTGGTTTTGGTAACCGAGAGAGAGCCCGAGCAAGTGCTTCCCGCAAAGGGAGGTGCAACAAGGGAAGGACAACTGCAGTTGCAGTCGACAGCAGGAGAGTGTGTTGGCGACTAGTACGTCAACAGGAGGGTGCGACTCCTTCCACTTCCTTGTGGGACAAGGAGAGTGGAGTTTCGAGTGGTCCGTGTGGACTACTTCAGAGGCGGGAGGTCACTGCCACTCAGGAGGACAACTGTCATCCGACAGTCCGGTAGGAGGAGGAGTCTTCAGTCCCGGTACGACCAGGAGCTGCACAGACACCGTCCAAGACCGGAGGTGAAGACCGCGCAAGGAGCGTGGTATTGTCGCCGAGCAAGCCTCGGGACAAGGTATGATTCACAAACCTTATATCCTATCAAAGCCCTATCTTTCCAGTAAAGTACCTGAACCATGAGCTTCCCACTGACTTCATCATCCTTGTTATGAGTGATTTTGATGTGATCATTGGCATGGATTGGCTTTCCACCTATCGAGCCCAGATTGCCTGTAGAGAGAAGAAGATTCTCATTATAAAAACTGGCTATCCATACTTCACCATTCGAGGAAGGAAGGATGCAACAACCAAACTTTATGTGTCCACCATGAAAGCTGAGCGGATGCTATCCCAGGGTTGTCGAGCCTATCTAGCCATAGTTACCATACCCGAGGTCAAGGGGCAATCCTTAGAGGACATAGAGGTGGTTTGGGAGTACACAGATGTGTTTGCAGATGATCTAGCAGGGATTCCCCCTGAGAGGGAGGTAGACTTCTCGATTGAGTTAGCTCCTGAGACTAACCCTATATCTAAGGCACCCTATAGAATGGCCCCTGTTGAGTTGCTTGAGTTGAAAACCCAGTTGCAAGAGTTGTTGGATAAGTGGTTCATCCGACCTAGTACCTCACCATGGGGAGCACCAGTCCTCTTTGTGAAAAAGAAGGATGGGTCACTTCGGATGTATATTGACTATCGGATGATCAATCAGGCAACCATTAAGAATAAGTATCCTTTACCCAGAATAGATGACCTGTTTGACCAACTCAAATCAGCTCGAGTCTTTTCCAAAATCGATTTGAGATCTAGATATCACCAGGTGAGAGTGAGGAGTGAGGATATACCCAAAACAGCTTTCAGAAACCGTTATGGCCACTATGCGTTTGTGGTCATGCCGTTTGGATTATCCAATGCACCAAGTGTCTTTATGAACCTCATGAACAGTGTGTTCCAACCTTTCCTGGACTCTTTTGTGATAGTGTTCATAGATGACATTTTGGTGTACTCAGATGACCTAGCCCAACACCATGACCACCTGGGTAGAGTCCTTGATATCCTGAGAAAGCATAAGTTTTTCGGAAAGTTCTCAAAATGTGAGTTTTGGTTGGACCGAGTCATGTTTCTTGGACACATCATCTCAGGAGTAACAATCGCCATAGATCTAGCCAAGGTATCAGCAGTTCGAGACTGGCCAGCACCGAAGAACCCCTCCGAGATTCGCAGCTTCTTGGGGTTGGCCGGATACTACCGTCGCTTCATCAAGGATTTCTCCAAGACTGCTCTACCACTAACCATGTTGACTCGGAAGGATGTGAAGTTTGTGTGGTTTGAAGTATGTGAAGCTCGATTTCAGGAATTAAAGGAGAAGCTGACCACCGCTCCTGTGTTGACTTTGCCGTCTGGCAATGAGGGTTTCATGATATTCACCGATGCTTCCAAGATGGGACTTGGCTGTGTGTTGGAACAAGATCGACATGTGGTTGCATATGCGTCCCAACAGCTCAAGCCAAATGAGGTGAACTACCTGACACATGACTTGGAGTTAGTTGCTATAATCCATGCCTTGAAAATATGGCGACACTACCTGTACGGTGCTACCTTCGAGATCTTCACCGACCATAAAAGCTTGAAGTACCTGCTGACACAGAGAGACCTGAACCTACGACAACGTCGATGGATGGAGTACATGAAGGATTACGACTTCACCATCACCTACCATCCTGGTAAGGTGAATGTAGTGGCTGATGCGCTGAGTCGAAAATAGCTTAAGTGTGCAGCTATTCTGTCCAGTCAGTGGAAGAGTTTGGAGGAACTTGTAGAATGGACTCCACATCTACTAGAGAACTGAGTTCGGTTGGCTAATATCCAGATTCAATCTGAGTTGTTGAGTGAGATCATAACAACACAGTTGACTAGTGGAGAGCTAGACAAGATGAAAGGTTTAATGATGAAGCCACATACTCGTCTATCCGTGGGAGTAGACGGAGGAATCAGGTTTCAGAATCGCGTATGGGTTCCAGCGGATTCATCAATAAAGGAACGCATCTTGCAAGAGGCTCATGGGTCCAAGTACACAGTGCACCCATGAACTACTAAGATGTACAAGGACCTACAACGGTTTTTCTAGTGGCCAGGAATGAAGAAAGACATTGCGCCATGGGTGGCCAGTTGTCTTACGTGCCAGATGGTGAAGGTTGAACACCAGCGACCCGGCGGACTTTTACAGTCAATAGAGATTCCAGAGTGGAAATGGGAGTAGATCACCATGGATTTTGTGGTGGGTCTACCCCAGACCAAGAGAGGTCATGATGCGATATGGGTCGTGGTAGATCGTCTTACCAAGTCGGCACACTTCCTTGCCCTGAAGACCACTTCTAAGGTGACAAACCTAGCTGAGTTGTATATCAGAGAGATAGTACGTTTGCATGGTGTGTCAAGATATATCATCTCATATAGAGACCCAAAGTTCACTTCCAAGTTGTGGAAGCAAGTTCAAGAGGAACTGGGTACAAGGTTAAAGTTCAGTACCGCTTATCACCCCAAACCGATGGTCAGTTAGAAAGGACGATCCAGACACTAGAGGTTATGCTGAGAGCTTGTGTGCTCGATTGGGGTGGCTCATGGGAGCAATACTTACCATTGGCAGAGTTCGCCTACAACAACAGCTACCAAGCCAGTATCGGGATGCCTCCGTATGAAGCTTTTTACAGGAGACTGTGTCGGTCACCACTTCACTGGGATGATGTGGGTGAGAGGACCTTGTTGAGGTCAGATGAGCTCTAAGTGTATGCTGATAAAGTGGCTTTGATCAAGCAAAGACTAAAGAGAGCCCAGGATCGACAAAAGTCATATGCTGATGCAAAGCGGACTGATGTGCATTTCACTGTGGGAGATCATGTGTTTTTGAAACTCCGACCGCTCCGTGCTATATCTAAGAACAGAGGAAAGCTGAGTCCCCGATACGTGGGTCCGTTTGAGGTGTTAGAACGGATTGGTGAAGTTGCATACCATTTGGTGTTACCCCCTCAATATAGCATGATGCATGATGTGTTTCACGTGTCTAACCTGAAGCGATATGTGCAAGATCCGAGCCATGTGTTGAGCATTGAACCTATTGAGCTTCAAGGGAAGATGACTTATCCTGAGTCACCTTTGCGGATTCTAGATACCAAGGTGAAAGAGCTCAGATGCAAGAATATAGAGATGGTAAAGGTTCTTTGGAAGCACCATGGAGAGGATGAGGCCACATGGGAGTTGAAGGCAGACATGGAGAAAACATACCCTGAATTGTTTGTTTGATTGTTTGAATTTTGAGGGCAAAATTCCTATAAGGAGGGGAGGATGTTACAACCCCATTTTCTTGAAAATATAATGTAATATGTATTTTCCCTTTTAATGAATAAAAGATATCCTTTTCTTTGTATGATGATACATTTTGTGTGAAATGGCTTTAATTGGATGATAGTGGGCTTTGTTAGTCATTAAGCCCAATTGAAAAAAAGGGAATTAAAAAGTAAAAGAAATTGGTTAATAAAAGGAGAAATATGAGAAATCGATAATTAAAGATAAAGGCAAACCAATATTCCCAAATATGGGAATTCGTGCCTTTATGTTTCCTTGAGGTCTAAGGCACCCAAAACAACAAGATAATCACAAAGGAAAAAGGAATATAAATTAATTTGAATTAATTGATGAGAAAACTTGGGAGAGAAGGAAGCCTTCTCATCCTTTTCTTTTTGTTTCCCAAATTTTGTACAAAGCTAGAAAATATTAAATGAAACTTTCCCTTAAACTTTTAGTTAATTTGGAGTTATGGTTTGGGAGATATCGATTTTCCAAGTTATCTCCAATTTGGAAATTCTTTGAAATTAAAGAAATAGGTTCTTTCCTTTATGTTGAACGTGAATAACCTGATCCGTTGGATCTTGATCCAACGACGATCGGTCGTCGTCTAAGTCCCACTGGGACTGGGACTCTGTTGGTTACAAGGAGGATTTTCACTCCTATTTTCTCGATGATCCAGTGCATAAGGAAATCGGGAACCTGTCCCATTGAATTCGGGAAACCTAGCCGAAGGGTTACAACCCTGATTTCGTTGGGTTTGGTCGACATTTGCGGAAACGCCCAACTGGGCAGGCCTGCTCCCCACCCTATATATAGGGGACAGCTATGGAGGGAGCCAGCATCCCTAAAGGCTAGCCCGAACGCTGCGGAAGGAGAAGAGGAGTGCGTTGGTGGAATTAATCGCTCCGTTGTGCGCAACCGGCGACCTCCAGATCTCAAGAATCGGCACCGGAGTCCGGCGAGAAAGGGGGGACTAAGACGCTCTCTCGGCGGGCAATTGGACTTGTAGTCGAGTTCGTACGAGGGAGGTGGAGCTCCCTGAACAATCGGCGCACTCGCAGAGGGCTGGAGTCGTGAAGTTAACGATCAAGTTGACCACGCAACTGATGTGCATCGGCGCAAGGTAGAAGACGGAGTCCCGTGGTCTTTGACCAAAATACCCTTTTCCTTCTTCAGTAGTGACAAGGTTAGAATCGACATTTACATCCTTTTGATCGCACTTGTTAAGCATACGCATATGTGGCCGTTAGATCCTCCGTGGATCCACGGCTCACGGATCGGACAGCCCTCCATTTTTCGGAATTAGTAAATAAATCGATTAAAAGGATTATCTTAGAAAAATCGTATCTGGAGATAGAAAACTCGGATGCAAAAAGTTAATACATGAAAAATGATCAGAAAAATATGAGGAACACGTTAAAAATGGTTTGGATATCTGAATTTGTATATTTTTACAAAAGTGCATATTTTGATGGAAAAAGAGTTAATTCGTAAAAAGAAAACCCTAATTGATTATCAAGGATATATTAATTTTGCAATTAGGTTAATTTGAATATGTTTAACCTGAGTAATGATTAAGATGGTTTTTAACCTATTTTGATGATATGAATTACATGTTTAGGGTTTTTAATTTATTATGTTGATTAAGATATTTAGAAACCCTAAATTAGAGAAAAAGAAAAGATATTGCAATCTAAAAATTAGGGTTTATATGGACCAACCTGATCTTTAGGACCTTAATGGAAAATAGGACAAGATAATTAGGGTTTGATGAATATTTGATAAAAGTAAGGTAAAAGTAATAAAAAGGAAATAAAACCCTAATTATGGTTAAAACCCTAAAAAGGGCAAATAACCTAGGAAACGATTAGAATTAATGAGTCATGATGACATGATTGATAATATAGAAATTGAATGAATTTTTCAGGAATAAATTGTGTGTGTGAATTTGCTTGATTCCTGGTTGATTGAGTTTTCTTCATTCAAACCTACATAACAGGTATGTGGTTACGCTTATGACTATCCGAATTAGTTTTCCGTGATTTTGTCGTAGTTTCTATCGTGACTTGAATTAAACTGTTGGATGTTTCAATTCATGCAAATTTTAGTGTGAATATGACTATCACCTAAGAATTATGCCTACTAGCTCAGATCCCAGTCCCCTCTGTAGCTTAATGGGTTGACCTAGTAAAAGGCTACCAATGGGGTAGGCCCGTCAGGTCACTAAATGACTTAGTAAATGGCTACCAATGGGGTAGGTCCATCAAGTCATATTGAGTTAGAGATTGGACTACCTCTGGGTAGTGCCATGCGACTCAACCCTAGATATTGGTCTACCGATTCAGTAGGATCATGCGGGGTTTAATGAAAATCTACCATATGAGAGAGGTAGTTTCCATGTCCACTGCAGGGACATCACAGAGAAAGGGGATATGAAGGGATTGAGTAGTATTGCTTAAAATGTAATTTGAATGTTAAATAATATTTGATTGTCTACATTGTTAATGTAGTTGCACAAATTTTGTAATCCCCCACATACCAGCTTTATGCTGATCGCGTATTTGTTTGTCGGCATTTTAGGTACAAACCCTAAAGGAACAAACAGTAAATTGTCACCTTGCAAAATAAGAAGTAATGTGCAAGGAGGATTAGATAGATCAATTCCAGTAAGGGATAGATAGTTTTCCCAAAGTTTCAAAAGGTAAATAAAGTTTTAAATTTTCCTGCCAATATTTAGTTTAGTAGTAGAATTTCATAATTATCATTGATTATTTGCTGAACCTTTGATCCTGTAATTGATTAATGATTCCGACCTTTGGGTCTCCCTTGATTGGGGGTTACCGGGAGGCGGGGTCGTTACAATTGATATCAGAGCATAGGTTCTTCATATAATCATTAATAATTATTAAATTTTACAAATTCCATAGAACCGAGGGAGTTATTAGAGGATTTTCCGAAAGACTGGGGTGTCTAGAAAAGGATCACATCCGAGGACTGGAAAAATTTTCCTCCGCACCGCTGGTCGGAATACAAGGACTCCCGGATCGTGTGACTGCCTGGCCGATGTCTTAGGTTAAGACTCGAAGTAAGATACCTTTAGGACACTCTCACCTTATTCATCCCTTCTCCACTCAAATTCTCTTAAGGATTAGGGTTTTATCTCTCTTCCTCACCCTCATGTGGTATGGGTTAAGGTTGATAAGGTCTAAGGGATCCTCCATCAAATTAATAAAAGATACGTAAGTATGATGTCATTTGCACAAGTGTAATTAGTTTAAAAGTAAACTAAAGGTCTGTTTGTGTGCAGATGGCTCGTACCAAAGTTGTGGCCATCCCTTTTTCCACCAGCGATGGTGGACCACCCCGTAAGGAGAATGGATCCTCCGAGAAGAGGAAGAGGAACCATGGAGAGATCTCAAAGAAGAGAAAGAGACCAGAGGAAGTTGAGACACCCAACCATGAACCTATGACCGACATCAATCGAGAACCAGGGGAAGGACCAAAATATGAGGAGTACCAGATGCATGAAGAGGAAGCCCAAATGGAGGAGGACCAGCCTGGTGGTCCAGAACCAGCCATGGTAGTTCATACAACAGATGCAGTTTGGATGGAACAACAAAAGCAATTGACCGAAGCCATCCGTGCCCTGGCCCTTAGAGACATAGCTCGAGATGAGAATGGTGAGCCACTTCCAGTTCATCCTCGATTGGGAGCTACCATTCTGGACTTTGTCAAGCTGAACATTGAGAAGTTTTGGGGAGAAGATAAGACCGAAGTGGTCGACAAGGCTGAAGCTTGGCTGCTTGCAGTCGAGAACGGGTTCTGGAAGCTTGAGGTGCAGCCGAATAAGAAGGTTCTTTTTGCTACTCACCTTTTGGAAGGTGCAGCCAAGATATGGTGGGAGAACCACATCACGGGAAGAGACCTAAGTGAGGAACCGATGGCATGGACCGACTTCAAAACCATCTTCACCGCCAGATTCATCCCCATCTCAGCAAAGAAGGAGAAAGAAAGAGAGTTCACCAACATGACTCAAGGAAGTTCATCAGTTGCGGACTTTGGCCGTAGGTTCCGCATCTTGGAACGTTTCAGATATAAAATGGATGAGGAAAGAAGGGTGGATCACATCATAGAGCGCCTGAACCCTGCCATCAAGCCAAATGTGATGGCTAGCAAGCCAAAGACCTTCGCTGAAGCTTACAACACTGCCTTGGATATGGAGAGGACGGTGGTGCCAGTTAAGAATCCACCCAAGGGATTTTTGGGTTTCACTGAAGGAACCCAAGGGCAAAAGAACAACCACAAGAAAGGTCACGGACGTCACCAGGCCAAAGGAAGACATGGAGGGAAAGGGAAACCCCATCAAGAAAACAACCGCCCTCGATGCCGCACCTGTGGAAGATGACATACCGGTGAGTGCCGCTTCAAGAAGAGAGTCTGCTACCGGTGTCAGCAAGAAGGACACCTCATCGCCAACTACCCTCAGCCCGACCCTAGAGGACCCTTGGGGTCATATCCTGTGGCAACACAGCCAGTAGCTGCGGCACCCCCAACAGGAGCACCAGCCGGAGCACCTCCAGTTGGAGAGAGGAGGCAAGCTAGAATGTTCGCCATCGATAATGAAGAGGCTCAGGCAAATGCTAATAAGTTGATTGAGGGTAATAACCCATAGAGATTTTCCTTTTAGTTCAGTAGACCATGTAGTAGCTTTCAGATATGGAATAACTTTGTAGGCTTGCTGGAAGTTATGGGACAAAATGTAAAAGCATTTTTTGATTCTAGTTCAACTAATACTTTTATTTTGAGAAATATGGCAACTATGCTTGGTTTGGATATCAAGGATTTGGTTTATGTTTTGGATGTCACAACCCCGAGTGGTCATATTTATACCTCTCTTTTGAAAACCCCTATCTTGCCAGTAAATTACCTGAACCATGAGCTTCCCACTGACTTCATCCTCCTCGATATGAGTGATTTTGATGTGATCATTGGCATGGATTTGATTTCCACCTACCGAGCCTAGATTGCCTGTAGAGAGAAGAAGATTATCATTAGAAAAACTGGCTATCCATACTTCACCAATAGAGGAAGGAAGGATGCAACAACCAGCCTTTATGTGTCCGCCATGAAAGCTGAGCGGATGCTATCCAAGGGTTGTCGAGCCTACCTAGCCATAGTTACCATACCCGAGGTCAAGGGGCAATCCTTAGAGGACATAGAGGTGGTTCGGGAGTACGCAGATGTGTTTCCAGATGATCTACCAGGGATTCCCCCTGAGAGGGAGGTAGACTTCTCGATTGAGTTAGCTCCTGGGACTAACCCTATATCTAAGGCGCCCTATAGAATGGCCCCTACTGAGTTGCTTGAGTTGAAAACCCAGTTGCAAGAGTTGTTGGATAAGGGGTTCATCCGACCCAGTACCTCACCATGGGGAGCACCAGTCCTCTTTGTGAAAAAGAAGGATGGGTCGCTTCGGATGTGTATTGACTATCAGATGATCAATCAGGCAACCATTAAGAATAAGTATCCTTTACCTAGAATAGATGACCTGTTTGACCAACTCAAATTAGCTCGAGTCTTTTCCAAAATCGATTTGAGATCTGGATATCACCAGGTGAGATTGAGGAGTGAGGATATACCCAAAACAGCTTTCAGAACCCGTTATGGCCACTATGAGTTTGTGGTCATGCCGTTTGGATTCTCCAATGCACCAAGTGTCTTTATGAACCTCATGAACAGTGTGTTCCAACCTTTCCTGGACTCTTTTGTGATAGTGTTCATAGATGACATTTTGGTGTACTTAGATGACCTAGCCCAACACAATGACCACCTGGGTAGAGTCCTTGATATCCTGAGAAAGCATAAGTTTTTCGGAAAGTTCTCGAAATGTGAGTTTTGGTCGGACCGAGTCATGTTTCTTGGACACATCATCTCTGGAGGAACAATCGCCGTAGATCCAGCCAAGGTATTAGCAGTTCGAGACTGGCCAGCACCGAAGAACCCCTCTAAGATTCATAGCTTCTTGGGGTTGTCCGGATACTACTGTCGCTTCATCAAGGATTTCTCCAAGACTGCTCTACCACTAACCATGTTGACTCGGAAGGATGTGAGGTTCATGTGGTCTGAAGTATGTGAAGCTCGATTTCAGGAATTAAAGGAGAAGCTGACCACCGCTCCTGTGTTGACTTTGCCATCTGGCAATGAGGGTTTCATGATATTCACCGATGCTTCCAAGATGGGACTTGGCTGTGTGTTGGAACAAGATCGGCATGTGGTTGCATATGCGTCCCGACAGCTCAAGCCAAATGAGGTGAACTACCCGACACATGACTAGGAGTTAGCTGCTATAATCCATGCCTTGAAAATATGGCGACACTACTTGTACGGTGCTACCTTCGAGATCTTCACCGACCATAAAAGCTTGATGTACCTGCTGACATAGAGAGACCTGAACCTACGACAGCGTCGATGGATGGAGTACATGAAGCATTACGACTTCACCATCTCCTACCATCCTGGTAAGGCGAATGTAGTGGCTTATGCACTGAGTCAAAAACAGCTTAAGTGTACAGTTGTTCTGTCCAGTCAGTGGAAGAGTTTGGAGGAACTTGTGGAATGGACTCCACAGCTACTAGAGAACTGAGTTCGGTTGGCTAATATCCAGATTCAATCTAAGTTTTTGAGTGAGATTATAACTGCATAGTTGACTAGTGGAGAGCTAGACAAGATGAAAGGTTTAATGATGAAGCCACATACTCATCTATCCGTGGGAGTAGACGGAGGAATTAGGTTTGAGAATTGCGTATGGGTTCCAGCAGATTCATCAATAAAGGAACACATCTTGCAAGAGGCTCATGGGTCCAAGTACACAGTGCACCCAGGAACTACTAAGATGTACAAGGACCTACAATGGTTTTTCTAGTGGCCAGGAATGAAGAAAGACATTGCGTCATGGGTGGCCTGTTGTCTTATGTGCCAGATGGTGAAGGCTGAACACCAGCGACCCGACGGACTTTTACAGTCAATAGAGATTCCAGAGTGGAAATGGGAGCAGATCACCATGGATTTTGTGGTGGGTCTACCCCAGACCAAGAGAGGTCATGATGTGATATGGGTCGTGGTAGATCGTCTTACCAAGTCAGCACACTTCCTTGCCCTGAAGATCACTGCTAAGGTGATAGACCTAGCGGAGTTGTATATCAGAGAGATAGTACGTTTGCATGGTGTGCCAAGATCGATCATCTCAGATAGAGACCCAAAGTTCACATTCAAGTTGTGGAAGCAAGTTCAAGAGGAACTGGGTACAAGGTTAAAGTTCAGTACCGCTTATCACCCCCAAACCGATGGTCAGTCAGAAAGGACGATCCAGATACTAGAGGATATGCTGAGAGCTTGTGTGCTCGATTGGGGTGGCTCATGGGAGAAATACTTATCGTTGGCAGAGTTCACCTACAACAATAGCTACCAAGCCAGTATCAGGATGCCTCTGTATGAAGCTTTGTACGGGAGACCATGTCGGTCACCACTTCACTGGGATGATGTGGGTGAGAGGACCCTGTTGAGGTCAGATGAGCTCTAAGTGTATGCTGATAAAGTGGCTTTGATCAAGCAAAGGCTAAAGAGAGCCCAGGATCGACAAAAGTCGTATGCTGATGCAAAGCAGACTGATGTGCATTTCACTGTGGGAGATCATGTGTTTTTGAAAATCCGACCACTCCATGCTATAGCTAAGAACAGAGGAAAGCTGAGTCCCCGATACGTGGGTCTGTTTGAGGTGTTAGAACGGATTGGTGAAGCTGCATATCGTCTGGCGTTACCCCCTCAGTATAGCATGATGCATGATGTGTTTCACGTGTCTAACCTGAAGCGATATGTGCAAGATCCGAGCCATGTGTTGAGCATTGAACCTATTGAGCTTCAAGGGAAGCTGACTTATCCTGAGTCACCTTTGCGGATTCTAGATACCAAGGTGAAAGAGCTCATATGCAAGAATATAGATATGGTAAAGGTTCTTTGGAAGCACCATGGAGAGGATGAGGCCACATGGGAGCTGAAGGCAGACATGGAGAAAACATACCCTGAATTGTTTGTTTGATTGTTTGAATTTTGAGGGAAAAATTCCTATAAGGAGGGGAGGATGTTACAACCCCATTTTCTTGAAAATATAATGTAATATGTATTTTCCCTTTTAATGAATAAATGATATCCTTTTCTTTGTATGATGATAGAATTCGTGTGAAATGGCTTTAATTGGATGATAGTGGGCTTTGTTAGTCATTAAGCCCAATTGAAAAAAAAGGAATTAAAAAGAAAAAGAAATTGGTTAATAAAAGGAGAAATATGAGAAATCGATAATTAAAGATAAAGGCAAACCAATATTCCCAAATATGGGAATTCGTGCCTTTATGTTTCCTTGAGGTCCAAGGGACCCAAAACAACAAGATAATCACAAAGGAAAAAGGAATATAAATCAATTTGAATTAATTGATGAGAAAACTTGGGAGAGAAGGAGGACTTCTCATCCTTTGCTTTTTGTTTCCCAAATTTTGTACAACGCTAGAAAATATTAAAATAAACTTTCCCTTAAAATTTGAGTTAATTTGGAGTTATGGTTTGGGAGATATCAATTTTCCAAGTTATCTCCAATTTGGAAATTCTTTGGAATTAAAGAAATAGGTTCTTTCCTTTATGTTGAACGCGAATAACCTGATCCGTTGGATCTTGATCCAACGACGATCTGTTGTCGTCTAAGTCCCGCTGGGACTGGGACTCTGTTGGTTACAAGGAGGATTTTCAATCCTATTTTCTCGATGATCCAATGCATAAGGAAATCGGGAACCTGTCCCATTGAATTCGGGAAACCTAGCCGAAGGGTTACAACCCTGATTTCATTGGGTTTGGTCGACATTTGTGGAAACACCCAACAGGGTAGGCCTGCTCCCCACCCTATATATAGGGGATGGCTATGGAGGGAGCCAACATCCCTAAAGGCTAGCCCGAACACTACGGAAGGAGAAGAGGAGTGCGTTGGTGGAATCAATCGCTCCGTTGTGCGCAACCGGCGACCTCTAGATCTCAAGAATCGGTGCCGGAGTCCGGCGAGCAAGGGGGGACTAAGACGCTCTCTCCGTGGGCAATTGGACTTGTAGTCGAGTTCATACGAGGGAGGCGGAGCTCCCTGAACAATCGGCGCACTCGCAGAGGGCTGGAGTCGTGAAGTCAACGATCAAGTTGACCGCGGAGCTGCTGTGCTTCAGCGCAAGGTAGAAGACGGAGTCCCGTGGTCTTTGACCAAAATACCCTTCGCCTTCTTCAGTAGTGACAAGGTTAGAATCGACCTTTACATCCTTTTGATCGCACTTGTTAAGCACACACATATGTGGCCGTTAGATCCTCCGTGGATCCACGGCTCACGAATCGGACGGCCCTGTATTTTTCAGAAGTAGTAAATAAATCGATTAAAAGGATTATCTTAGAAAAATCATATCTGGAGATAGAAAACTCGGATGCAAAAAGTTAATACATGAAAAATGATCAGAAAAATACGAGGAACGGGTTAAAAATGGTTTGGATATCTGAATTTGTATATTTTTTGCAAAAGTGCATATTTTGATGGAAAAAGAGTTAATTCGTAAAAAGAAAACCCTAATTGATTACCAAGGATATATTTAGTTTTGCAATTAGGTTAATTTGAATATGTTTAACCTGAGTAATGATTAAGATGGTTTTTAACCTATTTTTATGATAGGAATTACATGTTTAGGGTTTTTAATTCATTATGTTGATTAAGATATTTAGAACCCCTAAATTAGAGAAAAAGAAAAGATATTGCAATCTGAAAATTAGGGTTTATATGGACCAACCTGATCTTTAGGACCTTAATGGAAAATAGGACAAGATAATTAGGGTTTTATGAATATTTGATAAAAGTAAGGTAAAAGTAATAAAAAGGAAATAAAACCCTATTTATGGTTAAAACCCTAAAAAGGGCAAATAACCTAGGAAACGATTAGAATTAATGAGTCATGATGACATGATTGATAATATAGAAATTGAATGCCTTTTTCAGGAATAAATTGTGTGTGTAAATTTGCTTGATTCCTGGTTGATTGAGTTTTCTGCATTCAAACCTACATAACAGGTATGTGGTTACGCTTATGACTATCCGAATTAGTTTTCCATGATTTTGTCGCAGTTTCTATCGTGACTTGAATTAAACTATTGGATGTTTCAATTCATGCAAATTTTAGTGTGAATATGACTATCACCTAAGAATTATATCTACTAGCTCAGATCCCAGTCCCCTCTGTAGCTTAATGGGTTGACCTAGTAAAAGGCTACCAATGGGGTAGGCCCGTCAGGTCACTAAATGACTTAGTAAATGGCTACCAATGGGGTAGGTCCATCAAGTCATATTGAGTTAGAGATTGGACTACCTCTGGGTAGTGCCATGCGACTCAACCCTAGATATTGGTCTACCGGTTCGGTAGGATCATGCGGGGTTTAATGAAAATCTACCATATGAGAGAGGTCGTTTCCATGTCCACTGCAGGGACAACACAGAGAAAGGGGATAGGAAGGGATTGAGTAGTATTGCTTAAAATGTAATTTGAATGTTAAATAATATTTGATTGTCTACATTGTTAATGTAGTTGCACAAATTTTGTAATCCCCCACATACCAACTTTATGCTGATCGCGTATTTGTTTTTCGGCGTTTTAGGTACAAACCCTAAAGGAACAAACAGTAAATTGTCACCATGCAAAATAAGAAGTAATGTGCAAGGAGGATTAGATAGAGCAATTCCAGTAAGGGATAGATAGTTTTCCCAAAATTTCAAAAGGTAAATAAAGTTTTAAATTTTCCTTCCAATATTCAGTTTAGTAGTAGAATTTCATAATTATCATTGCTTATTTGCTGAACCTTTGATCCTGTAATTGATTAACGATTCCGACCTTTGGGTCTCCCTTGATTGGGGGTTACCGGGAGGCGGGGTCGTTACAGATCTAGTTTTAGGTCATGGCCTAAGACCATGTATAGATGAAAGTGTATGTAGTCTAACGACCCAATTTTAGGTAATGGTCTAGGAGCATTTGGATTTGGAAGGGAAGGTAGGAGGTGGTCTAATTTTAGGTCATAGTCTAGAACCATATCCAAGGTAGGTTAAGGTGGGAGGAACACATGCTACCAGGTGACATCATAGTCATGTTTGAAGATCTGTCATATTGCATAGAATCAAGATGTATGGAGGAGAGTTGATAATTAATCATGATTTGGAGGCTATCTACAAAGCTGATTATTGGAACTTATGGCATTAATTGTAAACCTTTATTTTTTTAAGGATCAAGTTGTGTAGGAGGCCCTCCACATATGTTGTTGTCAGTCAAACATGTACGTAGGCGTAGATTTGAGTCAAACCTTGAGTTTGTATGGAAGAAAATAAATGTTATTGGTTCATGAATGTGTACAACTTATAATTAACAATGGGTAGGCTTTTGGCGTGAGCCTGTAAGTTTAATAATTGGTTTGCATGAGATCAAGGTTTCCTAGAGTGATTTTTCTTGAAATGGGTAGCATTCATGTAGGTACTCAACTTTTTATGTGTGAGTGATGGGATCGAATAACGAGACCATAATTGGACTACCTTTCAGCGTGGACCAAGTATTTTAGATCTTAGGAAAGTTGGAATAGTGCAAGATGTCCTGAGTGTTAACTTTAGCATACTTCAAGTGCAAAGTGGGTCACTATAAAGATGGTAGGTGAATTGATGTGTAGGGGTAAATTGCAACAACCTAATGGTAAGTGTGGGTTGTGAAATTTTGGTATATTTAATGGAATATTAATAATTTAAATGCATAGTGTAAGTAATATGGGAAGGCTTGTTTGATGAGATCATTCTTTGAAAGGATTTTTTTCACGAGATTTTATGAAAAGGTTGTTTGAAGATTCTCTTGTTTTTACAAGATTGTTGTTTTGAAAAGGTTGTTGTTTGCAAAGATTTTTTTCATGAAAACATTGTTTTTATCAAAAGATTGTTTGATGAGATTGTTGTGTTCTAAAAGATCGTTTTATGAGGTTGTTGCTTTGAAATGATTTGTTCATGGAATTTTTGTTTTAAACCTAAACATGTTTTAAGCCTAAACATGTTAGAAAACTATGAAGAATTTGTGCGAGATGATTTCTAATCTATAGTCTTAAGACAAGAAGTAATAACAATCTAAGAATGTAAAGCAATAAATAGTTTTGGAATTTTTAATAAGAAACAATCTTAGTCGTAAAGCAAGCAACAACCTTAAGATGTATGTATGGAAGGTAAAACTTCCCCCTTGTTATCCAATGAGTTTAGATGCCATTACATCATCACTCAAGCTTGAATTATATAGATGGGGTTGGTCCTTATCTTTCTATGGTATGTTGGTGCTCATCATCTTGGGGGTAACTCAATTTCTTTGGAAATGGATACTACTCCCATTAGAACTCGTGACTGGGGCTACTATAATTAGTTGTGAGTGTTCAGAAAGGGGGTGTCCAAAAGGTCATTAGACTCCATCATTGTGTTGTTTTGGTACCTATAATAACATACTCGTACCTCGTGTAGTGAGTGTTGGCACCCTCTCTCTAGACAAATGGGTTTTTAGAAATGTGAACTAGAAGTGCACACATTTTACATTTTTGGAAGCAATTCCACTTAATCAAGATAAGAAAAGTAAAGAACAAATGGAAGATCCCCAAGAAGACATGTAATGTTCCCACCATGACAAAACCATTCCAAACAAGCAAGCAAGCATACAAGAATAATATTAGAAAGAAATATCATCCCCATTGTACAAGACATATTTTTCTTTTCTCTATCTCTTTTTTGTTTTGTTTTTTTATAAAAATTAGGAAGCAAAGAGAGAAGTGATAGAAACCCTAAAATGGAAGTAGCGAAAAGCCTGAATGGGATGTGGTGAAAACCCTAAATGGGTATTAAAATAAACCCTAAAAGGAAAGAGGAGTAAACCCTAAAATAAAAGATTATATTGATAAGGAAACCTAAAAAATGCAAAAAGAATGCTCAAGAAAATGGAGGAAACAACTCAAATTGACTATAAATCCCTACTGAAGACCCCAAATAGTTTTACCTATGACAAAAATCCTACGAGAGGCTAGAGTCGATTGATGCATAAGATTCATACAAAAGTTGAGAAGATTAAAAAAACATAAGGTTCAAATTTGACAGCATTTTATATAGAAAACATGAAAAATTGAGGATATTTGTTTCAAAATAGTGGGAAAATGAGAAAAGCACAAACATTGACTCCACTTAAAGGGAGATGAAAGTGAGTAAAGCACAAGAAAATACTTATTTGGAAATCATATTACAAGTGATGAAGATGTTAGACACCCCACATCACAAGCAAAAATTAATTTCCTTTTTCTCAAGTTTGTTAAAAGTAGTAGTTTGATTGGATAAGGAAACAAAATTATAGAACAAGGGGAAAAGCATGTTTGTTATTTGCAAATTTTTGTGGACAATATATGATCGTGGTGTTCCTGTCATAATCCCTAGAGATTTTTATTTTTTAGTTCAAAGATCCCAATCATCTGAGGATCTCTTGTGGAAGAGACCCATCTGAGGTAATCAGTATGAAAAGTGGTATATAAAGAAACAAGGATGATAGGGGGGATTGAAACACAAGCAATAATTTCTCTTATTTAAGAAAACATAGCAACAAATTTGAACAACTATTACATGGTATTAAATATAGATGTATCAATTATGATTTTAGAGAGAATAGATCATGGCATTTATTTTTCAATTAATAAAAGCAGTCCATGAATTTAGATTGATACCTTGGGCAGTTGAACAAGAAACTAGAATAGATATGTTAATAAATTCTAGATAACAATTTAAGAACAATTATTGATAAGAAATTCTATTTAAATGAAAATTAGGAAGACCAGTTTCCTCCATATTGTCTTAGTAACCTTTTGGCACAAGAGAAATGATTGTGCTATAAGATTTATCCTTCAATCACCTGGCAATCAAAAATAAAAATAGAGAGATAATTAGCTCTTTACCTTTAATATAATAAAATGGATAATGGAGGTACACGATATGGGGGTATATATAAAGTTGAATTCTGCTTTGGCAGTTTAGCTTTTAGGTAAAAGTTTCTAGGACAAAGTTGACAGAATGTTGCATTTCTTGGGGCCAACCACTAGGGGAATATAAGATTCCATATCATTGCACCAAGTAGAATGCAATAACATCAAGTATCCCCAGGTCAGAATTTTTTTTAATGTAAGTTTTAGCTTCATCTGAGAATGTTTTTGTGATCTCTCAGTAAAGTGTAGTTTGGATTGTGAGATTAAGTTATATGATGAACTAAACTCAATCAAGAAAAGATAGGAAGACTAGTGATAAAACATGGGGGCTAGTCTTTCTTTTTATCAAAATATATGGATCAAATATTTTGAATCATGGAAATTGAATATCCCATAAGATTAAAAAAGAATAATATATTTGGGATAATTCAACTAGGAAATTTATTGAATAGGCTTTGAAAATGCTCATTTAAAGGCTAAAGTGAACGTAAAGCTGGAGAAAGTTACTCATTCTATAAGAAATATTGAACTATGGCAAATTGGTGGAATGAATGGATTAAATACGAAAAAATATAGAATAAAAGAGTTGAACTCCATGATTTAAAAAAAGAATATTTGATCTTGACGTTGAATGAATGGCCTAAAAATAGGTTTTAACAATACGATTGCCTGAAGAGGAAATAATAGAGCTTTCAGACTCTCTACCATCATGTCCTCATCTAGGGTACATGAGATAGGAACAAAAAAACTATCACAGACCAGAACATTTGTAATATTTCAAGTTTACATTTCTTCAAAGATTTCTTATGAACATAGACATTATCAGTTCAATATTTAGGGTCAAATCACATAGTGTGATGCATTTCTAAATCTTGGTGGTATAGACTTCAAGGTGTAGGTATACATTGTAGAATTCCTTCTCATGACCCTATGATTATTATAATTAGATATTTCATTTCTATGGACCTCAAGGGAAACTCATAGTGTTCATGACACCTAACAAGATGTATTCATCATTTCACTTACTACTTAATCCTCTTACTCATATTAATGAGAATTAAATACATCATTTATTAGTTATGTGTATTCTTATGGAACTAGAATGACATGAACCATATTAGATTAACAAGAAAGACAATCATCAATCATTATAGCAATCAACATCAACCAATATACAATTTGAAATGCATTTTTCTTTCCCATTCTCACTTCATTTCATATGAGTCATCATCACTGGGATATCATCCTGAGATATAATATCATTCTCAAATATTTACTTTAATAAGAGTTTATCAAATTTGTATATTCCATTTCAATACCATTATTTCATTCCATCTTGCACATGGGATCATGAAAAGGAATTCAAGAGTGTGGATCTATACCTTCAAGTATAGACCACCAAAATTTTCAAACATTTAAATAATGATTGAACCTCTCACCTCGGGAGTTAAACACCTTGAAAAAAATAAACTGAGCTCATTGAATCTAATTTAAATTTTAAGCAATTATTTCTTTTCTACCCCCTTCCAACTTGAGACGCTAGGATTATAAAATTAGAGAGAAAGAAAGAGAAAGGAGAGAGGTTATGGATATCTTTGATTCCAATTATCAGAAAGACAAATTTTAGACGTAGGATAGAAAAAGATCCAAAAAAAATATAGTTGAAATTGATTAACTAACATGATTTATCCATCATTGTAGTCATGAAAGTCTAGGATTGCTTCTTCAACCTAAAGATTTTTAAACCCCAAATAATCACATTCTCCCTCAAGAAAATAGGATATCTAGAGTGAAATATGGAAATTAGAGGTGCATGGGTCGAATTTCTTTTATATATACAAATTGAGGTGCTTGGGTAAATTAGCTTTCAACATATTTCGAGCCTTTTCATTTTTCCAAAATGGTTAGTCGACCTAGTTCTTCATATGATAAATCTTGAATAATGAAGCACTATATACATATGTATAACAAAGTAAATAATGAAAGTGTATATGTTGTTTAAAATGAAGCTTATAATCTACAATTAAAATATAAAAAAATTGATTTACTAAAAATATTTAATGTCATACTGCTATACTTTAGTCTTTGTGGAATGGTCAACTGAATTTTTCCTAAAGAAATAACCCAAAAGAAAGGTTTGAGGAAGATGAAAAAATTGAAATTTTGTAGTAACAATTATGTTTAACATATTCAATCTATGTACAAATTTCAAAGTAGTGTGAGCTTTCCATAAAATACCAGAAATTATTTGCAACACTATCACTATATTTAAATCACATTCCTTATTCAGACATCCTAAAACTTCTAATTTCATTCATCTAGGATTTTCTCTCAAAAATACTAATTCTTTCAAAGAAAATATTTTTATAATGTCACACCAAGCTCAACATGTCATAACCAAAATACCATCATTAATAAATCTTAAACAAAGATTTATATAGTTAAGTATATAATCATCTATTTAAGTTATAACTAGTTGGCTAAAATATATCAGGGACAACTAGTTGTTGTCTACCCTCGAACGCCTCATATGGATCTAGGTTGACATTAGTGTTGCAATGATTTTTACCTCCTGTTCATATTCCTTGTCTGCCCACCCGATGAGGAAGGAATATATTGCTTGTTATTTTCAACTTTTTTCCTTTGGTGCCTACTCACACTTTCTTTCCATATGAAATCTCCCTCAACAGAATTGAGGTTGTCCTTTGGTTACTTTTGTCATTTTTTTTGACCTTGAATTAGCCTCAACCACTTTCCTTGATGCAGTCTGCATCTTTCAAGTTTTTTGCATGGACAACTTGTGTATGGATGACATTGGTCTCTACCACATTGGATGATGATTGGTCACCAAATACCTCAATGAATTTCTAATCAAAATGTATGTGACTAACTCTTCCACACCATAGGATAACATGGATTATAAGAGAAGATTTTGAACCCTTCCCCTCAAATTGCAGCGGAGGTCAGATGCCCAAGGGTGGTAAACTAAGGCAATAGTTCTAAATCAAATTTGGGTCCCTTTGCTAGGGACTTCATGCTGACCATTTGAACCACTCCTCACCGACCACCATTGGAAATTATATAATAGGTTCTCAAACTCTATATTTAGTTGCATGCAGTTGAGGATGAACACTTCTAGGAGAGGACCTGTAGAGTCTACCTCCACTGCCATCCCTAGAAACTTCCCTCTATGCCCTTGGGGGTGTGCTTCTCAAATTTTCCAATTATTCCTATCAAAATATGGATTCTATTGAGGATTCTATTCATGTAGAGGTGAATATATAGATCATACACTCTCACCTAGATAACAATATTACGTAGGATTGAGTCTGGGGTTCCTAAATTTGGTGGCCATGATTACACTAACATGTAATTTCCAAACATAGTTCACAACCCGCAATCATTTTCGTCATGAAGTATTTGTGGTTGGCGAGTTGTATAATATAATAGACAATTTCTAGGTTAATGGCACCCAATAGTTCAGTTCCCTCCAAGGATCTTGAATTCTTCATGAAGGCGTCAAATATAAGGTTTATACAAAGTGCTTTTAGGAACTGGACATTCTTTCATGGTTCAATCAATGGTGTCAAGACCTCCAGGTTCACTAAGAACACCTATATACCATCGCTCATTTTGAGAAAGACAATGTTTAGTAGGGTTGAACCACTCTTTGAATAACATTTATGGCATCTCTTTAGGACTTCCACAAGTAGTATCTCTACAATTGGTGTACATATCGACTACAATAACATGATTTGCTTTAGTGTTCCTACTCATGCATGCACTCTCCTTATTGAAATTTTTACTAGTATTCACATTTGTCGGCTTATTCTGTCCACTTTTCCCTCTTTTGTCATGTCTCCCTTAGTTGTCACCTCTACCAAACCCTAGCTCCTACAACATTGAGAATTTTCAGCAAGTGTTTTCTACCCATAGTAGTATAAGTGTGGGAATGGTTTTTATTCAATCCAATCAATCTCGTACAGTTAGGAATATAATTACATGCATGATCCTTATAAATTTAAATATTAGGCTACACACAACTAGATCCTATTATTTTATAGTATTTGTTATGTCTAAACAGTTGACTGTACAGTTTGGGTGCACAACATCAATGGAAAAAATAATAAATAAAATTAAGGATAATGTAATGTTCTTATAGGATATAAATTTCTTGATTAAATTTAAACTGGTATTCATGGATTTTTTAGTGTTCTTCCATGTGCATATGATTTTTGATCAAGATACCTATACAATTTTTTTCTTTTGTATGTGGCCCATGTATTTGAAACTTTGCACATGTATACCATGGATATCATTGTGCATATACTTTTCCATTTTCTAAAATATATTACTACTTACCAAAAGATACATTTGAAAAGATATTTGATGGTGTGTACATAAAGAACACACCACACCTAATCATCAAAATAGTATCCATTTGCAAGAATTATGGGAATTGATCCAAGCCGCTCATCTATCTAAGAAAAAGTCAAAACCTATTGGTTTGGTGCATGCTAAAAATTGTGTTTTATTCTAATGGAGGTGGAAAAAACTTTTACTATTAGAGGTAATATGTAGAAAAAGTTACTCTATTAAGAATTATATATATAAATTAAAAATACTATAAATGCTAAGAAAAAGAAACTAAAAAATGAACAATAATGGGAAACAACTTTTTTTAATTACAAAAATAGTACAAAAAGGCATCGTGCATGCCCAAATAAATGGGGGTCTTGGTTTGCTTCTTAGATCTTTGATATTCTAATTATTGGTTTCATTAATATCTTTAATATTTTTATTTCTAAAGCATTTGGAGCAACTAAAATTCTCACTGGTTTATGCAGTTTGATTGTCCAATGTTGATTGCCTACATGCCATTCAATAACATGGAAATCCAAAATAAATTACTAATATTAGCCTAAAGATTTTCTTCATTAGTAGTGATATCATCAAAGATATGTCAACATCTTTCCATCTTGGTGTTCTAGAAATTGTAAGTAGGGATAAGGTAACAATTTTGAGGATCTAAATGGGTCTTTGATAATGAATCATTTTTTCGAAAAGATAGGTAAGTCATTATAGTTTGGTTGCTTTTACCTTCATAAAATTTTTCAAGATTATTTTGGGTTGGAATCATTCAAAAAGGTATGATTACTAGATTACTAATTTTAGACTAATGAATAGAAAATAATAGGCCCAAAAAATCTGTATATTTAGTAATCAATATAGAGAAAATTCCATATATATCTAACTTAAAGAACCTATATATTTGAAGAAAAAATTTTCTTTAATTTAAATATAGAATTATATGTTCCATATTTTTTAGTCATGTGAATTAAATAATCATGTTTACCAATAATGTTCTCATAAATATCCCTAACAATAGAATCTTATGTTGGATGTCATTCCAAATTTTGATGAGATTTCAACCATTATGATCTTTAGTATGAAAATGAAAAGCACATGTATGGTGGTACCAATAAAGACAAAGGTCATATTTACATTTTTATCTTTTAAAATAGGATGGTGTTGTGTATGATAATCATGTATATAAAGGACCATAGAATGAGCGATTTTCCTACCAAACATTTTCTAGATGCTCGATGTATTTTAATACTTTTAGTTTTTTGGTATATTACCCTAGAAGACAACTAGTGGATAATGCCCATAGTCATATTTTGTACTTTTCAATTGTTTATAAAATCCAATTTTATTTATTGATATATAATTAATTGATGGGGTATTCATTTACATAATAATATGTGATTAGAACTATTATTTTAAAGCAATGGGACTTCAACTACATGTCTTGAACATGAGATTCACACAGATGCTAAGAATAATATTCTTAAGCATCCCTAGTCTAGTATTATTTTTGGATTCAAAAACAATAATGAACATGAAACTAGTATGTGTGGTGACTCAAAGGTATTGGATATAAAGTCAGATACATAAAAAATTGTTATAGAACAAGTGTATTAGACCGACCCACCTTGAGTGTGATTAATGTACCATTGTATGACATGGACCGTTGTATGATATTCATGATCACCTATTAAATGTGACGATGGTGTTGTGGTCCTTTGACCTAAAGTTAGTACATTGGTGACATGATAATCCTTATGCTTTGACGATGCCTAACATGATCTTGAAGAGAGGTAGACATAAACATAGTGATTGGGTGTGATTATTATCATGCTACACAGTGTCACTGACATAGAAGGAATTTGTCCCTCCTTTATAATGAGAGCTGTAAAGAGTGTAAACCACCCTCTACTAGATATGGTAAACAAAATCCAATTTGGTTAGCAGGTGAATTTTAAACTTTGACTATATTCAATTGTATAAAGAGTACAATACAAATTTCCCAACAAGGGTGTATCATCTTTATACATACAAACGATCTAGGTAGAGGAAGACTAAAACTACATCAACATGTCTCCAACAAAAACAAAATAATATATAGCTAAGTCCAAGATAGATTGTAGAACTTCACATCTCTAGCCTTAGGATGGTTCACAAAGCTTCAATTGCGCACTCTGATCCTATCCCTGGGTTGTTGGGATCACCCAGCAAGAGAAGATAAAAAGTATGTGTCAATAGAGGTAAAGGACAATTATAAAGCTAAAGCATTGTAAAATAAAAGATTGACTATACTAAGAGAGTGTCAAAAGTATGAGGCAAGTATATCAAATAAGAAATAGGAATTCGTCCATAAATCAACAACAATAATATATTTGCATGCGTGATTCAATGTGACTATATTAAACTAATATAGGGATGAGGCACCTACCTAACCTCAACCTCTAGGTGAGGGAGAATTTGCACATTCCCAAGCACCTAAAAATATTTATATAGTGGGGAGAATTGCCACATTCCCCTAGGGAGAATTATCACATTCCCCTAGGGAAAAATTACACATGGCCTCTATGGGTGGTTGTACATATGTACACTATATTAGTTAAGTAGTCATTTTCATAATCATGCTAAATAATTCATTTTCCAGAGTGAAAATATAAATAATATTGCATCATAGCAAATGGGGTATCACAACCCAAGAAGTAATCCAAATAAATAAGCTAACATTGGCAATGAAGAATAATTAGAGAGCCAAAGAAAAGGCAATAGAAAGATATCAAGGCTAGAACATTAGTAATATAGGGTTGGATGAAGCCCAATTGAAGAATAGGGTACACATTACACAATCATTTATTCACAATTAGAATAGGGCCCGCATACCTTATTTTGATTCATTACCATCACATTCACCAATTGATTGTATCCAATTCCATTTTCCCTATTTATAAACATTCATATTCATTAGTATGTATTAAGCATAAAGTATAAGAAAATATACCCATTTTAGACCTTATTAGAAAACCTTCGGTTTAGGATTATAAATCTAGCGCAAAATATTGCTTGATTTTTATTGATCAGGAAAAATATCTTATATTACAAATTGGAGTTAAAATGCATTAGTTTTATATTTTAGAATACTTTATATGATCAAATTGATATCCAAGGAAAACTTCAAAAAAGGAATTTGAATTAGGACTCAAAAACCATAAAATCAGATTCTACATCAAAAATCATTTCCATAGACTATTCATTTGTATTTTTTTGACCAAGATTCATTTATTATGAATTAAATGATCTCGGCCAATCATAAGTTAGGGAAATGCCACATAGGCAAAAATAAAAACAATAGCCACAATGGCTAGACCCACACTGGCATGGGCCAATCGGCTTTGGCCCAGTCAGCCAGTCTGCGTCCACTGGAACTCAGTCAAACACGACTGGGTGGAGGGTGACTTTACCAAAATACCCTGGTAATATAAATCAGTTAATTAAGTTTGCAAGGACTATCAGGTCATTAAGATGCATCGATGATTCACAGCTAGTGAATAACACAAGTCTGGAAAAGGCACTGCTACCCATGCTAAAATAATCAAAACAATTAAAGGGGCAGGGACTACCCAGTCAAAACACCATCAAGCTTCTTCTTCTTGCAGACGTGGTGAGTGAGGAGCCGACCAGGGTCCAAGATCGCGAGCTATCATTAAACTCAGGAGACAATCGGTAGTGGGGAACATTCCCCTTCACCTTGCTTACACCCGACATTGGATCATAGCAAGACAGAACGAATGAACGGTGCTGGAGGCACCCAAAATCCATGGAGTCTCCAGAGACAGGGGCGATGGACTACTCAAATGAATCATCAAGAGAAGAAGGAGAAGGGGAGAGCAAAGGCTAATGGTGCTCATTACCCGGCCAATTGGGCCAAAAGTGGAGAAGAGGCCGCTGATATACATGGAGTTTTCCAGAGTGAAGGACGAGTAGGGCAGAGGGTTTCAGGTATGCTCTGAACCAATTGAAGGAGGGGGGGAGACAGATGGTGGCTCAAAGAAACTTTTCCCAACCTTTTATAGGCAATAACATTGCTCTAGTCCCCAAAGTGCAACACATCAAAGAAGAGGAAAAGGGCAAGGTTGGGAGTTTTGCACACAGGCCATAGCAGGTGATGAGCTAGGGCTTACATGAAGCATCGTGATAAGAGGAATCCAATGAGACAAGAATTGCGCAAAATGGTTGAGAGGAGAGGATGAAAGGGTCGACAGAGCTAGAGTGGTCCGTCTGTTCAGATGGCTGGAGGAAGAAGAAAGTGGTGGAGCTGTTGGATCACACAGGATTAAACATTGACCATCGAATGGCACGTGATAGAATATATCACTAGACTATAGTATTACCAATAATATAAATGACATTAATTGATTTGATTCATCTACCAAAGTCCAACTATATTAAAAGCTCATAAAAAAGATTTGAGGGGTCAAATGAAGTCCAAATGCCACCAAATTTGTACCATGGGTTCATATTAGTATTTAGAACGATGCTATATAATTAGATTTTGTATTTATGTCCAATAAGTATCATAACTCCTATATTTTCCATTAAAGCATATGTTAATGTATTAAAAGAGGTGAAATGATTTGAAAAAGCTTTTAATTGAAATCCTTGAGTGAGATTCGAGATATTAATTACATATTAACTTTAAGAGAAATATCTTGCTTTTAAATTCTCTTTTCAAGTATTATTTTCATATTCTGGAGGAGAGAGAAAGCAAGGGGTTAACATACTCATTAATTGAGTCAATTCCTCTTCATTTCTCATTTCTTATCCAAAAGTCAACATTAACACTAATATAACATTATCCACTCTGCCATATTTCAACATTAGTCCTCCATTAACATCTTAATTGGAATATTTGTGCAAAACCCCATTCATTACATGAATGTGGTAAAATATGGATTTCATCATCAAAGTGTGCTCAAATTACACATGGAGGCCAAAAATGATACAAAAGAATGGGATATTTCTGAAAAAGGTCCAAAAGGACTAGAAAGTAATTAAAAGATTGAGAAATGGGTAAATTACAAGAAGAACCTTGAAATTGGGTAAATTGCAAAAAGGACCTTGAAATTCAGTTTATTACATGAGCGATGTTCTAGTTCTCTTAATGAGTGAGACTAGAAAATGCATTGCCATGCTCATGTGACTCAATATGTGATATTGAGCTTGTATGTATCTTGCTAGTCTACTTGGAGATTAGAAAACAAGGTCTGAATGTGAAGAGGGTGATGTGTTCATGCCTCTAATTCAATCTTGATATCTATGATAAAGGGATTATACAACACAGCAACATAGTCTCTAATGATTTAGTCTTATACAAATAATCCTACTAATTGGATAGCAATGATGTGTACAAAGATGTCGCTCAGTTCTTATGGATCTCCATATAGGTTAGTGAGTCCATTTCCAACTTATCATGGTGCCTATAGGGTCATACATTTTGAATAAAGGATCATTTGGATTAAATTTTAATTATTATAAATAGAGTGGCCTAAAAGAAATTTTAGAGGACTTGGAATTAAATATTTATCCAGACTTTGGAAATTAGTATCAAGAAGTAAGGGACCCACTGCTTAGAGAAAGAGGCAAGTTCACATCACATTAGGACTCACGAAACAATGTATTCCTCAAGACCCAATGCATGGTAGAATCCCTCATTTTGGGATGGAGTCCACAAAGTGGTCATATTAGGGTTTGGGAAACCATACCCTCTCTAGTCCATTTTAATATATGGTATGATAGGAGGCTCTTCAGGTAGAATGTCTCACATTCTCATTGTTGCCTCCATAGTTTGAGAAACCCTCGAAGAAACTAAGATGGAGACAGAGGGGGGAGGAGATTAGCGACTCCAAACCTATGTCTTCAAGAGCTCCTGTGGATACCATTAGACTAGTTATCATATAATATTCACTTCAGTTGTGTGAATGCAATAACAATTTTTTTTTATGAGAAGCTTTCTATCATAGAACAAAGTGTCCCACAGATGGAGGCATTCAACCATAGAAAAATGTGTTCTACCAAATGAAACTTTAGGGTCATATCTGAGTCAACAGAGCCAACTATGTGGCCTTAGGATCTATGCCACTCAATAGAGGAAGATACAATTCCACCACTATTAGTCATATGTGGAATCCGTCATTTTGCTAAGAAAATAAATTTCGTGCACACATTTGGATCCAACTTTGCTAAAAACTCCAAAAATAATTTTTGATTATTGATCTAGTGAGATTCAAAAGTGAAGTAGATCAGAAAGTCTAGATCTACTCTGTGTAGTTCAAGTTGAATCTTTGGAACTACTTCCATGATTAGGTATGAACTTATAACCCTAATCAAATTTTGTACATTAGTTGGATTGTACTCAAGGGATTCTTGGGAATACATTTTATTTTTTTGTGCTTTACGCTCCCAGGAAACCAACTATGGTATCATAGCAACATCCAATTATTTTACTTGAATTCTTATATTTTGAATCGAGTTTTTTTAGTAGAGAGTGATTGTGATATTTCAAATGATGTAACTAATTATTTTTCTTATACATATCTGAGGGCAACAAAATCGACGCACGAAACTAATTTAAAATGCATAATTTTTGTGTTCTTCATAACATGACCAATGAATGTCCAAATGGGCTAAAATTTTATATATGAGCTATTCACATGATGTTTAATAAGATCAATGGATTATATTTTAAAAAATATTGCATCATGGAAAACTACTTGAGTGTATTCTGCTCCAGATACACTCAAGTGTAATCTATCCTGACTCTCTCTCTCTCTCTCTCTCTCTCTCTCTCTATATATATATATATATATATATATATATATATATATATATATATATATATATATATATATATATATATATATATATATATATATATATATATATATATATATATATATATATATATATATAATATGTGTGTGTGTGATCCCAAAAAATTTAAAATGACACCCAAAAGGCATTTTTTGGGTGTGTGATGAATGATTATGGCCAAACCTTAATTGAGATTGCTTTTATCTCTTTATTGAGATTATTTTTATCTCTTGTGGTTTACTGTTTGTAATTCCTAATATAGCATGCATGTAATACCTTCTCTTTTGATTCCATATGTATTGATTCCCTCATTGTTCCTATCAAATGTAAATTGTGGTTTCTCTTACATATGATGTAATAGTTTAGAGTAGACTAAGATATATGATATCCCACATGGTGGTCATGAAGAAGGATGATTGTAGAACAATCATCAGCAATAATGTATTCTTCATGTGACTACTCGATATGGAAGAATACAAGAATTATGGTTTATAATATTTTGTTTATGCATTTGGGTAACACACGATCCAACTTCCCAAGGCTCTAGTAAAGTTTGAGGAATGATGACTGGCCCCATAAACCACCACTAGCCTTAACTACATGCTTTTTCCTCACTCACGTGCAAGCCAGGATCAACTTCCCAACTAGTCACCCACCTAGTACTATTTTGGGATGAGCACTCTTAACCACAAGTTCTTTAGAGATGGGCTCCCTGAAAAGGAGGTGCACCTTGGTGATATGGGTAGTCCAATCATTCCTTTTAAGATCATTTTATTTGAGGCCTCAGATACCCGGGACATTACAATCTCCCCCACTTATACTTTTGACATCCTCGTCAAGGCTGAACTATATGACCTCATAATATTTCCCCATTTTAGTGCAAAACCAGAATGGCCCATGGGCACCTTGCTCTTGATCATAGAATACCAGTGCAAGGGTGGCTACTTCACCATGGATAGCCCTTTCTAACATGCTTGGACCGCATGACTCAAGACTGGCATGCAACATACCCATGTGGGCCCCCACCTTCTGGAGGGGTTTTGGTTCTGATACCATTTGTAACACACATGCCCACTTCCCCAAGGCTCTATCAGAGTTTCAGGATTGACAACTGGCCCCACAAACCACCACTAGCCTTAATTATGCCCTTTTTCCTCACTCACACGCAAAATAGGATCAACTTCTTGACTGGTCACCCATCCTAGTACTACTCTGGGCTAAGCACACTTAACCAAAAAGTTCTTTAGAGATGGGATCCATGAAAAGAAGTTGTACCTTGGTGATATGGATAGTCCAATCATTCCTTTTAAGATCATTTTATCTGAGGCCTCAAATCCTGGGACGTTACAATGTGATGCAGGAAATTCCAAATGACTGCCATCTTTTATTACCTTGGAAATGTGGTTCTAGGAGGCCATAATCATCTCATTGTAACTTTATATCTTGTGGTTCTTTTTGATACATATGATATATAATATATACAAATGGGATTATTGGATATGTATATGTATCATACCAAATCCCTCATTAAATATTAAGCTTAAGATGCTCTCCAAAATGGTGTACACATCAAGTTCCCAATCAATTTATGTGGGCACACCAAAGAGAGGTGTCTTGTCCATATTGGTGAAGTTTGAGATAAATGTGTGGGTCTTCCTAAGTAGGGAACTAAACTTGTCAGTGTTAGTGGTTAGGTTCATCTTTACTAAGTTATACTAATAGGATGAAGCACCTAGCGGCATGAGGATCAACGTGCATGCCACACAATGGAATTTCACAAAGGTTGTTATCCATCCATCCAAGGGTTGGATATGATGTGATAGGCAAAAGTTTCATAAGGAGGTCAACCAAGAGCACCTTAGCTCAACCTAGAGCAAAACAAGATTAGGAAGAAAAAGAAGGACCTGTAATAGAACTTGCAAACAATAGATGATAAGAGGAATGTCCTAAAAGATATCTAAAGCATGGACACGAATAATAGTAAGGATAAGGGGAGAAAATGTGGAGTTCAATGTTCCATATAAAAACCCAAAAACAAACCCTACTATCAATGATGAGGAGATTGAAGGAGTACACATGATGGTTGACCCCAAGTTGATGAAGTTGTTGTTAGATCTAGCAATCTAAATCTAGAAACCATTGAAACTACCATAGACACTGAAATGTCTAAAGACTCAATAGCTGGAGACAATTCATATACGATAGTGTCTAATTCACTCCCACCTATCAGCCACAAGATAAAGGGAAGTAATGCTAAGATGATGGCGCCCACAATAAAGCCATATTATGAACTTTTTGAAGAATCCCAAGGCTTGTCCAAGAAATTGAAGTTAATAAGGAGGTGGAGTCCCATGAGAACATGGAACGAGTGAAACTCTCCTAAAGATTCTATAATCCCGCCCCTTATTCATTGTTAGTATGTTGAATTTACTATGTTGGAATTCTAGAATAATCATAAATGACAATACAAGTTGTGTCCTAAAAGAGAAAATGGATGTTATAGATAATCTTTGAACCCCACATAAATTGTAGATGTGCTCTGAACACTATCAAGTCCCTAGGATTCTCTCGAGTTTCATATAGAGTTGAAGCAAGGGGATTTGTATGTAAAATATGGATATGCTGGAATGTAGATGAATATAATGTGGAAATGATTCTATAATCCCGCCCCTTATTCATTGTTTGTATGTTGAATTTACTATGTTGGAAATCTAGAATAATCATAAATGACAATACAAGTTGTGTCCTAAAAGAGAAAATGGATGTTATAGATAATATTTGAACCCCACATAAATTGTAGATGTTCTATGAACACTATCAAGTCCCTAGGATTCTCTCGAGTTTCATATAGAGTTGAAGCAAGGGGATTTTTATGTAAAATCCAGATATGTTGGAATGCAGATGAATATAATGTGGAAATGTTTTGAAGTCATGGACAACTCATTACTTGTAAAGTGAATGAAAATACTTTAATCATTTTCATATATGGTTGTTGTGACAACCTCAATTTCCTCTCTCCTCTATTGTACTCCTTCTCTCTCATCAAGTCTCTCTTACTCAATTTGATATTATTTTCATAATTGGATAGTTATGATGTTCCAATTTGGCGACTACACTGGTCAATTTTGCAGTTTGTGATTTTAATTTGTACTTTTAAACTAAGTATCTTACCATATCACGTCACCTTCTTGCATATAATGTTGGACCTAAACTCCATGATCTTTTGTCAATATGATATAACCACATTGTAGGTGACTCAATTATGAATTCAACGACACAAAAATCACCTCAATCGAAGGCTCCTAGCCCAAGATATGATAATTTGAAACTAACTTATTTTTGCACATGTTTTGATCAATTTCTTTTGGGTTTTGCAATATTATTGGGCCCAAATACACATCAAGGCCCAATTTCTTGCCCCTTCTTCCCCTTCCGTTTTGGAAAAAAAAATAGCAGGATTGGGAAATTCTTCTGTAACCTCTTGCCAAATCGGGCAATGGAGTAACGCTCACAGCAGCTTGGGTTTCAAACCCTAGATCGCTGGCTTTATTTATAACCCACTTCTCTACCTCCTTTTGCTTTTGCCCTAGCCATCTCCAGCCGCCGCCTTGCTCCAGCCACTTTTCTTCTTCTTCTTCTTCTCTCATTCTTCCTTGCTCTGCCTTCGTCTACCTGTTCCTTCAAATACCAGTGCCCACACAAGCCCCTCCTTCCTTCACCACTCATTACCACCTCGGCGATGGAGGTTTGCGATGGGCTCCGGGAGAAGCAGGATCGCCGACGGCGCTCCCTGGACCTGAAACTCTTGGGATGGCCACCGCCGCTGGAAAGTGATGGGGGCGACCTGCCCTGTTCGTCCTCTGTTCCCGCGGGCGGAACAGGGATTTCGTGAAGTGGGATCGTGGGCCACTGGGGCGGCGGTTAGCACGGAGTCCTGACCTCCCAGCTGCGGTTGGAGGCATCTCCATGCGGTGGAAGCATAGCTGAGGGAGCCGGATGGCAGCCCCTGTACCGGCTCTGTTTCTCCGCGGAAACAGGGGAGCTGCGCATCGACGGGGTCGGGTGAAGAAAACACCCAAGCCGGCCGATCGGCATCAGCTGGACTGCAAAAGATAGCCAGAGGCCCATAACGAGGGAGATCAACGAACAGATGGGTGCGATGTAGCTAACGGGCCCACATTCTGGTACCTACAAGTGAGGCAGGATGCTAACCGCCAGATCGGTGATCCACGGATCAGATCACAACATAAATCAAGGTAGCCCCTATGTCCCTCCATATAGTTAGAATGGAAATCTTAGAAAAATGATAACTCTCATTTCCTTTGGCCAAATTCACAAATAATATATGAAAATTCATCTACTCAACGAGATCTACACAATGGACTAGGTTTCAGAGTCTAATTCTATCTTTTGTTCCCTGCTTTTCTAAAAGATGCATATGTTAATCTTTTGGAATATAGTTGATGTATGATCATGATGCAAAATGGGATCTTGACTACTCGATCTATCCCTGATTCTTAAAAGCAGTAACAATAATGTCTTCGTAACCCTAATAAATGTCCTACTCTCCCTATTGCTCATTAATGACTCCCTTTTGTACATATGTGCCTAGTTTGGACTTTAATGCATGATCTCAATTAAAATGGTTATGTTTCTTGAAGATGATTCATGAATCTATGTCTAACCTTGAATCTTGTCTAAATCTCATGTCTTGATGATCTTTGACCTGATTACTCTATTATGAGTCTTTAGTCCTATAATGTGCATGTAAATGCCTTAAACCTTGAAATGGTCATATATAATGAATGGAACATCGTAATGGCATGAGACTTGAACCACACTCTTATGATGGACTATAGATCATTATGAGATCATCTAATGAACCAATAAGCAACTTGGGACCCACCTTGGCCAAAACCCTAAAATGCATCTAATTATGGTTAATGATGAGAATCTAATGCAGATATGAAATCTTGTTGTTAATCAGGTTTGGCATGTGGCTAGATGATAATGGATGTGTTAAGTTATGAATCTCTGAATCAGGTATGGGCCTTATCTAGTTATATGACTACCGCTTTCTTGCTTAAAAAGACATATATTATATGCTTGTTTGTCTATTTTCTCAAATATTGCCATGTAGTATTGATATGTCATACTCGATGTTTGCTTCGTCTGTTTTATAACTTGAACACATATATATATGGAACTCCATTATAATATTGTTGATAAAGGGCTCTTGGTTATGACCTTGAGGTCCCTCTCGTATAAAAGGGTAGCTAAGCTTGAGCACCCTTACGGACCCTTCCGACGGGAAGATGGTCAAAGGCCTTAAACATGTTTGATATTGTTGGTATAATGGAGTGAAATGACATAAAATATGGTTTCGCATTTGTTAAACAATTAACATGTTTATTCTTGTTCATTTAGTCTTGAAATCTTTTCAAAATTATGCAAAGCTTATATATGTGTATCTTTCGGCCCCATACTCAACACCTCGTGTGTTGACCCATTTCTCGTATGTTGTTTTTAGGTTCAGAGATGGCTAGAAGGTTGATGGGCTTGGTGAGCTATGCTAGGTGTACTTGTTGTAAGATCCAGATATAGTATACATGAACATACTTGTACAAAATGACTCTTGAATATGTAATTCAAATCATGTAATATAATGATGTTCCTTAATATATCTTGTTGATTGTTGAGATTATGTTGGTGCCTTTATCTTGTTATCTGTTCATGTGTGCTAAGCTTTACGCTTCCGCATTTCGCCTTTGATATACGTTTGGATCACGGGACTGGGATTCCGGCTCCGTGACAGTTGTCCTGGAATCACTATTAAGAAGTTGTTTTAGGAACATATAGTGGATATGGGCAACAAGTTCAAAGAACAATTTCTTACACTTGGTGATTTCAACATGACCATTGATCCTGAGGAGAAAGGTGGAAGAAAAAGTCGCAATTATGTTGATGACAAGTTGTTTTGTGACTCATTTCGTGATTCAAGACTATCTTTAATTGTCTTCTTGGGCATTAAGCTCTCATATAGGCATGGATTTGTTATATGAATGCATTGACATGGAGGTAGCCAACAATGTGTTCATGAAGAACTATTTTGAGTGTGTAGTGGCGCTTCTCACTGAACTACACTCATACTGTAAGGCCCCTGACCTAACTTTCTAGATAACCTTGTTTGTTTGTCTTAATAAGATGCTAAACCCTTAATTTAATCTCTCGATATTCCTTAATATCATGTGACATGATTTTGGTTTTAGGTTGGTCATGTTTGGATGATGTTTGATCTATGTTTTCTTATTTTGAACCTAGTTGCAAATGACCCATGTTGAGGGGTAATATTACAAGTTGTCACATGTAGGTTGTGCCCTTTGTGCCTTGGCATCCTTAAATATAGGATGGTACTTTGGGGTGCCTTGTTGTGCTTTGGTTTAATGAGGAGAGAAGTGGTGACTTATTGAGTGTTTATTCTAGGGTTTACCTTGATACCCTATGTTGATGTTGACCATATGTTGATCGTTGGAGCTTTGTGTCTTTAAGCGACCATCCTTAATGATCCTTGGTGTTTTCTTTGTGGTTGAATGAGTTTTGGTGGTGCTTTGAGATCCCTTCAGTCTTTTAGGTTTAGATCTTTCTCTTGGTTCGCTTGACCTAGGGTTTGAGTGCTTTGGGTCGCTTGGTTTTATGCGACCATGTACCTTTGTGGCCATGTGTTTCCTACAATCGATGGTCATCCATGGCCAAGTGAGGTCTCTTGGTTTTCTTGTTTTCACAACCTAGCTTGCATGCATGGTTTTAGTGGATGCATGGTTGATTCTATGGTGGATAAGTGTTGTTTTGGTTCCCTAGCTTCTTGGGTATATGAACCCCTCCTCTCAAATTCATATGATTCTTTTGGTACATCATTCTCTCTCCCCTTCCTTAAGTTCGTCCCTTATGTGCTAGGTGGAGGAGGAGCGCATCCTTTGTGCTTGGTGACTGAGATCCTTTGTATGTGGTGATCCTAGCTTGGAGAAGCTCTTCTTTGGTGATATTTAGTGGTCCTTTGATCATTGGTAAGTGATCCAACCTCTTGACTTTGTTTTCTTGCAAAACCCTACATCTTTCTTCTTCCTTTATCCGAATCCATATTGCTACCATGGTGGTGTTTGTGTGGGAATGGAGGTACTCCTCTTTCTTGGGTCGAATCATTGGGTTTCCAAGGTAGTACTCCAGTTGAGTGGAGGAACTCTTCTCCCTTTTCTCTCCTTTCTTGTTCTTTTTGGCCTTGTGGTGTTGGTTTCCATTCTTGCCCTTTAACTTAGGGTTTTTTCTTATCTTTTGAGGTGTTTACTAGATTCTTCATGGAGGAGACGAAGGCTAGGTTCTCTCTTGCTTTTATAGCTTTTCTTGGAGGTGGTGTGACCATCATCTAAGGTGGGTTATATAACTTTCTCCCTACTATTATTGTACTTAAATCCTACATGAAACTCTTTCTAAAATGTGATTACTTGTTGTTGATGATGATATCTTGGTTAGAGTTTTAATAGTGTAATAATTATGCATGAACTTGTTCCTTGCTTAAACCCTAATTCACCTACCCAAAATCTAAGTGATAGAGACGAAGATGGTTTTACATGCAACTCAACCTTGGTTTTGATTATCTTGGTCCATGGTTCAGTTACCTTGCATGAGGTGGAGTTTTGGTTCTGTATCATGTGCTTGATCTTGAGTTTTCATCCCTCAACTCATGGATTTCATGTTGAATGTATAAGTTGTATGCTTCTAGGGTTTGCATGATGTTTTCACTAATTTTTTGGCATCACTTTTTGGAGGTCAGTTTCATGTTGTTAATCAACTATTTTATTCTAATTGTGAGTAGATTTCCTCTCTAAGATGATCGTCATGCTATGTTCTAAGTTGTTGAGGATTTAGAGATGGATGTGGCCGATTGGATGGTCATCATAAAAATTTTGGTCGCATAGAATGCTTTTTCAATCAAATAGATGTCCCTTTGGTCGCTTAGACCAATCCTCTTCTATGGTCACTTGAGAAACTCTTTTTCCTATGGTCATTGACCATGATGGTTTCCCTTTGATCCTTTGGTTTGTGTTTATGGGTTTGGGTCACTGGTCTTGGTCATTTTCCCTAAGGTTAACCTTCAATTGCATGACCTACCTACCTTCTTTGATCGATGATGGCAAGTGGTATTTTTGGTCACTGAAGTAACCTTAGACCAAGGAGTGTCTTTGTCCTTAATATTCTTCGACCACTGATGAGTTGTGGTGATGATGGGTTGCTGGTCTTGGCCATGACCTTTGACCATCATGATGTATGATCATCAACAACTTAATCTCTTTATCCCTTACCATCTTGAGTTGATGGTTTTACTCGGGCATGTTGTTCCTTGGCATGGTGGAGGAGTGATGCTAGTGATGGTTGACCCACATGTTCCAATAATGTGGGAAGATGAGATACCTAGCATTTGGTGATAGCGTTGTGATGTAAAACCCTAATCAGGTATATTGTTGAAACCCTAACCCTAATCCCAATTGTATGGTGCACTTGTTGAACCTACTTAAAGTAACTATCATTGTGATAATGTTTTCTTTATCCCACTTGTATCAATGAAACCTTGGATGTTGAATGGATATCATAGCTAGTGAATGCTATGGTTATGTTAATGTGACACGGTGTTAAATGTCAGCCTTGTTGAGGCATGATGAGATGATGATGATGATGTACATGAATTATGTGATGGGTACTATGGCTTGGTAGAGGCTTTATGCCTAGTATGACGTGATAACCTCCAGTGGTTTAATGCGGGATTGATATCCCCTGGTGATGTCATAATGTTGATGGCCTTGTAAGGTAGTGGTATCATGTGATGACATGACATGTTCACACCTTATATGTTTTATATCTTCTGAAGTTGTTATATAGTTATGCTTGCTAGATTGAATTAGGTTTTGTATGTGCACTTATATGATGAAGTCTTAATTCACCCAATTGGCATAACTAATAAAGTGAAACCGTAATCATGTAGTTTCCTTGTGCCATAGATCCATCTTCAATGTTAGTACTTGTTGGATGGTGAAACTAGTCTCCCTTAGAGGAAGCTTGAAGTCGTATATTGTTGAGTATATGCATTTCACAACATTCATTATGGTCATATCTGTGCAGGAAAATGGTCGAGGTCATATCTCAATGATGTAATACATTGTATATATATGATATCTTTTGAGGATGGATACTATCATACCTCAACAAGAGTGTGGTTGCGGTCATAACTCAGTTTTCACTAGTGTTGGGCCTATATACCAAGGCAGACTAGGTTGTTTTGTTGTGGGACTCTATATGTCATTGTGGAAGACTCAGACTGACTGAGGGTGTTGAGAGATCATGGATTATGTCTCTCTCATCAATATTGTATGGTGTTGATTTCGACTTAGCAGTGGTTTGTTTTAGTGTGAGTGGTATACCTTATCTTCTCAGGTCATAATAAAAGAGGTAATATAGTCGTGTCGTATCCTTTCTTAGGGTCAACTACACTTCACATTTGATGAACCCCTTGCCTTATTGCTTGTACTGTTTAGTTTATTACAATTATACATGTTCTTCATATTCCTTCTAAAAGCTTAAGATGTTCTACTGCTCAGTTGTAGATACCCAAAATGCTTAAATTACACTATCAGTTTTAGTTACTTGTTTAGCTGAATTTTCTCATTTAGTTAATAAGTGTTACCTTTCTACTTTATGTTTATCTGTGCTTATAATAGTTGCGGCGGCAAGTTATATTGCTGGGTCATTGGTCTCACCCTGTGGGTTTCCACATTTTTAGGTGGTCGTGCATGATGTGGTAGAAATTGTGTCATTGAGGCTGAGCAGGAGGAGCAATAGTTGTTGAAGGTTGGATATGCTTCTAGTATTTTATAGTAGAGTCCTACGTGTCATCCCTGCACTCTCAGGTCTTTGGGTAAGTTTTTTAGATGTTATATATCGAGATGACGTTTTGGCTATATGCCTTTTTTGTATAGAAATGATATATATATGTGAACATGTTACCTCTTATAATAGGTTGTGGCCAATGAGCCAGTTAATAATGCTATGTAATAATATTTTGATATGAAATATGTTACAAGTGACTTTTTCAGACTCAAATGCATATGCTTCCAATTGAAGTGGATATGTGAAATCAATTTTAATTTCCTATATTTTTTGGTAACCTGGTTGACTAGTACTAGTTTTGCACTTTATTTTGAGTAATCTCGCTTTTGTGTGGCGATGGGCATTCACAGTTTAGGTTGGTATCATATCTCTCGGTTAACCGAGTCTACATGGACATATGACTAAGGCTTGTGTCCGTTATAGTGTCCTCTAGTCTATCTTATGATGACTTCTTGTTATGCGGAAGAAGAAGAAGAAGAAGAGAAGAAAATATGTCTAGAGAACATGAAGAACATGCTACTGAGAGTAGTGCTACCGCACCCGGAGGTGGTGCAAGGTGACAGGCGAGAGAAGATCAAGTGCATGATGTGCCCTAGTTTGACCAGTCAATGATGGAAAACTCTGCCTTTCAGTCCTTGTTTGGGCAGTTCATGGTGACAATGATGCACATGGTGAACATAATTCTTATATCCCAGTCAAGGGCAGTTGTTCCCAATGCAAAATCCTTGGGCACTGGGAAGACCTTTGATAGGTTACGGTGGGTTGGGGCGGTGGAGTATGCTTGTATGTTAGATCCAACAGATGCTAACCTATTTTTGACAGGGTTGGAAAAGGCCTTCAAGATCCTCATCATCCCTAAAGATGACAAAGTGAAGCATGTGGTGTACCTTTTGAAAGGGAGTGTTGGCCATTAGTGGGCCATCAAGGAGGAGAAGTGTGACATCCCTGGATTTTCTAAAACTTAATCTAATGTGTGACGTCCAAATTGAAACCCTCACCTCCGTGAGAATCCTAATTTAAATAACCCACACAAGGCTAAGAAGAAGAAAATCAGAGGAAGTCAAAAGGAAACAATCAGTATCACATGTACATGAACAATAATAAAACTATATACACATGTTAACCATTCAACATAGAATTACAACATGAATTGTTACATAATTTGATATTACATATTGAACAACAAACTATACATATACATGTACTACCACTAAACTACATGATCTTAATACAATAGGTCCACCTGTACCTCAATTCACTACACAACTCTCAACTATCTTGGATCTTCAAGAACACATGTCCACAACCTAAACAAAAAATTACATGTGGTACACATTAGCACAATATTCAAGAATATTGTACTGAGTACGCCTACGTGTCTTGTATATACCTCTCATCATATCTTGGCAATGAGATAAACTAATACTTGGCAGTTATAAAGAAATATATGAAAATCATATACTTGCACAAAGATGTTCATTAAAAAAAGAGAACACATATTTTAAGCTTATTTACATCATATATCTCGTACATCTTCCCCTAGGGCTTTGATGTTTATAGGGCTTATGATCTACCCCCGAGGAGTTTGTGATCATTGTACATTTTATCTACCCCCTAGGAGTTTGTGATCACTTCAATGCACTGTACTACCAAAGAGTTTAGTGCTATCATATTATGGATCAAATATTTTATTTTTCTTTTGTTCATAGCCACAAATACGGAAAATCAAGCAAGATATCATACAAGAACAATCATTTCATCCAATATCGCATGCCAAGTATTCTACTACACATATAACACAAGCATATTGTATAATAAGCCAAGTAAGAGGTAATGGCGTACCTTCCAAAGAGAAATCCTAATCACAGATTCCTCAAGTCAACTATATCTTGGTCAAACCCTGACAAAGACAAGACCATATGTACCATCATTAGGTTCTCATCATCTTACATCCCATCTTAACCCTAATCGTGTCCATTTTAGGGTTTCACTTAAATCATTATGTTATATACATTATTACTTGTCTTATCTTCATCCTCATGTGGGATTTATGTTATTGATGTTATGTTCCAAATTAGAATACATAATCTGAGTATTAGGTTCCACATCATTATTTATACATATTAACCCTAGGTTACATGTATTACTCAAATTAGGCTTTCACCATATGTATTAAGGGTCATCTTCATATAACATGAATTATATGCATCTAACTGATATATGATTTACATCTTAGCTTCAAATTACTGATATAAAACTACTTGTAAATTTCACCATTTATTGAGCATGCATGTATTTATTACATTTTATGTAGGGTTATTAGCTCTAATTAGCCATACAGAGTAAATTAAATGATTTCGTGCATCAACATGAGAATATCTGACATCAGGTGCATTATAAGCATAATTACGGGTACACTGACATTTTTCCATAATTTTTTTATCATCATTTAGTATTTATTACTCATGGACTAAGCATTACACATCTTACATGATATCACTAATATTAAAGGATTAAAAGGATGATATTATGGTTCCATATTGTTCTACACATTTTTTTTGAACATTTTGGTACCTTGTTTGTATTTTTCTGATGTGCGAGCTAATTTCTACGAATTATCAAACATCTGGATATATTAAGGGCATTTACCTTTTTCGGCCTATCACCAATCGCAACGTGGCCTTATGGCTGGCATGCATCCTTTGCTTGTTGCCACTAGTTCATCTCCTGGTTTGGCTCAGTTTTGGGTGACTGGACTGGGGTTTACCTATTTAGACCGCCCGCCCACTTTCTGCCTCTCGCGTTCAACGCAATGCTTGCGCGAGGGGGGGGGGGTTGGGAACAGAAGTTGTCGACGTTGGCTTCATCTCTGGTGAGTAAACAGAATAGCCAAAGTGCTCTTTGTTGGCTTCTAAGGCAACAAAAAACTTTAGTGACATGTTCCGGATCTCTACGAGTGATCTAGCCTGCAACTTGACCTCTGAAGCTCGTCCTCCGTGAGCTCATCAGGATAGTCTCCGCTACGGCGATGGGAAAGGGGATTTCCTCCTTCACATGCTCGAGCTCCAAGTTTTTGCTTTCAGAAGCTCTGTGGGGCCTCCTTGAACTCTGTCACCTCCTCCTAAAGTGGTGGGAAACACTCTCATATAACCCCCTAGCTCTACTTTCTCCTCTACCTAAAAGGGGTTGCTTAGCCATGGAAATAACCACTGGAGTGCACAAACTCTGTGTGGTCAACTCCATTAGATCCAACAATCATTTTCCCTCCTTCACCTTCCTCTATTCTCCCCTGTACCTCTCTTTTCTACTTATCATTCTCTACTGTAAGAACCAATGGAGAAGTGGAGAGGAGCGGGAGTTCAAACTCCCTGCTTGGATGGTTGTTCCTCCAGAAAGAGGGGTCAAATGGGAGCTCGTCCCAGTCCAAAGCCAACTACCCAATTGAAGATCTCGTTCACTCGCATGAACTGTGAAGTGGTGGAGGCAATTGTGGCCTCATCCTCCACACATTCGGAGTTGTAACCTAGAGGTAGGAGAAGAGTTATCTGCCTTCTGATTTCCATATGACGGTCAAGAGGACATCCCCTCATAGCCAATCTGTGGCTCCTCCTATTTAGATCCAACCACCACTAGATCGAATATCTAGGGTCAACAACTGGCCACACAACCCCAACTCAACTAAGGGGCGCGTAAAACTGATATTGATTAGCAACTTAGTTCGTCAAATAATCAAATATGCACATTATTTCCCAAATTTCAAACCTTCATAACTTCCTCTAGAAAGATGTAATTACCACCAAATTTTAATCATAACTTCCCTACATCTCAAGCTACATTCTAATAAAATTTGGGGACAAAATGCAACTATTTGATCATCCAATTAAATACCTCAAAAAGGCATAAAGTTGGAGACTGGAAATGATATCCATAATCATATTATGATTTCACAAGCAATGATTGGTATCTAGCAAGACTTCATTTCCACCCAAGTAATTGGAGAAGTTGGAGAATAACTTAACCTATCATTCATGACTGGTGTTATAGTGATCGTATAGTTCCTTTGTCGTTGATATTCAGATTGAACTCGAGTCATGGAATTGTTATCCTCTTCAACATTCAATCTATGTTCCTTGAACTACAACAGATTGTCTAAGATATATGTAAGCTCAATATCACATATTGACTCACATCAGCATGGCCATGCATTTCTCAGTCTCGCTTAAAGTGACCGGAATATCAAACTCCTCTAGGAAGGACAAATTCCACCTACATCACTCACGATCATCCCCATGTGTCACAGTGCATCCAAGCACCATCTTTTTGGCAATCCTTATTCAGGACCACGGTGGATGATATCAAAGTACACTGAACTACATGTGGTAAGTGTAGTGACTTTAGGTCTAAGAACTACAATCACCACCATCACTATGAGATGTGACTCTAACTACCAATCATGGTATCCATGTGTTACTCTCAAGGTGGGTCAGTCTGATACACTATTCTCAAACAAGTATCTATCTATTTGGTTTGATATCTCCATATCATGGAAAATGAGATTCTTCCATCAACCAACATACATTCTAATTTTATGTCTTATTGATGTCTATGGATATTCCCACAATAATAACCAATTAGGGATAAAACAAGAATACATACTCTTAGCATACATATGATCTCACTATTCAGGTCATCAACCCGAAGACATATGTCATTGAGTATATTATTCTATAGACATATATAAGTTTTTTGGTAATCTCACAATATAAAATACAAACATATAGATTGGAAACTTGTCTTTATTGATATGATCAATGTAGTATTATTTTTTTTTACATATTATCCCATTACAATAATCAAATGATAGTCTCTATGGGAATACATACCAACAGATTCCCACTTCCACTTATACCCAATCACTCAGGAATCTCAATCCAAGTGATCGAACATGTCCGTCATGTTTCTGCTATGAAAGTTCTTTTGTGAGCATGTCAGCCACATTGCTTTCTGTAGGTACTCTATAAATCTTCACATCTCCTCACTGTATGATCTCTCGTATGAGATGGAAGCCTTATAGAATATGTTTGAAATGTTGGTACGATCTTGGTTCTTTAGCCTATGCAATTGCTTTGTTGTTGTCACAAAACAACTCAATTGCATCACTAGCGCTTGGAACCACTCCAAATTCAAAAATGAACTTCTTGATCCACACGGATTCCTTTACAACATTAAATGTAGCAATATATTCAGCCTCTGTTGTAGAATTTGTAACCATCTCTTTCTTGGAACTCTTCCAGCTCACAACTATGTTGTTTAGGCAAAACACAAATCCAGATTATGATCTATAGTCATCTTTGTCAGTTTGGAAGCTAGCATCGATGTAACCCTTTACCATGAGCTCTTCCTCACCACTGTATACCAAAAATTGATCCTTAGTCCATCTCAAGTACTTCAGGATGTTCTTTACGGTATCCAATGACATTCACTTGGATCTGACTGATACTGACTCATCATGCTCAAAGCATACGACACATCAGGACAAGTACATAACATCGTGTACATGATAGATCCAATTGCTGATGCATATGTAATCTTACTCATGCGCACCCGTTCATCACATGAAACAGGACATTGGGATTTAGAGATCGTAACCCCATGGAACATGGGAAAGTTATCTATCTTAGAACCCTCCACGCTAAACCTCTTTAGCACCTTGTCAATGTATGTGCTTTGGCTTAGGCCTAGAAGCCTTCTAGATCTATCTCTATAGATCCTGATTCCTAGTATATAGGATGCTTTGTCTAAATCCTTCATAGAGAAGGTCTTCCCCAGCCAAGATTTTACTATTTTAAGAGTAGGGATGTTATTTCCCATCAATAGTATGTCATCCACATACAATATGAGAAATATGATTGTGCTCCCACTAACCCTTTTGTAAACACAAGGTTCATCTTCATTTGACTAAAGACAAACTTTTTGACTACTTCATCAAAATGTAGATTCCAGCTCTGAGATGGTTGCTTCAATCCATAGATTGACCTATGTAGCTTACAAACTTTATTGGGTTCCTTTGGATTGATAAAACCCTCAAGTTGTGTCATATACACATCCTCAAATAAATTCCTATTAAGGAATGTTGTTTTAACATCCATCTGCCAAATATCATAGTCATGATAAGATGCAATGACAAGCATGATCCTTATGGATTTAACCATGGCAACTGGTGAGAAGGTCTCTTCATAATCAACACCTTGAATTTGACAGAATCCTTTTGCAACCAATCTACCTTTATAGGTTTGAACATTTCCATCCATGTCAGTCTTCTTCTTACAAACCCACTTGCACCCTATGGGTTTTACCCCTTCAGGTGGATCCACCAAGGTCCATACCTTGTTGGTGTACATGGATTCCATCTCAGATCTCATGTCTTCGAGCCATTTCTCAGATTCTGGTCCCTTAGTAACTTATAGATAGGAAGTTGGCTCATTTGCTATGCCCAATTTGTCACTATTATGAGTCATAAGAAATCCAAATCTCTCAGGCTCAAGTTGTGTCCTACTAGACCTAAAAGGTTCCTGTGTTACATTTAGAACTTGAAATTCCACAACAATTTATGAGTCTTCATGCTTCTTATTGATCGGCCCAAATCGCGCATCCGGTAAGGGAGGCAGATTCAAAAGGAATCAAACTTTTAAATTTATAACCTGAAACCTTCAAGGACCCCTGTAACTTTTATTATGGGGTCGAAGTAGATGTATGGGGTCAAACACAGGGATGTGGTGATGTTTAGGATTCTTGAGATTTCATTCTTGAGTCAGATAAGCCAAGATGATAGTAAGAAAAGTAAGGAGCTAGAACTAGTCTAGTGGGTTGTCATGAATTAAAACAAAACAAAGAAAATAAAATAAAATAGAGTATGTAGGATTCTACTAAATCAGAGAGGAGTTCCCAGCTATGTAACCACAAGTTGGGCAGTCTATGCATCCGTTCTTGGGCGTAGACAACCCTCAAACACCTCAGCAAGCAACCTACATTCAAATATAGCATGCATTGTGGCATTTGTTCCTGTGGGGTCATCCCACTCGCTCTCGTGTAGCGTGACTAAAACCCATCGATGATATGAAACCTCTCTCGAGGATGACAAACCAACATCCTAGAATATTCTAGATACCCTCTCAGGTCTAGAATATTTTGAGATGTTAGGAATAGACGACCTTGAACCATCCTCCTTTCAGAATTCGATCCAAACTATCTTCTCTTGTCTATTTCTACAATGAATCTCTCGATATAGGTAGAAATAGTAGTTCAAACAAGAAAGAGATCAACCAAACTAGAAATCATAACCACAAAGAGGAGATAGAACATAAAACATGCTAGATATGAAATAAAACTACTTGCTTAAGGTAAAAGTACATAAACATGCCCAAAACAGGCTACATAGCCAAGAAGGAGCTCAACTAGCCATGGACAAGCATAGTTAGCACCGAACAAAGATGGAAGAACATCATTTGTACAAAAACAAAGGATAATAGCAGAAGGAAGGAGAAGAAGAAGAGATTTAGCCCATAGAGGAGAGGTGGCTCTCACTCCCTAGCCTCCGTATAGGTCAGGTCTCATCCTTGGGTTGTCCTCCTTGATCTTGTGGACTCCTCAACCTCTTATCTCTCTAGATCCCACCCCTGAACAGTAGTTGGTGAGTGAATGACGATGGAATATGGTTGAGGATGGAAACACGCTAAAGAGGCGGGCATAGAACAAGCACTTCGGCCTTCTTAGACCTCCAGACTCCCATACGGGGCTCTAGGAACCACATCGGGTTGGAACCAACAAGTGGAACCTCCCAAAATGCAGAACAGGCAGATGGAACTCCCCAAGGTGTGGAACCCCTCTCCAGGTTGCGGGGGGTGTCTATTTTTAGGCGAAATGGTTGAGGTACTGATCCATACCATGGTCTTGCTTGGTCGTGATCGAGGTGTACCCCATGGTCACGATCGTGGTTGCAGTTGCAGTTGCAGTCGGGGAAGATGTACCTCACCCACGGTCAAGGTCGCGGTCGCGGTTGCAGAAGATGTACCTCGGTCGCAATCGAGGTTGTGGTCACGGTCATGGTGGCAGTCGAGGTCGAGATCGCAGTCACAAAAGGTGTACCTCAGTCGTGATCGAGGTCGCGGTCGAGGTCGAGATCATAGTCACGGAAGATGTACCTCAGTCGAGGTCGCAGTCGAGGTCGAGATCGCAGTCACGGTCAAGTAAGAAGTACCTCAGTCGCGGTCGAGGTTATTTCTTTTTGGTTGTGGTCACGGTCAAGGAGGATGTACCTCGATTGTGGTCGAGGTATTATGGAATGAACCCACCCGGGGGGGCTATTATTGGTGGTTTAGTGGTCCACATCGATGAGCCTTTTTGATTGGTGAGGATGCATCCTGATAAAGGACTGGCCATCGAAAATAGGGTCAAATATATCAAAAGTTTCTTGGGACCACCATCTCCTAAGCTTATGCACATAGTGTGATGCTTAGTCCACCGTGGTCATGATGGATGGGAGTCTAGCTGCTGCAAAAACCGTGTGTTGGGGAGAAATCATGGAGAATAGATGCCTTTTCAAGTTCGGTGCCTGCAAGTCCCAAAATTGGCTAGTTGAGCAACTTTATCTAAGAAAAGACATAAATTATTAAACGATAAGAAACATGGGTTATTTTGGGCATATTAAGGCTATAGTCGCACAAAACCATAGATAAATGCTTAGCATAAATGTGTAAATTTGGGTGATATCACTTATGTACCTCCTCGGGTTCTTTACTTTCTTATTGATCTCTAGATTCTTCAATCTCTACATTCCTCCCACTGATTCCTTTGGAAATAAATTCCTTTTCAATAAATACAGCAGTCCTAGCAACAAACACTTTGTTATCAGTCGGTGTGTAGAAGTAGTATCACCGACTTTCCTCAGGGTATCCAAAAAAATAGAAATTTTCAGATTTGGGTCCAAGCTTTTTAGAAAATTGTTTCCTAACATAAGCTTCGCATCCCCAAATCTTTAACATAGAAAAATTGGGATGATTCCCATTCCATATCTCATATGGTGTCTTTTGAACCGATTTGGAAGGTACATGGTTAAGTGTAAACATTGATGTTTCAAGAGCATATCCCTAGAATGTTGTTGAAAGTTCGGATGAACTCATCATTGATTGTACCATGTCTAATACTGTATGATTCCTTCTTTATAACACACCATTATGTTGTGGTGTACCAGGTGGAGTCCATTGTTATACAATACCGCAGTTCCTCAGAAGGTCCTCAAACTCTTGTCTTAAGTATTTTCCACCTAGAACTCAAAAAAGTGCTTTAATACTCTTACCAAGTTGCTTCTCTATTTCATTCGTGAAAGTCTTGAACATTTCAAGAGTTTCTTCCTTGTGCTTCATAAGATATACATAGCCATACCTACTGAGGTCATCAGTGAAGGTAATGAATTATTGATAGCCTCCTCTAGCATTTGATCTAAAACGTCCACATACATCAGTATGCATGAGCCCTAGCAGATCACTAGCTCTCTCACTGTGTCCAGTGAAAGGAGTCTTGGTCATCTTGCCTAATAAGAAAGCCTCACATGTCTCTAATGATTAAAAATCATAAGAGTCTAGATAACTATCCTTATGGAGTCTAGATATGCATTTCTTGTTTATATGCCCAAGACGACATCGCCATAAGTATGTTTTGTTTGAGTTGTCAAGTTTTATCCTTTTAGTATTTACGTTGTATATGATAGTCTCAAGTTCTAACAAGTAGATACCATAAGACATAGGGGCATTGCCATAAAATATCTCATGTTTAGAAATAGAAATCATTCCATTCTTAATGTGAAATTCAAATCCACTCTTGTCCATACAAGATACAGAAATAATATTTCTATTATTTGCAGGTACATAATAGCAATTATCTAATTCTAGTTCAAGGCTTGTAGGCAAAGATAAACTAATAACTCCAACTGTAGTGGTAGAAACTCTTGCTCCATTAGCAACCTACAACTCGACTTGGCCCTTTCATAAAGGCTTACTTCTTATCAGATCCTACATATTTGAACATATGTGAGATCCACATCCGATATCCAGTACCCCTGATGAAGAATTATTTAAGTTTATCTCAATAACGTATATACCTGAAGTGGAGATCTCTATCCCCTGCTTCTTCTTCCTCAGTTCCTCCAGGTAGAGAGGAAAGTTTCTATTCCAATGTCTAGCCTGGTGACAATGGTGACAACTGCTTTCTTTGGAGATCCCACCTTCAGCTTTGAGCATGGATGACTTTGACCTCTGCCCAACTTTAGAACCTTTCTTAGCCTTGCCTTTGCCTTTTTACTTTCCCTTTGTCTTGCTGATCATCATCACATACTTGGGCTTGTCTTTCTTCATTTGTACTTCATCTATCCTCAACATGCCCAACAATTCTGACAACGGCTTGACAAGATTGTTCATGTTGTAGTTCATTACAAAATGACTATATGATTCAAACAACAAATGCAAAATCACATCATTATCCAACTCTTGACCTAGGGGAAATCCCAACTTGGATAGGCTTTCCACATACCCAATCAAAGTGAGTATATGGGTGCTAACTGAGTCTCCCTCTTTCATCTTTCTTCTGAACAAAGCCTTGGAGACATCATATCTCTCATGTCTTGCTTGATGATGATACATGTTCTTGACATGTGTTACCATCTCCATCACATTCATGTTCTCATGTTGCTCTTGCAACTCATAGTTCATTCAACACAACATCAGGTACTTGACATCCACAACATCATCAAGGTGCTTCTTGTAAGCTTCCTTTTCATCCTTGGGCACATTTGAGGTGAGTTCTGCTGGCTCTGGTGTTTCAAGGACATAGAGCTTACGCTCATGCGTGAGAACAATTCTCAACATCCTTAACCAATTTTGAAAGTTGGTTCTGGTACGTTTGTCCTTCGCAAGGACCGATCGCAATGAGAAAGTATGAGTGTTGTTTTCCATTTGATTGCTACAAAAGAAAGAGTTTGCATTTAATCCAAAATATTTTTACTTGTAAAGATTTGATAAATGAGATTAATTAGGCCTTTAATTAATTATGCTCCCACTATTTTATTCAAACTGATAGCCCTCACTATCAACTTAGAAGATTGCAGTGTACAACCTTCTAGTGAGCCAAGATCCAAAATAATTGGATCAATGTCCAGCCAACACCGGCTTCAAAGACCAAATACTAAGGTAGGAAACTTTTGTCAATTGCATCATATGCAACTCTTGGATAGATGAGCATGCACAAGTCCTTGCCATGATGCATCTATGTGCCTCTAGGTACTTGATCCTATCAAGGTTCCTTAGTTAAGTCCAACCCATAAGCCAACATGATGAGTGTGCACCCTGCGGAGGCAGACCCACACACCCACCATCACACTTCCACGAGATAGACAGTGTACCATGCGGAGGTGTTCCCACACATTGTCGATCAAGATTTTTATGTGTGTTTCTTTATTGAAGGAAACTAAAGCTTAATATTATTAATTGAGGGGTTTTATTAATACATATACATATCCAAACACCACATACTTATAGTACGTATCATAAACTGCTATATCCACAACTACAAATGATGGATATGCAATCACAAACACAAATACATCAGTTATAGCAATACTGTTGTAATCCTTTGGAGAAACAAAGGATTACGGTCCACCTAAGGTCTTATGCAACTCATGCAACAACACATATGAATCAACATGTAACAATCTGCATTAAAATGAACAACTTAATGGATGCTCCGTGAGGTTGGAAAGGAATTAGATCTTCATGTTGCTTCTCCATTGATGCTCCTTGGAGTTGGATCTTTAGGTTGCTTCTTGGAATTGGATCTTCATAGTGCTTCTCCATGTACGCTCCTTGGAGTTGGATCTTCAAGTGGCCTCCTTACATCAAGTTTACAAATACTAAAACTAATCCTATCTCTATTACATCATATGGGTAAAAATATAAAGGGAAAGAATTAATTACACTCTAAAATAAGAGATGAGGCTCGGCATGCAAGCTGAATACTTTATACAAAGGATCCACGTACAACCATTATACATCCATAGCATTCAAAACAAACATATCCACAAGATTGACATCCACATTCATTCACAAAAGGGGATACTAGGCCATAACCGTGCATGCATCCACCACATGAAAAAAAATTTAAAGGCGACATGTATGATATCGTAGGTATATCTATATATATGTATAAACATATTAAAATTGTAGTCCTTTTAATGTGGGACATTCCCTACTAATTAAATTTTTGACTCCCACACAGACTATGTGGGGTACACAGGGACAACGACCCTGTGCGGGTTACAAGGTCGAGGGGAGACCACCCCTCGTGGCGTCTCAAGGGAAGAGCCCCTAAAAGGTCTACGGAATTTTACTTCCGTGCATTTAGGAAAATCAATATTTTCCATAGTCAACCCCGTATGAAACATCAAAAATAGAAGCATGCAGTGTATGTAGAATTACGTTTAGATTTGCACATTCGCAGTTTTAATTCGCATTGTCTGCAACATTGAAAATAGTATATAGTGATTTGATCATATCTAAATAAATCCAAATACACCGTAAATCAACCTGGATTTGATACCACTATTGGGTTTTATAGAGAAAATATTCACGATGGAAGCAAAAAAAAAATTCCATGCAACCCGAAATAGGATCTCATCGACAACAGTGTATTTAGAAAGAGTGTTTGCGGGATATACCTTATTGTGGAGTAAGTCCGGTGATGTCCCGTTGTACGATGGTGTGCAACATTGCTGGCCTACATGGACGAAACTTCTCTCACATTTGCTGAGTGTGTCTCAAGAAGATCCAGCGGTGCTCATTTCATGCAGTGATGTACGCCGCTCGTAGTACGTCTAGATAGTCACTGACATCCTCCGAACGCAGGCATCTCAGCATCTGCGTCTCTACTTCATCTACGCAGATGGATTGAAACTCCATGTCACGCTTCCTAAGTCGATGGGAAGGAGTCGTCTCTGTGCGGCGACGTGCTAGCGTTGCGGTGATCTCCTTTCTCTCCTGAGGATGGTGACGAATAGGGTTTATGTACGTGAGCGCAAACTAAAAGCCTCTTTCAATATCTTATATAGATATTGGTCGTCAAGCCTCTTTAAATAGGAAACGAAAGGAGGTAGGGTTTTTTACACCCATCGATATACAGAAAGACTGCATTAATTAAAATGCTTGTGGATTTATTAGAATATTCTAGAATTAATTAACTAACTAAATAATTGTATTAATTGATTAATTAATATCTGACTCCATGCAATCACTTGGGATGGCTCTATGGGAATATTTATCAATAGTACCATCTTCTTCAACCCATCAACATCAGGAACCATTGTCCTATTGCGGAAACAAACTATACTGTCATCTGCCTCATGGAAGCCATCATGCTTCTCACTACCAAACTCTTATTGGATATTCTATATCATAGTATCATTCTACTATGCATTATTGATATGTTGTCTCAAGGTATGTTTAATTTGTAACTTTGCCAATAAACCCTCCAGTAGAGAAACTTTTAGTTGTACATTCATTTGGTGAAGAGGCAATAACATGTCTTGTTTATGGAACACCAAGGAATACAATTGTGAATTGTTTGCAGATGATAAAGAAGATGATTTCCTGTTCGATGCAACAACTACCACATACTCCTTTCCTAGATGGCATTCTATTGTGCAATCATAATCTTTAATCAACTCCATCCATCTCCTCTGCTTCATATTCTACTCCTGCTTCAAAAAGATATACTATATATTCTTATGGTCAATGAAGATCTAACACTTTTCTCTATAAAGATAGTGTCTCCGGCTCTTCAAGCATGAATTACAGCTACAAGATCCATATCATGTGTTGGGTAATTTTCCTTGTGTTTCTTAAGCTATCGAGAAGCAAAAGAAATCACATTCTTATCCTACATCAGTACACACCCCAAACCATTATTTGAAGCATCACAAAAGACAATATAGCCTTTTCCTTATTCTTGTAGCACTCACACTGGAGCACTTGTCAACTTCTCTTTCAAATGCTGGAAAGAGCACTGCACTTTTCATCCCCAGAAAAAGGGAATATCCTTCCTAGTTAACCTAGTTAGGGGTAATGCTACAAAATTGAAGTTCTTTATAAACCTCATCTAGTAGCCTACCAAACCTAGGAAACTACAAATCTATATTGTTGTCTTAGGTTGTTCCCATTCCCAAATAGACTCAACCTTCGTAGGGTCTACACAAATGCCCTTATATGATAAGACGTGACCCATAAAATATACATCAAACAACCAAAACTTGCACTTGTTAAACTTAGCATAACACTAGTTTAGCCTCAACAAAGTTAATACCTGGCGAAGGTGTTATTCATGCTACTGATTATCCTTAGAGTATATAAGGATGTCATCTATGAACATGAGAACAAACTGATCAAGATAGGGCCTAAACACCTTGTTCATCAGATCCATGAGAGTTGTAGGTGCATTGGTTAACCCAAACGGAATAACCACAAACTCTTAGTGATCATTCCTAGTCCTAAAATCTAACTTCGGTTTGTCATCCTCCTTGATTCTCAACTAGTGGTAACATGATCTCAGGTCTATCTTTGAAAACACAGTGGAACCTCTCAACTGATCAAAAAGGTCATCAATCCTTGGCAACAAATACTTATTCTTTATCGTCACCTTGTTCAAATGTTAGTAATCTATACACAATCTAATTGAATTGTCCATCTTTCTGACAAACAACATGGGAGCACCCAAGGGGAAGTGCTTGGCTTGATAAAACCCTTCTCTAACAGTTACTGCAATTGCTTTATTAAATAATGCATTTCTACTGGTGCCATCCTGTACAGTGTGTGTTATGGGTTGTGTTCCAGGAACAAGATTGATATCCAAATTAATCTCTCTAAGAGGGGGAACACCTGGAGACTCTTTAGGAAAAACATCCTCAAATTCCCACACCATTGGCACCTCCTAGATACTAGGACCTCTCGCCTCGGTATCCACAACATGTGTTAAGAAAGCCTCACATCCTTGTATCATCAACTTTTTCTGCTATCATAGCTGACATCTAACATGTGGGAAGAATCTTACTATCACCTTGGAAGATCCATGAGATATCACCATCATAGAGCATCACCACCATAGTACTACAGTCCACCACCACCTTCTATTTTTCCAAGGTATCCATCCCTAGTATCACATCAAACACATGCATGTCAAGTGGGAAAAGATCCACTTGAATGTTGCGTCCTGAGATAGAAAGAAAGCAAGAGTAACACATCTCCCGCAACTCAGTAGAACCAACAAAAGTAGTCTCTAGTTGAAGACTATCAAATCTATGACTAATAGGAAGATAACAACTATCTATCACCTCTATAATGATAAAAGAGTGTGTCACGCCTAGGTCAACTATTACAAATACAAAACAAGAAGCAGACACATCAGAATGAAATAACTCAATCTGACCTGTCATGAGCCGTGGATTGACCATTGCTTCTGGCTGGCTCATGGCATAGAACCTAGCCATCGCCTACTTCCATCCATGCCCTCTACTATCCTATCTAGAGGAATCTTCATATGATGCTTAACTGCATCCTCTATCACCACCACTACTAAATTGTCATTGATGCAAACCCTATTGACTTTGCCTTGGTTGTTGGGTCACTTCCTAATCCTTTTGTGGGAAAACCGGCCTTGTATGCCTAGTATGTCCACACCTGAAGCAAGTCTTGCTCTCATACTACATTCTAGAAGGCCCTTGTGGCATCCAACTTACAAAACACAAGATTAACTAAGCGGAAGCGAACCATTTGCAGCGGATTACTAAAAATCACTAAAAATTAAAACTTTTTTCAAAGAGATCCACACATAGGAAATCTTTTTCTTCAAGAACCAAAGTTTAACATTTACATTCTATTTCAAAGTGCATGTTTTGCACTATCTCTTCTCTATATTTACAACATCAGCTATCTCAAGACATAATATACAGACAACATATAACTTTGAGGCATCAAGCCAAAATTTCAGATCGATTCATTAAAACACTAACTATAAATTCCAAGGACCTGAGAGTATAGAGATGACACATAGGACTACTAACTATAACTTGATAGACAGTGTCTCCACCTGAGACATTATTGTTGTCCCTAATGCTATTGTTGTTCTTTCTCTGCTATGGGGTTTCTGCCTCTTCGTCTGCATCCACCTAAAAACATTGGATCCCACGGGGGTGAGACAATTGTAAATTGTCCCAACGGGAGATATAACTCTCCACCAAAACATTGTTATAGCATTTTATTATAATAAAACTGAGTAGGAGTTCTTATATATTAACAAAAATATTATCCATTGTATGAACAGAATAAGATAATCTCCTTTCCTAAAGAGAACATTGTATCTACTCATGGTAGATTCATAATTCATTTATCTACTTGCAATGAATGTAAAGAGATATGAATAGCATCTACCAACTAGAGGTGCATAAAAGAAATGTAACATCAGCCAATAAATTTCCGTATTCAATCTGTAAGAAAACATACTATATGGTTGATTACATTTTACAACCACACTTATGCCCTAAGGAGATGAGGTATACCGCTCATACTCCAATCAACCATTGCAAAGTCGAAATTGGTGCCATACAAGGTCAATGGTAGAGCCGGCTACTAAGACCTCCCTTGTCTCAGTCAGTATGAGATCAAATGTAGGACATCTTGTGTCTCTGCTAAATAGCTTTCCAGGGTATACTGGCAACTTCGCTATTATAGTTACAGTGGCGTGCTGTACTCTCTTCACAATCGTGAGATTTCGTGTTTATCACCATCAATCCGACATTAACATTATTGGGAGATGTGTACTGCATTTTTCCCAATCTTTGGGAGATTCATGATACATCCATCCCGGTAAAAGTAATGAAAGATTGAGAGGTTTAATGTTTACCATTCCTCAATTCCCTCATTAGGATGTCAGGATACATTCGCCCATTGCCCCCACATATTCAAAATATGCATTCTGGGTTTTGTCGTGGATCACCTGTTTGACCATCCAGCAAGTTTTGACACTAATGGCTATATGGACATGGCTTTACATGATATGATTTAACTTGATTAATTAAGTACATTAGCATATTATTTTCGCATCAGTCAAGTTCTCAAATATGAATTATTATGACAATTGCTACAAAGAAACATGTAAGCTCTTATCTATAGCTTTACCAAAACTTATAATGCATTGGGATCTTAATCCTTTATCTCATTACTTGGAAGTTCACCTCACAGCATTGGGATCTTAATCCCTTATCTCATTACTTGAAAGTTCACATCACACAGCAGCATCATTATCTTACTTTTCAAAGATGGGTATTCATACCCTAAATTCATCACTATGACTATTTCCACTTGTTAGGTAGCTATTACCTCTGGGTCCTCAGACTGAGGTGTACATGATACTTGTTTCACAAGCATCTCACATGGCTCACAAGGCCTATTAGATGTTTTGTCACCTCTCACTAGGCAACATCGTATCCATGGAACTCATAGGGTCCATACTCATTTTGTTACTTTTACTAAGCAACAACAACATTAGGCACATAAGGCCATTCAACATATTTATTATATGAATGTCATAGATAAAATATGGCTATGTTCATCATCTCAAGATGTCTACATGATTAATAGACATTATAACAGTCATGTAATTCATTTATCACATCATATGAAACAATAGTAACACCACCATCCTTTATCAAGATTAGGGTTACCGATCAAATAGGGATTTTCATTCCCTTTACCCAAAATTAGGGTTAGGGTTTCCCATCTTTCCTTAATTAGGGTTTCATGCTCACATTATTAGTTCAACCATAATGTATTGCTCCACACCTCTAGGGCATTCAAAGATATCATAAGTATTTGCTTATGATCATTATTCTCATCATATATCATTTATAATCATCAATTCAAGATATGAGTTCATTTATCATCCTTATCATGGTATGATTATATCAAACTCATTGATTTGACTTACCCCATTCTCAAGGCATATTATTCAACATTTATCAAAGTACATTGAGTTCATTACATCTTTATTATAACAATTGCATAACACACTTCATGTGTTTCTTATTCAAGAATATTAGATTAGAGTCTCATCAAGGTATGTCTACCCTGGAATGCCAAATGTGATATCTATCATGTCTTGATGTATCACTTTCTTCTCATTTCCATCTTATTTAAGTTAATCAAATAACCTTGTATTAAGGTATTTCCCTCTTAATACTTCATTCACTAACTTATCATTTTCATCATATGGCACATAGGCCACACATTAGAATTGTCCAACTATCTTTAATGATATGGACTTAACCAAAGGTTAGGCATTGTTGATATTAGAATAAATCATTATCAACCACTTTAGGTATTTCAACCCATAGGATGTTATCCATATCATTATTAGTATAGCATACATCACTCTTAAGGGTTTCATATCCTCATTATGGTAAGATATAGGTTGTTACACATGCATGGGATTAGATATATAATGATCTAGGCATTATTTTGTCCTTTCATATCCTTACTCATTAGAGTATCAACATTACTGTTTGTATAGTTTATAAATTCCATTCTTCATGATATAACATTCTCATCTTACTTGATTATATTATCCACACCCTATTTTAGTGTATTGGCCATTATAACATTACTATGGTTGCACATATCATCATATGACATCATTCTGGATTTAAGTCTCACTTCACATCATTCTTCAGGGTTTCCATAATATTATTCTTCATTATGGTTTCACATGACATTACCCTATATTAAGGTTCCTCATAACATTAATCTCAATTAAAGATTCTCATAGCATCACCCTCAATTAGAATTTCTCATGGATTCACCCTCAATTAGAGTTTCGCATGGATTCACCCTCAATCAGGGTTAGGATTCATTAACCTTCTTAATTAGGGTTTCATGATCTTACTAACAGGGATCATACCCTAATTAGACACCCATCCATGTTGAAAGAATTAAGGAGTAACCACTACATGGTTATCCTTCATATAGGAAGTCCTCTTTCTTTCTCTCATCTCCTATAAGATGATTGCTTACTTCAGTCTTGATTAGACCAAGTTACTCAACTCAAATGAGAATTGACATATTGTATTACTTGTATTATGTCCTTACCTTCATGATCATTAGAGACTAATTATTCAAAAGGTACTAATCACCCTATTTCATTAAGGGTACAATTATTATAATCACCCTTGGTTTAAATCATGTAATTGTTCAATCAAACAATTAACCTTTATCCACTTTAAGTGTTCATACAATTTTATTAATTACCTTCCAAATGATCTTGATCACTTAGACCTCAAATGATCTTGACCAATTAGACCTCAAACGGTCTTGGTTGAAATACCTCCAAACGGTCTAAGACTGTATAGACCTTCACACGGTCTTGAACAAACCATTGAAACTGTTTGGTAAAGTAACCCTTGAGATCGTTTGCTAAAGGTGCACACTTGAAACTTTTTGCTAAAGGTGCACACTTGAAACCATTTGCTAAAGGTGCACACTTGAAACCATTTTCTAAAGGTGCACACTTGAAACCGTTTTCTAAAGGTGCACACTTGAAACTGTTTACTAGAGTTGAGGTTGATACCGTTTGTCAAAGTGAATCTGTGAGATTGTTTGCTAAAGTACAATTTTGAAACCGAATGAGACTCAACCAGTTTGGGATCGTTTGGTCCCAAACGGTCTTGAGACCATTTGGTCCAAACCTCCTCAAAACTGCATGGACCAAAAATGGTCTCAACCATTCAATCTGTTTTAGGGTTTCCAAGATTGATTCCTTCATTGATTGAATTTATATAATCACTCATCAATTGAACCTAACACCATGCTTCAATTGAACTTAATAGATCATTATTCAATTGATTTAACCCTTAATTGATTATCAATTAGGGTTTTTGAATCAATTGGATTAGAGATTGAAACCAATGTGTGGCGACCGTCTTGCAAAAACATGATTAATTAATGCGGAAGCGAATTATTTGCAGCGGATTATTGAAAATCACTAAAAATTTAAAACTTTTTCAAAGAGATCCATTCACAGGAAAACTCTTTAACTAAGAACCAAAGTATATCAAATTCATCCTGGTTCACAAGTATACAACCTGTACCATTCCTTCTCAAATATTACAACATCAACTGTCTTATAAACATTATATACAGACAATATACAAATCTTGAGGCATCAAGCCAAAACTTCATATTGATTCATAAGACACTGACTAAAAACTCTGAGTACCTGAGAGTACAGAGACGACACATAGGACTACTGTCTGTATGACTAGACAGACAATATCTCCACTTGAGATCTTAATGTTGTCCCTATTGTTGTTGTTGTTGTTGCTCTTTCCTTGTTCTAGGATTTCTACTTTGCCTCCCATGCATACCTAAAAATGTTTCCCACGGGGTGAGACAATTGAAAACTGCCCCAGCGAGAGATATAACTCTCCACCAAAAACATTGTTATTGTAGTTTATTAAATTAAAACTGAGCAGGGGTATTTTTACATTATCAAGCAAAATTATTCATAATAGAATAGAATAAGATAATCTCCATTCTCAAGGAGGTCATTGCATCTACCCATGGTAGATAAGTAATTCATTTATCTACCTTGCAGAGAATATAAAGAAACATAATTAACATTTATCTACTAAGGAATGCACAAAGAAATGCAACATCAGCCAATGAATCACTGTATTCAATCCTTAAGAAAACATGCTATACGACTGATTACATTTTACAATCACACTTATGCTCTGAGGAGATGAGGTATACCACTCATACTCCAACCGACCATTATGAAATAGCATTAGTACCATACATAGGTCATCAAAAGAGCCAGATTCTTATGACCTCATCTGTCTCGGTCAGTATGAGACCACATGCAGAGCATCTCGTGTCTCTGCTAACTACCTAGCCAGGGTATACTGGAACCTTCGCTACAGAGTTACAACGTCAACTACACTCTCATTGCCAATCAAGAGATTTCTTGTTTATCTCCTTGATCTGACATTAAGTATCATTGGGAGATTCATGATACATCCATCCCGACATATTCATGAAGGATTGAGTGGTTTCTTTCTTACCTTCCAACAATCTCTTCAAGAGGACGTAAGGATGTATTTTCCCATTTCCCCCACATATTCAAAATATGTGCTCCGGGTTTTTCCGTGGGCACCCGTTTCACCATCACCTATTCATGACGATGATGGATCTATGGTCAGAGCACTACATGAATAGATTTTACTTGATTTATTAAGTGCATTCTCATATTCTTTTAGCATCAGGCATGTTCTCAAACATAACTTATTACAACAATGCTATAAAGAGACATGTACTACTTTCATCAGATATTTATCAGTCTTTCAAAGACCTTGGGAACTCAGTCCCTCATTTGAATGCTGGGAATTCTCATCCCTTCACATTCTCATCGCCATAATCAAATGGTTATGGGTATTCAAACCCTTAACTCATCAAGGAGCATTATTATACCTTTTTTAGGTAACTATCACCTTTAGGTCATCTAACCAAGGCATTCATGATACTTGATACACAAGCATCACACCTGGCTCACAAGGCCATGAAATATCTTGTCACCTCTCACTAGGTAACAACTTACTCATGTGACTCATAAAAGTCCATGCATATTGCTTCATTTACTAAGCAATAACAACATTAAGGCACATAATGCCAATAAACATTTATTATATAAATGTCACAGCTCAAACTAGCTATATACATCACCTCATAATATTTGTATGGTTATTAGGCATGATAACAGTCATACAAGATATTCATCACATCATGTGATGCAATAGTAACACCATTATTCCTTTACCAGGAATTAGGGTTTACTATCAAATAGGGATTTTCATTCCTTTTTACCCAAATTAGGGTTAGGGTTCCCCATTTCTCATTAATAAAGATTTCATGATCTCATTATTTGTCCAACCCTTAATACATTATTCCATACCTCTGGGGCATTCAAGGATATCATATTTGATTATTCTAGAACATTACTTTCATCATATAGTATTAATGATCATCAATTCAAGGTATGAGTTCATTTCTCATCCTCATCATGGTATGATTATATCATACACATCATTTGGGCTTAACCCCATTCTCAAGGTACATTAATTAACACTCATCAAGGTGCAACAACTCATTACATTTCATTGTAATAGTTGCATAACACACTTCATATGTTTCTTACCCAATTATATTGGATTTGGAGTACATGAAGGCATATAAACCCTGAAGTGTTGAATGTGATAACTATCATATTTTGATGTATCACTTTCTCATCACTTCAGACTCTCCTGAATTAGCCATCTTATCTTGTATTAAGGTATTTCCCATCTTAATACATTCCATCACTAATCACTTACCTATAGCATATAATGCATAGGCAACACATTAGAGTTGTCCAACTATCTTTAATGATATGGACTTGTCTAATGGTAAAGACATTGCTTACAATTAGGTTGCATATATTCAACCACATGAAATGTTTCACCTTTATAAGGCCATTCCTTCTACCTCATCATTAGGTTTTCTTTATACCATTACTTCAAGATTAGAATTATGATTCATTGTCATATTATCCAAGATTAGGGATTTATGTATTATGACTCCTCATTAGAGTCTCACATGCCTTCACCCTTCTTAGGGCCTCTAATCACAACATAACATTAGTACGTCATGTGGTGTTAATACTTAGTTAAGGTATCTCAAGGAATCACCCTCAACTAGGGTTTCTCATGGAATCACCCTGAACTAGGGTTTCCACCATAGTTTCCCACAATTTGGGTCTACTATTCATCTCTATTAGGATTTCATTCAATTATCCATAATTGGAGATTCACTATTCATCCCAATTAGGGATTTACATCTCTTTTCCCTAAATTAGAGTTTAACTTATGATTACCCTAGATTAGGGCTACATCCTTACCCTGGATTAGGGTTTCATTTAGAATTTCCCTCAATTAGGGTTAGAATTAAATAACCCTATCAATTAGGGTTTATGTTCATGATTAGGGTTTCATGATCTCTTTACTTAAGGATAATACCCTTAATCACCACACAAATCATATTCATGTTATGAATTCATGCTAACATCATCTCAACTTGATAAGCTCATATCATCCCTTCAATCAAGTACATACAACTATGAATGACATAGTGTACCAAGTCATTGATCCTATAAGCAATTAGGGTTCATCCCTTAATTGGCACTAATCACTTAGGTACTAATAGGGTTTCAATCTTTGTACCTTCATTTATTATCATTACTAATCATCATTGGATCAATGAGTCATTCATCATCTCTATTCTCGAGAGATTCAATCACCTTGGATCTCCATTACATAAGGTTTCCAATTGAATTGATCAATTGAATCTACAATCAACTTTGACTACATGACCCCCAAACGGTCTTGGTCTTTCAAAGTTCAAATGGTTTGAAACCGTTTGGTAAAGGTGGTGCTTGAGACCATTTGCCCAAGTAGGTGAAGACCGTTTGGCCAAGTAGGTGAAGACTGTTTGCCCAAGTAGGTGAAGACCGTTTGCCCAAGTAGGTGAAGACCGTTTGCCCAAGTAGGTGAAGACCGTTTGGCCAAGTAGGTGAAGACCTTTTGCCCATCACATCATCAAAATCCAAGTCAACCAATTAGGGTTTGGATCATTGGATTGATCACCAAATCAGCAATTGATTACACTTTAACTTAGTATCATTGGATTATCAATTGCTTAACCATACTCACCCCTAGACCTCCAAACGGTCTTGGGTGACCTCCAAACGGTCTTGAGACCATTTGGATGAGCTCCAAATGGTCTTGAGACCGTTTGGCTCATCCAACCCTTGGATTCTAGTGAAAAATCATTAGGGTTTGAGCTATTGAGTTGTTCATCAAATCAACACTTAAATGCAAAGTGATTTGGTACCTTTAGACCTTCAATTGGTCAACCATGCTTAACCCTAGACCTCCAAACAGTCTTGGGTGATCCCCAAACGGTCTTGAGACTGTTTGGGTGATTCCCAAATGGTTTTGAAACTGTTTGGGTCAATCAACCCAAAACATCAACTCATTCCAATGCAAAATCAACACTTAGCCGATTAGGGTTAACACCATGTCTTTTGTCCTTCAAATACTTAACCATATCCAACCCTAGACCTCCAAATGGTCTTGGGTGACCTCCAAACGGTCTTGAGACCGTTTGGTCAATCCCCAAATGGTTTTGAAACCGTTTTCCCAAAAAGGCAAATAAATCAAGTTGAAAATCAGCACTTAATCCAATTAGGCTTTGCCCAATTGATTGGCCTTCAACTCACGATTCCTTGGGAGTTAACCCATAAAATTTGGTGAGTAATTATCCAACATAATTAGGAACATTAATCTCAAACGGTCAACTCACTCAAATGGTTTTGAAATCGTTTGCTCCCAAATGGTTTCAAACCGTTTTCTCTCATACGGTTTGGTGAAACTGCATGAGCAATTAACTCAAAACCGTATGAACTATTATTTCTTTAGAAAAAGTATCCAATATGATTTCATCATCATATACCTTCGTCCCTGAAGTTCTAACAACTTCTGATTTCATGAAATAACCATTTTCAACCAGCAATTAAACAAGATAATGAAGGAATCATTGAAATTGCAAGATTAATGGTTGAATAATAATGAAAAAGGGATCAAGTTATAAAACCCACCTCCAATTGAGCTCCAAAGATCCATGTCCACAGAAGCAATGGTGGATGCAACTCCTTTCACCATTCCAAGGCTCGTCCTCAAGGTTTGAGTGAAAAGGAATGGTTAGAATTGAAGAGGAGATCGAAATAGGAAGAAATCCATAATTTATTTTCGATTTCCACCATGGAATCAAGGTGAAATGGATAAAGAACCTTACCAACAGGTTGGGGGTCGTCCTCCCAATCCTCCCAAGCTCCCTTGGTCGTTTCCCAAGCAAGGAGAAGAAGTGGGGTCGAAAAAGCCTTCCATTTGGCTTGTAAAGGGTCTTTTTAATAAGAAATTCAAGGAGAGAGAAAGTGCCTAATAAACAAATTCATTTAATCCCAAAAATGTGGCCACCTCTTCCCCCTTATCTTCCTTAGGGACGAGGCTATCTTGTTTGCCTTTTATCCCTCTCAATTATCCATGATTTAAAGAAAAGCAAATCAAGCACCTTAAATCATATTATATTAATATCCATATATGAGTGGATAGTTCTTTTTCTTATAAAATTGTGTGTGAGTTATCCACTCCCTTGGATATTTTCATGCTCCTTGCAAAGCTCAAGGACGTCACACATACATCTAAATCCAACCATTTTAATTTTTGTTGAAGGCCCTTTAATTAATACATTTATTTTTGCCCTAAATCGAATTAGGGTTTCAATTAGGATTAAATCTTGATTATTTTAATATCAAGATTCTCTCTCCTCCAACTTAATTCAAATGAGGCACCTCTCTCATTTTATTTTCACTACATAATGATAAGAAGCATTAGGACCTTATTGAAGTGGCAATTTGCATATTGAACCCTAGGTTTTGGGTAAATTGCACTTTACACCAAAACTAGGTTTTAATGCACAAATATTGCTTTATTAGCTCTTTCTTGGTATTCAGGCTTCCATAAGCCACACCTCAGCATCACCTTCACTCTCATGATGCTTCAACACATTATGAACATATTATCATGCACAATTTGCACTTAAACCCCTCAACTTGGGTATTTTGCACATTAGTCCAAAACAAACAAAACATTGATTTCAACAATGTTAAAAAAGGATTAGAATTGCAATATAAGTTCCTATTGAACCCTAATAACCTTTCACAAGATGAGATTAAGAATTTAATCATCTTTCTTAATCAAAACACCTAGGGTTAAGTATAACCCAGGTCAGGGGTGTTACAAATTATAAACCCTTAACAAGGATTTCTTCACTGAAATCCCAGATAAAGGAAGACAGATGTATTTCATTCATCATACTATCTAGTCTTCACATAACATCTCCTTATTATGGAGGCACCATTAAACATTGATCAGCACAAAGTGTTTCCATACAAGATTCTCATAGAATCAACACACACGACACATGCTCTATTGTTCCTCATCATTGACTATAAAGTCAACTTTGTGTCAAACAACACTTCTCTTGTTCAGAGAAACATCATACATTCTTTATTAATATCATGTTTATGCAGAGCATAAACCCCTAACATATGATGTTCATATTGTTTTATACATCCAGACTAATTTCACAGTTGACCACCCCAGGTAGCCAACCTAACCCATTTGATAACTCTCAGATACCAGAATCTTTCACCTTGGTATCTATCACATGTGTTGGAAGTACATCATATATGTCTCTTCCTTTCATCTTGGAACATTAATTGTTTCATATGTCCTCATCTTGGGACCAAAGTCCAAGATAATTGATACTTTTCTAAGTATCCAATACATGAACTCCTTTATCTTATGCACAACAAGTGTCCTAAGACCCACTTGATTGCAATGTCCCTGAAAGGAAAGGAAACAAGGATTCATATTCCTCTTATTAATTCATGTATTTTCACTATTCTTGAACCATTTACTCTTTATCTCATCCTAGGTTCCTTGCCTTTAGCATTGGAATTTGTAAGGATAGTTACATGTCATTATCCCTTTCTTTATTATTATCTAGCATGCTTTTGATCATCTCATGATCTCATCACAATTCCCATTTCCTCATTATGGGAAAGGTCTTTATTATGCTGGCAGCATTATTGAATAGGGTTCATCTCCTTTTTCTTATTCTTATCTTATGAGGAGTACACTTTTAGTCCCTCATACAACATGCTCATATGAGATTATCTCAGAATTCTCTTTATTATTCATAGGATATGACACATTTATTCATTCCAGATTTCTGATTTCATAATACTCATTAGATTGTCTCAGAATGACTACTTGATCAGAGCAATCAAAAAGACAACAATCTAAGAGTTTCCATACCCACTTTATCATCAATAGTTGTATACCTGTCCAGGGTATATAAATACTGAGATTAAGTGGTATGCACTTTGTATACTATCATATTCCTCCTTTTCATATTATCACAAGCATAAGGCTTAACATCCCTAAATTTTATCCAGGCATCTCTTCTATACCTCATCTTTTCTCAAGGAGGTAAGAACAACATAAAACATTTGTAATGTTTTACTATGCAAAACATAAGTCCTCATAGGACTAATCAAGGAAAGTTCAATCATTTCCTTTCTCAGTTAATCCAGGAATTCATAAATTAACATATTTGCATGACATTATCTTATCTAACTTGTCATAATTCGTGAATTATTCGTTGCCTCAGGCTAACTCTGCCTCAAAGGTTGATTCAACAGGCTATGGTTGAGCGCATACTCAATTTAAGTCCAGAAATTCATCATTTCCTTTTGCTTCAACCTGTTGATGCTAATTACAAATCATGTTGATATCTATAACATCATCATTGGGACTGGTAATCTAGGTTACACTGCCAAAACTTGATCCACTATATACATTGTTGTTGCCCTAAGTTCTCCAACAGTAATACTTAAAGAAGGATTTTCTTATTATAGTTGGATCAGCTAGGGGATTCTCAGGCAATTGTCTCTCTCTTGCCTGTTCCCATGGACCTCTTCTTGGTTCAACATTGCTGCTCTCAGCAACAATCTCCTCATGTGACCCCGTCATCTTTAAGTTCTTCTTCTCTTATAGGAGCAGAAGACACTATCAGATACACTGGATGACACCAAAATAGACTCTACTACCTTAGTCCTATGTCTCTATAGACTCAGCAAACCTAGAGCTCCGATACCACTAATTGTGGTGACGGTCTTGCGAAAACATGATTAACTAATGCAGAAGTGAATTATTTGCAGCAGATTACTGAAAATCATTAAAAACTTAAAACTTTTTTCAAAGAGATCCATTCATAGGAAAATTCTTTAACTAAGAACCAAAGTATATCAAATTCATCCTGGTTCACAAGTATACAACCTGTACCATTCCTTCTCAAAGATTACAACATCAACTGTCTTATAAACATTATATACAGACAGTATACGAATCTCAAGGCATTAAGCCAAAACTTCAGATTGATTCATAAGACACTGACTAGAAACTCCAAGGACCTGAAAGTACAAAGACAACACATAGGACTACTATCTGTATGACTAGACAGACAATATCTCCACCTGAGATCTTAATGGTGTCCCTGTTGTTGCTATTGTTGTTGCTCTTTCCTTGTTCTAGGATTTCTGCTTTGCCTCCCATGCATACCTAAAAATGTTTCCCACGGGGGTGAGACAATTGAAAATTGCCCCAGCGAGAGATATAACTCTCTGCCAAAAACATTGTTATTGCATTTTATTAAATTAAAACTGAGCAGGGGTTAATTTTACATTATCAAGCATAATTATTCATCATAGAAAAGAATAAGATAATCTCCATTCTCAAGGAGGTCATTGCATCTACCCATGGTAGATAAGTAATTCATCTGTCTACCTTGCAGAGAATATAAAGAAACATAATTAACATTTATCTACTAAGGAATGCACAAAGAAATGCAACATCAACCAATGAATCTCCATATTCAATCCTTAAGCATACATGCTATACCGTTGATTACATTTTACAATCACACTTATGCTCTGAGGAGAGGAGGTATACCGCTCATACTCCAACCGACCATTACGAATCAGTACCATACATAGGTCATCAAAAGAGTCGGATTCTTATGACCTCATTTGTCTCAGTCAGTACGAGACCACATGCAGGACATCTCGTGTCTCTGCTACCTAGCTAGACAGGGTATACTGGCACCTTCACTACAGAGATACAACGTCAACTGCACTCTCATTGCCAATCGAGAGATTTCTTGTTTATCTCCTCGATATGACATTAAGTATAATTGGGAGATTCGTGATTCATCCATCTCGACATATTCATGAAGGATTGAGAGGTTTCTTGTTTTCCTTCCAACAATCTCTTCAAGAGGACGTAAGGATGTTTTCGCCCATTTACCCCCACATATTCAAAATATGTGCTCCGGGTTTTGTCACGGGCACCCGTTTCACCATCACCTATTCCTAATGATGATGGATATATGGTCAGAGAACTACATGAATAGATTTCACTTTATTTATTAAGTGCATTCTCATATTCTTTTAGAATCAGCCAAGTAACTTATTACATCAACGCTATAAAGAGACATGTACTACTTTCATCAGATATTTATCAGTCTTTCAAAGACCCTGGGAACTCAGTCCCTCATTTCAATGTTGGGAATTCTCATCCCTTCACATTCTCATCACCATAATCATATGGTTGTGGGTATTCAAACCCTTAACTCATCACGGAGAATTATTATACCTTTTTCAGGTAACTATCACCTTCAGGTCATCTGACCAAGGCATTCATGATACTTGATACACAAGCATCACACGTGGCTCATAAGGCCATGAAATATCTTGTCACCTCTCACTAGGTAACAACTTACTCATGTGACTCATAAAAGTCCATGCATATTGCTTCTTTTACTAAGAAACAACAACATTAAGGCACATAATGCCAATCAACATTTATAATATAAATGTCACAACTCAAACTAGCTATATACATCACCTAATAATATATGTATGGTTATTAGGCATGATAACAGTCATACAGGATATTCATCACATCATGTGATGCAATAGTAACACCATTATTCCTTTACCAGGAATTAGGGTTTACTATCAAATAGGTCTTTTCATTCCTTTTTACCCAAATTAGGGTTAGGGTTCCCCATTTCTCATTAATAAAGATTTCATGATCGCATTATTTGTCCAACCCTTAATACATTATTCCATACCTCTGGGGCATTCAAGGATATCATATTTGATTATTCTAGAACATTACTTTCATCATATAGCATTAATGATCATCAATTCAAGGTATGAGTTCATTTCTCATCCTCATCATGGTATGATTATATCATACACATCATTTGGGCTTAACCCCATTCTCAAGGTACATTAATTAACAATCATCAAGGTGCAACAACTCATTACATTTCATTGTAATAGTTGCATAACACACTTCATATGTTTCTTACCCAATTATATTGGATTTGGAGTATATCAAGGCATATAAACCCTGAAGTGTTGAATGTGATAATGATCATATTTTGATGTATCACTTTCTCATCACTTCAGACTCTCCTGAATTAGCCATCTTATCTTGTATTAAGGTATTTCCCATCTTAATACATTCCATCACTAATCACTTACCTACAACATATAATGCATAGGCCAGACATTAGAGTTGTCCAACTATCTTTAATGATATGGACTTGTCTAATGGTAAAGACATTGCTTACAATTAGGTTGCATATATTCAACCACATGAAATGTTTCACCTTTATAAGTCCATTCCTTCTATCTCATCATTAGGGTTTATTTATACCATTACTTAAGATTATAATTATGATTCATTGTCATATTATCCAAGATTAGGGCTTTATGTATTATGACTCCTCATTAGAGTTTCACATGCCTTCACCCTTCTTAGGGCCTCTTATCACAACATAACATTAGTACATCATGTGGTGTTAATACTTAGTTAAGGTTTCTCATGGAATCACCCTCAACTAGGGTTTCTCATGGAATCACCCTCAACTAGGGTTTCCACCATAGTTTCCCACAATTTGGGTCTACTATTCATCTCTATTAGGATTTCATTCCATTATCCATAATTGGAGATTCACTATTCATCCCAATTAGGGATTTACATCTCTTTTCCCTAAATTAGAGTTTTACTTATGGTTACCCTAGATTAGGACTACATCCTTACCCTAGATTAGGGTTTCATTTAGAATTGCCCTCAATTAGAGTTAGAATTCAATAACCCTGTCAATTAGGGTTTATGTTCATGATTAGTGTTTCATGATCTCTTTACTTAAGGATCATACCCTTAATCACCACATGAATCATATTCATGTTATGAATTCATGCTAACATCATCTCAACTTGATAAGGTCATATCATCCCTTCAATCAAGTACATACAACTACGAAATAACATAGTGTACCAAGTCATTGATCCTATAAGAAATTAAGGTTCATCCCTTAATTGGCACTAATAAATTAGGTACTAATAGGGTTTCAATCTTTGTACCTTCATTGATTATCATTACTAATCATCATTGGATCAACGAGTCATTCATCATCTCTATTCTTGAGAGATTCAATCACATTGGATCTCCATTACGTAAGGTTTCCAATTGAATTGATCAATTGAATCTACAATCAACTTTGCTTACTTGACACCCAAATGGTCTTGGTCTTTCAAATTTCAAACGGTTTGAAACCGTTTGGTAAAGGTGGTGCTTGAGACCGTTTGCCCAAGTAGGTGAAGACCGTTTGGCCAAGTAGGTGAAGATTGTTTGCCCAAGTAGGTGAAGACCGTTTGCCCAAGTAGGTGAAGACCGTTTGCCCAAGTAGGTGAAGACTGTTTGGCCATGTAGTGAAGACCTTTTTCCCATCACATCATCAAAATCCAAGTCAACCAATTAGGGTTTGAATCATTGGATTGATCACCAAATCAGCATTTGATTACACTTTAACTTAGTATCATTGGATCATCAATTGCTTAACCATACTCACCCCTAGACCTCCAAATGGTCTTGGGTGACCTCCAAACGGTCTTGAGACCATTTGGATGAGCTCAAAACGGTCTTGAGACCGTTTGGCTCATCCAACCCTTGGATTCTAGTGAAAAATCATTAGGGTTTGAGCTATTAAGTTGCTCATCAAATCTGTTATTAATTGCAAAGTGATTTGGTACCTTTAGACCTTCAATTGGTAAACCATGCTTAACCCTAGACCTCCAAACGGTCTTGGGTGATCCCCAAACGGTTTTGAGACCGTTTGGGTTATTCCCAAATGGTTTTGAAACCGTTTGGGTCAATCAACCCAAAACATCAACTCATTCCAATGCAAAATCAGCATTTAGCCGATTAGGGTTAACACCATATCTTTTGTCCTTCAAAAACTTAACCATATCCAACCCTAGACCTCCAAACGGTCTTGGGTGACCTCCAAATGGTCTTGAGACCGTTTGGGTAATCCCCAAACGGTTTTGAAACTGTTTGCCCAAAAAGGCAAATAAATCAAGTTGAAAATCAGCACTTAATCCAATTAGGCTTTGCCCAATTGATTGGCCTTCAACTCACGATTCCTTGGGAGTTAACCCATCAAATTTGGTGAGTCATTATACAACATAATTAGGAACAGTAATCTCAAACGGTCAACCGTTAGTCAACTCACTCAAACAGTTTTGAAACTATTTGCTCCCAAACGGTTTCAAACCGTTTGCTCTCAAATGGTTTGGTGAAACCGCATGAGCAATTAACCCAAAACCGTATGAACTATGATTTCTTTGGAAACAGTATCCAAGATGATTTCATCATCAACTCCCTTCGTCCCTGAAGTTCTAACAACTTCTGATTTCATGAAATAACCATTTTCAACCAGCAATTAAACAAGATAATGAAGGAATCATTGAAATTGCAAGATTAATGGTTGAATAACAATGAAAAAGGGATCAAGTTATAAAACCCACCTCCAATTGAGTTACAAAGCTCCAATTCTACGAAAACAATGGTGGATGCAACTCCTTTCACCATTCCAAGGCTCGTCCTCAAGGTTTGAGTGAAAAGGAATGGTTAGAATTGAAGAGGAGATCGAAATAGGAAGAAATCCATAATTTATTTTTGATTTCCACCATGGAATCAAGTTGAAATGGATCAAGAACCTTACCAAAAGGTTGGGGGTCGTCCTCCTGATCCTCCCAAGATCCCTTGGTCGTTTCCCAAGTAAGGAGAAGAAGTGGGGTCGAAAAAGCCTTCCATTTGGCTTGTAAAGGGTCTTTTTAATAAGAAATTCAAGGAGAGAGAAAGTGCCTTATAAAAAAAATTCATTTAATCCCAAAAATGTGGCCACCTCTTCCGCCTTATCTTCCTTAGGGACGAGGCTATATTGTTTTCCTTTTATCCCTCTCAATTATCCATGATTTAAAGAAAAGCAAATCAAGCACCTTAAATCATATTATATTAATATCCATATATGAGTGGATATTTATTTTTCTTATACAATTGTGTGTGAGTTATCCACTCCCTTGGATATTTTTGTGGTCCTTTCAAAGCTCAAGTATGTCACACATAAATCTAAATCCAACCATTTTAATTTTAGTTGAAGGCCCTTTAATTAATACATTTATTTTTTCCCTAAATCGAATTAGGGTTTCAATTAGGATTAAATCTTGATTTTTTTATTATCAAGATTCTCTCTCATCAAACTTAATTCAAATGTGGCGCCACTCTCATTTTCTTTGCTCTAAATGATTCCAAGAATCATTAATGACCTTATTGAAGTGGAAATTTTCATATTGAACCCTAGGTTTTGGGTAAATTGCACTTTACACCAAAACTAGGTTTTAGTGCACAAACATTGCTTTATCAGCTCTTTTTTGGTATTCAGGCTTCCATAAGCCACACCTCAGCATCACCTTCACTCTCATGATGATTCAACACATGAGGATCATATTATCATGCACAATTTGCACTTAAACCCCTCAACTTGGGTATTTTGCACATTAGTCCAAAACAAACAAAACATTGATTTCAACAATGTTCAAAAAGGATTAGAATTGCAATATAAGTTCCTATTGAGCCCTAATTACCTTTCACAATATGAGACTAATAATTTAATCATCTTTCTTAATCAAAACACCTAGGGTTAAGTATAACCCAGGTCAGGGGTGTTACACAATGAACCTTCAATATTTAGTCAATGTGTTATCAATTACTTTGAACTTATTGGACCATCATTCAAATTGGACATGAGCTGACCTCAAACGGTCTTGAGGTTGTTTGGATGACCTCCAAATGGTCTTGAGACCGTTTTCCCATCATATCATCAAAATCCATGACATCCAATTAGGGTTTGGGTCATTGGATTGATCATCAAATCAGCACTCAATTGTATTTCAATTTGATATCTTTGGACCTTCAAACACTTGACCATACTTAACCCTAGACCTCCAAACGGTCTTGGGTGACCCCCAAACGGTCTTGAGACCATTTGGGTGATCCCCAAACGGTTTTGAAACCGTTTGGGCTAATCAACCCAAGTTTCCAACTTAATCACTTATGAAATCAACACTTAACCCGATTAGGGTTTGGTGGTTGATGGACCTTCAAATCAGGAACCAATTGAAACTAGTCAATTATAGTTAGTAGGTCATTAATCAACATAATTATGAACAAATCTCCAAATAGTCAACCCTGGTCAACACCACCAAACGGTTTGAAACCGTTTGCTTTCATGCGGTTTAGTAAACCGTTTTCTCCCAAACGGTTTGTGAAACTATTTGGACATTTGATTGAAACCGTTTGGTCTAGATATTTGGGGAGGTGTTTGCTTATGATGATATCATCCTCATCAAGCTCTAAACTCACGAAACCTGTTGTGGTTTCCATGGTGATTGCATCAATCAACCAAATCAAATTCCAGAAATGCAAAAAGGATCATCAAGTGATAAAGAATTGATTGAAATAACAACATTAAGGGTTTAAGTTATAAAACCCGCCTCCAATTTTGATCCAAATCTCCAAGCTCACGAAAAAAATGGTTGATTGAAATAACAATTGTGGATGTACCTAAAACATCTTTTCATTCAATTCCGCATATGCCACTTTACTGTTTGGGGGAAACAATAATTTTGCAACTATAATAACAATGTAATCATGCAATTAATCATTTAACAACCAAGATTACATTTTAAGCCATACTACTCAATCCATACCTATCCACAACTATGTGATGTCCCTGCAGTGGACTTATATGATACCTCTATAAAGGTAGATCTTTACCCCCATGGTCCTACCTTACAGGTAGCCAATACATAGGGTAATAGAGTCGCATGGCACCCAAAGGTAGCCCAATATCTAACTCAATATGACTTGATGGTCCTACCCTCTCGGTAGCCGTATACTAAGTCATTCAATGACCTGATGGGCCTACCCTCTAGGTAGCCATATACTAGGTCAACCATTAAGCCACAGAGGGGACCATGATCTGAGCTAGTAGGCACATATCTTATGTGATAGTCATATCCACATTATAGTTTGCATGAATTAAAATCATCCAACAATTAATTCATGACATTGACGAAAACTTCGGTAAACCTCAAAAAAATAATTTGAGATATTCATAAGCATAACCACATACCTTTGATTGCAGATTTCAAGACAGAATCAAATATGCAGAGAAACCCAATCAAGCAAGCAATGAGGAATAGAAATTTTGAAATAAAAGTACCAATTTCCTTTTATTAATATTTATCCAATTTCATCACGTTACTTAGGATTTCAATTCCAATTTTAGGGTTTCTTTGGAAATTAGGGTTTTTGCCTCCATTATTAATATTATGATCTCTAATTTATAAAAACTACATAAAACCCTCAATTCCTTTCATTTTAATATTCCCAATAGTATTAGGATCATTATTTGGCAATTTACTTTCTTAATCCGAAATATCAAGGTTTTCTCTTCCTTTATCCCCAAATTAGGGTTTCAATAAATATTATCCTTTATTTATGGATTACAATTCTAAATTAGGCAACCTTGCATTCAAAACGGATAAACAAACCACCTTTATCATTAACAGGGTTAATATTATCAATTTGACCTATTAATTCACCAAAATACACCCTTTATCTTCAATTAAGGTTTCTCATCAACTTTTAATACATTTCATTAGCAAAATAAGTTACTTTTGCAAAATGGAGTAGAATCAGGTTCTCTAAGTATTTTTATCAATTTCCTCGTATTTTTCTACACATCTTTCATATATAAAGTTTTTCCATTAGATACTTCTAGTAGTTTCTACGAATTTTGCAAAATAAACCATTTTCTGGATTATATGGTCAGAGAGTGAAATTACCAAAAATTCTCAATCGTTGGATGATCTACGGTCCACAATAGTCCACTGATCAGATGATCCGCATCGATCACCCCCACTCACCTGCTTGTGTGCGCGCCTCTATGCCCAGGCTGTTGGATTACCCTGAGTGCACGATGGACTCTCGATCTATCGGCCCACGACTTGAGCAACTTAACTCAGTCGGCCCCTCCTTGCGTCGTCCGATCTTTGATCGAACGACGAATGTCTATCGTCTTCCTTCTTTCTCTACTGCTAGCGTCGTGGCGGCACCCTTGTCGGAGTGAAGTCAAACACGCGAACCAGGGAGTATAGGGAATCGAGAAGAAGCTGTTTGGGATCAGAATGGAACAAGGGATCGAGGGGTCCCCTTTATATAGGCCATGGGAGATCCCTATTAGGGTTCCCAAACCTATCCATTATTGGAGTCCTAGCCCAATTGGGCGTTTCGTGAGGTTAGGTTAAAATTTGAGCAAACCAGGGTCGGGAAGTTTCTATTCTTCCTCCCAAACTCAATGGGAATCTTCCCATGAGTGCTCGTACTTTGTAGTGATCAGAAAATGAGTGGAAAAATCCCCTTGATCATGCTACAGTGTGTCCCTCTAGGACTTGGACAATGAGCCGGGTTAGTTGGATCAAGATCCAATGGCCCCTATCATCCGCACTCAACCAAAAAGGGAAAGATTTCCCAAATTGCAAGGGAAAATTCTACTTTGAGGATAATCTTGAAAAATCGATAACTCCCAATTATTAAATCCTTTTTGCCTCAAATTTTAAAGGAAAGGCGTTCATACTTTTATTTCTCATTATTCAAAATCTGGGATCATTATCTCAATTAAACGGTTCCTTTTCTTTAGTTTCAAGAAAACACCTTTTTATTCGTATTTTCCACATATTCTTTATTTCCTTCGCTATTATATAATTATCCTGAGTTCCTTGAACCCCAAGAAACCCTTATAACTCGAAATCCTATTTTAGGAAAATATATTTTAGCCTTTTGGTCATCCTTTATTCATTTTCTTTTATATTCCATTATCCCATTGAATTCCTTTTTCATTTCTTTTTCTTTTTCTTTCAATTGGGCTTAATGGCCAATAAGGCCCATCAAGAAAGCATGCAAGGCTATCATACACGAAATTCATTCAAATCAAACCATGAAATCAAACATTGGTCTTATTTATCTTTTAAAGTAGATTCACAAATCTCATTACATGCTTTAGAAAATGAGGCTATAACATCCTCCCCTCCTTATAGAAATTTTTCCCTCAAAATTCAACAATCAAGCAAACAAATCTGGATAAGACTTTTTCATGTGCATCATTGGCTCCTATGTGGCTTTACCATACTCACGGTGTTTCCAATGAACCTTTATCATCACATATTCTTTCCTCTGAGTTCTTTCATCCTGGCATCTATAAACTGCACATGTGACTTAGTCCATTTCAGCCTCCCTTGGGGCTCACTAGGTTCATTGCTCAACACATGGTCAGTGTACCACACATAGTACTCTAAATTGGACACATGGAACTCATCACACATTACTTTATCCTGAGGGGTAAGATCAAACTTAATCTTCTTCACCAAACCATGTCAAAAGAACCCATGCATCGGGGACTCAACTCTCTTAGCTATAACTTAGAGGGGTCAGATTTTCATGTCACATATTCTCCCACAGTGAACTGCATGTCAGTCTACTTTACATATGCTCATGACTCTTGTCATTTCTAGGATCCTTTCAGCCATTGCACGATCAAAGTGACTTCATCTACACGCACTATGGCCCTTTTTTTTAACCATCACGTGGTCCTTTCACCAACATCACCTTACTGAAGTGGTGACCGACACAACCTCCCTTATAGAGCTTCTTTAAATCCTGATACTGGCTATGGTGGTCATCATCACATCTTTCCTAGGACAAGAACTGTCCCTAGCCATCACCCTGAACGAGCACATATGCTCTCATCAGACCTTTTAGTCTGGATCATACTAACCATTAGTTAGGAGTGATAAACTGTACTAACATCAAGTTTTTCATGAACCTACTTCTACCCTTTTGGAAGGGAACCTTAAGGTCAAACTCAAGAACTTTTCAACTCGCATCATGGTGTAACTGAACCATCTCTCTCATGGGTAGTTCAAACAAATCTATCCCTTGACAGAACTCTTTCTTTCTTACATCATCTAGGTAAAGCGATCTACCATAACCCACATTGCATCTTGACCTTCCTTGGTCTAGGGGAGACTTATCACCACATCCATAGTGATGAAATCCCATTCCTGCTCGGGAACTCTTTATGCTCTATATCAATGCACTGGGTTATCGATGTTCATCCTTCACCTTTTGTCATGCATGGCAACATACCACATGCAGCCTCCTCTCTAATATCTATAGCACTGCTACCACCCATTATCTAAGTAGTACTATGGTGTATGGTGATCTTAATATCATGATTTCCTATATGTCATGATTCCTCAAGATCGATTCCTTAGAAACCCTAAACCACTCTAGTCGGGGTTTCATCACCTTCCTTTCCAAAGAAGTGCATTTGAAGTTCTACACCCATCCTTTCATTGCATCAAGGCCTAGGCTGGCTAGCCAAACAACCATTAACTTTTTCAACATATCTCGTTACATTTGAGTGTTATCCAAACACACCTCCTTTCCAAACTTAGGGTTAACCTAACAACCTCTTCTAGACAAACTAGGCAGTTATATCTCAACCAGAGCATCCATTACCACTTCACATTCTTAGGTATAAGGTAACATTGAAGGTATACACTTCCATGTATTTCACTTATCATCTCAAACTCGAACTCTAAGTCTATCTTCATTAAGAACACTCCCTGATTTTATCAACATGGTGATCAGTCTCAACCTGGTATAACTTGTGAGTTCCACATAGCTCATGATAAAAACGTCCTTATAAGATGACTACCTTATTTTTCTTTAACGTTTGCAAACCATCCATGTATCATTCACTTTACCAGGGCATGTTATCTTCTCTGTCCCCATATCTTGTGGAAACATTCCAAACCACATCATCTTTTATCCTTGGTGTATGGCATGCGTACTGTCCTATCTCTCACCCCCATAACAAGAGGAAATAAGCATTTGGCTGCAGTCTGAATATAGAGTTATTCATGTTCCAAGAGTAGAGATGGTACATCCCACCTTGTCAGTACACCTTTAATCTAAGTTGAAACGTGACTCATATGTCACTTCATCACAATCATCTCAATATCAAAGTTACTTCCATGGACAACTGGTCTCGAATCTACTTGGGTCACCACACAATCCTTGGTCATCTCCTCTAGGTCTATAGGGTGTCGGTACTTTTGGGGTCATCCCTCTTCCCTTATGCATCCAGAGAGTTCCCTACTCATCTGCCCTTTGGTTCCCATGAGTTCATGAAGGTGATCAATCTCCTAACCCACGGCCCTCAGACAATGATAGTTGTTACCTCCCGACCCTATGTTCATGTGCAACTAGGGAATTAGGCAACTCCTACTTCCATCAGTCTTATCCCTTCCTGACCCTAGGATAGACTTAGGATTCTCTTTTAGTACATGTTCAACTTAGAACCTTACCCAAGCCTTCACCATCTCTCCTTGTAAACATGGGCTGACATTCATCCTTTCACAGGGGTCATGGTGACCTGCCTACCTTGGTCAGGCCCCATATTGGTTACTTCCATGGTAACACATCCTCATGAACTTAGAGATATGGATATCTATGGGTCTATAGGTTCATTCTCATACCACGTACCTTTCACTTAGCTTCTCAAGATCCTATGAGACCTCTTTAGGTTACTTAAACCAACAAAACTGGTAAACACCCCCACCAGAGGGTCCCTTCTCCCACGATGGGAGGAAAACTTCACCTCGATAACACAGGTCACAAACATCCTTAGGTCTAGGGTTTACATCCATATGCATAACCCTAGTAAGATATCATGGATTACTTGTATTATCTCATGGATTCACCCTCAATTAGGGTTTCTCATGGATTCACCCTCAATCAGGGTTAGGATTCATTAACCTTCTTAATTAGGGTTTCATGATCTTACTATCAGGGATCATACCCTAATTAGACACCCATCCATGTTGAAAGCATTAAGGCTTAACCACTATATGGTTATCATTCATATAGGAAGTCCTCTTTCTCTCTCTCATCTCCTATAAGATGATTTCTTACTTCAATCTTGATTAGACCAAGTTACTAAACTCAAATGAGAATTGATATATTGTATTACTTGTATTATGTCCTTACCTTCATGATCATTAGAGACTAATTATTCAAAAGGTACTAATCACCCTATCTCATTAAGGGTACAATTATTATAATCACCCTTGGTTTAAATCATGTAATTGTTCAATCAAACAGTTAACCTTTATCCACTTTAAGTGTTCATACAATTTTATTAATTACCTTCCAAATGATCTTGGTCACTTAGACCTCAAACGGTCTTGACCAATCAGACCTCAAACGGTCTTGGTTGAAATACCTCCAAATGGTCTAAGACTGTTTAGACCTTCACACGGTCTTGAACAAACCATTGAAACTGTTTGGTAAAGTAACCCTTGAGATTGTTTGCTAAAGGTGCACAATTGAAACCGTTTGCTAAAGGTGCACACTAGAAACCTTTTGCTAAAGGTGCACACTTGAAACCGTTTGCTAAAGGTGCACACTTGAAACCGTTTACTAGAGTTGAGGTTGAAATCATTTTTCAAAGTGAATCCTTGAGATTGTTTGCTAAAGTACAATTTTGAAACCGCATGAGACTCAACCGGTTTGATATCGTTTGGTCCCAAACGGTCTTGACCCCGTTTGGTTCCAAATGGTCTTGAGACCGTTTGGTCCAAACCTCCTCAAAACCGCATGGACCAAAAATGGTCTCAACCACTCAATCTATTTTAGGGTTTCCAAGATTGATTCCTTCATTGATTGAATTTATATAATCACTCATCAATTGAACCTAACCCCATGCTTCAATTGAACTTAATAGATCATTCTTCAACTGATTTAACCCTTAATTGATTATCAATTAGGGTTTTTGAATCAATTAGATTAGGGATTGAAACCAATGAACCTTCAATGTTTAGTCAATGTGTTATCAATTACTTTGAACTTATTGGACCATCATTCAAATTGGAAATGAGCTGACCTCAAACGGTCTTGAGGTCATTTGGATGACCTCCAAACGGTCTTGAGACCGTTTGCCCATCATATCATCAAAATCCATGACATCCAATTAGGGTTTGGGTCATTGGATTGATCATCAAATCAACACTTAATTGTATTTCAATTTGATATCGTTGGACCTTCAAACACTTGACCATACTTAACCCTAGACCTCCAAACGGTCTTGGGTGACCCCCAAATGGTCTTGAGACCATTTTGGTGATCCCCAAACGGTTTTGAAACCATATGGGCTAATCAACCCAAGTTTCCAATTTAATCACTTATGAAATCAGCACTTAACCCGATTAGGGTTTGGTGGTTGAAGGACCTTCAACTCATGAACCAATTGAAACTAGTCAATTATAATTAATAGGTCATTAATCAACATCATTATGAACAAATCTCCAAATGTTCAACCCTGGTCAACACCACCAAACAGTTTGAAACCATTTGCTTTCATGCGGTTTAGTAAACTGTTTGTCGTTAAACGGTTTTGAAACCGTTTGCTCCCAAACGGTTTGTTAAACCGTTTGGACATTTGATTGAAACCGTTTGGTCTAGATATTTGGGGAGGTGTGTTCTTATGATGATTTCATCATCATCAAGCTCTAAACTCATGAAACCTGCTGTGGTTTCCATGGTGATTGCATCAATGAACCAAATCAAATTCTAGAAATGCAAAAAGGATCATCAAGTGATAAAGAATTGATTGAAATAACAATATTAATGGTTTGAGTTATAAAACCCACCTCCAATTGAGATCCAAAGATCCAAGCTCACGCCAACAATGGTGGATGAAGCTTTTGGTTGAAAAGTTTGGCTAGAGTTGAAGAGGAGATCGAATTAAGAAGAAATCCATGGTTTATTTTCGATTTCCACCATTGAATCAAGGTGAAAAGGGTCAAGAACCTTACCAATAGGTTGGGGGTCGTCCTCCAGGTCCCCCCTAGCTCCCTTGGTCGGTTTTCAAGCAAGGAGAAGAGGTGGAAATGGAAAAGCCTTTCATTTGGCTTGAAAAAGGTCTTTTTATAAGAAAATCAATGAGAGAGAAAATACTTTATAAAAGTCTTTTAATTCCAAAATTGTTGCCACCATCTCCCCCTTGGTTTCTTTTATGCAAAGTCATCTCTATCCCCACCGAGCTCCCTTCCATTATCCAAGAATAAAGGGAAAAGAAATTAAGCACCTTAACCCTTATAATAAGAATATCCATTTTTGAGTGGAAATTCTTTTTCTTATAATAATGGTGAGTGGAATTTCACCTGCTTAGGATATGATCGTGCCTTTGCAAGGATTAAGCTAGTCCAAAAACACATATGAATCCAAACATATTAATTTTGGTTGAAGGTCCTTCAATTATTTTATTTAATTTTGGCATTAAATTGAATTAGGGTTTCAATTAGGCTTAAATCTTGATTATTTTAATATCAAGATTCTCTCTCCTCGAACTTAATTCAAATGAAGCGCCCCTCTAATTTTCTTTTCTCTAAGTGATGTCAAGAAACATTAGGGACCTTATTGAAGTGGTAACTTGCATATTGAACCCTAGGTTTTGGGTAATTTGCATATTACACCAAAACTAGGTTTTAATGCACAAGGATTGCTCTACAAGCTTTATCTTGGTGCTCAAGCTTTTTGAAACCATACCATTACATCATATTCATTATTATGATGTCTCAATATCAGAGGAATATTTTATCATGTGTAATTTGCAAGTTAACCCCTCAACTTGGGGTAATTTGCAGATTAGTCCAAAATAAGCAAACATTGCTTCAACATTATTTGAACAGGACCAAAATTGAAACATAAGATCCTCTTGAGCCTTAATTACTTTTCACAAGATAAAATTAAGGATCTAATTAACTTGGTTAAGCAAAACTTCTAGGGTTAAGGCATAACCCAGGTCAGGGATGTTACAGCCATGTCACTAAAACTAATAATGAGCTACTAGCTCCCGTTAATGGAAAATTGTGGCCTCTACCCCTACTCGGGGTCCACTGGGATGGAGCATGTGACCTCAGCTTGGTAAAAGTCAATCTTTTCTACGATCGTGGTGGAGAAATTCTCAACTTCTTAAAGCCTCTAGATGATTAGCCTTGGAATTGAGTCAGTCTTTTCTTTGTGTTGGCTTTGTGCTTATCTATAGAAGGCCTCTCAATCTGCCTTATCGACTCCATGAAAGTGCAAATCCTCTCCCTATTCTCCAAAGTTGATGTTGTTGTAGTCAACTCCGTACTCAAACCCTTCTCAAACCTACAAATCCTTTCTTATATGTAACAACCCTGACCTGGGTTATGAGGTAACCCTATTTATTTTGGCTAATAAAGTTGCTTAGAACTTTAATATAATCCTCTAAGGTGTTTTTTTATCATGTGACAAACTCATGTTTCAAGTTTGGTCCCGATTGAATGTTGTTTGAGAAATTTTCCTTTGTTTTGGACCAAAGTGCAATTTACCCATATTGAGGGGATATAATGCAATTTGTCACATGTTGAACATGCCTCATGTGTTGTAGCATCATTATCGAGAGAATGATGTAAGGTGGTGGCTTGTAGAAAGCCTAAATTCCAAGTTTGAACTTGTTTGAACAATGTTGGTACCTTGTGCACAAATTTTGGTACAAATTGTAATTTACCAAAAATGTGGGGTTGATATGCAAATTACCATCTATAGAGTGTTCCTATTTTCTCTATGTATCATTTAGAGCAGAGAGAATGAATGATACACCATGTTTGATTCCATTATGAATGATGGTAATCTTGGTGATGAAATGACCAAGAAAAATGGTTGAATTCGGAAGCTTAACTTGAGTTGTATCAAGTTGAAAAGCTTATATATGAGTGCCTATCGGCCGTGGAGCCCATGTAGGTGTTCCATATCGTTTTTTGAACTCTTGGCAAAGTCCATATCGTTCAAATAACCTCAAGGAGGTGAGGTATGACGGCCAACAAGTTTCCTTAGAAAAAGTGTATCGACTTGACATAAAATAGTGATTAAACCTAGATGACTTATCCAAATGGATAAGCAATGGACGAATTTGCATCTTTATATGATCCTCAACCTTTTCGCATGTCAATATAAATTTTTATGCATCCATGGACATGTGTCACCCATGCATGACACGTGGCACCTACTAGCTCAAAATGTTGACACCTCATTTTTGCCTTTCTTCATGATCAACAAGTATATATACCCCTAGTTTGACCCCTTAATGGAATTTTTCGACCCTTAACCCCCTCCTAACCTAAGGTATCGTCCATATAACTCCCATATCGTGCAGGGATGCTGTGGTATCATGAATGGGCCTTGGGGTATCGCCCATGGCAAGGCCATATCGCCCAAGTAGGTGATATCCGCTATATAGGGTGATATCGGCCATAGAGTGAAGTGTTTTGACTCCAAGTGAGTGCCATATCATGAAAGTGAGTATCATATCGTGCAAGAGGGGTGCCATGTCGTGCAAGAGCACAAGGGTATCGTGCATAGGCCTTGGGTATCGGCCATAGAAAGTATATCGACCATACCATGTTGATATTGCCCATAACAAGTTGATATCAGCCAATTGAAGTGAGTTTGGCCACAAGTGAGGGGGTATCGGCCACAAGCAAAGTTGTGTCGGCCAAGAGGAAGTAAATATCGCCCAATAGTGGTAGGGTGTCGGCCAAGGAGATAAGGAACTCAAAACTTAACCCTAAGGTAAGATATAGTTGTCTTCAAGCTTGAATTGAAGCATGGAATTAGGGTTATGATCTACCTTTCTTTTCTTCTTCACCAATTTCTTATCCATGGTGATTCCTTGTATATGAAGGAGTTGTGAACGAGACTTGGACCTTTGATAAAGTCATCTTCAACCTTAGGAACATGTATCTTTGGAGCTTCAAGCTTTGACATGGTTCTTAAGACGGGTTATATAACTTGAACTCAATCATGTTATTATTCATCACCTAAATTGTTGTATTTAATGATATACTTTTAATTCCAAAATTTCCTGAAATAGTTGATGAAATTATGAGTTCTAGTAGTTTCTTGGATCTGTTGACTTGAACTATAATAGTTATAATAAAGGTCTATAGCTTGAATATTGTGATATCACCTTATAAAAGTGATATCGGGTGCATGCACATAAGCAAGCACCTCTAACTCGATATGATGATGCACCTATTTCACTAAAATGATATGAATAGGTTTGTAAACCTTATTGAACAATATGGGAGTGTAGTATACACCTCTTGCACGATAGGAAGTCTATTATAGACTCCATGCATGATACAAGGTAAATTGTATACTTTTAAGTTGACAAGCAACCCTAAATTGGGTAATCCGATATAAGTAAAGAGTAATAAGTGCTATTGCATGATATGATCATATGATACATCATTGATACTTAGTATCATGAGGCCTACATGACCTTGTATGACATGGTTGAACAACAGGGTTGCACGATACACAACCCTAAATAATATGGTAACCCTAACCCATCATGGCTAACCCTAGATGGTGACTAGCCCGATAGGGTGATTAAATGTATTTCTAGCCCAACATGGTGATGGGTTGATACCTCATAAGTATCATGGGCGACACATACATATATATTGTGCCCAATATGAGGTCAATAAGGTACCTCATGCCCGATATGGAGACAAGTGCAAATCCTAGCCTGATATGGTGAGTGTCTATACACCTACAACCCGATATGGTGAACATATGCACATGATTTAACATTATACACCTTGTAAAGGTAAGGGAAAGACACTCTGAGGAATGATGAGTGTAACACCAAGTAATGGTGTGTATAATACCTTGATAGGTGAAACACCTAGAGTGGTTGATAATGGTTAATCCTATATCAATAATGCCTTAACCCGAGATGAGTTCATATCATTAATGATGGTTGAATAATTCAATTGTGTGACTTATGACCAATACATTACATGATAAATGTGATGAGCTAGTGCATAAAGTATTAGGATGGGACATTCCCTAATATAAGATAATTTGATGAACTTAAGTATGTTAAAAGTGACGAGGGAAGTGATACATCAAGACATGATAGATATCACATCCAACACTTCAAGGTTGATGTATCTTGATGCACCTTAAATCCAATATACTTGAATGAGTAACACATGAAGTGTGGTATGTCAATTGTTACATTGAGATGTAATAAGTTTAATGCACTTTGATAAGTGTGGGCTAACATACTTTGAGAAAGGGTTAAGCCAAGTTAATAAAGTCTGATGTAATCATACCCTGGTAAGGATGAGAGAGGAACTCATACCTTGTGTTGATGATTCATTTAATGATAAATGATGAGAATGAATAAGTATGATTGAATACTTATGATATCAATGTTTGCTCCTAGATGTGTGGAGCAATGAATTAGGGTTTGATCATTGATAATATGATCTTGAAAACCTAAATGGTTAATAATGGAAAACCCTAACCCTAATGAAGGGTAATGATATGTAAGAGAAACCCTAATCGATAAGAAAGGAAAATCCTAACCCTAATGATGGGAAGGTTGTATTTCTCTTATTTCATAAGCCTTGTAAGGCATGTTAAATACTTACATAATAAGTATCATGTGTATAAGTTGTTGCCTAATGAGAGGTGACAAGATGTGAATGGCCTTATGAGCCATGTGTATAAGTTGTTGCCTAGTGAGAGGTGACAAGATGTGAATGGCCTTGTGAGCCATGTTTATAAGTTTTTGCCTAGTGAGAGGTGACAAGATGTGAATGGCCTTGTGAGCCATGTGTATAATTTGTTGCCTAGTGAGCGGTAACAAGATGTGAATGGCCTTGTGAGCCATGTGTATAAGTTGTTGCCTTGTGAGAGTTGACAAGATGTGAATGGCATTGTGAGCCATGAGAATACTTGTACAACAAGTGAAATGAATACCTTGGTCTAACGACCTAGAGGTAATGATTACCTGTTAGAGAGGTAACAATGCCATGTGATGATCTAAGGGTTGAATACCTAGATCCAGCAATCATGATAATGATTATGTGAAGGGATGAGAATTCCCAGTAATGTGCTAATGGACTGAGATCCCAAGTATCATGTGTTTTAAAGATTTGAAAGTACTTGATATATGTATTATGCTTGTTCTTTGTAACATTTGTCATAATAATTCATGTTTGAAAATTTGACTGATGCTAAAAGAATATGGCAATGCACTTAATTAATCAAGTGGAATCTTATCATGTAGAGCCCTAACCATAGATCCATCAGCGTCAGTAAATTGCTGAATAGTGAAATAGGTTTTCCTAAGGGATCTCCTAGAGACTTCATATTTTTGAATATGTGGGGGTGATGGGCGAAAATATCCGTACACCCTGAATGAGGGATAGATGGTAGGTAAACATGAAATCTCTCAATACTTCATTATTGGTTGGGATTTGATGTAGATAAACACGAAATCTAATCGACCCTTCCTCAAGTTGATGGTAGATAAACACAAGATCTCTCAATCCTGACGAGAGTGCAGCTGACCCTGCAACTCTATAGAGAAGTTGCCAGTATACCCTGGAAAGCTATTTAGCAATTGACATAGTCCTACTCATTTTCTCACACTGACCGAGACGGTATGAGGTCATGGCAGCCGGCTCTTCCATTGACCTTGTATGGTACTGATTTTGTAAGGACCCTGACCTCCGTTTAGGGTTTACCCTGTTTGCTTTGCTTAACCTTGATGCTTAGTTGCTTGCTAATCACCTTTAGTGGTGATTAGGGTTTGGTTGTGCTTTGTTGAGTGTTGGAGGTGTTACTTGCAAATAACCCAAGTCTAGGGTTTGTGGGCAAGTTTATCACCTTGTGAGGTGTTCCTCCCTCTCCTTGCTTCCTCTAGAGTAGAGAGGAAGGTTTGGGCTCGTTGCTTGAGTTCCATTGGGCCTGGTTGAGCTTGTTGGGCCTTGTGGTGCCTTGTCTTTGCTTGGTTGAACCTTGTATCGGGCAAGAGGGTGCTTGTGTTGCCCAGGCTGTGTCACTCAGGCTGTGTCACCCAGGGCTGTGTCGCCCAGGGTTGTGTCGCCCATGGTGGTGGTGGTGTATCGTCCAAGTTTGTCGCCCATGGACCTTTGACCATCTTTGACCTCATTTGTGTCACCACTAGTGGACACTTGGTGCTTGATGCTTTCATGTAGCAATGACCTTGGACAAGTGTCCCTAGGTGGGCGACACCTTGCTTTGCTTTGCTTTGGTTTCTCCTCCACCCCCTTCTATATATGTGTTTCCTTTCCCTTGCTAAGAATCCCTTTAGTTCCTTAGTTTCTCCTCTACCTTGGTGCACGACACACTCTCTTCTCGTGCAAGCTTGGTGGCCAATGCTCCTTGGAGTCTCCTTCTTCCTTGGTGGTGTGTGGAGCTTCGAGCTTGCTTAAGGTGGGTTACATAACTCCTAACCCTAACTGCATTACCATCTTCTATGTTCTTGTTCTTATTGTTTATGATCGGCTATGTTGTTGTTAGCTTGGTTTCCTTGCTTAGTTGCACCTTGTTGGCCGAACCTATGATCTATGGTTCCTTGGTGAGCAATACTCCTTTCTCTCCTTGGTCTTGAGGAGTGAGCTTGAGTTCTAGTAACATGGGCAATACTCCTCTCTCGCTTGAGTTGAGAGGTGAGCTTGTGTTCTAGTAGCTTGAGAAACACCCTCCTCTCACCATGGACTTGAAGGGTGAGCTTTGTGGTGTTTGTGAATCTTGCTAGGGTCATTTCTAGTGTTGACCGTTTGGTGATAGATGATGTGCAAGACCCCTCTCTCTTAGTTGTTGAGAGGTGAGCCATCTTCTTGATGCTTTAGGGTTTGGTGCCCTTGTGCTTGAGGTTGATGACGATCTTGTGGAGATGTTTCTTGGCCGTTATGGTGGTAATATAGGTGATGCCCGATAGCCCTCTTGACTTGTTGTAATGGTTGTGATGGAAGACACCTTGGTCCTTGAACCTGTGTGTGACGGGCGTCACTCCATGCTACATGTTCTACCCGATACCCTTCCATTGGTCTGACCTTGGACAACATGTTGTAGTGGTGATGGATGATACCCCCGTTCTCTGACCTTGTGATAGGCGTCACCTGTTCGTCGACCGATAGGCATGGCTAGCCTTGTAATGGGTGTTATGCCTACTCTGTTGCACGCATTATACCTGTGAGTGATGTGCCTTGTCTGATGGTGTTGCACGTTACACCCCCTAGCACAACACTGCGTTGCCCGACACCATGATGTCCAACAGAGTTGCACGACATGGTGCACGTCACACCCTGCACGGCACGCCCATGGGCTGGAGTGCACGACAGACTTTGATGCCCAGCGTTGCCAGATATGTATGTAAATCATGACACAGCATTATGTGTTATACCCCTGAGCTTGGTCTATAGGTACGGGTGTGCTTGGCCGTTATGTGCTGATCGTTGTGTGTTGGACGATAGGTGAGGGTGCCCTGCCCGATACCACTTTTGGTGAGGGTAGAGGGTACTTTTAGTAAGGGTCTTTCTTCTCATGAAAAATTGATATGGTGGATAAGGTTCTTGTTAAAATGTTGGTGACCCTTGATATGTTTGATGGTAATAATTATGGTAAGCTCGTCCATGTAACTTAGCATGACTTGACATCTTCTCATAATCATCTTGAATCCCCTTTATAATGCTAAGGGAAATAATAAGCATGTAATATGGTTTGCTTAATGATGTACCCTGTGCTCATTATCATAAGTTTAAGCATGATTGATAAAGAATATAATCATTAATGTCACCTTATATTGATAGCATGGTCTTTCTGGTAAGCCTATGATTATTGTGTATACTTACCATGAAGGTGATGCATAGCCAAGTAAAAGGCTATGAGGTATATATATGATGTGTTTTGGTTTGAGGACCTGAGTTTGGCTAGAGTGCCTGAGTTGAGGAGAATGCCTTGAGATGCAGTGGCAGCATATGATGAGGGATTGAGATCCCATGGCAATGTGATGATCCTTGAGATGGATCTAGATAATTGGCAAGAGGCCAAGTGATAACATGTGATGTTGGATCCTTGTGATGGATCAGGATGATGTTGATTACAATAAAAGCATAATATTGAGTCCATGTTGTTTATCCTTGTTATAGTTTGCATGTTATATAACTTCGTTGAATCTTGCAATCCACTTAAAATATATTAATTAATTACAGTGAAATATATCATGTAGTTTTCCCTGGCCATAGATCCATCATCGTCAGGAGCTGGTGATGGTGAAACGGGTTTCCCTACTGGTTAACCCGAAGCGCATATTGTTGAATATGCAAGGTTTCTCCTAGCCTAAAATAGAGAGGGAATCGAGTAGAGCTACGGTTGCAGACTCGGGATATGTATAGAGCATGGTGAAGAGGCCCATGGCTCAGTGTGATAGAACATGAATGCGTTCATAGCTCAGAGCACGGTGAACAGGCCCATGGCTCAGTTTTACTAGCGCCGTGACCTGTACCAAGGCAGGAAAGAAGGGTAGCCTATGGAGCTGACCTTGTGGCTCAGGCCACTTAAAGCATGAGACTGTGGTCCTGCTTGTGTTGTGCGCATGCACTGACCACGAGGTGGGAGGTCATGGAGTCCTGCTCTTCCATTGACCTTGTATGGCACCGGCTCCGGGTTTCGCAGCCGTCGGTTGGATTTGAATGGTACAGTTCACTTCCTCAGGGCATAATACTACATAATCCAGCCGTATAGTATTTACTGCTTTAGGCAAAACACTGAACATTGGTTGAGAGCTTGCTTGTGTAGTTAATCTTGCTATATCTTGTAGTTACTTATATGTTCCTCATGTTATGTGGTAATACCTTATAAATCTTATCTTGTTAATAATGTTCCATAAAGAAATAATCAGGCATATGCCTTCGGTACGTCTGGTAAGCTTGAATGTATGAATAGCTTTATTTCATAAACTGCTCCTGTTATACTTCTTATCAGTCATCTGCTTTATTCTTCTGAGGTTTTGTACCTTCGGCGGGGAGTTATGTTTCTCGCTGGGACTATGTGTCTCACCCCGCTGGTTTACACCCTTTTTAGGTGTTCGAGCTAGACGTGGTGGTGGTCGTAGAGTTGCGGCCGAGCATCAAGATGAGTAGTAGAAGGCAACAGATGGATATGCTGTTGTTTTGGATGTTTTGTAGTAGAGTCTTAGAGTCATCCCTGTACTCTCAGGTCCTTGGAGGTGTTTTGATGTTGTTTCACGATGTATAGTTGTTGGTCCTTTGTTAATCCTGCTGCTGGCCGGATGTGGGCCTTTATGTACATATTAATAGGTGATGAACTCATGTGATGTCAAGACAGTTGATCCTCTAAGCTGTGGACACGTATCAAGACTTTTATATGTTTATATAACTTGTTTCCTTGTAGGATGTGGACTTAAATGTAATAGTTTTCTCCATTTACCTGCTTTCCGCAATCAGTTTTAATTAACCCATATTTTTATAATCTATGGTAATGGTGATTTCCGCACGTTTTCGCATAACACCTCGCTGTCTGTGTGATAGTGGGATGTGTTGCCACAAGTTTTGGTATCAGAACCCTAGGTTCACTGAGTCTACATGGATTTAGGACTAGGTTGTGTCAATTCTTGTGAGTTTTCCAGATTTTCTTACAATCATCTTCTGCCTCAGTGGAAGGAAAACCAAGATGTCTGGAAACCATGAAGAACATGCTGCTGAGCACAGCGATGCTGCATCAGTTGATGGAGCTATAGGGCAGGCACATGAAGATCGAGTGCCTAAGGTCCCCCAACCTGACCCAGCCATTCTTGAACATCCTGCTTACCAACAGCTCATGGGGAAGATAATGGCTACGATGAATCTCATGGTAGAGAGATTTCCAGTGCCTCCGCTGAGAGTACAGGCTCCCCATGGTGAAACATCGAGTATTGGGAAGACCTTTGAGCGGCTTCGCCGAGTCGGAGCTTCAGATCATGCTGGAATGACTGATCCAGCAGATGTAGATCTGTGGCTGACAAGTCTTGAGAAGGCTTTTTGGATCCTCGACATCTCCAAAGCAGACAAAGTAAAGCACGTTGTCTACCTTCTGAAGGGTAGTGCTGGTCATTGGTGGACCATCGAGGAGGAGAAGTGACCTGGTTAGGTGATCGGTTGGGAAGTTTTCCGGCGCGAGTTCGTCAGTAGATACTTCCCAAAGACGTATATGGATGAGAAGATCAGTCAGTTTTAGAGCCTGCGACAAGGAACGATGAACATCACTGAGTACGAAGCCAAGTTCATAGATCTGTTGAGGTTTTTTCCTCACATGGCGGCAACAGAAGAAGAGCAGATTAGATGCTTTGAGAAGGGTTTGAGTTCTGAGTTGACAACACCTGTTTCTATGTTGGAGAATTGAGAGTGGTTTGCTACATTTGTGGAATCCGTCTGGAGGATCGAAAGATTAGTAAGGGATAAAAGAGAGTCTATGTCTAAGAAGAGGCCTACTCAGTTTCAGGGAGAGAGGTTTGGTGGCTTCAAGAAGACAAGGTTTGCAGCATCGTCAGTGATGAGAGGTTCCAGTGCACCGTTGCAGTGGTCTCCAAGTAAGGGAAGAGGTTATGTTTCTTCATCGTCAAAGGCACATAGTACAACTTCTGTAGCAGTGACAGGGCCATTTAGGCCACGGTTCAAAGATAGAGTATGTGATCTGTGTGGTGAGACTGGGCATTTCAAGTTAAATTGCCCAAACAGAGATGTTGAAGTGACACATCAGCCGAGACAGAATCATCAGGGGTCAGATAGGCAGTAGCCCAGTGGTAGCAGAGGGTGAGGACGCGGTCAAGCGTCGCAAGCGGGATCGTCTGCTCAGGGAAGTAGAGGGCGTGGATAGAAAGCAACGGCTCGATTCTATGCTATGAGTCAGTCAGAGGCGATAGTCAACCCGCAAGTAGTGACAGGTCAGATGGAGTTATTTCATTCTGATATGTCTTCTTCTTACTTTATATCTATTCTGGTTGACCCGTAGATCTAGTAGGACCCGCCTTGAACCTGAGAGGTTTGGATACCTTGTGACTCAGGAAGGTGGTGAGTTGATCATAGATGAGGATCCAACTACCTACGTAGAGGCTATGGAGGGACCAGATTCTGAGAAATGGCTTGAAGCCATGAGATCTAAGATGGAATCCATGTACTCCAACAAAATATGGACTTTGGTGGAACCACCCGAAGGGGTAAAACCCATAGGGTGCAACTGGGTCTTTAAGAAAAAGACTGACATGGATGGAAATGTGCAAACTTATAAAGGCAGATTGGTTGCGAAGGGATTTCGACAAGTTTAAGGTGTTGACTATGACGAAACCTTTTCTCCAATTCCCATGATTAAGTCCATCAGGATCATGCTTGCTATTGCAGCTTATTATGACTATGAGATTTGGCAGATGTATGTTAAAACCACATTCCTTAATGGGAATATAAATGAGGATGTGTACATGACACAACCTGAAGGTTTTGTAGATCCAAACAATGCCAATAAAGTCTGTAAGGTGCAAAGGTCAATCTATGGATTGAAGCAAGCATCTCGGAGTTGGAATCTTCGATTTGATGAGGAAGTCAAAGTGTTTGGCTTTATTCAAAATGAAGATGAACCTTGTGTGTGCAAGAAGGTTAGTGGGAGATCGACCACATTCCTCATATTGTATGTGGATGACATACTTTTTATGGGGAATGATGTCTTAGCCTTAGAGAAGGTAAAGACTTGGCTTGGGAATACTTTCTCAATGAAGAACTTAGAAGAAGCATCCTACATTCTAGGAATTAAGATCTATAGAGATAGATCTAGAAGGCTTCTCGGACTAAGTCAGAGCACGTACATCGACAAAGTGTTGAAGCGGTTCAGCATGGAGAACTCAAAGAGAGGCAACATCCCCATGCTACATGGAGTCACCATCTCTAGAGCTCAATGTCCCCAATCTTGTGAAGAGAGGGAGCGTATGAATGGGATCCCATATGCATCAGCCATCGGATCCATCATGTACACTATGTTGTGCACACGCCCAGATGTCTCGTATGCTCTCAGCATGATGAGAAGTTACTAGTCAGATCCCGGGGATGCTCACTAGACAGTCGTAAAGAACATCCTCAAGTGCTTGCGAAGGACTAAGGATCAATTTCTTGTTTACGGCGGCGAGGAAGAGCTCATTGTAAAGGGTTACACCGATGCAAGCTTCCAAACCGACAAAGATGATTACAGATCGCAGTCAGGATTTGTGTTTTTCCTTAATAACGGAGCTGTGAGCTGGAAGAGTTCCAAGTAAGAAACAGTTGTCGATTCTACTACAGAGGCCGAGTATATTGTTTCTTCACATGCAGCAAAGGAGGCTGTGTGGATCAGGAAGTTCATCTCTGAACTTGGTATAGTTCCCAGTAGTTGTGATGCAATCGAGCTTCATTGTAACAATAATGGAGCTATTGCACAAGCGAAGGAACCCAGATTACAACAGCGGTCCAAGAACATACGGCGGCGCTTCCATCTCATATGAGAGATCGTACATCGAGGAGATGTGAATATTTGCAAAGTACCAACTGAAGACAACATAGATGATCCACTGACTAAGGCCCTTTCTCAGCAGAAGCATGATGGTCATGCTAGGTCACAAGGATTGACGTTCCTTGGTGACTGTCTCTAAGTGCAAGTGGGAGTATGTTGGTATGTATGCCCATAGAGCAAGTCATATGATGATTGTAATGGGATACTTTGTACATGATTTGAATAATAATAAAGGCAATTTCCGATATATATGTTTAAACTATTAATGAGATGATGGTGTAACATGATAGATGTCTAAAGAATGATTTTTACTCAATGACGTATGCTTTTAGGTTAAGGACCTAAATGATGAGATCATACGGATGTTAAGAGTATACATTCTTGTTTGGTCCCTAGTCGGTTGTTATTGTGGAATAAACATAGACATCAATAACACTAAAGACTAGATTGTGTGTTGGTTGATGACAGAATATCATTAGTCATGATATAGTGATATCAAACCAAGCACATAGGTACTTATTAGAGAACAAGGTACCAGACAGACCCACCGTGAGAGTGACACATGGAACAATGACTTGGTAGTCACAGTCAACTCTCACAGTGATGGTGGTGAGTGTGATTCTTTGACCTGAAATCACTGCGCTCAACACATGTCGTTGGGTACACTTTGACATCATCAAACGCAGTCCTGAAACATGGGTTGTTATAAAGGTGATGATTGGGTGGCTTTGACACATGGGTCTTTTGAGGGGTGAGTGATAGATATGGTATTTGTCCCTCCTGCGGGAGTTTGATGTCCTTGGCCACTTGATGAGTAGGATTGAGAAAGGCATGCGCATGCACGTGTGAATCAATATGTGATATTGATGTCACACACATCTCACCCAGTCTGCTCTGAGATCAAGGAAATGAATGAATGTTGACAGGATGACTGTTCCATGCCTCGAGTTCATTCAGGATATTAGTGACAAAGGAATTATCCACTCACTGTAACACCATTCACGGATTGTAGGATTGAAAGTTGTTCTCCAACTTTCTATTTCACTTGGGTAGCACTGATGTGTGACTAGGAACCTCTCTTTGCTTGTAAAGTCATAAGTGTTATGTACTTTCACTGCCAACGTGAAATGGACCTATAGGGTCACACACATAGGATTTAACATGGAAAAGGAGTTTTGTCCACAAACAATGTTTAGATTGATTACTAAAGGAGTTTAGTAGTTCAATTATACACTCAATTAATCGATAACTCAATATCATAATGTTCAAAGTGTTGGACGTATTGATTGGAGTATCGGATTGATTGAAATCGCAATTCACTGATTCTGCACAATCTGCACTCCCAACCGATCGGCTCATGTGATGAACCGATCGGCTGAGCCTGGTGAACCGGTCGGCTCACGTGTTGAGTCGATCGGCTCAAGGTCAGGGTGAAACGATTGCTTCAAGTATTGAAACGATCGGTTCAACTGATGCAACTGAGCATGTTGGGAAAGTAAGATTGGTGAGAATTTTCCTTTCGTTTCACTTGCCCAATTTGATTGGGAAATAGGATTGGTATTCGATACCAATTAGAAACAAAAGAAGGAAAGTTAATTGGGAACTGGTCAGGACCACGAACCGATCGGTTTAGAAGTGAACCGATTGGCTCATGGGTCCCAACCGATCGGTTGAGGTGTCAACCGATCGGTTGAGGTGTCAATCGACCGGTTTAGGTCCCCAACCGACCATTTTAGTTGTGAAATGATCGGTTCAGGTTGCGAGTTGATTGTTTTGTGGAATATCTCAAACCCTTATACTCCTACTTTTAGTCCCATATTGTCGGGGACAGAGAACCCTGTCCCATGACCCGCCTATATATAGGGGTATTGGGGGCTTCTCAGAGTACAACTTAGTGCAAGCCGGTTACTCAACAAAGTTGTCGTTCTCTCTGGTTTTGATAACCGAGAGAGCCCAAGCAAGTGCTACCCGAAAAGGGAGGCACAGCAAGGGACAGACAACTGCAGTTGCAACTGGTAGAAGGAGACAGTGTTGGCGACTAGTACGCCAACAGGAGGGTGTGACTCCTTCCAGTTCCTTGTGCGACAAGGAGATCGGAGTTCCAGGTAGTCCGTGTGGACGACTTCAATACTGACAGTCCTGGTGAGACCAGGAGTCTTCAGTCTCAGTGCGACCAGGAGCTACACAGACACCATCCAAGACCGGAGGTGAAGACTGCGCAAGGCGCGAGGTACTGTCGCCGAGCAAGCCTCGGGACAAGGTATGCATCTACAAACCATCTTTCCTATTGTATAGACGTTGACGCGATTCCTTATGTTCTGGGTTTTGGGGATAAAATTTTTGTTTCCGCTGCTTCTCTACCTCCTCTAAAACCCAACAGTGGTATCAGAGCCACGTCAACTATTCTATATTTTAGGATTATCAATATGATCGATTTTGGTTTGCCGCCTTTATTTGTTGCATACGATGCGAATAAAATTGGCTTTATGCATGTCGAATCCACAAATCCCAAATATACATATATGATATGTAATATTAATGCACTCGATATGCGTCGCCCTTAAACGAGTTTTGTGGTGGATGTGTAGCATGGTTATGGCCTATAAACCCCTATATTTGTGTGTGGTTGTATGGGGTTGCTTGCATCTCAGTCTGTGCACTGATTCCTTTTCTCCTATTCCTGATGTAACTCAAAATAATTCGAGATTTCTATTCCTACCTTTGCTCCCCCCCAATGTAACTCGGGGTTTCACAATTCAATTGTAAATAGGATAGATTTTATTTCCTATTATGTCAAAGAATGGTAGACAACCTGAGACGATCGGTTCAAGGTGTGAACCGATCGGTTGGTGATCTAGACTACCGGTTCGAGGAGCGAGGTGAGCGAGTGGCAACCTGATGAGATGCACGATGACCGGTGAACTGATCGGCTGGAGGCGCCAGTCGATCGGCTGGTGGCACACTACAAAAAAAACATGATTTAGCTACAGTTATTATAGCTATATATGTCATATTTGTAGTTAAAAACTACTTTTCTTTACAATATTAAAAATGTAAAGAAAATATATATAAATATTTCTAATAACTACAAATTTGACTACATATTTAAACTCACTTCCATGTTTTCTTTTCAACCCGTCCCTCTCTCCGCACCCCCCTCCCAAATAACCAGCACACTGAAAATTTTCAACTTTGCCGAATGCTGCTCCCTTCCCCCCTATTGGTGCGGTGAGTGAATACTCCATCCTCCCCCAATCACCATCGATGCCCCATTGCGCCCGATCCCCATCTCCCCCACCCCACCCTGCCAGACCATCCACTCGGATAGCGCCTCACTCGTCGTTTCTTCTCCCTGTAACTCTCATTTTCTCACCACCCCAATCTCCTCCCCTTTGTAGCACCCGACCCAGCGGACATAAAAAGGAAGTCTGGGAAGGATGAAGCTATAAGAAAATAGAAGCGAGGAGAATGTCACATTGTCATATGCGTCAAGGCAAGCCAGAGATCATTGTCCTTAGCAGATGTCCCCGCTAATAGCTCCAGTGACATCAATCGATGATAAGAGTTGATGGACGATTTTGTGCGGCCCGACTGGAAGCGCCATCTAGAATATCAGCTCAGAAATGTGGATAACGTCTTGACATGTACCACCTAATTTGATAGCAAATGGTGATGTTTGGTCCAGTAAAACATTGATTGTATCAATTATTAGCTTTTTCTCTCTTTACCATCTCGATCTCCTCCCCTTTGTTATTCACAACGAACCAGATCTTGCATGATTTTTTTAGCTTCTCATAATGGTGGATTTTTTCTCTTCTCAGGATCTCAACCTTTAATGAAATGGTAATAACAATGCTCACTCTTAGGATGTCTGGATCCCGAAGCAGTACAATGGTAAAAAGGTTTCCCTTTCACCGACTCAAGCGACTAAATACACTATGTTAGTGGCTCAGACGATATATGTGGCTGTATGTGGAACGGTGACAGAGAGTTCCTCATAGACGTCCAAAGGGAACGTCTTGCATCTTGCGTGCAGAATGTCCCAATTCTCTCAAACTACCCCAGATACCCCACCAAGAATCATAGGAGAGCAGGACGTCCAGGTTTGTTGATTAATTATGTTCTTTTCCACATCATTTTTTGGTATGTTTCCATATAAGAATCCAGACGAGACACATTGTGTGTGCTCCAGGGGCGATTGTCATTCTGCTCTTTTTATAGTTTATGAATCATCATTGAGCAGTTTAAATATGGCCATAGCATAAGCGTTTTTGCGTTTCTACCCATATACTACTTCAACACTTTACTTCTCATGCACTATATGTTTGATTTGATGACACTCACTCAGATAGTATAAGTTTATGCATCGAGAATTTCTTCCAATTATAATTCAAGCTCCTTGAAACTTCATAGTATAAGGAATCTTAATTCCAACATTACGCAATATAGATACCATTCAAATATCCATTTATAATGAATCTAGATGGCGTGCTCTACTCTTGTATCTCTAAGAAGTTGGAGTTTTTCCTAGAAGACAACATCTACTTCCATTATGGCATCGATATAAGCATTGTTAAGTCTTGGGTTTCTCTATGTCAGTCTATCTATGGTCAATAGGCTTGTGTTGACTAGAGAATGAGTTGTTGTAGGCTTGTAGCTTACACAACTTTGGTGCATGCCAACTTGACGAAACATGTCATGATTTGAAGTAGGGTAGATTCTACTTTCCATAGTTTCTACAGGTACATTGTCTAACTCTTCGTTCTTAAACCATCACCGATTTCATGTCTATGTTGTGTTACCTTTATTGGCAATGAACTAGATTTTGCGCTAGTAGATCAAACCCCTTGAATAGAAGATGCCAAAATGTGTGAATCCATAAGCATTAGTGAATCATCTAGTGTCATGTTAACATGTGAGATATTTGTATTTGTTCTATTGTACTCATGTCCAAAGGTAAGACATTTTAGTATTTGTGATGTATCTACTACCACGCTTCCATTTGAGCCTTGGGGCAACTCTATGACAAGGAAAGGGAGAACAGTTGACCTGGAAGTCATAGTGGAAATATGTCTAGGATCTGTGTGTAGTTATATTCCTTTGAATGCATAGGTCCTGAAGTGAACTGTGGAGACTCATAATTCAAGTAGTTTAAATGTCTCACTGATTTGAGTACCAAAGATAATTGGACTTTCATGTTAATTTGGTTGATCTGCAATCTCTGCCAAACAAGTGGATCACCCCAAATATGTTGGTTAGATATTATCTGTGATGAAGATGATGATGATTCACTATTCTCGACAATAGTGGGTCAGAACAGAGTGTAAAGGGAGCACATAGGTCGACCATGGTACACAAAGTGCGCAACGCTCTTAGAAGTAACTGGCTTGGGTCAGAAAAGAGTGTAAAGGGAGCACATAAATTGACATCAGTGGGCCACAACATTTGATCAACTCTATCTAAACCAATTATTTAATCAACCCAAAATTTCAATTTGGGCCAAAATTTACCTTGAATGTGTTTTTGATTTGTGAGCCATACCCTGTACTTTCTATGTTGGACTGGGTTGGTGAGATGCGGTACCTACTGAGTTATGGATGGCATGATGCTAGAACTTTTGTCATACTGAGTATATGAAAAGGATAACTTCATATCATCAAATTAATTAGCCTTAGTATTCATGTAGTACATGTTGATGAATTGCATAGACCAGAACAAACTTTACTTAAGTGATTAAAGATAACACTTTTCACTCAAAAAACTTGTTAACAAACTGGTAAATTGACATGCTAAATGTGGTTTCAAACTGAAATCGAAATTATAGATTGGAGTTGCTGAAAATCCAGGCCAACTATTTGTTGTGTTGAGCATCATATCTGGTCCAGACTAAGATCATTGAACCAGCTTAATTCAAGACTAACCCTAGTTCTAAATAGAATAGTAACAACATTAGTAGAGAATCTGACTCTAATTTGTGTGTATAACTCATCACCACATTCTAATGTAAAAAGTACAGATTTATGCATTTAACCCCTTGCAATGAGAACACAGTGATTGATCTGGTCGATTGAACTATGTAGATTATTTTGTAGGATCCACTAGTAACCAAGGGCCTTAGTTTGGTCCCCTTATTGAGAATAGATGTTTGGGAGCATGTCTACTAACTTCAGGTCTATATAAATTAGACTATCAGTTTCTGGCCACTACAGGAGATCTTACTTTGCAGTAACTTCATAACCGATAGGAAAAATATGTGTATTTGTTTTGGTTAGTTATATATGATGTTGATTTGGAATTGTATATCAACTGGTATCTCTATTGATGTCGTTTCACAACTCAAATGACAGTTGTTTCATTGACTTATATTTTATGTATATTTGAAATTTGAATACATTCTATATTGGTATCATTGCATGTTACTATAGACATTATACTATATTCTCATGCCACCTAAATCTATACATGAAGCTTGCAAAAGCTTCTTGCTGTATTGAACTCATTTACTTGCTTATATTATAAAATACCACAACCATAAAAGAGGAAGTAAATGTATCATCACTAGAATTTCACGACCTTGGATCCTCTTCTTATAGGGATGATAGGAGACAAAATGTAGTTAATATTGTATCATTAAATCCATATCCTCATTAAGGGAATTACATAGGTCATGATGATTGATTACTAAAGCTGCATTTTAGCAGAGCCAATATCCTTTAGGGCTGAACGAGCTCCATTTGCATAAGGAGATAGATGTAGCTAAGCCATTTCATTGATACTTTCTACTGGGTATTTTTTTATTTATTTTATCAACGTCTTCACAATGTTTGTGTTTCTTTACTCATTAAAGAATGGATCTCATGCTGCATAACACGAGCAGTTCAAACTTGCTTTCGGGTTGTGTGGATACTATCGTAAAGAGTGGTATTTCAAGTCCATGCCCCAAGTCAACACTTTTAAATGAATCTATAACTGTGGCTATGCTAGAAGGGGCTAATGCTTCTTTGGGCTCTATTTTTTAGTTAGATGCATGCTCTTTAATGTTTCATTGCTCCTATATGTGGTTTTCTGATACCGAGGGGTTTCTTTCCCTACCTCATGAAAGCTATGCTTCTTTGCCCTATTAAGCTTGATTTAGTCTTCTTTTTCTTGATCATGCATGCATATTCTATTCATTTTGATAAATCTGGACTAATATACTGCACTGCCTACTCCAATGCCAGACAGGATGAAGCTAAATCAAGTGTTGAGGTACAAATGTAGATGGTGAATGCTACTCCAAGTCTTGGCATTGAACTTGACAATAAGGACTGCTAGAATTTTCGAAAATCAATAGGAAGTGTTTTTTCACTATGCAAAAAATCCATTGTTAGATGCCATGAGTATGACTATGAGACATTTGTCGTGTCAAAGAAATTTCTAGGAAATTTTATAGCATTCAGAAATAATGAAGAAAGGAAGTAACTGAAAGGATGACTTTTTTCAAGGAATGATGCATACTATAGTTTTGAACCTCATGTATTATACATGTATTATATAAAATGGGAAAATTTGACTTTGATCTTCACTATGTTTTCTTGTTGTTTTGTTTCCCAGTAGTACCTGTTATGCTCTGAAGAAGCTATTGTTAGTGGCATCTCTGGCTCGTGCATCCTGATATTCCGTAGTAGTAATTGGTCTTGCATTTTCCTTAGATTCATGTGGTTTTTGTTGATGCTTAGAAGTCTTGTGATGGATCTATCTAGGGTCACTATTAGACAATATTTTAATCCCCTCACTGGTTTCTTTGTTTCTTTCTTTGCTAGTTTCTTGAACCTGGGTAGTCCATGTGTTATCTTTATTAAAAGATCCTAGATCTTCTTGCTGTCTTTCTAAAAGACCATGTGATGATTTCCACAGTTTGAAGCTAGATGCTGCATGTTGCTTGCTACTGCTTGGCATGATACATGCTTCTTTCCACTCATGAAGACTTCCACCTAAAGATGATTCCATAATTCCATGAAGCTGCAGTTGTCTTCTTATATTGTTCAAACCATACGACACTTGTAGGATGAATGTTACCTCTGGTGGGTTATACACTTTGAAGTTTCTATTATTGAGTGTTGTTTGCATAGCATTTATGGAGTTGTTATCTTTTATCTTCATTAAGAAAAAATTTTAGGCTTGGTTGGTTCATGGTAGATTTATTGACCTTCTTCAGCTTTGGTTTACATTTTTTGACCATTTGAAGAATGTTTTTTGTAATGTAGACTTAGCTTCTCTATTCCTTGTAAATATGGTTGATGTTTATACATCACCCTAGGTGTTACAGAGTCATTACTCTCTGGTAATGCTCTACTGTAAGAGCTATAGATTAAATTTCAGAGTGAAGTTGAGTTCTGATTCTACTCAAGCTGCCATCCGTTCTTGTCCCAGGGGATCTATACTAAGGTTTAGGTAGAAGATGAAATTCATACGTATCAGGTTCCATGATGGAATTCACAGGAGCATCTAGAGCAATATCACACTTGAGATTTGAATTAGTGCTCAAATTTGTTTAATTCTTTTGCATGTGGATCTAAAAAAGGTAGTCGTATCGTCTTCAAGTTCAAATCAATCAAATAGGTAATGCATACATGGATAAATCCATACTATAAATTTCTATAGGGTAACATAGATAATGAACCCTCATTGACTAAGGATGGGTCGTGGATGCGGCCGCGGAGGAAGGGGGCGAGGGCGAGGGCGATCAGCGACCTGTAGAGTGGGCGAAGATCGGACCACTGAGTCTGCGACTCCTCCACCTTGCCAATCAGTGGTGAATGGAGATGGGGGTCCCTCGGCTTAGGGTACAACAACAGATCTGCCGTGCAAGGACACTGACCAAGTGTCTGCCGCCGCCAACCCTACCGAAGCGTCGCCCGGATCAGGAAGGGGTCCTTCATCTTCTCGACTCGCCAATTGGTTCAAGTTCAGCAGATTGGATCGCAAGGAAGTCGAGTTGGAGTAGTTGGATTTTGTTGAGCTGACTATTAGGGACGGGCGGAGGTGCACCTCCATTTCAATCCAGGACTGTGTCGCGCCTGACTGGGAGGAATACTGCTCCGTTAGATTTGCAGGTCGGAAGCCATTCACAAGTCAATTGCTGGGTTGGATCCGTAGGTAGTGGAGACCTAGCGGCCCAGTAGAAGTCGTTGCCGAGGAACGAGAAGGTTTCATCATCAAATTGCCTTCCAGCAGTGAAAGGGACAGGGTCTTGGACGAAGCTCCATGGTTCATGGACGGGTCGTTGATCGTGGCCCATTCGTGGAAGTCGGGCGCTTCTCTTCAACCTCTCTCTTTCACTCATATTCCTATCTAGTTCAAGGTTGAAAACCTGGGGGTTACCTGGACTCGCCAACACATTTCCTGTGTTACAAGCACCATTGGGTGACTTGTGGATGAAGATGACCTCTCAGTATCTGTAGGATGTCTCGGTGATGCCCAGGTGTGCATCGAGATGAAGTTCGACTCCAAGCTTCTGAAGGAGACAATGGTAGAGGTTGACTCTGCTCTCAAGACTCTAAAGGTGGAGGCCCTGGCTAAGCCGGTGACTTGTCCAAACTGTAAGAGATTTGGACATAGAGCTATGGTCTACCCTATGAAGACGAGGAAAGCTCCACCTGGAAATGACCTCCAAATCCGAGTGGGGAAACCTCCAGGTGCTCGAGACTTTGCCATAAAGAATTCTAAGAAGGCTTCTACAGCAGCTCAAGGGGAGAAAGAGTTGAAGCAACTGGAAGTCGATGTGGATGACTCTGCTATAGTAGATGGTGCCCTCTGCAAGTCTATTGCTCAACAGGTCATGGACGTTGTTCTTTCAGTAACTGGTAAGCAAAAGCCTCGCATCCCTCTCGATATTCTAGAATCGGTTACAGCTGGGTCTTCTCGGGATTTCTGTGCTGGGAGTCCCAACCATGCTGGGGAGATGGACTTGAGCAGGCGAAGCAGATATGAGATGAGTTCTTCATCATGGAAGATTAATAGAGTTTGGAATAGCTGCAATTCTCCACAGGTTTCCTTCCGGAAAAGGAGAATGGCCTCATGGCTGACTAGCCACATGAACGTCTGGGTCCTGGATGACACCGTAGACTTCCATATCATGTCCCAACAACCTTGGGTCTTGATCTCCTTCGGTTTTCTAATGATCTCATAAGCTGACTTGGTTGAGAACCGACCATTGCCGGTGTGCATCCAAGTGATGACGTCCGACTTGGTGTTGTTTGTTGGCGGCTTGATACAAAGAATCTCCCTTACAATGCTCTGAGGTAGCCATTCATTAAGGAATTACTCGTCCCATGTGCTTGTATGTAATACCACACAGTGCACCAAGAGGTCAGTGAGGTCCTCCGGTATGTCCTTGTAATACCACACAGTGCTGAAACTCGATTCTGGGTACCCAAACTTCTAGTTTTCTTGGCTGTGTGGGAGTCCACCTTGATCAATCTGCCCAATGCTAAGCCAATATAGTCAAAAATGGTAGAAACATATAGATGCAAGGGGAGGTTCAACACCCTCACCCACATGACCATCGTCTCCGAAAGTTCCTTAGTGGGAACAAAGTCTGGGGTCCAGTCCTAGACCACTAAATTACACCCAAACACTTTCCAAGGGCCACAGTTCAAGTGGTATCGTAATCCTTCTCGCAAGATAACTGAAATATGAAATGTCCAAGCTCCAATTCATAAACATTGAACCTCCCAGTTATGTTCCAGAGAACTTTGACTCATTCACGGATGGTCATATACCCAATATCAGCCCCCACTAGTCTCACGATAACAGTGTATTGCCATGGCCATGCTAGTTTCTCCTCCACTGCTGGATTAATACGGATTGCAGGTCGACCTTCCTCTACTGCAAGTGAGATCTCAGACACCGATAAGCTTTCCTTGAAGAGTTTTTCTAGAATCAGAGGATCTTTAGCCTGATTTCATGTGCGCCTCCATTCGCAACCTCCAATTTATAGGAAATCGCCAGGTTGTTAGTATCCTTGCTTTTCTCAAGATGAGCATCTGCTTCCGGTGTCTCGTTTCTTTTATCCTGAATCGTGACCCCGTCCGCCCCAGTGGATGAGCCTCGGCCTTGGGTTTCCATATGAACACCCTCCTCTTCTCGGTACGCTACGAGTGGATTTGCTTCCCCAGAATTCCCCATGAATCCCGCATAACAAAACTGCAACCCGACATCCGGTATGGTGAATATAGTGCTCGCGTCTATTCCTTGGTTGGATCCTGTTATCCCCTTTTTCCCCCCTTAACTCATCAGCATGCGTCTGGTTCGTGCCTCCATCTTCCTTCCGTATCGACTCTCGATGCTACCCCAGCAGATCACCACCGCTGTTGCTAGACCCTCCGCCTCCCCTAGGGTTCGCCACCATCGCCAGACCCCCAATCGTAACAGAGTCGGTGACCGAGCCTTGAGCTCCCAGAAATCGGTTGGACGATTTCTCTTCAGCATGCGGTTGGTTCGTGCCTCCATCTTCCTTCCGTATCGACGTTCGATGCTGCCCCTGCAGATCGCCGCCGCCGTTGCCAGACCCTTTGCCTCCCCTGGGGTTCGCCGCCATCGCCAGACCCCCAATCATAACAGAGTCGATTCCTCACATATAAACTCTATTGAATCTGTTTGATGATGCACAAAAATTACAATATTTACTGATCTTGGGGTCTGCTACCACCGAGGTGTAATTTTATTTCATTTTGAAAGAATAATAAATTGTTGTCTTTTTTTATTTAGATACTAGTGTGGATCTGCTACTACTGAGGTTTTTGTTATGAGTTTCTTTAAGATCTAAATATTGTTGCAAAGGTGATGCGTATTTTTTTATGAAATAGTACGGCCGCCATGTTGTCTAATATCCAGGTGTGTTGTGGCAGGTTGTAGCTGCAGAGCCTCTGATTAAGTGTTTCTGGGATACGCCTAGTGAGCTGAATTTGAGTGTTGGGTTTATTGCTGAGATAGTCAATACTTGGGTGAAGTTGGCCACTATGAACCCCATGGATTCCAGCATCCTCCAGTAATATGTAAGATGCTAAAACAATGGAATATTTATGCTATATACACCCACAAAAGGGAATATTTTTATTTGTATTGATTATTGAATCTTCTCTTACATCCACATTCTTTTCATATCAAATTATCCACCTTTGAATCTTCTCTTACTTCTATTTTGACATAGGAACCAAAAGACCAAGGACGACAACATAACTGGAATGTTATGCAAGGCTTTCCTAATTGTAGTGGGTGTTCTTGTGGTAAAACACATATCATATCTCCTTACGAGGTCCAGGTCTCATTACCTTAATCCAACATGTCATGCTTTTACTTTATATTGGCATGTAGAGTTCCATGACCTTGAAGTATATGGGTTTTCTTTGCACCTAGATGTGTTTTTTTGTACCTGGCTAGTTTGGTATGACTTCCATGTTCCACTGTCAGGCTTTCTGCATGCCAATATAACATGCTTGCTACATAGTTTAGACTGTCCTTTTTGTTGATCGAAAACGCGCTGTCTAACCGCATTTGAGGAAGGTTGACTATGAACTTCCTTGAGGCTGCAAATATCAGTCCTTTTATTCCACAGCATGCGCTCAACTAGTCTTTATTGAATATCAAGTCTGTTTCTAGGAGGTACCAATACTCTTCTCTCTTCTTCAAGGAAACACATTTAAAAATTTCACATACTTCTGTGAGGCATTCCTTGCCTTTTTTCTTCTTCTAGGATTGGGCTATTAATATTTCCTCTACTTGTAGTTCAGAAGCCACTGCAACAAACTTGATCAAGTTTAGGACTCCTTCCAGTCAATATTTGTTTGGCATTCCAGCAATATCTTGTTGGCCTTCAGGTCTGGTTATAGCTATCAGCTGGTCCAACTGGCTTTTCAACAGTTATTCTTCCGTCAACAATCACTCCACATGTTCAAGTAGTCAACCTATGCCACATAAGTCTCAAAAACTTCGGACATTGGAGTCAATCATATTCCTTTTTTTTATATCCTAGGATCTGTTCTTTTCGGTGACTCTATGTAGCACTGTTGAGTGCATATATTAAGCTTAAGCTTGTATACAGGTCTTCAGTCTGGTTATTATATTGTGCAGGAGACTTGATGGTGTTCTTACCGATTCAATAAGAGCTATCGATTCAATAAGTGAGCTTTCTCATCTTCATGCTTGACTGTTGGGATTGATGCTAGTTCTTTTTTCATAACATTGTTTAAGTTATGATAATTATTCTAGTTCTTTTTTCCATGAAAAACACCACAATATTTATTGCCTAGACCTTAACTTGCATTTACTATTATTTCAATATGATTTTGATATGAAATTTACTGGGCTTTCTTTTCTAGGAAGCTGCAACACATGCTCCTTTGGCAGTGTCACCTACACACTCTCAAGTATTCCATCATGAAGTTTGAGGTTTCAACTTTCCAAAAGAGATATGACATCATTACTTACCATATCAGATGCACAAAAATCTAAATAAGTTTTAGTTGGTATGACATCATTAGTAAAAGAGGTATGACATAAGATGTTCCTTTGGATAATGTCATGATCTTGGATTCATTTGTGATCTGCATTGCTAAAATCTGCTCCTTGTCCTTAATGATTTATTTATCTACATCAATATGACGTCACAAGTACATACAATCCAACCATTACTTCTTCTTGGATGGATTTGAATATATGAAAATCACTAATTTTTGATGTAACTTGTCTCCTTCCTTACTCATTCACAGCTGCAGCAATAGCCACAGGTGGAACCACAGTCCCAACCCCAGCCTCACCCTATCAGTCAGTTTCAACTCCAACCTCATACTCAGATCCCTCAAATGCTGGAACCACCAAATGTACAACAAAAAATTCCTATATGAGCCCAACAAGCTCATGTGTAGGCTCAAAAGCAACCACTATCTAATCTTCCTCAGGTGCAAATGGGAAACCTGCCATTATGAAGCTAGCTTGTTCAAACTGCATAGCATCCTCAACATCAGCTCCTAGCACAACACCCTCAGATGTTACAACCACAGATGCAAACTCATGTTAAACCACAGCTTCCTCAACTACATATACAACAACAACACCTGAATCCACTTCCCCAGTCATAGTCACAAATAGTACTCAGCCTCATCCTCAACCATGAAATTCTTTTGCTCATACTGTGACAGGGCATTAGTCATATCCTCAGCATCAACGACACAAGCTCCAACTGTTGTTCCACAGCAAAGGTCGTATATGAACCCTCAACAGTAGCTGCCTCACCATTCTACTTAGGTGCAAAATCAGGTTTCCCATCAAATGGCCCCAGTATGAACATCACAAACTCAGGTTCCCATGTAATCACAACAACCAAATATAGCTTTATCTCACCCATGTCACAATCCTAATCAAACTACTGTTCAACAACATTCTCAATACTACCCATGAATGCAATCATCAACACAGATTAAAAACCTACCACATCAGCAAGTATGTGGATTGGTTCCTCCTCAGTAAGGGACTTACCCATCACCACTTGTTGCTTCCTTGCAATAGCTATTTCGGCAACATACTATACCATATGGACAACATCATCTTCCTCCCAATCAACCCTCTCAGCAACGTTCATAGCTACGTTGGAACTACAACCAAGGGCTCTATCTTGTTCAATTACTATATTGGCATGAACAAGCTTCTCTTGCATTTGTCTCAGGCTTATGTTACCCAAAAAGATACCTTGCAATATGAGTTGTCAGATTGTAATGCTGACAGTTCACATGGCTAAGATTTAGTATGTTGCTTCTTTTAATTTTTAATTTTAAACTCTCCAATATAATTTGAATTTTTCATCAATACTATGTTGATCCATTGAATATCTTGTTCTTTGTAGAACATGGCTTCTTGATTTTTTGGAGTTCACTCATGGAATCCCACTCTGACCTTATAGTCTGAGATAGTATGCAATCGCCCACATGTACAAAGCCTTTTCCAGCTTGCATAAGCAAGTAGAACATATGTTTTGTCCTTTAGTTTAGTTTCCTCAGATATAGTCTCCTTACTTTTCTGTTGCTTGGATATTCAAGGTGTAGTACACAGAGATGTTAAATCTGGAAATTTCCTCTTCTCTCAGGTTCTTAACAAAGGCTATCTTATTGATTTCAATCTAGCGTTAGTCCTTTTTCTTCTTCAAAATTTAGATCTTTTTTTCCTGTTCATATTTCTGAAACTGATTTACATTAAAGCCTTATCATTTTTTTTCATGTACATGATCTCCATCACAAGCACCGTACAAGCAGTAAGTGCCAAAATCTCTATATATTTTTGGATGGTATCCAACTCAACACTCTAATAGACCTTTCTGTAAGACTTTGGTTAGTTCTAATGCTCACAGTTGGAGTTGGCTCTCCATCTATGATAAATTGATAATGACTGTTGTGCCATTGTACCTATACAACTGTGGATACTACATGGTATTTTTGAATACGAGCTACTTATAAATAAGATAGGAATGGCTGGATAGTCCGGTTCTAGTGCGCGTTTGCCCAGTTTAACTTAATATCTAATTGATCTGATGCATAACTAAACATTCATCTAGACAACCAACAGTGAATAGACAACTGAAATTGCTATTGGGTATAACATGTATTACCTATTTTGACTCTGTGTGCATGCTTTCTGTAATTATTAACACTGGTTTATCAATTTGAGTATGTTTTTAAATCATGATTCATAGGTGTATATTTACATCCTTAAGTCTTCAAAATTGCTATATCCCTATAACCATTGTTGTACAATACCCACACTAGTATCCATGTAACAAAGCTCGGTAAATATATTCTTCTACTAATGTGATTGATTAAGAATAACCATGACTAGATAGAAAACTGAATGAAATTGCCAAACCAAACCTGATGTATCTGTGGTTTGGTTTACTGAGAAGGGTGGTCTACTTTAGTTTGTAAAACATTCAATACAATTGCTAGCAGCCTGGACTCAGGTTAGGGGTTTGGCGTAATCAATCTTGTATTTTTCAATCAAAGCGAGCAAACCTAGTATGTCCACAAACCAATGCATTGTTTTGGTTCATGTGTTTCAGTTTACAGATTCATATATAACTCATATGAGGGATCATGGAGTTTACAGAAGGTAGAAATTCATTTTACATAGAAGCCCGAGCCTGTGAAATTTGATTAATATCTGTGATGACTTCATATTGAAGAATTTTGCACTAGTTGCAGCGGTCTTCTTCTAGAGTTTACTTCCCCTAGTCTACTGCACAAGCATTTCATAATGCTTTGACCTGATTTACGATCATTGGAAACTAATAGTCAGTGTTTCTTCAAGCCTTGGACTACATGCTTTTCAAGATGAAATATTCTGACCAAATGTTTGAGCATTTGATTTTCTCTTTGCTGTTGAAGAGATATGTCTCGAGTTTGATTTTCATTATAACAACATATTCATTTTACATAAAATCTACATATGACAGAGTACTATGATGGATGTACATCTGGTATAATTTAGAACTAATAATGTTATTGGGTTGTACTTTCTAATGATCTAAATGAATGACCTTATTGTGCAGGTTATAGATTGAAAATTCTGGACATGACAAGCCTCAATGGTGCAAGTGAACTATCTTACAACTCTCCCATACAATGCTTGGGCTGCAACAAAACATGGATGAGCTGCCTAGATGCTTCTCGTCTCTTCAAGGTACTAATTGTGTCATCTTATTCTCATAGCAACCTTCATTTATGCCATGTATGAATGCTTATATATCTTTATTAAACTATTTGGATGATCTTTACCTTATTTTAATGCCTCTCCATTTGTAAAACCTTATTTTCAGGATTAAGAGAAGTACAAGCTTCGCCATCATAGCAACTTCCGTTACCTGAATTAGAGATTGAGCTTAACAACGTCAAGAATTCAGATACAAAGTATAAGAAGCATCTAAGACAGCCCTGGTGCAACAGGTGCTTTCCTGTGAAGCATGATGATGCATCTCCATTTGAAGCCCAGGCCCACCCAGTCACAGCTGTAGCAACAGCCACAGACACAACAAAGTATCATGATATGTTGCAATTTGATATGGCTCTTTGCTGCTATGAGAAGGTTGCATTTCATAGACCTATGTATATATTTGAACAGCCATTGTCCTCATCTGCAAGCATAGCGACCAACTTCATAGGGACGATATTCCTTCTATCTCTTCTTAGAAGGTTCTCTTCATATGCTTATCTCGGGTGCTTTTGGACGATGCTGGTCGAACAACAAGAGCTCGAACAAAAGAAGAAAACAATAAGGATGTTAAAACTGGCCGAGAAAGACAACTCTTTCGCAAAGATGTTAGTAGACCACTGAATCATTGATATATGTATATACTTTTCTTTATACACATTGTGTAATAGGGGCAAGGTATATGTCCTCCCCATGTACATTTGACGTTTCAATATAAATGAAAGTAAGTTTGTTGGCATAAAGATCATAACTTGGTCTAACTACTACAAGTTTGTTACTAAAAGAGCTTATGGACTAATTACACAATACATGAATAATCAAACTATACATATATGTATATGTGGCACTACATATGTAACTAGTGCATAATCCGACTACATATATATGTGTGCAGTAGATGCTGCCTTTCCCTACACATTAACTACATATAATTTGTATTAACTTAATGTTTTTGCTACATACTGACTATATATACAATTGTAGGCATACATTTAGCTATAATTATACCTATATTTAAATATGTAAGGACAATATCTAGCTACACTTCTGGATACATATGAATTTGTAGTGAATGGATTATTTAACTACATATTTGAAATATATAGTTAAAGGCTTTAGCTATACGAGCATATACTACAATTTGTATGTGTAAAGAAATATGTAGTCAAAGCCTTTCGCTACAAAATATGGGGTTTTCGCTACAATTTTTTTTTATAGTTAAAGACCTTTTTTTAGTAGTGGCACCCGAACAACCAACCTGATGGCGAGTCGATCGATCATGGAGATGAGCTGATCAAACCCAGAAAGGCAGGCACATATTTCATCTTGTACAGGTTGCATGTGATGTAGACCTAGATGACAGTGATTCCTCTTGGCTCGAGGAATCACAATAGGATGGCCATAATCATTGCTTTTTATTGTTTTTCATGTTTTCTTTGGGATATAGCATGTATATGATACTTACTATATATTGTGGTGATTGGATATGTATATGTATAAAAAAACCAAATCCCTCATTAAAATATTAAGTCTTATACACCTTCCATTAGCGACACACATGGCAAACTTGATCGACCAAGTGTAGGTTATGCCAAAGCGTGGTGCGCTTTCTATCTTGTTGAAGTGTGACGGGTGGACATGCAGGTTCTGCCAAAGCAGGGTGCATGTTTACCGTGTCAGCTTTTGGGATAGACTTAACTGGTGATTCTTAGAGCGTCTAAGCCCAGAGGCACGGAATGTTCATGGCAAGGTGTTGCACATGTTCATTCATCAAGAGTTGCATATGATGCAATTGGCATGATGGCCTACCTAAATAGTCAAGATTTTGGGCGATCATCCAAAGCTGACTCATGACTTGATGAAATATGGATCTTGACCCACTAGAAGATTGTACGCTGCAATCTTCCGAATTGATGGTGAGGGCTGTCAATTTGAGTCAAAATAGTGGGGGCAATAATTAATTAAAGGACTAATTAACTATCGTCAAATGTTATTCAAATCAAATCAAAAGGGTTGTGACAAAATGCATTTTCTCTTGTAGAATGGCAAAGGAATCATCTTTTAAAATGGGCAAATTAATTGAGAATAAATTCCATAACTGGTTGAGGATTGTGAGAAGTGTTCTGCACAATCCAGATATACCAGGAGCCTTTGAATCCACTCTATGTACGCTTAATGCGTTGGTGAAGAAGAAAGAAAGTTCATTGATAGAGATCAATGGAACGAAAGGTGAGGGAGAGAAGGGTTCTCTCGCTAAACCAATTTCTTCTACATGGAGAGGATGTAAGGAACAATGGAGGAAGAAGTCAGAGATAGAGATCTCTACTTCTGGTGTATATGTGATAGAGATTAACTTTACTACTTCTTCGTCATGGGTACTTGATACCGGATGCGGATCTCACATTTGTTCAAATGTGAAGGATCTTAAGAGAAGTAGGCCTCTAGGGAAAGGTGAGGTTGAACTACGTGTTGCTAATGGGGAAAGGGTAGCCGCCAATGCCGTAGGAACCTATGAGTTAACTCTACCAAGTGGGCTAATAATAGAGTTGAAGAACTGCTATTATGTACCTGCCATAAATAGGAATATCATTTCCATCTCTTGTTTGGACAAAGATGGATTTGAATTTCTTATTAAGAATGGAAAATGTTCCATTTCTAAAGATGGGATCTTTTATGGAAGTGCCCCAATGTCTTATGGTCTATACTTGATAGACTTGGAGACAAATGTATACAACGTAAACTCCAAAAGGCAAAAACTCAACAACTCAAACAAAACAAATCTCTGGCATTGTCGTCTAGGGCACATAAATGAGAAGCGCATTTCTAGACTCCATAAAGATGGTTATCTAGACTCTTTTGATTATGAATCAATAGAGACATGTGAATCTTGTTTGTTGGGCAAGATGACCAAGACTCCATTTTCAGGTAAAGGTGAGAGAGCTAGTGATCTATTAGGACTCATACATACTAATGTATGTGGGACTTTTAGAACTAATGCCAGAAATGGGTATCAGTACTTCATTACCTTTACTGATGACTTCAGTAGGTATGGCTATGTGTACCTGATGAAACATAAGTCAGAAAACCTTGAAAAGTTCAAGGATTTCATGAATGAAGTACAGAACCAACTTGGCAAAAGTATTAAGGCACTTCGATCTGATCGAGGTGGAGAATACTTAAGCTAGGAGTTTGAAGACCTTCTGTGAGCCCGTGGTATTGTATCACAATTAATGGACTCCGCCTAGAACACCACAACATAATGGTGTGTCTGAAAGAAGGAATCACACATTGTTAGATATGGTGCGATCAATGATGAGTTTTGCTGATCTTCCAATTTCCTTCTGGGGTCATGCTCTTGAAACTGCCGCGTTTACACTTAACTGTGTACCATCTAAATTGGTTCAAAAGACACCATATGAGATATGGACTGGGAAGCGTCCCAATTTGTCTTTTATGAAGATTTGGGGTTGTGAGGCTTACGTCAAGAAAATGTTTCCTGATAAGCTTGGACCCAAATCCGATAAATGTTATTTTGTTGGATATCCCAAGGAGACCAAGGGATATTATCTATACCACCCTACTGACAACAAAGTGTTTGTTGCCAGGGATGATGTATTCCTAGAGAGGGAATTTATTTCCAAAGGAAGCAGTGGGAGGAATATAGAGCTTGAAGAGGTTCAAGCCCAACAAGAAAACATTGAACCGGTAGATGTACCAGAGGAAAATGAAGACTCACAAGGTGTTGTGGAATCTCAGTCTCCTTAGGTAACACAAGGACCTCGTAGATCTAGTAGGACCCACCTTGAACCTCAGAGGTTTGGATACCTTGTGACTCAGGAAGGTGGTGAGTTGATCATAGATGATGATCCAACTACCTACGTAGAGGCTATGGAGGGACCAGATTCTGAGAAATGGCTTGAAGCCATGAGATCCGAGATGGAATCCATGTACTCCAACAAAGTATGGACTTTGGTGGAACCACCTGAAGGGGTAAAACCCATAGGGTGCAAGTGGGTCTTTAAGAAAAAGACCGACATGGATGGAAATGTGCAAAATTATAAAGGCAGTTTGGTTGCGAAGGGATTTCGACAAGTTCAAGGTGTTGACTATGACGAAACCTTTTCTCCAGTTGCCATGATTAAGTCCATCAGGATCATGCTTTCTATTGCAGCTTATTATGACTATGAGATTTGGCAGATGGATGTTAAAACCGCATTCCTTAACGGGAATATAAATGAGGATGTGTACATGACACAACCTGAAGGTTTTGTAGATCCAAACAATGCCAATAAAGTCTGTAAGGCAAAGGTCAATCTATGGATTGAAGCAAGCATCTCGGAGTTGGAATCTTCGATTTGATGAGGAAGTCAAAGTGTTTGGCTTTATTCAAAATGAAGATGAACCTTGTGTGTACAAGAAGGTTAGTGGGAGCTTGACCACATTCCTCATATTTAATGTGGATGACATACTTTTGATGGGGAATGATGTCTTATCCTTAGAGAAGGTAAATACTTGGCTTGGGAATACTTTCTCAATGAAGGACTTAGGAGAAGCATCCTACATTCTAGGAATTAAGATCTATAGAGATAAATCTAGAAGGCTTCTCGGACTAAGTCAGAGTACATACATCGACAAACTGCTGAAGCGGTTTAGCATGGAGAACTCAAAGAGAGGCAACATCCCCATGCTACATGGAGTCACCGTCTCTAGAGCTCAATGTCCCCAATCTTGTGAAGAGAGGGAGCGTATGAATGGGATCCCATATGCATCAGCCATCAGATCCATCATGTACGCTATGTTGTACACACGCCCAGATGTCTCGTATGCTCTCAGCATGATGAGAAGGTACCAGTCAGATCCCGGGGATGCTCACTGAACAGCCGTAAAGAACATCCTCAAGTTCTTGCGAAGGACTAAGGATCAGTTTCTTGTTTACGGCGGCGAGGAAGAGCTCGTTGTAAAGGGTTACACCGATGCAAGCTTCCAAACCAACAAAGATGATTACATATCGCAGTCAGGATTTGTGTTTTTCCTTAATAATGGAGCTGTGAGCTGGAAGAGTTCCAAGCAAAAATAGTTGTCGATTCTACTACAGAGGCCGAGTATATTGATGCTTCACATGCAGCAAAGGAGGCTGTGTGGATCAAGAAGTTCATCTCTGAACTTGGTGTAGTTCCCAGTAATTGTGATGCAATCGAGCTTCATTGTGACAATAATGGAGCTATTGCACAAGCGAAGGAACCCAGATCACATCAGCGGTCCCAGCACATATTGCGGCGCTTCCATCTCATACGAGAGATCGTACAGTGAGGAGATGTGAAGATTTGCAAAGTACCAACTGAAGACAACATAGCTGATCCACTGACTAAGGCCCTTTCTCAGCAGAAGCATGATGGTCATGCTAGGTCACAAGGATTGAGGTTCCTGGGTGACTGGCTCTTAGTGCAAGTGGGAGTTTGTTGGTATGTATGCCCATATAGAAAGTCATATGATGATTTTAATTGGATACTTTGTAAATGATTTGAATAATAATAAAGGGTTAGTCACAGTCAGCTCTCACAGTGATGGTGGTGAGTGTGATTCTTTGACCTGAAATCACTGCACTCAACACATGTCGTCGGGTACACTTTGACATCATCAAACGCAGTCCTGAAATATGGGTTGTTATAAAGGTGATGATTGGGTGGCTTTGACACATGGGGCTTTTGAGGGGTGAGTGATAGATATGGGATTTGTCCCTCCTGAGGGAGTTTCATGTCCTTGGCCACTTGATGAGTAGGATTGAGAAAGGCATGTGCATGCACGTGTGAATCAATATGTGATATTGATGTCACACACATCTCACCCAGTCTGCTCTAAGATCAAGGAAATGAATGAATGTTGACAGGATGAATGTTCCATGCCTCGAGTTCATTCAGGATATCAGTGACAAATGAATTATACCCTCACTGTAACATCATTCATGGATTGTAGGATTGAAAGTTATTCTCTAACTTTCCATTTCACTTGGGTAGCACTGATGTGTGACTAGGCACTGCTCTTTTCTCGTGAAGTCATAAGTGTTATGGACTTTCACTTCCAACATGAAATGGACCTGTAGGGTCACACACATAGGATTTAACATGGAAAAGGAGTTTTGTCCACAAACAATGTTTAGATTGATTACTAAAGGAGTTTAGTAGTTCAATTAAACACTCAATTAATCGATAGCTCAATATCATAATGTTCAAGGTGTTGGACGTATTGATTGGAGTATCAGATTGATTGCAATTGATTGATTCTGCACAATCTGCACTCCCAACCGATCGGCTCATGTGATGAACCGATCGGCTGAGCCTGGTGAACCGGTCGGCTCAAGTGTTGAGTCGATCGGCTCAAGGTCAGGGTGAAACGATTGCATCAAGTATTGAAATGATCGATTCAACTGATGCAACCGAGCATGTTGGGAAAGTAAGATTGGTGAGAATTTTCCTTTCGTTTCACTTGCCCAATTTGATTGGGAAATAGGATTGGTATTCGATACCAATTAGAAACAAAAGAAGGAAAGTCAATCGGGAACTGGTCAGGACCACGAACCGATCGGTTCAGAAGTGAACCGACCGGCTCATGGGTCCCAACCGATCGGTTGAGGTGTCAACCGACCGGTTCAGGTCCCCAACCAGCCATTTTAGTTGTGAAATGATCGGTTCAGGTTGCGAGTTGATTGTTTTGTGGAATATCTCGAACCCTTCTACTCCTGCTTTTAGTCCCATATTGTCGAGGACAGAGAACCCTATCCCATGACCCACCTATATATAGGGGTATTGGGGGATTCTCAGAGTACAACTCAGTGCAAGTCGGTTGCTCTGCAAAGTTGTCGTTCTCTCTAGTTTTGGTAACCAAGAGAGCCCGAGAAAGTGCTACCCAAAAAGGGAGGCGCAACAAGGGAAAGACAACTGTAGTTGCAACTGGTAGCAAGAGAGTGTGTTGGCGACTAGTACACCAACAGGAGGGTGTGACTCCTTCTGGTTCCTTATGCGACAAGGAGATCAGAGTTCCAGGCAGTCCGTGTGGATGATTGTAGAGGAGGGAGACCTCTGTCACTCGGAGGACAACTGTCAATCCTGATAGTCCCTGTGAGACCAGGAGTCTTCAGTCCCGGTGTGACCAGGAGCTACACAGACACCGTCCAAGACTGGAGGTGAAGACTGCACAAGGCGCGAGGTACTGTCGCCGAGAAAGCCTCGGGACAAGGTATGCATCCACAAACCATCTTTCCTATTGTATAGACGTTGACGCGATTCTTTATGTTCTGGGTTTTGGGGAGAAAATTTTTGTTTCCGCTGCTTCTCTGCCTCCTCTAAAACCCAACAATGTGATATCTGTAGAAGGAGTCAAAGTAGACCCGAAGAAGGTGAAATCCGTTGCATAATGGGATCATCCCAAGACGCCGACAGAAGTTCGTAGTTTCCTTGGTTTAGCAGGTTACTATCGGAGATTTATCAAGAACTTTAGTGCAATTGAGTTGCCGATGACGAAGTTGACAAGAAAAGATGTACCTTTTGTCTGAGATGATCGTTTCCAGCAAGCTTTCCAAAGTCTGAAGGAAAAGTTGACTAGTGCTCCAGTGTTGATCCTGCCAGAGCCTGGGAAGGGCTATGTTGTCTTCTGTGATGCTTCCAAGAATGGTTTGGGTTGTGTGCTGATGCAAGAAGATCATGTGGTTTCTTTTGCTTCGCGATAGCTTAAGAAACACGAGGAGAACTATCTGACTCATGATTTGGAGTTAGCAGCAGTGGTTCATGCATTAAAGATTTGGAGACACTATCTTTACGGGGAAGTGCGTCAGATCTTTACGGATCATAAGAGTCTAAGGTAAATCTTTTCGCAACATGAGTTAAACATGTGACAGCATCGATGGATGGAGTTAATCTATGATTATGACTGCACCATCGAGTATCATCCTGGTAAGGCTAATGTGGTAGCCGATGCGCTTAGCCGAAAGTCTTCTTCTCTTTCTTCAAAGAAGGCATAGTTGAGTTCCCTGGTATGCCACAGACGGGATATGTTTGTTTCCTTGTGGCAGATGAATGTACAGATGGAAGTTTCCTTGTTAGCTGGACTTTTGGCATAGATGCAAGTTAAGCCTATGTTGAGACAGTAGATCAAAGATGCACAAAAAGTAAATGATATAGTGTAGTTGATCAGATCAGAGTTTGGAAGCGAAAAGTGTAGTGGGTTCCATGAGTCCAAAGATGGGCTAGTTTTCTATTGTGATAGGATGGTGGTCCCCAATGCTGATGATATGGGGAAGTTAGTGCTCGAGGAAGCACACATGTATATGTATGCTATGCATCCAGGTGTCACCAAGATGTATCATAGTCTGAAGGACTTGTATTGGTGGCCCGGTTTGAAGAAAGATGTAGATGAGTTCGTGGCTAGGTGTACAGTTTGTTAGCAAGTCAAGGATGAGCATCAGAAGCCGGCAGGTACGTTGCAACCCTTTTCGATACCACAATGTAAATGGGATCATATAACCATGGATTTCGTAGTTGGTCTACCCAGGACAACTAGGAATCATGATTCCATTTGGGTTATAGTGGACAGATTGACGAAGTCTGTCCATTTCATACCGGTAAAGACGACGTATATAGCCGAGAAGCTCGCTCGTGTATATGTGGATGAGATAGTACATTTGCACGGTGTGACAGCGACGATAGTTTCTAACAAAGGACCCCAGTTCATGAGTCGTTTCTGGGAACAGTTGCACAAAGCGTTGGGAACGCAGTTGATGTTCAGTACCGCCTTCCACACGCAGATCGATGGATAGTCAGAGAGGACTATTCAGATTTTAGAAGATCTCCTTCGAGCTTGTGTTTTGCAGTTCCTAGGCAGTTGGGATGTACATCTCAGTTTGATAGAGTTTTCCTACAACAATAGTTATCAGGGAAGCATTGACATGGCTCCTTATGAGGCCTTGTATGGCAGGAAGTGCAGATCTCCTTTATGTTGGTATGAGTCTGGGGAATATTAGCTTTTGGGTCCCGAGTTAGTGCAGCAGAAAACAAAAAAGATCAAAGTAATTCAAAAATAGTTGAAAGCGGCACAGGACAGGCAGCAGTCTTACGCAGACAATTTATGATGACCTTTGGAGTTCCAGGTAGGATACAAAGTGTACTTAAAGTCTCGTCATGGAAAGGTGTGCTATGGTTTGGCCGGAAGGGTAATCTAGCACCCAGGTATATGGGGCCTTACCCAGTCATAGCATGTGTTGGCAAGGTAGCTTACGAGTTAGAGCTGTCGCCAAAGTTGCACAAGTTACATCCAGTGTTCCATGTCAGTATGCTGAAGAAAAGTCATCTGGATACAGGAACAATGATTCAACCAGTTGAAGTTGAGATTGATGAAGATGTAACCTATGAGGAAGATCCTATGGTGATCCTTGACAGAAGAGTTAAGAAGTTGAAGAGGAAGGACCTGGTTCTTGTGAAGGTCCTTTGGCATCATCGTGGCATTGAGGAAGCCACGTGGGAGCTTGAGGAAGAGATGAGGAGGAAGTATCCCTCGTTTTTCTCTTTGGATTTCGGGGACAAAATCCCTTTGAAGGGGGTTAGCTTGTAAGGACCCTGACCTCCGTTTAGGGTTTACCCTATTTGCTTTGCTAAACCTTGATGCTTAGTTGCTTGCTAATCACCTTTAGTGGTGATTAGGGTTTGGTTGTGCTATGTTGAGAGTTGGAGGTGTTACTTGCAAATAACCCAAGTCTAGGGTTTGTGGGTAAGTTTGTCACCTTGTGAGGTGTTCCTCCCTCTCTTTGCTTCCTCTAGAGTAGAGAGGAAGGTTTGGGATCGTTTCTTGAGTTCCTTTGGGCCTGGTTGAGCTTGTTGGGCCTTGTGGTGCCTTGTCTTTGCTTGGTTGAACCTTGTATCAGGCAAGAGGGTGCTTGTGTTGCCCAGGCTGTGTCGCCCAGGGTTGTTTCGCCCATGGACCTTTGACCATCTTTGACCTTGTTTGTGTCACCACTAGTGGACACTTGGTGCTTGATGCTTGCATGTAGCAATGGCCTTGGACAAGTGTCCCTAGGTGGGCGACACCTTGCTTTGCTTTGCTTTGGATTCTCCTCCATCCCCTTCTATATATGGGTTTCCTTTCCCTTGCTAAGGATCCATTTAGTTCCTTAGTTTCTCCTCTGCCTTGGTGCACGACACACTCTCTTCTCTTGCAAGCTTGGTGGCTGATCCTCCTTGGAGTCTCCTTCTTCCTTGGTGGGGCGTGGAGCTTGGATCTAGGAGCTTGGAGCTTGCTTAAGGTGGGTTACATAACTCCTAACCCTAACTACATTACCATCTTGTATGTTCTTGTTCTTGTTGTTTATGATCGACTATGTTGTTGTTAGCTTGGTTTCCTTGCTTAATTGCACCTTGTTGGCCGAACCTATGATCTAGGGTTCCTTGGTGAGCAATACTCCTTTCTCTCCTTGGTCTTGAGGAGTGAGCTTGAGTTCTAGTAACATGGGCAATACTCCTCTCTCGCTTGAGTTGAGAGGTGAGCTTGTGTTCTAGTAGCTTGAGAAACACCCTCCTCTCACCATGGACTTGAAGGGTGAGCTTTGTGGTGTTTGTGAATCTTGATAGGGTTGTTTCTGGTGTTGACTATTTGGTGATAGATGATGTGCAAGACCCCTCTCTCTTAGTTGTTGAGAGGTGAGCCATCTTCTTGATCCTTTAGGGTTTGGTGCCCTTTTGCTTGAGGTTGATGACGATCTTATACAGATGTTTCTTGGTCGTTATGGTGGTAATAGAGGTGATGCCCGATAGCCCTCTTGACCTTGAGCTTTGGGATGGCTTGTTGTAATGGTTGTGATGGAAGACACCTTGGTCCTTGAACCTGTGTGTGATAGGCGTCACTCCATGCTACATGTTCTGCCCGATACCCTTCCCTTGGTCCGACCTTGGATGACATGTTGTGGTGGTGATGGATGATACCCCTAGTCTCTGACCTTGTGATAGGCATCACTTGTGTGTCAGCCGATAGGCGTGGCTAGCCTTGTAATGGGTGTTATGCCTACTCTGTTGCACACGTTATACCTGTGAGCGATGTGCCTTGTCTGATGGCGTTGCACATTACACCCCCTAGCACGACAATGTGTTGCCCGACACCATGATGCCTGACAGAGTCGCACGACACGGTGCGCGTCACGCCCTGCACGACACGCCCATGGGCTAGAGTGCACGATAGACTTTGATGCCCAACATTGCCAGATATGTATGTAAAGCATGACACAGCGTTATGCATTATACCCCTGAGCTTGGTCGATAGGTACGGGTGTGCTTGGCCGTTATGTGCTGATCGTTGTGTGTTGGACGATAGGTGAGGGTGCCCTGCCTGATACCACTTTTGTTGAGGGTAGAGGGTACTTTTAGTAAGGGTCTTTCTTCTCATGAAAAATCGATATGGTGGATAAGGTTCTTGTTAACATGTTGGTGACCCTTGATATGTTTGATGGTAATCATTATGGTAAGCTCATCCATGTAGCTTAGCATGACTTGACATCTACTCATAATCATCTTGAATCCCCTTTATAATTCTAAGGGAAATAATAAGCATGTAATATGGTTTGCTTAATGATGTACCCTGTGCTCATTATCATAAGTTGAAGCATGATTGATAAAGCATATAATCATTAATGTCCCCTTATATTGATAGCATGGTCTTTCTATTAAGCCTATGATTATTGTGTATACTAACCATGCAGGTGATGCATATCCAAGTAAAAGGCTATGAGGTATATATATATGATGTGTTTTGGTATGAGGACCTGAGTTTGGCTGGAGTGCCTGAGTTGAGGAGAATGCCTTGAGAGGCAGTGGCAGTGGCAGCATATGATGAGGGATTGAGATCCCATGGCAATGTGATGATCCTTTAGATGGATCTAGATGATTGGCAAGAGGCCAAGTGATAACATGTGATGTTGGATCCTTGTGATGGATCAGGATGATGTTGATTATAATAAAAGCATAATATTGAGTCCATGTTGTTTATCCTTGTTATAGTTTGCATGTTATATAACTTGGTTGAATCTTGCAATCCACTTAAAATATATTAATTAATTACAGTGAAATATATCATGTAGTTTTCCCTGGCCATAGATCCATCATCGTTAGGAGCTGGTGATGGTGAAACGGGTTTCCCTACTGGTTAACCCGGAGAGCATATTGTTGAATATGCGAGGTTTCTCCTAGCCCAAAATAGAGAGGGAATCGAGTGCAGCTACAGTTGCAGACTCGAGATATGTATAGAGCATGGTGAACAGGCCCATGGCTCAGTGTGATAGAGCATGAATGTGTTCATGGATCAGAGCACGGTGAATAGGCTCGTGGCTCAGTTTTACTAGCACCATGACCTATACCAAGGCGGGCTAGAAGAAGGGTAGCCTATGGAGCTGACCCTGTGGCTGAGGCCACTTAAAGCACGAGACTGCGGTCCTGCTTGTGTTGTGCTCGTGCACTGACCATGAGGTGGGAGGTCATGGAGTCTGGCTCTTCCATTGACCTTGTATGGCACCGGCTCCGGGTTTCGCAGCCTTCGGTTGTATTAGAACGGTACGGTTCATTTCCTCATGGCATAATAATATGTAATCCATTCATATAGTATTTACTGCTTAAGGCAAAACACAGAACATTGGTTGAGACCTTGCTTGTGTAGTTAATCTTATTATATCTTGTAGTTACTTATATGTTCCTCATGTTATGTGGTAATACCTTATAAATCTTATCTTGTTAATAATGTTCCATAAAGAAATAATTGGACATATGCCTTCGGTACGTCTGGTAAGCTTGACTGTATGAATAGCTTTATTTCATAAACTACTCCTGTTATACTTCTTATCAGTTATCTGCTTTATTCTTCTGAGGTTTTGTAGCTTTGGCAGGGAGTTATGTTTCTCGCTGGGACTATGTGTCTCATCCCGCTGGTTTACACCCTTTTTAGGTGTTCGACCTAGACGTGGTGGTGGTCACGGAGTTGCGGCCGAGCAGCAAGATGAGCAGTAGAAGGCAAGAGATGGATATGCTGCTATTTTGGATGTTTTGTAGCAGAGTCTTAGAGTCATCCCTGTACTCTCAGGTCCTTGGAGGTGTTTTGACGTTGTTTCACGATGTATAGTTGTTGGTCCTTTGTTTATCCTGCTTCTGGCCGGATGTGGGGCTTTATGTACATATTAATAGGTGATGAACTCATGTGATGTCAAGACAGCTGATCCTCTAATTTGTGGACACGTATCAAGACTTGTATATGTTTATATAACCTGTTTCCTTGCAGGATGTGGACTTAAATATAATAGTTTCTCCATTTACCTTCTTTCTGCAATCAGTTTTAATTAACCCGTATTTTTGATAATTTGTGGTTATGGTGATTTCTGCACATTTTCACGTAACACCTCACTATCTGTGTGATAGTGGGATGTGTTGCCACAAATTTTGACTTCGCAGTGGTCGGTTGGAGTATGAGCGGTATACCTCATCTCCTTAGGGCATAAGTGTGATTGTAAAATGTAATCAGCCGTGTAGCATATTTGCTTAAGAATTGAATACGAAAATTATTGGATGATGCTACATTTATTTTATACATATAAATGGATAGATGTTATACGTGTTCCTCTTATTCATTATTAAATGAATAGATGATTTACCGCTTTATCATATATAGCTGTAATGCTTCAGAAGATGGTATTTATCTACTCTTCTTAAACAAGTGATTAAATCCTGTTAATTAATGTAAAAGAATCCTCTGCTCAGTTTTATACTGTTTAACTGTGATAATAATATGGTCGAAGGAGAGTTATATCTCTCGCTGGGACAATTACAATTGTCTCACCCCCGTGGGACCCAAATTTTTAGGTGGACGTGCACAAGGAGGTGAAGACCTTTCTGTAGAGAAAGAACAACAGCAACAGGGACAGCAGTGACAGCTCAGGTTGAGTGTACTGTTTGTCATGTCTTGTAGATAGAAGTCCTATGTGTCATCTCTGTACTCTCAGGTCCTTGGAGTTGGTTCGTTATGGTTTCATGAACGATCTGAGGTTTTGGCTTGAATGCCTCGAGGTTTTATGTTGCTCCAGTATGTGCTTTGATAGAGCAACTATTATATGTTGTCCTCGAGATGAGATGAAACAATGTTGTACAATGTAAATCATGATATGTATGAGTTTTGGATCTTTCAGTAAAAGTTTTCTATACAAGGATCTCCTTGCAAAATGGTTTTAAATTTTAGTGATTTTTGTTAATCCGTTATTTATGTTTATTCCGCTTAATTAGTAACGATTTGTTTGTATGTTTGGCGACTGTCGTTACAAGTTTGGTATCAGAGCTTAAGGTTCACTGAGTCTACAGAGATATAGGACTAAGGTGTTGAGTCTGTGTTAGTGTCCTCCAGTATACCCTATAGTGACTTCTGCTTGTGCAGAAGAAAGTGTGAAGTTTATAAATGACTGGGGAACATGAGGAATACATTGTTGAGGGCAATGTTGTTGTACCAGGAAAGGGTGCAAGGGATCAGGCAAGAGAAGAATGAATGTTTGAGAATTCCCATCATGACTCGATCAGGATAGAGAATCCTATGTTTATGCTCTTGTTGGGCAGGTTAGGACAACAATGATGCATATAGTAGACTGGATACTAGGATTACAACCTAGGTTACCAGTCCTCAATACAGAAACTTTGGGCTTTGAAACGGTTCCTAAATGACATAGTCATGTTGGAACAGTGGAAAATGTGGGAAAGATTAACATATGGCAAGAAAGTAGACTCTGCCATAAGTTTAGACAGATAGTATATTTGTGATGGCAGTGCCCAAGAAGGGGTAATAAGCTGAGAATTAAGGAAATGTCATTACAATTCCAGAGACTTTTTCCTAGTGGTTCTAAAAAGCCAAAAGTAACAACATGAAATAGCTAGACTCTATGGGTTGAGTCAACCTAAAGCGGTGGATGACCGCGAGGGGTAACAATCAGATAAAGCTTTTTCATTTTGATATGCCTTATTTTGATGTTACCTGATAATCCTAAAAAGGATTGCTGTTATGGACTTCCCTATTGATTGTCCTATGGGGACATAGGGAAGAAATGATGAGAACTAGAATTTATATTATGTTTAGTATTCTTTTAAATGCTCTATAATTGCTCTTATCTGTGTGAAAAAGGATGAGGTATAGAAGAGATGCCTGGAGAAAATCCAGGAATGTTAAGTCATGTGTTGGTTATTATAGGAAAAGTAAGGAATATGATAGTAAACAAAGTGCATACTACTTAATCTCAGTACTTGTATACCCTAGCCATGTATATAATTATTGGAGATAAGGTGAGTATGAAACTCTTACATTGTTATCTTTTTGATTACTCTGACCAAGTAGTCATTCTGAGACAATCTAGTGAGTATAATGAAACTAGAAATATGGTATGTACATGTATATCACATCCTTAGTACAATAAAGTGGAATCTGAGATGATCTCAGATCAATATGTATGTATGAGGAAATGAAAAGTATAATCCTCATGATAAGAGAATGAGAACAAGGGAGATGATCCCTGTCAGATAAAGCATGTGTGAATAGTAAAGATCTTTTCCCATGATGTGGAAATGGGAAATGTGATAAAATCACAAAATGATCATGAACATGTTAGACAATAACAAAGAAAGGAATATGTTCCTTTGTGTTCTTTCCCTTCAGGGACATGACACTTGATGTGCATAAGTTAAAAATATTTAATTGATGGATACTTATAAAAGTATCAGTTTGTCTTGGACTTTGGTTCCAAGATAAAGATATGTGTAACAAGTAATGTCCCAAAATGAAAGAAAGATGAGGATGTGATGTGTTTTCGACACATGTGATGGATACCAAGATAAGAAATTCTGGTATCTAAGAAGTATCAAGTGATATGACAAAGTAAAAGCATAACTCCTAATCAACTGATTTATGTGGGTTACCTGGGATAGCCAACTGTGAAATCAGTCTAGTTACATAAAATAGTATGGACATCACATGTTAGGGGTTTATGCTCCGCATAAACACAACATCGATGAGGATGTACTATTTGAAGGAACAATTGTAAAATCATTGTGGGAAAAGCTTATCAAGCTAAAAATAATTTCTTAGAATACCCCTATCTAGATATGTTAAGGCAACTTATATATAACATCTAAAGATACCTCTAAGATAAGGTATTAATTGATAAGTAACCTCCCCTTATTATAAGAGAATGTATAACTAATGAGATAGTTGGTACAAGTAGTAAGAAAGTTTAATGTTGTGTCAGTAGATTAGATAACACAACAAATATATGATAAGACTTGTAGTCACAAGTGGGTGACAGAACATAACTCTGGTCTTTCCTTTAAAAGTAAAAATGCTAAATGAGGAGTATGGGTGACTTCCCAGAATCTTGTCACATAAAGTTGTAAGTTGAGAAAGGTGACAAATCAGTAAGGTATGACACCTAAGTTAAATAAGGTATGAATGATGTTTCCCTGACTAAGAAAAGTATTACCTGACATAGAGTTGACTCTACAGTCAATAATGAAAAACACAGTGGCATATGTGCCCTGTGTGAAAGATTCAATGATAACCCTGTGTGGAAGAACTTTGTGTTGATCAAAGTTCTATGTCATCTCCATGACATTAAGATGTTATGTGGAGACTTGATGGTATGATGAATGAATAATATATGTCTTCCTTTACTTGGGATTTTGGGGATGAAATCCTTGTTAGGGGTTTATAACTTGTAACAACCCTAACCTGGGTTATGAGGTAACCCTATTTATTTTGGCTAATAAAGTTGCTTAGAACTTTAATATAATCCTCTAAGGTGTTTTGTTATCATGTGACACACTCATGTTTCAAGTTTGGTCCCGATTGAATGTTGTTTGAGCAATTTTCCTTTGTTTTGGACCAAAGTGAAATTTACCCAAATTGAGGGGATATAATGCAAAATGTCACATGTTGAACATGCCTCATGTGTTGTAGCATCATTATTGAGAGAATGATGCAAGGTGGTGGCTTGTGGAAAGCCTAAATTCCAAGTTTGAACTTGTTTGAACAATGTTGGTACCTTGTGCACCAATTTTGGTACAAATTGTAATTTACCCAAAATGTGGGGTTGATATGCAAATTACCACCTATAGAGTGTTCCTATTTCCTCTATGTATCATTTATAGGAGAGATAATGAATAATACACCATGTTTGATTCCATTATGAATGATGGTAATCTTGGTGATGAAATGACCAAGAAAAAGGGTTGAATTTGGAAGCTTAACTTGAGTTGTATCAAGTTGAAAAGCTTATATATGAGTGCCTATCGGCCATGGAGCCCAACGAGGTGTTCCATATCGTTTTTTGAACTCTTGGAAAAGTACATATCATTGAAATCACCTTAAGGAGGTGAGGTATGATGGCCAACAAGTTTCCTTAAAAAAAGTGTATCAGCTTGACATAAAATAGTGATTAAACCTAGATGACTTATCCAAATGGATAAGCAATGGACGAATTTGCATCTTTAGATGATCCTCAACCTTTTTTCATGTAAAGATAAATGTTGATGCATGCATGGAAACGTGTCACCCATGCATGACACGTGGCACCTACTAGCTCAAAATGTTGACACCTCATTTTTGCCTTTCTTCATGATCAGCAAGTATAATACCCCTAGTTTGACCCCTTAATGGAAGTTTTAGACCCTTACCACCCTCCTACCCTAAGGTATCGTGTATAGAGCTCCTATATCATGCAGGGATGTTGTCGTATCGTGAATGGGCCTTGGGGTATCGCCCATGGCAAGGCCATATCGCCCAAGTAGGTGATATCGGCTATATAGGGTGATATCGGCCATAGAGTGAAGTATTTTGACTCCAAGTGAGTTCCATATCGTGCAAGTGAGTATCATATCGTGCAAGAGGGGTGCCATGTCGTGCAAGAGCACAAGTTTATCGTGCATAGGCCTTGGGTATCAGCCATAGCAAGTAAATCAGCCATACCATGTTGATATTGCCCATAGGAAGTTGATATACGCCAATTGAAGTGATTTTGGCCACAAGTGAGGGCGTATCGGCCACAAGCAAAGTTGTGTCAGCCAAGAGGAAGTCCATATCGCCCAAGAGTGGTAGGGTGTCTGCCAAGGAGCTAAGGAACTCAAACCTTAACCCTAAGGTAAGATATAGTTGTCTTCAAGCTTGAATTGAAGCATGCAATTAGGGTTATGATCTACCTTTCTTTTCTTCTTCACCAATTGCTTATCCATGGTGATTCCTTGTATATGAAGGAGTTGTGAACGATCCTTGGACCTTTGATAAATTCATATTCAACCTTAGGAACATGGAGCTTTCGAGCTTGAAGCTTTGAAGTGGTTCTTAAGGCGGGTTATATAACTTGAACTCAATCATGTTATTATTCATCACCTAAATTGTTGTATTTAATGATCTACTTTTAATTCCAAAATTTCCTGAAATATTTGATGAAATTATGAGTTCTAGTAGTTTCATAGACCTGTTGACTTGAACTATAATAGTTATAATAAAGGTATAGAGCTTGAATATTGTGATATCACCTTATAAACGTGATATCGGGTGCATGCACATAAGCAAGCACCTCTAACCCGATATGATGATGCACCTATTTCACTAAAATGATATGAATAGGTTTGTAAACCTTATTGAACGATATGGGGGTGTAGTATACACCTCTTTCATGATAGGAAGTCTATTATAGACTCCATGCATGATACAAGGTCAATTGTATACTTGTAAGTTGACAAGAAACCCTAAATTGGGTAACCCGATATAAGTGAAGAGTAACAAGTGCTATTGCATGATATGATCATATGATACATCATTGATACTTAGTATCATGAGTCCTACATGACCTTGTATGACATGGTTGCATGACAGGGTTGCACGATACACAACCCTAAATAATATGGTAACCCTAACCCATCATGGCTAACCCTAGATGGTGACTAGCCCGATAGGGTGATTGAATGTACTTCTAGCCTGACATGGTGATGGGTTGATACCTCATAAGTATCATGGGCGACACATGCATATATCTTGTACCCGATATGAGGTCAAGAAGGTACCTCATGCCCGATATGGAGACAAGTGCAAATCTTAGCCCAATATGGTGAGTTTCTATACACCTACAACCCGATATGGTGAACATATGCACATGATTTAACCCTATACAACTTGTAAAGGTAAGGGCAAGACACTCTTAGGAGTGATGAGTGTAACACCAAGTAATGGTGTGGATAATACCTTGATAGGTGAAACACCTAGAATGGTTGATAATGGTTAATCCTATATCAATAATGCCTTAACCCGAGATGAGTTCATATCATTAATGATGGTTGAATAATTCAATTGTGTGACTTATGACCAATACATTACATGATAAATGTGATGAGCTAGTGCATAAATTATTAGGATGGGAAATACCCTAATACAAGATAAGTTGATGAACTTAAGTATGTTAGAAGTGATGAGGGAAGTGATACATCAAGACATGACAAATATCACATCCAACACTTCAAGGTTGATGTATCTTGATGCACCTTAAATCCAATATACTTGGATGAGTAACACATGAAGTGTGTTATGTCAATTTTTACATTGAGATGTAATAAGTTTAATGCACTTTGATAAGTGTGGGCTAACATACTTTGAGAAAGGGTTAAGCCAAGTTAATAAAGTCTGATGTAATCATACCCTGGTAAGGATGAGAGAGGAACTCATACCTTGTGTTGATGATTCATTTAATGATAAATGATGAGAATGAATAAGTATGATTGAATACTTATGATATCAATGTTTGCTCCTAGATGTGTGGAGCAATGAATTAGGGTTTGATCATTGATAATATGATCTTGAAAACCTAAATGGTTAATATTGGAAAACCCTAACCCTAATGAAGGGTAATGATATGTAAGAGAAACCCTAATCGATAAGAAAGGAAAATCCTAACCCTAATGATGGGAAGGTTGTATTTCTCTTATTGCATAAGCCTTGTAAGGCATGTTAAATACTTACATAATAAGTATCATGTGTTACCTAGTGAGAGGTGAAAAAATGTGAATGGCCTTGTGAGCCATGTGTATAAGTTGTTTCCTAGTGAGAGGTGACAAGATGTGAATGGCCTTGTGAGCCATGTGTATAAGTTGTTGCCTAGTAAGAGGTGACAAGATGTGAATGGCCTTGTGAGCCATGTGTATAAGTTGTTTCCTAGTGAGAGGTGACAAGATGTGAATGGCCTTGTGAGCCATGTGTATAAGTTGTTGCCTAGTGAGAGGTGACAAGATGTGAATGGCCTTGTGAGCCATGAGAATACTTGTACAACAAGTGAAATGAATACCTTGGTCTAATGACCTAGAGGTAATGATTACCTGTTAGAGATGAGCCATGTGTATAAGTTGTTGCCTAGTGAGAGGTGACAAGATGTGAATGGCCTTGTGAGCCATGTGTATAAGTTGTTGCCTAGTGAGAGGTGACAAGATGTGAATGGCCTTGTGAGCCATGAGAATACTTGTACAACAAGTGAAATAAATACCTTGGTCTAAGGACCTAGAGGTAACGATTACCTGTTAGAGAGGTTAAAATGCCATGTGATGATCTAAGGGTTGAATACCCAGATCCAACAATCATGATAATGATTATGTGAAGGGATGAGAATTCCCAGTAATGTGATAATGGACTGAGATCCCAAGTATCATGTGTTTTAAAGATTTGAAAGTACTTGATAGATGTATTACACTTGTTCTTTGTAACATTTGTCATAATAATTCATGTTTGAAAACTTGAATGATGCTAAAAGAATATGGCAATGCACTTAATTAATCAAGTGGAATCTTATCATGTAGATACCTGACCATAGATCCATCAGCGTCAGTAAATTGTTGAATGGTGAAACAAGTTTTCCTAAGGGATCACCGGGAGACCGCATATTTTTGAATATGTGGGGGTGATGGATAGAAATATTCGTACGCCCCGAATGAGGGATTGATGGTAGGTAAACATGAAATCTCTCAATCCTTCATTATTTGTTGGGATTCGATGTAGATAAACACAAAATCTAATCGACCCTTCCTCAGGTTGATGGTAGATAAACACGAGATCTCTCAATCCTGACGAGAGTGCATCTGGCCTTGCAACTCTATAGCGAAGTTGCCAGTATACCTTGGAAAGCTATTTAGCAGTTGACATAGTTTTGCGTGTTTTCTCGCACTGACTGAGACGGTATGAGGTCATGGTATCCAGCTCTTCCATTGACCTTGTATGGTACCAATTTTGACTTCACAGTGGTCGTTGGAGTATGAGCGGTATACCTCATCTCCTCAGGGCATAAGTGTGATTGTAAAATGTAATCATCCGTGTAGCATATTTGCTTAAGAATTGAATATGGAAATTATTGGCTGATGTTACATTTCTTTTATACATCTAAATGTATAGATGTTATACATGTTCTTCTTATTCATTATTAAATGAATAGATGATTTACCGCTTTATCATATATAGCTGTAATGCTTCAAAAGATGATATTTCTCTACTCTGCTTAAACAAGTGATTAAATCATGTTAATTAATGTAAAAGAATCCTCTGCTCAGTTTTATACTATTTAACTATGATAATAATATGGTCGGCAAAGAGTTATATCTCTCGCTGGGACAATTACAATTGTCTCACCCCCGTGGGACCCAAACTTTTAGGTGGACGTGCACAAGGAGGTGAAGACCTTTTTGCAGATAAAGAACAACAACAATAGGGACAACTCAGGTTGAGTGTACTATCTGTCATGTCTTGTAGATAGAAGTCTTATGTGTCGTCTCTGTACTCTCAGGTCCTTGGAGTTGGTTCGTTATGGTTTCATGAACGATCTGAGGTTTTGGCTTGAATGCCCCGAGGTTTTATGTTGCTCCAGTATGTGCTTTTATAGAGCAACTATTATGTGTTGTCCTCGAGATGAGATGAACAATGTTGTACAATGTAAATCATGATATGTATGAGTTTTGGATCTTTCAGTAAAAGTTTTCTATACAAGGATCTCCTTGCAAAATGGTTTTAAATTTTAGTGATTTTTGTTAATCCACTATTTATGTTTATTCCGCTTAATCAGTAACGATTTGTTTGTCTGTTTGGCGACTGTCGTTACATTATATGTCTCTTCCATGTGAGGGTAGAACCTCATAAGCTCCATACTCATCGATGGTCATCACTCCCTGAAAAATCTTCTCAAATTGAAAGATCTTCTCATTAAGATAGGTCTCCGGGAAGTATCAACTGACAAACTTTTGTTGAAATGCCTTCCATCCTATCACCACTTCTAACCTTTTCTCCTCTTTTGTAGCCCACTAGTGCCCTGCACTACCCTTCAACAAGTAAACCACACATCTCGCTTTATCTTCTTCAAGGATGTTCAAGATCTTAAACCCTTTCTCGAGTTCAGTCAGCCACATGTCGACATCTACTGGGTCTGAAGTACCAGCATACTGATTGCCCCGACACATCTAAGATGTTCAAACATCTTTCTGACATCTTGGGATTCTGCATTAGGGGTTGCTGCCCTGGCTTGAGGGGCTAGCACTTTGTCTGCTAGTGTGTAATTGTGGCCATCATCTATTCAAAGATGGACTAAAATGCAGGGTTGGCCATAGTTTTTGGGTCAACTTGAGGCATTACGAGCTTCTCTGGCCCCACTTCTGGCACTCTATCATCACATGCCTTCCTCCTAGCACCTCCTCCTAGTGCATCATAGGTGCTCTCAGCATGTTCGTCGTGTCCTCCTGACATATCTGCATAAGCATAGCTATGATCAGATATGTTGGATACATAAGAATAGACTCAAACCTAACTCCTATGTCCCAGTAGACTCGATGATCCTAGATCTTTGATACCAAATTAAACTATGACACCTCATCACACTAAACAAGATTACTCAAAATATTAAACATGATCTACTAATAATTAACCACATAGCCAAAAAAGTGGAATAAGTAAAATTGATTTCAACATCATAAACAAGTTTTGAAACATTTGCATAAATTTCCATCTTTTCCATAAACTCATATACCAGAATAGGTATTTATGTTTGTATCCAGTGGCATCAGGCACAACCTGTATAGAAAAGAGATATTCCAAAAGTGCATGACATATATAAAATCACAGCCATATTGCTAAAAACGCATGATGATACAAGTTTATCATCTATAAAACACTTTTCATACCTAAACCTGAGAGTATAGGGATGACAGTAGGACTCTACTAGTAACAACTACAACTATCCAACCTTCTATGTATATTGATCACCATGCTAGTCCTCTTCTACAACACGATCTCGACCATGTTGCCGGCGACCACCTAAAATGATGTGGCGACTCACGGGTGAGACTCATGTCCCAAAAAGAGATATAACTCTCTTTAACAAATATTAATTACAATAGATTGTATAACAGTAAATAGACTGCTAAGATTGATGTATTTGATATGCAATTGAGTAGATCAAACAATTCTAACATACTAAGCAAGTTAAAGAGATAAGCCTAGCAGTAAGTATTATTAGTCAGATTTCATTAGATTTCATCATATAAGAACTGTGTAGTATAAAAACATAGCAAGTCTAATCAAACAATGTCAAACGTATTCAACCCTATAAAATATGCTACACGGCTTGTATTAACTCTTTTATTATTCCCTGAGGAATTTGAGTCATACCACCCATATCCAAATGACCACTACTAAGTCGAAATCAATGCCATACTAGATCTATGGAAGATCTGAACTCCATGATATCACCAACAACTCCCAGTTAGTACGAGAGACAACACACCATAACAATCAACTACCAACAATGACATATAGTCAAGCTAAAACAACCTAACCCACCTTGGTACAAGTCACGACACTAGAGAAAAAGTTACGCATGCATGTTCTATCTGAGGCATTCTACAGTTGTACCGATTGATGCCTTTCACATATCACAATATTTGAGGCATGGCCGTAGCCATCCTCCATACCCTATAAGTAAGGATGTCAAGGAAACACACACGGTCTCTTGCACCCCGTATACTCAAAAATATGCACTCTGAGTTTCTCTTACGAACACTTGTTTCATCTTCCAACAAATTTTGACATTGAAGATGGTATCTATGGCACATGGCACTACATGATTAGGGTTTCACTTGATTATTTATTGCCAATTGGGTGAATTAAGGTTGCATCATAATAGTGGACATACAAACCCTAATGCATTTCTAGAAAGTGTATAAGTATAACAACTCTAGAAGATATAAAACGTATGATTTACATATCTTAACCACAATTACCACATGGTACTATTTCATTGCCATTCATGAGACTATATTAGTCATCATACCACCATAGGATTTAAATCCTTATCACATTGTCCCAGGGTTCCAACCCTGATGATATCATGAAGAGGATTACACATCCATTAGGGATCAACCATGCCCATGGTCATTAAGACCATCACATCATACCCTATAAGATCATTATTATCTTCTCATGCCTTATAACATGGCTCAACATCCCATCTACAAACATGTGACATATGAGTATAATATAGCCAGGAACTATGATATTCATGTAGTTGCATATTAAGGTTAAAACAACAATAAGAGAGCATTCTATTACCATATTAATCATTCATGAGGGCTGATTACAATCTAATCACCATAACTTAGTTACATATTAGGGTTACATGTAATAAGCTTTATCACATTAAAGTTACACATCCACTTATTATGGTGATTTTCAAATATATTTTTACAAGGGCAAAGGTAAGACTATAATTTAAAGGCATTGATCCATTGCATTCACATTATTAGAACCAACACATTATACTATACACTTCATGCTATATTATTGGATGTTGAAACATCCAATCACAACCATGGCATCAAGTTTAACATTTCAAAACTATTGGTTGATATGTAGGTTTAACCTTTGGATCATATAACCAAAGAAACCATCGGTGTAGTGCTTAATTCAAGAAACTCATGATAACTAGTTACACTATCATGTGGTAACCTGAACCACCATCAGTTGTGATGTATTACGTCACCATTGGCTAATGGGGTCAATACTACCATCATTGAACACCATCGGATGTTGAGTTGAAAATCACCATTGGTTCATGCCATCTTTAGGGAAATAAACCATTGATCATTGATCTTCCTCAAAGAATCTAGAACTGACCTAAGGTGTGGCCATTTCTTGACACCTTTGGTCATCACCATCAATAGCCACAAATACATCTCCATCATTTCTAATAAAACATCATCCATCGGTTCATGTCTAAAGTTGAAATTCAGCCTAAAAACACCAAGTATAAGCCATCGTTTGAGAGGTACATAGCACCATTGGTTTCCATATAAACCTAATCTAAATATTCCTCTACCTTAAAAAGGTTGTGCAAATAGTTTCAGGTTCATCTAGAACTAGAAACTAAGAAAGAAACAATATTAAAATTGAAATCTTAAGCATGCATAGCTTCTATAATCTTAGATCGTCGTTTTAGACCAAGAACATGAGTAAGCAAGATTGTAGTAAGCAATAAAAGTAAAGTGGGTTATAAATCTCACCTATAGGAAGAATATCAGAGTCTAAGAAGAAGAAAAATCGAGCAAAGAAGATGAAGAACCCTAGCTTTAGGTCTAAATTTGGCCAAGTAAGCTTCTCTTCTAAGAAAGGGAGTAAACCCTAGGTGAAGCGAGCAAGAAGACAAGTTCTTTGATCTTTAAAGAAAACTTTTCCATGGAACAACATGGTTCCATCCAAGAATAAGGTAGGAGGAAGAAGAATAGAAAAAGAAATGGAGTAGAGAAGGAGAAACTTATGCGTTTAGGTTAAGATCACCTAAAGGAAGCTTCATAAACCCCAGATGAGGTTAGATCTGAACTCTAGATGCTCTAAAAAGAAGGTTGGCTATCTTCTTCTATATTGGGCACTCTGTTGGCCCCAAATAAGGTAAAAGATGAAGCTATAGAGAGGAGGGAAGAGATAAGACTCCAAAGGTTTTGTTTGTGGGCTAAACGAAAGGTATATAAAGCTTATGGATAAAGAAAGAGATAAACATGAGGTGTCCAAATAGCTCTCTACGCGTCCATAGACTAGAGCTTCCATGGACATGCAAGAAGTTGTTCCACTGCTCATGGAAGCCTAATTATCCTTAGATTATTGGCTCTCTAGGATGAACCTTGACCTCCAAGAAAAGGAACCATCGGTTCTTTGGACCCTAGTCACTTAAGTGGTGAACCATCAGTTGGCCATCCCTTTTATGTGAACCACCGGTCCAAGTGAACCAAAACCAGAAAACCATAGAACTACTACCATATACGGATGACTATCAGTTTTCACCACCTGTTGGTGATCTTCGAATGTCGAAAAAATAGGGGAATCATTAATTGATGGCTCCTAAAGGTAGCTCATCCATGAAGGGGTAAAACCCTAAGTCGCCATTGAAAGAAACACCTTCAATCCAAGGTTCAACTAAGTGCCTCATGGCTCAAAAATCTAAAGAATGACAAGAAAAGATCTATGTAACATAATTCATCTAAAAAATTTCAAGGAAAACCTCATATTTGGGTAAATTGTAGAAAATTCCAAAATGTGCATAAAATTGCATAACTTGCACACATAGTGTCCAAATTGGACCAAATTTGAAAATTAAGCTTCTCACATGATACAAAAACATATCACAAGGTTAGATTAAGGTTCAAAGCACTCAATTATGGTAATTTGTTCAACACTTTAAGAAAATTTAGGGGTCTTAAAATATTCCCATGTAATTAATAAATTGTGTCAATAACTATGTAATGGAAATGATGATTATGAGATTATACTTGGTCCTGGTGCAAGTCCAATGAAAATTCCCTCATTGTAGAATGTAACTTCCTTCAATCTATACATTGGCAATATCTAAGTTGGCCTTTTGGTTGTTCACCATAGACAATAGTTGAATTTGTCCTCTGAGCGTAGGTAGCAACCTCCTCGCCTCTGTAGTAGACCACTCAAACCATCAAGAACTCCAATTGTTCAATAAGAACAGAAAAAAAAGGAGTTGTCCCTTCTAGTCAGTGTGTTAGCACCGACTTACTTTCTCAATTGTCTCTCCATTGGTATCCCTCCCTTTAACGGTTAGGACTTGCTTGGGTTCTCTCGGTTACCACAACTAGACAAGACAACAATTCTCATAGTGATTGATGTGTGTGTGAGAAGCTCCAGTACCCTACTATTTATTGGAGGGTTAGGGTCTAGGTTCCTAGTCTGAGAGGGGATGAAAGGGGACATAATTTCATGAATTTTCGCATCTTGCAAGCACAAAATGATTGGTTCAATGGTGAATCAATTGGTTGGAATGCAAGCCAATCAGTTCAACCCTTGAACTGGTCATTTCAACATGCTTCTCAATCACAATTGTATTGGAAATTAATATCTAGTTAATGCACAACATGACATCAACACTAATCCTTGATCTAACCAAATTGATCAACCAACCAGTCGATCCACAACCTAAATCAGTCAACTCACAAACTTGATTGATTCAAGTTGTGGACCGACTATTTGGTTGATCAATTCGATTAGATCAAGGATTAGTGTTGATGTCATGTTGTGCATTAATCATATGTTAATTGCCACTAAGCCAATCAGTTCAGTTGTTGAACCGGTCGTGTCATGGTGTTGATTTCCAATCTTGGTTCAATTGACCTGACACTTGAATCAATCAGTTCAATACATGAATCGGTTGGTTCACAGTCCAATCAGTCAACATTCAACCATTGTTATTCAAATTGAATGTCTAACTCTTTAGTATCAAGTTCAACTACATTCATGAATAAACTCCTATTACAAGTGTATCCTATGTGTGTGACCCTATAGTGAATGTCCATAACTAATTTTTGACATCACAAGCAAGGAGTGATATCTAGAAACAAATCATTTCTACCCAAGTAATTTGAAAAGTTGGAGAACAACTTTGACCTACAATTTGTGATTGGTGTTAGAGTGTTTGTATGATTTCTTTGTCATTGATATACTGATTGAACTCAAGACATGGAATTGTCATCCTCTTCAACGTTCAATCCATGTTCCTAGAACTAGAGTAGACTGTCTGAGATATATGTAAGCTCAATATCAGATATAGTCTCACATGAGAGTGGCCATGCATTTCTCACTTTTTCTTATCAAGTATCCAGGATATCGTAGTATTGTACGAGGGACAAATCCGATCTATATCATTCACAGTCATCTCCATGTGTCAAAGTGCATCGGAGCATCACCTTTATGGAAACCCTTATTCAATGTCATGGTAGATGAAGTTAAAGTACACTGCATGACTTGTGATGAGTGTAGTGATTTTAGGTCTAAGAACTAAAATCACCACCAACTCTATGAGAGATGATTCTGACTACCACATTATGGTTTCCATGCATCACTCTCAAGGTGGGTCTATCTGATACACTATTCTCTAACAAGTATCTATGTGTCTGGTTTGATATAACATATCATGACTTAATGAGATTCTATCATCAACCAAAACACAATCTAGCCTTATGTGTTATTGATGTCTATATGAGTTCCACAACAACATATGACTAGGGACATAACAAGAATGCATATACTCCTAACATCTGTATGATCTCATTGTTTTTGTCCTCAGCCAAAAGACATACATCACTAATCAATATCATTCTTTAGACATTTATTATGTTACATTATTATCTCATAACTAAATAAAACAAAATAAATTCAAAGATTACCTTTGTTATTAATCAAATCATTTACAAGGTATGACATTACAATCATCATATGATTGGGGTCTTTGGGCATACATACCAACAGGCGCACAATTGCACTTAGAGCAACCACCCATTCACTTAATCCCAAGTGATCTAACATGACCATCATGCTTGTTCTATGGAAGTGCTTTTGTCAAGGGGTCACCCACATTGCTTTCAGTTGGTGCTCTGCAAATCTCCACATCTCCTCACTGTATGAGATGGATCCTCCTTTGTATGTTCTTAGAATGTTGATGTGATTTTGGTTCCTTAGCTTTTGCAATAGCACCATTGTTGTCACAATATAGCTCAATTGCATTGCTGATGCTTGGAACCACCCCAAGTTTAGAAATGAACTTCTTGATCCAAATAGCCTCCTATGCTGCATTAGGTGCAACAATATGCTTGGCCTCTATTGTAGAATCCACAACTGTCTCTTTCTTGGAACTCTTCTAGCTCACAAATCCATTGTTGAGGCAAAACACAAATCTAGATTGGCAATCTGTAGTCATCTTTGTCAGTTTGTAAGCATGTACTAGTATAACCTTTTACCACTAACTCTTCCTCTCCACCATAGAAAAGGAACCGATCCTTAGTTATTCTCAAGTACTTAAGGATGTTCTTCATGGTTTTCCAGTGAGCATCAGTTGGCTCTTCCTAATATATGCTCAAGGCATGTAAGGCATCAAGATGAGTATATAACATTGTGTGCATGATGGATTGCAGATGCATATGGAATCCTACTCATGTGTTCCATTTCTTCACAAGAATTGGGACATTGATCTCTAGAGATAGTGACACCATGAGGCATGGGAATGTTTACTCTCTTTGAGTCCTCCTTGTTGAACTTGTTCAACACTTTTTCAATGTTTGTGCTCTGACTTAGTCCAAAAATCCTTATATAACTATCTCTATAGATCTTGATTCCTAATATATAGGAAGCTTTACCTAAATCCTTCATAGAGAATGTATTTCCTAACTAGGTCTTTTCCATCTATAAACTAGGGATGTCATTCCTCGTCAATATTATGTCATCCACATACAATATGAGGTATATAATGATGCTCCCACTAACCTTCTTGTAAACACATGGTTCATCTTCATTTTGACTAAAGCCAAACTCTTTGATTGTCTCGTCAAAATGAAGATTCCAACTCTGAGATGCTTTCTTCAATCCATAGATTGACATTTGAAGATTAAATACTTTATTTGAATGCTTTAGATTTATAAAATTCTCAAGTTGTGTTATGTAAACATCCTCAAGAAGATTCCCATTAAGGAATGTAGTTTTAACATCCATCTACAAATCTGGTAGTCATGGTAAGATGTAATTGAATGAATGATCCTAATGGACTTAACCATGGCAATTGGAGAAAACGTTTCATCATAGTCAAGACCTTGAAATTGTTTGAAACCCTTTGCAACCAATCTTCCCTTATAGGTTTGTACATTACAATCCATGGTAGTCTTCTTCTTGAAGACCCATTTGCCCCTTACGGATTTTACCCCTTCAAATGGATCCACCAAGGTCCATACCTTGTTGGTTTACAAGGTTTCCATCTTAGATCTCGTGGCCTCAAGACATTTCTTAGACTCTAGTCCCTTAGTAGATTCTAGGTAGGTTGTTGGCCCATCATATATGACAAACACCTTCTTGAGTCACAAGATAACTAAATCTTTTAGTCTCAAGGCATGTCCTACTAGATCTATGAGGTTTTTATGTTACATGAGGAATTTGAGATTCCACAATAGTTTGTGATTCTCTTTGTTCCTATTGTACCTATAAAGGTTCAATGCTTTCTTATTGGTCTCAAACTTCTTTGAGTTCCACTTACCTCCTACTGATTCCTTTGTAAATGAATTCCTTTTCAAGGAATACAACATGTTTTTGGAAACAAACACTTTGTTTTCAGATCGGGAATAAAAGTTTTATCCTTTGGCTTCCTTAGGATATCCAACAAAATAATATTTATTTGATTTGGGTCCAAGCTTTTGGGAAACTACTTTCTCACATAAGCTTCACGACCCCAAATCTTCATAAAAGACACATTGGGACATTCCTCATACCATATTTCATATGGTGTCTTTTGAACTGATTTAGAAGGTACAAGGTTTAGTGTAAATGTGACGATTCTAGAGTATAACCCCAAAATGTATTATAAAGTTCAACTAAAGTCATCATTGATCGTGCCATATCTAGTAATGTGTGATTCCTTCTTTTTGATACACCATTATGTTGTGGTGTTCTAGGTGGAGTATAATGTGATGCAATACAACAGTCTCTCAGAAGGTCCTTAAACTCTTGGCTTAAGTATTCTCCACCTCGATCAGAAGAATGTGCCTTAGTACCATTTCCATGTTGGTTCTATACTTCATTCATGAAATCCTTGAAGTTTTCAAGGGTTTATGATTTATGCTTCATCAGGCAAACATAACCATACCTATTGAAGTCATTAGTAAAGGTAATGAAATACTAATAACCACCTCTAGAATTTGTTCTAAAAGGGACACATACATCAGTATGTATGAGTCCTAATAGATCACTAGCCCTATCATTGTTTATAGTGAAGGGAGTCTTTGTCATCTTAGCCAACAAACAAGACTCACATGACTCTATTGATTTGAAATCAAAGAGTCTAGATAACAGTCCTTATGGAGTCTAGATATGCAGTTCTCATTTATGTGCCCTAGATGACAATGCCAAAAATATGTTGTGTTTGAGTTATCAAGTTTTAATCTTTTGGTATTTATGTCATAAACATTTGTCTTTAGATCCATCAAATTAAGACCATAATACATTGGGGCACTGCCATAAAATATTTCATCTTTTAAAATAGAACGTCAACCATTTTTAATATGAAATTCATATCCATCCTTGTACATACAAGATACAAAAATTATGTTTCTATTGATGGTAGGTACATAATAGCAGTTCATTCACTTTATTACAAACTTTGTGGGAAAAGATAAATCATAGGTTCCAACTGCAGTGGCAACAACTCTTGCTCCATTTAAAACTCACAGTTTGACCTCTCTTTTTCTTAAAGGGTTACTTCTTTTTAGATCATGCATATTCAAACATATGTGAGATACACATCTAGTATCTAGAACCCATGATGAAGAAGTAGACAAATTTATCTTGATAATGTATCCATTCCCAGCTTCATGTTCCTGAATCCCTTCAACTACAAAGGACATAGTTTTCTTATACTTTTCTTTCTCCTTATCTTGAGTGCTAAAGAACTAGATTTTTTCTTGACCTCAGAACTCTTCATGGACTTACTTTCATCCTTGGACTCTATTCAAATGATCACCATCAAAGATTTGTCTTTATACATTCTTACTTTAGATTTTATCAACATGTTAAGCAAATCTGATAGTGGTCTGGCCATGTTATTCAAGTGGTAACACTCGATAAAATGGCTATATTATTCAGTCAATGATTGTAGAATCATATCCATGGCCAACTTTTGCATCAAAGAGAATCCCAAATCTTCCAGATGTTCACATGGGTCTCTATTGTATATCCCTCTGTCATCTTACACTCAAAGAGTGCCTTTGAGACATTGTACCTGTCTTGCTTTGCATTATTATGGTTCACGTTCTTAAGATGTGTTACCATCTCAAGAATCCTCATGTCTTGACACTACTCATGCAACTAATAGTTCATGTAGCTTAGCATATGATAATTTATGTTGAAGGAATTGTTGGCATGGTTCCAGTAAGCATTTACCTCAACCCTAGATGCATCAGGAGAAGGTATTTCTGGAACTAGTATATCTAGGACATAGAGCTTATGTTCATCATCGAGAACCCTTCTCAAAGTCCAAAATCAATCGTGGAAATTTGTCATGTTAAGTTTGTCCTTCTTAAGGATATATCACAATGATGATTTGTTTTCCATTTGATTCCATAAAAGAAAAGTTGCATTTGTCAAAACATTTTTTCTTTGATTTGATTTGAATAAAATTTGACAATATTTAATCAATCTTCTAGTGAGCCAAGATCCAAAAAAACTAAATTATAACCCGGCTAACGCCAGTGTCCATAATCAATCATTAAAGTAGGCAACTTTTTCCAATTACAAGTTATGCAATTCCTGGATAGATGGTATGTGAAACCCTTTTCCATAGTCATCTACATGCTTCTAGATGCTTAATATCATTTACATCACCTAGTTAAGCTTGACTAAAAAGCCTACATGGTAGAAATTCACCCTGCTTGGTAGGCCCACATAACTTCCATTACACTTCCACGAGATGGACAATGAACCACACTTGGCGTGCACACTCTTAGTCGATCAAGACTTTCATGTGTTTTTCCAATAAAAAACATCTTAGACTTAATATTTTTATGAGGGATTTGTATATATAAATAAATATACATATCCAATCATCACATACTTATAGTACATATCATATACATGCTATATCCTACCAACGAAAACATAAAATTAAAACATAAGTGATGGTTATATTGTAATTCCTTGGATCCATAAGGAACTACCAACACTAAAGGTCTACATTATATAAATAAACTATTGTTGATGAAGATATGTGCTTCAACCAATCTAGATTGATCACTTCAACCCTTAAACTGGTCAGCTCTCCTCCTAGTCAGTTGGTTGAAATGTTTGAATGGTCATCTGGTCTCTAGTTTGACATCTTCTGGACCCCTTCAGTCATTAGGTTGGGCCATGAGATGATCAATAAGGGTCCTCTTTGTCATTTGTCCTCCTTGGTCATCCAGTCAATCAGCTCATCTTCTGAATTAGGTAGTTCATCTGGCGTTGAAGGTCTTCTTTGACGTAATAATAAAACTATCCTAATGCTATTTAACATATTACAAGGTAATAGAAAACCTCGAGTTACATTTGAGGGGAGCATATGAAGGAGAGAATAATTATTTTACATATAGAAGAGAAGATATAGGTTAGGTATGCAAATTGAGATATAAATAGGAATAAACAACCACACAACCATGCATAGAGATATGGGTTATTGGCCATAACCATGCTTCAGATCCACCATCAAAACCAACTTTTAGGGTGACACATGTAAATAGTATATATGTCATATATATATATATATATATATATATATATATATATATATATATATATATATATATATATATATATATGTATATATATATATATGTATATATATATATGTATATATATATGTATATATATATATAGGGATCATATGTTGTATTTAATTGATTATGTACATTAATCATTCTAAGTATTCATATCATATGAAATAAATAAATAAAAAACCAAAATTCAATTATATTGATTAAATCCCAAAGCATAGTAAATTAACCAGGCTCTGATACCCCTATAGGGAAATATGGTGATAGAGAAGGCATTAGAAATAAAAATTTAACTCCCATAGCCCTCTTTAAAAAGTAAATCATGTCAACAACTATGTAATGGAAATAATGGTTACAATGTTATACAGGATCCTAGATCAAGTACAACGACAATTATCTCATTGTAGTTTGCACCTTTCTTCAAGTTGCACCTGGACAATGTTTGTGTCAACCTCCTAGTTGTTCACCATAGACAGTAGTAGACTTTTTCCTTTAAGTGAAAGGCAACAACTTCCTCACCTTTGTAGTAGCCCATGCAGACCACTGAAAACTCCTGTCATTTGAGAACAATAGGAAATAAGGAGTTGTCCCTTCTAGTCCTTGTACTAGCACTGACTTTCTCTCCCAATTGTCTCTCCTCTTACTATCCCTCCCTTTGACGGGTAGGACTTGCTCAGGTTCTCTCAGGTACCACAACTAGAGAAGGCAAAAAAATTCAGAGCGATTAATGTTTGTCTAAGAATCTCCCAATACCCTTTTATTTATAGGAGGGTTAGGGTTAGGGTTCCCAGTCTGAGTGGGAGTCTAAGGAGACATAATTTTATGGGGTTTTTCATCTTTCTAGTGACAAAATGATCATTTCAATAGTGAACCAATCAGTTGGCATGAGAGTTGATTGGTTCATCCCTTGAACTGGTCATTTCAACATGTTTCCCAATCACAATTGTGTTAGCAATTAATATAAGATTAATGCACAACATGATGTCACACTTATCCTTGATCTAATATAATTTAGCAATCAATTGATAGGTTCTCAACCTGAACCATTCGATTCACAGACCTTAGTCGATCAATTCACAACCTGAACCGGTCATCTCATGGTTCTTATTGCCAATCTTAGTTCAATTGACATGACACTTGAATCAATCAGTTCAACACTTGAACCACTCAGTTCACAATACAATCAGTAAACATTCAACCATTGTTGTTTAAGTTGAATATGTAACTCTTTAGTATCAAGTTTAAACTAAATCCATGAATAAACTCCTTTTCCAAGTGTATCCTATGTGTGTGACTCTATGGATTCCAAGTTACATTGACATTTAATGTCCATAACTAATTTACGAAACCATAAGAAATGAACGGTATCTAGCAACACATCATTGCTACCCAAATAATTTAGAAAGTTGGAAAACAACTTCAGCCTACAATCTGTGATTGGTGTTATAGTGTTTGTATAGTTCCTTTTTCACTGATATCCATATTGAACTTGAGGCATGGAATCATCATTCTCTTCAACATTCAATCCATGTTCCTTGAGCAAGAGTAGACTGTATGAGATATGTGTAAGCCCAATGTCACATATATCTCACATGAGCATGGCCACACATTTCTCAGTCTCGCTTATCAAGTGGCTAGGATATCATACTCATGTAGGAGGGACAAGTCCTATCTATATCACTCACAATCATCCTCATGTGTCACAGTGCACCTGAGCATCACCTTTATGGCAACCCTTATTCAAGGTCACAGTGGATGATGTCAATGTACACCAAATGACATGTGATGAGTGTTGTTATTTGAGATCTACGAACCACAATCACCACCAACACTATGAGAGATGATTCTGACTACCATATTATGGTTCCCATGCATCACTCTCAAGGTCGCTCTGTCTGATACATTGTTCTCCAATAAGTATATATTTGCTTTGTGACGACCGTTGCCAAACCGACAAACAAATTGTCATTAATTAAGCGGAATAAACATAAACAGAGGATAATAGAAATCACTAAAAATTTAAAACCATTTTGCAAAGAGATCCATTTCTAGGAAAAATCCTTTAAGGAAGAACCAAAACTTTATATACATCATTGTTCACATTATACATACACTGTATCATCTCTTCTCGAGGATAACATATAACAATTGCTCTATCAAAACACATACTGGAGCAATATAAAACCTCGAGGAATTCAAGCCCAAATCTCATATTATTCATGAAACCATAACAAACCAACTCCAAGGACCTGAGAGTACAAAGACGACACATAGGACTTCTATCTACAAGACACGACATACAGTACACTCAACCTGAGTTGTCACTACTGCCTCAACTATTGTTCCTCCTCTGAAAAAAAAAACTCTTCACCTCCTCGTGCACGTCCACCTAAAAATTTAGATCTCACGGGGGTGAGACAATTGTAATTGTCCCAGCGAGAGATATAACTCTCAGCCGACCATATTATTATTGCAAATAAACATTATAAAACTGAGCAAAGGATAAGCAACATGAGAAAGATAAGTTTAAGTGTAATAACATTGAAGCCTGCATCATTAGAAATAAATAGATATGGAAATATAATCCTCACTGTAGTCAATATTACATTTAAAGAACAACTGCTGTGAAATAGAAATCAAGATTTCTTAACTCTTCATCCTTATAATAAACTCTTTAAACCTATATTATCATATTTTAGCTTATGCCCTGATCATATGCAGTGTACTCTACATATGAGACTCGCCGTGCACTACGGCCACACCGTACAAGACTTAGCGGACACACCCAGGAAATGCTAAGTCTGACTGCTGTCATGGTCTGCTGCAGAAACTCTGGCTCTCTGGCCTCGGCATCCTTTTGGTGCCATAAACTGGACTCCTCCTCTAAGCTAAGTACACAGGCGGAGATTCAAGCCATGCCACCAGGACGTCTGGTAAGTGTTGGACACACTTTTCTATACCTCAATGCCACCAGGACGTCCGGTTAGTGTTGGACACTATAAACTGTACTCTCATGCCACGGAGACATCCGGTTAGTGTTTACTGGACGCACCGCCATGGTTAGGTCGTTTCACCCCTAAGGCGCATACCTCTCAAAGGGATTCTACGGTGTTCAGGGTTCCTAAGTCTATTATGGCTTGATTATATCTTTGTCTTAGACTGATTTCTTTAACTTTGTATCTTACTGACTACTCAGGCTACTAAACTGAATTCACTCATAATACTGAACTAAAGACTTAACATATTATTTACCCTTTTCTTAGAGTATCTCCTTACTCATGCACATATAGCATTTCTCATGTATTCAAACATATATCATGTCTACTAAACAAGTATTCTCATTCAAACATTTCACACATATAAACTTGGCAGAGCAGTATATTCAAAACACTATAATATTCTCAGTAATCATCATACTATGCATGTGGGCAGACTAAAATTCTTAAATAAATAGAATACATGTCAACATGGCACTTAATACACTAAAATCATACAATTGAACTGTTAAGCATCAACGCATCTCATACTGAGAACTTTGATATCACAACACTTGATTCATTGAACACCCTATCCTTAGGGTTTCATTTCCCTCATTCACTTATCACATGGAAACACCCTATCCTTAGGGTTTCATTGAATAAAGACCGCTTTCAACAAATCATATACGATCAATATATGTATGAAACTTTAGAACTTAGCTGAATTTAGGTTTTCATGCCATTCACTGAGATATCTTGCATCAAGAATAATATTGAATATTTAAAGCCTATTATGTCAAGATAAACACTTCAAATGAATTTCATAATATATATTCGCAATTATCCAACTTTTCTCGCATCTAGGGTTTCACCCTCTTTACTGAGATATCTAACAAACACCATATCAGGCAGAGAGGTGTATGTGTGCTTCAAACCGTATCGTATAAGAGGTGTATCCTACACCACCATATCATGTAATAAGATATTCAATCATATCCATATCGTTTTAGTGAAGTAGGTGCATCATCATATCGGGTTAGAGGTGCTTACATGTGTACTTGCACCCGATATCACTTTTATAAAGTGATAGCATCATCTTCAAGATCTAGACCTATGTTTTAACTGTTATAATTCATGGCAACAGGACTAAAAAACTACTAGAACTCATAATTTCATCAACTATTTCAGTAAATTTTGGAATTAAAAGTAATTCATTAAATATAGCAATTTAGGTGATGAATAATAGCATGGTTGAGTTCAAGTTAGATAATCTGCCTTAAGAACAACTTCAAAGCTCCAAAATCCAAAGCTCCATGTCCCTAAGGTTGAATATGACTTATAAAAAGTCTAAGTGTCGTTCTCAACTCCTTCATATACAAGGAATCACCATGGATAAGCAATTGGTGAAGAAGAAAAGAAAAGTAGATCATAACCCTAATTCCATGCTTCAATTCAAGCTTGAAGACAACTATAGCTTACCTTAGGGTTAAGTTTTGAGTTCCTTAGCTCCTTGGCCGACACCCTACCAATATTGGGTGATATGGACTTCCTCTTGGCTGACACAACTTTGCTTGTGGACGATACCCCCTCACTTGTGGCCAAAATCACTTCAATTGACCGATATCAACTTGTTATGGGCAATATCAACATGCTATGGCCGATATACTTGCTATGGCCGATACCCAAGGCCTATGCACGATACCCTTGTGCTCTTGCACGATATGCCACCCCTCCTACATGATAGGTTACTCACTTGCACGATATGGAACTCACTTGGAGTCAAAACACGTCACTCTATGGCCGATATCACCCTATATGGCCGATATCACCTACTTGGGCGATATGGTCTTGCCATGGGTGATATCCCATGACCCATGCACGATACCACAGCATCCCTTCACAATATGGGATCTCTATGCACGATACCTTAGGGTAGGAGGGTGGTAAGGGTCACAAAATTGCACCAAGGGGTAAAACTAGGGGTATATATACTTTTTATTCATGAAGGAAGGCAAAAATGAGGTGTCAACATTTTGAGCTAGTAGGTGCCACGTGTCATGCATCAGTGACACGTGTACATGCATGCATCAACATTTATCTTGATTTGCAAAACGATTGAGGATGACTTAGGTATGAAGATTCGTCCGTCACTCATCCATTTGGTTAAGTCATCTAGGTTTAATCACTATTTTAAATCAAGCCGATACACTTTTTCTAAGGAAATTTGTTGGCCGTCACACCTCACCTCTTTGAGGTGCTTTGCATGATATGATCTTTTTAAAGAGTTCACAAAATTATATGAGACTTGTCCTATGGATCCTTGGCCGATAGGCACTCATATATAAGCTTTTCACCTTGATACAACTCAAGTTAAGCTTTCATATTCAACCCTTTTCTTGGTCATTTCATCACCAAGATTTCCATCATTCATAATTGATTCAAACATGGTGTCTCCTCCTTTATCTCTCCTCTAACTGATACTAGGAGGGAGTAGGGACACTCTAGAGATGGTAATTTGCATATCAACCCCACATTTTGGGTAAATTACAACTTGTACCAAAATTGGTGCACAATGCTTGAACATTGTTCAAACAAGTTCAATATTGGAATTTAAGCTTTCAACAAGCCACCACTTATCATTATTCTCTCTATTATGATGCTTAAACACATGGGGTACATTCAACATGTGACATTTTGCATTATAGCCCCTTAATTTGGGTAAATTGCACTTTGGTCCAAAACAAAGGAAAATTGCTCAAACAACATTCAATCAGGACCAAACATGGAACATAAGTGTGTCACATGATAAAAAAACACCTTAGAGGGTTATATTAAAGTTCTAAGAAACTTTATTAGCTAAAACAAACAGGGTTACCTCATAACCCAGGTCAGGGTCGTTACATGTTTGGTTTGATATCACATATCATGATTTCTTGAAATTATGTCATCAACCAACACACACTCTAGTCTTATGCGTTATTACTGTCTATCAACCTTCCACAATAACACCCAACTAGGGACATAACAAGAATGCATATGCTCTTGATATATGTATGATCTCATTGTTCAAGTCCTCAATAAGAAGAAATATGTCATTGAGTAATATGATTGTTTAGACATTTATTATGTGACATCATTATCTCACAACTAAATAAATAAAATAATTAAAACACTGCCTTTATTTTTAATCAAGTCATTCACAAGTTATGCCATTACAATCATCATATGATTGGTTCTCTGGGCATACATACCAATACATAGGTACTTGTTAGAGAACAAGTGTAGTAGACTGACCTTCCAAGAGAGTGATTCATGAACTATCATATGATAGTCATAATAAGCTATTGAATGCGACATTGGAGTTTTGGTCCTTAGACCTAAAGTCACTGCAATTATGGCATGATATTTCTCATACTTTGAAACTAGGCAATGCAATCTTAAAGAATCTTTCCACAATGACAATGATTAAATGTGATGAGAATTATGCAACACATTATGAGTAATGTAAAAGGAATTTGTCCCTCTCATATAGTGGGAGCAATGTCCCAATCCTCTTGATGAGCGAGACTAGAAAAATGCATGACCATACTCATGTGAGTAAGTATGTAATATTGAGCTTATTTATATCTTGTTTTTCTACTTGAAAATCAAGGAAATTTTATCGAATGTTATGAGAATGGCATGCCCATCCCTCTAGTCTTATTTGGATATATGTTACAAAGGGAATAAACAACACAATAACATTTGTTGTTAACGGTTTATTCTTGTCTGGCTAATCCTACTACTTAAGTAGCAATGATATGTATCTAGACACCACTCGTTGGTTATGGATCTTAATATAGATTAGTGAATGCATTTCCAATGTAGTATGGTTCCTACATCGTCACACACATAGAAGTATCTTGAAGAAAGATTGATTTGGACTTGATTGTTACATATATTGGGAACTAAATGCAAGTTTAATGGAACTGGAATTAAATATGGACCCAGAACATAGAAAGTGCTTTCCAAAAGTAAGGAACCTTCTCCTCAGGGAAAGAAGAAATTTTGCATCATACCACGACTCATGAAATGATGCATTCAATGAGACTGAATGCATAGCGGAATCCATAGTTCCAAGTTGGATTCCTCTTATTGAGGTTTGGGAAACCCTAACCTCTCCAATCCTACATATATGATATGATAGGATGCTCTCCAGATAAAGCATCTCATTTTCTCATTGTTTCCTTGAAGATTTAGGAAACCCTAAGAGCAACTGAGAGAGAGGAGACTAGTGTCTCCATACCTACATCTTCAAGCACCCATGATATTCTGGAGATGAGCTCACACATTGAATTCATTTCAAACAAGAAGATTCACTAATGGTATGCATTTCAAGGAGAAGGTATCCATGACAGAATGACATATTCAACAAGCGGTGCCATCCACAACATAAAATGTTCTGCAGTAGGTGTTCAACTATAGAATAACCTATTTTAAAGAGGCAACTTTGGGTTCAGTTCTGGGGTCAATAGAGCCAACTCTGTGACCTGGGGATCTTTTTCACTCAATGGAAGAAGGCACTATTCCACCACTGACAGACATCCTTGAAATCTCACCTTCTGCCACACACAAATCAATTTCTTGCATGCACTCTTACGGTAACTTTAAAGTTCCAAAAACTCTGAAAATAAGTTCTGATTGTTGATCTAGTGAGATTCCAAAGAGAAATAGATTGGAAGATTGAGATCTACCATGAGAATTTCAAGTTAAATCACTGAAAGTACTTCCATGATAAGATATACATTTGTAACTGTAATCTGATGTTGTTGTGTTTGGTGGTTCCTACTTGAGAGATTCTCAGAAAATAAATTTTATTCTTCTATATTTTTTGTTTTCCAGAAGCGAATAGTTGTTACCTCTATAAAATTGTTCAAGATTGTTGTTGAATATGAGAATGTGAAAAATGTATATATATGGATTCCTCATTTTAGAAGCATAGAAGGATATGTTAGGCCCATAAAATTTTACGTAGGTAAAGTTATTATAAGAATTTTATTTAAATGAATTACGCATAGATGAAACTAAATTTTTGAAGGTATCACTTATTTGCACAATTGCATTGGTCATATGACGCACAAATGAAACTAAAATTTTAAGGGTATCACTTATTTGTACAATTGCATAGGTCATATGTCTCATCTCTTCCAAGTGTTTCTTTTATATTAATGTATGTCTACGTTTATTGTTACAAAGAGAATCATCTTGATTTCTAAGAATAGTAATTTTAAATATATTATTCCATATTTATAGAAAATTTTGATCATTGTAACATGTAGCAGAAAACAAAAAAAAGTACATTTATAATGATATTGTATCATGAAGGCCACATTTATACAATTTAGATAATAGTTTTGTTCTTATGATTTTTTGTTGTTTTGTTGTCGTAAAGAGAAGAGATCTATAACAACCATCAAAAGAGAGCCTTTAGTTGTTTCTATAAACCTTCCATCTAATATGGGTGTTGTAATTGGATATGGAACTTACAACTTACAGCTAACAAAATGACTAGTTAACCAATTGACAACTGTATCGAACATGCAATTGTAAAGCTAAAAATCTTGCTATATTTCCGTTAGTAATGTTTATCTTAGTCTACATAAAATTTCTCTACATACAACAATCTCAGCCTAATATTACAAATTTCCTTGTGGCAATATGCCTATTTTATACTTTGCGTTTGTCCAAATGTTCATCTCGTTATAAATCTCCACAAATATATTAATCAGTATTAAGTCAGAGAAAGTGACTTCAAATTTACTGTGCCGAAACCACCTTCGTTTATAAAATTTGCCGAAACCACCTTCGTTTATAAAATTCGTAAAATCATCTAAAGTTTTGTATTATCTTGTCCAGATTGTTGTTTCCTATGCACAAGATATTTGTCTATAATATTACTGTTAGGCTTGATGATCTGAAATTGGTAAATGGAACTAGACGTGATGACATCATTTACTTTAATGCTTTAGTTTGGCTTTTCTTATGAAACTCTGTTTTTGTGTTGGGTACTTATGGTAGTGTGTTTTTTACTATTCCTTCCGGTTTCAGCTGCAAGATCTGTTGGTTTTCTAGGGGATTATTGATCCACATGCAACCTGGCGCACGACAGAAACCGAGATTAATGGTGACAAGAAAATGTACGTTAACTCGGCATGACATGTGTAGCACCAATGGTAGAGCACGGTAGGTCTTCTCTGTTGACCCAAGTTCAAACCTTCCATAATACACATTATTTACCGCCCATACGGTCATTCGAAAGGAGGAAATTTAAGAAAAATTCTAGTCATGTAAAAGTCTTACAAAACCTATGCAAAGTGCAGATAATATATCAACTCCTCCATAGGTATTCAATTCCATCACAAATTATGAAAAATATTCAAATTCAACATTTCATTCATTATTTGTTCATTCTATTTTTTTTAAGTATTCAAATGTGTAATATGTACAAACGTACAATAATAATGGTCTCCTTGTTTCTTCAAACTCATATTCTGTCACAAATCCGTAAGTATTATATATTTTATCATTTATATTAATTTTTACATATATTCAGAATGTAGTGTTTGACAAAAATTATATACAAAGATACACAAATATTGTACAAAAAGTACAATACTAACAGTTATATTTTGTAATACAAAGTACAATGTTAGAGGTACAGTACTAGACATACAGTCAGAGACGTAACAACAATACATGATTTGATAATCTTGTTAGTACAACACGAGACATGTCATGTATAAAAAGATGTTGATAACCACATACAATACCTACATAAACTAATTCATATTTTATTAAAAGACATACATATTTTATTAAAGTACAATACTTTCAACCATATTGTAAATGAAGTACAATACTAGTAATGACGGAGAAGCTGAATGGTAGAGTAATATACGCTCCGAGAGAGCAGGATTAGTGAGAGTTAGGAAATAGACATACTGTACTAGCACATGAATGTTAGTGACGTGGAATGAAACTGGAGAGAGTTGCAAAGAAAGAAAATGAATTAGTAAAAATTGGGGCTGGAGAGGAGTAGAAAGAGAATTTTGAGACTGCTGCATGGAGTTAGTTAACGTACATCGATAAAATGACAGGAACCAAACTTTTACGGACTCTCAAGAATGTGAGTAGCGTAACTCCTTTATGTCTCTTCTAATTCAAAAACAAGATGCATGCTGGTGTAGTGCTCACTGTTTACCCACATTCACGTATCGTCTCGGCCACACATATCTACGTTGGTTGGCAAGTAGCTAGTTAAAAGCCGAGATATATTAATCAATCGCCTAACGAAAGACGGACGAACAACAGAACAACAACTGGCTTGGGCTAAATCTCTCAACGATGCTGGGCCCGATGTCGGCGCCGGCCATATGTGTCGCGCCTGCCGGCAAAATTTCCGTGAGCTATGATGAAGCTGCCTGCGAGTTGCCGATGAAATGGGCCTTCACAAGTCATCACCGCCGACTAAATACTGATGCTGGTAGTAGCTGCTACCGCCCACCCTGACACATCCTTCCGTGCAATGATGCAAATTATATGGAGTGACGCGCGGTCATATCTGTGTTGGGCTGAGGGAAGTGTTTGATGGTCGTGAGTCATCACGTTCATAGTTTATTCCATGCACTAATCGGGGATCTCTCTCAGAAACCCCTCAACTTTTATGAAAGTTTTGAAAATTGATGGGGATTTCCGAAATCCCGAGAGACCCCTACAACTCACACACTGTCAAACTTGATGCGCATGCCTCTTTTTCCCCTTCCGATACCCATCCTTACACGACTCGTTGTTTATTTGAATTGGGCTTTTATTTATCTTATCATCTTTCATATTTATACTTATCCTATAACATGGTCATACGAAAAAAATCGGACATAAATCTGATAAAAAAAATTGTAGTTGGCACAATATACCTGAAACGATATATGGACACGAAAAAAATATAGTTACTATGAGATAGAAGGAAGATGGTCAATAAGTTGCACTTCTAGTCCATTTTGGAAGGAAAAACCAGCTATAATAAAAAAAACTATAACCCTAAAAGAAAGAATTCCAACCTGGAAAGATTTAAATCCACCATTTTTTTCATATTTTCAGCCCATAATTTAAACCGATTCTATATATCAATGTACAACGTTACATGAACTCATATCATTTTTTAGAGAAGGAACCCATATCATATGTATACACCAATTCATCTATTCAATATTAGATGTTGACTTCCCAACAACATTGACTTTTATAAAAGAAGAAAATTAAACATGAAACATTTTGTTATGGTCGGCTTCACAGATTTGATGCAACTTTGAAACTTTTTATATTTATGCTTGTTATAGGTTTGTTTGTACACTAAGAGAACTAGATTTCTCATCTATTTGACCCATAAACCGTTCCAAATTGTTTGAGTTTGGAGAAAAAAGCACTACTCTAGACCTAGAATAAGGATTTCAGTTCCAAAATTAAGCATGCAAGCATGAGAAGCACACTGACAAAATTTTATGATATCAAATCCTAACAAAAGCCTCTAAACTCCGAACTAATTTGACTCAATGCTCAACTCAGAAGTGGAATCCAGTCACATTCATCACTAAATGTTAGTCAAAAATTATGTACATGAAGTAGTTAAATGGATTTATATTATGATTGAAAAATATTTTGATCCACTTAGTGCTTTGTGTTCAGAAATAGTGGTAGGATATTTCTAATTCAAAATGCCCACATTTTGAACTGAAAGCATTAGATTTAGGGTAGGTTCATAGACATTTGATTTTTTCACTTAAATTCTTGCATGTTTCTAAATGCTTATAGGTCAAATTAATGGAAATTTAGATAAACCCCATTGGACAACATGATAATATATCCATCCATCCTAAGATATAGTTGAACCAGTATACACGTTCTAGTCAGGCCCAAAAAAATCAGCTAGTAAGTCCAACTTTGTCGTGGACTTAATTTCAACATTGAAAATGGATGTCCAAATTGAAGTTTTAGGTTAACATATATAGACAATTCAGGTTCATTCACTAACATTCCATGATATATGTCCATCCAAAAATATATTAGAACATGTTTACATGATACAGTCAGACCCCAACAATATATAACCCATAAGTATGCCATTTTTATTGAGTCAATTTCAACATCGAAATTGAATATCCAAATTGAGGTTATGGTTTGACACATATAGACAATTCATGTCCAATAAGAAAATGAATAATTACACAAATCCAAGTTTGATTCTATGTCATTAACCAAAGCCTATATAAAACTCCAAAGTAACAATTAAATACTACCAAATTATAAAAAAAATTATCACATGTGTAGTTTCCCAATAATGATTGGAAGAACTAAAACAATATTGGATTCAATTACACATCACAAATAGTATACTTAGATTAAATTATACCTCCAGTGTAACGTCCCTGACTTGGGTTAAGGCTTAACCCTAGAAGTTTTGCTTAAGTAAGTCATTTAGATTCTTGTCCTTATCTTTTTAAAAGTAATTAAGACTAAAGGAGAACTTATGTTTCAATTTTGGTCTTATTTGAATAATGTTGAAACAATATTTTACCTGTTTTGGACTAAAGTGCAATTTACCCAAATTAAGGAGTTACCTTGTAAATGTAACATGATAAATGTTCCTCAAGTGTTATAACATCATAAGAATGAGAATGATGCTGAGGTATGGCTTCCACAAACCTAAGTTCCAAGAAAGAGCTTGTTTGAATAATGCTTGTGTATTGAATGCTAGTTTTGGTGTAATTTGCAAATTTCCCAAAATCTAGGATTTAATATGTAAAATACCACTAAAAGAGTGTCCCTACTATTTCATGGTATCATTTAAAGAAAATAAAAAGAATGGGGCATCTTGTTTGAACTACTTTTGAGGAGAGATAATCTTGATAATAAAATAATCAAGAAATAAGCATAAATGAAACCCTAATTTATTTTGTAGCAAAAATAAATATATTAATTGAAGTGCCCATCAACTAAAAAGGCTGTAGTTGAAATCCTATAGAGGGAGGACGTCCAAATGCCTTGAGTAGCACCTAAATATCCTAAGTAGGTGAACAAACCCACTCACATTTGTTAATTTAAAAGTAATGTCCACTAAAAATGGATAATAGTATTATAATGATTAAGGTGCTTAAGTGGTTGCTTTTAATTCAAGGATAAACGAGAGGATATTGATTAAGAAATAAATATGGCTTCGAAGGAAAGGAAGGGAGGGGGCATGTGGCAAGAAAATGGATGAATTTTCTCCTACTTTCTCTCTCCTAGAAAATCAATTACATATACTCAATTTTCTCCTTACGTGAAAGACTATTTTTGCAAACCACTTTCTTCCCTTATTTTGGCCGATGACTAAGGAGCTTAGGAGTAGGAGGAAAACATTCCCCAAGCTGAAGGTAAGATCCATGATCATCTTCAACCTTGAATTGATGGTTGGAATCAGATTTCAACATTGATTTTCTTCTCTCTTCCATCCAATGCTCAACAATGACTATCTTTTGCATCCAAAGAGTTGGAAACGAACCTTGGATACTTGAAGGAGCTTATTTCACCATTAGAGACAAGAATATTGACTCTTTGAAGCTACTTTGAAGGCGGTTTATATAACTTGAAACCATCAATGTTATTATTGATTTCAATTTCTCATCATATGTTGATCTTTTATTTGCTTCTTGAATAATTGATGAATTAAATATATATATGACAGTAGAATTTGTAGGTATGAATCTTGATGATGATGAGATCATCTTAGCACACACCTCAAGAAAATAAAGAGCAAATAGTTTCATTTGGTTGGTCAAACAGTTTCAAATCGTTAGAGACCAAACAGTTTCAAACTATTTCGTGGCCAATCGGTTTCAAAACTGATAGATGGCAAACAATTTCAAACCATTAGAGACCAAACAGTTTCAATGGAATCAAGGATCAATTTGTCTCATGATCTAATAACTTCAAACAACCAAATTTAATTGGTTACAAAACCCTAGAATTAAACTCAATTGATTTCAAAACCCTAGATCAATTGATGTCAAAACCCTAATTTAGGTTCAATCAGTTTCCACTATGATTTAACCAAACGATCTCAAACCGTTTGAGGACCAAACAGTCTCAAACCATTTAGTGTTGATTAATCATCAAGACCGTTTAAGATCTAACGGTCTTCAAACCATTTGATGAGAAAGAGATCAAGACCATTTAAGGTCTAACGGTCTTCAAACTATTTGATGAGCAAGAGATCAAGACTATTTAAGGTCTAACGGTCTTCAAACCATTTGATGAGCAAGAGATCACGACCGTTTAAGGTCTAATGGTCTTCAAACCATTTGATGAGAAAGATATCAAGACCGTTTAAGGTCTAACGGTCTTCAAACCATTTAATGAGCAAGAGATCAAGACTGTTCAAGGTCTAACGGTCTTCAGACCGTTTAAGGATATAGGGACCAAGACTGTTTGAAGGTCTAAACGGTCTCAAACCGTTTGAAGGTTTAGACCAAGACCATTTGAAGGTATAAATGGTCCTAAACCGTTTGAAGGTTCAATTGGTCCAAACCGTTTGAAGGTTCAATTGGTCCAAACCATTTGAAGGTCCAATTGATTCTAACCATGTAAGTACTATTAACCCCATAAGTAGTTGAAGAGTATATAAAGGTTGATTTCAATGGAAGTACCTCTAAAGTACTTAGATGATTAGTATAATTAGACTGATTATCACTCGATGCCTATGAAAGTGATGAATTCAATACACTATGATAAGCATAGGTGCATGTACTTAGTAAAAGGTTAAGTCAACTAAATAAGGTATGATGGTGATGTGTGTTTCCAGAACATGGAACAATGACAAGTATGATTTAATACTTAAATAATGCTATGTGTTCCAATATATATGGATGCACTGACTTAGGGTTTGGATTAATGAGGTAATCATAAAACCCTAATTAATATAAAACAGGAAACCCTAACCCTAATACAGGGTGATGTTATCTAAAACCCTAATATAGGGTGATGGTATGTGAAACCCTAATATGGGGTGATGTTATGTGAAACCCTAATATAGGGTGATGTTATCTGAAACCATAATATAGGGTGATGTTATATGAAACCCTAATTGATAAAGATGGGAAACCCTAACCCTAATGAGGGAATAGTGATGTTATTTTTTATTGCATAATGTTGATATGTAATTGATAGGGTTGTTATCAAGTATACTAACCATGCAGGTATCATGAGATGATGAGCATAACCAGGTATGAGCTATGATGTTAATGGGCCTTGTGAGCCATTGTTTTATTTGTTGCCTAGTGAGAGGTGACAAGAAGTTGAATATGCCTGGTGAGCTATGTGAGATACTTGTGTAATAAGTATCATGGATACCTTGGTCAGATGACCTGGAGGTATTAGTTACATGATAGTGGTAACCATGTTCAGTGATGAACTAAGGGTTTGGATACCCAGATCCAGTAAACACGATGATAATATTGTTGAGGGATGTGAATTCCTAGTAATGAGATAAGGGATTGAGATCCTAATGTTCTATAAAGTTTTGAAAAGCACTTGATGGAAGTATCACATGTTCTTTGTAGCATTTTTTATGATAATTCTTTTTTGGAAACTTGAATGATGCTAAAAGAATATGATAATGTACTTAAATAATCAAGTGGAATATTATCATGTATGGCCCTGGCCATAGATCCATCATCGTCAGTAGCTGGTGATGGTGAAATGGATTCTCCTGCTGGTTAATCTGGAGCATATATTTTTGAATATGCGGGGTTTCTCCTAGCCGAAAATAGGAGGATTTGAGTGCAACTTCGGTTGTAGACTCATGATATGTTTAAGAGCATGGTGAACAAGCCCATGGTTCAGTGTGATGGAGCATGAATGCATTCATGGCTCAGGGAGCACGGTGAACTGGCCCGTGGATCAGATTTACTAGCGTCGGGACTTGTACCAAGGTGGGATAGAGAATGGGTAGCCTATGAGAGCTAAACCTATGACTGAGGTCACTTAAGCAAGAGAATGTGGTCCTACTTGTGGTCTCGCACTGACCGAGACAGATGAGATCGAGGAGTCCGACTCTTCCTTTGATCTTGTATGGCATCGGCTTTGGGTTTCGCAACCGAAGGTTGGATTTGAGTCGTACGTCTCACTTCCTCAGGCATAAGAATGATTGTAAAGTGTAACCAGCCGTGTAGCATATTTGCTTAATGACGAATTACGAAAATCATTGGTTAATGTTACATTGTTTATTGTATCCTAAATGGATAGATAATATACATGTTCTTCATATTCCTTATTAAAATGAATAGATGATTTACTGTTTTATCATTTATAGCTGTAATGCTTTAAAAGATGATATTGCTCTATTCTGCTTAATAATTATTAAATCCTACTGTTCAATAGAGATTCCTTTGTTCAGATTATTACTGTTTATCTGCAATAATAATGTTTCTGGTGGAGAGTTATATCTCTCACTGAGGCAATTTCAATTGTCTCACCCCCATGGGATCCAACCTTTTTAGGTGGATGAGGACAAGGAGGTAGAAACCATACAGCAGGGGAAGGACAACAGCATCAGAGAAAATAGTGATATCTCAGGTGGAGATACTGACTGTCGTGTCTTGTAGATAATAGTCCTATATGTCATCTCTGTACTCTCAAGTCCTTGGAGTCAGTAGTTAGTGCTTTAATGATCGATCTGAGATTTTGGCATTGAATGCCTCGAGGTTTTATGTTTCTTATGAATAGATTTAATAGAGCAACAGTTGTATGTAATCCTCGAGAAGAAAAGGTACATGGTATGTACTTTGTGGAACAAAATGTATGTATGATATTTTGGTTCTTGTTATTAGAGTTTCCTAGAATTGGATCTCTTTGTAAATGGTTTTAATTTTTGGTGATTTTTTATTAATCTGTTGTTTATGTTTGATTTTGTAATTAATTACACAGTGACAGTCTGATTTTTGATCGGGTCATTGCAATTTAGTGGTATCAGAGCCTAAGGTTCGCTGAGTCTACAGAGACATAGGATTAAGGTCATTGAGTCTGTTCTAGTGTCTTCCAGTTTATCTGATAGTGACTTCTTCTCTCAGAAGATGGTTGGATCACATGAAGAACATGTTGCTGAAAGTAGTGTTGCTGCACTAGGAGGAGGTGCAAGGGATCAAGCTAGAGAAGAACTAGTACCTGAACATCCCCAGCTTAACCAAGCTACACTAGAAAACACAGCTTTGCATGCTCTGTTTGGGAAGTTCATGGCAACTATGACACATATGGAAAATAGGATGACACCACCTGCACCTAGGGCACCAGCTCACAATGACGGACATGGAGCTGGCAAGACTTTTGAATGACTTTGATGGGTAGGAGCCATTGATTATGTTGGTACAGCTGACCCAACAGATGCAAATTTGTGGTTGACTGAGCAGGAAAAGGCCTTTAGAATTCTTAATATCCCCAAAGCAGAGAAGGTTAGGCATATGGTGTACCTATTGAAGGGGAGTGATGTCCATTGGTGGGCCATAGAAGAAGGCAAAAGGCCAGGTGTTGAAGTCGGATGGGAAGAATTCCAACGTGAATACGTTAGTAGATATTTTCCCAAGACTTACCTGAATGAGAAAATCTCTCAGTTTGAGCGGGGTAAGGAAAGGACCAATGAACATTAGTGAGTATGAAGCTAAGTTCATGGAACTTCTACGGTTCTATCCACACATGGATGCTACAAATGAGGAAAGGATTTGACATTTTAAGAAGGGTTTGAACGCTGATTTAACCACACCAGTGTCTGCTCTAGAGAACAGATAGAGGTTTGCCACCTTTATGGAGTCAGTTAGGAAGATAGAAAGGTTCATGACTGAGAAACATCAAGCCAATAGTAAGAAAGTGTATACACAGTTCCAAGGACAGAGGTCCGAGAGTTTTAAGAAACCAATGTTTTCTGCACCAACAACACCACCAAGGTTTAATACTCAGACGCAGTGGACATCCAGCAAGGGTAGAGGTTGTAATTTACCACCAGAGGGAGCCCACAGTTCAGCTTCAATGTCAGTAACATGACCGTCTAGACCACATCGGGAGAATAGAGTTTGTTATAAATGTGGGAAGTTGGTACATTTGATGAAAGATTGTTTAGTTAGAGACGTGAGTGTAACCCAACCACCGAGGCAAAGTCAACAAGGCTCTTAGAAGAGACAGTTTAATAGTGGCACACAAGGACGTGGACATGCGTCCCAAGCTAGTTCATCTACATCCAACAACAGGGCGAATGGTCAACAACCAACAACGACAAGATTCTATGCTATGAATCAGTCGGAAGCAGTGGTCAACCCACGAGTCGTGACATGTCAGATGGAATTATTTCATTCAGATATGTCTTCATCCTGCTTTGTATCTGTTTTTATTGAACCAGGTGCTACGCATTCCTTTATCACTCAAGAAGCGATTCATGACTACAATATGACTGTCAGTCATAGAGCAGATAATCTATTATTAGAAACTCCGTTAGTTGGATCTGTAGTGTTATAGGAGGTATATTCTCCCTGTGTTCTTTCTTTTTCATAACATAGCATTCAGGTGGATCTTATACCACTTGAGATGCATGGGTTCGACATAATCCTTGGGATGGACACCCTAGAAAAGTATAAGGTTGTCTTGGATTGCGGTTCCAAGCAGGCTATGTTCACTGACAATGGTGATACATGGATCTTTCAGGGGGACAAAAAGATTCTTCCAACCTGTCTAGTATTAGCAATGGTAGTTGAGAAGCTGATGAGACAAGGATGCTTCACATTCTTGGCACATGTGTTATATACTAGGGTAGAGAGTCCTAGTCTTTTGGAAGTTCTGACTGCTAGGAAGTTTGAGGATGTGTTTCCTGAAAAACTTCTAGGTGTTCCTCCACCCTGAGAGATTGATTTTGAGATTAATCTAATCCCAGGAACACAACTAATAGCTCAAACACCATATAGAATGGCACCTACTGAGATGGCAGAACTTAAGAAATAGTTACATGAGTTGCTTGAGAAGGGTTTTATTCGACTGAGTACTTCACCATGGGGTGCTCCAGTTCTTTTCGTTAAAAATAAAGATGGGTCTATGTGATTATGCATCGACTATAGACAGCTAAACAAAGTAACCATAGAGAACAAATATCCTCTTCCAAGGATAGATGACCTATTTGACCAGTTGTGTGGTGCAACTATATTATCTAAAATAGATCTGAGGTTAGGATATCATCAGTTATGCATCAAGGAGAGTGACATACCTAAATCATCCTTCGGGACAAGGTATGGTCACAATAGTTCATAGTTATGTCATTTGGACTAACTAATGCACTAGCTGCATTCATGAAACTCATGAATAGAATATTTCGGCCATTCCTTGATCAATTCATAGTAGTCTTTATAGATGACATCCTGATTTATAGTAGAGATGTACGACAACATGAGCAACATCTTCGTCAGGCCCTGACTTTACTAAGAGAGCACAAGCTATATGCCAAATTCAGTAAGTGTGAGTTCTGGTTATCAGAAGTGTCTTTCCTAGGACACGTAATATCTGCCTTAGGTATCCTTGTTGATCCTAAAAAGGTAGAATCTATCTTGAAGTGGGAACAACTGAAGACACCAATAGAGATATGCAATTTTCTAGGACTGGCAGGCTACTATAGGAGGTTCATTAAGAACTTCAGTTCCATAGCATTACCCCTAACCAAGTTAACCAGGAAGGAGGTTCCTTTTGTTTGGAATGACAAGTGTCAACATTCTTTCTAGTTGTTGAAAGAAAGGTTGACCAGTGCACCTGTGTTAGTGTTACCTGAGCATGGAAAGGGGTATAATGTTTTTTGTGATGCTTCTAAGACCGGTCTAGGATGTGTGTTGATGTAGGATAAACAAGTGATTTCTTTTGCTTCTCGACAGCTTAAGAAACACGAGGAAAATTATCCAACACATGATCTAGAATTATCTACAATGGTTCATGCATTGAAGATCTGGAGACATTATCTCTATGGAGAGACATTCCATATTTTCACAGACCATAAAAACCTAAAATACATCTTTTCACAACATGAGTTGAATATGAGACAATGTTGTTGGATGGAGTTAATCAAGGACTACAATTGTACAATTGATTATCATCTAGAAAAGGCTAATGTAGTAGCTGATGCACTAAGTAGAAAATCATCTTTTCCAACCATAGAGAAAGCACAATTGAACCCTTTAGTATGCTTTAAACGAGACATGTTTAAGTCTCTTTGAGGCAAAACAATGTACAACTTAAAGTATCTTTGTTAGCTGGACTGTTAGCTGAGATGCACATAAAATGTACTCTGAAACAACATATCAAAGAAGCACAACAAGATGATACTGTGATTTAGCAGATCAGGTCAGAGTATGGTATTGAGAAATGGGATGGTTTTCATGAGTCAGATGATGAGATAATCTGTTACCATGGTAGGATGGTAGTACCTGATGCAAATGACTTAAGGAAGTTGGTCATGGAGGAAGCTCATTCATCCATGTATGCAATGCATCCAGGGAGCACCAAAATGTATCACAACTTGAAAGATATGTATTGGTGGCCTGGTTTGAAGAAAGATGTAGCTGAGTTTGTTATGCAGTTTCCAGTGTGTCAGTAGGTTAAAGCTACATCAGAAGCCCACATGAACAATGTAGCCTTTACCTATACCACAGTGGAAATGGGATCACGTAACCATGGACTTTGTGGTTAGTTTGCCAAGAACAGCCAAAAGTCATGATTCCATTTGGGTGATAGTTGATAGGTTGACTAAGTCAGCACATTTTCTTCCTGTCAAAACAACCTATACTGCTGAGAAACTTGCACAGATCTATATAGATGAGATAGTGCGTTTACATGGGGTTCTAGCTACAATTGTTTCTGATAGAGGTCCCCAGTTCACGACTCATTTTTGGGAACGACTACATAAAGCTTTGGGTACGCAGTTAAGATTTAGTACCACCTTTCACCCACAGACAGATGGACTATCTAAGAGGACTATACAAACTTTGGAGGATTTGCTTAGGGCATGTGTCCTTCAGTTTGTAGGAAGTTGGGATATACACTTGAGTTTAATAGAATTTGCTTACAAAAATAGCTATCAGCACAATATTGATATGGCACCATATGAATCATTATATGGTAGACATTGTAGATCTCCATTGTGCTAGTATGAAATAGGGGAATATCAACTTTTGGGTCCTGAATTAGTGCAACAGACAACTGAAATGATTAAAGTAATACAACAATAGTTAAAGGCTGCACAGGATAGACAGAAGTCATACACTGATAAACGGCGAAGACCTTTAGAATTCCAAGTTGGAGACAGAGTATATCTCAAAGTCTCACCTTGGAAAGGTGTTCTTAGATTTGGGAAAAAGGTTAAGTTAGCTCCTAGATTTATGGGGCCTTATCTAGTCATTGAATGGATTGGAAAGGCAGTCTATAAGTTGGAGTTACCACCTAAAATACATAGATTGCATCTAATATTCCATATATCCATGCTGAGAAAGTGTCACCCAGATACGGAGTTAGTATTGCAACCTTTTGGAGGTAGAGTTAAATGAATATATATCCTATGAAAAAGGACCAATGATGATTCTCGACAGGAGAATCAAAAAGTTGAAAAAGAAATACATAATGCTTGTTATGGTTCTTTGGCATCATCGTGGTGTTGAAGATGCTACATGGGAGCTAGAGGAAGAGATGAGGAGGAAGTACCCTTCTCTTTTCTCTTGACGATTTCGGGGATGAAATCCCTGTTAGGGGTGGATAATTGTAACATCCCTGACTTGGGTTTAGGATTAACCCTAGAAGTTTTGCTTAAGTAAGTCATTTAGATTCTTGTCCTTATATTTTGAAAAGTAATTAAGACTAAAGTATAACTTATGTTTCAATTTTGGTCTTATTTGAATAATGTTGAAACAATATTTTACCTATTTTGGACTAAGGTGCAATTTACCCAAATTAAGGGGTTATCTTGCAAATGTTACATGATAAATATTCATCAAGTGTTATAGCATCATAATAATGAGAATGATGCTGAGGTATGGCTTCCACAAGCCTAAGTTCCTACAAGGAGCTTGTTTGAATAATGCTTGTGTATTGAATGTTAGTTTTGGTGTAATTTGTAAATTTCCTAAAATCTTGGGTTGAATATGTAAAATACCACTAAAAGAGTGTCCCTAATATTTCTTGGTATCATTTAGAGAAAATAAAAAGAATGGGACATCTTGTTTGAACTACTTTTGAGGAGAGATAATCTTGATAATAAAATAATCAAGAAATAAGCATAAATGGAACCCTAATTTATTTTGTAGCTAAAATAAATATATTAATTGAAGTGCTCATCAACTAAAAAGGTTTTGGTTGAAATCCTATAGAGGGAGGACGTCCAAATGCCTTGAGTGGCAGCAAAATATCCTATGTAGGTGAAGAAACCCACTCACATTTGTTAATTTAAAAGTAATGTCCACTAAAAATGGATAATAATATTATAATGATTAAGGTGCTTAAGTGGTTTCTTTTAATTCAAGGATAAACGAGAGGATATTTAGGAAGAAAGAAATATGGATTCGAAGGCAAAAAAGGGAGGGGGCATGTGGCAAGAAAGTGGATGGATTTTCTTCTACTTTCTCTCTCCTAGAAAATCAATTACATATACTTAATTTTCTCCTTACTTGAAAGACTATTTTTGCAAACCACTTTCTTCCCTTGTTTTGGCCTATGATCACGGAGCTTAGGAGTAGGAGGAAAACATTTGCCAAGCTGAAGGTAAGCTCCATGATCATCTTCGACCTTGAATTGTTGGTTGGAATCGGATTTCAACATTGATTTTCTTCTCTCTTCCATCCAATGCTCAACCTTGACTATCTTTTGCATCCAAAGAGTTGGAAATGAACCTTGGATAGTTGAAGGAGCTTATTTCACCATTAGATACGAGAATCTTGAATATTTGAAGCTACTTTGAAGGCGGGTTATATAACTTGAAACCATCAATGTTATTATTGATTTCAATTTCTCATCATATTATGATCTTTTATTTGCTTCTTGAATAATTGATGATTTAATCATATATATGAAAGTAGAATTCGTAGGTCTGAAGCTTGATTATGATGACATCATCTTAGAACACACATCAAGAAAATCAAAAGCAAACAGTTTCATTTGGTTGGTCAAACAGTTTCAAACTGTTAGAGACCAAATAGTTTCAAATCGTTTGGTGACCAATCAGTTTCAAAACCGATAGAGGGAAAATGGTTTCAAACCGTTTGAGATGACGTGGGATTTTATCACACTAACAAACTCACTTGGGGGTGAAATCCCCGAGTTTTTACCAAAACCAAAGTGCAATAATACCACCCGCAAGCGGACGAGTTTTATCGCAATATAGTTAAGGATCGAACCCAAGGGACAACATTTTTAAGAATCTTTATCAGTCGAATCTAGCTCATGGAAGACGAATATTTTGAAAGATTGGTTGATTTGAGGTTAATTATACTAATTGCAAGAAAGTAAAAGCTGAATTAAGGTTGGATTCAGATCAATGATATGGAATCGCTGGGATGATATCGGGTTTCACCACCGCTACACATGCAAACGCATTCAATCACAAACAATCCAGGCAAGATATATCAATCCAAATGGAGCTGTTGGAGAACCCCCCGTTAGGGATCTAGTTTCGCGTAAGCATCACCTTAGGCATTAGATGTCTCATCACCAACCGGATCACTCACTTATAGCTCCAAAGATTCAGAAATTTGACGAAGGTTGTGGGCCCCCTATACAGGCATTAGGCACACAAAAGAGTAACCGAAGGCTAGATGGCTCATCCCCTCACGGATCATACACTTACAACATCGAAAAAATCCCATTCTATTTCTATTTTGGGAGTCAACCACATTAACTAATAAGCAAGAATGTGATAGATCTACAAACTAACATCGACGATAAACAAGACGATACAAAATCCAACTAAGGTTGTTGTAACATCCTTGACCTGGGTTATGCTTTAACCCTAGGTGTTTTAATAAAGAAAGATGATTATATGCTTAATCTTATCTTGTGAAAAGTAATTAGGGCTCATCAGGAACTTATGTTTCAATTTTGGTCATGTTTGAACAATGTTGAAGCAATGTCTGCTTATTTTGGACTAAATTGCAAATTACCCAAGTTGAGGGGTTAAATTGCAAATGTTGCATGATAAGATGTTCCTCATGTGTTAAAGCATCATGAGAATGAAGATGATGTAGAGGTATGGCTTGTGGTAGCCTGAGTACCAAGGAAGAGTTGATAAAGCAAGGTTTGTGCATTAAAACCTAGTTTTGGTGTAAAGTGCAATTTACCCAAAACCTAGGGTGCAATATGTAAATTACCACTTCAATAAGGTCCCTAATGTTTCTTGGAACCATGTAGAGCAAAGAAAATGAGAGGGGCGCCTCATTTGAATTAAGTTGGAGGAGAGCGAATCTTGATAATAAAATAATCAAGATTTAATCCTAATTGAAACCCTAATTCGATTTAGGGCAAAAATAAATGTATTAATTAAAGGGCTTTCAACCAAAATTAAAATGGTTGAATTAAGATGTTCGTGGACAACATTGATCCTTGCAAGTACCACGAAAATATCCAAGGGAATGGATAACTCACTCACAATTTTATAAGAAATAGAAATATCCACTCACATATGGATATTAGTATAATATGATTTAAGGTGCTTAATTTTGTTTTCTTTAAATCATGGATAATTGAGAGAAATAAGAGGAAAAAAAGATATCCTCGTCCCTAAGCAAGTTGAGGGGGAAGAGGTGGCCATATTTTTGGGATAAAATGAATTTTTACAAAGCATATTCTCTCTCATTGAATTTTTATAAAAAGACCTTTTACACGCCAAATGAAAGGCTTTTTCGACCCCACTTCTTCTCCTTGATTGGGAAACGACCAAGGGAGCTTGGGAGGGTCAGGACGACGACCCCAAACCTGTTGGGAAGCCCTTGACGTTCGTTCTCCTTGATTCCATGGTGGAAATCGAAAATAAATCATTGATTTCTTCTTATTTCGATCTCCTCATCAACCCTAGCCAATCTTTTCAACCAAAAGCTTGAGGACGAGCCTAGGGGGAGTTGCAAGAGCTTCATACACCATTTTTTCCGTGATATTGGATATTTGGAGCTCAATTGGAGGTGGGTTTTATAACTTGAAACCCTAACTTTGTTATTGCATTCAATTCCCCATCAAATAATGATCATTTCTCTATTTACAATTATTGATTTGGTTGATTGATGCAATTTCCATGGAAATCACAGTAGGCCTCGTGGGTCTAGAGCTTTATGATGATAAAATCATCATAATCACACACCTCCCCAAATATCTAGACCAAAATCAAATGTCCAAATGGTTTCACAAACCATTTGGGAGCAAACGGTTTCAAACCGTTTGGAATGAAACAGTTTCACTAAACCGCATAGAAGCAAAGAGTTTAAGACCGTTTGGTGATGTTGACAGGGGTTGACCATTTTGGGTTTGTTAATAATGATCAAGGTTAATGACCCATCAATTATTATTTATTAACTCCAATTGGTTCATGAGTTGAAGGTCCAACAATCACCCAAACCCTAATCGGGTTGAGTGCTGATTTCATAAGTGATTGAGTTTGAAACTTGGGTTGATTGAACCAAACGGTTTCAAACCCATTTGGGAACCACCCAAACGGTCTCAAGACCATTTGGAGGTCAACCAAGACTGTTTGGAGTTCTAGGGTTGAGTATGGTTAGGTATTTGAAGATTCAAATATATGGAATAAACCCTAATCGGCTAAGTGGTGATTTTGCAATTGAATGAGTTGATGCTTTGGGTTGATTGACCCAAACGGTTTCAAAACCGTTTGGGGATCACCCAAACAGTCTCAAGACCATTTGGGGGTCACCCAAGACCGTTTGAAGGTTTAGGGTTAAGTTTGTTCAAGTGTTTGAAGGTCCAAACATACCAAATTGAAATACAATTAAGTGTTGATTTGGTGACCAATCCTAGGATCCAAACCCTAATTGAATGACATGGTTGATGATGATGTGATGGGAAAACGGTCTCAAGACCGTTTGGAGGTCATCCAAACGATCCCAAGACTGTTTGGGGGTCACCCAAGACCGTTTTGGGGTCACCCAAGACCGTTTGGAGGTCTAGGGATGACTATGGATAGGGGTTTGAAGATCTAAAGATACCAAGTTGATTTGCAATCAAATGCTGATTTGGTGATCAATATAGTGATCCAAACCCTAAATGGATGACATGGATTTGAGTGATGAGATGGGAAAAAGGTCTCAAGACCATTTGGAGGTCATCCAAACGACCTCAAGACCATTTGGGATCAGGTCATGTTCAATTTGGATGATGGTCCAATAGTTTGAAAGTAACTAGTTACACATTGATTAATGTTGAAGGATCATTGATTCCAAACCCTAATCCAATTGATTCAAACCCTAATTGATGACCAATTGAGGGTCAATTGAGAGTCAAATCACTTGAAGGATGACCTACTTAACTCAATCAAAGTATGGTGATAGGTCCAATTGATGATTAGTTACATGAATACAATGGTTGATGGAATCAACATTGAGAACCCTAAGCCGATTGGAGTAGTTGAGACCATCTTTGGTCCATGCAGTTTTGAGGAGGTTTGGACCAAATGGTCTCAAGACCGTTTGGGACCAAACAATCCCAAACCGGTTGAGTCCATGCGGTTTCGAAAAAGGTACTTTAGCAAACGGTTTCAAGTGACCACCTTTAGCAAACGATCTTGAAGGTCACCTGTAGCAAATGGTTTCAAGTACTTGCTTTAGCAAACGGTCTCAAGCACCACCTTTACCAAACAGTTTCAAACCATTTGAACTTTGAAAGACTAAGACTGTTTGGTTCTCAAGTAGTCAAGATTGATTGAGGATTCAATTGGTTAATCCACTTGGACACTGTAACATCCCAGGATTTGAGGCCTTGGATAAGTTGATCTTAAAAGGAATGATTGGACTACCCATATCACCAAGGTGCACCTCCTTTTCCGGGAGCCCATCACTAAATAACTCCATAGTTAAGCGTGCTCAGCTTGGAGTAGTACTAGGATGGGTGACCAGTCAGGAAGTTGACCCCGACTTGCATGTGCATGAGGACAAAGCACGCAGTTAAGGCTAGTGGTGGTCTGTGGGGCCAATCGTCATTCCTGAAACTCTACTAGAGCCTTGGGCAGTGGGCTCGGGCGTTACAAATGGTATCAGAGCCAATTCCCCTCTAGTAGGTGGGGCCCACATGGGCATGGGGTCTTGAGGCGTGTGGTCCAGGCATGTAGGAAAGGGCTGTCCATGGTTGACGTAGCCACCCTTGCGCTGGTATTCCGTGATCGGGAGCTGGGTGTCCATGGGTCATTGTGGGTCTGCACTGAAATGGGGAAGAGATTATGAGGCCTTATAGTTGAGCCTTGACGAGGACGTCAAGAGTCTAAGTGGGGGAGATTGTAACATCCCAGGATTTGAGGCCTTGGATAAGTTGATCTTAAAAGGAATGATTGGACTACCCATATCACCAAGGTGCACCTCCTTTTCCGGGAGCCCATCACTAAAGAACTCCATAGTTAAGCATGCTCAGCTTGGAGTAGTACTAGGATGGGTGACCAGTCGGGAAGTTGACCCCGACTTGCATGTGCATGAGGACAAAGCACGCAATTAAGGCTAGTGGTGGTCTGTGGGGCCAGTCATCATTCCTAAAACTCTACTAGAGCCTTGGGCAGTGGGCTCGGGCGTTACAGACACCTATTGTAATTGAAGATCCAATTGGTCAATTCAATTGGATAACTTCTGTATTGGAGGTCCAATGTAATTGAATCTCTTGATAATTAAGATGATGAATGATCCATTGATCCAATAATGATTAGTAATGATAATCAATGAAGGTACAAAGGTTGAAATCCTAATAGTACCTAAGTGATTAGTGCCAATTAAGGGATGAACCCTAATTGCTTATAGGAATAATGAAGTGGTACTCTATGTTAATCATAGTTGTATGTACTTGATTGAAGGGTTGATATGACTTAATCAAGTTTAGAAGATGATAGCATGAAATTCATACATGAATATGATTCATGAGGTGATTAAGGGTATGATTCTTAAGCAAAGAGATCATGAAACCCTAATCATGAACATAAACCCTAATTGACAGGGCTATTGAACTCTAACCCTAATTGAGGGAAATTCTAAACGAAACTCTAATACAGAGTGAGGATGTAACCCTAATCTAGGGTAATGATATATGAAACTCCAATTTAGGGAAATGAAATGTAAAACCCTAATTGGAGATGCTTAGTAAACCCAAGATGTGGGTAACCATAGTGGAAACCCTAATTGAGGTTGATTCCATGAGAAATCCTAAATGAAGGGTGATGCTATATGCCATCCTATCCCTAATAAAGGGAGTTGGTATGTGAAATCCTAACCCTAATGAAGTATGATAGTATGTGAAACCCTAAACCCTAATAATGGGTGATGGTATGAGAGACCCTAATCCTAATAATGGAATGGTGATTACTACATTGATAAGAGAAATACCTAAAGTGATTAATTATAGATAACCTTATAGCAAGCAATGCCTTAACCTGAAATGGGTCCATATCATTAAAGATAGTTGGACCATTCTTATGTGTGACCTATGCACTTCATGGTAAGAGTGATAGGTTAGTGGATGAAAGGATTAAGATGGGAAATTCCTTAATCCAAGATTAGTTGATAACTCAAGAAAGTTAGAAGTGATGAGGACATCAAGATGTGATAGATATCACTTTTAGCATTCCAGGGCTGATATACTCTGATGCACCTCAAAGCCAATATACTTGGATAAGAAACACATGAAGTGTGTTATGTCAATTGTTAAAATGAAATGTAATGAGTTTGATATATTTTGATAATTATAGTCTAATATACCTTAATAATGGGGTTAAGCCAAACTAATGAGTATGATGTAATCATATCATGATAAGGATGGGAAATGAACTCATACCTTGCATTAATAAACATTTAATGAAAAATGTTAAGAGTAATAAACATGATTGATTACTCAAAATGTTAATGGATGCTCCAAGAGGTGTGGAGCAATGTATTAAGGTTGATTTGATAAATATGAAAGCCTAATGTGAGATGGGAAAACCTTAACCCAAAATTGGGTATTGGGACATGAAAAACCCTAATGTGAATTGAAAAGTAAGCCCTAACCCTATTGAGGGGATAGTGGTGTTGCTATTGTATGTATGAGGGAATATGTTGTTGTTGACTAGGGAGAGGTGACAAGATGTGAATGGCCTTATGAGCCATATGGTTAGATGTTGCCTAGTAAGAGGTGAAAAGATGCTTTACGGGCTTTGTGAGCCATGAGATTAGTTGAGAGGTAACAAGATGATTATAAAAGTCTCTTGTAAGAGATAATAATGTTCATAATGAATCAAGGAATGTGAACTTAGTAATATAATAATAATAATAACAAAAGGATACAATTATAATAATGGAATCTGGATTATACATGTGATGAGAAAAGAGGAATACTTGTAATACATAAAGAATGTATTGAGCATGATTGGCATGGACAGAGTTTAATGTTAGAAAAAGAATAAAGTGCCCAGTACTGTGTAAACAGACATGGGATGTAATCAAGATTAGTTAAAGTCTAATGCCTGGCTGTGTAATCAGGATTGGTTAAAGTCCAATGTATGTCTGTGTAATCAGGATTGGTTAAAGTCCAATGCCTGGCTGTGTAATCAGGATTGGTTAAAGTCCAATGCCTGACTGTGTAATCAGGATTGGTTAAAGTCCAATGTCGTGTTGTGAAATCAGGATTGGTTAGAGTCCAATGCCTAGTTGTGTAATCAGGTTTGGTTAGAGTCCAATACCTGGAAGAGGTGTAATGCCTGTAATCAGGGTTGGCTAAAGTCCAATGCCTGGCTGTGAAATCAGGATTGGTAGTGTCCAATGCCTGGCGGTGTAATCCGGTTTGGAAGAAGTCCAATACTTGGTAGAGGCTAAATGCCTGTAATGATGACACAGGATTAGTATTAGACCAATGCCTATAATAGTAACAGAAGATAGGTATCAAATCAGTGCCTGTATTGTTAATATATGAGTACATGGTAGATATATCTCCTTATCTGTTTAACAGGTTGGCTAAGGCCAATAGAATGGAACAAGAGTGTTTCATGGGTGACATAACAAGATGATAAGTGACACAAGAAAAGTTTAATATGATGTATAAATGATATACATGTCATTCCTTTTCCTTATTAAAAGAATAGATGATATATTGCTCTATCATAAATAGTTGTAATGCTTTCAAAGTTGAGAATGCTGTAAAATGCTTATTATCTACCCAGTTTCATATCTTTAAACTGCAATAACAATGTTTTGGCGGAGAGTTGTATCTCCCACTGGGGCAATTAACAATTGTCTCATCCCCATGGGATCCAACATTTTTAGGGGGACACGGACAAATAAGCAGATACTCTTTTGCAGGAAAAAGGAAAGCAATAGCCTGGAAAGCAGTGAGATCTCAGGTGGAGACCCTGATTGTCAATTCATATAGTTAGAAAGTCCTATGTGTCGCCTCTGTACTCTCAGGTCCTTGGAGTTTATAGTTAGAGTTTTTAATAAATCGATCTGAGGTTTTGGCTTGATGCCTCAAGGTTTTATGCTGTCTGTATATAATGTTTATAGGGCAGCTGATGTTGTAGTCTCTGAGAATAGATGGTACAGGTTATGTATGTTTGAACCAGAATGTAAATATAATACAATGGTTCTTGATGGAAAAGATTTCATATGTGTGGATCTCTTTGCAAAAAGTTTTAATTTTTAGTGATTTTCAGTAATCCGCTGCAAATAATTCGCTTCCGCTTAAGTTAATTTTGTTTTTACGAGTTGGAAGCCACAATTTAGTGGTATCAGAGCTCTAGGTTCACTGAGTCTACAGAGACATAGGACTAAGGTATCGAGTTTGTTCTAAGTGTATCTTATAGTGTCTTCTGCTTATGTAGAAGAAGATATATAACTTAAAGATATGTGAAGGACATGAAGAATACATTGCTGAGAGCAATGTTGCTGCACCGGTGGGAGGTGCAAGGGATCAGGCAAGGGAGGAACCAGTGCCTAAAAATCCTCATGTTGATGAAAACATGAGAGGAAACCCAGATGTTCATAATCTTTTTGGGAAACTTATGACTACAATGAGGTATATAGAAGATCAGATGCCATCATCAACACCTAGGGAACCAGTTCCCAATGAGGGATATGGGTCTGGTAAGACCTTTGAACGACTACGTCGTGTAGGAGCCATAGAATAGACTGGAACATTTGATCCAACAAATGCTGATCTCTGGCTCACTGAGTTAGAAAAAGCCTTTAAGATCCTTAGTATCCCAGATTGTGACAAAGTTAAACATGTTGTGTACCTTCTGAAAGGTAGTGCTCGACATTGGTGGACTATAGAAGAAATAAAAAGGAATGATGAAGAGGTTGGGTGGGAGGAATTCCATTCATAATTTGTTAATAAGTATTTTCCAAGGACTTATTTAGGTGAAAAGATCTCACAGTTTGAGAAAATTCGACATGGAGTCATGTCAATAAGTGAATATGAGGTTAAGTTAATGGAACTTTTATGATTTTATCCTCAGATGGCTGCTACTGAGGAGGTAAAGATTTGACATTTTAAGAAGGGATTGAATGCTGAGATGTCCATTCCGACATCTTCCCTAGAAAGTAGAGAGAGATTTTCCACATTTGTGGAATCAATTCGAAGGATAGAAGGGTCTATGATAAAGAAACATGAGACAGACCTCAAAAGAAAGTCTAAACAGTCACAAGAATAAGGAATTAGTGGTGCTAAACAATCAAAGATTTCAGTAGTACCGACTCAAGTACAATATAGTGCACCTGAGCAACAATCACCTAAAAAGTTTTGAGCTTGCTATAGATGTGGACAGAGAGGACATCGAAGGTGGCAATGTCCAAATAGAAAGCGATGAGGTGACTCAACAGACAAGATACTAGATAACTTGTAATAAGGAATACTTGTCAAGATAGAACTTTTTATTTTGGGTTACCTTCTATTTTCTTTTATAAGAAAGGTAGTTGTTGTTTAGTTCATCTGTAATATCCTTTAAGGATATGAGAAAGAGATAGTAGTATGAAATTTGTGTTCAGTTTAATATTCTTTTATATGTTTTGAAGTTTCTCTTTCTCCATCAAGAAATGGAAGATATGAAAAAGGAACTCAGAAGAAATCTGAGATATTAAATATACTAAATCTAAAGAGATGAAAAACATAAAATAAAGTAAGTGCATACTACTTGATCTCAATATTGATATACCCTGGCCAGGTATACAACTATTGATGATAAAGTGAGTATGGAGACTCTTAGATTGTTATTTTTTGATTGCCCTGATCAAGCAGTCATTCTGATACAATCTAATGAGTATCATGAAATAAGAAGTATGGAATGAATAAATGTGTCCTGTCCTAAGCATAAGAAAGAGAAATCTGAGACAACATCAGATGAGAATGTTTATATGAGGAATTAAAAGTATACTCCTCATAAGATAAGAATGAAAATAAGGGAGATGAATCTTATCCAATAAAGTTGTAAGTATTATAAAGATCCCTTCCATGATGTGGGAATGGAAAATGTGATGAGATCCTAAGATGATCATAAACATGTTAGATAATAATAAAGAAAAGAATAATGTTATGTGATCATCCTTATAGATTCATGAGCTTTGGGCAAGGAACTTAGGATGAGATGAAGAGTAAATGGTTCATGAATAGTTGAAAACACAGGAATAAATACGAGGAAGATGAATCCTTGTTTTCTTTCCTTTCAAGGACATGGCAATCAAGTGGGTCATAGGACACTTGATGTGCATAATACAAAGATGTTTATGTGATGGATACTTAGAAAGGTATCAGTTTATCTTGGGCTTTGGCTCCAAGATGAAGATATATGTGATAAGTAATGTTCCAAGATGAAAGGAAGATAAAGATGTCATGTGTCTTCAACACATATGATAGGTACCAAAGTAAGAAATCCTGGTATCTAAAGATATATTAGATGATTCATGTTGACTACTTGGAATGGTCAACCATGAAATCAAATTAAATATGTAAAATAATATGAACATCACATGTTAGGGGTTTATGTTTTCCATAAACATAACAATTGAAGATATCTTTGAGAAAAGTTCTTGGTTGATATGTAACTTCTTTTTCTGGTAAGAAAATGCACAACTAATGAGATAGTTAGTGCATGTAATAAGGAAAGCTTGTGTTGTGTCATCAGGTAAGGTGACACAATTGAAGCATAAAAGGACTTATAGTCCCAACTGAATTACAAAATACAATGGTGAATCTTGTATGAGAAAGGCTGAATTAATTAAGGAACATGGAAGTATATGTTCCATGTGAATCATTCCATGAGAAAATTGTATGTAATAACTTTGTATTGATCAAAACTCTATGGATTCTCCATAATTATGAGGTGTTATGTGAGTACATGATGATATGATGCATGAATAATAACTGTTTTCCTTTATCTGGGATTTCGGGGATGAAATCCTTATGAGGGGTGGATAATTTGTAACATCCCTGACCTGGGTTATGCTTTAACCCTAGGTGTTTTAATAAAGAAAGATGATTATATGCTTAATCTTATCTTGTGAAAAGTAATTAGGGCTCATGAGGAACTTATGTTTCAATTTTGGTCCTGTTTGAACAATGTTGAAGCAATGTCTATTTATTTTGGACTAAATTGCAAATTACCCAAGTTGAGGGGTTAAATTGCAAATTTTGCATGATAAGATGTTCCTCATGTGTTGAAGCATCATGAGAATGAATATTATGTAGAGTTATGGCTTGTGATAGCCTGAGTACCAAGGAAGAGTTGATAAAGTAAGGTTTGTGCATTAAAACCTAGTTCTGGTGTAAAGTGCAATTTACCCAAAACCTAGGGTGCAATATGTAAATTACCACTTCAATAAGGTCCCTAATGTTTCTTGGAACCATGTAGAGCAAAGAAAATGATAGGGGCGCCTCATTTGAATTAAATTGGAGGAGAGAGAATCTTGATATTAAAATAACCAAGATTTAATCCTAATTGAAACCCTAATTCGATTTAGGGCAAAAATAAATGTATTAATTAAAGGGCCTTCAACTAAAATTAAAATGTTTGAATTCAGATGTGCGTGGACATCATTGAGCCTTGCAAGGACCATGAAAATATCCAAGGGAATGGATAACTCACTCACAATTTTATAAGAAAAAAAAATATCCACTCACATATGGATATTAGTATAATATGATTTAAGGTGCTTAATTTTCTTTTCTTTAAATCATTGATAATTGAGAGGAATAAGAGGAAAACAATATAGCCTCATACCTAAGGAATTTGAGGGGGAAAAGGCGGCCATATTTTTGGGATTAAATGGATTTTTACAAAGCATGTTCTCTCTCATTGAATTTTTATAAAAAGACCTTTTACAAGCCAAATGAAAGGCTTTTTCGACCCCACTTCTTCTCCTTGATTGGGAAACGACCAAGGGAGCCTAGGAGGGTTAGGAGGACGACCCCCAACCTGTTGGTAAGTCCTTGACCTTCGTTCTCCTTGATTCCATGGTGGAAATCAAAAATAAATCATTGATTTCTTCTTATTTTGATCTCCTCATCAACCCTAGCCAATCTTTTCAACCAAAATCTTGAGGACGAGCCTAGGGGGAGTTGCAAGAGCTTCATACACCATTTTTTCCATGATCTTGGAGCTTTGGAGCTCAATTGGAGGCGGGTTTTATAACTTGAAACCCTAACTTTGTTATTGCATTCAATTCCCCATCAAATAATTAATGATCATTTCTCTATTTTCAATTATTGATTTGGTTGATTGATGCAATTTCCATGGAAATCATAGCAGGTTTCGTGGGTCTAGAGCTTGATGATGATGAAATCATCATAAGCACACACCTCCCCAAATATCTAGACCAAAATCAAATGTCCAAATTGTTGGGTTTTTCGGGAGGCAGAGAAGCAGCAGAAACAAAAATTTTCTCCCCAAAACCCAAAACAAAAGGAAACGCGTCAACGTCTATAAAATAGGAAAGATAGTTTGTGGATGCATACCTTGTCTTGAGGCTTGCTCGGTGACAGTACCTTGCACCTTGTGTGGTCTTCACCTCCTGTCTTGGACGGTGTCTGTGTAGCTCCTGGTCGCACCGGGACTGAAGACTCCTGGTCTCAGTGGGACTGTCAGGATTAACATTTGTCCTCCGAGCGACAGAGGTCTCCCGCCTCTACATTCATCCACACAGACTGCCTGGAACTCCGATCTCCTTGTCTCACAAGGAATCAAAAGGAGTCGCACCCTCCTGTCGGCGTACTAGTCGCCAACACACTCTCCTGCCACCAATCGCTTTTTGTAGTTGTCTTCCCTTGTTGTGCCTCCCTTATCAGGTTGCACTTGCTCGGGCTCTCTCTCAGTTACCAAAACTAGAGAGAACGACAACTTCACAGAGCAACTGGTTGCACAGGGTTATACTTTTAGAAGCCCCCAATACCCCTATATATATAGGAGGGTCATGGGACAGGGTTCTCTATCCCGGGCAATATGGGACTAAAGCAGGATTAGAAGGGTTCGAGATTTTCCACAAAAAACAACCAACTGTGCAACCTGAACCGATCGTTTCAACCCTAAAACGATCGTGTGGACCCTCCAGCTGATCGGTTGGACACTCCAGCCGATCGTTTGGATCCATGAGCCGATCGGTTGGACACTCCAGTCGATCGGTTCGTGATCCTGGTTCAACTCAAATTGACTTTCCAAGTTTGTTTCTAACTAATCAATATTAGTCCTTATCCAAATCAAATTTGATAAGTGAAATGAAACGAAAGTTTCTCACCAATCTCACTTTCCCATCTCGCTCAGTTGCACCAGTTCAGCCGATCGGTTCAACCCTTGAACCGATCGTTTCACTCTGGCCATGATCTGATCGGTTCACCAGTTGAGCCGATCGGTTCACCAAGCTCATCCGATTGGTTCATCACATGAGGTGATCGGTTGGGAGTGCAGATTGTGTAGAATCAGTCAATCGCAATTTCAATCAATCTGATACTCTAATCAAGCTGTCCAACACCTTGAACACTATGATACTAATCTATCAATTGATTGAGTGTTTAATTGAACTACTAAACTCCTTTAGTAATCAATCTAAACATGTTTTTGGACAAACTCCTATTCTAGGTTAAATCCTATGTGTGTGACCCTGCAGGTCCATTTCACGTTGGTAGTGAAAGTCCATAACACTTATGACTTCACAAGCAAAGAGCGATGCCTAGTCACACATCAGTGCTACCCAAGTGAAATAGAAAGTTGGAGAACAACTTTCAATCCTACAATCCGTGAATGGTGTTACAGTGAATGTATAATTCCTTTGTCACTGATATCCTGAATGAACTCGAGGCATGGAACAATCATCCTGTCAACGTTCATTCATTTCCTTGATCTCAGAGCAGAATGGGTGAGATGTGTGTGACATCAATATCACATATTGATTCACACATGCATGCGCATGCCTTTCTCAATCCTACTCATCAAGTGGCCAAGGACATCAAACTCCCTCAGGAGGGACAAATCCCATATCTATCACTCACCCCTCAAAAGCCCCATGTGTCAAAGCCACCCAATCATCACCTTTATAACAACCCATGTTTCACGACTGCGTTTGATGATGTCAAAGTGTATCCAATGACATGTGTTGAGTGTAGTGATTTCAGGTCTAAGAATCACACTCACCACCATCACTGTGAGAGCTGACTGTGACTACCAAGTCATGGTTCCATGTATCACTCTCACAGTGGGTCTGTCTGGTACCTTGTTCTCTAACAAGTACCTATGTGCTTGGTTTGATATCACTATATCATGACTAATGAGATTCTGTCATCAACCAACACACAATATAGTCTTTAGTGTTATTGATGTCTATGGTTATTTCTACAATAACAACCGACTAGGGACCAAGCAAGAATGTATATTATTATCATCTGTATGATCTCATCATTTAGGTCCTTAACCTAAAAGCATACGTCATTGAGTAAAATCATTCTACAGATATCTATCATGTTACACTATCATCTCAGAAACAGTTTAAACATATAGATCGGAAATTCCCTTTATTATTATTCAAATCATTTACAAAGTATCCCATTACAATCATCATATGACTTGCTCTATGGGCATACATACCAACATACTACCACTTGCACTTAGAGCCAGTCACCAAGGAACCTCAGTCCTTGTGACCTTGCATGACCATCATGCTTTTGCTGAGAAAGGGCCTTAGTCAGCGGATCAACTATGTTGTCTTCAGTTGGTACTTTGCAAATCTTCACATCTCCTCACTGTACGATCTCTCATATGAGATGGAAGCACCGCAGTATGTGCTTGGACCGCTGATGTGATCTGGGTTCCTTAGCTTGTGCAATAGCTCCATTATTGTCACAATAAAGCTCAATTGCATCACAGCTACTAGGAACTACACCAAGTTCAGAGATGAACTTCCTGATCCACACAACCTCCTTTGTTGCATGTGAAGCAGCAATATACTCGGCCTTTGTAGTAGAATCGGCAATTGTTTCTTTCTTGGAACTCTTCCAGCTCACAACTCCATTATTAAGGCAAAACACAAATCCTAATTGTGATCTGTAATCATCTTTATCACTTTGGAAGCTTGCATCGGTGTAACCCTTTACAGCCAGCTCTTCCTCGCCGCCAAAAACAAGAAACTGATCCTTAGTCCTTAGCAAGTACTTGAGGATGTTCTTTACGGATGTCCAATGAGCATCCCCGGGATCTGACTGGTACCTGCTCGTCATGCTAAGAGCATACGAGACATATGGGTGTGTGCACAACATAGCGTACATGATGGATCTGATGGCTGATGCATATGGGATCCCATTCATACACTCCCTCTCTTCACAAGATTGGGGACATTGAGCTCTAGAGACGGTGACTCCATGTAGCATGGGGATGTTGCCACTCTTTGAGTTCTCCATGCTGAACCGCTTCAGCACTTTGTCGATGTACGTGCTCTGACTTAGTCCAAGAATCCTTCTAGATCTATCTCTATAGATCTTAATTCCTAGAATGTAGGATGCTTCTCCTAAATCCTTCATTGAGAAAGTATTCCCAAGCCAAGTCTTTACCTTCTCTAAGGCTAAGACATCATTCCCCATCAAAAGTATGTCATCCACATACAATATGAGGAATGTGGTTGAGCTCCCACTAACCTTCTTGTACACACAAGGTTCATCTTCATTTTGAATAAAACCAAACACTTTGACTTCCTCATCAAATCGAAGATTCCAACTCCGAGATGTTTGCTTCAATTCATAGATTGACCTTTGTAGCTTATAGACTTTATTGGCATTCTTTGGATCTACAAAACCTTCAGGCTGTATCATGTACACATCCTCATTTATATTCCCGTTAAGGAATGCAGTTTTAACATCCATCTGCCAAATCTCATAGTCATAATAAGCTGCAATAGCAAGCATGATCCTGATGGACTTAATCATGGCAACTGGAGAAAATGTTTTGTCATAGTCAACACCTTGAACTTGTCGAAATCCCTTTGCAACCAATCTCCCTTTATAAGTTTGCACATTTCCATCCATGTCGGTCTTTTTCTTGAAGACCCACTTGCACCCTATGGGTTTTACCCCTTCGGGTGGTTCCACCAAAGTCCATACTTTGTTGGAGTACATGGATTTCATCTCGGATCTCATGGCTTCAAGCCATTTATCAGAATCTGGTCACTCCATAGCCTCTACGTAGGTAGTTGGATCATCATCTATGATTAACTCACCACCTTCCTGATTTACAACATATCCAAACCTCTCAGGTTCAAGGCGGGTCCTACTAGATCTATGAGGTCCTTGTGTTACCCGAGGAGACTGAGATTCCACAACACCTTGTGAATCTCCATTTTCCTCTTGTACATCTATTGGTTCTATGTTTTCTTGTTGGGCTTGAACCTCTTCAAGCTCTATTTTCCTCCCACTATTTCCTTTGGAAATAAATTCCCTCTAGGAATACAACATCCCTGGAAACAAACACTTTGTTGTCAGTAGGGTGGTATAGATAATATCCCTTGGTCTCCTTGGGATATCCAACAAAATAACATTTATCAGTCTTGGGTCCAAGCTTATCAGGAAACATTTTCCTAACGTAAGCCTCACAACCCCAAATATTCATAAAAGACAAATTGGGACGCTTCTCGGTCCATATCTCATATGGTGTCTTTTGAACTGATTTAGATGGTACTCGGTTAAGTGTAAACGTGGCGGTTTTAAGAGCATGATCCCAGAAAGAAATCGGAAGATCAAAAAAACTCATCATCGATCACACCATATCTAACAATGTGTGATTCCTTCTTTCAGACACACCATTATGTTGTGGTGTTCCAAGCGGAGTCCATTGTGATACAATACCACGGGCTCACAGAAGGTCCTCAAACTCTTAGCTTAAGTATTCTCCACCTCGATCAGATCGAAGTGCTTTAATACTTTTACCAAGTTGGTTTTGTACTTCATTCATGAAATCCTTGAACCTTTCAAGGGTTTTAAACTTATGCTTCATCAGGTACACATAGCCATACCTACTGAAATCATCAGTGATGGTAATGATGTACTGATACCCATTTCTGGCATTAGTTCTAAAAGGCCCACATACATCAGTATGTATGAGTCCTAATAGATCACTAGCTCTCTCACCTTTACCTAAAAAGGGAGTCTTGGTCATATTGCCTAACAAACAAGATTGGCATGTCTCTATTGATTCATAATCAAAAGAATCTAGATAACCATCTTTATGGAGTCTAGAAATGCACTTCTCATTTATGTGCCCTAGACGACAATGCCAAAGATATGTTTTGTTTGAGTTGTTGAGTTTTTGCCTTTAGGTGTTTACATTGTATACACTTGTCTCCAAATCTATCAAGTATAGACCATAAGACATTGGGGCATTGCCATAAAAGATCCCATCTTTAGAAATGGAACATTTTCCATTCTTAATAAGAAATTCAAATTCATCTTTGTCCAAACAAGAGACGGAAATGATATTCCTATTTATGGCAGGTACATAATAGCAGTTCTTCAACTCTATTGTTAGCCCACTTGGTAGAGTTAACTCATAGGTTCCTACAGCACTGGCGGCAACTCTTCCCCATTGGCAACACTTAGTTCAACCTCACCTTTCCCTAAAGGCCTACTTCTCTTAAGATCCTTCACATCTGAACAAATGTGAGATCCACATACGGTATCAAGTACCCATGACGAAGAAGTAGTAAAGTTAATCTCTATCACATATACACTAGAAGTAGAGATCTCTATCTCTGAATTCTTCTTCCATTGTTCCTTCCATCCTCTCCATGTGGAAGAAATTGGTTTGGCGAGAGAACTCTTCTCTCCCTTACTATCGTTCCATTGATCTCTATCAATGAACTTTCTTTCTTCTTCACCAACGCTTTAAGCGTACATAGAGTGGATTCAAAGGCTCCTGGTATATCTGGATTGTACAGAACACTTCTCACAGTCTTCAACCAGTTATGGAATTTATTCTCAATTAATTTGCCCATTTTAAAAGATGATTCCTTTGCCATTCTATAAGAGAAAAATGCATTTTGTCAAAACTCCTTTTGATTTGATTTGAATAAAATTTGACGATAGTTAATTATGCCTTTAATTAATTATCGCTCCCACTATTTTGACTCAAATTGATAGCCCTCACCATCAATTCGAACGATTGCAGCGCACAATCTTCTAGTGGGTCAAGATCCATATTTCATCAAGTCATGAGTCAGCTTTGGCTGATCGCCCATAATCTTGACTATTTAGGTAGGCCATCATGCCAATTGCATCATATGCAACTCTTGATGAATGAACATGTGCAACACCTTACCATGAACATTCTGTGCCTCTGGGCTTAGACGCTCTAAGAATCACCAATTAAGTCTATCCCAAAAGCTAACACGGTAAACATGCACCCTGCTTTGGCATAACCTGCATGTCGACCCTTCACACTTCCACAAGATGGACGACGCACCATGCTTTGGCGTAACCTACGCTTGGTCGATCGAGTTTGCCATGTGTGTTTCTAATGGAAGGTGTATAAGACTTAATATTTTAATGAGGGATTTGGTTTTTATATACATATACATATCCAATCACCACAATATATAGTACGTATCATATACATGCTATATCCCACAGAAAACATGCAAAATGATAAAAGTAATGATTATGGTCATCCTATTGTGATTCCTCGAGCCAAGAGGAATCACGGTCATCTAGGTCTACATCACATGCAACCTGTACAAGATGAAATTTGTTCCTGCCTTTCTGGGTTTGATCAACTCATCTCCATGACTGATCGGCTCGCCATTAAGTTGGTTGTTCGGGTGCCACCAGCCGATCGACTGGCGCCTCCAACCGATCGGTTCACCGGTCGTCGTGCATCTCCTCAGGTCGCCACCCGCTCGTCTCGCTCATCGAACCGGTTGTCTGGAACACCAACCGATCGGTTCACACCTTGAACCGATCATCTCAGGTCATCTTCCGTTCTTTGACATAACAAGAAATAAAATCTATCCTATTTACAATTGAATTGTGAAACCCCGAGTTACATTCGGGGGGAGCAAAGGTAGGAAAAGAAATCTCGAATTATTTCGAGTTACATCAGGAATGAGAGAAAGGAAATCAGTGCGCAGATCGAGATGCAAGCAACCACATACAACCACACACAGATATAGGGTTTATAGGCCATAATCATGCTACACATCCACCACAAAACTCGTTTAAGGGTGACACATATCGAGTGCATTAATATTACATATCATATATGTATATTTGGGATTTGTGGATTGGACATGCATAAAGCCAATTTTATTCACATCGTATGCAATAAATAAAGGAGACAAACCAAAATCGATCATATCGATAATCCTAAAATATAGAGCAGTTGACGTGGCTCTGATACCATTGTTGGGTTTTTCGGGAGGCAGAGAAGCAGCAGAAACAAAATTTTCTCCCCAAAACCCAGAACAAAAGGAATCACGTCAACGTCTATACAATAGGAAAGATGGTTTGTGGATGCATACCTTGTCCCGAGGCTTGCTCGGCAATAGTACCTCGCGCCTTGCGCGGTCTTCACCTCCGATCTTGGACAGTGTCTGTGCAGCTCCTACTCGCACCGGGACTGAAAACTCCAGGTCTCACCGGGACTGTCGGGATTGACATTTGTCCTCCGAGCGATAGAGGTCTCCCGCCTCTGCAGTCGTCCACACAGACTGCCTAGAACTCTGATCTCCTTCTCGTACAAGGAATCAGAAGGAGTCACACCCTCCTGTCGGCATACTAGTCGCCAACACACTCTCTTGCCACCAGTCGCTTTCTACAATTGTCTTCCCTTGTTGTGCCTCCCTTATCGGGTAGCACTTGCTCGGGCTCTCTCTCGGTTACCAAAACCAGAGAGAATGACAACTTCACAGAGCAACTGGTTGCATTGGGTTGTACTTTTAGAAGCCCCCAATACCCCTATATATATAGGAGGGTCATGGGACAGGGTTCTCTATCCCGGGCAATATGGGACTAAAGCAGGAGTAGAAGGGTTCGAGATTTTCCACAAAAAACAACCAGATGCGCAACCTGAACCGATCGTTTCAACCCTGAAATGATCATCTGGACCCTCCTGCCGATTGGTTGGACACTATAGCCGATCGTTTGGATTCATGAGTCGATTGGTTGGACACTCCAGTCGATCGGTTTGTGATCGTGGTTCAACTCAAAATGACTTTCCATGTTGGTTTCTAACTAATCAATATTAGTCCTTATCCAAATCAAATTTGATAAGTGAAATGAAACAGAAGTTTCTCACCAATCTCACTTTCCCATCTCGCTCAGTTGCACTAGTTGAGCCGATCGGTTCAACCCTTGAACTGATCATTTCACTCTGGCCATGAGCCGATCGGTTCACCAGTTGAGCCGATCGGTTCACCAAGCTCAGCCGATCAGTTCATCACATGAGTCGATCGGTTGGGAGTGCAGATTGTGCAGAATTAGTCAATCACAGTTTCAATCAATCTGATACTCTAATCAAGCTGTCCAACACCTTGAACACTATGATACTGAGCTATGAATTGATTGAGTGTTTAATTGAACTACTAAACTCCTTTAGTAATCAATCTAAACATGTTTGTGGACAAACTCCTATTCCAGGTTAAATCCTATATGTGTGACCCTGTAGGTCCATTTCACGTTGGCAGTGAAAGTCCATAACACTTATGACTTCACAAGCAAAGAGCGGTGCCTAGTCACACATCAGTGCTACCCAAGTGAAATAGAAAGTTGGAGAACAACTTTCAATCCTACAATCCGTGAATGGTGTTACAGTGAATGTATAATTCCTTTGTCACTGATATCCTGAATGAATTCGAGGCATGGAACAGTCATCCTGTCAACGTTCATTCATTTCCTTGATCTCAGAGCAGACTGGGTGAGATGTGTGTGACATCAATATCACATATTGATTCACACATGCATGCACATGCCTTTCTCAATCCTACTCATCAAGTGGCCAAGGACATCAAACTCCCTCAGGAGGGAAAAATCCCATATCTATCACTCACCCCTCAAAATCCCCATGTGTCAAAGCCACCCAATCATCACCTTTATAACAACCCATGTTTCAAGACTGCTTTTGATGATGTCAAAGTGTACCCAACGACATGTGTTGAGTGTAGTGATTTTAGGTCTAAGAATCACACACACCACCATCACCGTGAGAGCTGACTGTGACTACCAATTCATGGTTCCATGTGTCACTCTCACTGTGGGTCTGCCTGGTACCTTGTTCTCTAACAAGTACCTATGTGCTTGGTTTGATATCACTATATCATGACTAATTAGATTATGTCATCAACCAACACACAATCTAGTCTTTAGTGTTATTGATGTTTATGGTTATTTCCACAATAACAACCGAATAGGGACCAAATCAGAATGTATACTCTTATCATCCGTATGATCTCATCGTTTAGGTCCTTAACCTAAAAGCATACGTCATTGAGTAAAATCATTCTTTAGACATCTATCATATTACACTATCATCTCAGAAATAGTTTAAACATATAGATCGGTTATTGCCTTTATTATTATTGAAATCATTTACAAAGTATCCCATTACAATCATCATATGAATTGCTCTATGTGCATACATACCAACACAAATGGTTTCACAAACCGTTTGGGAACAAACCGTTTCAAACTGTTTGGAATGAAACAGTTTCACTAAACTGCATAGAAGCAAACAGTTTAAGACCGTTTGGTTATGTTGACAAGGGTGGACCATTTGGGGATTTGTTCATAATGATCAAGGTTAATGACCCATAAATTATTATTTATTAACTCCAATTTGTTCATGAGTTCAAGGTCCACCAATCACCTAAACCCTAACCGGGTTGAGTGCTGATTTCATAAGTGATTGAGTTTGAAACTTGGGTTGATTGACCCAAACGGTTTAAAAACCATTTGGGAATAACCCAAATGGTCTCAAGACCGTTTGGAGGTTAACCAAGACCGTTTGGAGGTATAGGGTTGAGTATGGTTAGGTATTTGAAGATTTAAATATATGGAATAAACCCTAATCGGCTAAGTGGTGATTTTGCAATTGAATGAGTTGATGCTTTGGGTTGATTGACCCAAACGGTTTCAAAACCATTTGGGGATCACCCAAACGGTCTCAAGACCATTTGGGGGTCACCCAAGACCGTTTGGAGGTTTAGGGTTAAGTTTGGTCAAGTGTTTGAAGGTCCAAAGATACCAAATTGAAAAACAATTAAGTGTTGATTTGGTGACCAATCCTAGGATCCAAACCCTAATTGAATGACATGGTTGATGATAATGTGATAGGAAAATGGTATCAAGACCATTTGGAGGTCATCCAAACGATCCCAAGACCGTTTGGGGGTCACCCAAGACCGTTTGGAGGTCTAGGGTTGACTATGGTTAGGGTTTTGAAGATCTAAAGATACCAAGTTGATTTGCAATCAAATGCTGATTTGGTGATCAATCTAGTGATCCAAACCCTAAATGGATGACATGGATTTGAGTGATAAGATGGGAAAACAGTCTCAAGACCGTTTGGAGGTCATCCAAATGACCTCAAGACCGTTTAGGGTCAGGTTATGTTCAATTTAGATGATGGTCCAATAGTTTTAAAGTAACTAGTTACACATTGATTAATGTTGAAGGATCATCGATTCCAAACCCTAGTTGATGACCAATTGAGGGTCAATTGAGAGTCAAATCAGTTGAAGGATGACCTACTTAACTTAATCAAAGTATGGTGATAGGTCCAATTGATGATTAGTTACATGAATACAATGGTTGATGGAATCAACATTGAGAACCCTAAACCGATTGGAGTAGTTGAGACCATCTTTGGTCCATGAAGTTTTGAGGAGGTTTGGACCAAATAGTCTCAAGACCATTTGAGTCCAAATGGTCTCAAGACCGTTTGGGACCAAACGATCCCAAACCGGTTGAGTCCATGCGGTTTCAAAAAAGGTACTTTAGCAAACAGTTTCAAGTGACAACCTTTAGCAAACGATGCTGAAGGTCACCTTTAGCAAACGATTTCAAGTACTTGCTTTAGCAAACGGTCTCAAGCACCACCTTTAACAAACATTTTCAAACCATTTGAACTTTGAAAGACTAAGGCCGTTTGGGGCTCAAGTAGTCAAGATTGATTGAGGATTCAATTGGTTAATCCACTTGGACACCTATTGTAATTGAAGATCCAATTGGTCAATTCAATTGGATACCTTATATATTGGAGGTCCAATGTAATTGAATCTCTTGAGAATTAAGATGATGAATGATCCATTGATCCAATAATGAATAGTAATGATAATCAATGAAGGTACAAAGGTTGAAATCCTAATAGTACCTAAGTGATTAGTGCCAATTAAGGGATGAACCCTAATTGCTTATAGGAACAATGAAGTGGTACTCTATGTTAAGCATAGTTGTATGTACTTGATTGAATGGTTGATATGATTTAATCAAGTTGAGAAGATGATAGCATGAAATTCATACATGAATATGATTCATAAGGTGATTAAGGGTATGATTCTTAAGCAAAGAGATCATGAAACCCTAATCATGAACATAAACCCTAATTGACAGGGCTATTGAACTCTAACCCTAATTGAGGGAAATTCTAAATGAAACTCTAATCCAGGGTGAGGATGTAACCCTAATCTAGGGTAATGATATATGAAACTCCAATTTAGGGAAATGAGATGTAAAACCCTAATTGGAGATGATTAGTAAGCCCAAGATGTGGGTAACCATAGTGGAAACCCTAATTGAGGTTGATTCCTAGAGAAATCCTAAATGAAGGGTGATGCTATATGCCATCCTATCCCTAATAAAGGGAGTTGGTATGTGAAATACTAACCCTAATGAAGTATGATAATATGTGAAACCCTAAACCCTAATAAAGGGCGATGGTATGAGAGACCCTAATCCTAATAATGGAATGGTGATTAATACATTGACAAGAGAAATACCTAAAGTGATTAATTATAGATAACCTTATAGAAAGCAATGCCTTAACCTAAAATGGGTCCATATCATTAAAGATAGTTGGAACATTCTTATGTGTGACCTATGCACTTCATGGTAAGAGTGATAGGTTAGTGGATGAAAGGATTAAGATAGGAAATTCCTTAATCCATGATAAGTTGATAACTCAAGAAAGTTAGAAGTGATGAGGACATCAAGATGTGATAGATATCACTTTTAGCATTCCACGGCTGATATACTCTGATGCACCTCAAAGCCAATATACTTGGATAAGAAACACATGAAGTGTGTTATGTCAATTGTTACAATGAAATGTAATGAGTTTGATATATTTTGATAAGTATAGGCTAATATACCTTAAGAATGGGGTTAAGCCAAATTAATGAGTATGATGTAATCATATCATGATAAGGATAGGAAATGAACTCATACCTTGCATTAATAAACATTTAATGAAAAATGTTAAGAGTAATAAACATGATTGATCACTCAATATGTTAATGGATGCTCCTAGAGGTGTGGAGCAATGTATTAAGGTTGATTTGATCAATATGAAAGCCTAATTTGAGATGGGAAAACCCTAACCCTAAATTGGGTATTGGGACATGAAAAACCCTAATGTGATGTGAAAAGTAAGCCCTAACCCTATTGAGGGGATAATGGCGTTACTATTGTATATATGAGGGAATATGTTGTTGTTTCCTAGAGAGAGGTGACCAGATGTGAATGGCCTTATGAGCCATATGGTTAGATGTTGCCTAGTAAGAGGTAACAAAATGCTTTAAGGGCTATGAGAGCCATGAGATTAGTTGAGAGGTAACAAGATGATTATAAAAGTCTCTTGTAAGAGATAATAATGTTCATAATGAATCAAGGAATGTGAACTTAGTAATATAATAATAATAATAATAATAAAAGGATACAATTATAATAATGGAATCTGGATTATACATGTGATGAGAAAAGAGGAATACTGACAATACATAAAGAATGTATTGAGCATGATTGGCATGGATAGAGTTTAATGTTAGAAAAAGAATAAGGTGCCCAGTGTTGTGTCAACAGACATGGGATGTAATCAGGATTGGTTAAAGTCTAATGCCTGGCTGTGTAATCATGATTTGTTAAGTCCAATGCATGGCTGTGTAATTAGGATTAGTTAAAGTCCAATGTCTGGCTGTGTAATCAGGATTGGTTAAAGTCCAATGCCTGGTTGTGTAATCAGGATTGATTAAAGTCCAATTCATGACTGTGTAATCAGGATTGGTTAAAGTCCAATGCCTGGTTGTGTAATCTGGATTGGATAAAGTCCAATGCATGGCTGTGAAATTAGGATTGGTTAGAGTCCAATGCCTGGCTGTGTAATCAGGTTTGGTTAGAGTCCAATACCCGACAGAGGTGTAATGCCTGTAATCAGGGTTGGCTAAAGTCCAATGCCTGGCTGTGAAATCAAGATTGGTAGTGTCCAATGCCTGGCGGTGTAATCAGGTTTGGAAGAAGTTCAATACCTGGCAGAGGCTAAATGCCTATACTGATGACCCAAGATTGGTAATAGACCAATGCCTGTAATAGTAACACAAGATAGGTATCAACCCAGTTCCTGTATTGTTGATATATGAGTACATGGTAGATATATCTCCTTATCTGTTTAACAAGTTGGCTAAGGCCAATAGAATGGAACAAGATTGTTTAATGGGTGACATAATAAGATGATAAGTGACACAAGAAAAGTTTAATATGATGTATAAATGATTTACATGTCATTCCTTTTCCTTATTAAAATAATAGATGATATATTGCTCTATCATAAATAGATGTAATGCTTTCAAAGTTGAGAATGCTTTAAAATGCTTATCATCTTCCCAGTTTCATATATTTAAATGGCAATAACAATGTTTTGGCGGAGAGTTATATCTCCCGCTGGGGCAATTTACAATTGTCTCACCCCCGTGGGATCTAACATTTTTAGGTGGACACAGACAAAGAAGCAGATACTCTTTTGCAGGAAAAAGGAAAGCAATAGCCTGGATAGCAGTGAGATCTCAGGTGGAGACCCTAATTGTCAAGTCATATAGTTAGAAAGTCCTATGTGTCGTCTTTGTACTCTCAGGTCCTTGGATTTTATAGTTAGAGTTTTTAATAAATCGATCTGAGGTTTTGGATTGATGCCTCGAGGTTTTATGTTGTCTATATATAATGTTTATAGGGCAACTGATGTTGTAGTCTCTGAGAATAAATGGTACAGGTTATGTATGTTTGAACCAAAATGTAAATGTTATACAATGGTTCTTGATGGAAAATATTTTCTATGTGTGGATCTCTTTGCAAAAAGTTTTAATTTTTAGTGATTTTCAGTAATCCGCTGCAAATAATTTGCTTCCGCTTAAGTTAATTTTTTTTTTGCGAGTTGGATGCCACAATTTAGTGGTATCATAGCTCTAGGTTCACTGAGTCTACAGAGAGATAGGACTAAGGTATCGAGTTTGTTCTAAGTGTATCTTACAGTGTCTTCTGCTTATGCAGAAGAAGATATATAATTTAAAGATGTCTGAAGGACATGAAGAATACGTTGCTGAGAGCAATGTTGTTGCACCAGTGGGAGGTGCAAGGGATCAGGCAAGGGAGGAACCAGTGCCTGAAAATCCTCATGTTGATGAAAACATGAGAGGAAACCTAGATGTTCATAATCTTTTTGGGAAACTTATGACTACAATGAGGTATATAGCAGACCGGATGCCAGCATCAACACCTAGGGCACCAGTTCCCAATGAGAGATATGGGTCTGGTAAGACCTTTGAATGACTACGTCATGTAGGAGCCATAGAATAGACTGGAACATCTGATCCAGCAGATGTTGATCTCTATCTCACTGAGTTAGAAAAAGTCTTTAAGATCCTTAGTATCCCAAATTGTGACAAAGTTAAACATGTTGTGTACCTTCTGAAAGGTAGTGATGGACATTGGTGGACTGTAGAAGAAATAAAAAGGAATGATGAAGAGGTTGGGTGGGAGGAATTCCGTCGAGAATTCATTAATAAGTATTTTCCAAGGACTTATTTAGATGAAAAGATCTCATAGTTTGAGAAAATTTGACAGGGAGTCATGTCAATAAGTGAATATGAGGTTAAGTTCATGTAACTTTTATGATTTTGTCCTCAGATGGCTGCTACTTAGGAGGAAAAGATTTGACATTTTGAGAAGGGATTGAATGCTGAGATGTCCATTTCGGCATCTGCCCTAGAAAGTAGAGAGAGAGATTTGCCACATTTTTGGAATCAATTCGAAGGATAGAAGGGTCTATGATAAAGAAACATGAGATAGACCTTAAAAGGAAGTCTAAACAGTCACAAGAACAAGGAATTAGTGGTGCTAAACAATCCAAGATTTCAGTAGAACCGACTCAAGTACAATATAGTGCACCTGAGCAACAGTCACCTAAAACATTTTGAGCTTGCTATAGATGTGGACAGAGAGGACATCTGAGGTGGCAATGTCTAAATAGAAGGCGATGAGGTGAATCAACATACAAGACACTAGATAACTTGTAATAAGGAAGACTTGTCAAGATAGAACTTTTTATTTTGAGTTACCTTCTATTTTCTTTTATAAGAAAGGTAGTTGTTGTTTAGTTCATCTGTATAATCCTTTAAGGATATGAGGAAGAGATAGTAGTATGAAATTTGTGTTCAGTTTAATATTCTTTTATATGTTTTGAAGTTTCTCTTTCTCCATCAAGAAATGGAAGAGATGAAAAAGGAACTCAGAAGAAATCTGAGATATTAAATATACTAAATCTAAAGAGATGAAAAACATAAAATAAAGTAAGTGCATACTACTTGATCTCAGTATTTATATACCCTGGCCAGGTATACAACTATTGATGATAAAGTGAGTATGGAGACTCTTAGATTGTTATCTTTTTGATTTCCCTGATCAAGCAGTCATTCTGATACAATCTAATGAGTATCATGAAATAAGAATTATGGAATGAATAAATGTGTCCTGTCCTAAGCATAAGAAAGAGAAATCTGAGATAACCTCAGATGAGCATGTTTGTATGAGGAATTAAAAGTATACTCCTCATAAGATAAGAATGAAAATAAGGGAGATGAATCTTATCCAATAAAGTTATAAGTATTATAAAGATCCCTTCCATGATGTGGGAATGGAAAATGTGATGAGATCCTAAGATGATCATAAACATGTTAGATAATAATAAAGAAAAGAATAATGTTATGTGATCATCCTTATAGATTCCTGAGCTTAGGGCAAGGAACTTAGGATGAGATGAAGAGTAAATGGTTCATGAATAGTTGAAAACATAGGAATAAATACAATGAATATGAATCCTTGTTTTCTTTCCTTTCAAGGACATGACAATCAAGTGGGTCATAGGACACTTGATGTGCATAATACAAAGATGTTTATGTGATGGATACTTAGAAAGGTATCAGTTTATCTTGGGCTTTGGCTCCAAGATGAAGATATATGTGATAAGTAATGTTCCAAGATGAAAGGAAGATAAAGATGTCATGTGTCTTCAACACATATGATAGGTACCAAACTAAGAAATAATAGTATCTAAAGATATATCAGATGATTCATGTTCACTACTTGGAATGGTCAACCATGAAATCAAATTAAATATGTAAAATAATATGAACATCACATGTTAGGGGTTTATGTTTTCCATAAACATAACAATTGAAGATATCTTTGAGAAAAGTTCTTTGTTGATATGTAACCTTTTCTTATGGTAAGAAAATGCACAACTAATGAGATAGTTAGTGCATGTAATAAAGAAAGCTTGTGTTGTGTCATCAGGTAATGTGACACAATTGAAGCATAAAAAGACTTATAATCCCAAGTGAATGATAGAATATAATGGTGAATCTTGTATGAGAAAGGCTGAATTAATTAAGGAACATGGGAGTATATGTTCCATGTGAATCATTCCATGATAAACTTGTATGTAATAACTTTGTATTGATCAAAACTATATGGAGTCTCCATAATTATGAGGTGTTATGTGAGTACATGATGATATGATGCATGAATAATAACTGTTTTCCTTTATCTGGGGTTTCAGGGACAAAATCCTTATGAGGGGTGGATAATTTGTAACATCCCTGACCTGGGTTATGCTTTAACCCTAGGTGTTTTAATAAATAAAGATGATTATATTCTTAATCTTATCTTGTGAAAAGTAATTAGGGCTCATGAGGAACTTATGTTTCAATTTTGGTCATGTTTGAATAATGTTGAAGCAATGTCTGCTTATTTTGTACTAAATTGCAAATTACCCAAGTTGAGGGGTTAAATTGAAAATGTTTCATGATACAATGTTCCTCATGTGTTGAATCATCATGAGAATGAAGATGATGTAGAGGTATGGCTTGTGGTAGCCTGAGTACCAAGGAAGAGTTGATAAAGTAGGGTTTGTGCATTAAAACCTAGTTTTGGTGTAAAGTGTAATTTACCCAAAAACTAGGGTGCAATATGTAAATTACCACTTCAATAAGGTCCCTAATGTTTCTTGGAACCATGTAGAGAAAATAAAATGAGAGGGTCACCTCATTTGAATTAAGTTTGAGGAGAGAGAATCTTAATATTAAAATAATCAAGATTTAATCCTAATTGAAACCCTAATTCGATTTAGGGCAAAAATAAATGTATTAATTAAAGGGCCTTCAACCAAAATTAAAATGGTTGAATTAAGATGTGCGTTTAAATCATTGAGCCTTGCAAGGACCACAAAAATATCCAAGGGAATGGATAAATCACTCACAATTTTATAAGAAAAAGAAATATCCACTCACATATGGATATTATTATAATATGATTTAAGGTGCTTAATTTGCTTTTCTTTAAATCATGGATAATTGAGAGAAATAATAGGAAAAAAAGATAGCCTCATCCATAAGGAAGTTGAGGGGGAAGAGGCGGCCATATTTTTGGGATTAAATGGATTTTCACAAAGCATATTCTCTCTCATTGAATTTTTATAAAAATACCTTTTACAAGCCAAATGAAAGGCTTTTTCGACCCCACTTCTTCTCCTTGCTTGGGAAACGCCCAAGGGAGCTTTAGAGGGTCAGGAGGACGACCCCCAACATTTTGGTAAGTACTTGACCTTCGTTCTTCTTGATTCCATGGTGGAAATCGAAAATAAATCATTGATTTCTTCTTATTTCGATCTCCTCATCAACCCTACCCAATCTTTTCAACCAAAAGCTTGAGGACGAGCCTAGGGGGGAGTTGCAAGAGCTTCATACACCATTGTTGCCGTGATCTTGGATCTTTGGATCTGAATTGGAGGTGGGTTTTATAACTTGAAACACTAACTTTGTTATTGCATTCAATTCCCCATCAAATAATGATCATTTCTCTATTTACAATTATTGATTTGGTTGATTGATACAATTTCCATGGAAATCACAGCTGGTTTCGTGGGTCTAGAGCTTGATGATGATGAAATCATCATAATCACACACCTCCCCAAATATCTAGACCAAAATAAAATGTCCAAATGGTTTCACAAACCGTTTGGGAGCAAACGGTTTCAAACTGTTTGGAATGAAACAGTTTCACTAAACCGCATAGAAGCAAATGGTTTAAGACCGTTTGGTGATGTTGACAAGGGTTGACCATTTGGGGATTTGTTCATAATGATCAATGTTAATGACCCATCAATTATTATTTATTAACTCCAATTGGTTCATGAGGTGAAGGTCCATCAATCACCTAAACCCTAATCAGGTTGAGTGCTGATTTCATAAGTGATTGAGTTTGAAACTTGGGTTGATTGATCTAAATGGTTTCAAAACCATTTGGGAATCAGCCAAATTCTCTAAAGACCGTTTGGGGGTTAAAAAATACCATTTGGAGGTCTAGGGTTGAGTATGGTCAGGTATTTGAATATTCAAATATATGGAATAAACCCTAATCGGCTAAGTGTTGATTTTGCAATTGAATGAGTTGATGCTTTGGGTTGATTGACCCAAATGGTTTCAAAACCGTTTGGGCATTTGGGGGTCACCCAATACCGTTTGGAGGTTTAGGGTTAAGTTTGGTCAAGTGTTTGAAGGTCCAAAGATACCAAATTGAAATACAATTAAGTGTTGATTTGGTGACTAATCCTAGGATCCAAACCCTAATTGAATGACATGGTTGATGATGATGTGATGGTCAAACGGTCTCAAGACCGTTTGGAGGTCATCCACATGATCCCAAGACCGTTTGGGGGTCACCCAAGACCGTTTGGAGGTCTAGGGTTGACTATGGTTAGGGGTTTCAAGATCTAAAGATACCAAGTTGATTTGCAATCAAATGTTGATTTGGTGATAAATCTAGTGATTCAAACCCTAAATAGATGACATGGATTTGAGTGATGAGATGGAAAAACGGTCTCAAGACCATTTGGAGGTCATCCAAATAACCTCAAGACCGTTTGGGTTAGGTCATGTTCAATTTGGATGATGGTCCATTAGTTTTAAAGTAACTAGTTACACATTGATTAATGTTGAAGGATCATCGATTCCAAACCCTTATCCAATTGATTCAAACCCTAATTGATGACCAATTGAGGGTCAATTGAGAGTCAAATCAGTTGAAGGATGACCTACTTAACTCAATCAAAGTATGTTGATAGGTCCAATTGATTATTAGTTACATGAATACAATGGTTGATGGAATCAACATTGAGAACCCTAAACTGATTGGAGTAGTTGAGACCATCTTTGGTCCATGCGGTTTTGAGGAGGTTTGAACCAAACAGTCTCAAGACCGTTTGGGACCAAACAGTCTCAAGACCGTTTGGGACCAAACGATCCCAAACCGGTAGAGTCCATGCGGTTACAAAAAAGGTACTTTAGCAAACGGTTTCAAGTGACCACCTTTAGCAAACGATCTTGAAGGTCACCTTTAGCAAATAGTTTCAAGTACTTGCTTTAGCAAACGGTATCAAGCGCCACCTTTACCAAACGGTTTCAAACCGTTTGAACTTTGAAATACTAAGACCGTTTGGGGCTCAAGTAGTCAGGATTGATTCAGGATTCAATTGGTTAATCCACTTGGACACCTATTGTAATTTAAGATCCAATTGGTCAATTCAATTGCATACCTTATGTATTGGAGGTCCAATGTAATTGAATCTCTTGAGAATTAAGATGATGAATGATGCGTTGATCCAATAATGAATAGTAATGATAATCAATGAAGGTACAAAGGTTGAAATCCTAATAGTACCTAAGTGATTAGTGCCAATTAAGGTATGAACCCTAATTGCTTATAGGAAAAATGAAGTGGTACTCTATGTTAATCATAGTTGTATGTACTTGATTGAAGGGTTGATATGACTTAATCAAGTTGAGAAGATGGTAGCATGAAATTCATACATGAATATGATTCATGAGGTGATTAAGGGTATGATTCTTAAGCAAAGAGATCATGAAACCCTAATCATGAACATAAACCCTAATTGACAGGGGTATTGAACTCTAACCCTAATTGATGGAAATTCTAAATGAAACTCTAATCTAGGGTGAGGATGTAACCCTAATCTAGGGTAATGATATATGAAAATCCAATTTATGGAAATGAGATGTAAAACCCTAATTGGAGATGATTAGTAAACCCAAGCTGTGGGTAACCATAGTGGAAACCCTAATTGAAGTTGATTCCATGAGAAATCCTAAATGAAGGGTGATGCTATATGCCATCCTATCCCTAATAAAGGGAGTTGGTATGTGAAATCCTAACCCTAATGAAGTATGATAGTATGTGAAACCCTAAACCCTAATAAAGGGTGATGGTATGAGAGACCCTAATCCTAATAATGGAATGGTGATTAATACATTGATAAGAGAAATACCTAAAGTGATTAATTATAGATAACCTTATAGCAAGCAATGTCTTAACCTGAAATGGGTCCATATCATTAAAGATAGTTGGACCATTCTTATGTGTGACCGATGCACTTTATGGTAAGAGTGATAGGTTAGTGGATGAAAGGATTAAGATGGGAAATTCCTTAATCCAAGATAAGTTGATAACTCAAGAAAGTTATAAGTGATGAGAACATCAAGATGTGATAGATATCACCTTTAGCATTCCAGGGATGATATACTCTGATGCACCTCAAAGCCAATATACTTGGATAAGAAACACATGAAGTGTGTTATGTCAATTGTTACAATGAAATGTAATGAGTTTGATATATTTTGATAAGTATTGGCTAATATACCTTAAGAATGGGGTTAAGCCAAACTAATGAGTATGATGTAATCATATCATGATAAGGATGGGAAATGAACTCATACCTTGCATTAATAAACATTTAATGAAAAATGTTAAGAGTAATAAACATGATTGATTACTCAAGATGTTAACGGGTGCTCCTAGATGAGTGGAGCAATGTATTAAGGTTGATTTGATAAATATGAAAGCCTAATCTGAGACGGGAAAACCCTAACCCTAAATTGGGTATTGGGACATGAAAAACCCTAATTTGATGTGAAAAGTAAGCCCTAACCCTATTGAGGGGATAGTGGTGTTACTATTGTATATATGAGGGAATATGTTGTTGTTGCCTAGAGAGAGGTGACAAGATGTGAATGGCATTATGAGCCATATGGTTAGATGTTGCCTAGTAAGAGGTGACAAGATGCTTTAAGGGATTTGTGAGCCATGAGATTAGTTGAGAGGTAACAAGATGATTATAAAAGTCTCTTGTAAGAGATAATAATGTTCATAATGAATCAAGGAATGTGAACTTAGTAATATAATAATAATAATAACAAAAGGATACAATTATAATAATGGAATCTCGATTATACATGTGATGAGAAATACATAAAGAATATATTGAGCATGATTGGCATGGACAGAGTTTAATGTTAGAAAAAGAATAAGGTGCCCAGTGCTGTGTAAATAGACATGGGATGTAATCAGGATTGGTTAAAGTCCAATGCATGGTTGTGTAATCAGGATTGGTTAAAGTCCAATGCATGGCTGTGTAATCAAGATTGGTTAAAGTCCAATGCCTGGCTATTTAAGCAGGATTGGTTAAAGTCCAATGCCTGGTTGTGTAATCAGGATTGGTTAAAGTCCAATGCCTGGCTGTGTAATTAGGATTGGTTAAAGTCCAATGCCTGGTTGTGTAATCAGGATTGTTTAAAGTCCAATGCCTGGCTGTGAAATCAGGATTGGTTAGAGTCCAATGCCTGGATGTGTAATCAGGTTTGGTTAGAGTCCAACACCTGACAGAGGTGTAATGCCTGTAATCAGGGTTGGCTAAAGTCCAATGCCTGGCTGTGAAATCAGGATTGGTAGTGTCCAATGCCTGGCGGTGTAATCAGGTTTGGAAGAAGTCCAATACCTGGCAGAGGCTAAATGCCTGTACTGATGACACATGATTGGTAATAGACCAATGTCTGTTATAGTAACACATGATATGTATCAACCCAGTGCCTGTATTGTTGATATATGAGTACATGGTAGATATATCTCCTTATCTGTTTAACAGGTTGGCTAAGGCCAACAAAATGGAACAGGAGTATTTCATGGGTGACATAACAAGATGATAAGTGACACAAGAAAAGTTTAATATGATGTATAAATGATATACATGTCATTCCTTTTCCTTATTAAAAGAATAGATGATATATTGCGCTATCATAAATAGCTGTAATTCTTTCAAAGTTGAGAATGCTTTAAAATGCTTATCATCTACCCAGTTTCATATCTTTATACTGCAATAACAATGTTTTAGCAGAGAGTTATATCTCCCACTAGGGCAATTTACAATTGTCTCACCCCCGTGGGATCCAACATTTTTAGGTGGACGCGGACAAAGAAGTAGATACTCTTTTGCAGGAAAAAGGAAAGCAATGGCCTGGACAGTAGTGAGATCTCAGGTGGAGACTCTGATTGTCAAGTCATATAGTTAGAAAGTCCTATGTGTCGTCTCTGTACTCTCAGGTCCTTGGAGTTTATAGTTAGAGTTTTTAATAAATCGATCTAAGGTTTTGGCTTGATGCCTCGAGGTTTTATGTTGTCTGTATATAATGTTTATAGGGAAAATGATGTTGTAGTCTCTGAGAATAGATGGTACAGGTTATGTATGTTTGAACCAGAATGTAAATGTTATACACTGGTTCTTGATGGAAAATATTTCCTATGTGTGGATCTCTTTGCAAAAAGATTTAATTTTTAGTGATTTTCAGTAATCCGCTACAAATAATTCGCTTCCGCTTAAGTTAATTTTGTTTTTGCGAGTTGGATGCCATAGTTGTGGTCCTCCTTGAGGGATGTTTAGACCACAGAAGCATCACCCTAGGCTATATGTCTCGTCCCCTCACAAATCATATACTTATGATCTGAAGGAATCTCTTCAGAAATTCTCATCAAGGAGTCGAACTTGTAAACTGCCATTCCATCCCATACATAGAAGATTTCACAATATAGGAACGAACAAGATGAAAGCAAGGAGATAATCAACTACGAACATACAAATTAACAACGAAATGGAAAGTTATATGCATTGCCATGGAGAGTTTAACAAAAGAACATGATTTTCATGGGTAGCAGGGCTAGTCCCCGCACCCTAGTGAAAAGGTACTACTCGATCATGATGTGAGAAACAAGAAGAATGAGAAAGAGAGAGAAATCCACCATGAACTCGGTGCAGAAGGTAGTCACAACTCGGTGAAGAAGATACAACCTTCTACATCGTGTCGAAGAAGATCTGGATGTGAACGGGAGTTGCCAAGACAGACCGGACAATCTCCCTCACTCTGTCTTCCTTCTCTCTTCAGCCTCCTTGGTTGCAACACGGGAAGTAGGTGGAATGAAACTGGCATTGAAGGAACTGGATTTGGATCAGACCTATGTACAGGCAGCCTGTCAGTGTCCCAGAACCGATGCCCCAAATGAGGACCCTTGGGGTCTTATTTATAGGCACAAGACTGCCCCAAATGGTTTAGGAGATATTTTCTTTCTCAAATGGTTTACTAATGTTATTGCCAAATGGTATGATAAAAAATCTATTCCAAACGGTCTTCTCTACCTTGAATTTTCCATATGGTTTGCTTTATTTGGCCCAAATGGTCTGTAGATTGTTTGATATCAAACGATCTTGTGATCATTCACTTTTACTGTATTTAGACCAAACGGTCTTGCAATGCATCCTCCAAATGGTCTGTAGGCTTTTGCCCAAACGATCTTGTAGGTGTGATTGCCCATTCGGTCTCTACAAGTGGATGGATAGACCAAACGGTCTTGGTATCTGAGGCCACACGGTCTGTGACATCTCCTCTGAATGGTCTTCATGCTGACTCAAGAAAACGGTCTTCGTGGAGGAAACATTCTACAAACTGTTTGCTTGTCAAAAGGTTTGGGCCGAACCCCCCCCCCCACCAAATCGATTATGTGTAAAAGAGTAAACGGTCTTGTAGGAGTGGACTTCCAAACGATCTTCATTTCTTTGCTACATACGGTCTTCAGATTAATGACACGGTGTTCCAGAAAAGAAAAGACCAAACAGTGTTGGCGCTCGATTGGCTAAACGGTCTGGGATCATATGGTTGGTGGCGGCGTGGTGCTGCAGCAGTAGGAGGGGTGGATTCAGAGCCACTACTGGATAGGGTGGAGTTCTAGGAGTAAGGCACCGCTGATATCAGACGTATTTGAAGAAGAGAAGCGCTGCTTGGCGAAGGTGCAGAGGTAGAAGACGACACAACACGGCCGTGGCAAGGCACCACGGTTGTGGTGATGCCGCTGTCCCACGGTCATGCCGCCTTGTACGGGCGTGGACAGTGGGTAATTTGGCTCTGACGGCGTTGTGCCACAGTCGTGGTGAGGTAGCTGTCACATGGCTGTGCTGCCTCGCATGGGTGTGGTGGGCGAAAGAGGGTCGATGCTGGTGGTGCACCACGGCCGTGGTGTGTCAAACACGGTCGTGGCGGTTGGAGGTTTGGCACTGTTTGGCGATGTGCCACGGTCGTGGCGAGGAGAACACAGTTGTGGCGATCATTTTGCTTCATGATCTTGATCTGTTGGTCTACAGTGTCGCATTGGATTTGGTTATGTATACAAGTTTGCAAAATGTTAGTGTATTCATATAAAAATGTGTTTATTGTTGTATTAAATTGTAAGGAAAATGAAGCATCCACTTTTTAAAAAGTGGTCGCTTAGGTGCTCATGTGATGTCTACACATCTCTTGTATCTTTGTTTGTAAATAATTAATGAATAGGCAAGTAATGTACCCTTACCTAGGCCACCACCTTTGGCGGGTTGGCGCTCTCTAATGAGAATAGGGGTTCCCACCATTGGGCTAATGAAGGGGAGAGATACTCATCTTTATGTATGTAGGAAGAGGCTAAGGAGAGAACAAGGTTTATGAGATGGTCATTTCTTGTGTAATATTCTAGGATTCAGAAATGTCTATGCAAGAATAAGACCTTTGTATAATTACTTATAGTATACATGTTTTTTTGGGTGTGGTTTCTTCAATTTTCCTTTGATTACCGTAAACTTGAATGGTCTATATTCTTATGCACTACCAATTGACAAAAACCTTCATGGTAAGAGTGATAGGTTAGTGGATGAAAGGATTAAGATAGGCAATTCCTTAATCCATGATAAGTTGATAACTCAAGAAAGTTAGAAGTGATGCGGACATCAAGATGTGATAGATATCACTTTTAGCATTCCAGGGCTGATATACTCTGATGCACCTCAAAGCCAATATACTTGGATAAGAAACACATGAAGTGTGTTATGTCAATTGTTACAATGAAATGTAATGAGTTTGATATATTTTGATAAGTATAGGCTAATATACCTTAAGAATGGGGTTAAGCCAAATTAATGAGTATGATGTAATCATATCATGATAAGGATAGGAAATGAACTCATACCTTGCATTAATAAACATTTAATGAAAAATGTTAAGAGTAATAAACATGATTGATCACTCAAGATGTTAATGGATGCTCCTAGAGGTGTGGAGCAATGTATTAAGGTTGATTTGATCAATATGAAAGCCTAATTTGAGATGGGAAAACCCTAACCCTAAATTGGGTATTGGGACATGAAAAACCCTAATGTGATGTGAAAAGTAAGCCCTAACCCTATTGAGGGGATAATGGCGTTACTATTGTATATATGAGGGAATATGTTGTTGTTTCCTAGAGAGAGGTGACCAGATGTGAATGGCCTTATGAGCCATATGGTTAGATGTTGCCTAGTAAGAGGTAACAAAATGCTTTAAGGGCTATGAGAGCCATGAGATTAGTTGAGAGGTAACAAGATGATTATAAAAGTCTCTTGTAAGAGATAATAATGTTCATAATGAATCAAGGAATGTGAACTTAGTAATATAATAATAATAATAAAAAAAGGATACAATTATAATAATGGAATCTGGATTATACATGTGATGAGAAAAGAGGAATACTGGCAATACATAAAGAATGTATTGAGCATGATTGGCATGGATAGAGTTTAATGTTAGAAAAAGAATAAGGTGCCCAGTGTTGTGTCAACAAACATGGGATGTAATCAGGATTGGTTAAAGTCTAATGCCTGGCTGTGTAATCAGGATTTGTTAAGTCCAATGCCTGGCTGTGTAATTAGGATTGGTTAAAGTCCAATGTCTGGCTGTGTAATCAGGATTGGTTAAAGTCCAATGCCTGGCTGTGTAATCAGGATTGATTAAAGTCCAATTCATGGCTGTGTAATCAGGATTGGTTAAAGTCCAATGCCTGGTTGTGTAATCAGGATTGGATAAAGTCCAATGCATGGCTGTGAAATCAGGATTGGTTAGAGTCCAATGCCTGGCTGTGTAATCAGGTTTGGTTAGAGTCCAATACCCGACAGAGGTGTAATGCCTGTAATCAGGGTTGGCTAAAGTCCAATGCCTGGCTGTGAAATCAAGATTGGTAGTGTCCAATGCCTGGCGGTGTAATCAGGTTTGGAAGAAGTTCAATACCTGGCAGAGGCTAAATGCCTATACTGATGACCCAAGATTGGTAATAGACCAATGCCTGTAATAGTAACACAAGATAGGTATCAACCCAGTTCCTGTATTGTTGATATATGAGTACATGGTAGATATATCTCCTTATCTGTTTAACAAGTTGGCTAAGGCCAATAGAATGGAACAAGATTGTTTAATGGGTGACATAATAAGATGATAAGTGACACAAGAAAAGTTTAATATGATGTATAAATGATTTACATGTCATTCCTTTTCCTTATTAAAATAATAGATGATATATTGCTCTATCATAAATAGATGTAATGCTTTCAAAGTTGAGAATGCTTTAAAATGCTTATCATCTTCCCAGTTTCATATATTTAAACGGCAATAACAATGTTTTGGCAGAGAGTTATATCTCCCGCTGGGGCAATTTACAATTGTCTCACCCCCGTGGGATCTAACATTTTTAGGTGGACACAGACAAAGAAGCAGATACTCTTTTGCAGGAAAAAGGAAAGCAATAGCCTGGATAGCAGTGAGATCTCAGGTGGAGACCCTAATTGTCAAGTCATATAGTTAGAAAGTCCTATGTGTCGTCTTTGTACTCTCAGGTCCTTGGATTTTATAGTTAGAGTTTTTAATAAATCGATCTGAGGTTTTGGATTGATGCCTCGAGGTTTTATGTTGTCTATATATAATGTTTATAGGGCAACTGATGTTGTAGTCTCTGAGAATAAATGGTACAGGTTATGTATGTTTGAACCAAAATGTAAATGTTATACAATGGTTCTTGATGGAAAATATTTTCTATGTGAGGATCTCTTTGCAAAAAGTTTTAATTTTTAGTGATTTTCAATAATCCGCTGCAAATAATTTGCTTCTGCTTAAGTTAATTTTGTTTTTGCGAGTTGGATGCCACAATTTAGTGGTATCATAGCTCTAGGTTCACTGAGTCTACAGAGAGATAGGACTAAGGTATCGAGTTTGTTCTAAGTGTATCTTACAGTGTCTTCTGCTTATGCAGAAGAAGATATATAACTTAAAGATGTCTGAAGGACATGAAGAATACGTTGCTGAGAGCAATGTTGTTGCACCAGTGGGAGGTGCAAGGGATCAGGCAAGGGAGGAACCAGTGCCTGAAAATCCTCATGTTGATGAAAACATGAGAGGAAACCTAGATGTTCATAATCTTTTTGGGAAACTTATGACTACAATGAGGTATATAGCAGACCGGATGCCAGCATCAACACCTAGGGCACCAGTTCCCAATGAGAGATATGGGTCTGGTAAGACCTTTGAACGACTACGTCGTGTAGGAGCCATAGAATAGACTGGAACATCTGATCCAGCAGATGTTGATCTCTATCTCACTGAGTTAGAAAAAGTCTTTAAGATCCTTAGTATCCCAAATTGTGACAAAGTTAAACATGTTGTGTACCTTCTGAAAGGTAGTGATGGACATTGGTGGACTGTAGAAGAAATAAAAAGGAATGATGAAGAGGTTGGGTGGGAGGAATTCCGTCGAGAATTCATTAATAAGTATTTTCCAAGGACTTATTTAGATGAAAAGATCTCATAGTTTGAGAAAATTTGACAGGGAGTCATGTCAATAAGTGAATATGAGGTTAAGTTCATGTAACTTTTATGATTTTGTCCTCAGATGGCTGCTACTTAGGAGGAAAAGATTTGACATTTTGAGAAGGGATTGAATGCTGAGATGTCCATTTCGGCATCTGCCCTAGAAAGTAGAGAGAGAGATTTGCCACATTTTTGGAATCAATTCGAAGGATAGAAGGGTCTATGATAAAGAAACATGAGATAGACCTTAAAAGGAAGTCTAAACAGTCACAAGAACAAGGAATTAGTGGTGCTAAACAATCCAAGATTTCAGTAGAACCGACTCAAGTACAATATAGTGCACCTGAGCAACAGTCACCTAAAACATTTTGAGCTTGCTATAGATGTGGACAGAGAGGACATCTGAGGTGGCAATGTCTAAATAGAAGGCGATGAGGTGAATCAACATACAAGACACTAGATAACTTGTAATAAGGAAGACTTGTCAAGATAGAACTTTTTATTTTGAGTTACCTTCTATTTTCTTTTATAAGAAAGGTAGTTGTTGTTTAGTTCATCTGTATAATCCTTTAAGGATATGAGGAAGAGATAGTAGTATGAAATTTGTGTTCAGTTTAATATTCTTTTATATGTTTTGAAGTTTCTCTTTCTCCATCAAGAAATGGAAGAGATGAAAAAGGAACTCAGAAGAAATCTGAGATATTAAATATACTAAATCTAAAGAGATGAAAAACATAAAATAAAGTAAGTGCATACTACTTGATCTCAGTATTTATATACCCTGGCCAGGTATACAACTATTGATGATAAAGTGAGTATGGAGACTCTTAGATTGTTATCTTTTTGATTTCCCTGATCAAGCAGTCATTCTGATACAATCTAATGAGTATCATGAAATAAGAATTATGGAATGAATAAATGTGTCCTGTCCTAAGCATAAGAAAGAGAAATCTGAGATAACCTCAGATGAGCATGTTTGTATGAGGAATTAAAAGTATACTCCTCATAAGATAAGAATGAAAATAAGGGAGATGAATCTTATCCAATAAAGTTATAAGTATTATAAAGATCCCTTCCATGATGTGGGAATGGAAAATGTGATGAGATCCTAAGATGATCATAAACATGTTAGATAATAATAAAGAAAAGAATAATGTTATGTGATCATCCTTATAGATTCCTGAGCTTAGGGCAAGGAACTTAGGATGAGATGAAGAGTAAATGGTTCATGAATAGTTGAAAACATAGGAATAAATACAATGAATATGAATCCTTGTTTTCTTTCCTTTCAAGGACATGACAATCAAGTGGGTCATAGGACACTTGATGTGCATAATACAAAGATGTTTATGTGATGGATACTTAGAAAGGTATCAGTTTATCTTGGGCTTTGGCTCCAAGATGAAGATATATGTGATAAGTAATGTTCCAAGATGAAAGGAAGATAAAGATGTCATGTGTCTTCAACACATATGATAGGTACCAAACTAAGAAATAATAGTATCTAAAGATATATCAGATGATTCATGTTCACTACTTGGAATGGTCAACCATGAAATCAAATTAAATATGTAAAATAATATGAACATCACATGTTAGGGGTTTATGTTTTCCATAAACATAACAATTGAAGATATCTTTGAGAAAAGTTCTTTGTTGATATGTAACCTTTTCTTATGGTAAGAAAATGCACAACTAATGAGATAGTTAGTGCATGTAATAAGGAAAGCTTGTGTTGTGTCATCAGGTAATGTGACACAATTGAAGCATAAAAAGACTTATAGTCCCAAGTGAATGATAGAATATAATGGTGAATCTTATATGAGAAAGGCTGAATTAATTAAGGAACATGGGAGTATATGTTCCATGTGAATCATTCCATGATAAACTTGTATGTAATAACTTTGTATTGATCAAAACTATATGGAGTCTCCATAATTATGAGGTGTTATGTGAGTACATGATGATATGATGCATGAATAATAACTGTTTTCCTTTATCTGGGGTTTCAGGGACAAAATCCTTATGAGGGGTGGATAATTTGTAACATCCCTGACCTGGGTTATGCTTTAACCCTAGGTGTTTTAATAAATAAAGATGATTATATTCTTAATCTTATCTTGTGAAAAGTAATTAGGGCTCATGAGGAACTTATGTTTCAATTTTGGTCATGTTTGAATAATGTTGAAGCAATGTCTGCTTATTTTGTACTAAATTGCAAATTACCCAAGTTGAGGGGTTAAATTGAAAATGTTGCATGATACAATGTTCCTCATGTGTTGAAGCATCATGAGAATGAAGATGATGTAGAAGTATGGCTTGTGGTAGCCTGAGTACCAAGGAAGAGTTGATAAAGTAGGGTTTGTGCATTAAAACCTAGTTTTGGTGTAAAGTGTAATTTACCCAAAAAATAGGGTGCAATATGTAAATTACCACTTCAATAAGGTCCCTAATGTTTCTTGGAACCATGTAGAGAAAATAAAATGAGAGGGTCACCTCATTTGAATTAAGTTTGAGGAGAGAGAATCTTAATATTAAAATAATCAAGATTTAATCCTAATTGAAACCCTAATTCGATTTAGGGCAAAAATAAATGTATTAATTAAAGGGCCTTCAACCAAAATTAAAATGGTTGAATTAAGATGTGCGTTTAAATCATTGAGCCTTGCAAGGACCACGAAAATATCCAAGGGAATGGATAAATCACTCACAATTTTATAAGAAAAAGAAATATCCACTCACATATGGATATTATTATAATATGATTTAAGGTGCTTAATTTGCTTTTCTTTAAATCATGGATAATTGAGAGAAATAATAGGAAAAAAAGATAGCCTCATCCATAAGGAAGTTGAGGGGGAAGAGGCGGCCATATTTTTGGGATTAAATGGATTTTCACAAAGCATATTCTCTCTCATTGATTTTTTATAAAAATACCTTTTACAAGCCAAATGAAAGGCTTTTTTGACCCCACTTCTTCTCCTTGCTTGGGAAACGCCCAAGGGAGCTTTAGAGGGTCAGGAGGACGACCCCCAACATTTTGGTAAGTACTTGACCTTCGTTCTTCTTGATTCCATGGTGGAAATCGAAAATAAATCATTGATTTCTTCTTATTTCGATCTCCTCATCAACCCTACCCAATCTTTTCAACCAAAAGCTTGAGGACGAGCCTAGGGGGGAGTTGCAAGAGCTTCATACACCATTGTTGCCGTGATCTTGGATCTTTGGATCTGAATTGGAGGTGGGTTTTATAACTTGAAACACTAACTTTGTTATTGCATTCAATTCCCCATCAAATAATGATCATTTCTCTATTTACAATTATTGATTTGGTTGATTGATACAATTTCCATGGAAATCACAGCTGGTTTCGTGGGTCTAGAGCTTGATGATGATGAAATCATCATAATCACACACCTCCCCAAATATCTAGACCAAAATAAAATGTCCAAATGGTTTCACAAACCGTTTGGGAGCAAACGGTTTCAAACTGTTTGGAATGAAACAGTTTCACTAAACCGCATAGAAGCAAATGGTTTAAGACCGTTTGGTGATGTTGACAAGGGTTGACCATTTGGGGATTTGTTCATAATGATCAATGTTAATGACCCATCAATTATTATTTATTAACTCCAATTGGTTCATGAGGTGAAGGTCCATCAATCACCTAAACCCTAATCAGGTTGAGTGCTGATTTCATAAGTGATTGAGTTTGAAACTTGGGTTGATTGATCTAAATGGTTTGAAAACCATTTGGGAATCAGCCAAATTCTCTAAAGACCGTTTGGGGGTTAAAAAATACCATTTGGAGGTCTAGGGTTGAGTATGGTCAGGTATTTGAATATTCAAATATATGGAATAAACCCTAATCGGCTAAGTGTTGATTTTGCAATTGAATGAGTTGATGCTTTGGGTTGATTGACCCAAATGGTTTCAAAACCGTTTGGGCATTTGGGGGTCACCCAATACCGTTTGGAGGTTTAGGGTTAAGTTTGGTCAAGTGTTTGAAGGTCCAAAGATACCAAATTGAAATACAATTAAGTGTTGATTTGGTGACTAATCCTAGGATCCAAACCCTAATTGAATGACATGGTTGATGATGATGTGATGGTCAAACGGTCTCAAGACCGTTTGGAGGTCATCCACATGATCCCAAGACCGTTTGGGGGTCACCCAAGACCGTTTGGAGGTCTAGGGTTGACTATGGTTAGGGGTTTCAAGATCTAAAGATACCAAGTTGATTTGCAATCAAATGTTGATTTGGTGATAAATCTAGTGATTCAAACCCTAAATAGATGACATGGATTTGAGTGATGAGATGTAAAAACGGTCTCAAGACCATTTGGAGGTCATCCAAATAACCTCAAGACCGTTTGGGTTAGGTCATGTTCAATTTGGATGATGGTCCATTAGTTTTAAAGTAACTAGTTACACATTGATTAATGTTGAAGGATCATCGATTCCAAACCCTTATCCAATTGATTCAAACCCTAATTGATGACCAATTGAGGGTCAATTGAGAGTCAAATCAGTTGAAGGATGACCTACTTAACTCAATCAAAGTATGGTGATAGGTCCAATTGATTATTAGTTACATGAATACAATGGTTGATGGAATCAACATTGAGAACCCTAAACTGATTGGAGTAGTTGAGACCATCTTTGGTCCATGCGGTTTTGAGGAGGTTTGAACCAAACAGTCTCAAGACCGTTTGGGACCAAACAGTCTCAAGACCGTTTGGGACCAAACAGTCTCAAGACCGTTTGGGACCAAACGATCCCAAACCGGTTGAGTCCATGCGGTTACAAAAAAGGTACTTTAGCAAACGGTTTCAAGTGACCACCTTTAGCAAACGATCTTGAAGGTCACCTTTAGCAAATAGTTTCAAGTACTTGCTTTAGCAAATGGTATCAAGTGCCACCTTTACCAAACGGTTTCAAACCGTTTGAACTTTGAAAGACTAAGACCGTTTGGGGCTCAAGTAGTCAGGATTGATTCAGGATTCAATTGGTTAATCCACTTGGACACCTATTGTAATTTAAGATCCAATTGGTCAATTCAATTGCATACCTTATGTATTGGAGGTCCAATGTAATTGAATCTCTTGAGAATTAAGATGATGAATGATGCGTTGATCCAATAATGAATAGTAATGATAATCAATGAAGGTACAAAGGTTGAAATCCTAATAGTACCTAAGTGATTAGTGCCAATTAAGGTATGAACCCTAATTGCTTATAGGAAAAATGAAGTGGTACTCTATGTTAATCATAGTTGTATGTACTTGATTGAAGGGTTGATATGACTTAATCAAGTTGAGAAGATGGTAGCATGAAATTCATACATGAATATGATTCATGAGGTGATTAAGGGTATGATTCTTAAGCAAAGAGATCATGAAACCCTAATCATGAACATAAACCCTAATTGACAGGGGTATTGAACTCTAACCCTAATTGATGGAAATTCTAAATGAAACTCTAATCTAGGGTGAGGATGTAACCCTAATCTAGGGTAATGATATATGAAAATCCAATTTAGGGAAATGAGATGTAAAACCCTAATTGGAGATGATTAGTAAACCCAAGCTGTGGGTAACCATAGTGGAAAACCTAATTGAAGTTGATTCCATGAGAAATCCTAAATGAAGGGTGATGCTATATGCCATCCTATCCCTAATAAAGGGAGTTGGTATGTGAAATCCTAACCCTAATGAAGTATGATAGTATGTGAAACCCTAAACCCTAATAAAGGGTGATGGTATGAGAGACCCTAATCCTAATAATGGAATGGTGATTAATACATTGATAAGAGAAATACCTAAAGTGATTAATTGTAGATAACCTTATAGCAAGCAATGTATTAACCTGAAATGGGTCCATATCATTAAAGATAGTTGGACCATTCTTATGTGTGACCGATGCACTTTATGGTAAGAGTGATAGGTTAGTGGATGAAAGGATTAAGATGGGAAATTCCTTAATCCAAGATAAGTTGATAACTCAAGAAAGTTATAAGTGATGAGAACATCAAGATGTGAGAGATATCACCTTTAGCATTCCAGGGATGATATACTCTGATGCACCTCAAAGCCAATATACTTGGATAAGAAACACATCAAGTGTGTTATGTCAATTGTTACAATGAAATGTAATGAGTTTGATATATTTTGATAAGTATTGGCTAATATACCTTAAGAATGGGGTTAAGCCAAACTAATGAGTATGATGTAATCATATCATGATAAGGATGGGAAATGAACTCATACCTTGCATTAATAAACATTTAATGAAAAATGTTAAGAGTAATAAACATGATTGATTACTCAAGATGTTAACGGGTGCTCCTAGATGTGTGGAGCAATGTATTAAGGTTGATTTGATAAATATGAAAGCCTAATCTGAGACGGGAAAACCCTAACCCTAAATTGGGTATTGGGACATGAAAAACCCTATTTTGATGTGAAAAGTAAGCCCTAACCCTATTGAGGGGATAGTGGTGTTACTATTGTATATATGAGGGAATATGTTGTTGTTGCCTAGAGAGAGGTGACAAGATGTGAATGGCATTATGAGCCATATGGTTAGATGTTGCCTAGTAAGAGGTGACAAGATGCTTTAAGGGATTTGTGAGCCATGAGATTAGTTGAGAGGTAACAAGATGATTATAAAAGTCTCTTGTAAGAGATAATAATGTTCATAATGAATCAAGGAATGTGAACTTAGTAATATAATAATAATAATAACAAAAGGATACAATTATAATAATGGAATCTCGATTATACATGTGATGAGAAATACATAAAGAATGTATTGAGCATGATTGGCATGGACAGAGTTTAATGTTAGAAAAAGAATAAGGTGCCCAGTGCTGTGTAAATAGACATGGGATGTAATCAGGATTGGTTAAAGTCCAATGCATGGTTGTGTAATCAGGATTGGTTAAAGTCCAATGCATGGCTGTGTAATCAAGATTGGTTAAAGTCCAATGCCTGGCTATTTAAGCAGGATTGGTTAAAGTCCAATGCCTGGTTGTGTAATCAGGATTGGTTAAAGTCCAATGCATGGCTGTGTAATTAGGATTGGTTAAAGTCCAATGCCTGGTTGTGTAATCAGGATTGTTTAAAGTCCAATGCCTGGCTGTGAAATCAGGATTGGTTAGAGTCCAATGCCTGGATGTGTAATCAGGTTTGGTTAGAGTCCAACACCTGACAGAGGTGTAATGCCTGTAATCAGGGTTGGCTAAAGTCCAATGCCTGGCTGTGAAATCAGGATTGGTAGTGTCCAATGCCTGGCGGTGTAATCAGGTTTGGAAGAAGTCCAATACCTGGAAGAGGCTAAATGCCTGTACTGATGACACATGATTGGTAATAGACCAATGTCTGTTATAGTAACACATGATAGGTATCAACCCAGTGCCTGTATTGTTGATATATGAGTACATGGTAGATATATCTCCTTATCTGTTTAACAGGTTGGCTAAGGCCAACAAAATGGAACAGGAGTATTTCATGGGTGACATAACAAGATGATAAGTGACACAAGAAAAGTTTAATATGATGTATAAATGATATACATGTCATTCCTTTTCCTTATTAAAAGAATAGATGATATATTGCGCTATCATAAATAGTTGTAATTCTTTCAAAGTTGAGAATGCTTTAAAATGCTTATCATCTACCCAGTTTCATATCTTTATACTGCAATAACAATGTTTTAGCAGAGAGTTATATCTCCCGCTAGGGCAATTTACAATTGTCTCACCCCCGTGGGATCCAACATTTTTAGGTGGACGCGGACAAAGAAGTAGATACTCTTTTGCAGGAAAAAGGAAAGCAATGGCCTGGACAGTAGTGAGATCTCAGGTGGAGACTCTGATTGTCAAGTCATATAGTTAGAAAGTCCTATGTGTCGTCTCTGTACTCTCAGGTCCTTGGAGTTTATAGTTAGAGTTTTTAATAAATCGATCTAAGGTTTTGGCTTGATGCCTCGAGGTTTTATGTTGTCTGTATATAATGTTTATAGGGAAAATGATGTTGTAGTCTCTGAGAATAGATGGTACAGGTTATGTATGTTTGAACCAGAATGTAAATGTTATACACTGGTTCTTGATGGAAAATATTTCCTATGTGTGGATCTCTTTGCAAAAAGATTTAATTTTTAGTGATTTTCAGTAATCCGCTACAAATAATTCGCTTCCGCTTAAGTTAATTTTGTTTTTGCGAGTTGGATGCCATAGTTGTGGTCCTCCTTGAGGGATGTTTAGACCACAGAAGCGTCACCCTAGGCTATATGTCTCGTCCCCTCACAAATCATATACTTATGATCTGAAGGAATCTCTTCAGAAATTCTCATCAAGGAGTCGAACTTGTAAACTGCCATTCCATCCCATACATAGAAGATTTCACAATATAGGAACGAACAAGATGAAAGCAAGGAGATAATCAACTACGAACATACAAATTAACAACGAAATGGAAAGTTATATGCATTGCCATGGAGAGTTTAACAAAAGAACATGATTTTCATGGGTAGCAGGGCTAGTCCCCGCACCCTAGTGAAAAGGTACTACTCGATCATGATGTGAGAAACAAGAAGAATGAGAAAGAGAGAGAAATCCACCATGAACTCGGTGCAGAAGGTAGTCGCAACTCGGTGAAGAAGATACAACCTTCTACATCGTGTCGAAGAAGATATGGATGTGAACGGGAGTTGCCAAGACAGACCGGACAGTCTCCCTCACTCTGTCTTCCTTCTCTCTTCAGCCTCCTTGGTTGCAACACGGGAAGTAGGTGGAATGAAACTGGCATTGAAGGAACTGGATTTGGATCAGACCTATGTACAGGCAGCCTGTCAGTGTCCCAGAACCGATGCCCCAAATGAGGACCCTTGGGGTCTTATTTATAGGCACAAGACTGCCCCAAACGGTTTAGGAGATATTTTCTTTCTCAAATGGTTTACTAATGTTATGGCCAAATGGTATGATAAAAAATCTATTCCAAACGGTCTTCGCTACCTTGAATTTTCCATATGGTTTGCTTTATTTGGCCCAAATGGTCTGTAGATTGTTTGCTATCAAACGATCTTGTGATCATTCACTTTTACTGTATTTAGACCAAACGGTCTTGCAATGCATCCTCCAAATGGTCTGTAGGCTTTTGCCCAAACGATCTTGTAGGTGTGATTGCCCATTCGGTCTCTACAAGTGGATGGATAGACCAAACGGTCTTGGTATCTGAGGCCACACGGTCTGTGACATCTCCTCTGAATGGTCTTCATGCTGACTCAAGAAAACGGTCTTCGTGGAGGAAACATTCTACAAACTGTTTGCTTGTCAAAAGGTTTGGGCCGAACCCCCCCCACCAAATCGATTATGTGTAAAAGAGTAAACGGTCTTGTAGGAGTGGACTTCCAAACGATCTTCATTTCTTTGCTGCATACGGTCTTCAGATTAATGAAACGGTGTTCCAGAAAAGAAAACACCAAACAGTGTTGGCGCTCGATTGGCTAAACGGTCTGGGATCATATGGTTGGTGGCGGCGTGGTGCTGCAGCAGTAGGAGGGGTGGATTCAGAGCCACTACTGGATAGGGTGGAGTTCTAGGAGTAAGGCACCGCTGATATCAGACGTATTTGAAGAAGAGAAGCGCTGCTTGGCGAAGGTGCAGAGGTAGAAGACGACGCACCATGGCCGTGGCAAGGCACCACGGTTGTGGTGATGCCGCTGTCCCACGGTCGTGCCGCCTTGTACGGGCGTGGACAGTGGGTAATTTGGCTCTGACGGCGTTGTGCCACAGTCGTGGTGAGGTAGCTGTCACATGGCTGTGCTGCCTCGCATGGGTGTGGTGGGCGAAAGAGGGTCGATGTTGGTGGTGCACCACGGCCGTGGTGTGTCAAACACGGTCGTGGCGGTTGGAGGTTTGGCACTGTTTGGCGATGCGCCACGGTCGTGGCGAGGAGAACACAGTTGTGGCGATCATTTTGCTTCATGATCTTGATCTGTTGTTACATAGCCTTGAGTTAGACTCTGAGCGGCTTCTACTGGTCTATCATTTTTGAGATCGTTTGGACTCAAACAGTCTTGAGACCGAATGGGCTCAAACGGTCTGGAGACCGAATGGGCTCAAATGGTCTTGAGACTTAATGGGCTCAAACGGTCTTGAGACCGAATGGGCTCAAACCGAATGGATGGATTCACTGCATTAAGTCAAAATAAATTCTTTTAAGACCTTGATAATCGAATCAATTAAGTAATTTTGCATATTATGATTCATATTGATATTTAATGAGTGAAATAGTATATATCGAGTTGAATTTGTCCCAAAGTGATAATTGAATTCCATGATGAATATGCATTCATCAAGGGACCAAATGGTTTCAATGGATTCAAGGATCAATTGGTCTCATGATCTAATAACTTCAAACAACGAAATTCAATTAGTCACAAACCCTAGAATTAAACTCAATTGATTTCAAAACCATAGCAGAACCTTAATTTAGATTCAATTGGTTTCCACTCTGATTTAACCAAACGGTCCCAAACCATTTGAGGACCAAACAGTCTCAATCCGTTTGAAGACCAAATGGTCTCAAACCGTTTAGGGTTGATCAATCATCAAGACCGTTTAAGGTCTAACGGTCTTCAAACTGTTTGATGAGCAAGAGATCAAGACCATTTAAGGTCTAACGGTCTTCAAACCGTTTGATGAGCAAGAGATCAAGACCGTTTAAGGTCTAATGGTCTTCAAACTGTTTGATGAGAAAGAAATCAAGACCTTTTAAGTGTAATGGTCTTCAAACCGTTTGATGAGAAAGAGATCAAGACTGTTTAAGGTCTAACGGTCTTAAAACCATTTGATGAGCAAGAGATCAAGATCGTTTAAGGTCTAATGGTCTTCAGACTGTTTAAGGATATAGGGACCAAGACCGTTTGAAGGTATAAATGGTCTGAAACCGTTTGAAGGTTTAGACCAAGACCGTTTGGAGGTCTAAATGGTCCTAAACCATTTGAAGGTTCAATTGGTCCACAACGTTTGAAGGTTCAATTGGTCCAAACACTAAAGCAAAAATACCCATTAGTGGCTTTTATTCCAGTGGCTTTGTAATGCAGTGGCATTTGTAATTTAAATGCCTCTAAACCATGTATTATAGAGTTTATAGAAAAGACTTACCAATTAAGGCATTTTTATAATTAATTAGTGGCATTTCAAAATTTCCAAATCAAATGAGCGGGCCACAATTAGTAAAAAAATTATGTTCCTGTGCGGCTTCCCCGACATGCAAAACGGTTGCTCTTCTCCACGCGTTGGGCAGAGACATTTACTCATGACATTTTCTCTTCTCGCAAAACCCACGAAGTCGACCTGGCTAGCCTTTTCGCCCTAATCTGCCAGATCGTGGACACTACCTGCTAGAACGCTCTCTACTCTTCTCCAAGGTGTCGGCGACATTACCAAGGGTTGGAGGGGACCCTGAGGAAGAGATCAGTCTCCCAACTTGCCGACGAGGACTGCGGCGGTTTTCCACCCTGCTGCTTCGGTGCGTGATAGGTAAGTACACCCCACGAAACAATAAACACACATGGTCTTTCCCATCCATTCTCGCAGTTTCCATTCTATATGTCAAGGTATATATGATAATCGGTTTATGAAGATAGTCTTGAAATATGATGATTCCGTTGTTTTATATACAAAAATCACTTCCTTAATCATTTATATCAAGCCATCAACCATCCTTCTTTGTTAGATTTAAACTTGGATTATTTTACAGTCTTGAAGTATGATGATTCCGTTGTTTTATTCTACAGTGTCGCATTGGATTTGGTTATGTATACAAGTTTGCTAAATGTTAGTGTATTCATATAAAAATGTGTTTATTGTTGTATTAAATTGTAAGGAAAATGAAGCATCCACTTTTTAAAAAGTGGTCGCTTAGGTGCTCATGTGATGTCTACACATCTCTTGTATCTTTGTTTGTAAATAATTAATGAATAGGCAAGTAATGTACCCTTACCTAGGCCACCACCTTTGGTGGGTTGGCGCTCTCTAATGAGAATAGGGGTTCCCACCATTGGGCTAATGAAGGGGAGAGATACTCATCTTTATGTATGTAGGAAGAGGCTAAGGAGAGAACAAGGTTTATGAGATGGTCATTTCTTGTGTAATATTCTAGGATTCAGAAATGTCTATGCAAGAATAAGACCTTTGTATAATTACTTATAGTATACATGTTTTTTTGGGTGTGGTTTCTTCAATTTTCCTTTGATTACCGTAAACTTGAATGGTCTATATTCTTCTGCACTACCAATTGACAAAAACCTTCACCATCCCTAAAAATTAGGGTCTTTAAGCAACAATGAAGCAAGATACCAAGGGCATGCAAACAAGTTGCTATTAACACTAAGCTATGATTGCACAAAATGCAGGGGTCCCATTGTGGAACAACAATAATTTTTTCTCTGCCATCGGAAGTCTGGTTTGTCCTCTTGATTTCTATATTGAACAAAATTGCATGGCTTCTATGCAGTGATGTTTACATAATGGTTGATTCATTTTTTTTTGGAGTGTACGTCTTATCTCAATACTTCTTTAATGTAAACACATTGCATTATGGTTACTTCAGTTCCATACCCTAAATCAATTTTTGTCTTTTGATGGCATGTTCTGTTACTGAAGAAGTTTATAGCCCATTATACATCTTTACTATATATGTACTCCAACCTCTCGCCTTGGGCCAAGAACCATCAGCTGGCTGGCACACCAGTTCCTCCAAGTTCTGGGTCTTCTACACTGAGATCTTATACAAGTTGTACACTTGTATGGTCCCTGACCATGTTTCATCAAACTAGATAATGATGTTGCCCATTCTCTAATGGGTTCATTCCTGTCGATGTTGATATAAACCATGGGGAATATGTTTATGTACTATTTGCTTCACATTAAAAAATATATTGCTCTATATTTTGCAAATTTATACTACTTTTTTTGAAAATTTATAATATCGTTATATATACTTACAATTGTTAGTACTAATATTTTGCAGTCTCTGTTCACCCACAACAGTCACTATGGCCTGGGCGTCTACCCCCCCCCCCACCTTTTCCCTGAAGCATAAAAGATGGACATCATCCTAGATAAGCGTACACTTGCACAACTCACCATTCCCAGACATTGGCGTCATCTGGACGGAAGACGCTATATGGATGGTCAAATGACCTTAAAGTTTGGGAACTCGACAAATGTAATTGAGGTTCAGTATGATGGTGATGGCAATCTGGTAATCCACAACCAGTTGGCGTGGGTGGATTGGGAGAATGGGAATTGGCCGTATAGACTAGGTTTTGCTTCGTCCGTTTGGCGACAATACCATACATGCTTATATACATAACTACAACAACAGTTTGCCTTCTCACCTAAGATGGTATATGCACGAGTCAGGCTATACCGTATCTGAGGAGACATCATTCGATGAATTCGGCATGCCTGAGGTGCAATCCTTTCCTGTTGGTACCGCCTTGTACCCCATGACCATCAGTTTAGATTCGTCTTCCAACGACTCCATCCTCGACAAAACATCATCAAAAAAATAGACACATTACAGTCATAATGGCCGTCACAATTGTTGACGAATTTTTTTAACTTTTAAATTAGGAAATAATAAAAAAATGTAATTGGTGTTGTATTACTTAATGAACATTAGTAATCAATCAAGTACTGTGAATTTAAGGTATCCAATGTGATCTTGATGATGGCTTGCAAATGTTTTTCTCTGGTGTGGTTTTGAGTGATGTTTTTCTTTGATGATTGCCTCAAAGTGATGTTCTAATTTTATCCTTATTATAACTATGTTGTTTGTATGACAGACTTACTCATAAATGTTATATTTTTTACTATTTTAAAGAATGGATAATTGTTGGATGGCAGAGGATGACCAAATGAGTAGTAAATACCTTTTATGTTGTTCAATTTTGTTTTAAGTGACTTCATTTTTGTGTGACTTGATATACTCAGGATGAGAGAACAGTTAAGTGACAGCTTCCGCAATAAAACAACTACAAGGAATGACCAGAACAACATCATTGACTCTTGTACGGGGACTCATTTACCTAGCATTACTCCACATGGTTGTTGGAAAGCTTTGAACTTGTCATCCAGTAATCGCTCCAAAAAAAATTTAGCTTCCCTTTCACCTAATGTTCAAAATGATAGGCCAAGGAAATTCAATAACACTTTTGCTAGCTCTACTGTTACAAAAACACCTTGTGATGGACAAGGTAATCAAATCATCACATTTATAGTGTTGCATTTAATGATATATAATTTCTATATATGTTGTATGCTTTATGAATGAATGCTCAGGTCAAAGACATCGACAATAGGTGCCTAATGGCAATGCTTCAGTGTCCAATCATTTAAGAAGAGTAGATAATAGAGCTTCCAATAGTCAAAATAGCCATGCATTTCATGATCACATGGAGCAAAATGGCCTATTTAATCACCATGATGAGTTGTTAAATGCTACAACAACACCTTCTAATGGGCTAGGTAATCAGTTAATTCATTGCATATATAGTGCTGGCTTTATTGATATATAATTTCCATTTATGTTGTATCCTTTAAGAATGAATGCTCAGGTCAAAGACATCGACCACAGGTGCCTAATGGCAATGCTTCGGTGTCCAATCATTCTAGAAGAGTAGATAGTAGAGATGCCAATAGCCAAAACAACCATCCATTTCATGACCACATGGAGCAAAATGACCTCTCTGATCACCATCAAGAGTCATTGAATGCTACAACAACACCTTCTGATGGGATAGGTTATCAGTTAATTCATAACATTGCATTCATAGTGCTGCATCTAAAGATATGTAATTTCCATTTATGTTGTATCCGTTATGAATGAATGCTCAGGTCAAAGACATCGACCCCCGGTGCCTACTGTCAATGTTCCCATGTCCAATAAATCAAGAAGAGTAGAGAGTAGAGCTGGCAATAGCAAAATAGCAATGCATTTCAAGAAATCATGGAGCAAAATGACGTCTCTGATCACCATGATGAGTCGTTGAATGCTACGCCATCACCTACTGATGTGCCAGGTATTCGGTTTATTCATATCATTGCATTTATAGTGCTGCATCTAATGATATATAAATGAATACTTAGGTCAAAGACATCACACACGTGGCCGAACACAATGTTTGCAAGTCTGGAAAAGAAAGCTCGGCGATCAAATTCCCATCGAGATAAATCAATTTGGACAACCAGTGGGTATAAACCAATGTCACTTATCAAGTTTTTTGACAACCATTGCAAGAGATCCCAATCCTTTTCCATTAAACTACGAGGACTGGAGACAATTTCCAGCAAATAAAAAAGAATCCATATGGAATTTTGTGAAGGTACAATATTACAATTTATTTTTAAATGGTTAAATGAAGGTTCTAATTGATATCCTTATTGTCGGTAGAGTAAATTCATGATGGACATAGAATTAAAGGAGTGGACAATGAGGATACTGGGAAAGAAATGGAAGGACCGCAAGTGGGAGTTACGGAAACTATACTTTGTAGAAAATAGTCCATATGAACAACAACTTGAACAAGTTGTTCCCCGTGTGGAAACGTCTCAATGGAAATTTCTTGTGGATTATTGGAGGAGCAATAGAGTAAAGGTAATTTTTTGTATCTATTAATTGATATTTAATTTACCTCACAAATAATTACTATGGACAATACTGCAATTTTTTTTCACAGAGGAAGCGTTAACAAGACAAGCAGAATATTTCAAAAGGTTAGCCACACAACAGGAACCAAGTCATTTGTTTGTCTGAAACATGATGTAAGTTAGTCAATATTGTGATCCAATTGGACAATTTGGAGACATCCATTTAAATGGTGTTAGCAATAACCTTGTTTGAATGATACAGTTGGAGAAGGAAACAGGCGGGGAAGTTGATCCCATTGAGTTTTTTGAGAAAACTCATCATAAAAAAGATGGGAGCATAGTTGATATTGAATCCGCCAAAATTTTGGTACAAGGATTCCTATCCTATAGTATTATGTTACATTTACTACATGGAAACATTTATATGTTTGGTATAAATTTCATCTCCTATGTTCTGTTACGTGTAGGAAAAATTTTCCGAGGTAGGTGACGAGATGCAAAGAAACCAACCTGATGTTACTTCAGTTGAAATTTATAGGCAGGTTATGGGCGAAGAGAGACCATGATATGTTTGTGGTTATGGACTTGGACCATCACCTTCTGATATCTGGGGCAAGAACTGTAAATCCTGAGAAGTTGATGAAGCACAAAGGAAGCATTTCCAGGATCAGCTTGAACAACAATGGATCGAATTTGAAGCTAAAATTCAAGAACAAAATGCAAAAATAGAGCAGATACTAGCCTTGTCTAGAGCAGGAAACAGTCAATCAGCACAACATGTACGCACTGGCCAGGTATGAATACATTTTATACGAGATGTGTGGTATCAAGTATTTTCCATGTTGAATTTTGATGGCCTTATGACAAAGATAAAATAATTGTGCAGATCAGAATGAGACATTCAACAATTTATAAGAGACAAGTATTTTTTTGTGTAAATTGCACATCATTCTACATTTATATAATTTTTTTTATTTAAATTGTATTTTGTTTATAGGAAGTGTATGTGCTGAGTATCGCATATGCAGATGGTAAAGTTGCAATCGATCAAGTATCTGAGGTTGATCCCTTGCAAATGGTGGGAGGTGCAATTTTAGGTTCATCATGTGTTGGTGTTTATGTAGAGGTTGTGGTGATTGCCAACAAACATCTAGTCAGACCTTCTGAGCAATATCAATATATGGATGAAGTTATTGTCAATGTCATAGCATGGCCGAAATCACATTTACTACCAAAGTGAGCATATAGTATTGCTTATAATATGACATAATTGAAAACAAAACTAGTATCTAAAGTCGTTTCCATTTGTTGCAAGTCATGAAGTGTAAAGATAGATAATTGCATTCTTAGATACTGTGTAGAGAGATGAAATCTATAGTTTTGTTTCTTTGGTCCACTTTTTTATTAGTACATAACGATCCAGATACTGTTGTTTCATGTCCATTGTCGTAGACAATGTTGCCAAATGACAATCCTATTTTGCTTTTACCTATGAGAAGTGTCTTACCTTCTTGTGTGTGACATTTACACAACATATTTTGTTTTGACCTGCTGAATGTGAATGTCTTTTTTTTCTTCCTAAGTCAATAGTTTTCTATAAATTTTTCTTTCATAACTTGATCACATGTTGCATGATAGCTTATTAAGTCAATATCTCTCTAAAGAATTGTGCATTTTCTGCCTTCCACAACAAACAACATGTCACTGTGTAAAAGGCCAGTTTTTGGAGATCAGAGGCCATTCTCAAGAGCTAAGGTTGTCCGCTCATCTCTTGTAAAAGGCTTCTGCTCATCTCTTATGAATGGCCTTTAATCTCCAAGAACAGAGCTTCTGTTAGGACTCAAAAATGGGATTCCTCACCCTGGAACTAGTCTTATAGGCAATCCAACAAAATGGTACATCCTTACATGTTCTTGATGTATTGCAGCCTAGCCAAAGTAGTATCTAAAAGTAGTATCTAAGGTAGTATTGCATCCTAGCCAAAGTGGTTTTTATCTATGAGCAGTGTTTTTGGAATCTTGTGTGTGAGATTTACACAACATATTTTGCTGTGGTTATTCACCTCAAGATGGTTTTTGGTTGAGATTCTATGATTGCTCAATATTTAGGCTATTAAGATGTCTAAAATGTAACTGAGATATTTTAGTCGCATGCTTGTATGCGTCCTAATTTCTCTGCAGAGGTACAATAAGTCATTTTCAACATTTCCATGGTACAACAAGTCATTTTCAGCATTTCCATACTCTACTTTGGTTAAGAAGTCAAGGAAGAAGCCTCAAGAAATAATGGGTGCTCTTAGTAATATCGGTTCCTCCATGTTCCCTTAATTGTTAAAACAACATCTACAATAATACCCTTTATGTATCATGTGGTTGTGATGCAGGCCCTAAAAGCTAATAACTATGGTAAGGATCCGCTGTTAAGATCATGTACAAAGAATGACCTTAAATATCCAAGTACAGAGCTACTGTTAGGACTCAAAAAGTCATGTTTTTGGATATTGAAGGTCACTCTCGAGAGCTAAAGTTGTCATCTCATCTCTTGTGAAAGGCTTCATCTCAGCCCTTGTGATTGTCCTTTAATCTCCAAGAACAGAGCTGCTGTTAGGACTCAAAGATGGGATTCCTCACCCTGGAACTGGTCTTACATGCAATCCAACAAAATGGTGCATTCTTACATGTTCTTGATGTATTACATCCTAGCCAACATTGGTTTCCAATTTTGCTTTGGGTTGTTTTAAGGATTCCTAGATAAGGTATATTTCACCACTTCACTTTGCTTTTTTTCAGTTGAAGGGGATAGTGAATCTATTCTGGAAACTCTTCTTACTTATCAGCGGATAGTGAATCTATTCCTGGTGGCCATGTTAGTATAGATTTGAAGACCTGAAGCCTCCTGCTGATCTACATAGTCAACTTGCATGTTTTGCTGTTAATTGTTTATTACATGTGGTGGTTGTCATGACTGGTGATGGTGTCAATGATGCATCTGCTCTGAAAATGGTAGACATTGGTATTGCCATGGGAATTGCTGGAATTGAGGTAGGTATATTTGTTATATGTCAATTTGTATATCTATCTTCTTGTATTTTAGTAATTATTATCGATAATGATTGTTTCTTCTCTTTTTATGTGTCAGTCCAGGTTACCAAGGAGGCTTTAGACATGGTTCTTGCTGATGATAACTTCAATACAATAGTTATTGCAGTTGGCGAAGGGAGATCTATCTATAACAAGATGAAGGCCTTCACCATGTTCTGCTCTTATTAATCATTATATGCTTTCTTACCTTACTAAAAATCTTTCAACTTATTATGTATAGACTATAGTTTTATGAGAACCCTAGATGACATTGAGTTTGATAACCATCTTTTGCTTTTTACATAATTGTCAAGATTGTCATCTTTGCACCCTTTCTTTCATGTTCTTAGTTGTGTGCTTAGCTGAATGTCTACAGCTTTGCTACATGGCAAACTCTATTCAGCTGACATAATGTGAATGGTACATTTAAAATTATCACCATTGTCGAACTTATTAGGAAAGGTGAGAAGGAGGGTTCTTTTGAGGTTGTCCTTCTTGCCAAGCTCGGCATCAGGCCCTTCTCATATGGACTGGTTGTACCGTCAGTTTATGACAGTGGATCTATATTTAATCGTGAGGTCCTTCACCTTACGGAAGATGACCTTATTGATAAATTTGGCAATGGTGCTATCTTCCCTGATACTATCTTAACAACATGCTAGTGCTGTAAGTGTTTTTGTCTTACATTTGCATGCAAGTACTCAACATTTTGGTCACTTCATTGCAGGATCCTAGCAAGTTTGCAGTTGCTGCTGCCCCTACTGCTGCTTCAGGTTATGCAGCTGCACCTGCTACTTCTGTTGCCAAGGTGGAAGAGAAGAAGGAAGAACCTACTGAGGAATCTGATGACCATATGTCTGTAATGCTATCACAGCAACTGAGAAGAAGGATGAACCTTCATTGTAGTGTAGCTGGTCTACTCCTATAGAAGCTCACAACTACTTGGAATGCTAGAATGGAGTTGTATGTTTTTGTAAGAAAATGAGTTTGTATTCCTTTGGGGGGTCTCCAAGTGCAAAATAAGTTGTTATCCAGTTAGTGTTCATGTCTACAATATGTAACATATATAGTCATATGTGATGTTTTTGTATTCAATACAAGGGGCAAGGTAAAATGTCCTCCCCATGTAATTGTCATTTGATTATAAATAAAAAAGTTCAATACTTCTGGAATGTATTCGGCTTCAATTGGCATTCAATTAGAAAACTTGATCATGAACTACAAATTGACTGACTAAAATCCCTAAAAAATTAGTAATGCAGAACTAGTATGTCATTAGTGAATTTTTTCATAAGCCACTACATTCAATCAAAATCGTTTTATACAATAACATTATACAAAATAGTGGCATTTGTATAAAAGCCAAATGATGGATAATGGATTTTCTATAAATGCCAAATGATGGTTTAGTGGCCTTTATGTGGCATTTATTCGAAGCCACTAAAGACAAACATTTAGTGGCTTTTACAACTTAAGCCACTATCTTCCTAGTGGCATTGGCACTAGAGGAATTTTTTTAAATGTCAAAAAATGTTGCTAAACCTGTTTACTGGCTTTTTTTCCGGTGGCATTTCTAAAAGGCCACTAATGGACATTTTTGCTGTAGTAAAACCATTTGAAGGTCCAATTAATTCTAACCATGTAAGTACTATTAACCCCATAAGTAGTTGAAGAGTATCTTAAGGTTGATTTCAATGGAAGTACCTCCAAAGTACTTAGATGATTAGTATAATTAGACTGATTATCACTCAATGCCTATGAAAGTGATGAATTCAATACACTATGATAAAAATAGGTGCATGTACTTAGTGAAAGGTTAAGTCAACTAAGTAAGGTATGATGGTGATGTTTGTTTCCAGAACATGGAACAATGACAAGTATGATTTCATACGTAAATAATGCTATGTGTTCCAAGATATGTGGAAGAACTGACTTAGGGTTTGGATTAATGAGGTAATCATAAAACCCTAATTAATATAAAATAGGAAACCCTAACCCTAATATAAGGTGATGTTATGTGAAACCCTAATATAGGGTGATGGTATGTGAAACCCTAATATAGGGTGATGTTATGTGAAACCCTAATATAGGGTGATGTTATGTGAAACCCTAATATAGGGTGATGTTATGTGAAACCCTAATTGATGAAGATGGGAAACCCTAACCCTAATGAGGGAATAGTGATGCTATTTTTGTTTTGCATAATGTTGATATGTAATTGATAGGGTTGTTATCAAGTATACTAACCATGCAGGTATCATGAGATGATGAGCATAAAAAGGTATGAGCTATGATGTTAATGGCCCTTGTGAGCCACTATTTTATTTTTTGCCTAGTGAGAGGTGACAAGAAGTTGAATATTCTTGGTGAGCTATGTGAGATACTTGTGTAATAAGTATCATGGATACCTTGGTCAGATGACCTGGAGGTATTAGTTACCTGATAGTGGTAACCATGTTTAGTGATAAACTAAGGATTTGAATACCCAGATCCAGTAAACATGATGATGATATTGTTGGGGGATGTGAATTCCCAGTAATGAGATAAGGGATTGAAATCCCAATGTTCTATAAAGTTTTGAAAAGCACTTGATAGAAGTATCACATGTTCTTTGTAGCATTTGTTATGATAATTCTTGTTTGGAAACTTGACTAATGCTAAAAGAATATGATAATGTACTTAAATAATCATGTGGAATATCATCATGTAGAGCCCTGGCCATAGATCCATCATCGCCAGTAGCTGGTGATGGTGAAACAGATTCTCTTGCTGGTTAATCCAGAGCATATATTGTTGAATATGTGGGGTTTCTCCTAGCCGAAAATAGGAGGATTAGAGTGCAACTTCATTTGTAGACTCACAATATGTTTAAGAGCATGGTGAACAGGCCCATGGCTCAGTGTGATGGAGCATGAATGCATTCATGGCTCAGGGAGCATGGTGAACTTGCCCGTGGCTCAGATTTACTAGCGCCGGGACTTGTACCTAGGCGGGCTAGAGAATGGGTAGCCTATGAGAGCTAACCATGTGACTGAGGTCACTTAAGCAAGAGACTGCGGTCCTGCTTCTGGTCTCGCACTGATTGAGACAGATGAGATCGAGGAGTCCGACTCTTCCTTTGATCTTATATGGCACCGACTTTGGGTTTCACAACTGAAGGTTGGATTTGAGCGGTACGACTCACTTCCTCAGGGCATAAGAATGATTGTAAAGTGTAACCAGCCATGTAGCATATTTGCTTAAGGATGAATTATGGAAATCAATGGTTGATGTTACATTTTTTATTGTATCCTAATTGGATAGATAATATACATGTTCTTCATATTCCTTATTAAAATGAATAGATGATTTATTGTCTTATCATTTATAGCTGTAATGCTTTAAAAGATGATATTGCTCTATTCTGGTTAATAATGATTAAATCCTGCTGTTCAATAGAGATTCATATGTTCATATTATTACTTTTTAGCTGCAATAATAATGTTTCTGGAGGAGAGTTTTATCTCTCGCTGGGACAATTTCAATTGTCTCACCCCCATGGGATCCAACCTTTTTAGGTGGACGAGGACCAGGAGGTAGAAACCATACAGTAGGGGAAGGACAACAACATCAGGGATAGCAGTGATATCTTAGGTGGAGATACTAACTGTCGTGTCTTGTAGATAATAGTCCTATGTGTCATCTCTGTACTCTCAAGTCCTTGGAGTCAGTAATTAGTGCTTTAATGATTGATCTGAGATTTTAGCATTGAATGCCTTGAGGTTTTATGTTGCTTATGCATAGATTTTACAGAGCAATGGTTGTATGTAATCCTCGAGAAGAAAAGGTACATGATATGTACTTTGTGGAACAAAATGTATATATAATATTTTGGTTCTTGTTATAAGAGTTTCCTAGAATTGGATCTCTTTGTAAATGGTTTTAATTTTTGGTGATTTTTTATTAATCCGCTATTTTTGTTTGATTATGCAATTAATTACACAGTGACGGTCTGATTTGTGACCGGGTCATCACATCCAGTGCTTTGAAAAATATTTGAATTCAAATTTGTTTGTGTTGGACTATTCGAATAAAACTGGTAACTTGTCTAACGTGAGCATGCCTTCAACTGATCTATTTTCCTAAAATCATGTAGTAGGAGAAGTATATAAATTTAACATAAATTAAAAACCAAGTTAAAGTTCTTAGGAAAAAGTGGCATAAAGGGATGGATATTTAAAGTGAGAAAAAATAAGATGTGATACGTCAAACAAGACGCCTAGCATTGATAGGGCGGATGAGTGACTCTGATGGTTTCTAAATTTTTAGGATTTATATTTTTTGTAGAAATGATATTTATTTTTAAAAAAGCCATTTCACTTTATAAACATAGAGATAATTTTTTGTTGGCAACAAAAGTCAAATATTTGATAAGAATAGAATTGTAACTAAAATCAACATATTAATTTTACCCAAGTTATAAGATTCAAGTGAAACCAAAATAGAAAATAGAGTAGATGCATGAAACAAATGAGTTGAAAACTCTAACAAGGTCTTCCATATGAAGCATAACCTATAGAAATCATTGCTCTTGTATTGGAAGTGAAGAATGCTATAGACTTGATGTTGAACTTATAGATGGTTATAGTCCACAATGAGAAGAGGTTTAGAAGCAACACCAACAACATCACATGGCATATGCTAGGTACCACCATATAAATATTATGATATTAAAAAATGATTAGATATGTGAGGATTTGTCTAACTCACACAAAAGCTAGGAGGTTAGAGTTTATCATGAGAGTGAAGAAGTGGGTCTAACCTTAGTGGAGAATGGACCTTATTTATAAAATCCCAAAGTCCCGCTCTCATCTAAACAATCTTTTAACACTCATGTAGGCATAAATAAATCCAAAGAATCACATTACTGTTTGGTTTGTATAACATTTTCAAATATATTATAATATTAATCGAACTACAATCAATAGATATTTGTGGCATCCAACTTACAAAAACATGATTTAATTAAGCAGAAGTGATTGTTGGCAGTAGAATTACTGAAAAATCACTAAAAATTAAAACCATTTACAAAGAGATCCAAACATAGGAAAACTCTTTCATCAAGAACCAATGTATAACATTTACATCATGGTTCATAAGTACATAACTTATACCATCTATTCTTGAGGATTACAAACATCAACCACTCTATTAGAACTGTACACAGACAATATAAGAACCTCAAGGCATCAAGCCAAAACCTCAGATCAATTCATTAAAAGCACTAACTACAAACTCCGAGGACCTGAGAGTACAGAGATGACACATAGGACTATATGTACACATATACAAAACATGACAGCCAATGTTTGCACCTGAGAATTCACTATTGTCCTTGCTGCTGCTATTGCTCTTTCCTTACTGTAGGGTTCTACCTCTTCCTCTGCGTCTACCTAAAAAGTTGGATCCCACAGGGATGAGACAATTGTAAATTGTCCCAGCAAGAGATATAACTCTCTGCCAAAACATTATTATTGCAATTTATTAGAATAAAACTGAGCAGAAGGATTTTATATATACTTAACAGTAGATAAATCATTGTATGAATATAGTGAAGTAATCTACTTTCCTAAGGAGAACATTGCATCTACCCATGGTAGAGTCATAATTCATCCATCTACTTGCAATGAATGTAAAGAGATATACATAACATCTATCAACTAGAGATGCATAAAAGAAATGTAACATCAGCCAGTAATTTCCATATTAAATCCTTAAGCAAACATGCTATACAGCTGATTACATTTTACAATCACACTTATACCCTGAGGAGATGAGGTATACCGCTCATACTCCAACTGACCATTGCAAAGTCAAAATCAGTTCCATACAAGGTCAAAGGTAGAGCCGGTTACCATGACCTCCCCTCTCTCGGTCAGTACAAGATTCCATGTAGGACATCTTGTGTCACTGCTAAAATAGCTTTTCCAGGGTATAGTAGCAACTTCACTATAGAGGTAGGATCAACTGCACTCTCTTCGCAATCGAGAGATTTCATGTTTATCTCCATCGATCCGACATTAATACTATTGAGATATTTTTGATACATCCATCCCAATATTTGGGAGATTCGTATTACATCCATCCCAGTACATATAATGAAGGATTAAGAGGTTTAATGTTTACCTTCCATCAATTTCCCCCATTAGGGCATACAGATATTTTCACCCATCACCCTCGCATATTAAAAAATATGCGAACTCTGGGTTATGTCGCGGAGCAACCCATTTCACCATTCAACAAATTCTGACACTGATGGATCTATGGTCAGGGCTCTACATGATATGATTTCACTGAATTAATTAAGTACATTGTCATATTCTTTTAGCATCATTCAAGTTCTCAATAAGAATTATTATGAGAAATGCTACGAAGAAACATGTAATACTTCCATCAATAATTTTCAAAACTTTGTAAAACATTGGGATCTCTATCCCTTATCTCATTACTTGGAAGATCTAATTTCTCAACAATATCATCATCATGATTACTGAATCTGGGCATTCAAACCCTCAGTTCACAACTGAACATATTACCACTTCTTAGGTAACTATTACCTTCAGGTCATCTGACCAAGGTATACATGATACTTGTTACACAAGCATCTCACATGGCTCACCAGGCCACTACACATCTTTTCACCTCTTATTGGGCAACAATTAAAATAATGGCTCATAAAGATCATGCACATTTTGTTACTTCTACTAAGAAACAACAACATTAAGGCACACAAGGCCAATCAACATTTCTATTATACAAATATCATAGCTCAAATATGGCTATGTTCATCATCTCATGATATCTGCATGGTTAACACACATGATAACAGTCATGACGATTTCACATCACACCATGCAATACAATAGTAACACAATTATTCCCTTACCATGATTAGGGTTTACCATCAAATAGGGCTTTTCATCCCTTTACCCAAAAATTAGGGTTAGGGTTTCCCATTTCACATTAATTAGGGTTTTATGTTTATATTATCTATCCAACCCTAATTTATTGTTCCATTCCTCTAGGAGCATTCAATAATATCATAAGTATTCACTCATGATCATTACTCTCATCATATATCATTAATGATTATCAATTCAAGGTATGAGTTTATCTCTCAACCTTACCATGGTATGTTTATATCATACTCCTTATCTTGGCTTAACCCCTTTCTCATAGTATGTTAGTCAACATTTATCAAAGTGCATTGAATTCATTACATCTTCAGTGTAACAATTTACATAACACACACTTCTTCTATTTCTTATCCAAGTATATTGGATTTGAGGTGCATCAAGGTATGTCAACCCTGAAATGCTAAATGTGATATCTATCATGTCTTGATGTATCATTTTTCTCATCACTTCCAACATACTTAAGTTAATCAACTGACCTTGTATTAAGGTATTTCCCTCTTAATACTTGTAACCACTAACCTATCACCTTTATCATGTAGTGCATAGGTCACCCATTAGAATTTGTACAACTATCTTTAATGATACAAACTTGTCTCAAGTTATGGCATTACATACTATAAGATTTCCTGTAGTCAACCACTTGAGATATTTCATCTCTATAAGGTATTACCCACTATTTCATCATTAGGGTTTTCTCTTACCTTTACCCAATTTTAAGGATAGGGTTTCATATATCATTACATATCATCACCCTGGTTTAGGGTTTCACATTGCATCACCCTATAAATAGGGTTTATTATTCATCCCGATTAGGGTTTATCATCAAAATACCATGAATTAGGGTTTCTCTCATAATTGCCCTAAATTAGGGTTTGAATTCATCAATCAACTAAATTAGGGTTTTATGATCTCTTTATCAAGGACCATACCCTAATTGTATATCACATTTATTTTGAATGTTTTAGGCTTGACTATTTACATGATTATCATTCATGTATAATTTCTCTCTCTCATCCTACCCAGGATGTCCACTACTCAATTCTTGATTAGATTGAGCCTACTTTTTATTCAGATTCATGCATTTAGGGCTAGCATGATATATTGAATTATTGCATCATTATGCATCAATGATTAATCCCAATAAGAGTATCAATCATCTAAATACTTTAGATGTTCAAATGGTTTGGTCAACTGAACTTTCAGTTACATGAGGTACCCAATTGAATTGACCAATTGAACCTTCAAATACATTAGGTATCCAATTGGATTGACCATGTTGAACCTCAAATGGTTTTGATTACTTAGACCCCAAATAGTCTTGGTCTCTCAGAACTCAAATGGTTTGAAACCGTTTGGGCAAATTTCCCTTAAAACCATTTAAGCAAGAAATGCATTGAAACCGAATGGACTTGGGTCTCCAAATGGTTTGAGACCGTTTGGACCCAAATGGTTTTGAGGCCGTTTGGACCCAAATGGTCTTGAGGCCATTTGGACTCAAACGGTCTTAAGACCGTTTGGTATAAACCCTCTTAAAACTGAATGGACCAAAAAGGTCTTTCAATACTTAAACAATTCAAGGTTTCAATCAATGAACCAACTATCAATTGAATCCTTGATTCATTCATAAATTGAACTATTGAATGATCCTTCAATTGGACCATCAATTAGTGTTTGAACCCAATTGAACTAGGATTTATAATCAAGAAACCTTCAATTAGGGTTTTGAAATCAAGGAACCTTCAATGATTAACATTGTGGAACCGATTCAATTGAAATCAATGATTCATCATCAAATTATGATATAACTTGACCTCAAATGGTCTCGAGGTCGTTTGGATGACCTCCAAATGGTCTTGAGACCGTTTTACCCATCCATCATTGAAAATTTGTGAAGTTCAATTAGGGTTTACATCGTTAGATTGATCACCAATTGAACTTTTGATTGCATTTCAATTTGATATCTCTGGATCTTTAATTACTCAAACATACCCAACCCTAGACCTCCAAACGGTCTTGGTTGACCTCCAAAAGGTCTTGAGACCGTTTGGGTGATCTCCAAATGGTCTTGAGACTATTTGGGTTAATCAACCCAAAATGTTAAATCAACCAATTGAAATTTCAGCACTTAACCCGATTAGGGTTTGATAATTGATTATCCTTCAACTGATGAACCCTTTGGAATCAATAAATTATATTTAATGGTCATCAACCATCACAACTAGCATATAATCTCCAAATGGTCAACTGTGGTCAACCCTTCCAAACAGCTTCTAACGGTTTGATGAAACTATTTGATTTCAAACGGTTTTGTTGAAACTGAATGAACAACTTGTTGAAACCGATTGAATAGCCATTTTTTTTGGGAAAAGTGTCAAAGATGATGTCATAATCATCTAACTTCGTCCATGTAGTTCCTAGTATTTCTGATTTCATGGAATTAGCCATTTCAACACGTAATAAATCAAGATGAAGAAGGAATCAACATAATTGCAATATTGATGGTTAAATAATAATCTAAATGGGTTCAGGTTATATAACACACATCCAATTGAGCTTAAAAGCTTCAAGATCACATCAACAATGGTGGATACAACTACTTTCACTATCCCAAGGCTCGTCCTCAAGCTTTGAGTGAAAAGGAATGGTTAGAATTGACGATGGGATCGAGATAAGAAGAAATCAAGCATTGATTTGTGATTTCCACCATGGAATCAAGATGAAAGAAGGTCAAGAAGCTTACCAACAGGTTGGGGGGTCATCCTCCTGTTGCTCCTAAGCCCCCTTAGCCGTTTTGCAAGCAAGAAGTGAAAGTGGATTCGAAAGTACCCATTCAAGCTATGGATAAATGAGTATATATGAATTTTATTGAAAATTCATTCAAGAGAGAGAAAGTAGGGATTACTCCTCCATTTCCTTGTCACTTGCCCCCTTACTTTCCTTGGTTATGAGACTATCTCCTTTGCATCTTATTCCTCTCAATTATCCATGATTTAAAGAAAAGAAAATTAAGCACCTTAACCTTTATAATAATAATATCCATAAGCTAGTGGATATTTCTTTTTCTTTTCTTAATGTGAGTGGGTTCTCCACTCACGTAGATATTTCCATTGCCTTTGCAAGGCACAAGGAAGTCCACACTTGTTTATTTTCAACCAAAACAATTTTGGTTGAAGGGAAAACCATTTAATATAATTATTTTTGCATTAAATTGAATTAGGGTTTCAATTATGCTTAAATCTTGATTATTTTAATATCAAGATTCTCTCTCCTTCAAAATAGCTCAAATGATATGCCCCTCTCATTTCCTTGCCTCTGCAAGATGCCAAGAATTATTAGGGACGTTATTAAACTGAAAATTTGCATATTGAACCCTAGGTTTTTGGGTAAATTGCACATTTCCCCAAAACTAGGTTTTTAATGTACAAACATTATTTAATCAGCTCTTTCTTGGTACTCATGCTTTCACTAGCCATATATCTGCATCATCTTCATTATCATGATGCTTAAACACATGAGGAACATATTATCATGTAACATTTGCAAATTAACCCCTCAACTTGAGTAAATTTCACTTTAGTCCACAATAATCAAAACATTCTTTTCAACATTGTTCAAAAAGGACTAAAATTGAAATATAAGTTCCTCTTGAGCCTTAATTACTTTTAAAGAGATAAGAGCAGGCATATAATTAACTTTATTAAGCAAAACTTTTATGGTTAAGGCATAACCCAGGTCAGAGATGTTACAAATTATAAACCCCTAATAAGGATTTCGTCCCTAAAATCCCAGATAAAGGGAGACAATTATTATTCATTCACTATATTATCAGGTCTCCACATAACATCTTAATGTCATGGATATGCCATAAAATTTTGATCGATAAAAAGCCCTTCCATACAGGGGTAGTATAGAACTTGTCGATTGTTATGTTGATGCAAAGCATAAACCCCTAACAAGTGATGTCCATACTATTTTATATATAATTGGACTAATTTCACAGTTAGCCATTCTAGGTAACCAACATTAATCATTTAATTAGGAGTTATGCTTTTACTCTTCCACACTACCTGGTATTTTCTCAGATATCATAATTCCTCACTTTGGTATCGATCACATGTGTCAAAACACATCACATCCGCATCATTCTTTCATCTTGGGACATTACTTGTTACACATATCTTTATCTTGGAACCAAAGTCCAAGATAAACTGATACTTTTCTAAGTATCCATCACATGAACATTTTTTTCTTATGCACATCTAGTGTCATAAGACCCACTTGATTGCCATGTCCCTGAAAGGAAAGAAAACAAGGAATCATATTCCTCTTATTATTTCATGATTTTTTTAAACTATTCATGAATGATTTACTCTTTGTCTCATCCTAGCTAGGTTCCTTGCCCTCGACATAGGAATTTATAAGGATGATTACATAACATTATCCCTTTCTTTGTTATTGTTTAACATGTTCATGAGCATCTTGTGATCTCATCACATTTCCCATTTCCACATCATGGGAAAAGATCTTTATTATACACACAAACTTTATCGAACACGGATCACCTCCCTTGTTCTCATTCTCATCTTATGAGGAGTATACTTTTTACTTCTTCATACACACATACTGATTTGAGATCATCTCAGATTTCTCTTTCTTGAACTTAGGATATGGTACATTTATCCATACCATATTTCAAATTTCATGATACTCACTAGATTGTCTCAGAATGACTACTTGATCAGAGCAATAAAAAAGATAAGAATCTAAGAGTTTCCATACTCACTTTATCATCAATAGTTGTATACCTGGCCAGGGTATATAAATACTGATATTAAGTAGTATGCACTTTATATACTATCACATTCCTTACTTTTCATATTATTACAAGCATAAGATTTAACATTCCTGGATTTTATACAGGTGTCTCTTCTATACCTCATCATCTTTCATAGAGGTTAGAACAATATGAAACATCTATAATGTTACTATACAAAATATAAGTCCTCTTAGGACTAATCAAGGAAAGCTCAATCAATTACTTTCTCTATTTAACTCAAGAAATCATAAAATGACATATTAGAATAACATTATTTTGTCTAACCTATCATAATTCGTGGATTGTTCACTGCCTCAGGATGATTCTGCCTCAGAGGTTGATGCAACATAACATTTCTAGATGAGCAATCTCTTGCCAGATGTCCTACCTGTCTACATTGGTAGCAAGTTTTGGGCTTTAGGTGTGGTCTAGCAGGTTCCTTACCCTTTCCGAGTAGCCATTGCCTTGGTACACTGGACTCTGGTTGTACTGGTGGTACCAAAAAAATTCCCTTTTTGGAACTACTAGGCCTCTGTTCCTGAGTTTGGATAGGCCTTTTCTCAATTCTTCCTTTATATTCATTTTCTGGACAATTACTTATGATATGTCTAGGTTTCCTACACCTATGGCAGATCCTAGTTTCAGATTGTATCCTATTTCTTTCATCATTTTCTATTTCTTCAACCTGCTGGTGTTGATTACGTATCCTGTTGATGTCCAAAACATCATCATTGGGGGGTGGTAATCTAGGTTGTATTGATAATGCTTGATCCACTATATAAATCATAGTTTCCCTAAGTTGCCCAACAGTGATACCTAAAGAAGGATTTCTTATCATAGTTGGATCAGCTTGACGGTTCTCAGGCAATTGTTCCTCTCTTGCCTGATCCCATGCACCTCTTCTTGGTGTAGCATTGCAGCTTTCTATAGCATATTCGTCATGTGACCCAACCATCTTCAAGTTCTTCTTCTCCTATATGATCAGAAGATACTATCAGATACACTGGAAGACACTAGAATAGACTCTATTATCTTAGTCCTATGTCTCTGTAGAGTCAGTGAACCTAGAGCTCTGATACCACTAGATTGTGGCATCCAACTTACAAAAACATGATTTAATTAAGCGGAAGCGATTGCTGGCAGTGGAATTACTAAAAAATCACTAAAAATTAAAACCATTTACAAAGAGATCCAAACATAGGAAAACTCTTTCATCAAGAACCAATGTATACCATTTACATCCTGGTTCAGAAGTACATAACTTGTACCATCTCTTCACGAGGATTACAAACATCAACTACCCTGTTAGAACTGTACACAGGCAGTATAAGAACCTCGAGGCATCAAGCCAAAACCTCAGATCGATTCGTTAAAAGCACTAACTACTAACTCTGAGGACCTAATAGTACAGATACGACACATAGGACTCTATGTACACATATACAAAACATGACAGCCAGTGTCTCAACCTGAGAATTCACTAATGTCCTTGCTATTGCTGTTAATCTTTCCTTGCTGTAGGGTTTTTGCCTCTTCCTCTGTCTCTACCTAAAAAGTTGGATCCCACGAGGGTGAGACAATTGTAAATTGTCCCAATGAGAGATATAACTCTCTGCTAAAACATTATTATTGCAGTTTATTAGAATAAAATTGAGCAGAAGGATTTTATATATATTTAACAGCAGATAAATCACTATATGCACAGAGTGAAGTATGCTCCTTTCCTAAGGAGAACATTGCATCTACCCATGGTAGAGTCGTAATTCATCCATCTACTCGTAATGAATGTAAAGAGATATAAATGACATCTATCAACTAGAGATGCATAAAAGAAATGTAACATCATCCAATAATTTCCATATTCAATCCTTAAGCAAACATGCTATACTGCTGATTACATTTTACAATCACACTTATGCCATGAGGAGATGAGGTATAACACTCATATTCCAACCGACCATTGCGAAGTCGAAATCGGTGCCATACAAGGTCAAAGGTGGAGTCGGCAACCATGACCTCCCCTCTATTGGTCAGTACGAGATTCAATGCAGGACATCTTGTATCACTGCTAAAATAGCTTTGCCAGGGTATAGTAGCAACTTCTCTATAGAGGCAGGGTCAGCTGCACTCTCTTCGCAATGGAGAGATTTCATGTTTATCTCCATCGATCTGGCATTAATACTATTGGGAGATTTGTGATACATCCATCCCAATCTTCAGGAGATTTGTGATACATCCATCCCGGCACATATAATGAAGGATTGAGAGGTTTAATATTTACCTTCCATCAATTTCCCCCATTAGGGCGTACATATATTTTTTCCCATCACCCCCGCATATTAAAAAATATGCAAATTCTAGGTTTTCCCGCAGAGCAACCCGTTTCACCATTCAGCAAATTCTAACACTGATGGATCTATGGCCAGGGCTCTACATGATATGATTTCACATAATTAATTAAGTACATTGTCATATTCTTTTAGCATCAGTCAAGTTCTCAACAGGAATTATTATGACAAATGCTACGAAGAAACATGTAATACTTCCATCAATACTTTTCAAAACTTTGTAAAACATTGGGATCTCAATCCCTTATCTCATTACTTGGAAGATATCATTTCTCAAAAATATCATCATCAAGATAACTGAATCTGGGCATTCAAACCCTCAGTTCATGAATGAATATGTTACCACTTCTTAGGTAACTATTACCTTCAGGTCATCTGACCAAGGTATACATGATACTTGTTTACACAAGCATCTCACATGACTCACCAGGACACTGCACATCTTGTCACCTCTTATTGGGCAACAATTAAAATAATGGCTCATAAAGCTCATACACATTTTGTTACTTCTACTAAGCAACAACAACATTAAGGAACACAAGGCCAATCATCATTTCTATTATACAAATATCACAGCTTAAATCTGGCTATGTTCATCATCTCATGATATCTGCATGGTTAACACACATGATAACAGTCATGACAATTTCACATCACACCATGCAATACAATAGTAACACCATTATTCCCTTACCATGATTAGGGTTTACCATCAAATAGGGCTTTTCATCCCTTTACCCAAAAATTAGGGTTAGGGTTTCCCATTTCACATTAATTAGGGTTTCATGTTTATATTATCTATCCAACCCTAATTTATTGTTCCATTCCTGTAGGAGCATTCAATAATATTATAAGTATTCACTCATGATCATTACTCTCATCATATATCATTAATGATTATCAATTCAAGGTATGTGTTCATCTCTCAACCTTACCATGGTATGTTTATATCATACTCCTTATCTTGTCTTAACCCCTTTCTCATAGTATGTTAGTCAACACTTATCAAAGTGCATTGAATTCATTACATATTCATTGTAACAATTTACATGACACACACTTCTTGTATTTCTTATCCAAGTATATTGTATTTTAGGTGCATCAAGGTATGTCAACCCAGAACTGCTAACTGTGATATCTATCATGTGATATCTATAAGGTTTCCTGTAGTCAACCACTTGAGATATTTCATCTCCATAAGGTATTACCCACTATTTCATCATTAGGGTTTTCTCTTACCTTGACCCAATTTTAGGGATAGGGTTTCATATAGCATTACATATCATCACCCTGGTTTAGGGTTTCACATGGAATCACCCTATAATTAGGGTTTATTATTCATCCCGATTAGGGTTTATCATTAAAATACCATGAATTAGGGTTTCTCTCAGAATTGCCCTAAATTAGGGTTTGAATTCATCAATCAACTCAATTAGGGTTTTATGATCTCTTTATCAAGGACCATACCCTAATTGTATATCACATTTATTTTGAATGTGTTAGGCTTGACTATTTACATGATTATCATTCATGTATAATTTCTCTCTCTCATCCTACCTAGGATGTCCACTACTCAATTCTTGATTAGATTGAGCCTACTTTTTATTCAATTCATGCATTTAGGGCTAGAATGATATATTGAATTATTGCATCATTATGCATCAATGATTAATCCCAATAAGAGTATAAATATCTAAATACATTAGAGGTTCAAATGGTTTGGTCAATTGAACTTTCAGTTACATGAGGTACCCGATTGAATTGACCAATTGAACCTTCAAATACATTAGGTATCCAATTGGATTGACCATGTTGAACCTCAAATGGTTATGATTACTTAGACCCCAAACGATCTTGGTCTCTCAGAACTCAATCGGTTTGAAACCGTTTGGGGAAATTTCCCTTGAGACTGTTTGGACCCAAACGGTTTTGAGACCATTTGGACCCAAGCGGTCTTGAGGTTGTTTGAACCCAAACAGTCTTAAGACCGTTTGATCCAAACCCTCTCAAAACTGAATTGACCAAAAAGGTCTTTCAACACTTAGACAATTCAAGGTTTCAATCAATGAACTGACTATCAATTGAATCCTTGATTCATTCATCAATTCAACTATTGAATCATCATTCAATTGGACCATCAATTAGGGTTTTGAACCCAATTGAACTAGGATTTATAATCAAGAAACCTTCAATTAGGGTTTTGAAATCAAGGAACCTTCAATGATTAACATTATGGAACTGATTCAATTGAAATCAATTAATCATCATCAAATTATGATATGATCTGACCTCAAATGGTCTTGAGGTCATTTGGATGACCTCCAAATGTTCTTGATACCGTTTGCCCTATCCATCATTGAAAATTTGTGAAGTTTAATTACGGTTTAGATCGTTCGATTGATCACCAATTGAACTATTGATTGCATTTCATTTGATATCTCTGGATCTTCAATTACTCAACAATACCCAACCCTACACCTCCAAACGGTCTTGGTTGACCTCCAAACGGTCTTGGTTGACCTCCAAACGGTCTTGAGACCATTTGGGTGATCTCCAAATGGTCTTGAGACCGTTTGGGTTAATCAACCCAAAATTTTAAATTAACCAATTGAAATTTCAGCACTTAACCCGATTAGGGTTTGATAATTGATTATCCTTCAACTGATGAACCCTTTGGAATCAATCAATTAGATTTAATGGGTCATCAACCATCAACACAAGCATATAATATCCAAATGTTCTACTGTGGTGAACCCTTCCAAATGGTTTGAACCTGTTCGGTTACTAACGGTTTGATGAAACTGTTTGGTTTCAAACGATTTTGTTGAAACCGAATGAACAACTTGTTGAAACCGATTGAATAGCCATTTTTTTTGTGAAAAGTGTCGAAGATGATGTCATAATAATCTAAATTCGTCCATGTAGTTCCTATTACTTCTGATTTCATGGAATTACTCATTTCAACACGTAATAAATCAAGATGAAGAAGGAATCAACATAATTGCAACATTGATGGTTAAATAATAATGTAAATGGGTTCATGTTATATAACCCGCCTTCAACTGAGCTTCAAAGATTCAAGATCACGTGAAAAATGGTGGATACAACTCCTTTCACTATTCCAAGGCTCGTCCTCAAGCTTTGAGTGAAAAGGAATGGTTAGAATTGAAGATGGGATCGAGATAAGAAGAAATCAAGCATTGATTTGTGATTTCCACCATGGAATCAAGGTGAAAGAAGGTCAAGAAGTTTACCAACAGGTTGGGGGTCGTCCTCCTGTTTCTCCTAAGCTCCCTTAGCCGTTTTTCAAGCAAGAAGTGAAAGTGGATTCGAAATTACCCATTCAAGCTTTGGATAAATGAGTATATATGAATTTTATTGAAAATTCATTTAAGAGAGAGAAAGTGGGGATTATCTCCTCCATTTCCTTGACATTTGCCCCCTTCCTTTCCTTGGTTACGAGGCTATATCCTTTGCCTCTTATTCCTCTCAATTATCCATGATTTAAAGAAAAGCAAATTAAGAACCTTAACCTTTATAATAATAATATCCATAAGTTAGTGGATATTTCTTTTTCTTTTCTTAATGTGAGTGGGTTCTCCACTCACGTAGATATTTCCATTGCCTTTTCAAGGCACAAGGACGTCCACACTTGTTGATTTTCAACCAACACAATTTTTGTTGAAGGGCAAACTATTTAATATAATTATTTTTGCATTTAATTTGGATTAAGGTTTCAATTATGCTTAAATCTTGATTATATTAATATCAAGATTCTCTCTCCTTCAAAATAGCTCAAATGAGATGCCCCTCTCATTTTATTGCTCTAAAAGATGCGAAGAATGATTAGGGACCTTATTGAAGTAAAAATTTGCATATTGAACCCTAGATTTTTGGGTAAATTGCACATTTCCCCAAAACTAGGTTTTTAATGTACAAACATTGTTTAATCAGCTCTTTCTTGGTACCCAGGCTTTCTCTAGCCATATCTCTGCATCATCTTCATTCTCATGATGCTTCAACACATGAGGAACATATTATCATGTAAAATTTGCAAATTAACCCCTCAACTTGGGTAAATTTCACTTTAGTCCACAATAATCAAAACATTATTTTCAACATTGTTCAAAAAGGACTAAAATTGAAATAGAAGTTCCTCTTGAGCCTTAATTACTTTTCAAGAGATAAGAGGCATATAATTAACTTTATTAAGCAAAACTTTTAGGGTTAAGGCATAACCCATGTCAGGGATGTTACAATATCCCTTTGTGCAAAAAGACAAGCATGACGAAAGATATTTCCTGCAACAATTTTAGGTTCTTATTTTGAAGCCCATCTCATCCTGACTAGGCCAAATGAGGTGAGTCGAGGTAAGACATGACATGTTCATGTGTAGTACACACATATGGTGTCCACACCCAACTCATAGTCTTCATGTCCACATCAATTATTTTGTGAAGAATATAGTCATATGCAATCTGGTATAAGAGATGGTGTTGCAGATTAGTACTGAACAATGTTGAACTAAAATTTCCTTCCATTTACAAAAAGATTGAAGTAATCCCCCTACTACCAAGTACTAGTTGTACCTACTTTGGATGTAACCCATGCTAAGTATTGCAATAGATATTAAAGTTATTAAGGTAATATGACTCCATGAAGTCCTAAATGTAATGTTCTCTACCAATCAATCCTCAATATCATGACAATGGTGCCATTCAGTTTGAACCATATCTAAGTTATCAACATTACTGCAACTTGAACCAGGAAAGTCTATATGATGAATATGACCCTTGGATGTAAGATTGTGTATTACTAACAATACAACAAATACTATGACAACAACGGAAAATTGACATAAAAATGGTATATATCTACATCAAGCATCATTATTGATATAAAGGAACAATCCAACTATCCTATTATAACTACAAAACACCAATCACTTAATTGGTGTCTTAGAGGACGTACTACTAGAATCAAGTCCTAAGACTTGACCACATTTGAAGAAGATTGTTTTATTTACTTGTAGTCATGACATAATAGGGTTTAGGGGAAAGATACATAAATGCAAAGAGCATATAGTATGTAATGTCTTATCCTACAATTCACCAAAAAGCTTATTGTTACCAAACTAAACTTAATCTGTGAGATTTGCCCTCATTAGGTTGGGATGCTTCTTTTGCCAAATTATTAAGGACTTCCACTCTACTCCTCAAACAAGATTTCTCAAGTAAGGACAAAGGAAAACCTTTATTCAAAGGATTAAATATATTATATTTGGTACCATCATAGTATACTATGAAAATCCCACTAGACATTAACTCCCTTACAAACTTGAGCTTGACATGGATGTGTCTACACTACTATTTTATTGTACTTGGCTTCCTTATCTTAACAAATCTTGTTGTGACATCACAATAAAATAAAATTGTGAGAAGCATATTCTTTACCATAGGTAAATTAGACAAAATTATATGCATCCATTCAACTTCCAACTTAATTTCATCAAAAATATACAACTCAGCCTCAAAGGTGGACTAAGACAACATTGTCAGTTTCTTAGTCTAGGATACAACACCTCATGCTAATAAGAATACATATCTTGAGTTCCTATGACTGATAGAGTTCATGGAAGTCTTGCTTGCATCACCATATCTATCAACTATAAATAGATATTTTTCATAATGAATCTTAATGGACTGAGTACCCTTAATGTATCTCAACACTCTGTCAAGAGCTTTCTAATGGGTCCTACCAGCACAATTTTTTCTATCTACTTAACTTACTCACAACAAACATAATAGTTGGTTAGGTGATGTTCAAAGGATGTACAAAACAAACAATAATATAAGAGTATTATAATTAAGACACATGAATACCACTTCCATTATTTATCAAATACTTATATGAGTTATATACTATCTTATAAGGTTTTTATTACAAAAAAGTGGTATGATGGGGAATCCCTTGTAAAGGGTTTTCTTATTGAAAGAAGGGCATCCCTCCTCTCCTATAAATAGGATAAGGGGAAAGAACAATTGATCAATAAAAACTCTAATTGGCCAAGAAACAATTGGGCCCATATTACAAATAGACCCAACTATTGAGGAATAAAGATGACCAAGAAGGCAGTAAAAATAAAAACACTTTTGCCCCTATTCCTTTTCAAAGAGATCACATAAAGAATGATGTATCTAGGCAATAAAGGTAGATGGAGATATACCTAGTCCTGGAGCAAGTCTTGTGACTACTCTTGCATGGTGATGTGCACTCTTAGAAACACACACATGAACATCTATCAAAGGCCTCCTGGTGCATTACCACAAACTGTAGTGGTTGTTGTCCTCGTAATATGGTGACAAAAACCTCCACACCTCTATATAGACACTGGGAACTCCATGTTGAGATACTAGAGACAACGGGAAGGAGCTTTCCCTTTAAACATCAACATGATAACATTGACTTTCTCTCCTTTGTTGTCTTTCCCTTCTTGTATCTCCCTTTTATAGGTAAAACTTGATCGGGCTCTCACATTACTACAACTGTGAGAGGACAACAAATGTCAGAGCTTATCGTTGTGTCTTCTAAAGGCCTTGCCTACCCCTCTATCTATAGGAGGGTCATGAGCAAGGTTCCCACATCAGTCGGGAGTCAAAGAGAAGGATATTCACAAATTTCTGGTTGTTGCAAATCATGAATCGTCCAGTTCACATTTGAATAGACCGGTTCATATGTTAATCGGTAAGTTCAACACTTGAACCAGTCGGGTGACATGTGAATAGATCGATGCAATACTTGAATGGTTGGTTCACTATATTTTCTATTCACAAACATATTGGCTTTCAGTGTGATGATTAATGCACAACATGACATCAACATCAATACTTGATTCATTCATACTGATCACTCAATCGGTTGATTCATGTCTAAACTAGTTGACTCACATTTTGAACTAGAATTTGCACATGTGATCCATTTTCTGAACCTAGTGGTTCATTTTTGAACTGGGTGGGTCAAATTTGTGTTCAGTCAATGTATGATCAGTGTTGTTTAAATTGAGTACTTAAACACTTTAGTAATCAAGTTAAACATTATTCATGAGTAAACTCATATATCAAGTGAATCCTATGTGTGTGACCCTATAGGTACCAAGTTACGTTGGCAGTGAATGTCCATAACCAATTTATGATATGAAAAGCAATGAGCGCTATCTAGAAACACATCATTGCTACCCAAGTAATTGGATAGTTGGAAAACAACTTCAACCTACGATTTGTGGTTAGTGTTATAGTGATAGTATATTTCCTTTGTCTCTTATATTTGGATTGATCTCAGGGCATGGAATCATCATCCTCTCAATGTTCAAGCCAAATTCCTTGAACTAGAGCAGACTACATAAGTTGCATGTGAGCTCACATATCATATATTGATTGACATGAGTATGGCCATATGTTTCTCATTCTCACTTATTAAGTGGCATGGATATCAATCTTATGTAGGAGGGATAAATCCCATCAACATCACTCACACTCAATCCCCATGTCACAACGTACCTGAGCATCAACTTTATAGAAACCCTTATTCAAGGTCATGTTGGTTGATGTCAAAATACATCGAATGCCATGTGATGAGTTTAGTAACATCAGGTCTAAGAATCGCAATCACCACTATCATTGTGAGAGTTGATTCTGACTACCATTCCATGGTCTCCATGTATCACTGTCAAGGTGGGTATGTCCGGTTTTCTATTCTCAAACATGTACCTATGTGTTTGACTTTATATCCCATATCATGATTAATGAGACTCTATTATTAGTCAGCACACATTCTAGTCTTATGTATCATTGTTGTCTATTTTTCTTCCACAGTAATATCTGACTAGAGACGTAACAAGAATGTATGTACTCTTATCATACATATATTCTCATTGTTCAGGTCCTCAACTTTAAGACATATGTCATTGAGTAACATCATAATTTAGACATCTACTATGGTTGTGTCATTATCTCATGATTGAGACAAACATAATAGATTGCATTACCTTTATCGTTATCATTATCAAATCAGGTATCTAATGCCCCATTACAATCATCATATGATGGGCTCTCTGGGCATACATGCCAACATGCTCCCACTTGCACTTTGAGCCAATCACCCATGAATCTTATTTTGAGTCATCTTAAAATGTCCATCATGTTTCTGTTGAACAAGTGTTTTTTTGCAGGTTAGCAACATTTGCTTCAAGTTGGTACTTACTTTGCAAGTATTCACATATCCTCACTAGATGATCTCTCATATGAGATGGAAATGTCATAGTTTGACATCTGGGTTCCTTTTCCTATCTAGTAGATTCATTGTTGTCATAGTCTTCCTATTGTGTCATCAATGGTTGAACCTTCCAAAAGTTCATCTAAATGAACTTCTTGATCCATACAATATCCTCGATTGTGTTCATAACACCAAGATACTCGAATTCTAATGTAGAATTAAAAACTATTTGTTGTTTGAAACTTTTCCAGCTTATAGTTCTCTTTTAAGGTCAAACAAAAATCTAGATTGTGATGTTTAATTTTCTTTGTCATTTGGAAGCTTGCATCAGTGTAATGCTTTACACCCAACTCTTTCTTATTACCATAATCAAATAACTAATCAGTAATGCTTCTCAAGTACTCAATGATGTTCTTTATGGTAGTCCAATGACCTTCATTGGAATCAAACCGATATTTGCTCATCATGTCCAATACATACGAGACAATGGGATGGGTACATAATGTTCCATAAATGATAGATCCAATTCTGAATGCATATGGAAGCTTAATCATGTTTTCCCATTCTTCACAAGAACTAGGATATTGGCCTCTTGAGAGACTAATCCCATGGAACATGGATTGATTTTCTCTCACTGAGTCATGCATGTTGAAACCCATCTGCATCTTGCCAATGTATGTGCTATTTTTTTAGGTAAAGAATCTTTCTATACCTATCTCTATAGATCCTAATTCTAAAGATTATAGGATGCTTCACCTAAACCCTTCACTAGAGAAGGTACTTCCCAACCAAGTTCTATCATTTGTAGGATAAGGATGTCATTCCCCATGATTATGTGGAATATAAATATGCTCCAAATAATCCTTTGTAGTGACATATTTCATCTTCATTTGGACAAAAATCAAACCCTTTGACTATCTTGTCAAACTCCATCTCTGGGATTCTTGCTTCAATCCATATCTTGACCTTTGTATCTTATAGCCTTTATTTGCAATAATTGCATTTATCAAGCCTTCAGGTTGTGTCACACACACTTCCTCTATAATATTCCTATTAAGGAATGTGGTTTTAACATCCATTTTTCCAAATCTCATAGTCATATTAAGATGCAATGGAAAGCATGATCTTTATGGATTCAAGAATGGAAAGTGGCAGAATGATTTTGTCATGTTCAACATCTTGAACTTGTTCAAAACCCTTTACAACAAATATGCCCTTATAGTTTTGTACACTACCATCCATGTCAGTCTTTTTTATTGACGACCCAATTGTACCCTATGGTAACTACCCCTTCAGGTAGATCCATCGAGGTCATACCTTGTTGGTGTACATGGACTCCATCTTGGATCTCATGGCCTAAAGAAATTTCTCAGACTCTAATCCCTTAATAGCTTCTAGGTAGGTCGTTGGCTCATCGTCTATGAACAACTCACCGCCTCATAAGATATGTGTCCTACTAGATCTATGAGGTATTTTGTTACATAAGGAACTTGAGATTTCACAACAACTGATTTTCCTTGTTCCTATTGTACCTCTTTAGGTTCAATATATTCTTGTTGGTCTAGAACTTTTTGAGTTCTACTTCTCCTCTCACTAATTCCTTTGGAATTAGATTCCATTTTAGGAATACAACCATTTTGGAAACAAATGGATTAGAAAATAAAATTCGTATCAAGAAAAACAACATTTATGTGATTTGTGGACACAAAATTTCAAGAAAATATTTCTTAGACAAGTTGTCAATCCTAATCCTTATAAGAGACATATTGGGGCACCTCTTATGTCATGTGTCATATGGTTTCTTTTGAACCATTTCAAATGGTACATTGTTTTAATGTAAAGTGTGTGCCAAAAAGGAAACTGGAAGATCTGCTAGATTTATTGATGATCGCACCATGACTTAACATGATATGATACCTTCTTTTTGATACATCTTTATGTTTAAAGTGTTTTTCATTGTTATACATTATCATGGTCTCTAAAAGGTCCCCAAACTCTTGGTTGAAAATATTTTCCACTTCCACCATATCAAAGTATTTCAATATTTAACCGAGTTGGTTATGTACTTCATTCATGATCCCTTGAACACTTCAAGAGATTTAGACTTGAATTTTAAATACAATATACCATATTTGCTAATATCATCAACAAATATAATGAGTTACTTTGTAACTACTTCTAGCTTTTGTTCTAAAAGGTCTATATACATTAGTATGTATGAGGCCTAGCAGAATACTCACTCCTCTACTATTTTGAGTGAAATATGCTTTTTCCATATTTCTCAACAAATGAGATTCACATGTCTCTATTGGTTCAATAACCAAAATTAGTCTAGACAAACATCTACATGGATTCTAGAAATTCATTTCTCATTTATGTGCTCTAGTTGGCAATGCTATAAGTATTCTTTATTTGTGTCATCAAGTCATCTAGTGTATGTGTAATGCATATTTGTCTCTACAACTATCAAGTATAGATTTTAAGACATACATCACTACCATATAATATATTATCTTTTAAAACAAAATATCAATTATTAATAATAATCTTGTCCATATAAGATACATATTGTTTTTAATTAATGTCATGTACACAATAGCATGTCACTAATTCTATTACATGCCATTGAATGACAGATTCCAACTTTAGTGGCAACAACTATGGCTCCACATAGTTATATCTTACTTCTTCTTAGGTGTTGAAGTGGAGATCTCTATCTCCTTCGTCTTCCCAAGTTCCTCTATATAAAGAGGATAGTTCCTTTTCTAGTATCTGGGCTGGAGAAATGGTGGAACTTCCCTTATTCACTCCTCCCTTTTTCTTTCATTGTAGAAGATTATGGTTTCTGACTATCTTTAGACATCTTCTTAGCTTTTCCTTTATCCTTGGACTTCCCTCTTCTAATCATCATCACATATTTGGGTTTGTCCTTCTCCATCTACACTTTAAATGTCCTTCACATGCCAAGTAATTTTGACAACAACTTGTCAAAATTATTCATGTTGTATTTCATGACAAACTGGATATATAATTCCTACAATTACTACAGAATCGCATTTGTGGCCAACTCTTGGCTTAAGGGAAATCCCAATCTAGCAAGATTCTCCTCATACACAATCAACTTGAGTGGATGGGAACCCACAAGATCTCCTTCATCCATATTTTACTTGAAGAACGCCTTTGAGACATCATATCTCTTTTATATTTCCTAATCTAGGTACATGTTCTTAAGATGTATTACCTTCTCAATAACATCCACATTCCCATGTTGTCTCTACAACTCATAGTTCATTGAGTACAACATCATGCACTTGACATCCATGACATCTTCAAAGTGCTACTTGTAAGCATCCATGTCTACCTTAGGCATGAGGGTAGCAGGTTCATCTGGATCTGGTGTCCCCAAGACATAGAGCTTGTGCTCTTGAGTAGAAAACTCCTCAACGTTCAGAACCAGACATGGAAGTTGTTTCAGTTCAACTTGTCCTTCTCAAGGACCAATCATAAAGAAAACATGTTTGTGTTTGTCATTAGATAATACAAAAGAAATTTTTGTCAAAATACCTTTTGATTTGATTGATAATACTGAAAATTATTAATTAGCCCTTTAATTAATTATCACTCCCACTATTTTGTTCAAATTGATAGCCCTTAATATCAATTTGTAAGATTGCAACATACAACTTTCCAGTGAGCCAGGATCCAAAACAATGAAGTCAATACTCAACCAATGTTGGCTCTCATAACAAATTATTAAGGTAGGACTCATTTGCTAATTGCATCTCATGCAATTCTTGGATAGATGGTATGCTCAACTCTTTACCATATTCCATTTGTATGCTTCTAGGAATTTAATCCTATTAAGCTCACCTAGTTAAGACTGACCCATAAGCCAACACAATATAATATGAACCCTTCTAGGGAAGACCCACATATCTACCATCACACTTCCACAAGATAGACAATGCACCATGATAGGATGTTCCCACACTTAGTTTATCAATATTTTCATGTGTCTTGCTTATGGAAAACATCTTAGACTTAATATTTATTGAGGTTATTATTAAATACATATACATATCCAAGACCAACATTCTTATAGTATGTATCTTATACATGTTATATCCACTAATAAGAGAACATGCAATCACAAACATACGAGCATTTGTTATGGCCACACTAATGCAATTCTTTAGATGCACAAAGAATTTCTATTACTTAAGATCTAACATTCCATGTAGTAACATGTACTAGATAACTTGTGCTAGCTCGATTGGTCATCTGGACCCTTTAGTCAATCAGTTGTCTCCTCATATCTATTGGCCTCTTTGGTCCTCCAGTTGATTGACTTGACTTAGGAAGAACATCTTCCTTTTCCAAAAAAGAAATTAAAGCTATCCTATTCCATATTACATTGTAAAAGGGAAAACCTCGAGTTAAATTTGAAGGAAATATAGGAAGAAGAGAATTACTTTACATTTGAAAAGGAGGGGAGAGGATCGTTATGCAAACATGTAACAATAGGAAAGAAAACCAAACAACCATTCACTCACATCCATAGGGGTTTTGGCCATAACCACACATACATTCACCATCAAAATGCTTTTAGGACAATGTATATAGATTGCATACATATATACATATATATATGTATATATATATTGGGATCCTATGTGGTATTTAATTATATATTCACATTAATCATTTTTAATATTCACATCATATGCAATTCAGTAAATATGATCTTATCGATTTAAATCTAGATACATTGTAAATTGATGTGGCTCTAATAGCTCTATTTTAGTGAATAGGGATGACAAAGAAGGTAGTCGAAACAAAAAAACTTTTTCCCCTATTCCTTTCCAGAGAGATGGTGTCAACAATGATTTATCTAGGAAAGAAGGGTAGTAAGAGATATACATGGATAGGAGAAAGTCCAACAACTACTCTTACATGGTGTTGTGCACTGTTCTCAAGACACACACAAACAACTCGTGATGATGGCCTCGTGGTGCAACACCACCGATAGTGTTGGTTGTTGTCCTCCTAACGTAGTGGAAAAAACCTCCAAGCCTCTACTTAGTCCATGTGGACCACCTAGAACTCCACGTTACACTACCAGAGCAACTGGAAGGAGTTTTCCCTTCGAACATCAATGTGCTAGTATTGACTTACTCTACCTTGTTGTCTTTACCTTGATGTCTCTTCCTTTTATAGGTAATACTTGCACGGGCTCTCATGTTACCACAATTGTAAAAGGATAAAAATTTTTAGATCCTACTGTTGTGTCTTCTGAAAGCTTTGACTACCCCTCTATTTATAGGAGGGTCATGAGTAAGGTTCACAAATCAATCGAGAGTTAAGGAGACAAATTTTCACAAATTTCTAGTTGTTGTAAATCCCAAATCGATCAAGTCACCTTTGAACTGTTTGGTTCATATGTGAACTAGCTGGTTTACACTTGAATCAAACAGTTCACGTGTGAACTAGTCAATTCACTATATTTCCTATTCACACATATATATTGGTTTTCACTGTGACAATTAATGAACAAAATAATGTTAGCATAAATCCTTGATCTAGTCATAGTCATTTCTCAACTGGTGGATTCATATCTAAAATGGTTGACTCACATCATGAATAGGTTAGTTCACTTCTAAATCAAGTGATTCATATTCTACATCAAGTTTTTCATATCTTAATCGGGTGGTTCCAATTCCAATTCGGCCAATCTACAACCAATGTTGTTTAAATTGAATACCTAAACACTTTAGTAATAAATCCAAACCTTATTCATGACTAAAATCCTATTCTAGGTGCATCATGTGTGTTGACCCTATACGTCCCATGTTATGTTGGCAATGAATGTCCATAATTAGTTTATAACATCATAAGCAATGAGTGGTATCTAGCAACACATCATTGCTACCCAAGTAATTGAAAAGTTGAAGAACAATTTCAACCTACAATTTGTGATCAATGTTACTATGATCGTATAATTCCTTTTTCTATGATATCCAGATTGAACTTGAGGCATGGAATCATCATCCTCTCAATGTTCAATCCATGTTCCTTGAATTACAACAGACAGTATGAGATGCATGTGAGCTAACAAATCATATATTGAGTCACATGAGTATGGCCATACATTTCTCATTCTCTCTTATTAAGTGGTCTGGCTATCAATCTCCAGTAGGAGGCACAAATCCCATCTACATTACTCATACTCAAACCCCATGTATCACAATGTACGGGAGCATCACTTTTATGGAAACCCTTATTCAAGATCATGTTGGATGGTGTCAAAATACATCGAATGAAATCTAACAAGTGTAGTCACTTCATGTCTAAAAACCACAATCACCACTATCACTATGAGAGCTGATTCTTACCACCATTCCATGGTCTCCATGTATCACTCTCAAAGTGAGTCTGTCTGGTACACTATTCTCTAACATGTACCTATGTGTTTGACTTGATATCCCATATCAAGTAATGAGACTCTATCATCAATCAATACACATTCTAGTCTTATGTATTATTGTTATATATTTTTCTTTGACAATAATATCTGACTAGGGACTTAACAAGAATTGATTTAATCTTATCATACATATGGTTTCATTGTTCAGGTCCTCAACCTGAAGACATATGTCATTGAGTAACATCGCTCTTTAGATATTTACTATGTTTGTGTCATCATTACGTGATTGAGACAAACATAATAGACAAAATTAACTTTGTCATTATCAAATCCTGTATCTAATCCCTCATTATGACTATCATATGGTTGGTTCTCTAGGCATACATGCCAACAGACTCCCCCTAGCACTCGGAGACAATCACCCATGAATCATATTCCAAGTGGTCTTAACATGTCTATCATATTTATGTTGCACAAGTGCTTTTGTTTTGGGCTAGCAACATTTGCTTCAAGTTGGTAAGTTGCAAGTATTATCATCTCCTCATTGTACAATCTCTCATATTAGATGGAAATGTCATTGTATGCTATATGTGTTCCGTTTCCTATCTAGTAGCTCCATTGCTTTCACAATATTTCTATTGTGTCACTAATGGTTGGAACCTACAACAAGTTAATCTCGATGAACTTCTTTATGCCTACAATATCCTTTATTGATTTTAGAACACCAAGATACTCATATTACATTGTAGAATCAACAAATATCTATTGCTTGGAATTTTGCTATCTTACAATTCTAGTTTAAGGTCAAACACAAATTTAGATTACAATTTTTAATTTTCTTTGTCATTTTAGAAGCTTGCATCAGTGTAACCCTTTACACCCAACTCTTCCTTATTACCATAATCAAGAACTAATCCTTGTTGCTTCTCAAGTACTCTAGGATGTTCTTTATGGTATCACAATGACTTTCATTGGAATTGCACCAATATCCTCTCATCATGTCCAAATCATAAGAGGCAACAAGATGAGTACATAACGTTACATACAAGATAGATCTAATTGGGAATGCATATGGCATCTTACTCATGTTTTCCCATTCATCACAAGAACTAGGATACTTTCCTCTTAAGAGTAATCCCGTGGAACATGGACATATTTCATCTCATTGTGTCATGCATGTTGAAACCCTTCAAAATCTTACTAATGTATGATATTTTTATTTAGGTCAAGAAGCCTTGTAGGCCTATCTCTTTAGATCTTGATTCCTAAGATATATGATGCTTTTCCTAAACCCTTCATAGAGAAGATACTTCTCGGACATGTTTTATTATTTATAAGATAAGGACAACATTCCCCATCATTATTTTGAATATAAATATGCTCCCACTAACCCTTTGTAAAGACATATTTCATCTTCATTTTGACTAAAGTCAAACCCTTTGATTATCTTGTCTAATTGAAGATTCAAGCTCTGAGATACTTGCTTTGATAAATGAATTTACCTTTGTAGCTTATGACTTTATTTGCAATAATTGGATTTATCAAACCTTCATGTTGTGTCAAGTACACATCCTCTGCAATGTTCACATTAAGGAATGCATTTTAGCATCCATTGTGACAAATCTCATAGTCATATTAAGCTAAAATGGCAAGCATGATCCTAATGGATCCACCTAAAGGGGTAAGACCCATAGGGTGCAATTGGGTCTTTATGAAGAAGAACATGATATACCTTGTTGGTGAGATAGATTCCATCTTGTTTCTCATGGCCTCAAGCCATTTCTCGAACTGTGGTCCCTCAATAGCTTCTATGTATATTGTTGGATCATCATCTATGACCAACATACCACCTTTTTTAATCATAAGATATCATAATATTTCAAGCTCAACTCCTATCCTACTAGATCTATGAGGTTTTGTGTAACATAATGAACTTGAGATTCCACAAAAAATTGTGATTCTCCTTGTTCGAACTGTACCTCTTTAGGATCTTTGTTTTCTTGTTGGTATCCAACTTTTCAAGTTCTACTTTTTCTCTCACTGATTTCATTGGAATTTGATTCCATTTTAGGAATACAATTGTCCTGGCAACAAACACTTTTTGTTGTCATATTGGAATATAAAACTAGTATTGAATAAAACAACATTTAAGTGATTTGTGGACCAATCTTTTCAAGAAACTATTTTCTTACACAATCTTTCAATCAAATCCTTATAAAAGACATATCAAGACACCTCCCATGCCATATCTCATATGGTGTCCTTTGAACCATTTTAGACGATACATTATTTTAGTGTAAAGCATGTGCCAAAAAGGAAATTGGAAGATCAACTAGATTTATTGATGACTACACCATGACTTAATAAGGTGTGATACCTTCTTTTATCATTATCTTTCAGGTGGAGTTCATTGTGATACACCAATACGGTCTCCAAAAGGTTGTCAAACTCTTGGTTCAAAATATTTTCCATATTGATCATATTAAAGTGTTCTAATAATTATACCAAGTTTGTTTATGTACTTCATTCATGATCTCCTTGAACACTTTGACATTTAGACTTGTATTTTATTAAATACAATCTACCATATCTGTTGAGATCATCATACTATATAATGAGGTACTTTGTAACTAATTCTACCATTTTTTATATAATGTCAATATACATTACTACGTATGAGGCCTAATAAAATACTCACTCTCCCACTATTTCTAGTGAAAGATGGTTTTGTCATATTTCTCAAAAAATAAGATTCACATGTTTCTATTAGTTCAATAACCAAAAGAGTCTAGACGACCATCTATAAGGATTCTAGAAATGTAATTTCATTTATTTAATCTAGATGACAATGCTATAGGTATTCATTGTTTGAGTCATCAAGTCATTCAGTGTATGTGTACTACATATTTGTACATATAACTATCAAGTATAGATTTTAAGACATAAGGCATTGCCATATAAGATCTTATCTTTTTAATTAAAACATCAATTATTATAATATTGTCCATACAAGATACATGATATTTTTCATTAATGGAAGGTACATAATAGCAATTCAGCAATTATATTACATGCCCATGAGTGACATATTCCATCTGTAATGGTAGCAACTCTTGCTCCACATAGTTATAGCTTGCTTATTCTTGGGTCTTCAGGTTGACATCTCTATCTCCTTCTTCTTCAAGAGTTCTGCTATATAAAGAAGATAGTTCCTTTTCTAGTATCTAGGCTAGTGACAATGGTGACGATTACCTTCCTTATTTACTCCTCGCTTATATTTCAGTGCAAAAGATGTTGGTTTCTTGCTAGCTTTCTAACTATTCTTAGATTTGCCTTTACCCTTGGACTTAACTCTGTTGATCATCATCATATATTTGGGGTTTTCCTTCTTCATCTACACCTCAACAATCCTCAACCTACAAAGTAATTCTAGCAATGGCTTGTCAAAAGTATTCTTGTTGTAGTTCATGAGAAATTGGTCGTATGATTCTAGAAGTGATTGTAGAATCACATCTGTGGCCAACTCTTGGCCAAGGAAAATACCAATCTAGCAAGGTTCTCCACATACCTAGTCAACTTGATGGTATGGGGACCTATTGGAACTCCTTCAGCCATATTGCACTTAAACAACGCCTTTGAGTACATGATCTTCAAATGTGTTACCATCTCAACAACATTCATATTCTTGTTTTTTCTCTGCAACTCATAGTTCATTGAGCACAACATCAGGCACTTGCCATCCATGACATCTTCATAGTGATTCTTGGAAGCATCAATATCAGCCTTATGTGCGGTGGGAGTGGGTTCATCTAGATCTGGTGTCTCCAAGACATAGAGCTTGCACTCTTGAGTGAGAACGTTTCTCAATTTTCAGAATCAGTCATGGAAGTTGTTCCCATTAAACTTGGCCTTCTGAAGGACCTATTGGAAAGAAAATGTGCTTGTGCTTGCCATTAGATTCTATAAATGAAATTTTGCAATTTTTGTCAAAATGCTTTTTGATTTTATTTGATAATATTGACGATATAAATTAGGCCTTTAATTAATTATCACTCCTACTATTTTATTCAAGTTGATATCCCTCACTAGCTAAGATTCAAAATAGGTAAGTCACTACCCACCCAACACTGGCACTCATACCAATTACTAAGGTTGGGACCATTTTCCAATTGCATCTCATGCAATTCTAGGATAGATGGTATGCACAACTCCTTGCCCTAGTCCATATGTATTCTTCTTGCCACTTAATCCTATTAATGTCACCTAGTTAAGCCTGACCCATAAGACAACATGATAGAATATGCATCCTACTAGTTCAAACCCTCATATCTATCATCACACTACCATGAGAGAGACGACGTTCCCATGCTTGGTCAATCAAGCATTTCATGTCTGCTGCTTATGGAATGAATCTTAGATTTAATATTTATTTATGGATTTTATCTATAAATACATATACATATCCAATCACCACATACTTATAGCACATATCTTATACATGCTATATTCACAAATAAAAGAACATGCAATAAAAAACATACGAGCATTGGTTATTTCCATACAAATGCAATTATTTGGGACCACAAAGCATTGCTACCACCTAAAATAATACATCTCATGTAGCAACATGTATGGGATAATTTGTGTTGGCCTGATCGATCATCTTAACTCTTCAATCGACCAGTTGGCCTTTAGGGCAATGCATATAGATTGCATTTATATTATATCATGTATATTTGGGGATCATATGCAATATTTAATTAGATATGTACATGAAATATTTGTAATATTCACAATGTATGCAATCAAATTAATCTGATAATATCGATTTAATTTTATATACACCATAAATTGATAGGGCTCTAATATCACTGTTGGGGTATAGGGACGTCAGAGAAGGCAACAGTGCACAAAAACCTTTTTCCCCTATTCCTTACCAAAAAGATCATGTCAACAATGATGTATCTAGGAAGGAAGGGTATCAAGAGTTATGCATGGTCCTGAAAAAAGTCCAACGACTACTCTTGTATGGTGATGTGCACTCTTCATAAGACATGCACAAACAGTTGGTGGGGACATTGGGGTGGAGCACCACGAACGCTGGTGGTTGTTGTCCTCCTTGCGTGGTGACAATAACATACACATCTTTATGTAGTCCATGCAGACCACCTGGAACTCCACGTTGCGCTACTAGAGCCAATGGGAAGGAGTTGCCCCTTTGAATGTCAATGTGCTACCATTGATATGCTCTCCCTTGCTGTCTCTCCCTTGATATCTCTCTATCTTATGGGTAAGACTTGCTTGGGCTATCACGTTACCACATATGTGAGACTACAACAATTGTTAGAGCTTATTATTGTGTCTTTAGAACGCCTTAACTACCCCTTTATTAATAAGAGGGTCATGAGAATGGTTCCCAAATAAATTGGGAGTCGAAGAGTTGGATTTTCAAGAATTTCTGGCTATTGCAAATCACAACATAGTGGGTTCATATTTGAATCGATTGGTTTGTATGTGAATTTATTGGTTCAACACTGGAACCGATCGATTCACATGTGAATCGGTCTATTCAACACTTGATTCGGTCTATCAACTATATTTCATTTTTGCAAACATATTGGCTTTCATTGTGACAATTAACATGACATCAACATCAATCCTTGATCCAGTCATACTAATCTCTCAACCGGTCAACTCATACTTGAAATAATTGACCCACTTTCTGAACCTGGTCTGTTCACTTCTAAATCGGGTGATTCATGTTCTGAATTGGGCGGTTCATTTCTAAACCGGTGGTTCAAATTCCAGTTCACTCAATTTTCAACCAATGTTGTTTAAATTGAATACCTAAACACTTTAGAAATCAAGTTAAACCTTTCATGAGTAAACTTCTATTCTAGGTGATCCTATGTGTGTGACCCTATAGGTCCCAAGTTATGTTGGTAGTGAATGTCCATAACCAATTTATGGCATCACAAGAAATGAGCGGTATCTAGCAACACATCATTGCTACCCAAGTAATTGGAAAGTTGGAGAACAACTTCAACCTACAATCTGTGATCACTTTTATAGTGATCATATAGTTCCTTTGTCTCTAATATCTGAATTGAACTCGAGGCATGCAATTGCCATCCTCTCAATGTTCAATCCATGTTCCTTGAACTAGAGTAGACTATATGATATGTATATGAGGTCACATATCAAATATTGAGTCACATGAGTATGGTCATATGTTCCTCAATCTTTCTTATCAAGTATCCTAGATATCAATCTCCTATAGGAGGGATAAATCCCATCTACATCACTCACACTCAATACATATGTGTTACAACATACCCAAGCATCACCTTTATGGCAACCCTTATTCAAGGTCATGTTGGATGATGTCAAAATATAATGATCAGTGTAGTGAATTTAGGTCTAAGAACCAAAATCACCCCTATAGATATGAGAGCTAATTTTGACTACCATTCCATAGTCTTCATGTATCACTCTCAAGGTGGGTCTATCTGGTAAATAGTTCTCTAACATGTACTTATGTGTTTGACTTGATATCCCATATCATGACTAATGAGACTCTATCATCATTCAACACACATTCTAGTTTTATGTATTATTGTTTTATATTTTTTCCATAGTAATATCTGACTAGGGAGGTAACAAGAATGCATGCTTATCATACATATGCTCTCATTGTTTAGGTCCTCAACCTGAAGACATATGTCACCAAGTCACATCATTCTTTGGACATCTACTATGTCCATGTCATAATCTCATGATTCAGACAAACATAATCAACATAATTACCTTTGTCAATTTCATTATCAAATTAGGTATCTAATGCTCCATTACAATCACAATATGGTTGGCTCTCTAGGCATACATACCAACACCAACAACTTAATTAACCAATTAAATAGGCTCTCTAATAACCCCCTCACACTACTACAGAAACAACATTCAATGTCACTTTTCTAGTCGTCGATTATTTAACAAAACTGATGCCTATAATATTCAACATCGGTTATTTAGGAACCCCGATGTATATATTCGAAGACCATCTAGACACGGGTACCGCTTTGTATTCAGCGTCGGCTGGGTAAAACAAATTGACGCCTAAAATCACCCACGAAATCCAATTTTTGAGCGAAAATTTTTTTGCCCCAAAGTATGACATACAGTGTCGGTTTTTTAACTACTAACTGACGCCGATATAAGATGAAATTTTGCGTGAAAAGTTCAAAATTAGGCGTCGGTTATCCTTTGATAACCGATGCTGATAATGGTTCCCGCCAAAAAATTTAGGGCAAAGATTGTCTAATTGGACGTCGGTTTTTGACTATAAACCGACACTTAAAGGTAAAACGCGTCGATTTTCTAGATAACCGATGTCGTTGACAAACTTAATAGACCTGTATCACCCGGCTCTTCCCCTTCCTTCCTATTTCATCGTGATAGTTTTCTGCTGTGATCGCCGCTCGCCTAAAATCGCCCGACGACCCCCACTGTTGCTCGCCGCCGCTGCTGCTGGGGCGGCTCTGCTCGCCGCCGCCGCCGCTTCCTCTTTCTCCTACTGCCACTGCTGCTTGCCACCACTGCTTCTCGCCTATCTGCTATGCTCTTCTCCTGGTGCCACTACTGCTCGTGGCTTTACTCTGGTCTTCGCCTACTCGCCGCCACTACTACCGTCGGTCGCCGCTGCTCTTCTCCACACTACCACGCTAGCTCCAAGTAGCCCTAACCTCTTTGCTTCCTTCTCTATAGCTCCTTACCAACAGCAAGAACGACCGTGGCTGTGTTGGCCTACCACGGCCGTGCTGTCCAGCATAGCCGTGGTAGGCCAACACAGCCATGGCCGTGCTTGCTGTTGGTAAGGATATGAACAAATCTTTATGTAATGCTTTATGTGAATCCTAGGATACGAACAAATCTTTTGCTTACATATATTTGTGTTTCTAATCCTAATGTTTGACCATATTCAGTAAATTTTGATGCATGTTGGAATAAGATTTAAACTTGTCCATTCTAGCATCCTAATTTGATTTGATTAAACCCTAACATTGATGAAACCCTAACATCAATTGTGATGAAACCCTAACATTCATTGTGATGAAACCCTAACATGTACATATCTATTATTGTGTTTGTTGGCCTAGAAACCCGTCCAAGATTTACTCATTAGGAGTAAATCTTGGATAGTCCCCAGTTTGGGACTGTTCTTGAACACCTAATCTCACTTAGGATGTAAGTGTATAATGTGTATTGGGTTTTTGAGAAAATTTCAGTAGCATTTCCCCGTTTGTTCTGTAAGTACATATGTACTTAGAGAACAACGGGGAAATGCTGCCGAAATTTTCTTGAAAACCCAGTACACATTATACACTTACTAGTGAGATTTGGTGTTCATGGATGGGATAGGTAGTACACATTTATTATATATCAGAATGACATCACATGTGTTTGTTGGCCTAGAAACCCTGAATTTCACTACTACAGAGCATGTCTTTGGCGTCAGTTGTTTATGCCCTTTTAGCTAAATGTCGAACTGTTCGGCGTCAGTTTTATAACCGACGCCAAACGGCTTCGTGCCACCGAAAATGCGCCAGCAAGGCACCGATAGGCGGTACACATTTATTATATATCAGAATGACATCACATGTGTTTGTTGGCCTAGAAACCCGTCCAAGATTTACTCATTAGGAGTAAATCTTATATAGTCCCCAGCAGGGCACCGATAGGTGGTACACATTTATTATATATCAGAATGACATCACATGTATTTGTTAACTGTAGACCATAATCTTGTCCTAATATATACTTGTTTTCTCTTTGAGCATAGAATGGATAGATCATGGATGTCCATTCACAATTGCTGCACCCCAGAGTTTATATATACTTGTTTTCTCTTTTTGTGAATGCTTGGTAAATGTTAAGGTGCCATAGGGTTACTCATCCAACATCTGTAGATTGGTATCAATGAAAGATCTGAAGTTGATAGGTCTTAAATCTCATGATTTTCACTGTAATGTCCGGGCCCACTGCCCTAGGCTCTAGTAGAGTTTCAGGAATGACGACTGGCCCCACAAACCACCACTAGCCTTAACTGCGCACTTTGTCCACACCGACGCGCAAGCCAGGATCAACTTCCCGACTGGTCACCCATCCCAGTACTACTCCAAGATGAGTACGCTTAACTATGGAGTTCTTAGTGATGGGCTCCCGGAAAAGGAGGTGCACCTTGGTGATATGGGTAGTCCAATCATTCCTTTTAAGATCATGTTATCCTAGGCCTCAAACCTGGGATGTTACAATCTCCCCCACTTAGACTCTTGACTTCCTCGTCAAGGCTCAACTATATGGCCTCATAATCTGACCCCATTTCAGTGCAGACCCACAATGGCCCATGGACACCCAGCTCCCGTCCACGGCTACCAACGCAAGGGCGGCTCCATCTCGTCTCTACGGATAGCCCTTTCCAACTTGCCAGGACTGCACGGCTCAAGACTGGCATGTCAATTGCCCATGTGGGCCCCACCTACTGGAGGGGTTATGGCTCTGATACCATTTGTAATGTTCGGGCCCACTGCCCTAGGCTCTAGTAGAGTTTCAGGAATGACGACTGGCCCCACAAACCACCACTAGCCTTAACTGCGCACTTTGTCCACACCGACGCGCAAGCTAGGATCAATTTCCTGACTGGTCACCCATCCCAGTACTACTCCAAGCTGAGCACGCTTAACTATGGAGTTCTTAGTGATGGGCTCCCGGAAAAGGAGGTGCACCTTGGTGATATGGGTAGTCCAATCATTCCTTTTAAGATCATGTTATCCTAGGCCTCAAACCTGGGATGTTACAGTCACACTCTAATGCAACAAATATTGCTCATGGAAATTCGATGTATATTGCCGAAGCATGTATGGTTTGCAATCACCAGACTTTGTTTCTTTTTCAGTAGTCTATGCAGCAAAGTTATTGACCCTGATACTCTCGATAATTTGCAAAGTGAAGTGGTTGTTAGCCTATGTCAGCTTGAGATGTATTTCCCTCCTTCTTTCTTTGATATCATGGTACATCTTGTTGTCCACTTGACTAGGGAAGTGAAAATGTTGGGATCAGTTTTCTTGCATTGGATGTATCCCTTTGAACGATACATGAGCATTTTTAAAGGTGATGTTCGAAACTGTTATCGACCTGAAGGGAGTATTATTGAAGGTTATGTGGTGAGAGAGGTTATGAATTTTTGCAATGACTTTCTGAGTGGTAATAACACTCCTGTTAATGACAAGAATATTGAGGAGGGCAAAGGAATTTTGGGATCATGGGAGAAAGTAATCAGCCATGAGCAGTTGGAACAAGTTCACTTGTATATTTTACACAACACGGACGAAGTGAGTGTTTATCTCGAGGAACATACCAATTTCATCAAGAGACAACATCCTCGAGCAAGTTCAATGTGGCTTGCTAGAGAGCATAACAAGACTTTTACTAAGTGGTTTGAAGATAAAGTCTTACATCAACTATATTAAACACCAAATGATATTACGGAAACTATCAAATGCCTTGCCTTTAAACCAAAACCGAATGTTATGTCTTATGAAGGGTTTGACATTAATGGGTTCACATATTACACAAAGTGCCAAGATGATAAGAGTGTCATCCAAAATAGTGGGATCACTCTTCAAGCGTTGATTATGTATTTTGCAAGTGCAAAGGATAAGAGTCCACATGAAGCTAAAATTTCATATTACAGTGTCATTGAAGACATATGGGAGTTTGACTACATAGATTTCAAAATTCCGCTCTTTAAATGTAATTGGGTTGATAACACCAAAGGAGTTATAGTGGATGAATTAGGTTTCACTTTTGTGAACTTTGAAAAGATTGGCGAGAAGGGTGAACCATTCATATTGGCATCACATGCGAAATAAATATTCTATATGGATGATCCTGCAAATGATAAATGGTCAGTTGTTCTTCATGGTAAAAGACAGTTCATCGAAGTAACTATAGATGAAGAAGAGTACTATGATAAGTATGATGACTCCATTCCATTCTCAGTTGGGTTGCCAACTCCACAAAATATTGAAGCTAATGATGACTTATATGTGCGTGGAGATCACAATGAAGGATTGTTAACTGATAAAAGATCACAATTTTAGAGGCATGCATGTTTATATTTTTTTATTGAAGCTAAATGCTTGTTTTTTTAATATCAATATCATTTTCAGATTTGATGTTTCATTATCTTCTAGTTAATACAAATGCTAAATGTTTGCCTTTTTAATGACATTTTCAGATGGATGACCATGATGAGCATGATGTCCATGATGAGCATGAAGTCCATGATGAGCATGCTGTACATGATGAGCATGGCGAGGATACCAATGTAAGTTCTAAAAACTTATCCTGTATTTCTATAAAATTCATTATCTTCTAGTTATGTCATAAATCCCATATTTCTATATTGGGCTAATTCAGTGTGTTTATTTTTGTCAAATTTTAGGTTGATGATGCGCATGTACCCACTGAAGCACTGGAGGAACTTGATGCGCATCACCAAACACTTAACAAGAAAAGGGGCATCACTCTGTTGAAGAAGTTAATAGCGCTAAGTGGCAGTGGATCCATATTGGTTGTGGAGTTTGATAATGGAGGAAATGCAATTGGAGTGAACCACAATAATTTTGTAAACTATCTTGGGGTTGTCACTCAAAGCCATTGTGGTGTTAAGTATGATAATTGGCATAAAGTTCCTCAAGCAAAGAAAGACATGATATGGAAGGATTTATGTGTGAGTTATTATTATTTGCAATTCTATTTTTTAGATTAAAAATTCTATTATTTGCAATTCTATTTTTGGATACTAGTTAATAGAAATTCTATTTTACAGAATCTGTTTGCATTGGATGATAAGCTGCATCGTAAAAGTGTGATGCAACGTGCTGGAAAGATGCTAAGGAACTATAGGACAAATCTCAACAGAGAATACATAAAAGATGGTGATAAGAATAAGAAGTCAACCCTTGAACAGTGGAACTTCTTGGACAAAGAAGATTGGGACACGTTTGTTGCTTCAAGAAAATCTAAAGAATTCAAGGTATTAGGCATCACTCCCAATTTAATTAATATACGTTGTATTAACCTATTCAAGATTAACATTTAGTGCTACTAACCAAATCATTAATGTGCATACTAACTAGGCCCTCAGTGAGGCGCAAAAAGCAAGGCGTGCACTGAATGTGCATGACCACACTATGGGTCCAAAGGGCTATGCAAGCATTCGCCAAAGACTACATGCGGAGTCTGCTGCTACTCAGGAGTCCCCTACTACATGTGCCACACCCATGCCTCGCCATGATGTCTGGATAGCTGGGAGGCAAAACAAGAAGGGTGAAATAAAGAAGCCCGCAACTGCTGAGGCGGCTGCGAAAATGGTAAAATACAACTCTTAGAGCAATCATTTGAATATTGATTATTTGTTGTTTTAACTTACCAATTTTTGTTGATGGTGATTAGCGGGAGCTGCACGAGTAGAGGAAACAAGGAACATTCATCCCTCAGGAAACAAGGGATGATTTGATGGTTGCTCTGGGTAACCCAGAGCATCCTGGATGTGTTAGGGGTGCATGCGTTGGTGTGGGCATCAAAGCATTCTTTGGGCCATCCCAGTGCAAACCCGGAGCGGGACTTTCACAAGAAGAGGTAACCTATTCTTTTTTTAGAATGTTACTCCAAAAGGGAATTCAATAATAAGAAGCTAATGTTTCTTTTATCCATGTATAGGAGAATAAGGGATTCGAGGATATAGTTTCTTAGAAGGTCAATGATATAGTTGTTGAGAAGGTCAAGGAAGAAATGATGCAGTGGTAGGCATCTCAGGCTTCCAATCAGCCTATGGCGACCCACTCTTTTCCTGATGCACAGACTGAGAGTAATCTTGTAGACCCACCGCCTAACACGTCTGTTGTAAGTATTGTTTATGACATTGTAGCTAGTGTTTTCAAGATGATATATTTTCAAGATGATATGTATATATGTATAATATTCTTTACGTAAATTTGTAGGCATTAAAGCCATGCTGCTTAAGAATGCAAGACTATGTTGTCGCAGAGGTGCAGGCTTACCTGTCCCTTCTTGGGGCAACATTTCATGGCACTCCAATGCCACAGAGCTACGTTCGTGTGAGCCCGATACATGTATTACCCGATTGGAGGGAAGCTACATTGTCATATGCCCACCCAGATATTGATACACTTGCTGAGGCAGAAGGCGGGGTGATATTGTGGCCCAAAGCAGATGTCATCTACACTACTGAAATTGCAAGATAAATTTACATTACTTTAAATTGTTAATTTGTATATATGAGGTCAATTGATCTAAAATTATATATACAGGTTAAAAAGAAGACACCCAGAGAACCTATGCCTCCACCTCCACTTCCTGCATTACCAAGTTGGGTTCCAACTGACCTAAAATACCCGTTAGGTCCTGCTTGTACGGGAATGGCATGTTGGCTACGGGTACATAATATACATTGCCCTATAATTGTTTCTTCAGATGCGAATTATGCAGGTCAATCATACGAAAACTTATTATTTATATAAGATATTATTGAGCTATTTATATATGATTGGCTGAATACATCAATGATAGAGACATGGATAAGGTGAAATCTTGTTTATACATCCATATACCTTGTGTAAGATCTAGTGATCTAGTTTTTTTTTTTTTGATGACCAGGAACCCCCCCCCTCAGAAAGTGCCACTTTGTGACCCCCCTAGAAGGGTAAACCCGGGAGCCCACCCAGCCGCATGAATGGGTTCCCAAATAGTAGCATCATTGGCCGGCCGACGCTGCGACAAATTCACTTCTGGGGCATAGCCAAGAGTCGAACCCGTGACCTCTCGCAGAGGCCTTGTGAGCCGCACCGCCTGTGCTACGCCCCACTGGCAGGTGATCTAGTTTCTTATATATTAATGCATACGTAATACATGTTTTGCAGCTACTTAGTCGAAAATTAATGTAAACAATTTGCATTTGACCATGTGGGATTTTTAATTCCATCATTGATTAGTATGGTAGCTAAAGACCCTGATAGTGTTCAACAATACTATATAGATGCTTTTACAATTTTCGGTCAGCAAAAGAAGAAGATAATAATAGCTCCATTCAATGTCAAGTAAGTTTACTTTAATTATAATTTGGACTTAAGAAAATTACATTTTTATTGTGGATTTTGAGTTATTAATTTTTAACTTTTTTACCTCTAGCGGTAGGCATTGGGAGTTACTAATTATTCTCCCCGGGATGTTCACTGTTTATTATCTAGATCCTGCGTGGAGTATATTGAATACTAAAATTGGACACGCAATGAGATTGCCATTATTCTGGTGAGAAATATTTCATTTTTTATCCGTTAACATCTGTTATTACATAACTATTTAATTATGCAATTTACTGTGTTACATTAACATGTAGGGGTTTAGATGCATTCAAAAAGGATGTAGGAAAGGTCCCAAGGAAAAAGAACCATCCAATAATTTGGGAGAACGTAAAAGTAAGTTCCCGACTCCAATGTATATATTATTTATGTAAACTATGCTTTGTTATATTTTTTAATATTTTGTATGTTTCAATTTATAGTGCGCTACACAAGACAACGGATGGGCATGCACATATTTTGTAAATGAATATTTCTGAATGTTTATAGATGTCTGAATGTTTCTACATGTATTTGAATGTTTCTACATGTGTGAATGTGAGAATTGAATTGATGTCTGAATGTATCTACTTGTGTGAAAAGTATATGTGTTGATTTTGCATGTTTGTGGCTTGTTTGTTGGCTGATATCAATGGATGTCGTAAACCTGCAGTTCAGAAAACTGAAATGCAGGTTCTCATCCTGCTGACCAGCCACAACAGGCCTGCAAACTGATAAGAAAAAAATAAATAAAAAATAGGTGTCAGTTATTTATAGAACACCGTCATCAAAGGCTTACAACGTCGGTTATTGGATAAAAACTGCCTCCTAATATGACAAACAACTCGACCGTGCAGGAAAGAATGATCGTGGTGGAAATGGCGTCGGTTATTCGTATAACACCAATGCCTATAGTACTAAACATGATCGTGCAGGGAAGCACGGCCGTGGCGTCTGGGAATATGCCGTCGATTTTTTAGTTGCAAACTGACGCAGATAGTGTCCTAGATGGCGCCCTTTTTGTGGCGCGAAGCCTTTTGGCATCGGCTTACTAGTTATTCTCTGACACCTATTGGTGCCCTGTTGGCGTGTTTTCAGTGGCGCGAAGCCTTTTGGTGTCGGTTTCGACCTTTAGCAGCGCCCACATAGGCGTCGCTTGAGAACCGTCGCTAAAAGGGCATAAACAACCGACGCCAAAGACATGTTCTATAGTAGTGTCAATATGGAACTTGGGAGAATCCCAAGTCAGCTTTTAAGTAGACATAAACTAGAGAAAAATAATAAAAGACAAAACAATCTCATTCAAGAATGTTTATCCCCCTGAATTATACAATAAATCACTCAAATACTTCCCCTCAAGCGGATAATCTCAAAGTAGATATGCAGATCGGTAAAGGGAAATTATTGATCCTTGTTATGTGGAACCTAGAGCAAAAGTAAATGATAATAGATATGCATTATGGTAATCATATCAGACACTATAGTCATGAAGTATACCAGAGAGTGCTAGAACACAAAAAGTAGTAGTCAACGTGCATACAAAACATGAACAAGAAAAGAGTCAACATGTGCAAGGCGCAGACAAGCTAGAGAGTGTTGGTACACACTAGTGTAAAGTAGGTGTAGTAGCTAAATAGGAGAAAATTGCATTAAGTAGAAGCATGATAAAGGACTCAAGATCCAATGTGGATAAAACTCCATCATGTATATGCCAATTCACCAATAAAAATCTTCATTATATTCTCTCATCATAAAGTTTCCATCAACGTAGCACACATCACATTCCAAAGAGTGTTGGGTCACAGTAGTAACAAAGGGTGATATGCAAGGGCATAGACAAAGAGTCAACATGTAAATAGAACATGGACAATAGATGGTACACAATTACAAAACAACAAAAAATGTGCTAATCATAGAACAAGTAGCAAGAATGAGACCCTCATATAGAAAAAAAATCAACAAATAGTATAAGTGAAGTAGAAAACTCCATAGCAGCAGTTGAGGTAATGACGAATAATTTTTTCAATCTCTTCATAAGATAAACATATCAATTATTGTAGCAGAAAGCTCCCCATAGTAGAAAAAACAATGCAACACAGTAGAAGAAAAAAATAGAATGAATATACGTATAGAAGCATAACTGAATTCCTCTTATTCTCTCCTCCATATCATCTCTTCCCTATACCAATCATCCTCTATTTTCCCCCTCACACAGAGTATGAGAAGAGTCCATAGAGTGGTTCAAGTGGAGAGTCAAAAATAATAGTAGAGGTAGTGTTTTTGAAATATTTTGACTATGTCAAAAAAATTGTTGGATATGATTATTAGGGGTAGTACAAGTATTGAGGAGGTAGGAAATATGTATGTAGGGCTGGAAAGAATGGGGAGATTAAACAACAAAAGAAATCTAAAAATGTTAGGAAAAGGAAGATAAGTGTTGTTAGTAAGGATAACATGGAGAGTCACCATGTATAGAAGCATCCTCCATGTAATAGAATAGTCATAGAAGATGTAGCACACCAAGATGTAGTAGTAGTAGTAGGTGACATGTAGTGTTATTCAGGAGACACATCGTGTCATGTAGAAGGTCAATGCCAACATAAAGAAGGTAACACACCATGTCATAGGGTGGCACAATGTGTTAGTTGATGATTTTTGGGGTAGAATGCAAGTGAAACTTTGTTTCATTTAGGTGGCATACAATGTCAAAGGGCATATTTGCAATCCAAGTTGTGAACAAAAACATAACTCCACAAACAAACAATGTCAAATAGTGACATGCCATGTCATAGATTTCACAAACTAAGTCATGAATGAACCAGAATGTTTCCTACACACCATGTCTAACAACAACGTGTCATGTTAGGAGTGAAACAACAACCGAAAACCCTGAGATAATAGCAAAAGATGGATGAATCCTTTTAGATCTCCACCATAACAATGTAGGAATGATATAGAGGATGTTGTATCTCCAATATTATATAAAAAGAGAGATCTTTTTTCCACGTTTTAGAATAGATCTCAATGGTGGTGGTATGGATGACAAAGGAGGTGTAGATTGGTAGTGGCATAGATGATGCCGGTGTAGATCGGTAGCAGTGTAGATGGCATAGGTGTAGATCAGTAGCAATTTGGACAATGGCATTTTAGATCGGAAGAAATATATATTACCTCTATGTGGATTGATCTTGGTGTAGATGATGACGGAAAATAGGATAGTAGTGGTGGCTCCATAAGAAAACAGTATTGACAAAGTCATGGAAGCCCTTGTGAATCTGGTACCAACAAATTCAAAGTGGATGCTTTTTGTTGATTTGATGGAGAAGCCCCATAAAGACGGCTCCAAGAAGAATCAAGGGTAGGATATCCATGCGGGAAACTAGGAAACTCCTATGGGTCGTGGCAGCTTGCAAGGGAAGACTTCTCTCTTTTACACTCTCACTCCCAAGGTTTAGGGGCACAACAATACCTACTCTGATACCATGTCAAAAAACCATATGATGGGGAATTCCCCTTATGTAGGGTTTTCTTATTGATACAAGGGAATCCCTATTCTCCTATAAATCTGATAATGGTGAAGCATATAGACTTTATACAAGCCCTAATGGGATAAGACAGAATTGGGCCACTTTCATTTTTTATCAAATACTTGTATGAATTATATACTGTCTTACAAGGTTTACATGATGCGTAGTAAAATCTCTTCAGTATCTTCTCAACATAGTGAGACCAAGAGAGAATAATAACATAAGTATATCTAGTAATTTTAAGGCCTACTATTAAATTAAGTGCACTAACATCCTTAGTCTCAAGCTTGCTACACAAAAATTACTTTGTACCATTTACTACTATATCAGAATCTAAAAGAAGAATATCATCCAGACATACTCACCAAATGATGAACCATAATTTTTTTGTTTAGTAGTGGTCAAGCTAATTAAACCATTAAGAGAAAAGTTAAAATATAATATAACATACTTATTATTTTTTACCATTTCTCATGGGCTTGCTTCAATCCAAACAAAGAATCAACAAGCTTAAACACCTTGGACTCATTCCCACAACCCATTAAATCTTGAAATTTTTATTTGTGTATCTTCTCTTCAAGATCAGCATGTAAGAACCGGTCTTCATATACATACCATACATAGATTATAAATAGTAGCTAGTTCAGATTATAAATAGTAGCTAGTTCTATAAGAACGCAAACAATGATCATACAAGAAACAACCAAATATGTAGAAAATTAATATATATCCTCACATTATGTGTTTATCTTAGAAGAAATTCTATTCATGTACTATTAAGAGTTCCATTTGCAATAATTTTCTCTCAAATTTACATTTACATCCAATAGCATAACAAGATTGTAGAAATCCTAAAATTTTCGCATTTCATTTTGTGGGTCATTATTAATGTCTTCCTTCAAAAACTTATTATTAAGAGAAGGCATAGAATGTATGAAATATACCATACTAACCTCAACATTGTAATCTTGAAACTCACTTCCAAAATATTTATAGGCTTTTCTTGTCTACTTCTCATTGGTTTTAAATATTTCCACACACCCCTTAGATTAAGAAATAGTGTATTCTATATAATTCCCCAAACTTGTCATTCTTTCCATGTAATTATAAATGGAACCCATGAAGTTTGAATCCTCTTGAAGAACTTCTTGGGGAACACCAAATTTTATAAGACAAAAATCTTTAAAAAATTTGCATCATTGTGTTCTAGAACCAAGTTGATGATATCTATGCCAAGTATTTCATGTTTTTAATTTAAACTCTAAAGTCGTAAGTCCTCCCTATACACCAAGAAAATTATGTCTTCACTTTTGTATCCTAGTTTATTCCTCTTGTGTTCAAGCACAACTACCTATGTGAGGCAACAACACTCTGATATTTTAGACTCATCTTCTGGCCTCTCTATAGGTCAAACAAACAACTTTTCATTTGTTTTTTAATTCTGAATAAGTCAATTTATATTCAAATATTTACCCACAAATAGTTTGCTATCCTAGAACTTTGGAGGAAGGTATAAACCATATTTACCATGGTTTGATTTTCTATGCTACAATCCCATTGTATTCCATTCACTATAGAATGATTAGCTCATGCACTATACCATGGAACAAAATTCTATAAATATGTTTGAGGTTTAATCTCAATCCCTATCAGATCTTAACTTCTTAAGAACCTTATAGTATGGATTTCTACCTATTTCTTAAAGATTCAAAATTCTATAGCACTTCATCCTTTCTTTAAAGAAAATGAATGCAACAATATTTACCTCAATCACTAATAAACATAACGGAATAACACTATAGCCCTTAGTACTAATCTCATTGAATTCATCAAAGTAGTGGAATCTTAGAGGTACATTTGATGTTGTATGATCGAGAGGTCACATGTTTGACCCTCTGGCATTGTACTGAATGAATCACCATTTTTTTTAAATATCATTGAATTCACAAATATTAATATGCACTAAATTAGAAATATCAGAATTCCTAGCAACAATGTGAAAGGATATTCTAGGTAATATAAGCCAGCCATATTTTTCACATTTTCTATTATTAATGAAAAATTTATGAGTAAGATCTAGAATCATCAGTATTTTTATGGAATCATAATTCACATGACCGTAATGCACATATTAAATGTCAAACGATAAGAGATTCAATCAAATTGAACTAGTATCCACATTGATGAAATAATAAAACATAGTCTTGACTGCAAGTGTCAAGACTCCTGGAGGATAGACACCAACTTTTCCTATTACAGTTGGGGTACACCAAGGATCCACACTCAGCCCATATCTATTCGTTCTGGTTATGGATGAGTTAACAAAGAATGTTCAGGATGATATTCCTTGGTGTATGTTATTTGCTGATGATATTGTTTTGATTGACGAAACAAAAGATGGATTGAATGATAAAGTTGAATGTTGGAGAAAGACATTGGAATCAAATGGATTGATGATTAGCAGGAGCAAAACTGAGTATATGCATTGCAATTTCAGCCAATCTCGCAGTGTGAATGATGGAGCCAAGTTGCACGGAGTAGATATACCAAAATGTGACAAATTTCATTACTTAGGTTCTATTATTCAAATAGACGGGGATGTCCAAAATGATGTTTGTCACCGGATCACTGCAGGATGGTTGAAATGGAGGAGTGCAACTGGAGTTTTATGTGATCAGAAAATCCCTCTCAGGTTAAAAGTAAGTTTTATAGAACAGCTATACGACCAGCCATGCTCTATGGGAGTGAATGTTGGGCGGTGAAGAAACAAGGTCCCAACAAGATGAACGTGGATGAAATGTGTATGCTGAGATGGATGTGTGGGAAGACAAGAAAAGATCGTTTGAGAAATGACTATATCAGGAATAAAGTGGGGGTGGCGAGCATTGAGGACAAGTTGAGTGACGGCCGACTCAAATGGTATGGACATGTGAAATGCAGACCTACTAGTGCACCTATATGAAGAAATGCTATTGAGCCAAACACTATAAATAGAAGAAGAGGAAGGCCTAAATTAACATGGGATGAGCTTATAAAGAGAGATTTTGAATCTCTACATCTCAATCAGAATATGGCCCATGATAGAGCTGAATGGAAATGAAGGATCCATGTATCTGACCCCAACATAGTTGGGATTGAGGCTTAGATGATGATGATGATGATGATTCAATATGAATCCTAAAGAAGTCCTCTGTAATACATACATATCTCTTATATAAAAATAAACTATCATGAATACATGTAGTAAGTACTTTATTGCACTTGCAATATAAATGTAAATATTTTCTAACTAAAATTGAATGCTATGTATATTTTGTTGAATGGTTGGAACACGCAGGACTCTAGTAGAGCATTAGAACTTTTTATGAGAGAAATTATTAGTCCACCGTCATTCAACTTTAGTTTCTACAGAGTTAGAATCATCTCGAGTCACAAATTTACCTAAAGAGGCTTGGTATGACACAAACATAAACTTATCATCACATACATGTGTGTTCCACTATCTATAATTCAAAGAAGTTTTTAAAAAATTAAAAATAAAACTTAATAGTAACATATAAGTAACTATTGTAAAATTTTAATAATATACTCATTGTCTCGTGTCCTCCTTGCATCTGAATCAGATTTCTTAGCCTTATTTATGGAACAATCTTTGTTTTGATCATGAGATGACATACAACTCTAACATTATTTGTCCTTGATTTATTTGATGTTGACCCTGGTTTTATGTTAATTGTACTATTTCTTATTTTGAATAGGTTTTGTAGCAATAGTAAGATTGACTTTAGTATTTATGTCAACATGCATATTGGGGCTCCCACTCATACGCTCCTATCTAACTAAGATATAAATCATCAAGTCACTTAGTAACATGCTTCCCTTCTTGTGCTTATGATTCATTCTAAAGTACACCCAATATGATGGAAACATTAGATGATTGACATCACAGTGAAGTTCTTACAGAACTTCATATATGCTTCCTAAATTCCATGTAATAATAATCAAAACTAATGCATCTAGTCGGTAATAGATTTCACATAAACTTTATGAAGCTTTTACAATTTTTACACAAAATAGTTTTAAGACCTTGGTTCTCAACATTATATGTTATGACTAACATCTCAAACAATTTCTTTGCAGATGTTACAGGAGAAGAACTGCATATGTAACGGCCCCTCCTCATATTATCCCCCAATTAAGGAGGACCAAGAAGGCAACTGTCATTATTCAAATTTTTTTCATTGATCTAGATTCATATAATTAGCTCACAATATATATGGACTTCAAACCAAAGTATTGTTTTGACAAAACAAAGACAGATCTTTTAAAGGGAGTTACAATATCTTAAAATATAGGAAATACCAAAAATTTATTAATGTAAAACAAAATTAAACTATCTAAAATACTCCATGGTTTCCTTGCATAGAATTATTGTAAATTATTGTAAGACAATCAAGTGTTTCATAACAATATCAATAATAAAAACTGTTGGCAAATAAAAATACAAACAATATATTTCAATTTTGTGTATGTGGGTGTAACCAATTGTGTGCATGTATATTGAAGAAAATAAATGACAAACCAAATCAAGTAATTTACTAATAATATAAATGCAATTTTTTTTATTATAATTAACCCATAGTGTTGCTCAACTCACTAGGGGAACTAAAATAGGACCTTTCAAATTATAAAGTGTGTGCCCTATCATCAGTCTCATTCATGTGTATCTCATCATTTGACTATTACACCTAATTTCTAATCGTTTCTTGGAACATTCTCATATAATTCTACATTATTTTCTCAAAATTAGATTTCTCCCAAGATACCCTTGTGAGGTATTAATTACTATGTTCTATCTCATCCATAGCGATATCGTTAGCTATGTGCACGAGTCTTAAAATTTATAACTCAAGCACTACCCCACAAGTATACGTGTGTGTAGTATGTATGAGATCATCTAAGGAGCAGGGTACAACTAATTGTAAGTATGTTAATCTTCAACAATCAAGATTGATTTACTAAGATTGGTTTGGTTAAAGTTGGTCTATTACGCAAATTAAAGAAACTAGTAAATAATAATCACTTAAGAAGAGATTTAGATCAGATTTAGAGGATCTAAGTTATGGGGTTTCACTTACATATAATTACTCAAATACAACCACAGAAATTAACATACTAAATAACATGCAAAATAGGTTGTTGTCATCATACACCTCTCCTTGATATGATACAGTTCTAATCTTCACATAGTACTCCCGTACTTATACTAAGATTCAAACCACAACCTTGGATCCTCCATTTAATCCAATCACTCTCGTGGTCAAGGATACGTTTCAAAGATATCTACTCCCTAATTCTTTACATCCTACTTATTTACATATCTTCCCAGATCACATAAAGAAGAAATAGACATGTAAGTAAGATGACTAGTAGTGCATACAAGCAATTAAACACCATAGAATATCTTGATGAAACAAAATAAATAGGATTGATAAAGAGATCCCAGATCACATGAGCAATGACGTGGGAGCTACTCTCCCACATCCAAGAAATAAATGTCTACTCATCCATGATGGTGAAATACTAGCACAAGCTACAAATTTTTTAGTTCAACAATTATAGAGAAGAAAAGAATAAGGGAAATACAAGGAATGAGAAAGAACTAGATAGAACTTTGACTTATAGAAGAAATTTTGCCCAAGCTGATGCTTCTTCTCCAACAAACTTCTCTCCTGAGAGGTTTCAATGAGGTAGAGAAGCTTCTGCACTAATTATTGAAGAAGAATGGAGAAGAATTGAGGTTCTCTCTTGAGTAACTGCTTCTTTCTTTCCAAAATCTCCCTTCCTCTCCTCTGGACTGTTCTCTAGTCAAAAAGTGTTTCAAATGATGAGAGATAATGTACCATAAGTGAGTTTTTGTATTTGAAACGATGGACAACTTTTTTACAAAAATGCAAAAATTGACTGGGACACGCCATTTTTTAGAACCACACGGTGTGTCACCATGTATAACTCATGTGTAAAATTCTTTAATTGAGGAATGCATGGTGTGTTGTCTAAGAGACATGACATGGAGTTGAGAGTAGATGAATTCCTGGGTTGAAACTGATCAGGTTGGACATGGCATGTGTTACAACCCCAATTTTGGGTTCATTTGATGAGAAAGGTAATTTCTCATATTAAATATAAATGAGCAAATAATGATTGAATGCATGAATTTTGTTACAATAGCTTTTCTGGTTGCTTTGTGGGCTTTATTGGCTATTGGGCTCAATAACAAAGAAAGGACAAAAGAAACTCTATTATTGAATAAATAACAAAATAGAGGAAAGAAATATGTGGAAACCTCTAGAAGGCAAATCCAAAAAGGGATTCCGTGCCTCTTGGGTTCCAAGGAATCCAAAATTGCATAGAGGATACAATAAGAAAGGAAAAGATCAAGTAGATATTTCTTTAATAAGAAAGAAATTTAAAATAATGATAAAATGTGGAAAATAAGTGAAAATAGGTACAATTGAGTTATCCTTGGTGGATTATCATATCAAAAGGATTCCTAATGATAAAAGGAATACCAATGAGAAAAATAATAAGAGAGATAAAGAGGAATCCTCAGAAAGGAATAATTTAAAGAAAACAATAAGGGAAATATGAGAAATTGACAATTAAAAGAAGATAAAGGCAAACCAATATTCCCTAATATGGGAATTCGTGCCTTCAGGATTTCTTGAGGTCCAAGGGACCCAAAATAACAAGATAATGGCAAAGGGAAAGGAAATAACAATTAATTTTGAATAAATTAATGAATAACTTGGGAAAGAAGGAAGCCTTCTCATCCATTGCAAAGTGCTTCCCAAATTTCGTACAAAGCTAGATAATGCCAAGACAAACCTTCCCTTAAAATTTGAGAAAGAAAAGAGTTATGATTTGGGAGAAATTAATTTTGCAAGTTATCTTCAATTTGGGAATTAATTTTGAATTAATTGAATAAATCTTTCTTTTGCTTTGAACGTGAGCAATGAGGTCTGTTGGATCTTAATCCAACAAAGGACGCTCATCACCTTTATCCCGATCGGACCACAACTTTCCCACCTTGATTTCTCGCAATCTAGTGGACATGCCAACCTGTGGACAGTCCCATTGGACTCAAGAGAGGAAAACACGGAGTTTTATCCCTGGTTTGCACATGTTTGGTCGTGATTTTGGGAAATACCCAATCTCGCAAACCTGCTTCCCACCCTATATATAGGGGATGGTAACAAAGGGTATCAGTATCTCGTTTTTCTGGCCCAAGCTCTACGGCGGAGCACAAGGATCGCTCGAGTACCTTCAATTGCCGAGTTTACCTTGACCTCCACCCTCGTCACCTCAACTGACCTCGCCAGAGTCCGACAAGTTGGGGGAACATCAAGGAGTGTCTACAGCCTACAATTGAAACCATCGACAATTTTGACGGTGGGAGGCGAAGCTCCCTGGCTTATCGCATGGCTCGTAGGTGGACTAGAGTCTAGAGTCAACCCTCGAGTTGACCACCTGGACCTACTTGCTCGACGTAAGGAAGAAGAAGAAGTCCACTGGCCTTTTACACTTCTACCCCTCTACGTCCTCTTTGCAGGTAAGGGCACCTTCGTCCTTTGTTCCTTTTATTTATAAAGGAAAGGCATGCGATCCCTGAGCCGTTGGATGCCTCCTAGTCCACCGGACTATAGATCGAACGACACTCGATTTTCTGAAAATAGCAAATAAACCATAAAAAGGGTTTTTCCTATAAAAATCATATCTTGAGCTACGAAACTCGGACGAGAAAAGTTAATACATGAAAAATGATCAGAAAAATATGAGGAATATAATAAAAATGGCTTGGACACCTAAAACTATATATTTTTGTAAAAGTGCATACTTTGGATAGAAAATGTATTAATTTGTGGTAGAAACTTTAATTGTTGATGAAAGATATATTTAATCTTACAATTAGGTTAATTCGAGCATGGTTTACATAATATAATGGTTAAGATGCTTAAAAATCCTAAATTAGAGAAAAAGAAAAAGAAAGTACTTATAATCTAAAATTAGGGTTTCCTGTTGTTAAAAGATGAATTTAGAATCTTTTGTAAAAGAAAAATGAAATAGTTAGGGTTTGTAAGTGATTTTGTGAAATTAGGGTTTAAAGTAATAAAGATGAAATGGAACCCAAATTATGCTCAAAACCCTAGAAAAGACAAATAACCCTAGGAAACAACTAGGATTAATAGATCATAATGACATGATTAATGATAGAGAAATTGGATGCCTTTTTCATGATCAACCTGTGTGCACTTGTTTGATTTCTTGATTGGTTATTTTTGCATTCAAGTCTACTTAACAAGTATGTCATAAATTATGAATAACCGCCTTAGTTTCTCAAGGATTTTCTGGATGGTTAATCACATTGAATGCAAGTTATCAGTTTGGATGTTCATACTTGCAAACTATAAAGTCACTATGAATATCACATTAATAATAGAAGTATGGATTCTCGCACCTACATGCCACCCTGATGGATGATGCCAAAGGTCAGGCCCATATGGGTAGACCAATGGACACCTTGAGTGGTGACCCCAGGCACCAAGCTCGGGAATGAGAAGGTGGCCTATGATATTGTATGACTAGTGGGCATCATGAGTGGTGACCCCCAGGCACCAAGCTCGGGATTGAGAAGGTGGCCTTAAGTCATTGGCAAAGGAAACCCTAAGGTGGGTATACTAGGGTTAGGGAAAAAGGGGTGGAGAATGTCATACTGAAAAGTATAAATTGGCTTGTTAATTAACTTGATTGTGATAATTAGATTGTTAGCTATATTTGCAAGATTTTGGTTGTTCCCACATACCAGTATATTTCGATATACTGACCAACGTTTTGTTTGTCGGCGTTTTAGGAACAACAATTGAAAGAACAAACTGTAAAGTGACACATTGTGAAAATAAGAAATAAAGTGCATGGAGGATTAGATAGAATAATTCAAGCTCTGGATAGTTAGATTTCCAAAGTTTTTGAAGGTAAGCAAAGTTTTAATTTTATACCAAATTCCAGTTATTTAGTAGAATTTCATAATTATTATTGATTATTTGTCAAACCTTTGATCTTGTTAATTGAATAACGGCTCTGACCTTCGGGTCTCCCTTAATTGGGGGTTACCAGGAGGCAGGCTCATTACAATTGGTATCAGAGCATAGGTTACTCACTTAATCTTTAATAATTATTAAATTTTACAAATTCCATAGAACTGAGGGAGTTATTAGAGGATTGTATGAAAGACTGAGGTGTCTAGAAAAGGATCACGTCCAGGGGCTGGCAATATTTTCCTCCGCACCTCTAGTCAGAATATGAGGACTCTTAGATTGTGTGACTGCCTGGCCGATGTCTTAGGATATGACTCGAAATAAGATACCTTTAGGACTCTCTCATCTTGTTCATCCCTTCTCAACTCAAATTATATTAAGGACCTTAAGGATTAGAGTTTTCTCTCATCACCTCACCCACTTGAGGTATGGGTAAGGTTAATGAGGTCTAAGGAATCCTCCACCAAATTAATGTAAAACATGTAGATAAGATGCCATGGACATAAGCTTAATAGATTAAGCGCAAACTAAAGAATAAATACATGCTTAGGTCATCCCTCTTCCCTTATGCATCTAGAGAGTGCCCTACTCATCTGCCCTTTGGGTCCCATGAGTTCATGAACGTGATCAATCTCCTAACCCATGGACTTCAGACATTGATAGATGTTACCTCCCGACCCTATTGTCATGTGCAACTAGGGAATTAGCAAACTCCTACTTCCATCGGTCTTATCCCCACCTGACCCTAGGATAGACTTAGGATTCCAACATAGTACATGTCCAGCTTAGAACCTTACCCAAGCCTTCATGATCTCTCTCTACATTCATGGGCTGACTTTCATCCCTTCACAGGGGTCATGGTGACCTACCTTCCTTGGTCAGGCCCCATATTGGTTACCTCCTTGGTAACACATCCACATGCACATAGAGATGGTTATCTATGGGTCTTCAGGTTCATCCTCATGCTATGTACTCTTCACTTAGCTTCTCAAGATCCTCTGAAACCTCTTTAGGTTACCTCAAAACAAACAAAACTGGTATACACCCTACAAAAGGGTCCCTCTCCCAAGATGGGAGGGAACTACAACTCTTGACAACCAAGGTCACAACCGACCTTATTTTTAGGGTTTGCATCCACATGAGCATGCCTAACCTAGCAGCTACTAAGGCACAGGAAGACTACCTATTAAACCATGCTAGATCATACTTGTTCTCTTTCCTCAACATTAGTTCACTTAGATGTGAGGGATTCATCAAACATACCCTCAACTTAAGGGGTTTCCTATTCCTCTACACATGAGGAATACCATGCTCGAAACTATAGAGACTCAAATCTCATCATGAACATTGGGTACATAACTTCCCCTCTTAGGCCTAGGAACCCTAGGTTGGGGTATCCAATTGCATGCTCAATCTCTTAACCAAGAATCAAGCATGTATAAGGCATGACATGCACTCCCTATCGTCCTTCTACTTGGGTAACCCATCAGGGTTGAGTCCTCCTCAAGGACAACCAACAAGGTACAAGGCCTCACGACCTACTACCAAACCTCTCCTGGTCTAAGGAACTCTTCTTCCTATCTTATAAGGTAAACTCCTATACCACAGGCACAAAGGTACCATAAGCATCATCCTCTCTCTAGGGTTTGGTTCCTCTAAAGGCAACCAATATATCATCAGCCTCTAGGGATCATGCATGAGGCAACAACTATCATCCACTTAGGTCGCATCATTCTCGACTCCCCACTGTTCCTCACATCTCAAGGTTTTAGGTTTCCAACCTTCTTGCTTGTTTCCTTCTTACTCTCTCTGTAAAGCTAACTCTACATCTAGGCATACTACTAGAGGTCATCTCTCCATGAAGGATCAATCTCACAGGTATACCTCTACGTGGGTGAAGCCTATACTCAATCTTATGTTTACTCATGATTATCCATATACCCTTATGCTTATCTCATAAGCCATCTATCATGTCCTTCTGGCCTCGATTTTAACTTACTGCTCATTCTACTAAAGCACTCTAGGTGCATGTTATCCCCTACTTGCATAATCCCATATGGTTTCTATAGGTTCTTCACTAACCTCATCAATGAAGGAGCTATCCTTCGATCAAACATGCACGACCCTTCTCAGGGTGGGGTTGCCCAAGGTACTCAGTTATCAACTTCTCATGGCTCATAAGGCATCCAAGGCACGTCTATCCAAACACCTGGTCTACCATGACATCTAACTAATCATGTTATCTCTATCTCTAACCTTCACTTAGGGTTAGGATTAACATCTCCTTAAAGGATGTGCTAGGTCTCTACTTTTTAATGGAGATCTCTACCTCCAAGGCTAACTCTCTTTACTTATCCTCCTGACAAGATGGTCTAGCCTCAGGTCTTTCCTAAGGGCAATGACAACTCATGTCATACGACCTAAGCATGTATCTATTCTTTAGTTTGCACTTAATCTATTAAGCTTATGTGACATTATATGCATTCTATACATAATTATGGACTTACTGATATTTTTACATGATTTTATGTCATCATTTGCTATTTATTATCCATTAAACAATCATTACACATCTTACATGATATTGCTGATATTTAATCATCAAAAGCCTAATATTATGGTTTCATATTGTTCTACAAATTTTTCTGAGAATAACGATACCTTTTTTGCATTTTTTTGATAATCAAGCTAATTACTGTGATTTAATGAAGATCTGAGCATTTTATCTTTTTGGCCAATCGCTGGCTGCCATGTGGCACTTTGGGCATGGCTCACATTTCCTGTTCCCATGCTGAGCCGGTTGGCTTGAAGGTCTAATCCCAGTTTATTTCCTTTCGTTCCCGTTCATGAATTGGTTTGATTGGACCGGTCTGTGACTCTCTTTCTTTCTCTGTTTCCACGTGATGTGAGTCTGTCAGGCCTCTGATGTGTGGCTGTCACCACTGCAGCTAGCTCCTCCAATGAGTAGCATGCTCTGCCTTGGTTGCAGGTCTCCTCCTTGACTTTGACCTGCTAATGCCAAGAACTTCTTTGGACCTCCTACTACATCGACGGCTTCTCAGCTGTCCAGACAAGGCCCATATCTCCTCCTCACTGAAGCCACTGGGACTAGGCGCCACCACAATAATCAGGTCTATGGGCATCCCCTCTTCCTTGCACAAGCCATCATCATGGATGGTTCTCCGGTGAGAGGTCGACGCCTCTCTTGTGATCCCCTTTATCTACTTGAAGTATGACGCATGCGTGTGTGGGCTTCATTCTTCTTTCGACCAGCCACCGTGGGGTTCTTCTCTGTCGATGGCGAAGTCGACCACCTGGTAGAGTATCTCCTAGAAATGACCGCCATTTTTGGGAGATCTCCCTCCTCACTGTCCGCAGACCTGTGCCTGTGGCTTCCTTTCTACCCCGATCGACTGTATGCACTCTGCCTTGTCGAAGCAGCAATGGCGTTTGTGCACCTCCGCTCATGACCTCAGAGTCCGGCACCTATCTATGTGTCTGTCTCCTCCATTTGATTGACGTCATGGTCTGCCCTAGATGTTGCCGCATGACCCCACTTTTGACCTCTCAGGTGCCTTCTTCATCTATGTTATGATCCTCCCAGCGGCGCGTCTTCTCCTTGCAGATGGAGAAGCTTGATCGAGCTTACTATGCTAGTGCAGGAGAAAAGAGGAAGAGCAACATTATTTGTCTCTCCATCAAAACCTGCAACTGGTAGTGGAGAAGCGGTGGATGGGGAGGGTTTGTTCTCCCTACTCAAAGGCATGGTAGTTCGTGCAAGGGTGGTAGTACAAAGCCAACATCTCACAAGCTTTTCGGTTCCACTTGCCCACATTTCCGTCGCTCCATGATGCGGAGGTTGGCTTCCCATGACCATTTTATAACCTCATGGTGAAAGATGATGTACTACTGGCTATTAGATCTTATCCAAAGGGTCTGTGTTTCTTCTCAGCAAAAGCCTATTCGTGGCTTCTAAAACAAGGCACTCATGTATATGAGTTGGCCGCATGGTCACTAAAGTCACCAGCTATTTAATAAGTTGAGAACTACAGTCCTTAACCATAAATCTAATCATTAATTTGGAACTTCATTTGAATATGAAACTTCGAACATATGTCCATAACATCCTAAAGTGCTTTCTTCCCAACTTGAAGTCAAACTTCAAAAAGGCATGAACCTAGGGATCTTAATCATGTATCAATATCTAAGATTTTCCAAAACTTACTAAAGCACTTGTAAAACATAAGATAACTCAACATGAGATAAAATCACTTATGCCATCGGACATTAAAGGATTCCAAAAGTCCATTCCATCACATCCTACACACCTTACAACAAATTTCGTCCTCGAAATTAATCCAGAAATCCAGTCTCTCACAACTTATGTCCATGACATCTTATTTACATGTTTTTCATTAATTTGGTGGGGGATTCCTTAGACCTCATTAACATTACCCATACCTCAAGAGGGTGAGGAGAAGAGACAAAACCCTAATCCTTAAGGTCCTTAATAGAATTTCAGTTGAGAAGGGATGAACAAGATGAGAGAGTCCTAAAGGTATCTTATTTCGAGTCATATCCTAAGACATCAGCCAGGCAGTCACACAATCCAGGAGTCCTCGTATTCTAACTAGCAGTGTGGAGGAAAATATTGCCAGCCCCTGGACGTGATCCTTTTCTAGACACCTCAGTCGTTCAAACAATCCTCTAATAACTCCCTCAGTTCTATGGAATTTGTAAAATTTAATAATTATTAAAGATTAAGTGAGGAACCTATGCTCTGATACCAATTGTAACGAGCCCGCCTCCCGGTAACCCCCAATTAAGGGAGACCCGAAGGTCAGAGCCGTTATTCAATTAACAAGATCAAAGGTTCGACAAATAATCAATAATATTTATGAAATTCTACTAACTAACTCGAATTTGGTATAAAATTAAAACTTTGCTTACCTTCGAAAACTTTGGAAATCTAACTATCCAGAGCTTGAATTATTCTATCTAATCCTCCTTGCACTTTATTTCTTATTTCCACAATGTGTCACTTTACTATTTGTTCTTTCAATTATTGTTCCTAAAACGCCGACAAACAAAATGTCGGTCAGTATACTGACCTTATCTGACATCATATGCATTCTATACATAATTATGGACTTACTGATATTTTTACATGATTTTATGTCATCATTTGCTATTTATTATCCATTAAACAATCATTACACATCTTACATGATATTGCTGATATTACATGATGTGGAGGTTGGCTTCCCATGACCATTTTATAACCTCATGGTGAAAGATGATGTACTACTGGCCATTAGATCTTATCCAAAGGGTCTATGTTTCTTCTCCGCAAAAGCCTATTCGTGGCTTCTAAAACAAGGCACTCATGTATATGAGTTAGCCGCATGGTCACTAAAGTCACCAGCTATTTAATAAGTTGAGAACTATAGTCCTTAACCATAAATCTAATCATTAATTTGGAACTTCATTTGAATATGAAACTTCAAACATATGTCCATAACATTCTAAAGTGCTTTCTTCCCATGCTTAGGTCGTATGACACGAGTTGTCATTGCCCTCAGGAAAAACCTGAGGCTAGACCATCTTGTCAGGAGGATAAGTAAAGAGAGTTAGCCTTGGAGGTAGAGATCTCCATTAAAAATTAGAGACCTAGCACATCCTTTGAGGAGATGTTAATCCTAACCCTAAGTGAAGGTTACAGAGAGAACATGATGAGTTAGATGTCATGGTGGACCAGGTGTTTGGATAGACGTGCCTTGGATGCCTTATGAGCCATGAGAAGTTGATAACTGAGTACCTTGGGCAACCCAACCCTGAGAAGGGTCGTGCATGTTTGAGCGAAGGCTAGCTCCTTCATCGATGAGGTTAGTGAAGAACCTATAGAAACCATATGGGCTTATGCAAGTAGGGGATAGCATTCACCTAGAGTGCTTTAGTAGTATGAGCAGTAAGTTAAAACTGAGGCCAGAAGGTCAAGATGGATGACTTATGAGATAAGCATAAGGGTATATGGATAATCATGAGTAAACATAAGATTGAGTATAGGCTTCACCCATGTAGAGGTATACATGTGAGCTTTATCCTTCATGGAGAGATGACCTCTAGTAGTATGCCTAGATGTGGAGTTATCTTTAAAGAGAGAGTAAGAAGGAACCAAGCAAGAAGGTTGGAAACCTAAAACCTCAAGATGTGAGGAACAGTGGGGAGTCGAGAATAATGAGACCTAAGTGGATTATAGTGGTTGCCTCATGCATGAAACCTAGAGGCTGATGATATCTTGGTTGCCTTTAGAGGAACCAAACCCTATGGAGAGGATGATTCTTATGGTACCTATGTGCCTGTGGTATAGGAGTTCACCTTATGAGATAGGAAGAAGAGTTCCTTAGACCTAGAGAGGTTTGGTAGTAGGTCGTGAGGCCTTGTACCTTGTTGGTTGTCCTTGAGGAGGACTCGACCCTGATGGGTTACCCGAGTAGAAGGACGATAGGGAGTGCATGTCATGCCTTATACATGCTTGATTCATGGTTAAGAGACCGAGCATGCAGTTGGGTACCCCAAAGGTGAACCTAGGGTTCCTAGGCCTAAGAGGGGAAGTTTTGTACCCAATGTTCATGATGAGATTAGAGTCTCTATAGTTTTGAGCATGGTACTCCTCATGTGTAGAGGAATAGGAAACCCCTTAAGTTGAGGGTATGTTTGATGAATCCCTCATAGCTAAGTGAACTAATGTTGAGGAAAGAGAACAAGTATGATCTAGCATGGTTTAATAGGTGGTCTTCCTGTGCCTTAGTAGCTGCTAGGTTAGGCATGCTCATGTAGATGCAAACCCTAAACATAAGGTCGGTTGTGACCTTGGTTGTCAAGAGTTGTAGTTCCCTCCCATCCTGGGAGAGGGACCCTTTTGTAGGGTGTATACCAATTTTGTTGGTTTTGAGGTAACCTAAAGAGGTTTCAGAGGATCTTGAGAAGCTAAGTGAAGAGTACATAGCATAAGGATGAACCTGCAGAGCCATAGATAACCATCTCTATGTGCATGTGGATGTGTTACGAAGGAGGTAACCAGTATGGCGCCTAACCAAGGAAGGTAGGTCGCCATGACCCCTGTGAAGGGATGAAAGTCAGCCCATGAATGTAGATAGAGATGATGAAGGCTTGGGTAAGGTTCTAAGCTGGACATGTACTATGTTGGAATCCTAAGTCTATCCTAGGGTCAGGTGGGGATAAGACCAATGGAAGTAGGAGTTGCCTAATTCCCTAGTTGCACATGACCATAGGGTCGGGAGGTAACATCTATCATTGTCTGAGGGCCATGGGTTAGGAGATTGATCACCTTCATGAACTCATGGGACCCAAAGGGCAGATGAGTAGGGCACTCTCTAGATGCATAAGGGAAGAGGGATGACCTAAGCATGTATCTATTCTTTACTTTGCGCTTAATCTATTAAGCATATGTCCGTGACATTTTATTTACATGTTTTTCATTAATTTGGTGGAGGATTCCTTAGACCTCATTAACCTTACCCATACCTCAAGTGGGTGAGGAGAAGAGAGAAAACCCTAATCCTTAAGGTCCTTAATAGAATTTGAGTTGAGAAGGGATGAACAAGATGAGAGAGTCCTAAAGGTATATTATTTTGAGTCATATCCTAAGACATCGGCCAGGCAGTCACACAATCCTAGAGTCCTCGTATTCTGACTAGCGGTGCGGAGGAAAATATTGCCAGCCCCTAGACGTGATCCTTTTCTAGACACCTCAGTCTTTCAGACAATCCTCTAATAACTCCCTCGGTTCTATGGAATTTGTAAAATTTAATAATTATTAAAGATTAAGTGAGGAACCTATGCTCTGATACCAATTGTAATGAGCCTGCCTCTTGGTAACCCCCAATTAAGGGAGACCCGAAGGTCAGAGCCGTTATTCAATTAACAAGATCAAAGGTTCGACAAATAATCAATAATATTTATGAAATTCTACTAACTAACTGGAATTTGGTATAAAATTAAAACTTTGCTTACCTTCAAAAACTTTGGAAATCTAACTATCCAAAGCTTGAATTATTCTATCTAATCCTCCTTGCACTTTGTTTCTTATTTCCACAATGTGTCATTTTACTATTTGTTCTTTCAATTATTGTTCCTAAAATGCCGAAAAATAAAACATCGGTCAGTATACTGACCTTATCTGACATCATATGCATTCTATACATAATTATGGACATACTGATATTTTTACATGATTTTATGTCATCATTTGCTATTTATTATCCATTAAACACACTACTACAGAATATGCCTTTCGCGTTGGTTGTTTAACCCCCTTTGGTGACAGTTTTCAAGTGACGCCTATGTGGGCACCGCTACAGGTCGAACTCTTCGGCGTCAGTTTTCTAACCGATGCCTATATGATCTATAGGCATCGGTTATCTATAGTTGGCCGATGTCTATAGGGTTTGCACCACAAAAAGGGCACCACCTAGGACACTTTCTGTGTCGGTTAACAACTGAACAACCGACGCCATACTCCCATACGACACGGTCGTGCTTCACTGCACGACCATGTTTAGTACTATAGGCATCGGTTTTATACGAATAAGCGACACATTTTCCACCACAGCCGTGCTTTCTTGCACGGTCGAGTTGTTTGTCATATTAGGCGTCGGTTTTTATCCAATAACCGACGATATAGGACTTTGATGACGCTGTTCTATAAATAACCGACGCCTATATTTTTAAAAAAAATTCTTATCAGTTTGTAGGCCTGCTGTGGCTGGTCAGTAGGATGAGAACCTACAGTTCAGTTTTCTGAACTGCAGGTTTACGACATCCATTGATATCAGCCTACAAACAGGCCACAAACCTACAAAATCAACAAATATTTTTTCACACAAGTATATACATTCAGACATCAATTCAATTCTCACATTCACAAATGTAGAAACATTCAAATACATGTAGAAACATTCAGACATCTATAAACATTCAGAAATATTCATTTACAAAATATCATTCAGCATCGCTATCAACATCCCAATTATATCTTACAATCGCCACTGCTTGTATGGCTTTTGCCCATTCTTCTCTTACTTCATTTAATGCTTCCATCATATATGGAGCATGTACATTTTTTAAGCATTTACCTATAGTGTGGTCAGTTTTAAACACCTACAAAGAGAATGATGTATATATATATGTAATTATATAAAAATAAGATTGATATATTTCATACTAACTAATGAGACTATATATAATACCTCATGTATGGTATTAATATCCAATGCGGCATGTCGGATAATCATCTGCATAAATCACATCACATAGTATGTGCATGCCCAGCTGTTGTCTTGTGTAGCGCACTATAAATTGAAACATACAAAATATTAAAAAATACAACTAAGCACAGTTCACATAAATAATATATACATTGGAGTCGGGAACTTACTTTTATGTTCTCCCAAATTATTGGCTGGTTCTTTCTCCTTGGGACATTTCCTCCAGTAGTTTTGAATGCATCTAAACCCCTACATGTTAATGTAACACAGTAAATTGCATAATTAAATAGTAATGTAGTAACAGATGTTAACGGATATAAAAATGAAATATTTCTCACCAGAATAATGGCATTCTCAATATGTGTCCAATTTTAGTGTTCAATGTACTTCCCGCAAGATCTAGATAATAAACAGTGAACGTCCCAGGGACAATAACTAGTAACTCCCAATGTCTACCACTAGAGGTAAAAATGTTAAAAATTAATAACTCAAAATGCACAATAAAAATGGAATTTTCTTAAGTCTAAATTATAAATAAAGTAAACTTACTTGACATTGAATGGAGCTATTATTATCGTCTTCTTTTGCTGACTGAAAATTGTAAAAGCATATATACAGTATTGTTGAACACTATCAGGTTCTTTAGCTACCATACTAATCAATGATGGAATCAAAAAACCACATGATCAAATGCAAATTGTTTACATTGATCTTTGACTAAGTAGCTGCAAAACATGTATTACGTATGCATTAATATATAAGAAACCAGATCACCAGATCTTACACAAGGTATATGGATGTATAAACAAGATCTCACCTTGTCCATGTCTCTATCATTGATGTATTCAACCAATCATACATAAACAACTCAATAATATCTTATATAAATAAAGAGCTATCGTATGATTGACATGCATAATCTGCTTCTAAAGAAACAATTATAGGGCAATGTATATTATGTGCCCGTAGCCAACATGCCATTCCCCTACAATCAGGACCTAACGGGTATTTTAGGTCAGTTGGAACCCAACTTGGTAATGCAGAAAGTGGAGGTGGAGGCCTAGGTGCTCCGGGTGTCTTCTTTTTAACCTGTATATATAATTTCAGATCAGTTGACCTCATATATACACATTAACAATCTAAAGTAATGTAAATTTATCTTACAATTCCAGTAGTGTAGATGACATCTTCTTTGGGCCACAATATCACCCCGCCTTCTGCCTCACCAAGTGTATCAATATCTGGGTGGGCATATGGCAATGCAACTTCCCTCCAATCGGGTAATACACATATCAGGCTCACACGAATGTAGCCCTATGACATTGGAGTCCCATGAAACGTTTCCCCAGGAAGGGACTGGTAAGCCTGCGCCTCTGCAACAACATAGTCTTGCATTCTTAAGCGGCATGGCTTCAATGCCTACAAATTGACGTAAAGAGTGTTATACATATATACATATCATCTTGAAAAGACTAGCTACAATGTCATAAACAATACTTACAACAGACGTGTTAGGCGATGGGTCTCCAGGATTACTCACAGTCTGTGCATTAGGAGAAGAGTGGGTCACCATAGGCTGATTGGAAGCCTGAGATACCTGCCACCGCACTATTTCTTCCTTGACCTTCTCAGCAACTATATCATTGACCTTCTTAGCAACTATATCCTCGACTGTCTTATTCTCCTATACATGGATAAAAGAAACATTAGCTTCTTATTATTGAATTCCCTTTTGCAGTAACATTCTAAAAAAAGAATAGGTTACCTCTTCTTGTGAAAGTCCCGCTCTGGGTTTGCGCTGGGATGGCCCAAAGAATGCTTTGATGCCCACACCAGCGCCTACACCCCTAACACGTCCAGGATGTTGTGGGTTATCCAGAGCAACTGTCAATTCATTCCTTGTGCCCTGAGGGATGAACGTGCCTTGTTTCGTCTGCTCGTGCAGCTCCCGCTAATCACCATCAATAGAAATTGGTAAGTTAACACCAAAAATAATCAATATTCAAACGATTTCTCTAAGAGTTGTATTTTACCATTTTTGCAGCCGCCTCAGCAGTTACAAGCTTCTTTATTTCACCCTTCTTGTTTTGCCTCCCAGCTATCCAGATATCATGGCAAGGCATGGGTGTGGCAGACTCCTGAGTAGGACCAGACTCCTGAGTAGCCACAGACTCCACATGTAGTCTTTGGCGAACGCTTGCATAGCCCTTTGGACCCATAGTGTGGTCATGCACATTCAGTGCACGCCGTGCTTTTTGTGCGTCACTGAGGGCCTAGTTAGTATGCACATTAATGATTTGGTTAGTAGCACTAAATGTTAATCTTGAATAGGTGAATACAATGTATATTAATTAAATTGGGAGTGACGCCTAATACCTTGAATTCTTCATATTTTCTTGAAGCAAAAAAATTGTCCCAATCTTCTTTGTCCAAGAAGTTTCACTGTTCAAGGGATGACTTCTTCTTCTTATCACCATCTTTTATGTATTCTCTATTGAGATTTGTCCTATAGTTCCTAAGCATCTTTCCAACACGTTGCATCACACTTTTACGATGTAGCTTCTCATCCAATGCAAGCAAATTATGTAAAATAGAATTCTTATTAACTAGTATCCAAAAATAGAATTGCAAATAATATAATTTGTAATCTACAAAATAGAATTGCAAATAATAATAACTCACGCATAAATCCTTCCATATCAAGTCTTTCTTCCCCTGAGGAACTTTATGCCAATTATCATACTTAACACCACAATGGCTTCGAGTGACACACCCAAGATAGTTTACAAAATTATTGCGGTTCACTCCAATTGCATTTCCTCCATTATCAAACTCCACAACCAATTTGGATCCACTGCCACTTAGCGCTATTAACTTCTTCAACAGAGTGATGCCCCTTTTCTTGTTAAGTGTTTGGTGCTGCACATCAATTTGCTCCAGTGCTTCAGTGGGTACTTGTGCTTCATCAACCTAAAATTTGACAAAAATAAACACACTGAATTAGCGCAATATAGAAATATGGGATATATGACATAACTAGAAGATAATGAATTTCATAGAAATACAGGATATGTTTTTAGAACTTACATTGGTATCCTTGCCATGCTCGTCATGGACAACATGCTCATCATGGACTTCATGCTCATCATGGTCAGCCATCTGAAAATGTCATTAAAAAGGCAAACATTTAGCATTTGTATTAACTAGAAGATAATGAAACATAAAATCTAAAAATGATCTAAAATCCAAAGCCCTAGAATGGGTAAAGTTCAAGTCAAAATGGCTACAAGTGTTCATTTTGGGTTTTCTATGTAAATGACCTTAGAACATCTATGTAATCACTTGTAATGATGAATTGACTTGTAACTTAGAAGAGAAAAATGTTTGGGACAAATTTCACCAAGTGCTAATCACTTTAAATGCAAATTAGAAAATGGATTACAAGCACTTGGTCGGTCGAGTTTTCCTGGATTGAAACCCGAGCGATCATCCTTGGTCGATTTTCTAAAGATTGCATCGGTCGAGTTCTGTGGACATCCATGATCTATCCATTCTATGATCAAAGAGAAAACAAGTATATATTAGGACAAGATTAGGGTATACACTTACATCCTATCTAAGATTTACTCATATTATTTACTCCTTACATCCTAAGTGAGATTAGGTGTTCAAGAACAGTTCAAGCATTAGGATTAGAAGCACAAATATATGTAAGAAAAAGATTTGTTCGTATCCTCGAATTTACATAAAGCATTACATATAGATTTGTTCATATCCTTACCAACAGAAAACACGGCCGTGGCTGTGTTGGCCTACCACAGCCGTGGTAGGCCATTCTTCTCAGTGAAAGAAGTAGAACACTAACTAGTCTTTAACGAAACTGATTGATTATTTAGCCGGGAAGAAAGTGAAGTAAGGACTTCTATAACTAGAAGGTATCTCACTGAATTTCCACGTAACCGTAGCCAATTCGCTAACGTGCTTAGGTTTTGAAGTCAGGAAGTGCTGTAGTTAAAGAGCTAGGGAGAAAGAAGAACAGAGGCTACGACTAATACCTGGAGAGCAGAGCAGCAAGCAGCGGGCGGCGGCAAGGAAGAAGACAGCGCCACAGTAGGGAGTGAGTAGGGAGGAAGGAGTGCGCTGCAGTTGGGCGTGAGCAAGGAGGTAGGTGGCACAGCGGCGACGCAAGGAGGAAGGCGACGGGCGACGGCAGTGACGCAAAGCAGTAGTAGGGAGCGTCGGCAGTGAGCGAGAAGCAGCAGGCACCAGGCGGCGATTTTGGGAGAGCGACGATGAGCAGTGCACAGGAGAATCGATGAAACAGGAAGAAAGGGGGAGAGCCGGGTGATCGGGCCTCTATTAAGTTGGTCAACGACGTCGGTTATCTACAAAACCAACGCCTGTTATGATTTAGCGTCGGTTGATAGTAAACCACCGACGCCCAACTAGACAACATTTACCCTAAATTATTTGGCGGGAACCATTATCAACGTCGGTTATCAAAGGATAACCGACACTGAAAGTGGGACTTTTCACGCAAATTGTCATTTTAAAAAGGCGTCAGTGAATAGTTAAAAAACCGACATTGTAGGTGACCTAAAATGTTTTCGCTCAAAAATTGGATTTTGCGGGCAATTTTAGGCGTTGATCTGTTATAACCAGCTGCCACTGAATACAAAGCGGTACCCGTGTCTGGCTGGTCTTCGAATATAGACGTCGGTTTGCATAAATAACCGACGTCTAATATTATAGGCGTCAGTTTTCCTAAATAACCGACGCCCAGAAAAACGACACTGAATGTTGTTTCTGTAGTAGTGACAATCATTACACATCTTACATGATAGTGCTGATATTACATGATGCGGAGGTTGGCTTCCCATGACCATTTTAGAACCTCATGGTGAAAGATGATGTACTACTGGCCATTATATCTTATCCAAAGGATCTATGTTTCTTCTCAGCAAAAGCCTATTCATGGCTTCTAAAACAAGGCACTCATTTATATGACTTGGCCGCATGGTCACTAAAGTCACCAGCTATTTCATAAGTTGAGAACTATAGTCCTTAACCATAAATCTAATCATTAATTTGGAACTTTATTTGAATATGAAACTTTGAACATATGTCCATAGCATCCTAAAGTGCTTTCTTCCCATGCTTAGGTCATATGACCCGAGTTGTCATTGCCCTCAGGAAAGACCTGAGGCTAGACCATCTTGTCGGGAGGATAAGTAAAGAGAGTTAGCCTTGGAGGTAGAGATCTCCATTAAAAATTAGAGACCTAGCACATCCTTTGAGGAGATGTTAATCCTAACCCTAAGTGAAGGTTAGAGAGAGAGATAACATGATGAGTTAGATGTCATGGTAGACCAGGTGTTTGGATAGACGTGCCTTGGATGCCTTATGAGCCATGAGAAGTTGATAACTGAGTACCTTGGGCAACCCAACCCTGAGAAGGGTCGTGCATGTTTGAGCGAAGGATAGCTCCTTCATTGATGAGGTCAGTGAAGAACCTATAGAAACCATATGGGCTTATGCAAGTAGGGGATAGCATGCACCTAGAGTGCTTTAGTAGTATGAGCAGTAAGTTAAAATTGAGGCCAGAAGGACAGGATGGATTGCTTATGAGATAAGCATAAGGGTATATGGACAATCATGAGTAAACATAAGATTGAGTATAGGCTTCACCCACATAGAGGTATACCTGTGAGCTTTATCCTTCATGGAGAGATGACCTCTAGTAGTATGCCTAGATGTGGAGTTAGCTTTAGAGAGAGAGTAAGAAGGAACCAAGCAAGAAGGTTGGAAACCTAAAACCTCGAGATGTGAGGAACAGTGGGGAGTCGAGAATGATGCGACCTAAGTGGATGATAGTGGTTGCCTCATGCATGATCCCTAGAGGCTGATGATATCTTGGTTGCCTTTAGAGGAACCAAACCCTAGAGAGAGTATGATGCTTATGGTACCTATGTGCCCGTGGTATAGGAGTTCACCTTATGAGATAGGAAGAAGAGTTCCTTAGACCTGGAGAGGTTTGGTAGTAGGGCGTGAGGCCTTGTACCTTGTTGGTTGTCCTTGAGGAGGACTCGACCCTGATGGGTTACCCGAGTAGAAGGATGACAAGGAGTGCATGTCATGCCTTATACATGCTTGATTCGTGGTTAAGAGATCGAGCATGCAGTTGGATACCCCAAAGGTGAACCTAGGGTTCCTAGGCCTAAGATGGGAAGTTGTGTACCCAATGTTTATGATGAGATTTGAGCCTCTATAGTTTTGAGCATGGTACTCCTCATGTGTAGAGGAATAGGAAACCCCTTAAGTTGAGGGTATGTTTGATGAATCCCTCACAGCTAAGTGAACTAATGTTGAGGAAAGAGAACAAGTATGATCTAGCATGGTTTAATAGGTGGTCTTCTTGTGCCTTAGTAGCTGCTAGGTTAGGCATGCTCATGTGGATGCAAACCCTAAACATAAGGTCGGTTGTGACCTTGGTTGTCAAGAGTTGTAGTTCCCTCCCATCCTGGGAGAGGGACCCTTTTGTAGGGTGTATACCAGTTTTGTTGGTTTTGAGGTATCCTAAAGAGGTTTTAGAGGATCTTGAGAAGCTAAGTGAAGAGTACATAGCATGAGGATGAACCTGCAGACCCATAGATAGCCATCTCTATGTGCATGTGGATGTGTTACCAAGGAGGTAACCAGTATGGGGCCTTACCAAGGAAGGTAGGTCGCCATGACCCGTGTGAAAGGATGAAAGTCAGCCCATGAATGCAGAGAGAGATGATGAAGGCTTGGGTAAGGTTCTAAGCTGGACATGTACTATGTTGGAATCCTAAGTCTATTCTAGGGTCAGGTGGGGATAAGAGCGATGGAAGTAGGAGTTGCCTAATTCCCTAGTTTCACATGACCATAGGGTCGGGAGGTAACATCTATCATTGTCTGAGGGCCATGGGTTAGGAGATTGATCACCTTCATGAACTCATGGGACCCAAAGGGCATATGAGTAGGGCATCATTACGAGGAGGATGGCAACGGGTTCTATGCGCTAGTGAGCCAACAGAAACCGTGGATCCAAAATGAGGCGAGTGTACAGGCCCCCTGGGTTAATATGTTGTGGGGGAAAGGCCATGTTTCCAAATGGAGTGTTGCCTGTTATAAGGCAATCCTTGAGAAACACATCAAGAGGGACATACTCGCGAAATGGGGCTTGCAGGTTAACCCAAAATGTCCGTTTTGTGCCGAGGAGGAGTCCAACCATCATCTATTTCATACATTCCCTAAGGCTCGCTATGTCTAGGTGTTGGTTTGGTTAAAGAACGGATGGGGGCAGTGGACATCTGACAACCTGGTGGATACACTTGAGTTGGCTAGGAGGAATGCCAAGAACAAAGAGGAGGAGAGGTTCACGGGGCTGTGATGCACGAACATCTGCTTCAATATTTGGAAATCTCGCAATATGGTGGTTCACGGTCGTGTGTCTTCAAAGGACATCTTCCATTTTGTAAAAGTAGATATCACTAACACTGTAATGGCCAACCATACCCTGAGTAGGGGATTAAATCCCACAACAAGGTTATGTTGGGGTTTTTTGTAGTTACTTACACCCTGTATACTCTCACCTTTTGTTTATTGTAAAGCGTAGCTTAGCTACCCTTCTCTTTTGGCAATATATTTACCTATTTCCAAAAAAAAAAGTTTTGGAAAATCTTAGATGTTGATACATGATTATGATCCCTAGGTTCATGCCGTTTTGAAGTTTGACTTCAAGTTGGGAAGAAAGGATTTTAGGATGTTATGGACATATCTTCGAAGTTTCATATTCAAATGAATTTCCAAATTAATGATTAGATTTATGGTTAAGGACTATAGTTCTCAACTTATTAAATAGCTGGTGACTTTAGTGACCATGCGGCCAACTCATATACATGAGTGCCTTGTTTTACAAGCCACAGATAGATTTTTGCTGAGAAGAAACATAGACCCTTTGGATAAGATCTAATGGCCTGTAGTGCATCATCTTTCACCATGAGGTTATAAAATGGTCATGGGAAGCCAACCTCCGCATCATGGAGCGACACAAATGTGGGCAAGTGGAACCGAAAAGCTTGTGAGATGTTGGCTTCGTACTACCACCCTTGCACGAACTACCATGCCTTTTAGTAGGGAGAACAAACCCTCCCCATCCACTGCTTGTCCACTACCGGTTGCAGGTTTTGAGGGAGAGACAAACAAGGTTGCTCTTCCGTCTTTTCTCCTGCACTAGCATAGTAAGCTCGATCGAGCTTCTCCATCTGCAAGGAGAAGACACGCTGCTGGGAGGATCATAACATAGATGAGGAAGGCACCTGAGAGGTCAGAAGTGGGGTCATGCAGCAACATCTAGGGTAGATCATGACGTCGGTAAAACGGAGGAGACAGACACATAGATAGGCGTCAGACTCTGAGATCATGAGCGGAGGTGCACAAACGTCGTTGCTGCTTTGACAAGGCAGAGCGCATACAGTCGATCGGGGCAGAAAGGAAGCCACATGCACAGGTCTGCGGACAGTGAGGAGGGAGATCTCCCAACAACGGCGGCCATTTCTAGGAGATACTCTACCAGGTGGTCGACTTTGCCATCATCAGAGAAGAACCCCACGGTGGCTGGTCGGCAGAAGAACGAAGCCCACACACGCATGCGTCAGACTTCAAGAACAGAAAGGGGATCACAAGAGAGGCGTCGACCTCTCACTGGAGAACCATCCATGACAATGGCTTGTGCAAGGAAGAGAGGTTGCCCATAGACCTGATTATCGTGGTGGCGCCTAGTCCCGGTGGCTTCAGCGAGGAGGAGATCTGGGCCTTGTCTGGACAGCTGAGAAGCCACCGATGTAGTAGGAGGTCCAAAGAAGTTCTTGGCATTAGCAAGTCGAAGTCAAGGAGGAGATGCGTAGCCGAGGCAGAGCATGCTGCTCATCGGAGGAGTTAGCTGCTGCGGTGATAGCCATACATCAGAGGCCTGACGGACTCACATCACGTGGAAACAGAGAAAGAAAGAGAGTCGCAGACCGGTCCAATCAAACCAATTCGTTAATGAGAATGAAAGGAAATAAACTGGGATTAGACCTTCAAGCCGATTGGCTCAGCATGGGAACAGGAAATGCGAGCCATGCCCAAAGTGCCACATGGCAGCCAACGATTGGCCAAAAAGGTAAAATGCTCAAATCTTCATTAAATCACAGTAATTAGCTCGATTATCAGAAAAATGCAAACAAGGTATCATTATTCTCAAAAACATTAGTAGAACAATATGAAACCATAATATTAGGCTTTTGATGATTAAATATCAACAATATCATGTAAGATGTGTAATGATTGTTTAATGGATAATAAATAACAAATGATGACATAAAATCATGGAAAAATATCAGTAAGTCCATAATTATGTATAGAATTCATATGATGTCAGATAAGGTCAGTAATCATGGCGTTGATGCACGAATTATGTAATTTTCTCAGAATGGCTATTTCAGACTAATAACCCTAAATAAAATGTAATAAATGCATACATGCTCAATAAATGACGAAATTCAAGGAATACCCTCATATATGTAACTGGAAGCTAATGTGGAACTCTGATATCAATTATATGCATAGAATTCATGTTATACGAAGAGCACCCTTAATACATGTGATGTAACCCTATTATGGTTAATGAAAGTGACATAATGTTAAGTATGTTCACATAATAATGTGACACATGAGTATATCCAATTGATGAACTATAATCTGGAAAATGACATTAGTAAGATAATTATAAGGCAAGAATACAAGTAATCATGCGGATACCATAATGAGATAGAAAACCCTAAAATGGTATGATTAGGGTTAAGATGAGATGTAAGATGATGAGAACCTGATGGTAGTATATGATCTTGTCTTAATCAGGTTTAACAAGAGTGATAGTTGACATGAGGATATGATGATTAGGTTTGTTCTTGATCAAGGTACGCCATTACCTATTACTTGGCTTATTATACAATATGCTTGTTTTATATGTGTAGTAAAATACTTGGCATATGGTATTGGATGAAATGATTGTTCGTGTATGATACCTTGCTTGATTTTCTATACTTATGGCTATGAACACCTGCAAACATAATATAGATGTTCCATCATAAGATAGCTCATAAACCACTTGGTGATAGAGCGCATGCATAATGATCACAAACCACTTGGTGGTAGATCATATGATGTTTGTATAATGATCACAAACCACTTACTGGTACATCATAAGGCCTGAAGATGTCAAAGCCACTTGGTGGCAGACACACGAGATATATGATGGAAATAAGCTTAAAATAGGTGTTCTCTTTTGTTAATGAATATCTTTGTGCAAGTATATTCTTTTCCTTATATTTCTTTCTTACTACCAAGTATTAGTTTTATCTTATTGCCAAGATATGATGAGAGGTAAATAAAAGACATGTAGGCATACTCAGTACAATATTCTTGAATATTGTGCTGACGTGTACCACATGTAATCTTTTGTGTATGTTGTGGTTATGCTCTTGAAGATCCAGGATAGTGAGAGTTGTATGGCGAGCTGATGTACATGTGGACATGTTGTCTTAAGATCCTATAGTTTAGATGTAGTACATGTATATGTATAAGTTTTCTGTTCAATATGTAATATCAAATGTTGTAATATTCATGTTGTAATTATATGTTGAATGGTGAACATGTGTGTATGGTTTTATTATTGTTCATGCACATGTGCTACTGTGTTTCCTTCTGACTTCCTTTGATTTTCTTCTTCTTAGCCTAGTGTGGGATGTTTAAATTGGGATTCTCGCTGAGGTGAGGGTTTCAATTTGGATGTCGCACATCAAATTAAGTTTTAGAAAATCATGGGACGTCACAGGTGGTATCAGAGCATGAACAATAGTAAAGCCTGACATTTTTTCATTATGCAACTAAAAAATTAAGAACCTTGAACTTAATAATCTTTAGGGTTAGATTAGTCATCTTTTAGAGACTAGATCTAACCTAGCCTCTAGGTTAGCACCTAGATGTCTGAGAACTAGGTCTAGACTGGTGCTTGTTGAGTAGCAAGTCCTTAGATGTTGTTCTTTCCTTGTAGTACAGCAGTATGGGACGTTGCACTATTTGGAAATGACGTGCATCAAGGGAAGAGAAACCCTAGACATATGGCCCTCGTTGTCTAGAGTAGCTACACTAGTCTACACCATGTTCTCACTCTTTTCATTAGTTTTCATGACATTGGACTTTCTACTATGTGTGGGACACTCATTTTCTGGATTTGGTCTTTGATTCCAATCAGATCGAACCTTGGTAGTTTTCTCTGACGCTTGTTTTATCGGAGAAAAACTATATAATATTTTATTATATATATGTATTACAAAAATGTGTCCCCACACAAGTATGAGTAGGAGGTGGTCATGTAACCTAAGTGAAAGTGAATGACATCAGTCTAGAAGAGAGCGTAGTTCTAGATTAGATGTCTAGAGCCTTGTTGGAATATATGATAGATGGAATAGATGACATAAGCTTTGATGTAACTCTTATATAGATGACATAAGATGGTTATGATGGTTCATGTTTGTTTTTTAGGATTTGAGACAAGTTTTGATGATGCAAGTAACTAGGCTTTATGAGATAAGATGACTTAAGTTAAGACAAGATGTGAATCAGCAAGAGCTTCAAACTCTTTAACAAAGGAGGAACTCTAGTGTTAGGACCAGTTTTGGGGTTAGCTCAAGAGAGAGCGAGATCCACAAGGAGAAGGTCAAAGAACCTAGACTCCATGATATGAGGAATACAAGAAATAGGTGATATGATATGTCCTAAACTAGACTACTCCTGACTGAATGAGTCGAGTTGCTTAATGCATGATTCCTATAGTCTCGTTGAACCCTAGATGTCCTTGGGAGGACCAAACCCTAGAGTCAGAGAGAGGCTGGTTATATATGCATATGTGAATATGAATATGAGATCCTACCATCTGGGTGAGGGAGAGAGAGTCCCAAGACCCTGGAGGAGGTAAATGATGTTAGTATGTTGAGAAGCCTCATACTCGAGTTGGTGGTTTCCCAAATAGGAATCTAGTGGAGGTGTATATAAGAGAGTTTTTGGTAAGCATGTCTTATCGGTAGAAGACCTATGAAGAGTATGTCATAGAATGTTTTGATTTGTGCTTATGTGGCTAGAGCTTGTAAGGCTATCTCTAGTGCCAATGAGGTATACCTGAGAACCCTAGACTGAGAGGAAAGATATAGTTTGTACATATGAGATACTCATAGAGTTGAGTTAGCTCAGAGAGACTGAGCATGACACTAACCTCATGATATGGGTCAGGATAACCTCAGTTGGACTAGATGAAGTTTTGATATATGTTTGATAAGCCACTCACATAAGTTTGTGTAGCACAACCATGATATAATATATGTAAATCTGATCATAATATGTGATCTAATCTTGAGATTTGACATATGGACATGACATGAAGGAAATCTAGAAATGGTTTAATAGAGATCGATGCATAGATGGTTAACCATATACAAGAATAATGATGATAATGTGATACTATTGACTAATCTTGTGATGAAATCACTAGTAAATGTTGCAATTTATATGAACAATGAAATGACATCATCTTAATTATATATGCCAAATAGTGATAATGTTAGTGCTTAATAAATATGTTTGAAAATATAGCACAATATAAAATGTTGATGACACCTTGATGTGTGGGTAAAAATAAGAATGCAACCTCAAAATATGAGATTTGTCATGACATAACCACTGTTTCTAAACCCTTGTTCAATGTTATATGTTAAGGGATTCACCATAGATGTTTGAAACCTCCTAAGAGTGGTTTTGATATGAATATGGGGCTTTGTTTTTGGAAATGTTTCACCTATGTTAGTACCCTACAAGTGAAAGTAGACCTTTTTGTTTCTCATTGAAGTAAGAGGATGATTAATTTCGAGGACGAAATTTGTTTTAAGATGTATATGATGTGAAAGACTGGATTTTTGGATTAATTTCGAGGACGAAATTTGTTGTAAGTTGTGTAGGATGTGATGGAGTGGACTTTTGGAATCCTTTAATGTCTGATGACATAAGTGATTTTATCTCATGTTGAGTTATCTTAAGTGTTACAAGTTCTTTAGTATGTTTTGGAAAAGCTTAGATGTTGATACATGATTAAGATCCCTAGGTTCATGCCTTTTTGAAGTTTGACTTCAAGTTGGAAAGAAAGCACTTTAGGATGTTATGGACATATGTCCGAAGTTTCATATTCAAATGAAGTTCCCAATTAATGATTAGATTTATGGTTAAGGACTGTAGTTCTCAACTTATTAAATAGTTGGTGACTTTAGTGACCATGCGGCCAACTCATATACATGAGTGCCTTGTTTTAGAAGCCACGAATAGGCTTTTGCTGAGAAGAAACATAGACCCTTTGGATAAGATCTAATGGCCAGTAGTACATCATCTTTCACCATGAGGTTATAAAATGGTCATGGGAAGCCAACCTCCACATCATGGAGTGACAGAAATGTGGGGAAGTGGAACCGAAAAGCTTGTGAGATGTTGGCTTCATACTACCACCCTTACACGAACTACCATGCCTTTCAGTAGGGAGAACAAACCCTCCCCATCCACCACTTCTCCACTACCGGTTGTTGGTTTTGATGGAGAGACAAAGAAGGTTGATCTTCCCTCTTTTCTCCTGCACTAGCATAGTAACCTCGATCGAGCATCTCCATCTGCAAGGAGAAGATGCGCCGCTGCGAGGATCATAACATAGACGAAGAAGGCACCTGAGAGGTCAGAAGTGGGGTCATGCGGCAACATCCAGGGCAGACCATGAATTTAGTAAAACGAAGGAGACAAACACATAGATAGGCACCAGACTCCAAGATCATGAAAGGAGGTGCACAAACGCCATTGCTGCTTCGATAAGGCAGAGCGCATACAGTCGATTAGGGAAGAAAGGAAGCCACAAGCACAGGTATGCAGACAGTGAGGAGGGAGATCTCCCAAAAACGGCGGCCATTTCTAGGAGATACTCTACCAGGTGGTCGACTTCACCATTGTCAGATAAGAACCCCACGGTGGCTGGTCGGTAGAAGAACAAAGCCCACACACGCATGCGTCAGACTTCAAGCAGATAAAGGGGATCACAAGAGAGGCGTAGACCTCTCACCAGAGAACCATCCATGATGATGGCTTGTGCAAGGAAGAGAGGCTTCCCGTAGACCTTATTATCGTCGCGACGCCTAGTCCCGGTGGCATCAGTGAGGAGGAGATCTGGTCCTTGTCTGGATAGCTGAGAAGCCGTCGATGTAGTACGAGGTCCAAAGAAGTTCTTGGCATTAGCAGGTCGAAGTCAAGGAGGAGACGCGCAACTGAGGCAGAGCATGCTGCTCATTGGAGGAGCTAGCTGTGGCGGTGACAGCCACACATTAGAGGCCTAACGGACTCACATCACGTGGAAATAGAGAAAGAAAGAGAGTCACAGACCGATCCTATCAAACCAATTAATGAATAGGAACGAAAGGAAATAAACTGGGATTAGACCTTCAAGCCGACCGGCTCAGCATGGGAACAGGAAATGCGAGCCATGCCCAAAGTGCCACATGGCAGCTAGCGATTGGCCAAAAAGGTAAAATGCTCAGATCTTCATTAAATCACAGTAATTAGCTTGATTATCAGAAAAATGCAAACAAGGTATCGTTATTCTCAAAAGAATTAGTAGAACAATATGAAACCATAATATTAGTCTTTTGATGATTAAATATTAGCAATATCATGTAAGATGTGTAATGATTGTTTAATGGATAATAAAGAGCAAATGATGACATAAAATCATGTAAAAATATCAATAAGTCCATAGTTATGTATAGAATGCATATGATGTCAGAGAAGGTCAGTAATCATGGTGTTGATGCACAAATTATGTAATTTGCTCAGAATGGCTATCTCAAACTAATAACCCTAAATAAAATGTAATAAATGCATACATGCTCAATAAATGATGAAATTCAAGGAATACCCTCATATATGTAACTGGATGCTAATGTGGAACTCTGATATTAGTTATATGCATAGAATTCATGTTATATGAAGAGCACCCTTAATACATGTGATGTAACCCTATTATGGTTAATGAAAGTAACATAATGTTAAGTATGTTCACATAATAATGTGACACATGAGTATATCCAGTTGATAAATTAAATCTGGAAAATGACATTAGTAAGATAATTATAAGGCAAGAATACAAGTAATCATGAGGATACCATAATGAGATAGGCAACCCTAAAATGGATATGATTAGGGTTAAGATGAGATGTAAGATGATGAGAACCTGATGGTAGTATATGATCTTGTCTTAATCACGTTTAACAAGAGTGATAGTTGACATGAGGATATGATGATTAGGTTTGTTCTTGATCAAGGTATGCCATTACCTCTTACTTGGATTATTATACAATATGCTTGTGTTATATGTGTTGTAAAATACTTGGCATATGGTATTGGATGAAATGATTGTTCTTGGATGATACCTTGCTTGATTTTCTATACTTATGGCTATGAACACCTACAAACATAATATAGATGTTCCATCATAAGATGGCTCATAAACAACTTGGTGATAGAGCACATGCATAATGATCACAAACCACTTGGTGGTAGATCATATGATGTTTGTATAATGATCACAAACCACTTAGTGGTAGATCATAAGACCTGAAGACGTCAAAGCCACTTGGTGGTAGACACACGAGATAAATGATGGAAATAAGCTTAAAATAGGTGTTCTCTTTTGTTAATGAATATCTTTGTGCAAGTATATGCTTTTCCTTATAATTCTTTCTTACTGCCAAGTATTAGTTTTATCTTATTGCCAAGATATGATGAGAGGTAAATAAAAGACACATAGGCGTACTCAGTACAATATTCTTGAATATTGTGCTGACATGTACCACATGTAATCTTTTGTTTAGGTTGTGGTTATGCTCTTGAAGATCTAGGATAGTGAGAGTTATATGGCGAGTTGATGTACAGGTGGACCTGTTGTCTGAAGATCCTGTAGTTTAGATGTAGTACATGTATATGTATAAGTTTTCTGTTCAATATGTAATATCAAATGTTGTAACAATTCATGTTGTAATTATATGTTGAATGGTGAACATGTGTGTATGGTTTTATTATTGTTCATGTACATGTGCTACTGTGTTTCCTTCTGATTTCCTTTGATTTTCTTCTTCTTAGCCTAGTGTGGGATGTTTAAATTGTGATTCTCACTGAGGTGAGGGTTTCAATTTGGATGTCGCACATCAGTTTAAGTTTTAGACAATCCTGGGACGTCACATAAGCTTAATAGATTAAGCGCAAACTAAAGAATAGATACATGCTTAGGTCGTATGACACGAGTTGTCATTGCCCTCAGGAAAGACCTGAGGCTAGACTATCTTGTTGGGAGGATAAGTAAAGAGAGTTAGCCTTGGAGGTAGAGATCTCCATTAAAAAGTAGAGACCTAGCACATCCTTTGAGGAGATGTTAATCCTAACCCTAAGTGAAGGTTAGAGAGAGAGATAACGTGATGAGTTAGATGTCATGGTAGACCAGGTGTTTGGATAGACGTTCCTTGGATGCCTTATGAGCCATGAGAAGTTGATAACTAAGTACCTTGGGCAACCCAACCCTGAGAATGGTCGTGCATGTTTGAGCGAAGGATAGCTCCTTCATTGATGAGGTTAGTGAAGAACCTATAGAAACCATATGTGCTTATGCAAGTAGGGGATAGCATGCACCTAGAGTGCTTCAGTAGTATGAGCAGTAAGTTAAAACTGAGGCCAGAAGGACAGGATGGATGGCTTATGAGATAAGCATAAGGATATATGGATAATCATGAGTAAGCATAAGATTGAGTATAGGCTTCACCCACATAGAGGTATACCTGTGAGTTTGATCCTTCATGGAGAGATGACCTCTAGTAGTATGCCTAGATGTGGAGTTAGCTTTAGAGAGAGAGTAAGAACGAACCAAGCAAGATGGTTGGAAACCTAAAACCTTGAGATGTGAGGAACAGTGGGGAGTCGAGAATGATGCGACCTAAGTGGATGATAGTGGTTGCCTCATGCATGATCCCTAGAAGTTGATGATATCTTGGTTGCCTTTAGAGGAACAAAACCCTAGAGAGAGGATGATGCTTATGGTACCTATGTTCCTGTGGTATAGGAGTTTACCTTATGAGATAGGAAGAAGAGTTCCTTAGACCTCGAGAGGTTTGGTAGTAGGTCGTGAGGCCTTGCACCTTGTTCGTTGTCCTTGAGGAGGACTCGACCCTGATGGGTTACCCAAGTAGAAGGACGACAGGGAGTGCATGTCATGCCTTATACATGCTTGATTCGTGGTTAAGAGATTGAGCATGCAGTTGGATACCCCAAAGGTGAACCTTGGGTTCCTAGGCCTAATAGGGGAAGTTGTGTACCCAATGTTCATGATGAGATTTGAGTCTCTATAGTTTTGAGCATGGTACTCGTCATGTGTAGAGGAATAGGAAACCCCTTAAGTTGAGGGTATGTTTGATGAATCCCTCACAGCTAAGTGAACTAATGTTGAGGAAAGAGAACAACTATGATCTATCATGGTTAAATAGGTGGTATTCATGTGCCTTAGTAGCTGCTAGGTTAGGCATGCTCATGTGGATGCAAACCCTAAACATAAGGTCGGTTGTGACCTTAGTTTTCAAGAGTTGTAGTTCCCTCCTATCCTGGGAGAGGTACCCTTTTGTAGGGTGTATACCAGTTTTGTTGGTTTTGAGGTAACCTAAAGAGGTTTCAAAGGATCTTGAGAAGCTAAGTGAAGAGTACATAGCATGAGGATGAACCTGCAGACCCATAGATAACCATCTCTATGTGCATGTGGATGTGTTACCAAGGAGGTAACCAGTATGGGGCCTAACCAAGGAAGGTAGGTCGCCATGACCCCTGTGAAGGGATGAAAGTCAACCCATGAATGCAAAGAGAGATGATGAAGTCTTGGGTAAGGTTCTAAAATGGACATGTACTATGTTGGAATCCTAAGTCTATCCTAGGGTCAGGTGGGGATAAGACTAATGGAAGTAGGAGTTGCCTAATTCCCTAGTTGCACATGACCATAGGGTCGGGAGGTAACATCCATCATTGTCTGAGGGCCATGGGTTAGGAGATTGATCACCTTCATGAACTCATGGGACCCAAAGGGAAGATGAGTAGGGCACTCTCTAGATGCATAACGGAAGAGGGATGACCCCAAAATTGTCAGCACCCTATAGACTTAGAGGAGAAGACCAAGGATTGTGTTTAGACCAAGTAGGTTCGAGAGTAGTTTTCCATGGAAGTAAGTGATATCGTGATGTTCACATGGACATATGTGGCTTGTTTCAACTTAGATGTAAAGGTGTACTCGAAAGGTGGGATGTACCATCTCTATTCTTGGAATAGGAAGAACTCTGTATTTGGACTACAGCCAAATGCTTATTTCCTCTTATTATGGGAATGAGAGATAGGATAGTACGCATGCCATACACCAAAGATAAGGACGATGTGAGTTGGAACGTTGCTACAAGGTATGAGGATAGAGATGATAACATACCCTTTTGGAGCGAATGATACATGAATGGTTTGCAAATAAGAGTGGTAAGGAGATCATCTTGTGAGGATGTGATACCATGAACTATCTGGATTTTGCAAGATATGCAAGGTTGAGTTTGATAACCATGAAGAGGAGCTCAGAGTTTCTTGATGAAGGCAAACTTAGAGATGATATGATAAGTAGAATACATGGAGGTGTATGTCTTCAACATTACCTAACACCTAAGGATAAGAAGTGGTAATGAATACTCTAGTTGAGATATAGCTGCCTAGTTTAGCTGGAATCTAGAAGAAGTTGAGGTTCATAGGCTAACCTTAAGATGAGAAAAAAAAGATAAGTTTGGATAACACCCAGATGTATCAATATCGGTTAATCAGGAAAATGATTGTTTGGTTAGCCAGCCTAGTCCGTTTTGTAATAAAAGGATGGTGGTAGAACCTCAAATGCACTTCTTTGGAAAGGAAGGTGAGGAAACCCTGATGAGATTGGTTTAGGGTTTCTGAGGAATCGATCTTGAAGAATCATGACATACAAGAGATCATGATTGTTAGACTACCATACACCGTGATACTACAAAGATAGTAAGAGATAGTAGCACTTTGGATGCTTAAGATGAAGATGCATGTGGCTTGTGGCCATGCATAATAGTAGGAGAAGGACGAACACCGGTAACCCAATGCTTTGACGTAGAGGATAAAGAGTCCCCTAAAGGGAGTGGGAGTTCCCCATTATGGAAGTTGTTGTAACTCTCCCCTTGACCAAGGAAGGTCAAGATGCAATATGGGTTATGGTAGAACACCTTACCTAGATAACACGAGAAAGAAAGAATGATGTCAAGGGACATATTCTATTGAACTACATGAGAGAGAGATGGTTAAAATACACCATGATGCGAGTTCAAAAGTTCTTGAGTATGACCTAAATGTTCACTTCCATGAGGTGGAAGTAGAAACATGTAGAACTCGATGTTAGTATCGTTTATCACCCCTAACTAATGGTTAGTATGATCCAGACTAGAGAGTCTGAGATGAGAAAGTGAGCTTTCCCATGGTGATATAAAGAGATAGTTCTTAAGATGTGATGTTAACCACCATAGCCTTTATCGAGATGAAAGAAGTTCTATAAGGAGGTTGTGTAGGTCACCACTTCATTATGATGATGTTGGTGAAGGAGGCCTCATGAAGGTCAGAAAAGAACCATAGTGTATGCTGATGAAGTCACTTTGATTGTGCAATGGCTGAGAGAGAGCCCAGTGGTGACATGAGTCCCAAGCTGATGCAAAGCAGACTGACATGCAGTTTACTATGGGAGAATATAATGTGAAAATCTGACCCCTCTGATCTATAGCTAAGAAAGCTGAGTCCCGGATATATGGGTTCATTTTAGATGGATTGGTGGAGAGGGTTGTGTTTATCCTTACCCCTCAGGATAACATGATGTATAAGGTGTTACATGAGTATGATCTAGAGCACTATGTGAGGTACCCAAGCCATGTGCTGAGCCCTGAACAAAATTAACTTTTGAGAGGCTGAAATGTCCTGAGTCACCTATGAGGGTATGATATATCAAGGTTAGAAAGAACTCAGATGGAAGAATATGAGATGATGAAGGTTCTTGGGAAGCACCATGGAAAGGGTGAAGCCACATGGGAGCCCTGATGGACATAAGAAAGGATTATCATGTTTGTTTGCTTGCTTGATGGAATTTTGAGGACAAAATTCTTATAAGAAGGGAACGATGTTACAACCCCAGTTTTGGGTTCATTTGATGAGAAAGGTAATTTCTCATATTAAAGTTAAATGAGAAAATAATGATTGAATGCGTGAATTTCATTCCAATAGCCTTGTTGGTTTCTTTATGGGCTTTATTGGCTATTGGGCCCAATAACATAGAAAGGACAAAAGAAACTCTATTATTGAATAAATAAGAAAATAGAGGAAAGAAATATGTGGAAACCTATAGAAGGCAAATACAAAAAGGGATTCTGTGCCTCTTGGGTTCCAAGGAATCCAAAATTGCACAGAGGATGCAATAAGAAAGGAAAAGATCAAGTAGATATTTCGTTATTAAGAAAGAAATTGAAAATAATGATAAAATGTGGAAAATAAGTGAAAAGAGGTACAATTGAGTTATCCTTGGTGGATTTTCATATCCAAAGGATTCCTAATGATAAAAGGAATACCAATGAGAAAAATAATAAGAGAGATAAAGAGGAATCCTCAAAAAGGAATAATTTAAAGAAAATAATAAGGGAAATATGAGAAATAGACAATTAAAAGAAGATAAATGCAAACCAATATTCCCCAATATGGGAATTCATGCCTTCAAGATTTCTTGAGGTCCAAGGGACCCAAAATAACAATATAATGGAAAAGGGAAAGGAAATAACAATTAATTTTGAATAAATTAATGAATAACTTGGGAGAGAAGGAATCCTTCTCATCCATTGCAATGTGCTTCCCAAATTTCGTACAAAGCTAGATAATGCCAAGACAAACCTTCCCTTAAAATTTGAGAAAGAAAAGAGTTATGGTTTGGGAGAAATAAATTTTGCAAGTTATCTTCAATTTGGGAATTAATTCTGAATTAATTGAATAAATCTTTCTTTTGCTTTGAACGCGAGCAATGAGGTCTGTTGGATCTTAATCCAACAAAGGATGCTCATCGCCTTTATCCTGATTAGACCAGAACTCTACAAATCTAGTGAAACTTTCCCACCTTGATTTCTCACAATCTAGTGGACATGCCAACCTGTGGACAGTCCCATTGGACTCAGGAGAGGAAAATGCGAAGTTTTATCCCTAGTTTGCACATGTTTGGTCATGATTTTAGGAAATACCCAATCTCGCAAACCTGCTTCCCACCCTATATATAGGGGACGGTAATAGAGGGTATCATCATCTCGTTTTGTTGGCCCAAGATCTGTGGCGGAGCACAAGGATCGCTCAGGTACCTTCAATTGCCGAGTTTACCCTTACCTCCACCCTCGTCATCTCAGCAGACCTCGCCGGAGTCCGACGAGTAGGGGGAACATCAAGCAGTTTCTACGGCCTGTAATTGAAACCATCGACGACTTCAATGGTGGAAGGCGAAGCTCTCTGGCCTATCACGTGGCTCGCAGGTGGTCTAGAGTCTGGAGTCAACCCTCGAGTTGACCACCTCGACCTACTTGCTCGACGCAAGGAAGAAGAAGAAGTCCGCTGGCCTTTTACACTTCTGACAGCGTCCTGTTTGCAGGTAAGGGCACCTTCGTCCTTTGTTCCTTTTGTTTGTAAAGGAAAGGCGCGCGATCCCTGAGTCGTGGGATGCCACCTAGTCCACCGGACTATAGATCGAACGACACTCAATTTTCTGAAAATAGCAAATAAACCATAAAAATGGTTTTTCCTATAAAAATCATATCTTGAGCTAGGAAACTCATCCGAGAAAAGTTAATACATGAAAAATGATCAGAAAAATATGAGGAATTTACTGAAAATGGTTTGGACACCTAAAACTGTATATTTTTGTATAAGTGCATATTTTGGATAGAAAATGTATTAATTTGTGGTAGAAACTCTAATTGTTGATAAAAGATATATTTAATCTTGCAATTAGGTTAATTCGAGCATGGTTTACTTAATATAATGGTTAAGATGCTTATAAATCCTAAATTAGAGAAAAAGAAAAAGAAAGTACTTATAATCTGAAATTAGGGTTTCCTATTGTTAATAGATGAATTTAGAATCTTTTGTAAAAGAAAAATGAAATAGTTAGGGTTTGTAAGTGATTTTGTGAAATTAGGGTTTAAAGTAATAAAGATGAAGTGGAACCCAAATTATGCTCAAAACCCTCGAAAAGACAAATAACCCTTGGAAAAAACTAGGATTAATAGATCATAATGACAAGATTAATGATAGAGAAATTGGATGCCTTTTTCAGGATCAACTTGTGTGCACTTGTTTGATTTCTTGATTGGTTATTTCTGCATTCAAGTCTGCTTAATAGGTATGTGGTTAATTATGAATAACCGCCTTAGTTTCTTGAGGATTTTCCGGATGGTTAATCACATTGAATGCAAATTATCAGTTTGGATGTTCATACTTGCAAACTATAAAGTCACTATGAATATCACATTAATAATAGAAGTATGGATTCTCGCACCTACATGCCACCCTGATGGATGATGCCAAAGGTCAGACCCATATGGGTAGACCAATGGACACCTTGAGTGGTGACCCCAGGCACCAAGCTCGGGAATGAGAAGGTGGCCTATGATATTGCATGACTAGTGGGCACCACGAGTGGTGACCCCCAGGCACCAAGCTCGGGATTGAGAAGGTGGCCTTAAGTCATTGGCAAAGGAAACCCTAAGGTGGGTATACCAAGGTTAGGACAAAAGCGGTGGAGAATGTCATACTGAAAAGTGTAAATTGGCTTGTTAATTAACTTGATTGTGATAATTAGATTGCTAGACATATTTGCAAGATTTTGGTTGTTCCCAAATACCAGTATATTTCGATATACTGACTGACATTTTGTTTGTTGGTGTTTTAGGTACAACAATTGAAAGAACAAACAGTAAAGTGACACATTGTGGAAATAAGAAATAAAGTGCAAGGAGGATTAGATAGAATAATTCAAGCTCTGGATAGTTAGATTTCCAAAGTTTTTGAAGGTAAGTAAAGTTTTAATTTTATACCAAATTCCAGTTAATTAGTAGAATTTCATAATTATTATTGATTATTTGTCGAACCTTTGATCTTGTTAATTGAATAATGACTCTGACCTTCAGGTCTCCCTTAATTGGGGGTTACCGGGAGGCGGGGTCGTTACAATTGGTATCAGAGCATAGGTTCCTCACTTAATCTTTAATAATTATTAAATTTTACAAATTCCATAGAACTCCCCACCCTTATTGCACCAAAAAAAAACAAATTCCATAGAACTGCGGGAGTTATTAGAGGATTGTCTGAAAGACTGTGGTGTCTAGAAAAGGATCACATCTAGGGGCAGGCAATATTTTCCTCAGCACCACTAGTCGGAATACGAGGACTCCTGGATTGTGTGACTTCTTGGCCGATGTCTTAGGATATGACTCAAAATAAGATACCTTTAGGACTCTCTCATCTTGTTCATCCCTTCTCAACTCAAATTCTATTAAGGACCTTAAGGATTAGGGTTTTCACTCTTCTCCTCACCCTCTTGAGGTATGGGTAAGGTTAATGAGGTCTAAGGAATCCTCCACCAAATTAATGAAAAACATGTAAATAAGATGTCATGGACATAAGCTTAATAGATTAAGAACAAACTAAAGAATAGATACATTCTTAGGTCGTATGACACGAGTTGTCATTGCCCTAAGGAAAGACCTGAGGTTAGACCGTCTTGTCGGGAGGATAAGTAAAGAGAGTTAGCCTTGGAGGTAGAGATCTCTATTAAAAAGTAGAGACCTAGCACATCCTTTGAAAAGATGTTAACCCTAACCCTAAGTGAAGGTTAGAGAGAGATATAACATGATGAGTTATATGACATGGTAGAATAGGTGTTTGGATAGACGTGCCTTGGATGCCTTATGAGCCATGAGAAGTTGATAACTGTGTACCTTGGGAAACCCAACCCTGAGAAGGGTCGTGCATGTTTGAGCGAATGATAACTCCTTCATTGATGAGGTTAGTGAAGAACCTATAGAAACCTTATGGGCTTATGCAAGTAGGGGATAGCATGCACCTAGAGTTCTTCAGTAGTATGAGCAGTAAGTTAAAACTGAGGCCAGAAGGACAAGATGGATGGCTTATGAGATAAGCATAAGGGGCTATGGGTAATCATGAGTAAACATAAGCTTGAGTATAGGCTTCACCCACGTAGAGGTATATCTGTGAGCTTGATCCTTCATGGAGAGATGACCTCTAGTAGTATGCCTGGATGTGGAGTTAGCTTTAGAGAGAGAGTAAGAAGGAACCAAGAAAGAAGGTTGGAAACCTAAAATCTCAAGATGTGAGGAACAGTGGGGAGTCAAGAATGATGTGACCTAAGTGGATGATAGTGGTTGTCTCATGCATGATCCTAAGAGGCTGATGATATCTTGGTCTCCTTTAGAGGAACCAAACCCTAGAGAGATGATGATGGTTATGGTACCTATGTGCCTGTGGTATAGGAGTTTACCTTATGAGATAGGAAGAAGATTTCCTTCGACTTGGAGAGGTTTCATAGCAGGTCATGAGGCCTTGTACCCTGTTGGTTTTCCTTGAGGAGGACTCGACCATGATGGGTTACCCGAGTAGAAGGATGATAGGGAGTGCATGTCATGCCTTATACATGTTTGATTCGTGGTTAAGAGATTGAGCATGCAGTTGGATACCCCAAAGGTGAACCTAGGGTTCCTAGGCCTAAGAGGGGAAGTTGTGTACCCAATGCTCATGATGAGATTTGAGTCTCTATAGTTTCAGGCTTGGTACTCCTCATGTGTAGAGGAATAGGAAACCCCTTAAGTTGAGGGTATGTTTGATGAATCCCTCATAGCTAACTGAACTAATGTTGAGGAAAGAGAATAAGTATGATCTAGTATGGTTTAATAGGTGGTCTTCCTTTGCCTTAGTAACTACCGGGTTAGGCATGCTCATGTGGATGCAGACCCTAAACATAAGGACGGTTGTGACCTTGGTTGTCAAGAGTTGTAGTTCCCTCCCATCCTGGGAGAGGGACCCTTTTGTAGGATGTATACCAGTTTTGTTGGTTTTGAGGTAACCTAAAGAGGTTTCAGAGGATCTAGAGAAGCTAAGTGAAGAGTACATAGCATGAGGATGAACCTACAAACCCATACATAACCATCTCTATGTGCATGTGGATGTGTTACCAAGGAGGTAACCAGTATGGGGCCTGACCAAGGAAGGTAGGTCACCATGACCCATGTGAAGGGATGAAAGTCAACCCATGAATGGAGAGAGAGATGATTAAGGCTTGGGTAAGGTTCTAAGTTGGACATGTACTATGTTGGAATCCTAAGTCTATCCTAGGGTCAGGTGGGGATAAGACCGATGGAAGTAGGAGTTGCCTAATTCCCTAGTTGCACATGACCATAGCATCAGGAGGTAACAACTATCATTGTCTGAGGGCCATGGGTTAGGAGATTGATCACCTTCATGAACTCATGGAACCCAAAGGGTAGATGAGTAGGGCACTCTCTAGATGCATAAGGGAAGAGGGATGACCCTAAAAGTGTCGGCACCCTATAGACCTAGAGAAGAAGACTAAGGATTGTGTTTATACCAAGTAGGTTCGAGACTAGTTTTCCATGGAAGTAAGTGATATCGTGATGTGAGTAGGGACATATGTGGCTTGTTTCAACTTAGATGTAAAGGTGTACTGGCAAGGTGGAATGTACCATCTCTATTCTTGGAACAGGAAGAACTCTATATTTGGCCTGCAGCCAAATTCTTATTTCTTCTTGTTATGGGAGTGAGAGATAGGATAGTACACATGCCATACACCAAGGATAAGGACGATGTGAGTTGGAACGTTGCTACAAGGTATGAGGATAGAGATGATAACATACCCTTGTGGAGCAAATGATACATGAATGGTTTGCAAACACTAAGAGTGGTAAGGAGATCATCTTGTGAGGATGGGATACCATGAGCTATCTGGATTTTGCAAGATATGGAAGGTTGAGTTTGATCACCATGAAGAGGAGCTCATAGTTTCTTGATGAAGACAAACTTAGAGATGAGATGATAAGTAGAATACATGGAGGTGTTTGTCTTCAACATTATCTAACACCTAAGGATAAGAAGTGGTAATGAATGCTCTAGTTGAGATATAGCTTCCTAGTTTAGCTGGAAGCTAGAAGAAGTTGAGGTTGATAGGCTAACCTTAAGATGAGAAAAAAAAGATAAGTTTGGCTAACACCCAAATGTATCAATAGCGGTTAATCAGGTAAATGATTGTTTGGTTAGCCAGCCTAGTCCGCGTTGTAATGAAAGGATGGTGGTAGAACCTCAAATGCACTTCTTTGAAAAGGAAGGTGACGAAACCCTGATGAGATTGGTTTAGGGTTTCTAAGGAATCGATCTTGGAAACCATGGAGAGATCACTATCTTTTCAACCATGTAGAGAGAGAAATATTGGCAACCATGGAGAAAAAAGAATCTCATAGACCACATAGAGTCTAAAATAGGTTGTCTATCACCGAGAAATCTGGAAGGTCATCAACTTACATTGCTAAGAAGAAGACCAGTTCAAAACCCTAAGCTAGATACCACCAATTGAGAGAGAAAAACCATTGAATCATGACATATAAGAGATCATGATTGTTAGACTACCATACACCGTGATACTACAAAGATAGTAAGTGGTAGTAGCACTTTAAATGCTTAAGATGAAGATGCATGTTGCTTGTGGCCATGCATAATAATAGGTGAAGGACGAACACCAGTAACCCAATGCTTTGACATAGAGGATAAAGAGTCCCCTAAAGCGAGTGGGAGTTCAACATTATGGAAGTTGTGGTAAGTGTCCCCTTGACCAAGGAAGGTCAAGATGTAATATGGGTTATGGTAGATCGCCTTACCTAGATAACACGAGAAAGAAAGAATGCTGTCAAAGGATAGATTATGTTGAACTACATGAGAGAGAGAGATGGTTCAACTACACCATGATGAGAGTTCAAAAGTTCTTGAGTATGACCTAAAGGTTCACTTCCATGAGATGGAAGTAGAAACATGTAGAACTCGATGTTAGTACCGTTTATCACCGCTAACTAATGGTTAGTATGATCCAAACTAGAGAGTCTGAGGTGAGCAAGCGAGCTTGCCTAGGGTGATATAAAGAGACTATTCTTAAGATGTGATGTTAACCACCATAGCCTTTATCGGGATGAAAGAAGTTCTATAAGGAGGTTGTGTCGGTTACCACTTCATTATGATGATGTTGGTGAAGGATGCCTCGTGAAGGTTAGAAAAGAACCACAGTGTGTACAGATGAAGTCACTTTGATCGTGCAATGGCTGAGAGAGAGCCCAGTGGTGACATGGGTCCCAAGCTGATGCAAAGTAGACTGACATGCAGTTCACTGTGGGAGAATATAATGTGAAAATCCGACCCCTCTGAGCTACAGCTGAGAAAGCTGAGTCCCCGATATATGGGTCCATTTGAGATGGATTGGTGGAGAAGGTTGTGTTTAGCCTTACCCCTCAGGATAACATGATGTATAAGGTGTTACATGAGTCTGATCTAGAGCACTGAGTGACGTACCCAAGCAATGTGATGAGCCCTGAACCAAATCAGCTTTTGAGAGGCTAAAATGTCATGAGTCACCTATGAGGGTATGATATATCAAGGTAAGAAAGAACTCAGATGGAAGAATATGAGATGATGAAGGTTCTTGGGAAGCACCATGGAAAGGGTGAAGCCATATGGGAGCCCTGATGGACATAAGAAAGGATTATCCTGTTTGTTTGCTTGCTTGATGGAATTTTGAGGGAACAATTCTTATAAGAGGGGAAGGATGTTACAACCCCAATTTTGGGTTCATTTGATGAGAAAGGTAATTTCTCATATTAAAGATAAATGAGAAAATAATGATTGAATGCTTGAATTTCATTACAATAGCCTTGCTGGTTGCTTTGAGGGCTTTATTGGCTATTGGGGCCAATAACAAAGAAAGCACAAAAGAAACTCTATTATTGAATAAATAAGCAAATAGAGGAAAGAAATATGTGGAAAATTGTAGAAGGCAAATCAAAAAAGGGATTTTGTGCCTCTTGGTTTCCAAGGAATCCAAAATTGCATACAGGATGCAATAAGAAAGGAAACGATCAAGTAGATATTTCTTTATTAAGAAAGAAATTGAAAATAATGATAAAATGTGGAAAATAAGTGAAAAGAGGTACAATTGAGTTATCTTTGGTGGATTTTCGTATCCAAAGGATTCCTAATGATAAAAGGAATACCAATGAGAAAAATAATAAGAGATATACAGAGGAATCCTCAAAAAGGAATAATTTAAAGAAAACAATAAGGGAAATATGAGAAGTTGACAATTAAAAGAAGATAAAGGCAAACCAATATTCCCCAATATGGGAATTCATGCCTTCAAGGTTTCTTGAGGTCCAAGGGACCCCAAATAACAAGGTAATGGAAAAGGGAAAGGAAATAACAATTAATTTTGAATAAATTAATGAATAACTTGGGAGAGAAGGAAGCCTTCTCATCCATTGCAAAGTGCTTCCCAAATTTCGTACAAAGTTAGATAATGCCAATACAAACCTTCCCTTAAAATTTGAGAAAGAAAAGAGTTATGGTTTGGGAGAAATCAATTTTTCAAGTTATCTTCAATTTGGGAATTAATTGAATAAATCTTTCTTTTGCTTTGAACGCGAGCAATGAGGTCCGTTGGATCTTAATCCAACAAAGGACGCTCATCACCTTTATCCCGATTGGACCAGAACTCTGCAAGTCCAGGGAAACTTTCTCACCTTGATTTCACGCAATCTAGTGGACATGCCAACCTGTGGACAGTCCCATTGGACTCAGGAGAGGAAAACGCAAAGTTTTATCCCTGGTTTGCACATGTTTGGTCATGATTTTGGGAAATACCCAACCTCGCAAACCTGCTTCCCACCCTATATATAGGGGACGGTAATAAAGGGTATCAACATCTTGTTTTGCTGGCCCAAGCTCTGCGGCGGAGCACAAGGATCGCTCGGGTACCTTCAATTGTCGAGTTTACCCTGACATCCACCCTTGTCACCTCATTCGACCTCTCCGGAGTCCAGCGAGTAGGGGGAACATCAAGGAGTGTCTACAGCCTGCAATTGAAACCATCGACGACTTCGACGGCGGGAGGCGAAGCTCCCTGGTCTATCGCATGGCTCACAGGTGGCCTAGAGTCCGAAGTCAACCCTTGAGTTGACCACCTGGACCTACTTGCTTGACGCAAGGAAGAAGAAGAAGTTCGCTGGACTTTTACACTTCTGCCCCTCCACATCCTCTTTGCAGGTAAGGGCACCTTCATCCTTTGTTCCTTTTGTTTGTAAAGGAAAGGCGTGCAATCCCTAAGCCGTATCTTGAGCTAGGAAACTCAGACGAGAAAAGTTAATACATGAAAAAAGATCAGAAAAATATGAGGAGTATAATAAAAATAGTTTGGACACCTAAAACTGTATGTTTTTGTAAAAGTGCATATTTTGGATAGAAAATGTATTAATTTGTGGTAGAAACTCTAATTGTTAATAAAAGATATATTTAATCTTGCAATTAGGTTAATTCGAGCATGGTTTACTTAATATAATGGTTAAGATGCTTACAAACCCTAAATTAGAGAAAAAGAAAAAGAAAGTAATTATAATCTAAAATTACAGTTTCCTGTTGTTAAAAGATGAATTTAGAATCTTTTGTAAAAGAAAAATAAAATAGTTAGTGTTTGTAAGTGATTTTGTGAAATTAGGGTTTAAAGTAATAAAGATGAAGTGGAACCCAAATTATGCTCAAAACCCTAGAAAAGACAAATAACCCTAGGAAACAACTAGGATTAATAGATCATAATGACATGATTAATGATAGAGAAATTGGATGCCTTTTTCAGGATCAACCTGTGTGCACTTGTATGATTTCTTTATTGGTTATTTTTGCATTCAAGTCTGCTTAACAGGTATGTGGTTAATTTTGAATAACCACCTTAGTTTCTCGAGGATTTTTCGGATGGTTAATCGCATTGAATGCAAATTATCAATTTGGATGTTCATACTTGCAAACTATAAAGTCACTATGAATATCACATTAATAATAGAAGTATGGATTCTCGCACCTACATTCCACCCTGATGGATGGTGCCAAAGGTCAGGCCCATATGGGTAGACCAATGGACACCTTGAGTGGTGACCCCAGGCACCAAGCTCGGGAATGAGAAGGTGGCCTATGATATTGCATGACTAGTGGGCACCATGAGTGGTGACCCCCAGGCACCAAGATCGGGATTGAGAAGGTGGCCTTAAGTCATTGGCAAATGAAAACCTAAGGTGGGTATACCAGGGTTAGGGAAAAAGCGGTGGAGAATGTCATACTGAAAAGTGTAAATTGGCTTGTTAATTAACTTGATTGTGATAATTAGATTGCTAGCCATATTTGCAAGATTTTGGTTGTTCCCACAAAACAATATATTTTGATATACTGACCAACGTTTTGTTTTTCGGCATTTTAGGAACAACAATTGAAAGAACAAATAGTAAAGTGACACATTGTGGAAATAAGAAATAAAGTGCAAGGAAGATTAGATAGAATAATTCAAGCTCTGGATAGTTAGATTTCCAAAGTTTTCGAAGGTAAGCAAAGTTTTAATTTTATACCAAATTCTAGTTAGTTAGTAGAATTTCATAATTATTATTGATTATTTTTCAAACCTTTGATCCTGTTAATTGAATAACGGCTCTGACCTTCGGGTCTCCCTTAATTGGGGGTTACCGGGAGGCGGGGTCGTTACAGCATGTCTTGATAAACACAAGTCATGTATTTTATAGAAATTCTGAGTGTATCTTTTGATCAGTTTGGCACTTCGTGTCATCATAGGAACCTACCATGTCACTACTCTTAGAGGGAAAAAAGATCATATGTAAACTTACACGACGTGTGATAACTAACACATTGCATGTTTCCTTTAGAATTTTCAAGAAAAACTCTCTGAAGTATGCAATCTCCTAGGGAATCCAACTAAGGTTGGATTTTGGTTGGATTTCCCCATTTTCTCATCATAATCATGTACATGTGGTGATAAACATGAAATGAATAAAAAAATTAAAGTTGAGAAATCAAAAAAATTGAGATACACTTTCTATTGAAAGTGTGTGAAAAAGTAGGTGAAAAGTCTATATAAAATGTGTGCATAAAATCCCCCTAAGCTTGAACTATTACTTGTCCTTAAGAAAAAAGAGTGTAGAAATATAAGTGATGAAAGTGTCAAGTACAAACACCCATTAAATGAAATGGAAAAAGGAATGGAACTGATCCCACCTTATTGGTGAATTTATGCTTTTCGGCCATGAATTCATCTTAAATACCAAAGATAGAAATTTTAGTTTAACAAGAGTGGTAACATCTTGATGGAATAATCAACATAACAACACCAAGTAGAATTTTGGATGTCTAAACCAAACAACTAGTGATTATGCAACTTGTAACGTCCAAAAATCTATAATCTTATGCTATTCGCATGACTAGGAGATTAGAATGATTGGTTCCCTAGATTTGACAAAACAAGGATAAAGTTATACCCTGACAAGTAATTTTCAATACATATAGCATTATAAGTGGCAACAAGTTCTATAATCAAAACCGTAGACTTACACTATAACTTAAATATGTGCTAACATGTAGGTAATCTCATAAAATATGTTACATGTATTTTATTTGTTAACTAATATTCACATAATGGTTAAATAAGAGGAATAATGTACTTGAATCATGTATTTGAATTTTCATGAACAATCATCTAAATTAAAGTTGAATTCATGGATTGAATATAAGAAATGAGTAAAATGTAGATTTTCATGCATAATAAAAAATATAACTATTTTGTAACAATATGAAATTAATGGGACTCTAACTGAAGATTATCAACATATATGAAAATATATTTATAAAACCATAATGGTGATATCATTGACAAAAGGAAATCTAAACAATGAAATATAATGACAAAACATGTTCCTTGGGTCCAATTACCTTGGGTGCCAAGTTTCACCTTATTTTAATAAATACAATTACCCCATATTTATTTAGAAAAGAAAATGTGAGAAGAAGCCAAAAACAGTACATGAATTATTGAATGTCATTAAAAGAGGAAGTAGATTCCATATTCAAATTTACATGCCACAATTAGTCTATTTGTGAAATTTCACATTAATTGGAAAAACATATCTATCCTAGTGTAGTTTAGGAGAGAGATTGTATATTAGATCTCAAAATATAAAATAATATTTTAAAAAATCACAAAAGGGAAATTGATTGTAAAATCAAACGTGTCATGTTTAAGTTTGTTTGTTGGCCAAGTTTCACTTCTTTTGAGTGTATCTAGATGCCTCAAATTATAATGAAACAAATATAAGATATAATAAAAGAGTATTAAATAAAATACTAGATGTCTTCAAAAGTATAAACCAAAGCCAAAATTGGAATCTACTTGTCTTATTTAGTCTAGGAACCCAACTAAATACTAGTTAAATTTCATTTAATCCCATAAAATGAAATAGGAAAGAAAAATCCTAAAATATACATATATATGAGTTATATTCGAATAAATGAATTTGATTTCATATGTTCTCAGATTTCTCTGTCACATAATGTATTTTCAAAATTTTTAGAGTTTCTATGTCACACTAATTTCCTTTGTTGCATTTGTCTTGGAATCAATATGAGTCGTCTGATTTACATCGCACAACTCCACTCTTTTCTACTACCTCAGTTTGCTCATTTCAAACTACAAACAAACTTCCTTCTCCGGTTTTCTTGTGGCCATATCTCCCACTCCCATCATCCTTTTCATCTGATTTCTCCTCCCTCACACTCCTTTAGATGATCCCAAAGCCAAATACCCTATATAACTTACCATTCCACGACTCCATCAATAATTCTCATCTTCCCCCCTTTCTTCCCCTATTCCATCTCTATTTCTTCCTCCCATGCCATCGTCTTGTGATCTCAGGTCATCACATCAAGAAGTTTTACTTGATGTCTAATGAAATTTAGTCATCAACCAACTCACACTTTGATCTAATGTGTTATTGTTGTCTATCAACCTTCCACAATAACAAATGATCAGGGACATAATGAGAATATGTTTATGTACCCTTAACATCTGTATGATCTCATCCACAAGGTTAGTAACTTGAATACATACATCATTGAGTAATATAATTTTCTAGACATTTATAATGTCACATCATTATCTCATAACTTTATTAAATAGAATCAATTGGAAGCTTGTCTTTTATTAATAATCAAATCATTTTACATTAACATTACAATCATCACATGATTGGGTCTCTGGTCATACATAACCAAAAGACTCCCACTTGCACTTAGAGCCAATCACCCAAAAATCTTATTTCGAGTGACCTAACATAAATGTCATGCTTCTACTGTGAAAGTTCCTTTGTCAAGGGATCAATAATGTTGTTCTCAGTTGGTACTTTGAAAATCTTTACATCTCCTCATTGTACGATCTCTCATATGAGATGATACCTCCTTTGTATATGCTTTAGCACTGATGTGATCTAGGTTCCTTAGCTTGTGTAATAGCTCCATTGTCGTCATAATATAGCTCGATTGCCTTGCTGATGCTTGGAACGACCCCAAGTTTTGTAATGAACTTCATGATCCATACATACTCCTTTGTTTCACTCAATGTAGCAATATACTTGGCCTCTATTATAGAATCAATAATTATTTCTTGCTTGGAACTCTCACTTAATAACTCCATTGTTGACGCAGAACACAAATCCTGATTGTGACTTATAATCATCTTAATTTGTCTAGAAGCTTTCATTGATGTAACCCTTTACCACCAACTCTTGCTCTCTGTCATAGACTAAGAACTGATCCTCAGTCATTTTCAAGTACTTGAGGATGTTCTTTACAAATGTCCACTGAGCATCACCTAGATTTGAATGATGTCTTCTCATCATGCTCAAGGCATACAAGACATCTGGATGAGTGTACAACATTTTGTACATGAATGATCCAATTGTTGTGGCATATGGAATCTCACTCATGTAATCCCTTTCTTTACAAGAACTGGGATATTGACTCTTAGAGATAGTCACATCATGCAACACCATCAGGTTTCCTCTGTTTTATTTCTCCATGTTGAACCGCTTCAATACTTTGTCAATGTACGTGCTCTGACTTAATCTAAGAAGCCTTCTAGATCTGTCTCTATAGATCTTTATCCCCAAGATGTAAGATGCTTCTCTCAAGTCTTTCATAGATCTTGTATTTCCAAGCCATGTATTTACCTTTTGTAAAGTAGGAATGCCATTTTCCATCAACAATATGTCATCTACATACAATATGAGGAATGCCACTATTCTCCCAGTAACCTTCTTGTACACACAAGGTTCATCTTCATTTTGAGCAAAGACAAACCCTTTGATTGTCTCATCAAAACAATGATTCCAGCTCTGAGATGCTTGCTTCAATTCATAGATTGAACATTATAGCTTACAAACTTTAATTGCAAACTTTGGATCTATAAACCCCTTCAGGCTATGTCATATACATATCCTCAACATGATTCCCATTAAGGAATGCAGTTTTAAAATCCATTTTCCAAATCTCATAGTCGTGATAGGATCCAATAGCAAGCATGATCCTGATGAACTTTACCATGGACACTGGAGAAAAGGTTTCATCATAGTCAACACACAAAATTTGTCTAAAACCCTTTGCAACAATCTCCCCTTATAGGTTTGTACATTACCATCCATGTTGATCTTCTTCTTGAAGACCCACTTGCACCCTATGGGTTTCACACCTTTAGGTGGATCCACTAAAGTCCATACTTTGTTTGTATACATGGATTCCATCTGAGATCTCATGGCCTCAAGCCATTTCTTAGACTCTAGTCCCTAAATAGCATCTTTATTAGTAATTGGCTCATCATCTATGACCAATTCACTGCCTTCCTGAGTTACAAGATATCCAAATCTCTCATGTTCAAGGAGTGTCCTATTAGATCTATGAGGTACATGTGTTACATGAAGAATTGGAGATTCCACAACACCTTGTGAGTCTCTTGTTTCCTCTTGTACATCTAACATTTTAATGTTTTCTTATTGTTCTCAAACCTCTTCGAGTTCCACTTGTCTCCCACTAATTCCTTTGGAAATAAAATCCTTTTCTAGGAATGCAACATCTCTAGAAACAAAAACTTTGTTGTCATATGGATTATATAAGTAGTATCCCACAACTTCCTTGGGATATCCAATAAAGTAACATTTAATAGATCTTGGGCAAAGCTTTTTAGGAAAAAATTTCTTGACATAAGCTTCACAACCCCAACTCCTCATAAAAGACATTTTATGATGCTTCCCAGTCCATATCTCAAATGGTGCCTTTTAAACTGACTTAGATGGACTTGGTTTAGTGTAAACGCGGTGGCTTGTAGAACATGCCCCTAGAAGGTTACCGAAAGCTCTTCTAAACTCATCATTGATTGCACCATGTCCACTAATGTGCAATTCCTTCTTTCTGTTACACCAATTATGTTGAGGTGTTCCACGTGGAGTCCACTGGGATACAATCCCATGGGCTCTAAGAAGGTCCTCAAACTCTTGGTTTAAGTATTCTCCACCTCGATCAGAATGAGGTTCCTTAATACTTTTACCAAGTTGGTTCTCTACTTCATTCATAAACTCCTTAAAACTTCTGACTTATGTTTCATTAAATAAACATATTCATACCTACTGAAGTCATATGTGAAGGTAATGAAGTGTTCATAACCACCACTAGCGGTTGTTCTAAAAGGTCCACAAACATAAATATGTATGAGTCCTAATAGATCACTAGCCCTCTCATGGTTACCAGTGAAAGGGGTCTTAGCCATCTTGCCCAACAAATAAGATTCACATGTCTCTATTGATTCAAAATCAAAAGAGTCCAGATAACCATCTTTATGGAGTCTAGATATGTGATTCTCATTTATGTTTCCTAGATGACAATTCTAAAGGTATGTCTTATTTGAGTTTTTGAGTTTTAGTCTTTTAGTATTAACATTATATACATATGTCTTTAGATCTAGCAAGAAAAGACCATATGACATTGGGTCACTTCCATAAAAGATCCCATGTTTTGAAATAGAACATCAACCGATTTTAATATGGAATTCAAATGAACCCTTGTCTAGATAAGATACATAAATGATGTTTCTATTTATAGTAGGTACATAATATAAATTCTTCAACTGTATTACAAGCCCTGTGGACAGAGATATACTATAAGTTTCAACTGTGCTAGATGCAACTCTTGTTCCATTAGCAACTCACAATTCCACCTCACTTTTTCTCAAAGGCCTAATTCCTTTCAGATCCTACATATGAGAACATATGTGAGATCCACATCCCATATCTAATACCCAAGATGATGAAGTAGATAAATTTATCTCAATAATGGACATACCATAAGTGCATATCGCCATCCCCATCTTATGCTTCCTAAAAGCCTTCAAGTACAAATGATATATTCCTCTTCCACTTTTCTTTCTTCTTATCTTTAGTGTTGAACAATTGGACTTAGGCTTGACCATAGAATTCTTCTCGGTCTTTCTTTGATCCTTGGAAAAAGTTTCATTGATCACCATCATGAGCTTGTCCTTCTTCACTTTTGCTTCATCATGAATCAACATGGCAAGCAATTCTGACACCTCTCCAACTGAATTACTCACATGGTAACATGCAATAAAACAACTACATGATTCATACATAGTCCTTAAAATCATATCACTGGACAACTCTTGGCTCAAAGTGAATCTCAGTTCTTCTAGATGATACACATTTACAATCACATTGGGCACACGTTCTTCTGCTGAGGTTCCCTCTATCAACTTTGACGCATGTAGAACCTTTAAGATAGCATCCCTTTCTTGCTTGTCAAGAGCAAGTGTTACCATCTTAAAATGTGTCACCATCTCAACAACACTCTTGGCATCACATTTCTCATGCAACTCAGAGTTCATGCAACTAAGCATAAGTTACTTTATCTATAAGGCATCATTGGCATGCTTCCAGTAAGCATCCACTTGTTCCCTAGGTGCATCGGGAGGAGGTATTTTAGGCATTGGTTTGTCAAGGACATATAGCTTGTACTCTTCATTGATAACTCTTCTCAAAGTCCAAAACCAGTCATGGAAATTTCTCCCATCAAGTTTGTCCCTTTCTGGACTAGTCGCAAATCGGATTTGTTCATCATGGATTCTATAAGAGAAAAGTTGTATTTATCAAAAACCATTTTTTATTTGATTTGAATTTAAAAATTTGATGATATTAATTAGGTCTTTAATTATTATCGCTCCTTCTATTTTATTCTAATTGATAGACCTCAATATCAATTTGGAATATTGAAGTGTACAATATTCTAGTGGGCCAAGATCCATATTTCATCAAGTCATGAGTTGACTTTTTCTAATCGCCCAAAACTTAACTATTTAGGTAGGTCATCATGCCAATTTCATCATATACAACTCTTGGATGGATGATATGTGCAACTCTTTTCCATTATCATTTGCATGCCTCTGGGCTTGGGCTCTCCAAGTCACTAGTTAAGCCTTACCCAATAGCCAATACGATGGATATGCACCATGCTTTGTGCAAATCTACATATCTACCATCACACTTCAACGAGATAGATGGTGCACCATGCTTTGGGTAAATCTACACTTAGTCGATCAAGCTTTTCATGTGTGTTTCTAATAGAAGTCATCTAAGAGTTATTATTTTAGTTGAGGGAGTTTGTATAAATACATATACTATATCCAATCATCACATATATAGTATGTATCATATACATGCTATATCACACAATGAAAAACATGCAATAAACAAAATCTATGGTTATGGCCAACCTAATGTAATCCCTTGGGGACGCAAGGAATTATGGTCATCTAGGTCTACATCACATGCAAAAACATGTTATTGATGAAGATCTATGCTTGCCAATATGGGTTGATCGGTTCAACCCTTGAACCGATCGACTCACCTCTTATCCGGTTGTTAGGTTGTCTCACTAGTTTTCTGCTCCTTCTGTCCACCATCGGCTAGCACCTCCAGCGGATCGATCGAATCCACCAGGCGATCGGTCTAGCTTGTCCATCATGTTCTCCAAGGTCCTTCAGTCGGTCGTCTCATCTTTGAGACATCTTCATCTTCATCATAATAGAAAGTAAACTATCCTACATTTACATAATTATTGAGAAACCTCAAGTTATATTCGAACGGATCAAGGGAAGGAAAGAGTAATACTTTTACATTAGAAATATAATATAGAGGCTCGGTTCATAGATTGAGATAAATGGATAAATAAACCATACAACCATGCTTAGAAATTACGGGTTATTGGCTATAACCATGATACACATCCACCTTAAAAATCACTTCTAGGATGACGTGTGTAAATTTCATGTATATATCATATAAATATATTAGTTTGGTATTATCATGGTATTGGATTTGGAAAGATATTATTCAAATTACATGCAATAATAGAACAATAAAAACCAAAATCTGATCATATCGATTATCCCATAATATAGTAGATTGACATTGGCTCAGATACCACTATAGGGAAATATGGCTATGAGATAGGTAGCCTAAAAAAAAAATTTATTTACCATATTCCCTTGATAAACGGATCAGTTCAATTACTATAATGTAGGAAGGGTGGTTTTGAGGATATACCTAGTCCCAGAGTAAGTCCATCGACAATCCTCATCGTCGTAGATGTACAACTTCTAAGTCTTAGTTGTACTAGGACTCGTCTGATTGATGCACCTTCTGGTCTGCACCACAGACTGCAGCAACATACCTCATCTTCTTCAGTTGTTCCCTCTCGTCAAGGACTTCTAGTTGACCTCCTAGTAGAAGAAAACAACCTCCTTCCTCTATGGTAGTCCACACAAACTACCTAGAACTCCTATCATCTTGCTTGAATGATCAGGAAGGAGTCATTCCTCCTGTTGGTGTACTAGTCACAAACTTGCTCTCCCACAACAATGATCTCAGTTGCTCTCTCCCTTGACTATCCCTCCCCAATCGGGTAGGACTTTTCTGGGCTCTATTAGTTACTACAACTAGAGAGGACAACATTTGTCAAAGCAACTGATTCTCAATTGTGTGTGTTGTGTTCTGGGTAACCCGTAATACCCCTCTATTATAGGCGGGGTTTGGGTACAGATTCCCAGTCGAAGCAGGAGAGGAAAGGACCAGAAGTTCTCAAATTTTCGCAACAATTATAGAAATTTCACAACCTGTGACAGCCCAGATGGTCATCTGGCATAACATATGGTCATTTGGCACAACCCAGATGACCGTTTGGTTGTTTCCCAACTTTACACAAATTTGGCAATTCGTTTCCAATTAATATCCCATATTAATTTCCTTACGCAACAAGTAATGTGCAAATCAAATGAATTACGAAATATCTAGAACCTTCCCTTGGCCAAATTGGACCATCTCTACCATGTGAAATGATCATCTCGATTCACCCAGACAACTGTCTGGTGACCTGAGTCAATCTGGTCTGTTTGGTCGGGTCACTTCCTTTTCCAATTTGAACTCAAAATGGACTGACTCCCCAAACACCCCGTCTCAACACTTGAGATGGCCATTTGGGACTTACCAATGGTCATCTCATGCCATGAGATAGGCGTCTGGGACTACATTGAGGTTTTTAATGTGTGAATCAATTACCTAAACACTTTAGCAATTAATTTATGTCATTCAAGATTAAACTCCTCTTCTAGGTCTAGACCTATGTGTGGGACCCTATAGGTCCCATATTACATTGCCAGTGAATGTCCATAACACTTATGACATCACAAGCAATGAGTGGTTCCTAGTCACACATCAATGCTACCCAAGTAAATGGAAAGTTGGAGAACAACCTCAACCTATAATCTGTCTATAGTATTATAGTGTTTGTACAGTTCCTTTGTCACTGATGTCCAGATTGAACTAGAGGCATGGGGTAGTCACCCTCATTATTATTCAATCTTGTTTCTTGAACTAAGAGCATACTGTCTAAAATATAAGTAAGTTCAATATCATATATTGACTCACGTGTGCATGGCCATGCATTTCTCAATCTCACAAATCAAGACGACTAGGACATCACACTCAAGTAGGAGGGACAAATCCCATATCTATGACTCATAGTCAACCCCATGTGTCAAAGTCACCCAATCATCACCGTTATAACAACCCATGATTCAAGATTGTGTTTGATGATGTCAAAGTGTACCCATCGACATGTGTTGAGTGTAGTGTTTTTAGGTCTAAGAGCCACAACCACCACCATAACTGTGAGAGATAACTATGACTTCCATGATGATGGCTTCCATGTGTCAGTCTCACGGTGGGTTTGTCTGATACACTATTCTCTAACATGTATCTATATTCTTAGTTTGATATCGACATATCATGACTAATGACATTTAGTCATCAACCTACTAACACTCTGATCTTATGTGTTATTGTTTTATATCAACCTTCCACAATAACAACCGATCAGGTAGATAATGAGAATATACTCTTAACATCCTTATGATCTCATCCCCAAGGTTAGTAACTTAAATACATATGGCATTTAGCAATATAATTCACTAGACATTTATAATGCTACATCATTATCTCATAACTGAATTAAACAAAATAAATTGGAAGCTTGCCTTTTATTAATAATCAAATCATTTTACATGATATAACATTAAAATCATCATATGATTGATCTCTGGGCATACATAACCTACAAACTCCCACCTTCACTTAGAGCCAATCATCCATGAATCTTATTCTGAGTGACCTAACATGACCATCATGATTCTTCTACTAAAGTGTCTTTGTCAAGGGATCAACAATGTTGTTCTCAGTTGGTACTTCGCAAATCTTTACATCTCCTCATTGTACAATCTCTCATATGATATGATACTACCTTTGTATATGCTTTGATCACTGATGCAATCTGGGCTCCTTAGCTTGTGCAATAGCTCCATTGTCATCACAATATAGATTGATTGCCGCGATGATGCTTGGAATGACCCCAAGTTCTATAATGAACTTATTGATCCATACAACCTCCTTTGTTTCATTTGATGCATCAATATACTTAGCCTCTGTTGTAGAATCAGAAATTGTTTCTTGATTGGAACTCTTCCAACTAACAACTCCATTGTTGAGGCTGAACATGAATCCTGATTGTGACTTATAATCATCTTGATTAGTCTGGAAGCTTGCATTGGTGTAACTCTTTACCACCAACTCTTCCTCTTCGTCGTATACCAATAATTGATCCTTTGTAATGACCCCACACCTTGACAACCACCAATTAAGGAGGCCAAGAAGCTAGAGCCTCTATACCAAAATAGGATCATATGGTTTTGCAAATAATAAAAAATAATTAATAGATCCTACCACAAGTGTACTTAAAGCAGGATTTTTTTTCCTTCTTTTCACATACCTTTCAAAAACAGCACTTCAGAACTTTACCCAAGGAAAGATCTAGCTAACTATAATCCTCTAAACATTATTTAGCTTTGCTCTTTTCGATGTCACCTTTTATTGAACATTCACTTTCCATGGACATAACTGCATATTTCCCTAAACCATCGACAAACAAAACATCAGTCAGTATAACAAATTATACTAGTATGGGAGGAAACAAAAGTTTGCATTTATTTATAACAACATATTGCAACCAAAGTATTGCTTAACAGATCAAACTTTATGTCTGAAACATAACTACTCAATCTTGACATATGTAAGCCTCTGTGTTGTCCCTATAGTGGACATGGATCCTACCTTTCTCATATGGTAGATCCCAAATATCCCCTTTTGATCCTACCTTAAAGGTTGACCAAGACATAGAGTTGTATAGTCGTATGATCCTTCCCAAGGGTAGACCAAACATGGACTCATGATAACCTGATGATCCTACCACAAGGGTAAACCAATACCTAGGTCATCAATTCCTCATATATACTCAAAGCTACAGAGGAGGACTAGGATATGAGCTACTCATGCATATACTTATGGTGATAGCCATAGTCACTTTATAGTTGTAAGAACTAAAGTTCATCCAAGCAGTTAATTTTAAGAAACCAGTAAAACTATGAAATCACCATGAAACTAGAACAATTATCCATAAGTGTAACCACATACATGATTTGATAGTCTCAAAAAATAAGCAAGATAGCTATTCCAACTAAGAAGTCCAATCAACCAAGTCAAGCAACCAATCAAGCAAATCTTGATCTTGAAAAGCATATATAAGACCTAGTTGTTACAATTACCTCCAAACAACTCTTATTGACTTGGGATTCCATTATAAGGTTTCTAAGACTTATTAGGGTTTCCTTAGGGTTTCTTGGTTCTATTTTCCAATTTTTACCCTTTTAGGTCAACAAACCCTAAAAACACTTTGCTACTCATAAAAGCCCTAATTACTCAAATTGTCCAAATTAAGGGTCTTTATTCACATATTAGTTTAAGAACATCATTTCCCTATCTCCTTGAATTATTGCAATAATTAAAACTATTAAACCTCACAATTATCAAAATTAGGGTTTTTAAGTCCATTAATGTACTTTTATCATCATGGAACCCTAATTAAGCAAATTATGCACAAATATTATCCATTGATATCTAATCCATCCTTTTTATGTCAATAGGTTAAACTTTACTCAAAATAATTAGGGAACATTGTTATATTTTTTATCATCAAAATTTAGGGTTTTAAATTAATTAAAACCATTAAAGATGGCATCTTTACATACTATTTGAACTACAAGTAGACTCAGGCCTTAATTATATTTTAATTGGACTCTATGGATTTTTTGATGAAAAACATATATAACATGTCCCCATTGGGTAATCCTATAACTAATTAGGATTTTATCAAGAAAATCATTTCTTGACCAATCATAGGCCGCCACCTACGCCACAGACACCCAGACGCACTCTGCCTACATAGTAGAGCCAAGCCAATCATCTTGAGCCAATGCAACTTCTCTACTAGCATGGTTGGGACCATGAGACCACATCAAAACAATGAGATAAAGAACAAAAAGGTCTTACCTGTGTGAAGAGGAGTTGAGGGAAGAACCATAAAATGCAAAGTCACCCTTTTCAACCTCAGTCCTCCTCCTCGCGAGACACCTGGTCAACAAAGAGGTTGACTTTTGTGTTCTTGTCTTCCTATCTGTGAAGTGATGATTTGATCACATTTGTCAGACTCGCATGAAACTGCTGATGCCTCCAATTGCTCATGGAGTTCTCAGAGTCTTCGGGACAGTAGAGGAGTTCTCTAGAGAAGAACTTGGATGAGATGAGGGTGGTGGAAGGGCTTGAAAAAGAAATTGATCATGGGCATGAGTTTGGGTGATCATGAGAGTGCTTTAGATTCAATTTGTGAGTTTGCAGATGGGTTCTACTCCCCTATATATACGTGAGGGTCAGGCATGAAATCTAGAGATTTGAGGAAATCTTCAGTAGACCCCCAATCCCAATAGAACTTGGGTTGGTCTTGCTCGGATCGATCTCCCAAAGCTTATGGGAATGTTCCCATGCTCGCACATCCTCTAAGCGAGGAGCAATCCAATCGGGAATTGGTCATCTCATGTTCCCTATTGCCAACACGCGACTGGAGGTGGAGGATGACCACGTGTTGTTGGATCTCAGATCCTACGACCCACATCACCTATGCATTAGATTAATCAGATTACTCAATTCTAATAGGATTAGATAATTGTGACATTTATTGATATCCCTCTCACTTTAGGAAACGTTCAAAAATTCATAACTCCTAATCCACATCTTTTTAATCCCAAATTTTAAGGGACCTCTTTGATAACCTTATTTACTTGTGTGCCAAGTTTAGAGTCAATTCTCAAAAATAAAAGAGGTTTTTCTTCATATGCAAGTTATCTACTCAGAAGGCATATTTTATTCATATTTTCTTTATCTTTCTCTTCTATTTTCTTTATTTGGATTTCTTTTCTTATTAGAAACCAAGTGGAACTGAAACTTAGTAAACCAAGGTCATCCATACCACCTTCTAGGGAATTCTACATAATTCTCACCATTATCTTTATTTCTTTTCCTTTTATTTATTATGAGAATACTTTTATCTTTTCTCCCCTTTTATCACATTGATCTTATCAAATCGGTATGAAACACAAAAACATACATTCAAGGGAAATATTGCAAAATAAATCCATTCAAATCATACAATTTCCAATAATATACATTTTATTTGAAAATTTTCATTTCAAATCATAAAAGAAAAATTGAGTTTATAACATCCTTAGTCCTTCTCAAATACTTGAGGATGTTCTTTACGGCTGTCTAGTGAGTATCACTTAAATCTTACTGATATCTACTCATCATGCTCAAGGCATTCGAGACATCTACACTGGTGCACAACATTAAATACATGATTGATCCAATTAATGAGGCAAATGTATCTCACTCATGCATTCCCTTTCTTTACAAGAACTAGGACATTGACTCTTAGACATGGTCACTCCATGCAATTCTGGTAGGTTTCCTCTTTTTGAGTTCTTCATGCTGGACCGCTTCAGTACTTTGTTAATGTATGTGCTCTTACTTAGTCCAAGAATCCTTCTAGATCTATCTCTTTAGATCTTTATCCCCAAGATGTCAGATGCTTCTCCCAAGTCTTTCATAGAGAATGTATTTCCAAGCCATGTCTTTACCTTTTTTAAAATAGGGATGTCAATACCCATCAACAGTATGTCATCTACATACAATATGCGGAATGTCACTATGCTCCCACTAACCTTCTTTTCATAAAATCTTCATGTTAAACAAAGCCAAACCCTTTGACTGTCTCATCAAAATAAAGATTCCAGCTCTGAGATGTTTGCTTCTATCCAAATATTGACCTTTGTAGCTTAAAGACTTTATTTGCAACTTTGGATCTATAAACCCCTCAGGTTGCGTCATATACACATCCTCAACAAGATTCTTATTAAGGAATGTGATTTTAACATCCATTTGCCAAATCTCATAGTCATGATAAGATGCAATAGCAAGCATGATCTGGATGGACTTAACCATGGCCACTTGAGAAAAGGTTTCATCGTAGTCAACACCTTGAACTTGTCTAAAACCCTTTACAACCAAACTACCCTTATAAGTTTCTACATTACCATACATGTTGGTCTTCTTCTTGAAGATCCACTTGCACCCTCTGGGTTTTACCCCTTTAGGTGGATCCACCAAAGTCCATATTTTGTTGGTATACATGGATTGCATCTAAGATCTCATGGACTAAAGCCATTTCTCAGACTCCAAACCCTCAATATCATCTTTATAGGTAATTGGCTCATCATCTATGACCAATTCACTACCTTCCTAAGTTACAAGATCTCCAAATATCTTATGTTCAAGGTGTGTCCTATTAGATCTATGAGGTACTAGTGTTACTTGAGGAATTTGAGATTCCACAACACCTTCTGAATCTCTTGGTTCGTCTTGTAAATCTAACAGTTCAATGTTTTCTTGTTATTCTCGAACCTCTTCGAGTTCCAATTGTCCCCCATTGATTCCTTTGAACTAAAATCCATTTCTAGGAATGCTAAAGCTCTAGCAACAAAAACTTTGTTTTCAGATGGATTATTCAAGTATTATCCCACAGTTTCCTTGGGATATCCAACAAAGTAACATTTATCACATCTTGGGCCAAGCTTTTCATGACACATTTTCTTGACATAAGCTTCACAACCCCAAATCCTCATAAACGACATTTTGGGACGCTTCCCAGTCCATATCTCATATGGTGTCTTTTGAACTGACTTAGATGGTACTCAGTTTAGTATAAATGTGGTCGTTTGTAGAGAATGTCCCTAGAAGGTTATCAAAAGCTCGGTTAAACTCATCACTGATTGCACCATGCCCAATAATGTGTGATTCCTTCTTTCTAATACACCATTATGCTAAGGTATTCTAGGTGGAGTCCACTAGGATACAATCACATGGGCTCTAAAAAGGTCCTCAAACTCTTGGTTTAAGTATTCTCCACCTCGATAAGAATGAAGTGCCTTAATACTTTTATGAAGTTGGTTGTCTACTCTATTCATAAATGCCTTGAATTTTCAAGAGCTTCTGACTTAAGTTTCATTAAATAAACATATCCATACCTACTGAAGTCATCAGTGAAGGTAATGAAGTATTGATACTCACCTCTAGCGGTTGTTCTAAAAGGTCCACACACATTAGTATGTATGAGTCCTAATAGATCACTAGACCTCTCATGGTTACCAGTGAAAGGGGTCTTAGCTATCTTTCCCAACAAATAAGAATCATGTGTCTGTATTGATTCAAAATCAAAAGAGTCCAGATAACCATCTTTACAGAGTTTAGATATGTGATTCTCATTTATATTCCCTACACGACAATGCCAAAGGTATGTCTTGTTTGAGTTGTTGAGTTTTAGACTTTTGTAATTAATGTTATATACATCTATCTTTATATCTAACAAGTAAAGACCAAACGACATTGGGGAACTTCCATAAAAGATCCCATATTTTCAAATAGAACATTGACTGATTTTAATATGGAATTCAAATACATCCTTGTCTAAGCAAGATACATAAATGATGTTTTTATTTATAGAAGGTACATAATAGAAGTTATTTAACTCTATTAAAAGCCCCATAGATAGAGATATACTATAAGTTCCAACTGAACTCGCCGCTACTCTTGTGCCATTAGCAACTTGCAGTTCCACCTTGCCTTTTCCCAAAGGCCTATTTCCTTTCAGATCTTGCATATGAGAGCATATGTGAGATCTACATCCAGTATGTAATACCCAAGAAGATGAAGTAGATAGATTTATTTTAGTAACATATATACCTAAGTGGAGATCATCATCCCCATCTTCTGCTTCCTAAAAGCCTTCAAGTACAAAGGATCAGTTCCTCTTTTACATTTCTTTCTCCTTGTTATGAGTGTTGAAGAATCAGACTTAGGCTTGAGCATAAAACTCTTCTCGGTCTTGCTTTGATCTTTGGACTCAGTCCCACTAATCACCATTACGGGCTTGCCCTTCTTAACTTTTACTTCATCAAGAATCAACATGGCAAACAATTCTCACATATGTCCAACCAAATTACTCACATAGTAACATGAAATAAAATAGCTATATGATTCAAGCATAGTCCTTAGAATCATATCAGTGGCCAACTCTTGGCTCAAAGTGATCCTAGTTCTTATAGATGTTACACATGCCCAATCATATTGAGCACATGTTCTTCCACTGAGGTTCCCTATGTCAGCTTTGGCTCAAGTAGTACCTTTAAGATAGCATCTCTTTCTTTCTTGTCAATACCAAGATTTACCTTCTTAAGATGTGTCACCATATCAGAACACTCATGTCCTCACATTGCTCATTAAACTCATAGTTCATGCAGCTATGCATAAGGTACTTTATCTCTAAGGTGTCATTGGCAAGCTTCCAGTAAGCATCCACTTGTGCCCTAAGTGCATCAGGAGGAGGTATTTTAGACACTAGTTTGTCAAGGACATAGATCTTGCACTCTTCATTGGGACCTCTTCTCAAATACCAAAACCAGTTGTGGAAATTTCTCTCGTAAAGTTTGTCCATCTTCAAGACCAATTCCAAATTGGATTTGTTCGTCATTGATTCTATAAGATAAAATTTGCATATGTCAAAAACCATTTTTGATTTGATTTGATTTGAAAAAAAATCAATATTAATTAGGTTTTCAATTATTATGGATCCCACTATTTTATTTGAATTTTATCCCTCAATATCAATTCAGAATATTGCAACATATAATATTCTAGTGGACCAAGATCTATATTTCATCAAGTCATGAGTCAGCTTTCGTCGACTGCCCACAACCTAACTGTTTAGATAGGCCATCATGAAAATTTCATCATATGCAACTCTTGGATAGATGATACGTGCAACTCTTTTCCATAATCATCTGCATGCCTTTGGGGTTGGTCTCTCCAAGTCACCAGTTAATCCTGACCCAATAGCCAATACGGTAGATACTCACCATGCTTTGGGTAAATCTACATATCTACCATCACACTTCCATGAGATAGATGGTGCACCATGCTTTGTGCAAATCTATGCTTAGTCGATCAAGCTTATCATGTGTATTGCTAATGGAAGGCATCTAAGACTTAATATTTTAGTTGAGGGAGTTTGTATAAATACATATACTATATCAAATAACCACATATATAGTACGTACCATATACATGCTATATCCCACAAAGAAAAACATGCAATAAATGAAAGCAGTCGTTATGGCCAGCCTAATGTAATCCCTTAGAGTTGTAAGGAATTATGGTCATCTAGGTCTACATCACATGCAAAAATATGTTGTTGATGTAGATCCGTGCTTGCCAATCTGGGTTGATCAGTTCAAGGGTTGAACCAATCAACTCGCCTCCTGATCGGTTGTTAGGTCATCTCACCATTTGTCTAGTCCTTCTGTCCACCATCGGGTTTCACCTCTAGTGGATCGGTCGGATCCACTAGGTGATCAGTATGGCTTGTCCATAATGTCCTCCAAGGTCCTTCAGTCGGTTTGCTCGTCTTTGGGACATCATCATCTTCATCATAATAGAAAGTAAACTATCCTACTTTTACATAATTACTGAGAAACCTTGAGTTATATTTTAGGAGAGAAAGGCTAGAAAAGAATAATACTTTTATATTGGGAAGATAAGATAGAGGCTCAGTTTGTAGACCGAGATAAATGAATAAATCAACCATACAACCATGAAAAGAATTTGGGGGTTATTGGCCATAACCATGCTACACATGCACCACCAAAATTGCTTTTAAGGTGACACGTGTAAATTGCATATATATATATATATATATATATATATATATATATATATATATTAGTTTTGGATTATTGTGGTATTTGATTTTATAAGATATTATTCGCACCACATGCAATAATAGAATGACAAAAACCAAATTCCAATCATATTCATTATCCCATAATATAGTAGATCGACGTTGGCTCTGATACCATTGTAGGGAAATATAGATACTAGATAGGCAACAAAAACAAAATTTTTATCTACCATATTCCCTTGACCAATGGATCACGTTAATTACTATAATACACAAAGGATAGTTTTGAGGATATACCTAATCCTAGAGAAAGTCCAGTGACAATCCTCGTCATCATAGATACTCAACTTTTTATTCCTGGTTATATTAGGACTCGTACGACTGTTGTGCCTTTTTCTCTGCACCAAGGACTACATCCGTGAACCTCATATTCTTTTGTAGATCCTCTTATCTTGGACTATTGGTTAACGTTACCCTCCTAGCAGCAAACAACAACCTCCCGCCTCTATGGTAGTTCACACAGACCGCTTAGAACTCCTGTCATCCTGTTAGAATGGTCAGGAAGGAGTCGTCACTCCCGTTGGCGTACTTGTCAACAACTTGCTCTCCCACAACTATGATCTCAATGCTCTCTCCCTTATCTATCCTTCCCTAATTAGGAAGGACTTTCCTAGGCTCTCTTCGTTACCACAACCATAGATTACAATGTTTTTTAGAGCAACTGATTCTCAATTGTATGTGTTGTGTTCTGGGACGACCCCAGTACCCCTCTATTTATAGGTAGGGTTTTGTTCTAGGTTCCCAGTCAATGTAGGAATGAAGGGACTGGAAAATCTCAACTTTTCACAACAATTCTGGAAATTTCACAGCTCGTGACAACCTAGACGGTCGTCTGACATGCCATACAGTCATTTGGCACAACCCAGATGGCAGTGTGGCTATTTCCCATTTGTACATAAATTTGGCAATTCATTTCCAATCAATATCTCATATTAATTTCCTTGCACAACAAGTAATGTGCAACTCAAACAAATTTGGAAATATCTAGAACCTTCCCTTGACCAAATTAGACCATCTCTCCCATGCAAAATGGTTATCTCTGGTCACCTAGATGGTTGTCTGGTGACCCGAGTCAATTCGGTGTGTTTGTTCGGTTCAATTCCTTTGCCAATTTGAACTCAAAACATGCCGACTCCCCAGACACCCATCTCAACACTTGAGACAGTCGTTTAGCACTTCCAGATGGTCGTCTCACGCCATGAGATGGGCGTCTAGCAGTGCAGTCAGGCTTCTATTGTGTGAATCAATTACCTAAACACTTTAGCAATTAATTCATATGTCAGTCGAGATTAAACTCATCTTCTAGTTAGAGACCTATGTGTATGACCCTACATGCCCCATATTACGTTGGCAAGGAATGTCCATAACACTTATGGAATCATAAGCAATGAGTGATGCCTAGTCGCACATCAATGTTATCCAAGTAAATGGAAAGTTGGAGAACATATTCAACCTACAATTTTTGTATGGTGTTACAGTGTTTGTATAATTCCTTTGCACTGATGTCTAGATTGAACTAGAGGCATGGAGAAGTCACCCTCATTATTATTCAATCATGTTTGTTGAACCAAGAGTAGACTGTCTGAGATATATGTAAGCTCAATATCACATATTTACTCACATGTGCATGGCCATGCATTTCTTAGTCTCACTAATCAAGAGGCCTAGGACATCACACTCCAGTAGAGGAAAAAATCCCATGTCTATCACTCACGATCAACCCCATGTGTCAAAGTCACCAAATCATCACCGTTACAATTTCTCATGTTTGAGGACTACGTTTGATGATGTCAAAGTGTACCCAACGACATGTTTTGAGTGCAGTGATTTTAGGTCTAAGAACCACAACCACCACCATAACTATAAGAGCTGACAGCGACTTACATGATGATGGCTTCCATGTGTCAGTCTCATGGTGGGTTTTTCTGATAAACTATTCTCTAACATGTATTTGTGTGCTTGGTTTGATATCTCCATATAATGACTAATTAGGTTTAGTCATCAACCAACTCACACTCTGATCTTATGTGTTATTGTTGTCTACCAACCTTCCACAATAACAACTGATTAGGGACATAATGAGAATATGTATTTGTACTCTTAACATCTGTATGATCTCATCCACAAGGTTAGTAACTTGAATACATACATCATTGAGTAATATAATTCTCTAGACATTTATAATGTTACATCATTATCTCATAACTGAATTAAATAGAATAAATTGGAATGTTGCCTTTTATTAATAATCAAATCATTTTACATGATATGTCATTACAATCATCACATGATTGTCTCTTTGGGCATACATAACAAACACTCTTGATACCCACATGGGTGGTTCTTTCCTTTTCTATGCGAAGCCTTGGTACATTTGATGTTTTTTTCCTTATGTTGTCAATCCATATTTAATATGAACATACTAGCCTTTATGTTGATATATTCTACTTTTTCTCCTTTTTTTGGGGTATGCTTCCAACCCCAGGTGTAGGACTTGGAATATTGAACTTGGTGACATGGACCTGCTAGGTGGAGATCTTGGGGAGATAGAGTTGAGATAGTTGGATATGTCTATACTTAGATCCTTATGTTGTAACTTTCATATAAATCCTTTTCAGGAGAATATTTTGTAATCATGTTTAAATTGAATATAATCATGAAAATTTATTGCATTGTTATACTTTGGTCTTTTTGTTTATCATCATTTGAGTAAAAATTCACCTATTCCATCATGCTTGTTAGTATGTTTGGAATAATGTTTTATTCCTCAAATTAAGTAGAGAGTGGATCCCCTATTGGGTCCCACTACTTATACAACATGACTCTCAATTATTAAGGATGTAAAATATGAAATCCAAATTAGCATGAACAATTATGTAAGACTCTCCTTATTTCCAAAACAAATGTGTCATTGAAGAGTGAATCTGACATTCAACATATAAAATAGACTTATACACACGTGAAATGTCAGTTGCGGTATTTTATCCTCATTTAGGATGTACCACCTAACCGTCATGGCCAAATAATACTATACTAGGCTAGCGTGATACACACATGGTTTTGCCATCTTTTCATAGGGTATATGTGTGAAATATGAAAAATAGACAACATTTTCACAATTGATTCAGGTTACGCTCAAGAACCACAGGGCCTTGAACTAAAATTCTTCCCCAAAACTTAGGATAGTTTACTAGATTGCACAATCAACTAGATTTCATCCATTTATTTTAAAAAAAGTCATTCAGAGGTATGTTGAAAATGCACTAAAAGCTTGGCAAAGGCATCCCAAATGCTGAATAATTTTGCATTGTGATTTATCCAAAAAATATTGAACCGTTAGATGTGTTTGACAATCAAGAGTGTGAAAGGTGAGAATTTAGGTTAGAAGCATTAACTAATTTTAAAGGATTGTTTCTGGTGAAGGATTTCATTTAATTGGTGCATGACTTGCACTGTTTTCTTCAAATAGAACTTTTGCAATTAAAATAGGAAAATCAGTTCAGTTTAAAGGAACATCAACCCAAACATGAAGAAAAGTCCTCCGATCATACTGAATTTTCCACAACTAAAACATAAACTACAACAAAAAATATGGAACAAGATGAATAAAAGAAACTACAACTACACTCAACCGGTTTCTCCCCCCAAGCTTGAAATTTGCAGTGTCCTCACCACATCAATCAAACTCAAGTTGGTAGCAACCAAGTACCTACCATGGATCAGAATGAAGGGCTCGTACCCATAATTGCAGTAGTCAAATGTTGTCTAAGAAGATCATTGTCAAGAACATTTGTAGAAGGTGTCTCATGTTGTGGTGGTAGAGGCGGTGGAGGCATGGTATAGTTGCCTTGAGATATATGCCATGTATCCATACTCTAAAGCATGTTGTGCGTGTCAGAGTATTGTTGGCTCATCATATCAAAATGGGCATCCTATCGATCAAAATGATGTTGAACATAGTAATAGAGATGTTGGATGTCAGTCATAGCCAAGTTGTACTCCATCTATGTTCTAGTGAAGGTAGGTAGAGAGGATGTTGTTGTAGTATTGGAAGTTCCCTCTTAGTTACCAAATTCAGTCTCCTCACCAAAACTGAATTTTGAATTGTCCCTATTCGTCTAGATGACTATTTCTAAATCAAGTAGCTCAATGTAACCCTTACGATCTACAAAATATTGCTTGAATTAGGGGTGTCTAGTAATTAAGATGGAGGATATGATGAACTTGAGATCAATTAAGTTCCTCCAGGAGAAACTTCCAACCCTGTCACCTCAGTATTGACTTTGTGGTCAATGCGAGTTATCAATCCTCCAATCATAATGTCACTCGATTTCTTCATTCTGGTTTTAGAGATCCAAAAGAGGATATAATAACCACCATTGATTTTAAAATCACGAAGCATTGCCCACATGAAAAATAGATCTTTCTTTATACAAACTCCATGTGTTTCTCTTCTTACAAATACACAAGTGCTAAGGATTCGGCTTATATAAAGGAAAATAGGGTTGCATATATGTGTTGTTGTGGATTTTGTGACCTCATGTATGCCATTCTCTATGATTTCCCTCTAAAAATCATCACTTATAATTTGAGATGGATATGATATCGCCTCTCCATAATGTCATTAAAAGGAATCACAAAATTCTTGAAAGAAATATTATTGTTGCACCCAACAAGTCAAAAATTAATAATAGAAAATGGTTCATATGGCTTCTAAGATTCATCCTTGGCATGCAAGGTCAGAAACTCATATGTTAATCTTTTGTTGGTAGAGCTTATATTGTAGCATGTATACTTGAGCCCTAGTACCTTGAGCAAGTCCAAGACTTCATCCTTGAAGCCAAACACCTCCAAAGTATCATTACAGACAAATCATGTCAGTAAGACCCTATGGGTGATCATTGTTTGGTAGGTCTGGTCCTCCTTCTTTGTGACATTGAACTGAATGGAGGACATGTATTCTAAGGGTGGAAGAAGAACTCTCCCCTCTATGGCACTTTGACGCTTGCTTGATAGTGGCCATTGATGCTTTGATGTAGTTTTAAAAGACTAGAATACAACGTGTAGAATGTAGGACACAACATGTCTTATAAGTGAAAAGAAGTTGTGATGAACGTCTAAGCATGCTATGTCTCATGAACCACACGATGTGTGTTCTACCTAATCAATGACTTGCAGGTTGAGGATGAATTAGCTTTCACGTCGTGTTGGCTCTTATCACGGCGTGCCTTCCACATCAGACGGCAAGCTTCAGGTTGTTGTCATGTATGAACGAAGAGAATGGGGGCAATGATCACTGCTCTAATCATCATAGATGAGGTCAATGGTGCTTGAATAACGGTGGTGGCAATGTATTGAAAAGAAGGTGGATCTGAACTGTACTTATGATGTTGATGTTGTGAGTGATGTCAACGACTTGGTTAATTGAGCTTGCAGATGGAGTAGAAGCTTGTGGATCTAAGCTTTAACGGAGGAGATGAGTGTAGTTGTTGGGGCTTGAGGTGGCTCAGAGGTTTTCGCATGGTATAAAGGCAAAGAACACTGTGTGAACAAATTCTACAGTTGAGTGAGGAACGAGTTTGAAATAGGGGGTTATAAAAACTATTCTAGAATCTAGACACACATGTAAAAATGAACACACCTTGTTGCAACGTATCTTCAACTGCCTCTTTACTCTTTCTTTTGTGGTTGAGAACACACTATGTTTGAACTTCCACATGCCATTCTACTACATTGAAAATCTTTCCACAACAACCTCTTCAAGAACATGACATGTACGTATTAAGTACACAATGTGTATGTTTCTAGTGGACTTGTTAATCTTCTCAATCTTATGCGGACAAGACATGTGGAATGTAACACACATCATGTATATTTCCAGTAAGATTATCAGCAATGATTGACCAGGAGCCACATGTCATGTGTTAATATACACATGACATTTGAGTTTGTAGCAGTTTCCTCAAAACAATTCTGGGATGGTACACGTCATGCATAAATATTGACACGTGGTATACTCTGGGTATTTTTCTCGAATGTCTTCTTGATTGTGGTTACATGGTGTGTGTTAGGTAGGACATGTCATGTATGACTAAATTTCTACAAATATAAGTCGTGTGTTTTGATTGCTTTGTATCACCTGTAATGATGATAATATGTAAGTCATAAGGGTGAAGATTATTACATTCATCCATGGAAAATTTATTTTGAAAAGGGAAATTTCTTGAGCAAATGCAAGAAATGAAGTCTATCCTAGTTGTGGGGTTAATTCCAACAAGGTACTCCATTAAAAGTTTGGAGTGAGAATTGAGTCAACAACATCAAACATATGAGAGGGAGCATGAGGCTCCTTGATCTATCTTCTCTCCATCGGTGTAGAGTTTGCAGCGTTGACTGTTAACTTTGAATGAAGATTCTTTTCCTTGTAGATCCACATAGGGCTGCAAATGGGTAGGGTAGGGTAGGGTAAAGGATTTCCCTTACCATTACCCTTACCCATACCCACATAAAAGACGTAGGTAGTAGGTAGGGTAATTACCCTTTTCCAATAAAGCTTTACCCTACCCTTGCCTGCACCCTTTTCCCCATAGGGTAAATTGGTAGGGTAAGGGTAAAATGGGTAAATAACATGAAGAGATATACAATATTTTAACAAATAATTCATATGATTTTCCCTACATCAAACACAATACACTCTTAACACTTGGTAATAATTATATTTTTGTGATAGCAAAAATAGTAACATTTAACCTGATATTTTTCTAAAGACAAGTCGTTGAATTTTTAATATATTTTCTTATTGATGAATCTACTTTCTCTAAAATATATGACTATAAAAGATAGAATCATGCTATCTATTTCCTACAAAAGTTTTGGGAATCATAATAGTACAAATTGAAAAAAATAATGGGGTCTCTTGTTGGAGACTTTAGTAGGCATTAATACATATATTAGAATTTGAAATTATAAATTCAGGCTTATACTAATGGGTAAATGGTTAAAGCTGGTAGGGTAAAGTTTCTCCCTTACCTTACCATCTTTGGATGTGGGTAGAGAAGGTAAAGGGTAAACGGGTGGTGGGTAAAAAATATGCGTACCCTTATCCTACGCTATAGGGTATGGGTAGTGGGTAAACGGATAATACCCTTCCCATCTATAATCTTAAATCCATAGTTTTGTATGGGTATACCATCAACACTAGGAAAGGTCTAGAACATTTTGGACACAATTTTCCTGGAAAGAATTTAGGCTTAGAGTTGAACAACACTTGGCCTCCTTTGAAATCTTTGCTCTAGATTCTCTTATCATTCCATCTCTTTATTTTCCCCTTATAAATTTTGGCATTTTCATATGCATCTAATCTAAGTTTTCCCAGTTCCTAGAGTTGTAGCGGCCTTCTTTCTCCTACTTTCTTCAGATAATAGTTGAAAATTTGGTTTCACACAGTGCTCTATGCTCAAGTCCTACAGGTAGATGACAAGATTTTCCAAAGACCATATTGAATGGATTTGTACCAATAAGTGTCTTGTAATCCATCTTATAATCCCACAATGCATCATCTAATTTCAATGCCCAACATGTCCATGAGTTGGAGACTATCTTCTCTAGTATTGCTTTTAATTCCCTATTTTAGAGCTCAACTTGCCCTGAAGTTTGCAGATGGTACAATATAGAGATTTTATGCTTGATACCATACTTTCTTAGAAGGTTGATTAAGTTTCTCTAGTTGAAATGACTACCTCCAACATATATGACCGCCCTTGGAACACCAAATCTTGGAAAAATAGTCTCTTGGGATAACTTAATCATTGATTTTGCATCTAGAGCTTGTGTGGGATTTACATCTACCCACTTTAATAAGTAGTTGCACGCCACTAGGATGAACTTGTAGCTAAATGAAGAGGGTAATGGGCCCATATAGTTTATGCCCCATACACCAAAGGCTTTAATCTCTAGAATTGAGTTCAATGTATCATCCTTGTTTGAAATTCCTCCCAATCTTTGACACCTATCACATGCTTAAGAAAATGCATGCACATCCTAAAAGAGAGTTGGCCAATAAAAACCTACCTATAGATTTTTTGGTTGAAGTTTTATCTCATCCAAAATGTTCTCCATCAGGAGAGGAATGGCATTCTAAAATCACACCGAGGATCTCCTCATTTGCAATGCATCTCCTATCAGCCCATCTACACATTGTTTAAACAATAGTCAGTCATCCCAATGGTAAAATTTCACATCATGAAGGAACTTCTTTTTGTGTTGGTAATTAATATATGGAGGAAGGCATTCAGTGGTTAGATAATTTGCAAAATTAGAAAACCATGGTGTCACAAGAGAATTCACCGCATACAACTTCTCAATAGGAAAATTATCATCAATAGGACTATTATCTTTGGCACTTGTAGAGATGTGTGAAAGATGATCGACTACATTGTTCTTTGTCCCCTTCATATCTTTGATTTCCAAATGAAATACTAGTAACAACAATATCTATCAGATCAGACAAGGTTTATCATCCTTCTTGTTACAATGACTTTGGACACCATGAGATATTATCGATATTTATCCAAAGCATAGATGATGGCAAGCATCTTCTTTTCTGTAGCGGCATAATTGATTTGTGCATCATCTAAGTTTTTGCTTTCCTAATGGATGGCATGAAGCTTGTGGTCCCGCCTTTATCCTAAAACTTCCCCTATGACATAATCATTGACATCACATATTATTTCAAATGGGGCAGTCCACTCTAGTGGTTGGATTATAGGGGCTGAGATGAGAGCATCTTTCAATCTCTGGAATGTTGTTTTGCATTCTTCATTCAATATGAATTCCTCATCTTTCGCTAACAAGGAGCAAAGAGGCTTTGCAATTTTTGAAAAATCTTCAATGAATCTTTTATAGAACCTTCTGTGTCTCTAAAAGCTTCGAACTTCCTTCATTGTGGTTGGATTTGTCATTTTCTCAATGTCTTCTTCCTTTTCTTTATCAACCTCAATTCCTTTACTTGAAATGACATGACCAAGTACAACCCCCAATTGTACCATAGAATGGAACTTCTCCCAATTGAGAATGAGGTTGGCCTATTTACATTGCTGCAAAACGTTGGTTAGATTTAATAAGCAGTCATCAAAGAAATTGCCATAAACATTGAAATCATCCATAAAAATTTCCCTAATCATTTCTATGAAATCAAAAAATATAGCCAGCATGCTTCTTTGGAAAGTGGCGGGTACATTATGTAGCTCAAAAGGCATTTTCCTATAGGCATATGTCCTATAAGTGCATGTGAAGGTTGTTTTTTCCTGATCATACAGATAAATAGGAATCTGGAAAAATCCAAAATACTTATATAAATAGCAAAAATAAAAATGATTAGCAAGTCTCTCCAACATTAGTTTGAGGAAAGGTAGGGGGAAATGATCCTTTCTTGTGGCCTTATTTAGTCTTATATAATCAATGCACATTTTCCACCCATCTACCACCCTTTTTTGGTTTATTTCATTATTGTCCCTTTGCATTATAGTGATTCCTCCCTTTTTAGATACAAAATGTATGGCACTTACACAAGGGCTATCACTAATAGGATAAATTATTCCTATATTTTTAACTTAAATAATTTTTTATGTACAACTTCCATCATGTTTTGATTTAACCTTTATAATGGTTCTATGCATGGCTTAGCATCTCCTTCCAAGGCTATGCGGTGCATACAAATGGAAGATTAATTCCTTTAAGATCATAAATGGAATGACCTATCACATTTTTGTAAAGACTAAGTTCTTTCAACAATTTATTTTCTTGTTCTTGAGTCAATTCAGAATTTATTATGACATGATAAGTGAAATTTGGATCCAAGGAAGCATACCTTAACCCCAGTAGGAGGGGTTTAAGTTCTATATTTTTACTGGTGTAGTGGTTTCAATTGCTTCCTTCTCAGTTGGTGCTTCATTAGATGATGAGTTTGATGCAGCTTTAGAACTTTCTTCATTAAAAATGATCATCAAGTCTTCTTCACCTTCCAGATCATCCAAAACTTGTTCAAGAGCATTCTTGTCTTCCTCTGGTAAGGTATCAATGCTATCCATGAAGTAAAGATATTCTTTAGTGATGGGTTATTTCATAGAGTCATTGACATAAAATACTAGAGCTTCATCTCCTACTCTGATAGTCAACTGCCCTTCTCTTACATCTACAATACATCATGCACTCTTGAGAAATTGTCTCCCAAAAAGGATGGCATTTGATGGATCTTCATGCATGTCTAGGACAACAAAATCACAAGGAATGTAGAACTTTCCTATATGCATGGTGATGTCTTCAAAAATCCCTGTTGGATATTTAATTAATAAATCATCCAATTGTATTGACATCAAGGTAGGTTTCAAGTCTCTCAAATCTGACTTTTTCCACAGGGAAAAAGGAATCAAGCTAATACTAGAACCAAGATCGACTAAGCCTTTGTCAAAAGTTGCATCTCCAATTTTGTAGGGGATTGAGATTGAATGCTCCTATATCATCAAGTTTCATTGGAAAATAGTTCAGAGTGATAGAACCAATTCTTTCAGATAGCTCATTGTTTCATCTTGGTCGGTCCTCCTTCTCTTTGCGATAATACCTTTAGGAACTTGGCTTAATAAGGCATTTCGTCTATGACTTCAATTAATGGAAGGTTTACATAGAGCTTGTTCAATGTCCATAAACTTTTTGAATTTCACATCATCTTTTATGTTGGCAAACCTATGAGGGAAATGAGCATTAGGGTTGCAAAAGTATCACCTTGTTGTGAATTTCCAGCATTCTTCTTCCTTTGATTTTAGTAGTTTCTTCTATAATTGTGACATTAACTTTTTTAGATTTACACTTTGAAGGTGGTGAGGATCCTCCAATCACAGTTCCACTCCTCAACATCACAGACTTGAATATCTCTTTAGGATTCATCTCTGGTTGTCTAGATAAGGATCTAGAAGGTGTTCTTTGATTAGCAAGAGCTGTTTGTGCAATTTGGTTTTCCAACATCTTTGTATGAGTAGTTATGCCATCCACATTGAAAGTTGTTGAATGGCTTCTTTCATAAGCTGATGATGTTGATAGAATTCCCCATCTTGTTTGAGATAAAACAAAACCTTCAAGAAGAGATTCTAGGTTGGACTTTGGTTTTTGTTGTTGGTTGAAAATTCTATTGATATTATTGATGAAGCCTGATGGATTGTTTTCCATTGGTTGCCTGCTCCTCAAGTGTAATTGTTGTTGACCTTGAGTTTGTTGAGGATTTTGAGGATTGTTATTGCGGTAGGAGAAGTTTACATGATCATGCCAACTTGGATTATAGGTATTGGAATATCAATTGTAAGGTTGTTTATTTCCAAAACTTCCTACTACATTGCATTGGTCCACAATCTCCTCAGATGGGATAAAAGAAGGATAGCTTGAAGTAGCTACATGTCCCATGGCTTCATTTACATCACAAATTAGGAGTACTGGTTGAGCCGGTTGAGTATTCAACCTCTCAAACTTCTGAGTGAGGGTGTCTGACTCTACAGAATTTAGATCAATGACATCAACAACATGGACATTACATTGCTTCTCAGAAGCAACAGTGGATGAGGAAGGTTGATTACTCCACTCAGAATTCCATTGGCAATGGTTGATTTCCATGTCTTATATTATAGCATAGGCCTCCATATAGGATTTGTTCAATAAGCCCCATTGGTCATAGCATATATACACTTGCTGGTATTATAGTAAAACCCATTATAGAATGTTTGAAAAATAGACAGTTGCTGAGACAATGGTGAGGACAAAGACGTTGGAGGTATTTAAACATTTTCCATGTGCCATACAGGGTCTCTCCATCTCTTTGGGTTAAGTTTATGACTGACTTGTCTTCTCAACTGAACTGTCTTGCTTGGTGGAAAGTATTTATCAAGAAAATCCTTCAATAGTTCTTACCAACTATTCATAGAGTTCCTTAACAAAAAAGAGAACCACGTCTTGGATCTATCCCTCAAATAAAAAGGAAGCAAAAGTAGTCATATACCATCAAGAGTAATGCCATAAATATTGAAAGTGTTCAGATATTGCAATAATTTAGCTACATGAAGACCAGGGTCGTCCATGGTATTCCTCCAAAAAAATAATGTTAAATCATCTGCATTATTTTCAGGATGAGTGAGAAGTTATTTGCTTCGATCTATGGGTTTTTGATAGCATCATTTGTTTTTATGGCTGCGGGAACAATGATGCCCTTGAGAGGATGATCATCTTCCATGATTTGTTCTTGGTGGTCCTGTGAAGATGGCAATGAAGATGGAACTGATGATGGCTACAAGTCTCCCAAGCTTGAAGAGTCTTCACTCCTCCTAGCTCATCTATGATTGCTCAACATACGTTCAATCTCTGGATCTTAGTTTATAAACGACTGAAGACTGCATTCTGAATGATGCATGGAAGATATGATACATGATAAAAATGATGATGGAATGATGAAATGGGGTGATCTAATCTCATATATTAATTAACACTTCTTACTCTAACAAAATAATATCGATGTCCCTCAGCAATGGAGCTAAAAACTTGTTAATTGTGTGGACACGTCTTAAAATTTTAAAGTTGAGTACTACCCCATAAGTATAAAGATGTGATTGGTATGTTTAAGATTTTCCAAGGAACAGAGTATAGCTAGTCACAAGCGTGTTAATCTTCAACAAACTACATTGATTTACTAAGATTGGTCTGGTGAAATTTGGCCTATTATGAAAATTAAAGAAAGCAGTAAACACTAATCACTTAAGAAGAGATATATATCAAATTTAATGGATCTTGGTTATGGGATTTCACTTTTGTATCATTACTCACCTACAACCACGAAAATTAACATATTAATTAACATGCAAAGGAGGTTGATGTCATCATACACCTCCTGATGATATGAGACGGTTCTAATTTTCACATAGTACTCTTATACTTATAAACCACAACCTTGGATCCTCAACGTAATCCAACCACTCCTACGGTCAAGTATACATTTCCAAGATATCTTCTCCCTACTTCTCTGCATATCTTCCCAAATCATATAAAGAAGCACAAAACACATAAGCAAGATGGCCATTAGTGCATACAAGCCATTAAACACCATTAAATATCTTGGAGCAACAAAATAACTAGCATTGATAAAGGGATATGATTTTACATGAGTAATGATGTGGGAGATGATCTGCCACATCAAAGAAAGAAAAGTCTACTCGTCCATGATGGTGAAACGCAAGCACATGCTACATATATCGGAGTTCAACATGACTAGACAAGAAAAGAACAAGGGAAATCCAAGGAATGAGAAAGAAATAGGTATAATTTCAACTCAGAGACAAAATTCCACCCAAGATGATGCTTTTGTTCCAACAAACTTCTCTCCCATGAGGTTTGATGAGGTGGAGAAGATCCTACAGCGATCCTTGCAGAAAAATGGAGAAGAATGGCCTTTCTCTACTGATTGAACCGATTCTTCCTCTCCAAAACCCCCCTTCCTCTCCTCTGGATTGTTCTCTCGTCAGAAGGTGTTTCAATGATGAGAGATAATTATCCCATAAGTGAGTTTTCTTATTTGAAATGAGGAATGGTTGATTTAGAAAATTATAGAAATCAACTGGGACATTCCATGTTTGAGAACCATGCGGTGTGTCACCATGTGTAACTAACGCGTAAACACTTTTCTTGGGGATTACACGACATGTTGTTTGAGAGACATGACATGCAACTGAGAGTTGGTAAATTTATGGGTCAATTTTGATTGGTATGGACAATGTGTGTCTTAATAAACACACGTCGTGTATTTTGAATGAGCTTCCATGTATTGTTTTGATCATGCAGCTCGTCGTGTCATATAGGGACACGTTGTTTCACTTCTCTTTAGAGGAAACGAGATCATTTATAAACTTACATGATGTGTGGTAATTAACACATGACATGTTTTCTTCAGAATCTTCAAGAAAAACTCTACGAAGTATTCAATATCCTAGGGTATCCAACATGAAACTAGGCCAGAAATTTTGGTTGGATTGGCCCCATTTTCTCATCATAATCATGTACATGTGGTCAAAAACATGAAACACATAAATCAACTAAAAAGGTGGGAAGTCAAGTATGATTAGAGGAAAAACGAGATACAATTTGGATTGAAAGTCTGTGCAAAAGTGGGTGAAAGGTCTATATAAAATGTGCACATCATATTTACATCATATTTTGCAAAAACAAATAGTATATGAAAGCATCTGATGCATACTCATGTAATTTATATATTTGGAAAACTTCAAGAATATAAAAATCTTGATTAAATTGAGTACTCGTAGATAGCCACATACGTTGTCTTGAATGACATGTGATATCCACAATCAAATTATCCAAGCATAGCATTACTCTAATAATTAATATACAAACCAAGTGTTACAAGCATATTAGTTACTTTTTTATGGTTCAAGGATCTTATTATAGGGTTTGAGTATCAATTAGGGTTTGGATTCCATGGTTTCTCACTTATTAGGGTTGAAACCCCTTAGTCAATAAGTTGAACCCTAAATCTCTTTATTCATATTTTCAATGTTCATATTATAGGAAAAGTATTTTAGTATGAATGACATCATTGATTTCTTAATATGATTCATTCAAAGATCAGGGATGTATCTATACTTCATAATGATGCAAACAATGGGTTTGTTTGTATTAATCCATGTTAAGAAGGTATTAATGGTACTTTTGAACTAGTGATATAATTAGGTTCCAAGATGATGTTTGTTAGATTCTACTTATCTTCTTGATTAAAAAGACATATTAGACAATCACATTCTAACCTACAATTTTTTTCTAGATTTATTTCAAATTCAAAAGAAACTAGAGCAATTAGGATAATTAGAATTAGGGCCAAAAACCCATCACCCTAGACCCTTGTTGCCTCACTGCTTCCTTCCTTGCACTGACTACCATTGCTACAAGGAACATCTCCTCATGTTGCAAGGGTTGATGACATCTTAGGTGGACACTAGATGCCATTGTTTGGACTCCTCCTACCTATTCAACCACCACCAATCCCATATTAGAGTAGACACCATCACCGTAGAGTATATTTCCAAGTATGAACTAGAGGCATGAAGACCCATTTATATCTCATAGCCATGTGCCCACATAAATGTGGCCTTGATGGATCCAACCACTCCAATGCCTTCTCTTACCTCCTTTGCCTTCCCTTCAACCTCCAACCCATTGTGGATCTGAGCCAATAGAGGTATCAAGACCAGTAGGCCTTCTAATGTAGATCATGCTTAATGATAACTCATAGGTCTTTCATCACCCATTCCTCTATATGTAAGTTGCATATATCAATTACTAGTTCATTAGTAATTATACTTTTCTTGTAGAACATCTACATTTGAAATATAAACATGTGATTCATACTCAATCTAGATCACCTTGGTTGATAGTTTTAGTAAATGGATAAGATATGTGGTGGAGATTGTAACATCCTAGGATTTGAGGCCTTAGATAACATGAGCTTAAAAGGAATGATTGGACTACCCGTATCACCAAGGTGCACCTCCTTTTCAGGAAGCCCATCACTAAGAATTCCATAGTTAAGCGTTCTTGGCTTGGAGTAGTACTAGGATGGGTGACCAATCAGGAAGTTGATCCTGGCTTGCGGGTCAGTGTGGACAAAGTGCGCAGTTAAGGCTAGTGGTGGTTTGTGGGGCTAGTCATCATTCCTGAAACTCTACTAGAGCCTTGGGCAGTGGACCCAGGTGTTATAAATGGTATCAGAGCCATAACCCCTCTAGTAGGTGGGGCCCACATGGGCATGTGGCATGCCAGTCTTGAGTCGTGCGGTCCAGGAAGGTAGGAAAGGGTTGTCCATGGTTGACGTAGCCACCCCTACACTGGTATTCTGTGATTGGGAGATGGGTGTCCATGGGCCATTGTGGGACTGCACTGAAATGGGGTCAGATTATGAGGCCATATAGATGAGACATGATGAGGACATAAAGAGTCTAAGTGGGGGAGATTGTAACATCCCAGGATTTGAGGCCTCAGATAACATGATCTTAAAATGAATGATTGGACTACCCATATCACCAAGGTGCACCTCCTTTTCAGGAATCCCGTCACTAAGAACTCCATAGTTAAGCGTGCTTGGCTTGGAGTAGTACTAGGATGGGTGACAAGTCGGGAAGTTGATCCTGGCTTGCGTGTCAGTGTAGACAAAGTGCGCAGTTAAGGCTAGTGGCGGTTAGTGGGGCCAGTGTTCATTCCTAAAACTCTACTAGAGCCTTGGGTAGTGGACATGGGTGTTACAAATGGTATCAGAGCCAAGTTATAGATGGCAACTAAGGCAACACTAGAGATTCATATTATGTTCTAATATCATGTTATGTTTACCCTTTTAGATGGCCCCTAAGAAGAAGGACAAGGTTGGTGAGTCAAGGCCCTCACAAGGATTCTCTAGTGATGATAAGACTGAAGACATGAACCAAGTCCCCCCCACCAGTCACCCTAGATGCCCTAGTAGCATCCTTGACCAAAGCTCTACAACCTAGAGCTCCACCTAGAGTACATGACATCTCCCTCATAGATTTCCTGAAGATTAGACCCAATGCTTTCCATGGTGAAGATGAGGTTGATGTAGTAACCAAGGCTGAGGAGTGGCTTAGCAACATGGAACATTTCTTTAGAGACTTAGAGTGTCCCCCACGTAGTAGGGTTAGATTTTCCACCCATATGCTCAAGGGTGCAACCCGTACTTGGTGGGAAACATCTTAGCCTCTGGGGAAGAAGATGACCATCCTTTTACTTAGGGTGAGTTTGTAGAAGTCTTTAACGACCATTATGTATCTGAAGCCATGTTAGAAAGGAAGGAGGATGCGTTTGTTAACCTTAAGCAAGTGGGTGACATGACTGTCACTGAGTATGCCATGAAGTTTCATAAGCTCCAAAAGTATGGTCTTGAGTACACTAAGCAAAAGAGAGCTAAGAAGTTTATTATAGGGCTTAAACCTAACCTAAGTTATGCCTTGTCCGGTAGAGGTCATAGGACCATGCAATCAGCCTTAGAATTGGAGGATCACCCTGGGAGGAATCCTAAGAAGGAGGTACCCCAAAACCATCATCACCATCAACCCCCTCCACCCTCCAACCACAAGATAAAAGCCACTGAGCCTTCTTCTGAGAATGGGAGAACCCCATGCCCTACATGTAAGATAAGTCATGGTGGTCCATGTAGGTTTGGGACTTCTATTTGCTACTATTGTGGTGAGGAAGAGTATATCAAGCCTAATAGCCCTAAGCTTGCAAAGAAGGATCCCAACCATAACCAAGCTAAGAACCCTAATCCTCCACCCAAGGTTAAACCAAGGTTCTTCACCCTGCAAATGTCAGATGGAGAAGAGGAAGATGATCAAGGTAAGGGTAGTTAAGTAATTTATGTTGAATCATAATAATGCTTAGTTTTTTTATATTCCTCCTATAATTAAAATTTGTATGGAAAATTTGCAAGTTTATATGAAACCCTTAATATGGGTAGAAACTCTAGGAAATTTTGAGGATGAAATTTATTTAAGGTGGGTAGAATTGTAACATCCCACTCTTTCTATGCAAATTTTTCCAAAATATTTTATTCTCTGCATGCTCTTTTTCTAATAAGATAATTGTTGAGGACTTAAATGCAAATTGCCCATGTTAGTTTTGCAAATTCATTTTATTGTGTCCAATTGATCTCTTATCCTTGTTTTATTTAAAGAAAATGTTTTCATATATATCTATGCTCTTTTGTTTAAGAAAATGATAATAAATGTTTTATGTCAAATTTTCTCTCTCACATGGTAATTAGTGATTTACATTTTTAATTGCTTTCTTAATGGCCTCCATCTTGTTAATTGAAAATAAATAATGTTGAGTGCACATTTTCATATCTTGAAATTCATATTTGAGAAATTAATGGCTTTATTTACGTTCATCATGGTCATTTAAGTGCACATAATGGTTTTTGCTATTTTAGGCCTAAAACGTGTACAAGTAGTAAAACTAATTATATGGGAATGTTCTAGACCCTCTATTTTGCCTATGTTTCAAATTTGAACTCGTTTGGCCCATGTTTGACCTCCCAATTAATTTGAGAAAGATTTGTATATAGATGGACCAAGATTTGAATATCATTTCATTAATACAAGCAATTAACCTATGGTTCGTTTTAATTGTATTTTTCATGTGTTACTTCTATTTTATTTCTCATGCATGTACACGGCAACCGTTGGATCAAGAACCAATGGCGCGCCTATTTTCTTCTACCTCAGCTAATCACATGAGCCAGCGGCCATTTCATAGGTTGTCTTTCCCCAACCTCGTTCCTACTCCACAATCCATCATTGCTCTTGATTCTTTCACCTATGAAACTGCAAGTTCAATACGAACCCAACGAGCCCTTACTCACCTTCTCCTTTGACCTATACAAGAAATGCCCATTTAGGGCTTGCCGCCTCTCCCTGTCGTGAAGGTGCAGACATCCCTTTCACCTTTCCCGTCTCAATCTTAAGGACCCAAGAGCACCACCGGACCCTGGGGTTTCTCCCTCTTCGTGCAATTTTTTCTCCAAACCCCTGAGGTCCCCTGACCTACTCAAGGCACAATCTCCAGCATCCTCAACTTTGTGTGGCCTCCTTAGTCCACCTCGTCTCGATCGTGAGTGCGGTGAGTATCCTCAACGTTTATTCTTCACCCTCACGTTTTAGTTTTTCGTAAGAACCCCCTGAATGTCGTGTCCTACATGACCAGACGGTTTTTTCCATGGTTGTTGTGGTTTCCAGTACCCAACCTCTACCCCTATTTTTGCTGTGTTTTCCGGCAAGCTTGGGACACAGCAGTCCCTTACCCCAGATGTTTGGTCCTCCTAAACAGGCTCGTCTTTGAGAATTGTCCTCCATCATTTTTGTATGGTCATCACGGCTCTCTTCCTTGTCTCCTGGTCCTGCTCTTCCTGTACCACCATGACCGAAGAGCTCCTGAAGCTCAAGGTCGCCCCTGGACCCGAGCTTTAGCTCAACAATTTCAGCTTGGCATAAGGAAGTCGCACAGAACCTCAATTCTCTAGGAATGATGAACTTATGCTCATAAGACCTGGGATCGATCCTCTGTCCTTACTGCTCGAGCCATGGATCGTGGTGGGGAAGAATCCAGGGTGTTCAATGACCCCTAAGTCCCCACATTTTTTATTTGATGTACTTCACCCGCGAGGGTATTTAGGGTTTTCACCTATACTCCCTTCTTTGATCGTGATTCCTCTATGGCAAGTCTTCTCACTACTCGACCGACTCTGATTGGTCTAGCTCATAGCGGGCCCGAGCCCAGTAGCAGCAGACTCAGATAAAAAAGCCACATGACTTTCTTTGATTTTTCATTGACATGTTCTTCGAAAATTCATAGTAAATCACCTGGTTATTGGAAAAATACGAAAAAATAGGTTTTGGAAAGGATTTTCGATGGGGAATCCGATTTTCTAGTTTTTATTGACTGATTTTGTTGTTTCCGCATCTCAATAATTATATGACACATATTAGGGTTTAATTTGAATAGCAAAGGATAATCATGTTAATTTTAGGTGATTAAGAGGATCTAATATGTCAAACAAGGTTTGACTTAGGTGCTTTTGTTCAAAGTAAGTGGGCCATGCCCTTGGCATAGATAATAATTGATTTATTGAATGTTTATGATTTATGTTAAGCACCTTATATCAAAGTCATGATTAATGCATGTTTTCTTCAAGTATATGGTTATTGGATGTTGATTGCTATAATCTAAGTCTAAGTATAGAAACCTAATTAATGTTATGAATTATGATTAAGATACATGAAACCAAGCTTAAGAGGGAATAAATTTCCCATTCATGCTTAAGAGGGAGAAATCCCATTATGGTCAAGGGGAGAAATCCCAATTATGCTCAAGAGGGAGAAATCCCAACTGAGATCAATTTTAAGTTATTAAGAAGACCATTAAGTCTGAGAAATATTATGGTTAATGGAAATTGATTTAGATTTATATGCACCTTTTTATGGGCTTTCCGAGCAATTATGGGCTTTTCGAGCATTATGGGCTCCTTATGGGGCATTAAGAGAGGAGAATATACTTATAGTCAAGTTCCTTACATAAAAGATGTCAAGAAATGATTAATGTTAAATGTATGTCCATATTTATTTCAACTCACCTTTATAGTTTACTTTTATGCTTTATAACATGCCAATGCTGCTTACTTACCATGTTTGTTTTTCTTTTTCATGGATGGGGATGAGATGTCCGCAAACGTTGGAGCTAAGGGAAGGAGACATCTGGAGAATATTCCAAAGATCCAAGACCTTAGAAGTTTTTGCCTGGTGAGACATCCATCTATGGAGATCCTATCTTTCATATGTCATCTAGATTATGTGTAGCTTTAGAATCATGATCTAGTTTTCTTTCCAAGAACTTACGTATGAATCTATGTTTCAATAATTCCAACTATTATTTGTTTCTTGAGATGAGATCATGCATGTGACAATCCCTCCCTGAAATGCCAAGTACCCCACATTATGGATAATGTTGGGCATTAGGTTGTGCTTCCGTTGGTTATGTATGTAACCCTAGGGATGTTAGAATTGTAATATCCCACTCTTTCTATGCAACTTTTCCAAAATATTTTATTCTCTGCATGCTCTTTTTCTAATAAGATAATTTTTGAGGACTTAAATTCAAATTTCCCATGTTAGTTTTGCAAATTCATTTTATTGTGTCCAATTTCTCTCTTATCCTTATTTTAGTTAAAGAAAATATTTTCATATATATATCTATGCTCTTTTGTTCAAGAAAATGAGAATAAATGATTTTATGTCAAATTTTCTCTCTCACATGGTAATTAGTGATTTACATGTTTAATTTCTTGCTTAATGGCCTCAATCTTGTTAATTGAAAAGAAATAATGTTGAGTGCACATTTTCATATCTTGAAATTCTTATGAGAAATTAATGGCTTTATTTACATTCATCATGGTCATTTAAGTGAACATAATGGTTTTTGATATTTTAGGCCTAAAACGTGTACAAGAAGTAAAACTAATTATATGGAAATGTTCTAGACCCTCTATTTTGCCTATGGTTCAAATTTGAACTCGTTTGGCCCATGTTTGACCTCCCAATTAATTCAAGAAAAATTTGTATATAGATGGACCAAGATTTAAATATCATTTCATTAATACAAGAAATTAACCTATGGTTTGCTTTAATTGTATTTGTCATGCGTTACTTCTATTTTAATTCTCACGTGTGTACATGGCAGCCATTGGATCAAGATCCAATGGCACGCCTGTTTTCTTCTACCTCCGCTAATTACGCAAGCCAACGGCCATTTCATAGGTTGTCTTTCCCCGACCTCGTTCTCACTCCACAATCCATCATTGCTCTTGATTCTTTCACCTATGGAACCGTAAGGTCAATATGAACCCAGTGAGCCCTTACACGCCTTCTCCTTCGACCTATACAAGAAATTCCCATTTAGGGCTCGCCGCCTCTCCCTGTCGTGAAGGTGCAGACGCCCCTTTCACCTTCCTCGTCTCAATCTTAAGGGTCCGAGAGCACCACTGGACCCCAATGTTTCTCCCTCTTCATTCAATTTCTTCTCCAAAGCCCCGAGGTCCCCTGACTTACTCAAGGTGCCATCTCTGGTGTCCTTGACTTTGCTCAGCCTCCCCAGTCCACCTCGGCTCGATCGTGAGCGCGGTGAGTATCCTCAACGTCTATTCTTCGCCCTCACATTTTCAATTTTCTGTGAGAACCCCCTGAACGACGTGTGCTATGGGACCAGTAGGAGTGCTCACCGATGTGTTGATGCCATGGCACCTCCAGGGCCCCTTCGGACAAGGGAAGCATGCCCCGACCTTTGTTTGATCACGGTGGATGTTTCCCGACCCTGAGCAGATGGTTTTCTCCATGGTTGTTGTGGTTTCCAGTACCCGACCTCTGCCCCTATTTTTGTTGTGTTTCCCGGAAAGCTTGAGACACAGCAGTCCCTTGCCCCAGATGTTTGTTCCTTCGAATCGGGCTCTACTTTGCGAACTATCCTCCATCATTTTCATGTGGTCTTCACGGCTCTCTTCCTTGGCTCCTAGTCTTGCTCTTCCTGTACCGCCATGACCGAGGAGCTCTTGAAGCTCAAGGTCACCCCTGGACCCGAGCTTTAGCTCAACAGTTTCGGCTTGTCATAAGGATGTCATAGAGAACCTCAATTCTCTAGGAATGATGACCTTCCACTCACAAGACATGGGATCGATCCTCCATCCTTACTGCTCGAGCCATGGATCATGGTGGGGAAGAATCCAGGGTGTTTAATGACCCCTGAGTCCCCACATTTTTTTATTTGATGTACTTCACCCGCAAGGGTATTTCAGGGTTTTCACTTGTCCTCCCTTCTTTGATCGTGAGTCCTCTGTGGTGAGTCTTCTCACTATTCAGCTGACTCCGATTGGTCCAGCTCATAGCGGGCCCGAGCCCAGTAGCTGCAGACTCAGATAAAAATGCCACATGACTTTTCTTTGATTTTTCATTGACATGTTCTTCCAAAATTCATAGTAAATCGCCTGGTTATTGGAAAAATACGAAAAAATAGGTTTTGGAATGTATTTTCGATGAGGAATCCGATTTTCTAGTTTTTATCGACTAATTTTACTGTTTCCACATATCAATAATTATATGGCACATATTAGGGTTTAATTTGAAAAACAATGATAATCGTGTTAATTTTAGGCGATTAAGAGGATCCAATCAGTCAAATAAGGTTTGACTTAGGTGCTTTTGTTCTAGGTAAGCGGGCCATGCCCTTGGCATTGATAATAATTGATTTATTTAATGTTTATGATTTATGTTAAGAACCTTATATTAAAGTCATGATTAATGCATGTTTTCTTCAAGTATATGGTGATTGGATGTTGATTTCTATAATCTAAGTCTAAGTATAGAAGCCTAATTAATGTTATGAATTCTGATTAAGATACATGAAACTAAGGTTAAGAGGGAAGAAATTACCCATTCATGCTTAAGAGGGAGAAATCCCATTATGGTCATGGGGAGAAATCCCAATTATGTTCAAGAGGGAGAAATCCCAATCGAGATCAAGTTTAAGTTATTAAGAAGATCATTAACTCTAAGAAATATCATGGTTAATGGAAATTGATTTAGATTTATATGCACCTTGTTATGGGATTTCCAAGCATTATGGGCTTTCCGAGCAATTATGGGCTTTTCGAGCATTATGGGCTCCTTATGGGGCATTAAGAGAGGAGCATATACTTCTAGTCAAGTTCATTACGTAAAAGATGTCATGAAATGATTAATGTTAAATGTATGTCCATATTTATGTCAAGTCACATTTATAGTTTACTTTTATGCTTTATAACATGTCAATGATGCTTACTTACCATGTTTGTTTTTCCTTTGCATGGCTGGGGAAGAGATGTCCGCAAACGTTGGAGCTAAGGGAAGGAGACATCTTGAGAAGATTCCAAGGATCCAAGACCTTAGAAGTTGTTTCCTGGTGGGACGTCCATTTATGGAGATCCTATCATTCATATGTCATGTAGATTATGTGTAACTTTAGAATCATGATGTAGTTTTCTTTCCAAGAGCTTATGTATGAATCTATCTCTCAATAATTCCAAGTGTTATTTGTTTCTTGTGATGAGATCATGCATGTGACAATCCCTCCATGAAATTCCAAGTACCCCAAATTATGGATAATGTTGGGGATTAGGTTGTGCTTCCATTGGTTTTGTATGTAACCCTAGGGAGGGGTGTTACATTAATGGTATCAGATCCATAACCCCTCTAGTAGGTGGGGCCCACATGGTCATGTGGCATTCCAGTCTTGAGTTGTGCGGCCCAGGCAGGTAGGAAAGGGTTGTCCATGGTTGATGTAGCCACCCCTGCGTTGGTATTCTATGATCGAGAGCTGGGTTTCCATGGGCCATTGTGGGTCTTCACTGAAATGGGGTTAGATTATGAGGCCATATAGTTGAGCCATGGCGAAGATGTCAAGAGTTTAAGTAGGGGAGATTGTAACATCCCAAGACTTGAGGCCTCAGATAACATGATCTTAAAAGGAATGATTGGACTACCCATATCACCAAGGTGCACCTCCTTTTCAGGAAGCCCATCACTAAGAACTCCATAGTTAAGTGTGCTTGGCTTGGAGTAGTACTAGACTGGGTGACCAGTCGGGAAGGTTATCCTAGCTTGTGTGTCAGTGTGGACAAAGTGCGTAGTTAAGGCTAGTGGTGGTTTGTGGGGCCAGTCGTCATTCCTAAAACTCTACTAGAGCCTTGGGCAGTGGACCCGGGTGTTATAGAGATACTATGGTAATCTAGCAAACCTAAGGTGTATATGTAATATAACCTATTATATGGGATACATGGGTAAATGCATATGCACACATATAACATATGTTGCATATGAACTTAAGTTCTAACATAAACTAGAGTGTATGATGGTTCCCTATATGTCAATCATGTTGTTATGCATACTAATATGTATACATACATGAAAAAGTACTAAGTAACATTTATTGGCATATTTGATTAAGTTTCCGAAGAGTCAAATGGCTGCATATGTAATATGGAAGGCTAGATAATAATTAGGATGTTTCAATTTAAACTCAATAACAATATTCAGTGTTGACTATATTATTATTATATATAGAGATGTACATATACATTAATATCCACAAACAAAGAAAGAATAAAACTATGAGGATTTTTAGTCGATAGGGAATGTAGAACAACATCTCAATAATGGATTATGACAAAAATATTACTTTATATATGAATGTGTGACTTTATACATGAATGGAATCTGTCTATAAAACCTAATCCATAGATATCATGGTTTCTAAGTAGATGCTAATATGTATGCAACCATGGATAAGTGTGTTGACAAAATATTGTAACCCACCTTAGAATGTATATTTGCATGTAATTACAATCACATGAACATTAGGAACTATATAATGGATTATATATCACTTATTATGATTATAAACCCTAATATGCAATTAGGAAATTAGAATTACGACAAGAACAATATGTATAGATTCATTAGGAATAATACACATGTTCACTATGGTTTGACTAACATACCAAATTTATTTCTTGGAAAAAAAACTCAACTTCATTGATGAAGTATATAGATATAGTTAAGAATTAGCTGTGCAAATCAGGTATGTTCAAACCCTATTTTATTGTGGGCATTATCATGACTGTGATCTAAATTCCTATGTTGAGGCATTTACTTGAATGTTAGCCTTTTTTTAGAAACCCAATGTTGAACATCCATGCTTGCTTATTTAAAATCTTACAAACCTTTGTGGATATTTAATTATTCTATTTAAATGGGCATGCTGACCCCTCTTTCTATGCTTTTAATGTTTCATATGAATTATGCTTGGAATTCTAGTCTTGCATCTCTATTTATGTATACTATTTGTTTAAGTAGAATATCTAGAATAGTGGTGCTTATGTACAACAATATATTTATATAGGGTGTGGGTATTGCTCCCAGGGTGTGTGTTTCCATAGTTTCTTTTTAGGACATGATCCTATGTTGTTATGGCCCTATTTTTAGTGTATTTAGTCTAATTTATGTATTCATGTAAAGAAATTGTTAATTTGGGAAACTGTGAATGTTTGTATGGAAAGACATTTCTTTTATCATAAATACTTTCCTTAATAAATAGTATGCCTTAATCCCTTTATTTGTCTCTTATTGAAATTACCTACATGTATATAGCCCCCCTTTTCATGGGAGTATTCCTTTTATACTTGTAACTTAACTTAATGCCCAAATTGTTGTTGACACACACACACACTTAGTGTATACTGACACATGGCTTTGTTTCCTATTTTCCAGGTGATCCTCTCCTTCCATGCAGGTGTAGGTACATTAGATGATCATGACTCAGGAAGATCAGTTATAGGATGTCAACTTAAGGATAGCTTGGAATCGACAAGTTTCCCTCTAAAATTGTCGTTACATGTTGTTAGATGTAAACCTTTTATTTTGTCATGCCACCTTTTATGGTGAGGAACATTTTTATATGATTTATCATATAATTTTGTAATAGTTTTATTTTCACGGCTATAATGTCTGATGCTCTGTGATATATATCTACCATTTGGAAAATAATGAAATTCCTCCGTTTCTTCATATTTGGAGTAGGAGGGTTTTATTTCTTAGTATAGTGAGTGATGGATCCCCTCTCGGGTTCCATTGCTTATAGTAGTGAATTTATGGTGGCTTTGATTGAGTGTAACGTTTCACAATTAACCAAAAGTGGAACATTCATAACATTCCACTGATATGGGAAGAGGAGAGGACATGTTCGACAACCCTACAGTCAACCCCGAGCTTTCCCTAGTTGACTTCTTGAAGGTCAATCCTAATTCTTTTTTTAGAGAGGAAGAGTTGGATGTGGTGGGAAAAGCTGAAAGCTGGTTGCAGAACATGGAACATTGCTTTCATGACTTAGAATGATCTAACCCATATAGGGTTCATTTTGGGACTCACATGCTAAAAGGTGTTGCTAGGACTTGGTGGGAGAACCTTCTAGGATCCCATGAAGATAATGCTCCTCCGCACACATGAGAGGAATTCACAGAAGACTTTAAAGACCATTACATATTTGAGGCTATGGTTGAGAAGAAAGAAGAGGAGTTCCACAACCTTCATCAATGTGCTGATACGATAATCACCCAATACACCATGAAGTTTAGAATCTTGCAGAAGTATGGATATGATTATGACGAACAATGCAAGATGAAGAAGTTCATTAGGGGTATCAAAGAAAACCTTACTTTTGCTTTATATTAACAAGGATACTGCACTCTACAAGGTGACCTAGATGTTACACTAGAACTGGAAGACCACAGAGGAAGAGCATGGAAGAAGGATAACCACTTCCCCAACCACCATAATGACAAGGGAGGAAGGCTCCATCTGAGGTTGCAAACCAACCTGATAAGAGTCAATGTGCCAAGTGATCCAAGTATCATCTATGAGAATATAGGTTCGAAACTAGAGTGTGCTATGCATGTGGTGAAATAGGCCACATTAGACCCAACTACCCTAAGTTTCAAAATAAAGAGCCTAATGTCAATCAACCACCTAAAGAGATGTGACATACTAGAATTTTTTCCATGGTGGATGATGATGAAGATGATAAGAATGAGCAAGGTATGGTTTAAGTTATGAAAACTCTTTAAGGTTATAGTTGTGGTTAGTCTCGTCTTATGAATGCACATGTGTAGAATTAAAAAAATGCATGATAATCAAAAATAGTTAAACCTTTCATGTTAAGGATAAGGAAAAATCTAAGCTGGGTAGTATCCTAAAAATTTTGAGGATGAAATATTTGTATGTTGGGTAGAATTGTAATATCCAAAACATAGAATCTTATAAAATGACCATTCAGAAGCCTAGAAATTTTTAATTCCAAAATTGATGTTTAAGACATAGACTAATGTGATGATGGCTCTCAATTATGTTGCTTCAACCAATTTAGATAACTTATGTACATAATCGATTCAATTGAAACTTAATATCACCAATTTAACCCTAACTATCCAATAATTGGCATTTCGGGTTTAATATGAAATTAGCCCAACCAATGTTCTTTTTTAGGCCTCATAATTTTCAAAATAAGTTTATTTTGATAATATAATGATTAACCTAAATTTTTATCCCCAATTTATTTGAAGTAATCCTATACGATTAATTAAGCATTTATCCTAAAAGGAGAAATTAGTAAGCTATGTTGGTCAAATTAGTAAACGACATATATTTTTGGATTCCTTGTGCTAATATTGGGTAATATACCAATTTTCATTGAATTTGGAGAACCCTAGGTACCCCAATTGATTTAGGGAAGGAATTTTTATGGTTTATAGCAATATTTGATTGTAATGGACTGATTTCATATGGTTGCTTGTGTTTGATGTGTCACACATCCCTATTGATCTAGAGTCCAGGTCAGACTCAGACCTGGGGGTGAGCACACATGGGAGGATTCTCTCCTTCTCCCAAATCTTGGATTAGATATGACCCATAGTGTCCGACCACTTCTCACCCTCTAATCGCTCTCAGAAATTCCCCTCGTCTAGATCTGATAGGTTTTTCACAATCAACAATCCTTCCCAAACCTTCCCACTCCAAATTTGATAGGGTCTTGCACCCTAAATCTCCTAGTCAACAAGGGATATCCCAATTTCCCCACAAATCAAACTCCCTTGTTTCGTTGTCAATGTTGCTTGCACCTAAGTTATAAATACAGATCCTTTCACCATCCTTGGATCACAAAGAGCCAGTTCTACATTTCAAAAATTGGTTGATCACCTTGAAGCTCCCCACAGACTAACTACCCTATCACCACATTGCATCTTTGTTGAACACATCTCTTTGACTGTCGCAATGCAAAGGAAAGACTTTAGTTGACTCCCGGGAGCAAGGAGAAGCTTTTATGATTGCTTGTTGCCTTCGATTTTAAGGTTTTCCCTGTTTTCCTCTTTTTTGTTTGGAGTTGGATTCTGAATTAATCCCAACAACCATCACCTCATGTTCCTTCATGCTTAATTACTTGCCATCATCGTGTGCATGTGCTTTCATTTTGGGTGTCCTCAATCATAATAGTGTTGTCGTTTTAGGTACCCACAAAGCATGCTTCACCTGAGTTCCATGGCAAGTAGTCATTTTTTTGCATATGGTCATCACCTAGTTTGAGTCTGGCTTTCTTTCTTCAACTAATCAAGGCAGATTCACCCATGGACCTTCATTTCTCACAAGGATCTTATATTGGTGGTTTGTAGAGCAAAGACCTTTGTTGTAGTCCCATTGTTTGTATTTTCTAAGCAAAGAAGAAGAAAAGAGGTCGTGTATTTTTAGTTTTACCCCCTCGTCATTGGTGATGCATGTCAAGCTGGTATGGCCAATGTTAGGTTTTCTTGGATATTTCAATTTTCTTTGGTTGTGATAAGTTTTGTGCATCTAGGCCAGGAAGCGCACAGTTGTTGGTCCACATGGACAAGCCATGCATGTCGGCCAGATTTTAAGTGGTTGATGTTTCCACATATTATTTTTCTTGAATTTCTATTGGTCATGCTTCCAAAATTCATATCTACTTAAAATGTTGTCAAAAAATTCATAAAATTATTCATTGAAAAGGTTTTCTCAAGATCCAGATGATGTACTATGTTCCAAATCCTGATTGGACTCAGTGTTTTCCTATTTTAATCAAGAACCCCAAAACCCTAGAAACTTGGCTGAATATTAATTGTTATTGAATTATAACTTTCATAATAAGGTAATTATGGTCTCTTAACCCCAGGAAAGTGATTAGGATTTTGCTAACCTAAAAGAAGCAACTAGGATTTTTTGTAAGAAAAAGGTAAGTGGTCCATGCACTTTGAACATAATTATTGGTTGATTTAAGTATATGCGTACAATGAATGCTATGAATGTATTATTTACTATTTTAATTGTTAAAAGTCAATAAATTTATATAAATTGAATGTTGTGATTGTTATTAATATTATTTTATCATCTTCATGAACATTAAGAATAAAGTCAAGAATAGCGTTTAAGAGAAAGTTAAGAGTTTTAAGAGAAAGATAATGTTAAAAGATAACTTACATAAGATCTTCACCGAGAGGCTCCGTAGTGAAAAATTAAGAGGTGCCTCAGTGCATAATAAAAGAGTCACTTCGATGCAACCCAAGAGGCACTTAGGTGAATAAGAGAAGAGGCACTTTGGTGAAAAACCTAAGGATTCTTATATACAGGTCACGATAAAAGATATAATTTAAAAGATATTGTGTCCCTTTTACAATGTTTAATTTTTTTATTTTGTTTTCAGTTTACATGTTTCATAAAGATATAATATGTTCAGTTCCACTTACCAATTTTTTTGATGCATGGTTAAGGCGCGATGCCAAGGATAAAGCTATCTAAGGACCAACTGAAGAAGGAGTACAAGGACATCTGTGACCAAACCTGGTGGGGTGTCAACTATCAGTAGATTAGATTTTCCTTTATGTTTATGAGAAATGTGTTTTAGTTTAGATTGTGGGTTTTATCTTATGTGTTTGAGATGTGAGAATTATGCAATGTATCATGTCTTGGTCTCAAACTTTACTTTTATGCAATGATGATCATGTTTGTGACATTTCCAATCAAATTATGCTTCCCCTCAATAAAATGTATGTGTTAGAAAATTAGGATGTTGCACCCATAATGCATGGTAGGGACAAAAAATAACTATATACAAGACTCTCACGTAATTGTCAGTCCAAGATAAATCTGTTAATGAATTGAAACTATTGACTGGCGGGTAGGATTACATTGGTGAAGTTAGTTATTTACTCAACCACAACTAAAGTCTCTAGTTCTACCTAGCTTTATTTGTGATAAAGTAGATCAATTAACAAAGAGTAGGAGAAGTTAGAAGTCCAAAATCAACCTGATTGATTGAAATAAGGTTGTGGAACATATTAATAAGGGTGGCCTTAGCATTTATGTTGTGAATGAATACAATTACCCTTTGATAATGAAATTGTCATGGGATTTTCACACCATGAATAATATTAAGTGGAGAGAACTATGCATTGCAAGTATCAGAACAATAGAGGTTATAAGAAAACTAGTTCAAGCCTTTCAAGGGGTATTCTAAAACATGTGAAGGTTTTGCATCAACACATATAAGGAAAGTAGTGGTCAATGGTACAAACATGATGGAATGAGAAATGGGTTAAATCCATCGCTACACCTCTTTATCACCATCAAAAGTGGTTCCATAAGACATCAAAGTTATGATGGTGTCATTAGTTTTGATGTAAAATGGAGAATGCGATAGGAGTTTCTCGAGGCATGTCTCACTAGTGATACAACGAATGATATTGTGAGTATGATACCTTCAAGAATAGAATATGGAGAGGATGGTTTTATGAGTAAATTACACAAGAATGGCTTGTATAGCTCCAAATCTGCATATAACATGTTGATGTAATCAAAAATGAAGCACATGGAAGGGAATTGAGACATTATATGGCAGTCTCCAATTCTACAAAGAGTAATGTACTTTTTCTGGTTCTTACAACATGAAAGGATTCTTACCAATCAAATGAGATATGTTTGGAAGATGTTAGACCCAACTACTTGTGAGAGATGTAATGACCATATAAATAAGTCTACACATTATACAGAACTTCCCTATTAGTGAAAAGGTCTGGATAAGCTTTACACAACCATATGGTAAGACATTCTTTGATAACTTTAACTTAGTGAATTGGATTAATAAGAAATTGAAGAAGCTAGATGCTAGAAATGAGTAGAATAGTGTCTTTGTTGCGACATGTTGCACCTTATGGAAAATAAGGAACGAGGACATTGAGTTTGTATTCCACTGGGATTAAACACACATAACTATGCTAGAGGTTTCTAAATTGGATCTAAATTACCCCTATCTAGATGAAGGACTTACTATCACTATGGACCCTATAGTAAACACATGGATAGGAAAAAAGAAAGTTGTAGCTTTGTCAAAAGGAACCATAAAGGATTCTAGATGTAAGGGGGTGCCAAATTAATTGCTAGTACCTATAATCTAGAATCTAAAATGAAAGATATTTTCATAGGGTTGGAAAAAGGAAGCCACCAGGGATATACTCAAGGATATATGGTTTCAGATTCAATGGTTGTAGTGGAATATATTGCAAAAATAAAGAAGACCTTGATCACGTATCAAACCCTTATCAAATGTGCAAGAAGGATGATTAGTAGTTCATGTAGTGTAGAGATAACATTCAGAAAGAGGGAACACCATGAACACGTAGATTCTCTATCTAAGATGCATTTGAAGAGTACCCAAATGCAACAATTGATGGTTGCAAGAAAGGTACACAAGGGAGCTTTCCGAATGTACTGAAATGAAGGAGATGATCCTAATAGGATTGTTTAAGTGGTAGTTTGAAAAAAGACATAGATAAATATTAAGAAGTACTATAAAGTATTATTTATTATCAGTATAATACAAACAAAATGCATGTCTGACTCACATGCAATAATTTTATTCATTTTTATATCCAAGGAATTATTTATTTATCTTTCTTATTATGACATAATAGTAATAACTATCTTTTTCCTTTGCTTCCCTCCTTCATTCACTTTTTTTTCTATCTTTAACTTGAATTTTTTTACATGCCATTGTAGGTTTCAATAGAAAATTGCTTCAACATAGAGAGTGTTGTCCAAGTCTTTTAGGTGATTTAGGGGATGAGTGGGTGGTAGAAAACGCTTTTCATATGAAACCAAGCTACAAGAAGGTCTTAAGACTCAAGATCCATGTGTGCATGTAGTAGTGCAGATGTTGGGAGTGAGCAACAACTACTATACTTTTGTAGAGGATATAATGTGTCTTTCACAAGGCAACATGTGAATAATATCTTTCACTCCCTCAGTACATTTCATGTAATGACCTCACTTTTAGTGTTCCCTAGTTAAGGAAATACCTTCAAGTTGAGAGCCATTACTTATATTCCCAAGGATCCATATTTAGCAAATAACAAAATGTAGTAAATATGTAAGGAGGCGGGATCACCCCCTTACTAAAAATGTGAAGAATTAGCATTCATTACAAACACAGTCAAAGGTATGTTGGAATAGGTATAAATTTTCAAATTTCAATAAATTTTATTCAAAACAACGAAAGTATAGCAGCGGAATAAAAATGTTGACTATATTCAATTTATCACAAGGTTGTTACAAAAGCACATCATAATCTCTCACAAAGGGTTTACAAGTATGATACAACATAAGGATATAAGTAGAGGGAAATCTAAACCATAACAACTTTGTCTCCAAGATTTAACTCCTTAACCTAGTCGAAAACTTCATGCCTTATCATCCAAGTCCTTCACCTAGGGTTGGAAGAATACCCCATCAAGAAGTGAAAATAGATGACATCAGCAAAGGCTGGTATGTGCATACTAAATAGGAAATTGAGCAATATATGGAATAAAGGACCTCAAATATAAAAGGTTCCCCATAGAAAGGGTATGGACCACCCAAATGGATATCAAGAGAAAAGGAATTGAAATAATATGATAACAAAAGAATACTTTCCATTAATAAAACATAAATATTGTGCCACACAAGCACATGTAAAATTTAGGGCACACACCCCATATCATCAACCTGCATGCATGTGAGATAAACATAGCCCTAGAATAATATAAACACAAAGGCAGCCAAGTCTCATAAACTTGAAACCTGATAGAGAAAGGAATATTGCCAATCTCCCAAATATATAAAATATGGGCCAAGAATCACACATCTTGCCCTGGGTATGAAGTTCATTTCCATCCCAAAAGTGCATGAAATATCACATCTTGTCGGTAGTGGAAATAACACATCTTCTATAAAAACTAATGTAGTTACACTACTCTAGTGCTACTGAATCACATATCATGTTAAATTTAGAGGCAAGTAGAAAGTATAGTCAGAATATATAAACTAGTCACCAAATAAGTGACCAACAAATAGATACACCTCATAAGTGGGCAAAAGACATCACATGTCATCTTTTAGAGTTCCATCATGAACGAATAATAAGATAAGAGTTCAAAAGAATATCCATGATCAATATCAATTAAGGTAGTTCACATGAACCATGACTTTCAAAAGAAAAGACATTGTGTATAGGCTAATGTCCGCAGGACAAAGAGAATGAATAAGCATAGGTGAATTGCTCAACATAGAAGAATAGGGGATACATCATACCTCAACTTCAGAGTCTAAACAGTCCAAGTCAAGTCTAGGCCTCCAAAGAACCACTAGCGAAGGTGGACAGGTCCAATAAGTAAGGGTCCCAAGCTTAAAGAGGCTGGTTTCTCCAACAAAGCTCCTATCTCGAGCAAGAAGCACCTTCTCCACTTTAGAGGTGAAAAACCCTAACAAAAGAACATGGATGAGATGTTTATGGGTTCTAGGTGGTGTTTCACCATGGAAGGCCATGGTTTCAACCTAGAGGAAGGTGGAACAAAGACTAACACCATGAAAACAGGGAAGAAAAGGAGGATACTTACTAGTTTTGGTCGAAATCACCAAGGAGGAGCTTAAGAAACCCTAAATCGAGCTAATTTGGAATCTTAGGAGCCGTCTCCACCAAGGTAGGCACCTTCTTTTACCTTGGGATAGAACCTTCATGGAAAAATAGAGTATAAATTATGCTCTAAGCTAGAGAAAAGAAAGAAGAGCAAGAGTTTTCAAACTTGGAGTTGGGAAGGGGTAGATATGGCTATATAAAGAAAGAGGTCAAGTATGAGGTGTCTATGAGACTTTCCATGTGTCATGTATAAGGGTGTCCATGGACATGCAAGCCTTTCTGCATAAGGAAGAAGTCAAGCATGAGGTGTCAAGTTACTTTCCATGTGTCCAATACTTAGGGTGCCTATGGACATGTAAACCTTTATGGATAAGGAAGAAGTCAAGCATGAGGTGTCCATGAAGCTTTGCATGTGTCCTTGGCCTAGGGATTTCATGTCCGTGTAAGAGGACAGATCATAGAGGCTTCTTGAATATCAAATGTCAGTTTATGGACACTTATAGTCCATCCCAACTGATCTCCAATCAAAGCAATAACCCCATTGGCTGATAGCTTCTAAAGATAAGCTCATTTATAAAGAAAGGAATCCCTAAAATTCCCTTGGAAAAAACACCTTCAAACCAAGGTTAAACTAGGTGGCCCATGGTTTAAAAACTCAAGAATAGTAAGGGAATATCTAAATATTATAATTCACGTGACAATTTGCAAAGAAAACCTCCCAATTGGGTAAATTGTAGAAAAGTCTAGAATGTACCTAAGATTGCATAACTTGCACAAACAACATCAAAAATTGGACCAAACTTCATCCACAAGTTATCTTTGATGTGTTGAATATGAATTTGCCATTATTTCCATATTTTAAAGTTATATAATAACATTATTCATTACTTATGCCTTTTACTCATTTTCTCTCTCCTAAACTTATCCTAATATTTTAAGGTTGTCCAAACTAGATGAAATTTGACATGTAGACACATTTTGATATGTAGATTTTGAATTTGTAGTTTGTTTCCTCTTTTGAGTCTTTTTTTATGAGATATGTCATATGGACCATTAACGACCCATTATCTAATTTATTCATCCAATTAAGTTTCTTATCTTCATATTACCACCAAAATGAGTAATGTGGCATATTTTATGTATCTATTATAAACCTAAGCTTAATATTAGAACATTAGGTTACATTAAGGTGATCTATTCACAAATTAGCTCATTGGGGTTATACTAAACATCTATTTAGGTCTAACCTTCAACCTTGTTTGGTTAAGTCCAAAATGTCAACTTCCAGGTAGGGTTTGAGATCTAGTATGTTGCAACACACCACCCCTTAAAGGGATTTCGTCCTCGAAATCAAAACATCCACATATAAGAAAACAACTTATTCACCACCCCTTAAAGGATTTAACCTACCAAGACAACTAATCTAGAGATAAAAGGGTAGTCTAACTAAACCATATACAAGATCCATCACGCTTCATTGCATAATCAGATTGCTTACTAAACACCAAACTTCAAAGTCTAGGTTCTAAGGATAATTATCCAAACATGTGGTTCTAGGGGTCATAAGGGAACTATATTGGGTATACATCCTCAAACAAGTCATTACATGTGGGAGACTAGTTCAACATATTAGGGTCCCTAAAGATAAATCATATAGATGTCTAAGGGTATTATTTCCTAAAAGCATGCTATTTTGAACAGTTCATATCAGCTTAGGCCAGTCTGGTATCATTTGGATTTGGGAGTCCTCGTAAACCAAGCTAGTGGTGCGGAGGAAAATCGTACCAGACCCCGAAACCTAATCCTTTCTAGACATATTTTCTTTCAACTTCATGTCCTACTAGCTGCCTAAAGGCCAAGCTAAACCACCTCAAGTTACTATGGTTACTTATGCATCTTTTAGTTGTAAGTATTTTAGGGATCTATTCATCATTATTCTAATGTGAAACTATAGGATCCTAAATCAACCCTTCATCATCTATTGATCAACTCTAGGGAAAACATGTCACTTAAAGGTAAGGCAAGTATTCTAACTAGGGAGACAAAATTGAAATGGTCAGATTCTGACTACCATGGGCTCTAATACCATGCTTTAAGGAGTGGGACCACCACTCCCGACTAAAAAAATTTGAAGAATAAAAAATGCATTCCAAACACACTCAAAGGTATGTTGGAATGGGTATAAATTTTCCAAATTTATTACAATGGTATGCAAAAGACCAAAGTATAGCAGCGGAATAAAAATGTTGACTATATTCAATTTATCACAAGGTTATTACAAAAAAACATCATAATCTCCCACAAAGGGTTTACATGTATGATACAACATAAGGATCTAAGTAGAGGGAAATATAAACCATAACAACTTTGTCTCCAAGCTTTAACTCCTTAAGCTAGTCCAAAACTTCATGCCATATCATCCAAGTCCTTCAACTAGGGTTGGAAGCATACCCCAACAAGAAGAGAAAATAGATGACATCAACAAAGGCTGGTATGTCCATACTAAATAGGAAATTGAGGAACATATGGAATAAATGAAATCAAATATAAAAGTCTCCCCATAGAAAGGATAAGGACCACCCAAATGGGTATCAAGAGAATAGCAATTGAAATAATATGATAACATAATAATACTTTCCATTAATAAAACATAAAGATTGTGCCACACAAGCACATGTAAAGAATTAGGGCACACACCCCATATCATCAACCTGCATGCATGTGAGATAAACATAGCCCTAGAACAATATAAACACAAAGGCGGCCAAGTCTCATAAACTTGAAACCTGATAGAGAAAGGAATACTGCAAATCTCCCAATATAAAACATGGGCCAAGAATCACACGTCTTGCCCTGGGTATGAGGTTCCTTTCCATCCTATAAGAGCAGGAAATATCACATATGCTCGGCAGGAAATAACACATTTGCCATAAAAACCAATGCAATTACACTACTCTGGTGCTACTGAATCACATATCATGTTAAATGTAGAGGAAAGTAGAAAGTATAGTCAGAATATATAAACTAGTCACCACATAAGTAACCAGCATATACATCCATCTCATAAGTGGGAAAAAGACATCACATGTCATCTTTTAGAGTTCCATCATGAACAAAGCATAAGATAAGAGTTCTAAAGAATATCCATGATCAATATCAAATAAGGTATTTCACATGAACCATGATTTACAAAAGAAAATACATTGTGTATAGGCTAATGTCCATAGGACAAAGGGAATCAATAAGCATAGGTGAATTGCTCAACATAGAAGAATAGGGGATACATCATACCTCAACTTTAGAGTCTAAGTAGTCCAAGTCAAGCCTAGGCATCCAAAAAACCTCTATGGAAGTGGATAGGTCAAATAAGTAAGGTTGTCAATACTAGAGAGGTTGGTTTCTCTAACAAAGCTCCTATCTCGAGCAAGAAGCACCTTCTCCACTTTAGAGGTGAAAAACCCTAACAAAAGAACATGGAGATGAGGAGTTTATTGGTTATAGGTGGGGTTTCACCATGGAAGGTGATGGTTCTGACCTGGAGGAAGGTGGAAGGAAGACTAAAAACATGAAAATAGGGAAGGAAAGGAGGTTACTTACTAGTTTCGGTCAAAATCACCAAGGAGGAGCATAAGAAACCCTAAATAGAGAAAATTTAGAACCCTAGGAGCCTTCTTCATCAAAGTAGGGACCTTATTTTACCTTGGGACAACACCTTCATGGAAAAATAGAGTGGGAATTATTCTCTAAGCTAGAGAAAAGAAAGAAGAGAAAGTGTTTTCGAGTTTGGAGTTGGGAAGGGGTAGCTATGGCTATATAAAGAAAGAGGTCAAGTATGAGGTGTCTATGAGACTTTCCATGTGTCATGTATAAGGGTGTCCATGGACATGAAAGACTTTATGGATAAGGAAGGAGTCAAGAATGAGGTTTCAAGTTACTTTCCATGTATCCAATGCTAAGGGTGCCTATGGATATGCAAACCTTTATGAATAAGGAAGAAGTCAAGCATGAGGTGTCCATGGAGCTTTCCATATGTCCTTAGCCTAGGGATTTCAAGGCCATGCAAGAGAACAACTCATAGATGCTTCTTGAATATCAAATGTCAGTTTATGGACACTTATAGGCCATCAAAACCGACCTCCAATCAAAGAAATAACCCCATTAGTTGATAGCTTCTAAAGATAAGCTTATTTATAAAAAAAGTATTCCCTAAAATGCCCTTGGAAAGAAACACCTTCAAACCAAGGTGCAACTAGGTTCCCCATGGTTAAAAAACTCGAGAATGGTAAGAGAATATCTAAATATTATAATCCATGTGATAATTTGCAAAGACAACCTCCCACTAGGTAAATTGTAGAAAAGTCCAAAATGTACCTAAAATTGCATAACTTGCACAAACAACATCCAAATTGGACCAAACTTCATCCACACGTTATCTTTGATGTGTTTAATATGAATTTGCCCCTATTTCCATATTTTTAATTTATATAATCACATTATTCATTACTTATGCCTTTTACTCATTGTCTCTCCTAAACTTATTGTAATATTTCAAGGTTATCCAAATTAGATGAAATTTGACAAGTAGACTAATTTTGATATGTAGATTTCGAATTTGATGTTTGTTTCCTATTTTAAGAATTTTTTATGAGATATGTCATATGGCCCATTATCTAAATTATTCATCCAATTAAGTTTCTTATCTTCATATTACCACCAAAATGAGTTATGTGGAATATTTTATGTATATATTATAAACCTAAGATTAATATTAGAACATTAGGTTACATTAAGGTGATCTATACATGCATTAGCTCATTGGGGTTATACTAAACATCTATTTAGGTCTAACCTTCAACCTTGATTGACTAAGTCCAAAATTTCAACTTCCAGGGTAGGGTCTGAGATCTAGTATGTTATAGCACACCACCCCTTAAAGGGATTTCATTCTACAAATAAAAACATCCACATATAATAAAATAACTTATTCACCACCCCTTATAGGATTCAACATACCAAGACAACTAATCTAGAGGTAAAAGGGTAGTCTAACTAAACCATATACATGATCCATCACACTTCACTACACACTCTGATTGCTTACTAAACACCAAACTTCAAAGTCTAGGTTTTAGGGATAACTATCCAAACATGTGGTTCTAGAGGTCATAAGGGAACTATATTGGTATCCATCCTCAAACAAGTCATTACACCTAGGAGACTAGTTCAAAATATTGGGGTCCCTAAAGATAAATCATATAGATGTCTAAGGCAACTATTGCCTAAAAGCATGATATTTTGAACAATTCATATTAGTTCAGGCCAGGCCGATATCATATGGATTCGGGAGTCCTTGTAAACCAAGCTAGTGGTACAGAGGAAAATCTTGTCAGCCCCCGAACCCTGATCCTTTATAGACACCTTTGATTTCAACTTGATGTCCTATTAGTTTCCTAAAGGCCAACCTAAACCACCTCAAGTTACTATGGTTACTTATGCATCTTTTAGTTGTAAGTATATTAGGGATCTATTCATCAATATTCTAATGTGAAACTATAGGATCCTAAATCAACCCTTCATCATCTATTGATCAACTCTAGGGCAAACATGTCACTTAAAGGTAAGGCAAGTATTCTAACTAGGGAGAGAAAATTGAAATAGTCAGATTTTGACTACCATGGGCTCTGATACCATGGTTTAAAGAGTGGGGCCACCACTCCCTACTAAAAAAATTGAAGAATAAAACATTCATTCCAAACACACTCAAAGGTATGTTGAAATAGGTATAAAATTTCCAAATTTATTATAATGGTATGCAAAAGACCAAAGCATAGTAATGGAACAAAAATGTTGACTATATTCAATTTATCACAAGGTTATTACAAAACAACATCATAATCTCCCATAGAGGGTTTACATATATGATACAACATAAGGATCTAAGTAGAGGGAAATCTAAACCATAACAACTTTGTCTCCAAGCTTTAACTCCTTAAGCTAGTCCAAAACTTCATGCCTTATCATCCAAGTCCTTCACCCAGGATTGGAAGCGTACCCTGGTAAGAAGAGAAAATAGATGACATCGACAAAGGCTGGTATGTGCATACTAAATAGGAAATTGAGCAATATATGGAATAAAGGACATCAAATATAAAAGGCTTCCCATAGAAGGGATAAGGACCACCCAAATGGGTATCAAGAGAAAATGAATTGAAATCATATGATAACAAAAGAATACTTGCCATTAATAAAACATAAAGATTGTTTCACACAAGCATAGGTAAAGTATTAGGGCACACACCCCATATCATCAACCTACATGCATGTGAGATAAACATATCCCTAGGACAATATAAATTGAAAGGTGTCCAAGTCTCATAAACTTGAAACCTGATAGAGAAAGGAATACTGACAATCTCCCAAATATATAAAACACGGGTCAAGAATCACACATCTTGCCCTGGGTATGAGGTTCCTTTCCATCCCAAAAGTGCAGGAAATATCACATCTTCTCGACTGGAAATGACACATATGCCATAAAAACCAATGCAATAACACTACTCTAGTGCTACTAAATCACATAGCATGTTAATTGTAGATGCAACTAGAAAGTATAGTCAATATGTATAAACTAATCACCACATAAGTGACCAACATATACATCCACCTCATAAGTGGGCAAAACACATCACGTCATCTTTTAGAGTTCCATCATGAACAAAGCATAAGATAAGAGTTCAAAATAATATCCATGATCAATATCAAATAAGGTAATTCACATGAACCATGATTTTCAAAAGAAAAGACATTTTTTATAGGCTAATGTACATAGGACAAAGAGAATGAATAAGCATATGTGAATTGCTCAACATAGAAGAATAGGGGATACATCATACCTCAACTTCAGATTCTACACAGTCCAAGTAAAGCCTAGGCCTCCAAAGAACCTCTAGGTAAGGTGGAAAGGTCCAGTAAGTAAGGTTCCCAATCTTAGAGAGGTTGGTTTCTCCAACAAGGCTCCTATCTCGAGCAAGAAACACCTTCTCTACTTTAGAGGTAAAAAACCCTAACAAAAGAACATGGAGATGAGGTGTTTATGGGTTCTATGTGGGGTTTCACCATGGAAGGCCATGGTTCTAACTTGGAGGAAGGTATAAGGAAGACTAAAACATGAAAATAGGGAGGGAAAGTAGGATTTGTTGAAATCACCAAGGAAGAGTTTAATAAACCCTAAATAAAGCAAATTTGGAACCCTAGGAGCCTTCGTCACCAATGTAGGCACCTTATTTTACCATGAGACACCACATTTGTGGGAAAATAGAGTATGAATTATGCTGTAATCTAGACAAAACAAAGAAGAGCAAGAGTTTTTGAATTTGGAGTTGGGAAGGGGTAGATATGGCTATATAAAGAAAGAGGTCAAGTATGAGGTGTCTATGAGACTTTCCATGTGTCATGTATAAGGGTGTCCATGGACATGCAAACCTTTATGGATAAGGAATAAGGAAAGCATGAGGTGTCAAGTTACTTTCCATGTGTCCAATTCTAAGGGTGCCTAAGGACATGCAAACCTTTATGGATAAGGAAGAAGTCAAGCATGAGGTGTCCATGGAGCTTTCCATGTGTCCTTAGCCTATGGATTTCATGGCTATGCAAGAGGAAATCTCATAGAGGCTTCTTGAATATAAAATGTCAGTTTATGGACACTTGTAGGCCATCCCAACCGACCTCTAATCAAATTAATAACCCCATTTCTTGATAGCTTCTAAAGATAAGCTCATTTATAAAGAAAGTAATCCCTAAAATGCCCTTGGAAAGAAACACCTTCAAACAAAGGTGCAACTAGGTGCCCCATGGATCAAAAACTCGAGGATGGTAAGGGAATATCTAAAAATTATAATGCATGTGACAATTTGCAAAGAAAACCTCCCAATTCGGTAAATTACAAAAAAGTCCAAAATGTACCTAAAATTGCATAACTTGCACAAATAACATCCAAATTGGACCAAACTTCATCAACAAGCTATCTTTGATTTTTTGAGTATGAATTTTCCATTATTTTCATATTTTGAAGTTACATAATCACAGTATTCATTATTTATGCCTTTTACTCATTTTCTCTCCTAAACTTATCCTAATATTTCAAGGTTGTCAAATTAGATGAAATTTGACATGTAGACTAATATTGATATGTAGAATTTGAATTTGAAGTTTGTTTCCTCTTTTGATACTTTTTTATATACGATATGTCATATTGCCCATTAAGTACCCATTATCTAAATTATTCATTCAATTAAGTTTCTTATCTTCATATTACCACCAAAATGAGTTATGTGGCATATTTTATGTATCCATTAAAAACCTAAGATTAATATTAGAATATTAGGTTACATTAAGGTGATCTATACATGCATTAGCTCATTGGGGTTATACTAAACATCTATTTAGGTCTAACTTGCAACCTTGTTTGGCTAAGTCCAAAATGTCAACTTCCAGGGTAGGGTCTGAGATCTAGTATGTTACAAAATGAATTCTAATTATTTCAAAAAATGTTTACAAACTATAAAATGATATACCACATCAAATTAATACATATTGAGAACAAATATCTAGCTAATCCTCCTTTACTTAGCTTTAATGCCTTTAGGTAATTTCATCTGATTTATCATATCTTGATATCTTCATATCTTGTATCTACCTAAAACACCAAAAATCAAATGCAAATCAATATTTTTCTATATTGTGTTAATGGGGTGCATGAAAAAGTGTGCAAGTACTATAACAACATATATTCAAACAATCACTTGCAAATAAGAAATATCATTTTTCATCTCATATTCCAACCCAGACTTGAAATGCTATTTTAGGCGTGATCATTATCCATTCCTGGCTCATGTGCATCACCCCTTGATACATATCATCCTAGGGTTTAAAATATGATACTTATCTTGTGTGATACACATAGTGGCATTATAATTGAATAGAATGTAATAAACATCCAACAATTTATATGAACAATCTTTGAGAAGTCATCGGCAAACCTTGGCAATTGATTCTAGGAGTAGCCATAAACATAACCAGGAAATTGATATTCCCAACCTCACATAAAACTAGGGAAATTTAGGAGAGGGAGGTTCAGTTTCACATTCTAGATCTAATGGTAGCGTCTCTAGGTGGGGACATTATCTAGAGAGAGAACAAAGTGGGGACACTATAGTCAAACCTTCACTTTGAGGATGAAGGCAGGAAATGATCTAGGGATCATTGATCCTAGATTTGATGGCTGGCGAGACTTGTGACAACAATGGGAGCCTGGGTCTAAGCTTCGCAGTCACATTAAATGTGACGATTTTATATATTTATCTATTAATCACTTCACTTTATAGAAACTTGTAAAAATCCATAACTCTCTCCTATTTTCTCCAATTCCTCTCAAAGTTTGAAGGAGACCTAATATTAACTTAAACTCAGATTGAGAAGGATTGGGTATCAAAGGGATGCTTCTATAGGTCCCTTTCTCTCTCTTCAAATATGCAAATAACATTTACTTATTACAAGTATGTCTTTCATCCTTCACGATTTTCCCTAGGCTTCTAGGGGCCTCCTTTATCGATGAATTTTTGAGGAAACCCTTACTGTCCTCCCCAACATTAATCTAGTTTATGGGATTTTTTGGGATAACTAAAATAGACGAAACATGCCTTTTAATTATATCCTTAACACAACTACCATTATCACATGGAGAGTGATTTTTATCCCAAATTGTATATTACTCTTAGTTTACTCATTATGTTCAAGTATACTAAAAGTTGGATCGAAATATTCTTATTTGGTCCCCACAACTTGCATTGCAAACCTGGTTCAGATAATTACTCCATTAATTATCTAAAACACCACACATCTTATTTTATTTTGGAAGCTTGCATATTATCTCATATTTCAATAATTTAATAAATAATAAAATTGTTATCCATCATTTATGTAGAAATTCCTTTTATTTATTTAACTTGTATTCTGGGACCTATTTCCAAAACAAATAGCCTTGTGGGCCTCACTTGGGCCATGGGTTGAACCATGCCATAAAAAGACTTTATTATGGCATCAATAATATAATTAGAGAAATTACTTGTCCATTTAAGCCTTATATTAATATAATTGAGATTTAAAAAATTTTAGGATATTTCATTTCTTCTTCATCTGCATCTAACATTCATGCCTTATGTTGGTATAATATGATTGCATGGAAAGAGCTCACAAAGGGCCAAAATTCGTCGATATGAGAAGAATGACAACATCGCCAATTTCCCTTTCACATGGAGTATCTTTGGCCAATTCAGGCATGACCATTGTATGTACTTGGATGACTATATATCTACATAGATATATGTATATGTATGTATCTATATGGATGAATAAATTTTTAACATGTCATTCATATACAGTGAATTGAAATCTAAAATGAAATTGTCTTCATCTAAGCATAAGACAAAAAGAAAAGGCAAATAAGTTGTTATTTTGTTCCTCTGTTCTGTATGAGTTTTTTCCCTCTCAAATATCCCCTCTCATTTCTAAAAAAATCCTAAGAAACCATCTCCTTTCTCTAATCTCAATCCCCTTTGCATTTAGCAATAAATCCTAAACACCCCCTTCATCTAACTACTCTGTCACATTCCGTCAATTCTTACCTACAAAAGGAATAAATGCTATATTTTTTTAGGAAAAAAGATTTAGTTCATAATCACATGCCTTTATTTATAGTATATATTATTTTATATAAAATAATTAGTACTACTATGGAGGTTGGATGTTTTGAAATTTATTTTTTATTTTCGAGTGAATCCTCGTAGGGAAGGTTCTCACATGGGCTCATCTTGATAAGGTAAACTCTAGAGGCTTAATTTTCCGTGATGAGCCACTCATATGTTGTGCTTAATGAGTGTATATTTTCTCTAAAATTTTGATAATGTAGTTATGCATATACATATGTAAGGCTATAAAAAGTTTGAGCCGAGGTGGATCTTGGGTCATAAAAGACTGACTAGATTTTCCAACAACCACAACAAGAATCGATCCTAACTCAGATTGTGCCAACTCTAAACTAACCCAGATGATTAAATTTAGGACTCTGAACTGACTCTATGGATTTTGGTCAATAAGAATCAATATGGATTCATCAAAGTTAGAATGTATACTTATATGTGTCAAGATTCTATATATCCATATCCTACTTTTTTATTTATCTAACCCAGAATTGGTTCCGATCCAAACTTGTCCAAACTAAATTTTAGATATTAGAAACCAGAATTGCCAATCCTTTAAAATTCGTCGGCTTGATCTGGCCCCAGAAAAAATTGCTTGGACACATAAAAGCCTGATTATGTGTTCTAGGATTAAGAATCAAACCATGAGAAAGAATCCTAGTTTTGACATCCCAAGTAGGGTTTGGATCCAACTAAGATGACCTAAATTTGTGTGTAGGTCGGTTCTATGTATTTATATATCGAAAGTGGGTCGATTCAAAATTTTAAAAATTCAAGCTTGTTTTGGTCTACAAATAAAATGAACAAGAATTTTGGCCCGTATGTAGTTTCTAAACATGGTGATTTTTCTTTGATTTGGATTGATCGCCGATGAAGGTCAATTTTGGTTTCTAAACTTGACAATTTAGTTGGATTCTGCTTTTGGAAAGGGCGACCGAAATCTTTGTTTTTGTAACTATAGTATTACATAATTATGAATAATCAATTTTCCAATAAAACACATGACGCTGAATAGGTATGTCATGTTGGCAACGTACAATAACGTATCCTTGGGAATGGGTCTTTGAGCGGAAGTATACAGAGAATATTGCCTCATAAACTAATAGAAATTTTAAAAAGCATACGACGACCACTATAGTGATATGAATTTCTTTTTAATATAGTATATATTGTATATTAACGCATTAGATTCAACTAAAGCTTTATTTCCTAAAAGAATTGCAGCAATTATATTTCCCGTCAATAGGATTTGACGGAAGGCAACGAAGGAGTAAGATGAGGGGGGGCGATTGAAATATATGGCTAACTTTGAGGGGGTGAATGGGATTAGAAAAGGGAGTTTCTAGGACTTTTGTGGAAAGAGAGGGGACATTTAAGAAATTTTTTTTTTCATCTATACACAAATGGAGACAAGCGAGTTCCCATTTTGGGTTCTATTTTGATGCTACATTAGATATTTTTTCCTCAATCCACAAGGGATTAGTAAGATCAATGCATGAATATAGATGTGATTTGATTCTGAGCTTAATAATGATTCTTTGGTGGCCGTAACTAGCGGACGAGGCCCTCACGACCTTGTACGACGTTGGACTGCCATCGCACTAGGGTGAGGAGGGAAAAAATATTACAATTCTGAGTTATGTTTTTCTCACATCTAGAAGGAGGCCCATCCCGTCCTCAGCTTTACTTGTTGGAGTTCAATTAATACATAAATATCAAGACACATATGCTTTATTAAAGTACATAAATATCAAGTTGTAATTTAGAAAAAATGAAGTATAAGAGACGTCCAACTTCCTCTATATGTATCATATATAGTATAGATAGGAATAAAAATTATGAAGAATTTGTAAAAGATATATACAAATATTTCATCTACCTCCATCTAAACTTATCAAAATTACATCCAACTACCTTCATATCATTTCAGATTGGGATGAGCATCAGTCCCAGCTGATAAGATCTTTATCTAATGTGTTCGCATAACTTTCTTAGACCTGACTTATATAAGAAAAAATTATTGTCCATGTCAAGTAAACTCAAACCCAAAAAACTTAGATATCTAGATTTATTATTTATACTTGTAGATGTAACACTATGCATATATCACATATATCTTTGTAGGATACATTAATAGTAACCTTCTTGAATCACCTTTTATCTAAGTTATGTCTAACAAGTCATGTTAAAAAGGCTAAAAGAGAAATAGAAGAAACTACAATTGATATTAACTGTATTAAATAATCTACATCAAGATCTAACTATATATATCGAGTGTAAACTACTTTATTAGATATGTTTCAAAAATCATCTCGAACAACTTGTGAGCCATTATTGAAACAAATAAGATCTTATTTAATTAATGTCAGTAAAATTTTAAAAAATTATTGATTGATTCTTTCTTTTATATTTGAAAACTTAGCATGTAATAATAATTTTGAATTTTTCTAATCATGATATATATGGCTGGCATTAATTTATAACTTATTAATTTGGTAGTTTTATAAATGGAACATATAAGTTACATGTATTAGCTAAAATTATTTTTCCTAAATTCTATCAGTAAATACATATATAGATAATTTTTTAGGCTGATCAGAGCCACTCAAAATTTCAAATCTAATGCGCATGTCGGGTATGTAATAGATAGACATGATTAAGAGTCAATGATTTAGAGTTTAGGGTACAATATTTGCAATCTATTTAACAAAATAGAGTGAAAACGTGCTTGTCCAAAATTCAGAATGAAGATTGTACTTTCATAAATAAATATAGTTATGTAAAAAATAAAGAAGGGCCAATGGTAACTTAAGAAAAAAGATAATTATTGCACTTCACGTCCACAACACATTTTTCTAAAAGCCACATCTGTCACACAGTTATCTTATGAGAATAACAATATATTTTAAAATAAAAAATACAACATCTCTCATAAATATGTTTATTACACAGACTTAACGACATTATGGTTTTACATGTAACTTTATCAGAACACAAAACGATAAATTCATAATTCCAAAATAAAAATACAAATTGTATTTTACACACAAAGACTAATTTGTAATACAAAAAATATAAAAAGCTTTCATTTGGATCATTTCATGGGTTTTCTGATATAGTATATTATTCCCAAAAGTAAGGATAAATATGTTCAGACATGGCCCACTCATAATTCTAAAAAATTGAAACAAATACAATCAGACACCTCTATAGGATTTATTATAAATTACATGTAGCTTAATTAGAACATAGGAAATCAATTCTTAAGTCTTAAAAGTAGGAAAAAAATCTACACACCAGTGACTAGCTTGTAATTAAAAAATAATGAAATAATATTACATTTAGACCCTGGCATGACTCTCCTTATATAATATTCCATTTAAAAAATAAAAGACAAAGTGTAGTGTACACTCACAGGGACCAATTTCTAATTCCATAAAATTTAAAAAAACTACAGTTAATCTCCTATGTGGGCTTTCTTATATAGTGTAGATGAGTCCCTTACACAATATTTCATTTAAAAATAGAAGAAAAAAGTGCAGCTGTGAGGAGTGGGATCCCAGTGGGAAACCACTCCCTACTAAAAATTTGAAGAATAAAACATTCAATCCAAACACACCCAAAAAGGTATGATGGAGTGGGTGTAAAATTTTCAAATCTTATTAATGGTATCTGACCGGCCTAAATCACACGTCCAAAAAGGAGTGGATCTAGAGTAGTCAGACTTTTAAGAAAGTAGCCCAACACTTAAGCCCCCACAACTATTATACGGGGTCTGATGTAGTAATCAGGGTTGAACCACAGGGTCAAGGTTAGCAAGTATTAAGCAAACAAGGTCTCACTCTCATATACTTCGAGTAATGGATGGTTTAAAAAGGGTGTTCCCAAAGGAACGATGGTACTCAAACCAATGTAAAACAAATAAAATAAAGATAAGAAGAACAAGTCGTAATAAAATAAAATAGAAACAAAGATATGGAAGGGAAACTTAGATTGGGTTTCACCTACTAAGACTTCTCACCAACATGTAAGCATCATATCCCCCTCTCACCTACTACTATCAAGACTACAAGCAACCATAAATATGCCCATTCCTCTCTCTCTCGAGATGAGGATAGATCTAAGTCAAGGGACAACCTCTCTCTCAAGATGACTTTCCAAAGAGTACAAGGAAGAGCATATGATCATAAGCTTTAACATTTCAATATTTTCATGTATTCATACTACTCCATAACACAAGATATTAGCGATACCACTCTTTCGAGGTACCAACGATCAAACATCACAAGATGGTAGCTAAGCATGCTAGTGAAGTAGTAAATCCAGTGCATGGATGTAATCTTGACGAGAGTATATATATATATATATATATATATATATATATATATATATATATATATATATATATATATATATATATATATATATATATATATATTTATATATATTCAAAAAGGAGAGACAATATACATGTTGGGAGAACCTTAGTGGCTACTCCCAACCCAAGTTAAGTGTTTAGCCACACATGTTTATGGGCAACATAACGGCGTTACAAAATGATAGATACATCAAGTTCCATGAAGTGATTGAGAGAAGTACAATGAGGTGGAAGTGATAGATCTAGATAGAGAGAGAAGAACGTGATACAATACAGTACTTCTTCAGATGTAGATCTGGGGGTCGATAGAACGAACGGTCTTCTTCTATCGAAGAAGATGGAGCCTTCAATCTTCTCTCTCCTCAACTTCCACCTTTGGAGATCCAAGACTGATTGGGTGGATGGATGGAGATGAGTCTAGAAAATGGCAACACTTCATGGTACTTTCTTGTTACACCTCAATCTCACAATTACCATTAATCATCAGATTTGTGCATAAATTGAGGATTTAACGTAATATAAAGATCACCCTTAACTTTTTCTTCTTTTTCAAACTCTTTGTTTTCTTGCATTGAGCCACATAAACTAACTTTACAATGGAATCTAAACATTGATTTCTTTAATATGATCTCAACATAAATGATACACATCCATACATTCATTCTCAGGTACATACGACATGATAATCATATGCATTCTCTCTTATTAAGGAAACAAAGAAACAAAATATTACTTACAACACACTCACATCTATACTAGGACCTAGAGTGATAGGGACCGACTGAACTTAACTAATCTCATACTTAACTCATGTGGTAGATCTACTCCGATGCTTTGACCTTCTTCAAGTCCATGTGATTTCCCTAAAATTTGCGAGTAGAGGGGTGAACCTACTCGCTCAGTGAATGAGTAAAACAATAATGCAGTCTAAAGTACTGAATCAAACATTTATCATTCTTGGATAATTGAAATAAAACAAGATAGTAATTTCAAATTAAAAGAATAGATATTCAAAAACTTACTAATAACATTGAAGCCTACATCATTAGAAATAAATGAGTATGAAAATATAATCCTCACTATATTCAATATTACATTTAAAGAACAACTGATGTGAAACTAAAATCAAATCTTTCTTAACACTTCTTACTTATAAGAAACCCTTTAAACTTATATTTTCATATTTTAGCAAATACCCTGATCATATGCAGTGTACCCTACATATGAAGACTCGTAGTGAACTACGATCGCACGGTACAAGACTTAGCTGACACCCCGGGATTGCTAAGCCTGACAACGTCACTGGTCTGCAATAGGAAAATGGCTCTCTGGCTTCGACACACCTATTATGCCGTAAAACTGGACTCCTCCTCAAACCGGAGCACACAGACAGAGAGTCAAGCCACCTATTGGCTTTTCTATACTCTAGTGCCACTAGGATCTCTAGTTGATGTTAGACACTACATAGTGTATTTTTAAGGAGACTTCCACTAGGGCTTCTTCCGTCGTACCACCTATTAGTACGATCCAACCCCCGTATATTGGACACTTCCAGGGTTAGGTCGTTTCATCCCTAACACGTAGGCCTCTCATAATAAATCTATAGTGTTCAAGGCCCCTAAGTCTATTATTTTAATATTATTGGAAAGCTCTTACTATATTGTATCTTTTCCTTACTTATACTTGACTCTGGTATATCTATGGTACCGCATCAGTTACAACCCCAATTTTTGGGTATATTTGGTGAGAAATGAAATTTCTCATATTAAGGATATTTGAACAAATAATGATATAATTTGTTTTGAATACATGGATTTCGTTTACAATAGCCTTGATGATTGTTTTGTGGGCTTTATTGGCTATTGGGCCCAATAACAAGGAAATTCAATTAGTAAATGAATAATTGATTTTTTAAGAAAAAAACGATGTGGAAACCTCTGGAAGGCAAAAGAATGTAATCCAAGGATTGATTTTGTGCCTCTTGGGTTCCTTGGGATCCAAGGAGTCCAAAGATGCAAAAAGAAAGCAATAAGAAAAGAAAAGATCAATTAAATATTTTTTTATTAAGAAAGAAATTGAAAACAATGATAAAATGTGGAAAATAAGAGAGAAGATGTATAATTAAATTATCCTTGGTGGATTTTTGTATCCAAAGGATTCCTAATATTAAAGGAATACCAATGAGGAAAATAAAAGAGAAATATAGAGAATCCTCAAAAAGATATATTTTTTTAAGAATAAAACAAGATAGTGAAGAACAATGCATTTAGATGCATCTAGAAGGATAATAAGTATCCTTAAAAAGGAATTTCGAAATCTTTGAGTTTCTTGGGATCCAAGGAGTCCCAATGAAGAAAAAATAAAGAGAAAATACAAATAATAGAAAATAAGAAGATAATGTGAATACATTATTAATGGATTATGTGGTACTGCTAAAAAGAAAGTATTTGCTAATAAAGGAAAATAAGATTTCGTGCCAATGGATTAAAAAGCAAGAACAAAGAGAATAAGAGGGATGATTTTCGAAATCCTAATATTTAAAGAAAAAGGATTATCAAAAGAATTAGGAAAGAGAGAGAAACATGCTTCCTAATGAAGGAATTGAATTCCTATTGGAAGGGGGATTGGTTGCTTCGTGGGCAAGCACCCTAGGGCATTGCTACACTTCCCCATATAAGGGGTAAGGCCTAGGGTCAAGTCCAGGAGAATCCCGAGAACTCTTCGCCCTCCTCCTTCTTCTTTTTTCTAAAACCCCTATGATGGAGGTATAACCATATCCTTGGAGCTTAGGGGCCATGGAGGAGCTACAATGGGGCCGTGTTGCTCCCACGACCTCAAGGGATATACTCAGTAGTCATCCCTCCTCCCTGGCTGTGTGTAGTAGTAGCAACACGGTTGCAAGAGTAGCCTCACTTTGTTGCCTTTTCACGTGGATGATCGGCCAGCTTGGCCACGGATCAGAGGCACCTTGGGTGCGCATGGGCGTGGCGGAGGCAGGGGCTACTTTTCCAGTGAAGATTGGGCCCAGAGCTAAGCGCAAGAGTCGCACCAAGGCTGCAAATCGGCGACTAGGACAGCTGCAAACCAGCTGCTCGAGGAAGAAGAAGAGTAGAGGGTACGCTGGACCATTTTGCCCCTCTGGGGTGAGAAGAAACATCCACTTACGCAAGGGCAACATTGTAATTTTGTTATGTTTCCCAAAGTGGTGCATTGCAAGGGTATGCTGACGTGTCAGCATGCCATTGGCTCAAGTAAGATTTTATTGTGAAATTCATATCTAATAAACCGTAGCTTGGATAAATACAAATAATATATGTATTTTGATAAGGAGAACGAGAGGAATCCAATAAAAATGATATTTAAGATTGATTCCGTTCATAATTGCAAAAGTACAATAAGTTGATGAAAAGTGCATTATAGTTAGGTTAAAAACCCTATTTGTGATTAAAGGTTGAATCAAGTATGCTTAATGGGTTAATTTAAGTATTAATAACATGTTGAATGATAATGTTCGATTCGAACCTGATCTAGATGTGAAATTGCATGATTTAGGGTTTTTACCTCATATGGGAATGATTAAGCATTTAGAAACCCTAATTTAGGGTAAAATAGGATAAGATCATATTTCATTTGAAAAATGTGAAAATATGTTGTTAAATGATGGTTCTAAGTTGTTTGTGTATAAAAGTTCCTAATTGTGGGTAAATACCCTTAATATAGTAATTAGGGTTTTCTAATGAATAAAAGGTGGATTTAATGATATATACAATTCAATTGTGAATTAGACCATAAGGAACTATGAATTGATGATAAATGAGCATAATGATGTTGTCATGGATTAAAAGGATAAAAATGGTAGTTTTAATATAAAAGAGGCATAATGGGCTTAATTAATGTTTAAGTGTTCCTTTAATCCAAAATTAGGGTTTGTAAGTAATTGTATAGAATTAGGGTTTAAAATAGTAAATGAAGTGAAACCCTAAATGCAAAATGAAACCCTAAAATGGATACGGAAACCTTAGGAAGTGATTTCAAGTTGAATAGAAAGAATCTTGATAAAGTGTGTAGTAAATAGAGTACATGTGTTTTTCAGGATTCTTGATTATGTGGTTGAATTACTTGCTTGGATTGCTTTCTTGGTTGGAATTGATATTAGCTTGAGAAATCTACTGAACAAGTATGTGGTTACACTTATGAATAATCACTCTAGTTTCACGGTGATTCCCAAACATTTTATCGGTTGCTTGGAAATAATTGTTGGATGTCTATTTATTTCATGCAACTATAAAGTGACTATGATTATCACTATAAATGTGCCTACATGACTGGCTCAGATCGTGGTCCACCTATGTTGCTTTGCAAAGGCTAAAAAGGGGTAACCTAGACCAAGGTCTAGGTTATCGTTAGTTAGAAATTAGGCTTCCCACATGTAGTGCCATGAGACTCTTTAGCATGGCATGAGTTAAGGAGTGGGATACCTACAGGTAGTGCCATGTGGCTCAACCCTAGAAATTGGTTCACCTGTTAGGTGGGATCATGAGGGGTTTAATGGGGATCTACCATAAAGAAGGTAGTATCCAGGTCCACTCCAGGGACAACACAGAGGCTAGGGTATGTAGGGATTGAGTGGTTATGCGGAAAAGGTAAAGTTGTTTGTTTAAATCATAATTGACTGATTATATTGTTATTATAGTTGCACGATTATTGTTTCCCCCACATACCAGCTTTATGCTGATCGATGTTTTGTTTGTCGATGTTTTAGGTACAAAGCCAAAAGGACAAATAGTAAATCATCATATTGTGAAATATAAGGAGGATTAGTTAGAGTAGAATTCATATGTGGATAGAATTTTAGAGATCCAATTTTTCAAAAGGTATGCAAAGTTTTTATTTTTACCATATTTCAGTATAGTTGGTAGAATTTAATAATTGTTATTGATTATTTTTCAAACCTTTGATCTGGGTTATTGGATAACGGCTATGAACTTTTGGTCCCCCTTAATTGGGGATTACCGAGAGGCGGGGTCGTTACATTTGGTATCAGAGCAAAGGGTTCCTCACTTAATCTTTAATAATTATTAAATTTTACAAATTCTATAGAACCCAAGGGAGTTATTAGAGGATTATCCGAAAGACAGAGGTGTCTAGAAAAGGATCACGACTGGGGGCTGGCAATATTTTCCTCTGCACCGCTAGTCGGAATATGAGCATTCCCGGATTCGTGTGACTGCTTGGCCAAAGTCTTAGGGTATGACTCAAAATAAGATACCTTTAGGACTCTCTCATCTTGTTCATCCCTTCTCAACTCAAATTATATTAAGGACCTTAAGGATTAGGGTTTTCTGTCTTCTCCTTACCCTCATGAGGTATGGGTAAGGTTGATAAGGTTTAAGGAATCCTCCACCAAATTAATGAAAAGCATGTAAATAAGATGTCATGGACATAAGCTTAATAGAATAAGATAAACTAAAGGATAGATTCATGCTTAGGTCGTATGACATAGGTTGTCATGCCCTCAGAATAGACCTGAGGCTAGACCTTCTTGTCAGGAGGATAAATAAAGAAAGTTAGTCTTGGAGAACAAGATCTCCATTACAAGTAGAGACCTGGAACATCCTCTAAGGATGATGTTAACCCTAACCCTAAGTGAAGGTTAGAGAGAGAGAGATGGCATGATGGGTTAGACCAGGTGTTTGGATGGACGTGCCTTGGATGACCTAGCACCTTTAGCAACCCAACCCTGGAAAAGGGGTGAGCATGTTAGAGTGAAGGATAGATCCTTCAAGGATAAGGTTAGTGAAGAACCTATGGAAACCCTATGAGCTTATATGAGCATGGCATAATATGCACCCAGAATGTGTCAGTAGTGCGAGCAATAGGTTGAAACCCTGGCCAGGAGAGTATGAAGGAATAGCCTATGAGATATGCGTAAAGAGCTATGAATAACTGTGAGCAAACATAGGCTTCACTATGTAGGGGTATGCTTGTGAGCTTGATCCCTCTAGGAGAGATAGCCTCTCATAGTAAGGTTGTTTGTAGGATTGGCTCTAGAAAGAGAGAGCAGGACTCATGCAAGAAGGTTGGAAGCCTAGACTCCGAGATATGAGGAACAATGGGGAGTGAGGATGATGCGACCTAAGTGGATGATAGGGGTTGCCTCATGCTCAATCCCTAGAGGCTGAGGATATCTTGGTTTCCTTTAGAGGAACCAAACCCTAGAGAGAGGATGAGGCTTCTGGCATCGATGTGCCTATGGTATAAGTGTTTACCTTCTGAGAAAGGAAGAAGAAGTTCTGTATACCCTGGAGAGGTTTAGTGATAGGTTGTGGGGCCTTATGCCTTGTTGGTTGTCCTTAAAGAGGACTCGACTCTGAAGTGTTTCTCGAGTAGAAGGATGACAGGAAGTGCGTGTCATGCCTTATACATGCCTGATTTGTGGTTAATAGATTGAGCATGTAGTTGATCATCAAAAAGTGAACCTAGGGTTCCTAGGCCTAAGAGGGGAAGTGGTGTACCTAATGCTCATGATGAGAGTTGAGTTTCTATAGATGAGAGCATGGTACTGATTATTTTCAGAGGAAAGGGAAACCCCTTAAGTTTAAGGTGTGTTTGATGAACCCCTCACAGCTAAGTTGATGACATGGGAAGGTATGATCTTGATCCAGTGATTGAGGAAAGAGAACAAGTATGACCTAGCATGGTTTAGTAGGTGGTCTGCTTATGCCTTAGTGGTTGCTGGGTTAAGCATGCCCATGTGTATGTAAACCCTAAGGATGGTTGTGACCTTGTTGTCAAGGGATGAAATTTCCTCCCATCCTGGGAGAGGGACCCTTTTTTTAGGGTGTATACCAATTTTGTAGGGTTAAGATAACCTAAAGAGGTCTCATAGGATCTTAAGAAGCTAAGTGAAAGTACATGGTAAGAGGATGAACCTGTAGACCCATAGATAACAATCTCTAAATGAATGTGGATGTGTTACCATGAAGGTAAATGGTAGGGGGACTGACCAAGGTAGGCAGGTTACCATGACCCCTATGAAAGAATGAAAGTCGGCCCATGAATGCAGACAGAGAGAGATGATGAAGGTGTGTGTAAGGTTCTAAGTTGAACATGTACTATAAGAGAATCCTAAGTTTATCGTAGGGTCAGGTGGGGTAAGACCGATGGAAATAGGAGTTTCCTAATTCCCTAGTTGCACATGACCATTGGGTCGGGAGGTAACAACTATCATTGTCTGAGGGCCATGGGTTAGGAGATTGATCACCTCCATGAACTCATAGGACCCAAAGAGCAGATGAGTAGGGCACTCTCTGGATGCATAAGGGAAGAAGGATGACCCCAAAAGTGTCGGAACCCTATAGACCTAGAGGAGACGACCAAGGAATCTGTGCGAACCCCAGTAGGTTCGAGACCAGTTTTTCATGGAAGTGACTTTAGTGTCGAAATGTTTGTGATGTAGAGACATAGGTGGCACGTTTCAACTTGGATTTAAATGTGTACTGGCAAGGTGGGATGTACCATCTCTACTATTGGAACAAGAAGAACTATGTATTTGGACTACACCCAAATGCTTATTTCCTCTTGTTATGGGAATGAGAGATAGGATAGTATGCATGCCATACACCAAGGATAAAATATGATGTGAGTTGGTACGTTGCTACAAGGTATGAGGACAAAAGTGATAACATACCATGGTGGAGTAAACGATACATGGATAGTTTGCAAACACTAAGAGAAATGAGGTAGTCATCTTATGAGGATGTTTTATCATGAGCTATATGGAACTTGCAAGTTATACCAGGTTGAGTTTGATCACCATGAGGATGAGCTCAGAGTTTCTTGATGAAGATAGACATAGATTTTGAGGTGAGACGATAAGTGAAATACATGAAGGTGTATGTCATCAACATTACCTAATATGTAAGGATGTGAAGCAATAATGGATGCTCTGGTTGCGATATATCTACCTAGTTTGGCTAGAGGATAGAAGAGGTTGTTAGGCTAACCGTAAGTTTGGAAAGGAGATGTGGTCATCTAACACTCAGATGTAACGAAATATGTTGATCAAGTTAGTGGTTGTTTGGTTAGCCAGCTAGGCCTTGATGCAATGAAAGGATGGTTGTAGAATCTCAAATGCACTTATTTGGAAAGGAAGGTGATGAAACCCCGACTAGAGTGGTTTAGGGTTTCTGAGGAATCGATCTTGAGAAATCATAACATACATGAAATCATGATTGAAGATCACCATACACCATGGTACTACCAAGATAATAAGTCACAGTAGTACTTTAGATGCCTAAGATGAAGTTGCATGTGGTTAATGGTCATGCAAGTCATAGGTGAAGGATGAACACCAGTAACCCAGTGCATTGATATAAAGGATAAAGAGTCCCCGAAAGAGAAAGGGAGTTCATCACTATGGATGTTGTATGTCTCCCCTGGACCAAGGAAGGTCGAGATGCAATATGGGTTATGATAGATCACCTTACCAAGATGACATGAGAAAGAAAGAGTTCTTTCAAGGGACAAATCTAGTTGAACTACCGATGTGAAAGATGGTTCAACTACACCATGATGCGAGTTCAAAGGTTCTTGAGTTTGACCTAAAGGTTCCCTTCGAAAAGGTGGAAGTAGGTACATGAAGAACTCGATGTTAGTACAGTTTATCACCCTTAACTAATGGTTAGTATGATCCAGACTACAGGGTCTGATGAGAGCATGTGGGCTCGTTCAGGGTGATACATAGAGACAGTTCTTGTCCTTTATAAGATGTGATGATAACCACCATAGCCAGTATCAGGATTTAAAGAAGCTCTGTAAGGGAGGTTGTGTCGGTCACCACTTCAGTAAGGTGGTGTTGGTGAAAGGACCACGTGATGGTTAGAAAAGGACCACATTGCGTGTAGATTAAGTCTCTTTGATCATGTAATGGCTGAAAGGAGCCTAGAGATGATAGGAGTCATGAGCGGATGCAAAGTAGACTGACATGCAGTTCACTATGGGAGAATATGTGACATGAAAATCTGACCATCTGAGCTATAGTTAAGAAAGTTGAGTCCCCGATACATGGGTCCATTGAGATGGATTGATGGAGAAGGTTAACCTTACCCCTCAGGATAAAGAAATGTCTGATGAGTTCCAGGTGTCCAATTTAGAGCACTATGTGAGGTACCCCGACCATATGTTGAGTAATGAACCTAGTGAGCCCCAAGGGAGGCTGAAATGGCCTGAGTCACCTGTGTAGTTTATAGATGCCAGGATGAAAGAACTCAGAGAAAAGAATATGTGATGATGAAGGTTCTTTGGAAGCGCCATGAGTAAGGTGAAGCCACATGGGGGCCAATGTTGTACATGGAAAAGTCTTATCCTGAATTTTTTATTTGCTTGATAGAATTTTGAGGACAAAATTCCTATAAGAGGGGAAGGATGTTACAACCCCAATTTTTGGGTTCATTTGGTGAGAAATATAATTTCTTATATTAAGGATATTTGAAAAAATAATGATATAATTTGTTTTGAATACATGGATTTCGTTTACAGTAGCCTTGATGATTGTTTTATGGGCTTTATTGTCTATTGGGCCCAATAACAAGGAAATTCAATTAGTAAATGAATAATTGAATTTTTTTAAGAAAAGAAAGATGTCGAAACCTATGGAAGGCAAAAGAATGTAATACAAGGATGGATTTCGTGCCTCTTGGGTTCCTTGGGATCCAAGTAGTCCAAAGTTGCAAAAAGAAAGCAATAAGAAAAGAAAAGATCAATTAAACATTTCTTTATTAAGAAAGAAATTGAAAACAATGATAAAATGTAGAAAATAAGAGAGAAGAGGTATAATTGAATTATCCTTGGTGGATTTTCGTATCCAAAGGATTCCTAATTTGAAAAGGAATACCAATGAGGAAAATAAAAGAGAAATAAAGAGAAATCCTCAAAAAGAGATATTTTTTTAAGAATAAAACAAGATAATGAAGAATAATGCATTTTTATGCATCTAGAAGGATAATAAGTATCCTTAAAAATGAATTTCATAATCTTTGAGTTTCTTGGGATCCAAGGAGTCCCAATGAAGAAAAAAGAAAGAGAAAATACCAATAATAGAAAATAAGAAGATAATGTGAATGCATTATTAATGGATTATGTGGTATTGCTAAAAAGAAAGTATTTTCTAATAAAGGATAATAAGATTTTGTGCCAATTGTTTAAAAAGAAAGAACAAAGAGAATAAGAGGGTTGATTTTCGAAATCCTAATATTTAAAGAAAAAGGATTAACAAAAGAATTAGGAATGAGAGAGAAACATGTTTCCTAATGAAGGAATTGAATTCCTATTGGAAGGGGGATTGGTTGCTACGTGGGAAAGCACCCCAGGACATTGCTACACTTCCCCATATAAGGGGTAAGTCCTAGGGTCAAGTCCAGGAGAATCCCGAGCACTCTTCTCCCTCCTTCTTCTTCTTTTGTCTGAAACCCTAACGATGGAGGTATAACCCTATCCCTGGAGCTTAGGGGCCCTGGAGGAGCTATAATGGGGTCATGCTGCTCCCACAACCTCAAGGGATATACTCGGTAGTCATCCCTCCTCCCTGGCTGTGTGCAGCAGTAGCAGCTTGGTTCAAGAGCAGCCGCAATTTGCTGCCTTTACGTGTGGATAACCAGCCAGCTTGGCCATGGATTAGAGGCACCTTGGGTGCGCATAGGCGTAGCGAAGGCAGGGTGTTACAACCCTAATTTTGGGTTCAATTGTTGAGAAATGTAATTTCTCATATTAAAGATAAATGAACAAATAATGAATGAATGCATGATTTTCGTTTAAAATAGCCTTGTTGATTTGTTTGTGGGCTTTATTGGCTATTGGGCCCAATAACAAGAAAGGATAAAAGAAATTCCACTACTATCGAGTAAATAAGAAAATAGAGAAAAAGGAAAAGTGTGGAAACCTCTAGAAGGCAAAAGAATGGAATCCAAGGATGGATTTCATACCTTTGGGTTCCTTGGGTGCCAAGGAATCCAATATTGCAAAGAAAGGGCAATAATAAAACAAAGGATCCAATAAGTATTTCTTTATTAAGAAAGAAATTGAAAACATTGATGAAATGTGGAAAATATGTGAAAATATGTATAATTGAGTTATTCTTGGTGGAATTTCATATTCCAAGGATTTCTAATGATAAAAGGAATACCAATGAGGAAAATCAAAGAGAAATAAAAAGAAATCCTCAAAAAGAAATATTTTAATAAGAAATACACATGATAATGAAGAATAATGCATTTAGATGCATCTAGAAGGGTAATGAGTATCCAATAAAAAGGATTTCAAAATAATATCGTTTCTTGGGATCCAAGGAGTCCCAATAAAGAAAGAGGAAAGAGAAAATACCAAAATTGCAAAATAAAAGGATAATGTGATACATTATTAATAGTTTTTGTGATATTAATAAAAAGAAAGTATTTTCTGTTAAGGAAAACTTTATTTCGAGGCCAATGGATTAAAATCCAAGGGCAAGGTTATTAAAAGTGATAATTCTCGAATTTAATAATAACCAAAGCATAAGGAAGATCAAGGAGGAAAAGAAGAGAGAAGGTTTCTTCTCATTGAAAGAATAGGAAACCATGTCGGGAAAGGATGTGTTGCTTCGTGGGCAAGTAGTATGGGGTGTGGATAACCCTCCCCTATAAAAGGGGTAGAGCCCAGAGTCGAGTTCCAGTGAGATCCCACGTCCTCTGCTCTCTTTCTCAACTTCTTCTTGCTTCCTTACGTTCAAAACCCTAGCGGAGAGGGTAGCTCGCATCTTGGCGCTATGAAAGGCCGTGGAGGAGGTGCAATGTGAGCGTGTTACTCCCACGACGACACCGGAGGGGCTAGGCCGGCTTTCCGGGCATGGGGACGTGCGCCATGGTTGTTAGATGGTTGCAAAGTGTCTCCAGGTCGCAGCCCTTGTGCGCACTGCCTATCCCATTAGGCTGCAAGTCGGACGGTGCCCCAGGTGCGGGGGAGGATGGCAAAGCTACAGAAACCATTGGCAGGTGTCCGCGCGCCCTATGCAGGAGTGGGCAGCCCCGAGTAGGGCTGCAGCCGGCGGCCAACCTGTGTGGCTCAAGGTTGAAGACAACCTTCGGTCGATTGGACCGTTGTACCCTCCTGCAGTTTAAAGGATCGACTACTTATGTAAGGGAAAGGTCATAATTCCATTATGTTTCCAAAAGAGCTCGTTGCAATGAGCTGGACACTTGGCGGGTTCTGATTGGCTCAAGTAAGGTATTTCTTCCGAAATTCATAACTTTTTAACGGTAGCTTGGTTGGGGACATGTAATATATGAATCTTTCTCAGAAAAACGAGGGGAATCTAATAAAACTATAATTAAAGCCTTCCTTATGAAATTTGTAAAATAATGGAAGATATCAACTTTAATGTGTTAATGGTTAAAGAACCCTATTTTGATATGATTAAAGTGATTGGTAGGGTTTAATAGATGATTAAAGTTGATCTTAGCCTATTAATGATAAAAATGAACATTAGGAAGAATAAGGATGGACTTTGCATATAATTAGTTAATTTAAAGTTTCATATGCATGAATATACTTTAATGAGCCTTGAAACCCTAATGTTGACTAATTCGACTACTAATGGCTTTAATTGATGAATTTCATGATTAAAGTTGGAATATGTTGAATCTAAGCTATTTTGAGAATTAAAGTTCCTAATTTGTGGATAAATACCCTAAATGTAGTAATTAGGGTTTTCACATGAATAAAAGGTGGAATTAATGGCAAATCGAGTTCATATGTGATTTGATCATAATGAACTATGAATTAATGATAAATACATATAATGATATTTTCATGGATTAAGAGGATAAAAATAGTAGCTTTAATAAAAAGAGGCTTAATGAGCTTGATTAATGGTTAATTATGCCTTTAATCTGGAATTGATAATTAGATGTGAAAATAGTTAGGGTTTATGATCAATTGTGTTAAATTAGGGTTTTTAATAAAAAAAGATGAAGGGAAACCCTAATTGCAATGGAAACCCTAAAAGTGGACTAGAAACCCTAAGAAGCAAGCTAGATTTAATAGATCTTAATGACATGAGTAATAAAATGAAATTGTATATTTGTTTTAGGATTGTATTGAATGCTTTCTTGCTCATTGTTGATTGGACAATTCTGTCTCAAATCTGCATGTACAGGTATGTGGATACGCTTATGACTACCTGAATTAGTTTTCCGGGATTTTATCGATGTTTCCATCGTGGCTTGAATTAAACTGTTGGATGTATTTAATTCATGCAAAGTATAATGTGAATATGACTATCACATAAGAAATATGCCTACTAGCTCAGATCCTAGTCCCCTCTGTAGCTTTATAGATTGACCTAGTAAATGGCTACCAATGGGGTAGGTCCATCAGGTCATTAAATGACTTAGTAAATGGCTACCAATGGGTTAGGTCCATCAAGTCATCATGAGTCAGGGATTGGTCTACCTTTGGGTAGGACCATGTGACTCCATAACCCTAGATATTGGCTACCTGTGTGGTAGGGCCATGGGGGTAAGGATCTACCATATGAGAGAGGTGGTATCCATGTCCACTGCAGGGACGTTACAGAGAAAGGGGATAGGCAAGTATTGAGTAGTATTGCTTAAAACGTAATCTTGGTTGATTAAATGATATTTGGTTGATTACATTGTTAACATAGTTGCACAATTATTGTTTCCCCCACATACCAGCTTCGGCTGACCGACGTTTTGTTTGTCTGCGTTTTAGGTACAAATAAAAAGAACAAATAGTAAAGTGACATATGTGGAATTGAATGAGAAATAACATGCACAGGAGGATTAGTTAGATTAACATCTTCATGGATAGAAGTTTAGAAATCCTAGTTTTTCCAAGGTAAGAAAAGTTTTATTTTATACCCGTTTTCAGATTAGTTGGTAAAGTTTATTAATTATTATTGATTATTTGTTGAACCTTTGATCCTGTTAATTGAATAACGGCTCTGACCTTCGGGTCTCCCTTAATTGGGGGTTACCGGGAGGCGGGGTCGTTACAATTGGTATCAGAGCATAGGTTCCTCAATTAATCTTTAATCATTATTAAATTTTACAAATTCTGTAGAAACCAAGGGAGTTATTAGAGGATTGTCCGAAAGACTGAGGTGTCTAGAAAAGGATCACGACCGGGGGCTGGCAATATTTTCCTCTGCACCGCTAGTCGGAATACGAGGACTCCTGGATCCGTGTGACTGCCTGGCCAAAGTCTTAGGGTATGATTCGAAATAAGATACCTTTAGGATTCTCTCATCTTGTTCATCCCTTCTCAACTCAAATTCTGTTAAGGACCTTAAGGATTAGGGTTTTCTCTCTTCTCCTCACCCTCTTGGGGTATGGGTAAAGTTAATAAGGTCTAAGGAATCCTCCACCAAATTAATAAAAAGCATGTAAATAAGATGTCATGGGCATAAGCTTAATAGAGTAAGCGTAAGGAATGGATACATGCTTAGGTCGTATGACACGAGTTGTCATTGCCCTCAGGAGAGACCTGAGGATAGACCTCCTTGGTAGGAGGTTGAGTAGAGAGAGTTTGTCTTGGAGGTAGAGACCTCCATTAAAAGTAGAGACCTAGCTCATCCTTTGAGGATGATGGTAACCCTAACCCTAAGTGAGGGTTAGAGAGAGAGACGACATGATGAGTTAGATGTCATGATTGACCGAGTGTTTGGTTGGTCATGCCTTTGGGATGACATAAGAGGGTAGACGATCTAGTACCTTTGGCGACCCAACCCTAGAGAGGGTCGTGCATGCCATAGCAAAGGATAGCTCCTTCGTGGATGAGGTTAGAGAACCTATAGTTACCCTATGGGCTTAGGCAAGTAGGGTATAGCTTGATGAAATCCTGGTTAAGAGATCATGATGGATGGCTTATGTAAGGGCTATGGATGATCTTGAGCAAACATAAGTTCACATCTAGACTTCACCCACGTAGAGGTATGCCTGTGAGTTTGACCCTTCATGGAGGAAGGACCTCGGGTAGTAAGGCTGGATGTGGAGTTAGCTCTAGAGAGAGAAAGCAGGACTCAAGCAAGAGGGTTGGAAGCTTAGATTCTGAGACATAAGGAATAGTGGGTAGTTGGGGATGATGCGACCTAAGTGGATGATAGTGGTTGCCTCATGCATGATCCCTGAAGGCTGATGATATCTTGGTTGCCTTTAGTGGAACGTTCTGGTACCCTTGTATAAGTGACTACCTACTGGATGAAATAAAGAGTGCCTTAAACCCTGAGGAGGTTTAAGTAACCAGTTGGAGGTTTTATACCTAGTTGATTGTCCTTCAGGAGGACTCAACTCTGAGGTGTTTCTCATATAAAAGGATCATGGGAGTACATGGCGTACCTCGGACATGATTGATTTGTGGTTAAGAGGTTGAGTATGTAGTTGGATATCCAAAGGTGATCCTAGGGTTCCTAGGCCTAAGAGGGGAAGCAGTGTACCTGATGCTCATGATAAGATTTGAGTCTCTATAGTTTCGAGCATGGTACTCCTCATGTGTAGAGGTAAAGGAAACCCCTTAAGTTAAGGGTATGGTTGATGAATCCCTCACAACTAAGTTGATGACATGAGAAGGTATAATCTCGATCCAGCATTGAGGAAAGAGAACAAGTATGACCTAGCATAGTTAATAGGTGGTCTGCTTGTGCCTTAGTAGCTGTTGGGTTAGGCATGTTCATGAAAATGTAAACCCTAAGGATGCTTGTGACCTTTGTTATCAAGGTGTAGTTTCCTCCCATCCTAGGAGAGTGACCCTTTGGTAGGGAGTTTACCAGTTTGGTTGGTGTTGAGGAAACCTAAGGAGGTTTCATAGGATCTTGAGAAGCTAGGTGAAGAGTACATGACATGAGAATGAACCTATAGACCCATAGATAGCCATCTATGTGTGCATGCAGATGTGTTGCCATGGAGGTAACCGGTATGGGGCCTGACCAAGATAGGCAGGTCACCATGATCCCTATGAAAGGATGAAAGTCAGTCGTGAATGCAGAGAGAGATGATGAAGGCTTGGGTAAGGTTCTGAGTTGGACATGTATTGTGTTAGAATCCTAAGTCTATCCAAGGGTCGGGTAGGGATAAGACCGATGGAAGGAGTCGCCTAATTCCCTAGTTGCACATGACCATGGGGTCGGGAGGTAACAACTATCATTGTCTGAGGGCCATGGGTTAGGAGATTGATCACCTTCATGAACTCATGGGACCCAAAGGGCAGATGAGTAGGGAACTCTCTGATGCATAAGGGAAAAGGGATGACCCCAAAAGTGTTGGCTCCCTATAGACCTAGAGGAGATGACCTAGGATTATGCTTGGACCAAGTAAGTCTGAGACCAGTTTTCCCTGGAAGTATGTGGATATCATGATGTTTGTGATATAGAGACATAAGCTGCATGTTTCAACTTGGATTTGAAAGTGTACAGGCAAGGTGGGCTGTACCATCTCTACTCTTGGAACAGGAAGAACTCTGTATTTGGACTGCAGCCAAATGCTTATTTCTTCTTGTTATGGGAGTGAGGAGATAGGACAATACACATGCCTTACACCAAGGATAAAGATGATGTAAGTTGGAACGTAGCTACAAGGTATGATGATAGAGATGATAACATACCATGGTAAAGTGAATGATACATAGATGGTTCGCAAACACTAAGAGAGGTAGTGTAGTCAGCTTATGAGGATGTTTTATCAGGAACTATGTGGAATTTGCAAGTTAACCAAAGTCGAGTTCGATCACAGTGGGGATGAGCCCAGAGCTTCTTGATAGACTTAGAGTTTGAGATGAGATGATAAGTATAATACATGGAGGTGTATGTTACCTAACACCTAAGAAGTGGTAATGAATGCTCTAGTTGAGATATAGTTCCTAGCTTAGCTGGAAGCTAGAAGAAGTTGTGGTTGTTCGACTAACCCTATGTTTGGAAAGAGGATGTGTTTTAACACATAGAGGTAACAAGATATGTTGAACAAGTTAATGGATTGATGTAGTAAAAGGATGGTGATAGAACCTCAGATACACTTCTTTGGATAGAAAGATAATAAAACCCTTTTGAGAGTGGTTTAGGGTTTCCGAGGTATCAAGCTTGAGGAATCATAACATTACAGGAGGACATGATATACCTTGGTACTACAAAGATAGTAAGTGATGGTAGCATTATGGATGCTTAGAACAAAGTTGCATGTATCATGTGGCCATGCAAGCCAGGAGGTGAAGGACGAACACCATTAACCCAGTACAGGGATATAAAGTATATCTAGTTCTCGAGAGGGAATGGGAGTTCTTTACTATGGATGTTGTGAGTCTCCCCTAGACCAAGGAAGGTCAAGATGCAATATGGGTTATTTGCCTTACCTAGATGACATGAGAAAGAAGGAGTACCATCAAGAGACATGTTTTGTTGAACTAGATAAGAGAAAGAGAGATGGTTCAACTATGTCATGATGCGAGTTCAAAAGTTCTTGAGTATGATCAAGGATCACTTCCATGAGGTGGAAGTGGATACGTGAAGAACTCGATGATAGTATAGTTTTTCATCCCATACTAAAGGACAGTATGATCCAGACTAGAGGGTCTGATGAGAGCATGTGTGCTCACTCAGGGTGATACATAGAGACAATTCTCAATATGTGATGTTAGCCACCATAGCCTTTATCGGGATACAAGAAGTCTTATGGAGAGGTTGTGTCGGTCGCCACTTCATTATGATGATGTTGATGAAGGAGGCCTCACGAAGGTCATAAAAGAACCACAGTGTGTGCAGATGAAGTCACTTGATCGTGCAATGGCTGAGAGAGAGCCCAGTGGTGACATGAGTCACAAGTTGATGCAAAGCAGACTGTCATGCAGTTCACTGTGGGAGAATATGTGATGTGAAAATCCGACCCCTCTAAACTATAGCTGAGACAGCTAAGTCCCCGATATATGGGTCCATTTGAGATGGATTGGTGGAGATGGTTGTGTAACCTTACCCCTCAGGATAAAATGATGTGTTGTATGAGTCTGATCTAGAGCACTACGTGAGGTACCCAAGCCAGGTGCTGAGCCCTGAACCTATTCATCTTTTAAGAAGCTGAAATGTCCTGAGTCACCTATGAGGGTACGATATACCAAGGTAAGAAAGAACTCAGATGGAAGAATATGAGATGATGAAGGTTCATAGGAAGCACTATGGAAAGGGGGAAGCCACATGGGACCCATGATGGACATAAGAAAGGCTTATCCTGAATTGTTTGTTTGCTTGGTGGAATTTTGAGGGCAAAATTCCTATAAGAGGGGAAGGATGTTACAACCCTGATTTTGGGTTCAATTGCTGAGAAATGTAATTTCTCATATTAAAGATAAATGAACAAATAATGAATGAATGCATGATTTTCATTTAAAATAGCCTTGTTGATTTGTTTGTGGGCTTTATTGGCTATTGGGCCCAATAACAAGAAAGGATAAAAGAAATTCCACTATTATCGAGTAAATAAGAAAATAGAGAAAAAGGAAAAGTGTGGAAACCTCTAGAAGGAAAAAGAATGGAATCCAAGGATGGATTTCGTACCTTTGGGATCCTTGGGTGCCAAGGAATCCAATATTGCAAAGAAAGGGCAATAATAAAAGAAAGGATCCAATAAGTATTTCTTTATTAAGAAAGAAATTGAAAACATTGATGAAATGTGGAAAATATGTGAAAAGATGTATAATTGAGTTATTCTTGGTGGAATTTCGTATTCCAAGGATTTCTAATGATAAAAGGAAGACGAATGAGGAAAATCAAAGAGAAATAAAAAGAAATCCTCAAACAGAAATATTTTAATAAGAAATACACATGATAATGAAGAATAATGCATTTAGATGCATCTAGAAGGGTAATGAGTATCCAATAAAAAGGATTTCGAAATAATATAGTTTCTTGGGATCCAAGGAGTCCCAATAAAGAAAGAGGAAAGAGAAAATACCAAAATTGCAAAATAAAAGGATAATGTGATACATTATTAATGGTTTTTGTGATATTAATAAAAAGAAAGTATTTTCTGTTAAGGAAAACTTTATTTCGAGGCCAATGGATTAAAATCCAAGGGCAAGGATATTAAAAGTGATAATTCTCGAATTTAATAATAACCAAAGCATAAGGAAGATCAAGGAGGAAAAGAGGAGAGAGAAGGTTTCTTCTCATTGAAAGAATAGGAAACCAAGTCGGGAAAGGACTTGTTGCTTCGTGGGCAACTAGTCTGGGGTGTGGATAACCCTCCTCTATAAAAGGGGTAGAGCCCAGAGTCGAGTTCCAGTGAGATCCCATGTCCTCCGCTCTCTTTCTCAACTTCTTCTTACTTGCTTACGTTCAAAACCCTAGGGGAGAGGGTAGCTCACATCTTGGCGCTATGAAAGGCCGTGGAGGAGGTGCAATGTGAGCGTGTTACTCCCACGACGACACCGGAGGGGCTAGGCCGACTTTCCGGTCATTGGGACGTGCACCATGGCTGTTAGATGGTTGCAAAGTGTCTCCAGGTCGCAGCCCCTGTGCGCACTGCCTATCCCATTAGGCTGCAAGTCGGACGGTGCCCCAGGTGCGGGGGAGGATGGAGAAGCTACAAAAACCGTTGGTAGGGGTCCGCGCGCCCTATGCAGGAGTGGGCAGCCCCGAGTAGGGCTGCAGCCGGTGGCCAACCTGCGTGGCTCAAGGTTGAAGACAACCTTCAGTCGATTGGACCGTTGTACCCTCCTGCAGTTTAAAGGATCGACTACTTATGTAAGGGCAAGGTCATAATTCCATTATGTTTCCAAAAGAGCTCGTTGCAAGGAGCTGGACACTTGGCGGGTTCTGATTGGCTCAAGTAAGTTATTTCTTCCGAAATTCATAACTTTTTAACGGTAGCTCCGTTGGGGACATGTAATATATGAATCTTGCTCAGAAAAACGAGGGGAATCTAATACAACTATAATTGAAGCCTTCCTTATGAAATTTGTAAAATAATGGAAGATATCAACTTTAATGTGTTAATGGTTAAAGAACCCTATTTTGATATGATTAAAGTGATTGGTAGGGTTTAATAGATGATTAAAGTTGATCTTAGCCTGTTAATGATAAAAATGAACATTAGTAAGAATAAGGATGGACTTTGCATATAATTAGTTAATTTAAAGTTTCATATGCATGAATATACTTTAATGAGCCTTGAAACCCTAATGTTGACTAATTCGACTACTAATGGCTTTAATTGATGAATTTCATGATTAAAGTTGCAATATGCTGAATCTAAGCTATTTCGAGCATTAAAGTTCCTAATTTGTGGATAAATACCCTAAATGTAGTAATTAGGGTTTTCACATGAATAAAAGGTGGAATTAATGGCAAATCGAGTTCATATGTGATTTGATCATAATGAACTATGAATTAATGATAAATACATATAATGATATTGTCATGGATTAAGAGGATAAAAATAGTAGCTTTAATAAAAAGAGGCTTAATGAGCTTGATTAATGGTTAATTATGCCTTTAATCCAGAATTGATAATTAGATGTGAAAATAGTTAGGGTTTATGATCAATTGTGTTAAATTAGGGTTTTTAATAATAAAAGATGAAGGGAAACCCTAATTGCAATGGAAACCCTAAAAGTGGACTACAAACCCTAAGAAGCAAGCTAGATTTAATAGATCTTAATGAGATGAGTAATAAAAGGAAATTGTATATTTGTTTCAGGATTGTATTGAATGCTTGCTTGCTCATTGTTGATTGGACTATTCTGTCTCAAATCTGCATGTACAAGTATGTGGATACGCTTATGACTACCCGAATTAGTTTTCCAGGATTTTATCGATGTTTCCATCGTGGCTTGAATTAAACTGTTGGATGTATTTAATTCATGCAAAGTATAATGTGAATATTACTATCACATAAGAAATATGCCTACTAGCTCAGATCCTAGTCCCCTCTGTAGCTTTATAGATTGACCTAGTAAATGGCTACCAATGGGGTAGGTCCATCAGGTCATTAAATGACTTAGTAAATGGCTACCAATGGGGTAGGTCCATCAAGTCATCATGAGTCAGGGATTGGTCTACCTTTGGGTAGGACCATGCGACTCCATAACCCTAGGTATTGGCTACATGTGTGGTAGGGCCATGGGGGTAAGGATCTACCATATGAGAGAGGTGGTATCCATGTCCACTGCAGGGACGTTACAGAGAAAGGGGATAGGCAAGGATTGAGTAGTATTGCTTAAAACGTAATCTTGGTTGATTAAATGATATTTGGTTGATTACATTGTTATCATAGTTGCACAATTATTGTTTCCCCCACATACCAGCTTCGGTTGACCGATGTTTTGTTTGTCGGCGTTTTAGGTACAAATGAAAAGAACAAACAGTAAAGTGACATATGTGGAATTGAATGAGAAATAACATGCACATGAGGATTAGTTAGATTAACATCTTCATGGATAGAAGTTTAGAAATCCTAGTTTTTCCAAGGTAAGAAAAGTTTTATTTTATACCCGTTTTCAGTTTAGTTGGTAAAGTTTATTAATTATTATTGATTATTTGTTGAACCTTTGATCCTGTTAATTGAATAACGGCTCTGACCTTCGGGTCTCCCTTAATTGGGGGTTACCGGGAGGTGGGGTCGTTACACATGGGCTGCTTTTCCGATGAAGATTGGGCCCAGAGCTAAGCGCAAGAGCCACGCCAAGGGTGCATATCGGCGGCTGGGGCGGCTGCAAACCAGCTGCTCGAGGAAGAAGAAGAGTAGATGGTACGATGGACCGTTTTGCCCCTCCGAGGTGTGAAGGAACATCCACTTACACAAGGGCAACATTGTAATTTGGTTATGTATCCCAAAGCGGCGCGTTGCATGGGTATGTTGACGTGTCAACATGCCATTGGCTCAAGTAAGATTTTATTACAAAATTCATATCTAATAAACCATAGCTCGGATAAATAGGAATAATATATGTATTTTGATCAGGAGAACGAGATGAATCCAATAAAAATAATATTGAAGATTGATACCGTTCCTAATTGCAAAAGTACAATAAGTTGATGAAAAGTGCATTAAAGTTAGGTTAAAAACCCTATTTGTGATTAAAGGTTGAATCTAGTATGCTTAATGGGTTAATTTAAGTATTAATAACATGTTGAATGATAATGATAGATTCGAACCTGATCTAGATGTGAAATTGCATGATTTAGGGTTTTTACCTCATATGGGAATGATTAAGCATTTAGAAACCCTAATTTAGGGTAAAAGAGGATAAGATCATATTTAATTTGAAAAATGTGAAAATATGTTGCTAAATTATGGTTCTAAGTTATTTCTATATATAAGTTCCTAATTGTGGGTAAATACCCTTAATATAGTAATTAGGGTTTTCTAATGAATAAAAGGTGGATTTAATGATATATAGAGTTCATTTGTGAATTAGACCATAATGAACTATGAATTGATGATAAATGAGCATAATGATCTTGTCATGGATTAAAAGGATAAAAATGGTAGTTTTAATATAAAAGAGGCATAATGGGCTTAATTAATGTTTAAGTGTGCCTTTAATCCAAAATTAGGGTTTGTAAGTAATTGTATAGAATTAGGGTTTAAAATAATAAATGAAGTGAAACCCTAAATGCAAAATGAAACCCTAAAATGGATACGAAAACCTTAGGAAGTGATTTCAAGTTGACTAGAAAGAATCTTGATAAAGTGTGTAGTAAATAGAGTACATGTGTTTTTTAGGATTCTTGATTATGTGGTTGAATTACTTGCTTCGATTGCTTTCTTGGTTGGAATTGATATTAGCTTGAGAAATCTACTAAATGGGTATGTGGTTACACTTATGAATAATCGCTCTAGTTTCACGGTGATTCCCGGATGTTTTATCGGTTGCTTGGAAATAACTATTGGATGTCTATTTATTTCATGCAACTATAAAGTCACTATGATTATCACTATAAATGTGCCTACATGATTGGCTCAGATCCTGGTCCACCTCTGTGGCTTTGCAAAGGCTAAAAAGGGGTAACCTAGAGAAAGGTCTAGGTTATTATGAGTTAGAAATTGGGCTAACCAAGTGTAGTGCCATGAGACTCTTTAGCATGCCATGAGTTAAGGAGTGGGCTACCTACGGGTAGTGCCAGGTGGGATCATGAGGGGTTTAATGGGGATCTACCATAAAGAAGGTAGTATCCAGGTCCACTGTAGGGACAACGCAAAGGCTAGGATATGTAGGGATTGAGCAGTTATGCAGAAAATGTAAAGTTGTTTGTTTAAATCATAATTGACTGATTATATTGTTGTTATAGTTACACGATTATTATTTATCCCACATATCGGCTTTATGTTGACCGACGTTTTGTTTTTCAGTGTTTTAGGTACAAAGCCAAAAGGACAAACAATAAATCATCATATTGTGAAATACATGAATTAAAATACAAGGAGGATTAGTTAGAGTAGAATTCATATGTGCATAGAAGTTTAGAGATGCAAGTTTTCAAAAGGTATGCAAAGTTTTTATTTTACCATATTTCAGTATAGTTGGTAGATTTTAATAATTGTTATTGATTATTTGTCGAACCTTTGATCCGGGTTATTAGATGACAGCTCTGACCTTTCGGTCTCCCTTAATTAGGGGTTACCGGGAGGTGGGGTCATTACAACATCTATTTATCTGAAGTTTATAAGTACGACATGTATCTCATCCTTAACTTGGTAGAGCAATATATCCAAAACACTATAATATACTGGGAAATCAACATACTATACATGCAAGCAGACTAAAATACTTAAATAAACAGAATACATGTCCACTTGGCACCTATACACTGGAATCATGCAATTGAACTTCTTAATACATTGATGATACTAAACTGAATGCTTAACATATTGTTTACCCCTTTCTTAGGGTTTATCCTTACTCATGCACATATATCACTTCTCATGTATTCAAATATATATCATGTCTACTAATATAAATATTCTCATTCAACATTTCTCACATTTATGCATGACATCGATAACATACGTATCAAGGGCATGTCATATCTCCACTTGCAATAGCATAACAACATATGCATTTCATGACAAGTATTTGACTTCGAAAATCTGAATCTCATAAACAAAGCATATATGCACATAAGATAATATTCAGATAAAATCCCATATTATCACATGAATCATTTCAATCAGCCATTTACTACTAAATTAGATATGTATACTTGTAAAAGCATACTAGATGGGGTTTCCATCCTTGATTACTTTATATTCACAAGATATGTACTGTGAAAACCAGAAACTCTATTTGTCCATATATCAATCAAAGAGATCAAACATGTAGAATTATATGCACTAGGAATAGAAGTAAGATCATATAAATATAAATCTGAATTTCATCTATAATGTTGTTCAAGCACCCGAATAACTTGAAAATTCAGATCGTCAAAAGATTCTCAATAAACTTCTTAATTATGTAGTATTCAATATACATGGACATCTATGTCCATGTCATCATATAAATGCTTTCAAATCATAGTTGTAACTTGAATTGAAGTATTCTATAAACTGGATTCAAGACCAATTCTTTTCATTTATTGTCATCTAGGGAGAAATCAAGAATATAAATTAAAACCATCTAATTGAGTACAATTGACTAAATATTCTTTTACCCACTCACCCTAAGGTGTGAAAATACCTTAAAAACGCAGTTCATCCTTGAAAATATCGATCTCATATCAAATCCTTAGTAATTCACCTGATTCTTCTTCCTTTCAAGTCAAAAACCTGAGAATTGAAGATCGGGAGAGAAAGAGTGAGAAAAAGACTTGATTTGATATGTTTTCTAATACAAACAGGGGAGGGATTGAATTTGACATCTGAGAGAAGATTCACCATGAAAGGCTATGCAAAGAAGCTAGACTTACATGATTTCATCATTCCTCAGACCGCAAAACCCTAGGTCAGCATCTCCATCACATTCTCCTCTCAAACCCTAACTCTCCCTCTCTCTCTAGGATTTCATTTCTCTGGATTAAATCATGAATTATGAGAGCTACTTGTGTGTTAGGTTGACCATATAGAGCAATTGAGCTGCTTGGGTCAATTTCACATTGACCCCTCACTATACTTTCTCTTATTTTGAACTGAATTTTCTGTCATAAAAGTATTACAATAATTAATATACTGATAAGGTCTAAATGCATCCAAAAATTTTGAAAATGTTACATGTTGTTTATAATTGATTTTCAGATCTCTGGTTAAAATTTCATATCATTTGGAGTTACCAATAAATAAATAAAAATAAAACACTACACTATTGAAAAGCACTCTGTCAGAATTTTGGTTGAAGTATAGTTCGACCAAGAACCACATTCAAAGAACACTCAAATATTATGAACGTTTTCTCCAATATGCATGATTGAGTTATCCATATCATATCAAAAATTCAATTAAATAAAAAAATTGTAGAAAATATGAAAAAGCATTTACCACACTGCTATCCTGATCAAATTCCATATTCATGTACTATCAAAACCCTAATGTTTGCCGATTAGGGTTTACATTTCTCAAACCCTAATTATTCAAACTAAAATCATAGTTAGAGTTTGTTCTTATGTTTAAAACATCACAATTGATCTACTATCATTAATCAAGTCTAAATGATGTTCAATCTAATCAAACATGTAATCATTCAGGTAAACATGAGTTTACCAATTAAGCACAAATGTGGTTATTACAATTCTCACCCCCTTAAAAAGTTTCATCCCCGAAACATAAATATGCAAGTAAAGTAAATTTAGGGTTTATTTTAAGCTTATGAAATCTTACATGTCATTATATTCTTGTATTTCATACTTGAATGCACTTTTCAACATTAAGTCTTTTACAATCACAACATGTCTGAAACAGTTTCCAAAGATATCCAATGAATTCTCTATGCCACAATCAATCATAGGATAGAGAGAGAAACAACCATTTCAATATTTTCATTCTCTTAAGGTGTTACCTCAACATTGATAATTTGATCCAACTATCTCAATTCATATGACTCAATATGTATGATTGTTCTGTACTACCTCTGAGTCACAAAAGAGAGTTCACCATGTTGTTTTCAATATTACTATTGTGCTACTCAAATAGAAAAATAGTCTTGAGTTGTAAGACTAGATTCAACAACAATTTACAATACTACTCACGGCATCCCCATTGCATCATGGATGCATAAGGTGAAGCATTACCATCACCTTCCATATTATTCTCAAGTATGAACCCACACACAATTCAAGGTGTAACCATTGGGTTATAACATACTAGGGTTTCAACAATAGAAACAAAGTACTCCATGATTGTATTAGTCATTCAAGGACTATTCATACCCAATTACCATCACTTAGTTATAATAAAGCTAGGTATAAAAAGCTATACCTCATTCGGGTTACATATCAATACAATATGGTTATCATCCCTTCTATTCATATGAGTGAATAGGTAAGACTACCTTATTTAGGGTAACCCTTCATTTGTTCCATCAATATTCAACCCATGTCACCATACCACAATTGTACAATACTAAAATGAATAATTAGTATGAATGACTACAACTATCAGACACCTTTAATTAACATATTGCTTGCACATGTACCCTAAAATCATACGTAGAACCAATTTACATCCCTTACTATACCTTCAACAAATTATACTTCTAAAAACAAATTCACATATTACTAAAAGCCATTGTTTTCTCTTATATCTCTCCTCATTCACTACTACTTACTTTTTGCTACTTATCCTTCTCATATTAATCATGTAGATTAAACATTCCTAAAATTAAAACATACATGGTACAAATAGATTATTCATCATTCTTGCTATCACTACAAGAATTTATCTCATATTGCACTTCACTCATATTGTATTTCTCCTTTTGTTCAAAACACACTTGTTACATTTCAAATTTATATCTTACTCTTTGCTTCAAATCATTTCCATATCATTTATCTACCTTTCAGATTAGCTACCTTTAAACCCTGGATTACTATCAGTGCTAGTTTACTTCTCATAGTGCAAATCTCATAATCTTATTTTATAGAGATGCTAGTATTCAAGGCCAAATCACTAGTGACATCCCTTGAACTACTACAACTCTAAACATTCTAGGGCTTGGTCCTTATCAGAAGCATGATGTTATTGTGATGTGACTTTTCTCCCTTAATTTGAAATTCAAACTTTAGATCTCATAAGTTTAACTAAGGTCTTTCTTATCTTATCAATTGAGTTTTCTTTCTCTTACTTGACCTATTCAGATGGATTACATTCTCAATTACCCTTCTAGGGTTTCATCATCATATTGTGTGTCATTATTACATTCACTAGATGTCTCTACCATAGTGGTTATGCATCATATATGATTCATTTTCTTATCACTTCATTCCCACATTGCTCTCATTAAGGAAGATATGAAAGATAAGATGATTTCGAGACTTGGAATTCTTATCTTCAAACATTCAATAATAAATTTCTCATATGTAGGTTTAATTAATTATCAATAAGGATACTTTACTAATAAGCACTTTCTTGAATCTCGCAACCTTTTTCTTTTATAATCTATATTACTCCATTATGTTTCAAACCCTTCTTTACTTTCCATAATCCCCTTACCATGTACTACTATTCCACATGTCATCTTTAACTTCTAGTTTTCTCTTATGATGATGTTGCTTCTTTTATGTGTATGATCATGTATACCATGTTGCATATATTTCCTTTTATCCTTTGACTAATGTGAAGTTGAAATTCTAAATCAATAATCTCTCTAATAGTTTCAACTCATTTTTAATACATTACATATCCTTCATTTTAAATCAGACAACTCATGCATGGGTCAAACTAAGTTTCTCCTTCAATCAAGTTTTTTCTTCCTGAATATAGTCTACCTTTGTATGACTTTTATTTAGCTACACTTTTGTTCTTCTTTTAGAAACTAGTTTGTTGTTCTATAGAGACTTAGAATCCAAAGACAATAAGGATGAATGTATTAAACTTATTAATAAAGGTATACATTCCATGCTCTCAATTATATCATAATCCTCATTCCTTAATTAAGCTCATTATTTCCAACATTTCTCTTTGTTTCAACTAAGTTTCTTATCCTAGTTTTATGATTTACATGCTCATCCAGTTTTCTTCACTTTAACTCTTCTAAAGACTCTTCACTTCTATGTACTTATTGTATACTTAGCTCTTTTCTTCTATTTTCCCTTTTCTTTGGAGTACATAAAAACATTGTACTCGGCTATATAATCCATTCCTCATGATTGATTCTTATAATCTTGGCCCCTTACATACTTTTCTCATATCTTTTCCATATTTCATATTTAGAGTTCATATAATACTAATAATTAAACCTAATCTAAACCTTATGTTGTGCTCCTTCATTCCCAATTAAGGGTTTCTCATATGAGGCCCCAAAGTTGGATCTCATATATCAGTTCCAACTGATTCTTAGTTCTCCCAGTCTTTCCCTTATACTTCAAAATCTTAGAGTATATACATTCATACTAGAATTTGGATCTAATCTATCCAGAATTTACTCTTGTTATGTTACTAATAGGAGTCATTAGATACCAGTAATGCATCCAGCCAGCCAGACCAGGCCGAACCTACAGTCCTGAAGCCAAGACCTACTGAAGATTAACCAACTCCTATTAATCTCAAACATGTGGAAGAAAACTTATCCACTTAGGAAAGTTCATTCAAAGATCATTTGTAGTCTACATGATACAAAGAATGTAATCAATAAATGCTACAACTGCATAGTGTACAACAAATCTTAAAGAGACATATATATTTCAAAACACTGAATATTTGAATTCAAACATATAAGAGATTTTCTATTCATCTTCAATAAAACAACAATATGAAATGAAAGTTCTATCTCATTTTATATTTATGCTCTTAATTCATGTTACTTAACTTATTTCTAACCCTAATATTTCTAGAGTTCCTCTCTAGACCATCCTTCCATTGTATACCTAGCCAGGGTATACATGAAAGAATAGATAGAGTAGCTTGATATTGGTTGATCCAAATACTCAGATATTGGGCCAGGATATCCAATTACTCAAATCCCCAGAGCTAACATCATAACATCTCCTATCTGCCACACTTATGACTCCAACTTACTAACTTAATGGTCCCTGACAACTCAGCCTAGTCTGTGATACCAAGGCTGTCACGCCCGCATCCCACGATTACCATTAATCATGAGATTAGGGCATAAATTGTGGATTTAATGTAATACAAAGATCACCCTTAACTTTTTCTTCTTTTTCAAACTCTTTGTTTTCTCGCATTGAACCACATAAACTAACTTTACAAGGGAATCTAAACATTAATTTCTTTAATATGATCTCAACATAAACGATGTACATCCATACATTCATTCTCAAGTACATACAACATGATAATCATATACATTCTCTCTTATTGAGGAAACAAAGATACAAAACATTACTTACAACACTCTCACATCTATATTAGGACCTAGAGTGACATGGACTGACTGAACTTACCTAATCTCATACTTAACTCATGTGGTAGATCTACTCTGATGCTTTGACCTTCTTCAAGTCCACGTGGTTTCCCTAAAATTTGTGAGTAGAGGGGTGAGCCTACTCGCTCACTGAATGAGTAAAACAATAATGTAGTTTAAAAAACTGAATCAAACATTTATCATTCTTAGATAATTGAAATAAAATAAGATAGTAATTTCAAATTAAAAGACTAGATATTCTAAAACTTACTAATAACATTGAAGCCTACATCATTAGAAATAAACAAGTATAGAAATATAATCCTCACTATATTCAATATTACATTTAAAGAACAACTGCTATGAAACTAAAATCAAATCTTTCTTAACTCTTCTTAGTTATTGGAAACCCTTTAAACTTATATTATCATATTTTAGCTAATGCCCTGATCATATCCAATGTACTCTACATATGAAGACTCATAGTGAACTATGATCTCACCATGCAAGACTTAGCTGACACCCCGGGATTGCTAAGCCTGACAACATCACTAGTTTGCAACAGGAAAATGGCTCTCTGACCTCGACACACCTATTATGTCGTAAAAACTGGACTCCTCCTCTAATCTAAGCACACAGGCAGAGAGTCAAGACACCTATTGGCTTTTTTGTACTCTAGTTCCACCAAGATCTCTGGTTGATGTTAGACACTACATACTATATTTTTAAGGAGACTTCCACTAGGGCTTCATCCCCCGTACCACCTGGTAGTACGATCTGACCGCTGTATATTGGACACTACCAGGGTTAGGTCATTTCATCCTGGTAGTGCAGACCTCTCATAGAGAATCTACAGTGTTCAGGGCCCCTAAGTCTATTATTTTATTATTCTTGGAAAGCTCTTACTATATTGTATCTTTTCCTTACTTATACTTGACTCTGGTATCTCTATGGTACCACGTCTATTTATCTGAAGTTTATAAGTACAACATGTATCTCATCCTTAACTTGATAGAGCAGTATATTCAAAACACTGTAATATACTGAGAAATCAACATACTATACATGCAGGCAGACTAAAATACTTAAATAAATAGAATACATGTCCACTTGGCACTTATACACTAGAATCATACAATTGAACTTCTTAATACACTGATGATACTGAACTGAATGCTTAACATATTGTTTACCCCTTTCTTAGGGTTTCTCCTTACTCATGCACATATAGAACTTCTCATGTATTCAATCATATATCATGTCTACTAATATAAATATTCTCATTCAACATTTCTCACATTTATGCATGGCATCGATAACATACCTATCTTGGGCATGTCATATCTCAACTTGCAATAGAATAACAACATATGCATTTCATGAGAAGTATTTGAGTTAGAAAATCTGAATCTCATAAACCAATCATATATGCATAGAAGATAATATTCAGATAAAATCACATATTATCACATGAATCATTTCAATCAACCATTTACTACTAAATTAGATATGTATACTTGTAAAAGCATACTAGATTGGGTTTCCATCCTTGATTACTTGCTATTCACATGATATGTACTGTGAAAATCAGAAACTCTATTTGTCCATATACCAATCAAAGAGAACAAACATGTAGAATTATATGCACTAGGAACATAAGTAAGATCATATAAACATAAATATGAATTTCAGCTATAATGTTGTTCAAGCACCCAAATAACTTGAAAATTTAGATATTCATAAGATTAAGAATAAACTTCTTAATTATGTAGTATTCAAGATACATGGATATCTATATCCATGTCATCATATAAACATTTTCAAATCATAGTTAGAACATGAATTGAAGTATTCTATAAACTGAATTCAAGAACAATTCTTTTCATTTATTGTCATATAGGGAGAAATCGAGAATATAAATTAAAACCATCTAATTGAGTACAATTGACTGAAATATTGTTTTACCCGCTCACCCTAACGTGTGAAAACACCTTAAAAACATAGTTCATCCTTGAAAATCTCGATCTCATATCAAATCCCTAGCAATTCACCCGGTTCTTCTTCCTTTCAACTCAGAAACCCTAGAAATGAAGATTAGGAGAGAAAGAGTGAAAAAAGGACTTGATTTGATATGATTTCGAATCCAAAGAGGGGAGGGACGGAATTTTGACATCTGAGAGAAGATTCGCCGTGAAAGGCTATGCAAAGAAGCTAAACTTACATGATTTCATCATTCCTTGGACCGCAAAACCCTAGGTCAACATCTCCATCACTTTCTCCTCTCAAACCCTAACTCTCCCTCTCTCTCTAGGATTTTGTTTCTCTGGATTAAATCACGAATTATTAGAGCTCCTTGTGTGTTAGGTTGACAATATAGAGCAATTGAGCTGCTTTGGTCAATTGCACATTGACCCCTCACTATACATTCTCTTATTTCAGCTGAATTTTCTATCATAAAAGTATTATTGTAATTCGTCTACTGATAAGGTCTAAATGCATCCAAAAATTATGAAAATTTTACATGATTTTTAATATTGAGTTTTAGATCTGCAGATAAAATTTAAAGTCATTTAAAGTTACCAATAAATAAATAAAAATAAAACACTACACTGCTAAAAAGCACTCTGTCAGCATTTTGGTCAAAGTATAGTTTGACCGAGAAATACATTCAAAGAACACTCAAATATTCTGAAAATTTTCTCCAATATGAGTGATTGAGTTGTACATATCATATCCTAAATTCAATTAAATAAAAAAATTAGAAAATATGAAAAATCATTTACCAAATTGCTATCCTGATCAAATTCCATATTCATGTACTATCAAAACCCTATTTTTTGCCGATTAGGGTTTACATTTCTCAAACCCTAATTCATCAAACTAAAATCATAGTTAGAGTTTTTTCTTAGGTTTTAAACATCACAATTAATCTATTATCATTAATCAAGTCTAAACGATGTTCAATCTAATCAAGCATGTAATCATTTAGGTAAACCCTAGTTTACCAATTAAGCACAAATGTGGTCATTACATTTCTGATCTGATTTTTTGACAGGATGGGTGGGTGGCCTATTTATAGGCATACTCCATCGACTTAAACCCTCAACCATGGTACAAGTCTGGTCTTGTATGAAGCTCGATCACGGTCGAGGCTTCATTTCCATTCTTGCCTCGATCAAGATCAGTTGAACCCCCTTCTTGGTCGCAGTCTGGTTGGCCATCTTCTTGGGTGAGGATCGCGGTCAAGGTCGATTTAGTAACCCCCCCCCCCGGTTGCGGTCTAGTTGGCAACCTTCTCGATCACAGCCTAGTTGTTGTGACCTTCTGTTAGGGCTACGGTTGAGGTTGTGGTCTTCACGTTGGTCATGGTCCCCATGTCGATCGCGGTCTCCATGTTGATCACAGTCATGAAGATCTTGAGTGCAAATTGACCATGAACATAAGGTATTAGGGTGAATTTGGAGACCTAAACCATGGTGAGATGGTCTTTGTTGGATGAATGAGTCACAGTCAAAGTGATGATCGCGACATGGGCTAGATATCTACCTAAAATCAAGGGGAAATGTGTAAGTGAAATATTTGACATAAGATGCTAAAATAGTGGGGCAAGTTAGCAAAACATATGCTAGGGAAGGTATAAAATATATGTAAAAAGTGCATAAAATAAAGTTTTATCAACTCCCCCAGACTTAGAATCAAGCTTGTCCTCAGGCTAAGTGTAGTCTCAAAATCATAGAGAGAAGGAGAAAATTTGTGTGACAAAATTTTGCAAACCTTAACACTACTGAGTTATCTCATTCTTGCATCAAGACTGTCGTGGTATGTTTTCTCAACCCCCTAAAGTCTCATTCATCCCTCTTATATCTAGAGTTGCACAAATTCTAGTTCTTTCCATTGCCTTCAATTGTAAAAGGTTTCTCCTTCTCAATGTATCACCTTTTCCCTTTAGGTTACTAACCATACTAATACAACATCTACTCGAGGGGTGTCTTTCACACTCTTTCTTTATTTTGAGTTGGCCCTATGCTAATGTGTTCAGGTAGGCTTTAAGATTTAAGCATTTTCCTCTTCTCCTAAGCTCTCTCACCCACAACTGTTGTAAGGACCATGTTTCCCTTTTGGGCGTCTGACTTTAAGTCAGGTGGTTTTGTGAGTTTCGTTCTAGATCATAGGTGGGTAAGTTTCACTTCAAGGTTTCTCTTACGGGCATAACATATCTGCATTCATGAGTGCAGCAATACACCGGTCGTGTGGAAACTTTTGGAATGTTTTGGTTACAACTCTCATTATATATTTTTTTTTCTTTTTTGGCTTTTTACACCTCCTTTCTGGCTCAGGTGAGAGGGATTTAAGCAGTCTTTAGGGCGGCCAAGCCTCTTTTTTAGTCCCAAGTGGGGATGGATTTACTTGAAAGGGGTAGTGGTTTCCTTCTCTATAGAGATAATTATTTTCTGGTTGAAATCGGCAGGTGAGGGTTGTAAGGACAGTGTTGCCCTTTTGAGCGTCTGACTTTAAGTCAGGTGGTTTTGTGAGTTTCGTTCTAGATTGGAGTTGTGTAAGTTTGGCTTCAAGGTTTCTCTTATAGAATGACATATCTGCATTCATGAGTGCATCAATACACCAGTTGTGTGAAAACTTTTGGAATCTTTTGGGTACAACACTCATTATACATATTTTTCTTTTTTCTTTTTGGGCTTTTTACACCTCCTTTCTGGCTTGGTGGAGAGGGATATAAGTAGTCTTCAGGACGGACAAGCCTCTTTTTTAGTCCTAAGCGGGGATGAATTTACTTGAAAGGGGTAGTGGTTTTCTTCTCTATAGAGATAAGTATTTTCTGGTTGAAATCGTCAGGTGAGGGTGGTTGGTCAGGAGTATGGCTAGGTGAAGTTCTCTAGTGTGAAAGAGTTTCATGAGTTTAGGGTTATTGCGTACACAATGTCTTATTGCAAGAATGTGATAGAGTAGTATTTCTATGTTTCTTGTTTGACCTTTATGTGTATTAGATGCTCGTATATTTCTCTCTAGGAAAATGATAGTACTACAACTTTTAGCAAGAAAATAGACTAAATTCTAAATTCTAATGTAGCTTCACAAAAATTTTAGGAAAAAAGGCAAGAGCAGTTTGGCAGAACTAAAAATACATGTAAAGTTTGTGGAAATATAAAAATTTGAAAATTTGAGAGGTAAAATGGTGATAAAATTGTACCTCTCTAGCCTATTTATGTCCCCTCCCCCAAACTTATTCTTCACCCTGACCTGGGGTGTCAAAATTTGAGTGAGATGTATAAATGTGCTTTCTTTATTCTGGTTTGTCATTATTGGAGGCCCACTTGGACTCGAGGAGCATACTCACATACACTCCTCACAGTGGATGATACTTCTTGTATTGCATCCCCTCGACTTTTGTATTCAGGTTGGCTAGGGTTGTCATCCAGGCTAGACAGTAGAAGCTACAGTCATTTGACAGAGGCACCTATTGAGGGCTCATGTAGAAGAACTGTGTCTTCTTGAAGTCTTTTCCTATTGTATGCTTGTACCCTTTTCCATGACTTTTTAGCATAACAACAATCACCGTCGCGCATGTGATAGCCTTTTCTTCGGTTGGAGTCTTTGTGGTAGTCATGTTTGTCTTCATATTCAATCCAAAGGCTACGTCTAAGCTATTATATAATATTGTAGTCCTTTTTATGATGTTGACAACTACCAAAGTCCAATGACTTTCGTGGAGAATTGGCTAGAAGATGTAGTCTGGAAGGGAAGTCGCAAGGTGTTGTTGCAGACATTCCTTCTCGCTTGATCTTTTATCTTTTATGATGTCATCTACCAGCAAGAAGTATGTCATATGTGTGTTTGGCATGTTGTAGCTTAAGAGGGCTTAGTAGGCTAACGTTGTGTTTACTGATAGGAACCCTCCTATTTTGAGCGTATCTCAGAAGTTTTCCTTCAACACACATCCCTTCTCTTTCAAATATAGCTTCTATCAACATGTGATCATGTTTCAAGGCCTTCATTATGATGTTTAGTGATTTTAAAGATAGGCTGACACAACTCCATCTGTCAAAGTCCTTAAAAGTGGGTATTATCTTTCCTGTTGGTCCATCTAGTTTTTCTTATGACATATCATCTTCCTCTACTTCTCCTTCTTCTAGCTATTCTGCTAAAGGTTGTTCTCCTTCTGTCTCTGGTATGCTTGTTGCAGTTGTACCAGTATTTGTATTCCAACCTTCTTTCCATGCCTAAGTCCTGGATGGTTCTCTCAGATCGATCCACAGAGTTTTTAGTTGTTCCCTCCATGTTACCTTTTCTGGTAGAGGGATCTCCTTATGAAGTCTTCACGGTATTGCGTCTTAGGGCATCACCGGGTTGCTAAAAAAGCGTGTGATCGTAGATGACCTCCATTGCGTACACACCAAGCATCCCATGTAGATCTTATGTGCATAGTCCTCCTGCGGGATGCCCTTGTTGATGGCTTCCATCATCCTTAGTATGATGAAGGCACAATCCCCTGAGCTAGCCTCTTCTTGCGGGACTTTTTTACAGATAGAAAATAGTTTCTAGATGCCCATGACTCTATCATATGTTGATTGTATTGCTTTATGCAGATGTAGCAGTATCTTTAGGACATCTTTGGCTTCTTTCCTTTTATATATCAGGGCAATATTATATGATTTGGCCACACAACAGTTGAGCATTGTTGCCTTTCACTTGTATAGATCAAAAATGACCAGAGCCCAGCGCGTCACGTTCCTTATGGACATGACTACAAGCTTTGTCCCCTTTCTACACACTACTTCTTTCAGCTCAGTCACATCAACAGCCTTGTAGTTCTCATTGTATAAGAGGCTTGCTAGATGTGTGGTGTCATTGAACACTGGAGGCACCTTGTCTGAGTGTAGGAACTCTTTGAGGAGGGTGGCACACAACACTTTAAATAGTTTCTTGTGTACCTATGCCTTTTTTAAGAAGATCCCTCTAAAGTGTTCTCTAGTTATATTTCTACTCTTGTTGTGATATATGACATCTTCTCTGGGTAGATTGTCATCCAAGATATCCGCTAAGATGTGGACATCTCCGCATGTGATTCTTGATAGTGCAGTCATGTCCATTCATATCATCTTGCACGGTAGAGGAGGAGCTACACCTAATTATGCATCTTTAACTAGTGTGCTCCGCTCCCTGACAGGCTCGCTCATGAAGAAAGAAGCGAGGCCGCCTTCCTCGGCGGCTGAGTTTCCATCCTGTGTTGCAAGTACGGGTGTTTTTTTTATTGTATGTGGGCCCTCTGTGCTTGTTGGCATCAGTGTAGTCACCTTTTCTACCACCTCTGAGGAAGCTTCTACAACTGTGTCGTCTTTGACATTGCTTTCCTCAGATGTGTGACCCAGCTTGGCAGCATCCAGTTCTATAAGAGTTGCCTCCATCATCCCATCATAGATGTAGTCGTTCTATTCGTTGTGGACTAGGGATTGTAGGAAGCCATTGCACATGTCCATCCTAGACGTCAGGTCGTCCAACAACTTATTTATATCTCTGAGCTCTTTGGACATTAGATCTTGTGTCCTTATACTATCTTCTCTAGCGACGACTGCTTGTGTTGGTTTTTGTGATGCAACATTTCCACTCGTCAGGGTAGTTTTGTCCTCTACTAGTTCCCCCTTCCCCTTATCAGATTTTATCTTGTCTTCTTCAGGACTGTTGTTCAAATCTAGCTCCCTTGACGACATAGTAGTCTTCTTGTTTGTTTCATTGTCTTTGGGAGAGTCCGACGGTGGTGGTTCTTCCCTTGCTTTAGGTTCAGCTGTCGGGGTAGTTTTTACATTGGCGCTTTCTTCTTTTTATGTAGAACCTACACCTGTCCCTCCCACTTTGTCGCCGTCATTATTGGGGTTTAGAGGGCTCAAAGAATCTTGTGATGTCGAGGGACTTGCCACACGCTTGCTTTTCTTCCTATGTCGTTGGCTGTCAAATTCTTTGCGTTCATCTTCCAGCTTGTAGCGGTCTTCTTCCAAACACTAGTGTTCCTGGTCGAGGTCATTTATCTCCTCCTCGTATCCACTTGTTAAGTGGTTTCTATTAGCCCACAGAGCCTCCCTTTCTCTCCCGAAGGCTGCCATTTCCTTCGTGAGGGCCTTCAACACTCCCATCATCGCATTTTGGGTGTTTGTCACCCCTTGTGTGAACTGGGGCAACACTTCAGTTCTCTCGTGTAATGATTACACCAACATGGTTAGCGTACATACAGTGGAGGTTATGTTCAAATTAAATTCAGAAGTTTGATACATGTGTTGCCACAATGCATCAAACTTGTTACCCAATATGTCTCTGAATGTTGGAGGGTGTCATGGTTGTGACTCCACATATGTCATGGATGCTTGTGATTCCTTCAGATGTGGATTTGACAGTGTCGGGCTAGGCACTCTACGCTCTGGCTATCCCAGCATTTGAAGTATCACTCCTAGAATCACTATTTTGGGTACAACTTCAAAGTCTTTGCCTTGCTGGTGGGGATCTTGTTCGCCTGTCACTTGTTGTTTTGCGGCAGCCGCCTCAAGGCATGTACTTTTTCTTATTGTGTCGTCAAGGTTCACCTGGACATCATGCTTTGTTATTTCTTTGTAAGGTTGGAATTCCTCACTTACTATTATTTTAGTGGATATGGGAGGTGAGGTTTTCTTCAGAGTTGTGGGCTCATATACCACTTCCTCCTTATTCCTTATAGCTAGCATTTTCTTTTCCTCTAGCTTCTTCTTCTCTATATCTGTAGATTTTCCTTTACTGCCTTCATCATTATCTGTCGGTGTCTTTTCGACAATATTGTTGATGGCTCCTGAGTACATCTTGTCGATGTCTTCTTGGGTGGGCCACAACTTGTGGGTGTCATAATATGCCATCTCAGGGAGGGGAAGGAGTTTCTTTGAGTAGCTCTTTTTATAGTACATCTTATCTCCTTTATGTGCCAGTATTCCCGCATTGATAAGGGACATGATGTTGATCTTTGTCTGTCCCTTTATTGCTTTATATTTCTTCAACACTCTTACATCCATAAAATGGTGGCTATCTTTGTTATCTGACTTCCCATGCAGAACTCCTGGTTCTGCTTGGAATCCCCTCCCACTACTGCTGACAGCCTTTCGATTAGTATTTTCCCTATGTTCACATGCTTTCTTTTCAACATTAACCATATCATGAAGAGGTATTCCTTGGTTACTCCCCCTGTCTCTAACCTCATATATATCGTGTTTGCAATTATCTTTTGTATTACCCTAATGAAGCATGGGGTGATCAGGGTATCTTTGGATTTCTTGGAGTTATGTTCATCTTCTCCCGTCAGGTCTTCCCACATCTTGTGGCTATTATATCCGATGGTCTCCTTCTCTCTCAGGGTGGCAGAGCAGGCTTAGGCTTATGTTGTTGTCTTCATGAAGATAGTATTCATCATCTCTTCTGTGATTGTGTGAGACTTTCCCCCTAGATTCACCTCCATCTTGTAGTCTCCATCACCTTTTTTTCATTCTTCTTCATCTACCGAGAGCTTCTCCAGTGAAGACAGGAATTCAACCATCAACTTCTTCAAGGACGGGGCTTCTAAGGTGCATAAGGTGCATACATTTGTACCCTCTAAGAACTTAATGACCCTGTCACAGACTCCCATTTTTGAAGTCGTCTACGTTCATGTACCTCGTGGGCCTGAAGATTTTGACCTATAACATCCAGACATATTGTGACTAGTTTACATTGTTCTTTGGTACAAATGGGGCCCCGCTCTACTCTAGGGTTGTCTACTCATTATCTTCTCCCTCCTTGTGGGTTGTCTCTTCCTCTTGCCCTTTTGTCTTTTTAGCAACTATCACCTTTACCTTTTTTTGCTTCATGCTATCTTGGGCTCATCCTTCCTCTTGCCCAGACTCCTTAGCTCAAACTCTGTGGGCTAGTATTTTTAGGTTCCTATCTGTGATGCACTCTGTGGAGACTCTAACTCTTCTGATGTCTGGTGACCCAGAATGTTCTGATATTGTTCCATCCGTAGCTGTAGTTGTAGCCTCCTGGCTGGTGGCAGACTTGTATTGGTCTTCAAGGCTTTTACTAGCTTCTCCACAATCTTATCTACCTCTTTTAATGATGTTACCCTCTTTTCCAGTGAGTCGCTATTTGAAGAAGACATCTTGGAAATTTTTAAATTGATTTTAGAATTATATATCTTTCAATTCATCAGTGATTCTATTTATGTTTTCTCATATGTATATGTATGTTGTATATTTTTAGCTATTCCCCTGAGACCACGACCCGCGGCTTTATTTATAAAGTGAAGAACACCGCGACCACTATCTATGTTGATGAAAAAGAAGCGGTCACAGTCAAAAGGAAACAACTAAGGGAGACCGCGACCCAAGGTCAAGAGTTCTTCAACAAATCACCACCGCGACCCACGATCAAATCTACTCAATTTTTAGCTTGTTCACAGAGCACCACCACCCGCAGAAAAAAAACTTGGTGTCACAACTTGCGGTCAAGGATCTTACACCACAACCACGAAGTTGGGGTTTAGACCTGTTCCATTGGGAATGAGGGTTGGGCAAAAGGTCGAGACCTTGATTGGCAGGTTGTTGAAGTTAGCTAAAATGTCGATGTTTTGAGATTGAAACACACTCAAAAATGTTGCCTTAGGGCAGGAAGGGGTGTCGCGACAACAATCGGTGAGAGGGAGGGGAGAAATGATCGATGGAGCTGTTGATGATGCAGTGGAGCTCAGACCAGTAGAAGGGGTAAAGGCGTGCAAAAATGGTGAGTGAAAGGGAAAACCAGGTGTTACGATGGTCGTGGCGGTGGGTGGTGAATCAGAAAAATTGAAACAAAAGGGTTTAGAAGATTACCTTGGTGGTGGAAAATTGGTGAAATGTGGGGGTGAAGGGCTAGTTACGGAAGCGATTCATGCCTCTGCTGTGGTGGTAGAGCGATCTCACTCAGCGTCGTTGGCGAGAGCACTGACAATTTGTTCTTTGATTCAAGGAAAATTGAGATTTTAGGCTAGAGGAACAATGTTCTAAGGGTTTTAGAATATATAGGAGAGATACCACGACTCGTGGCGTGGAGCATTCAAGGACCGCGATCCGCAGTTGGCCCTCTCTATAGCATGCTCCTCAGGTAGCAACTTGGGTCAGTCTAAGGGTAATCACAACAGTCACAGTGCATCTCCTCGCATTGAGCAAGGTTAACACCTCGACTGTAGTCTGCACCGCGACCGCGGTCATGACCACAACCCACAATCCACCTAAACCAACTCAACACTTAAACTAAAATATAAACTTGGTCCTTCAATTAAACCATTTTTCTCAAAGAAAACTTAAGATATATACAAACTTACTAGGAAAAGGGGAAATTAAGAATCTAAACAGTAGGAAAATCAAAAGTTCAAAACAAAGGAAAAAACATAAGCTCAGGAAATCGGTAAAAACTTGGGTTTCCTCCCAAGAAGCGCTTGTTTAGAGTCTCTAGCTGGACTTCCTAATCATTCACTTTTTGACTTTCTTAGTTGACTGTGGTGTCTCCTCATTCCTTTCATTTCCTGGCTGGCTGGTTTCCTCCAAACTAATTTATGACCTTCTTACAAAGGCTTCATCTTCATAGAATCTCTATCCCTATGACCATTAACCTTGAAAGTGCCCGTCTTTTCCCCTAAAATTTCCATCATCCCTGATGGGTATATATTTACTATACAAAAAGGACCTAACCACCTCATTCTTATCTTTCCTAGAAACAGTCTGATGCTCAAGTTAAATAGGAGGACCATATCCCCTTCATGAACATATTTGTTTTTCAAGTGGGCATCGTTCCAGACTTTAGTCCTTTGTTAATAAATTATCGCGTTATCATAGGCATGAAATCCCAGTTCCTCAAGTGCTTGGAACTGTAGAAATCTATTCTGGCCCACTTTGTCAAGGTTCATATTCAGAAATTTGATGGCCCATAGAGCTTTGTGTTCAAGCTCAAGCGGTAATGATAGGATTTTCAGTAGATAAGCCTATAGGGTGTTGTCCTTATAGGTGTCTTGTACACAGTTTGATATGCCCATAGAGCATCACCTAACTTCATTGACCAGTCCTTTCTTGTCCGACTCACTTTCTTCTCCAGAATTTGCTTGATCTATCTGTTTAATACTTCTACCTGCCCTGATGTTTGAGGATGGTATGGTGTGGCGACTTTGTGTTTCACTCCATATTTCGTCAGCAACACTTCAAACTGGCTTTCTCTGAAGTTTGATCCCCCGTTGCTTATGATTGTGTGAGGCACTCCAAAGCAAGGGAAGATGGTTTTCTCGAAAAGTTTAATCACGACCTTGGAGTCACACGTTTGAGTGGTGACTGCTTCGACCCATTTTGAAACATAATCGACAACCACACGTATGTATTGATTTCCTTTTGACAATGGAAACAACCCCATATAGTCAATTCGCCAAACATCAAAAATTTCAACTTCCACCCATTCCGCCATGGGCATCTCATTTCTTCTACTTGTGTTCCCTGTGAGCTGGTATTCCTTACATTTTTTTTACAAAAGATGCTACATCTTTGAAAAGTGTGGGCCAATAAAACCCAGATTGTAGTACTTTTGCTACCGTTCTTTCTCCATTGTGGTGCCCACCATAGGTTGAAGAGTGATACTCTTTCAGAATCAAAGGAACCTCATCCTATGGTATGCACCTACGATATAGATTGTCTGAACACCTCTTAAATAGTAATGGGTCATTCCAGTAATAGTTCTTGATGTCGGAAAACAATTTCTTCTTCTGATGGTATGTAATTTCTGGTGGTTGTTGGCCACAGGCTAAATAATTATAGATATCGGCGAATCAAGGTAATCTCTACTCATCAAACTAAGCCATTAGTAGAGCTTCATCAGTGTAATTTTCATTTATGGGTAACTGATTCTCTTCATCCAAAACTATTCTAGACAAGTGGTTTGCGACCACATTCTCTTTCCCCTTCTTATCAAGGATTTCATGATCAAATTCCTACAACAGTAGAGCCCACTACAAAATCCATGATTTAGTATCCTTTTTCTGCATTAGGTATTTAATTGCTCCATGGTTTGTATATACCTTCACCTTTGATCCTATTAGGTATGACATGAACTTGTCAAAATAAAAAACTATTGCTAACATCTCCTTCTCAGTTGTGGTATAGTTTACATGTGCCTCATCTAATGTGGGACTGGCATAGTAGATTACATGGTGCTTTTTGTCTTTCTTTTGGCCTAGGACAATGCCTATTGCATAATCACTAGTGTCGCACATTGTCTCGAATGGTAACTCCCAATCCGGGGCTTGTAGGATCGGCGCAGTTGTTAATGCTCTCTTTAGGGTGTCGAAAGCCTCCAAACATTCGTTGTTGAAATTGAACTTGACGTCGAGTAAAAGATTAGACAAGGGCTTCGAAAAGTCTTTTATAAACATCTTATAGTATCTGGCGTGACAAAGAAAACTTTTTACTCCTATTATAGACTTTGGTGGTGGTAGTTTTGATATGGCTTCTATTTTACTCACATCCACTTCGATCCCATTTTTAGAAATTTTGTGTCCCAGGACTATGTCATTCTGTACCATGAAGTGACACTTTTCCCTATTCAAAACTTGATGTTTCTCTTCGCATCTTTTTAGGACTAGGGACAAATTTCTCAGAAATGCGTTGAAATCTATCCCATAAACCGCGAAGTCATCCATAAAGACTTCCACTTTATCTTCTAAGAAATCGGAGAACATCGAGATCATGCAATGCTGGAATGTTGTGGGTGTGTTGCATAATCCGAATGACATTCTTCTGAATGCATACATGTCATAGATACATATGAATGTTGTTTTTTCCTAGTCATCGGGTGAATGGGGACCTGGTAAAAACCTGAATAGCCATCCAAAAAGAAAAAATAGTCATGATGAGCCAACCTTTCTAGAACTTGGTCAATGAATGGTAAGGGGAAGTGATCCTTCCTTGTAGTGGCATTCAATTTCTTGTAATCTATGCACATTTTCTACCCTGTAACGGTTCTAGTAATGACTTTGTCACCATTCTCTCCCTTCACTACTATCATTCCTACTTTTTTAGGCACGATGTGAATAGGACTCACCCAATTACTATCGCTCATCGGGTAGATAATTTCGGCGACTCACAATTTTAGGATTTCCTTCTTTACAACTTCTTTCGACATTTGGTTTAGCTTTCACTGGGTCTAAACTAGAGTCTTAGAAGACTCTTTCGAATGTATTATGTGCATGCATAAAGTCATGTTAAGCCCTTTGATCTCCTCTACCGAATATCCTATCTCTTTTTTATGTTCTTTCAACTCCTTTAACAGTCTTTCCATTTGTTCTTCTATCAGGCTTGCATTCATAATAACAGGGTTCCTCTCCCCATGGTCTAGAAACTTATACTTTAGCCCTACTAGAAGTGGTTTCAATTTTGGCTTCGGCTTAGGTGCCTCTTTCTCTTTGGAAGACTGTTCAAGTGAATCATACTTAATTGTTTTGATAATTTCTACTTCATCACTGAGGTCTCCTTCGTCCTGATTCAGATAATCTATGTTTTCAACCACCTCAGGGTCTTCTACGGTTAGATTGGGGTTATTCAAGGCCCACAGCAGAGGGTCCACACTTACTTTTTCTTCTTGCACATCCTCGCAATACTGGTTGTAACTATCCATAAAGTAGACCGATTCGAAAAGAGACGGTCCCTTCATGTCATCTTTAACTTAGAAGTCTACATGGTCATTACCCACGCGTAGGGTAATAATCCCCTCTGCGACTTCTGTCAATGCTCTTCCTGTTTCCAAGATTGGTCTCCCAAATATCATCGGGTACTTTGGGTCTTCAGTTGTGTCAATCACCACGATATCACTGGAAATAAAGAATCTTTGGATGCAAATGGGTACGTCTTCGACTATTCCCACGGATCATTTGATAGTGTGATCAGCCAATTCTTTGGGCTAGGCTCAAAGGCATTAGACTGATGCTTTCCCCCAAGTCTGCCAAACCTTTTCTCTCTATATTATCCCTGACACTGAAATGTATATTGAATGATCTGGGGTCCTTCTTCTTTGTTGGCAGTTCTGCTTGGATGAAAGCACTTGACATATTAGCTAACTGCACTATCTCGATATGGTCCCCTCTCCTCCTTTTGGTGATGAGATCTTTGAAGAATTTGGCGTAGGTTGGCATCTCTTCTATAGCATCTAGCAATGAAACGTCCAGATGTAGTTTCTTTACTGCTTTCATGAACTTCTCGTATCTTCTCTTTAGGTGTGCTTTAATGAACTTATATGGGAATGTGACTCTCGGTGCATATGGAATCTTTTTTGTAAAAATCTCCTCGATAAGATCTGGTTTCCTAACTTCTTCACCTTTCTTCTAGTTCTCTTCCACTTTTTCTTTATCAACAGATTTTTCAGGAGCAACCTCTTTCTCAGGTGGTGTTCATCATCTCTTCTTTCCTCATCATTGCTTCCAGTTCCAGAGTTACTTAGCATCCTCCCAGATCGGAGGGTAGCCATCTTTGTAGTTTTAGTGTTTAATAGAATTTTCTCAAAAGGATTCTTTACCAGCTCTACCAACTACTCCAGCTGTTGATCAATTTGACGTTGATGGACCTGCATGTCGGCCATCTGAACTTGCATAGTGGTCAAAACTCCAGAGTTAGAAAGAGCACTTTGATATAATTGATCGTTCACTGTAGCTTGCCTTTTAGTGAAATCAAATATTTAGGCAACTAAATGTGTTTTTGTGTTATCTATTCCCTTCCCTGACCATTGGTTTTCGTTCTGCCTTTGACTCGGTCATGTGCCTTGACGGTTCAGATTCTTACTCTGACCCTGATAGTTGTTCTTATTTATCTGATAGTTTGTTTTTCATGTATATTGGGTCTGTCCGCTCCTCTTTTCAAACTCTGGGGGTGATTTTTGTGGGTTGTTCAGCTGGTGTGAATTCTCGATTGAATCTTTGTTTCCATAATTGAAATCAGGGTTGTCTGGCCTCTTAAAGTTGTCGTAGGAAACATTCTGCACCTCTTCTTAACTTTTTCTTTCATCAATTTCCTTGGGCCTGGTGTAGATACAGCTATCAACCCCATGCCCTCCTTCTCCATAGGTGACACACTTCATGACCTTCTCGGTATACTTCTTACCCTTAGCTCCAGTTTCTTTCAGTGTTTCACACCAGTTGCTATTTTCTAGATTTGTGTTGTTACGGTCTCTAAAGCCTTGGCTTCAATAGACGGTCCTTTAGACCCTACTTTCCTCATCGACCCTCTGTCATTCCTATCATAGTCTATGCCTGCTTATAGTGCAACCATGTTGTCTATTATCTTCATGGTCCTGCTTGGCTTCTTCCCAAGGAATTCATTGCCAGTAGCTGCATTTAACGAAGTCCTCTTGGTAGGAGTCAACCCATTATAGAAGGTGGTTATGAGGAACCCTTTATGATAATTTTGGTGTAGACAATCTCTTTGGTACTCTTGGTAACATTCTCATGCTTTGTGCAAGTTCTCTCCCAACTTCTGTGCAAAAGAAGTGATCTTCAACATGTTACAAATGGTCCTCTCTGTAGGATAAAGCTTAGTAATGAAAGAAGCTTCCAGGGGTCTCCACCCATCTATAGATTGGTGAGGGAGATTGAGGTACCAAGATAGAGCCTTGTCTTCCAAAGAGAAGTTAAAGCCTTTACAGTATATCACCTCTGGCGGGGTTGCCCTCTTCTTCATGGTATCATAGATATTTTTAATTGCATCGAGATGATGGTATGGGTTTTCACTCCTCGAATTCCCATGAAAAGGTTTATTATGGATCATCGAGATGACAATTGGTTTCAACTCAAAATTTGCTGCATTGAAGTGTGGTATGAGAATCGGGAATCTAGATTCATTAACCCTTATTGTTTCTAGTTCTCTAAGAGTCTTCCCTTCTTCATCGTCCTCATTGTCGCTATCCCAATCATCATGCTCTCTCTCGTTGTCACAATGGTTATGGTGGTGTCTTCTTCGGTGTCTGTAGCATCATGCTTGGTTGCATTGATCTTCTTCGCGACGATCTTCATCCCTACATTCTTCTTCATGTTGACGAATTTCATTGTAACGGCCATCTCTATCTTCATCTGGTGCATAACAAAAGATAAGCAAGAATACAAGAGATTAAGAGCATAAGAGAACAAGAAGGATGAGACCATCCATCCAAATACCATCACATAACGTGCCATATACACATCCACTACCATGGTGAAAAAAGAAGCACATATCATCAAATAAGTCCAACATGCTCAAAACATAAGAGAGGGTCTACAAAAATATCCGTGATCGCAAGATCAATAATAAATAAGGTAGTTCACATGAACCATGATTTTCAAAAGAAAAGACTTTGTGTACAAGCTAATGTTCATAGGACCAAGAGAATGATAATTTTGGTGAATTGCTCAAAAATAATAATAGGAGACACAAATATACCTTAAACCAGAATCCTAGAAACACTCTTCGAAGAACCTACAAGGAAGATGACGATGGACAGCCTCATGACCCTATGAATCGTTAAACCCTTTCATGAGTCCTTGTCTCCTTGCTGAATGAACACTTTTCATGAAAGATAATAATAATGAAAAATATAACCTTTATATTAACCAAGAAAGAAGCATAACATAAGTATTTACTGTTGAAGGCTATAGAACATTGTCATAAAAAGCGGTCACATATAAGGCATATAAACTTAAATACTTATTAGAAGTATGGTTTAGGACTATATGCATATAGGATAAAAAGATAACTTTGATACATGGAGAGGGAACTATAGTCAAACACACCCATACATAACCATTATTATCAAGATTCCATGCATGTAGCTTAATAAATTGCACAAAAAACGAAATAGATAATCTAGCACATCAATTATTTCAGACATTAGAGATTGCACAACCCAAATGGTTCCAAGAGGGACAGATCTACAAAGTAATAACATGTTGTTATCATTTGCATCATTTGACAACACGATTGGTGTTTCACCACTTTAGTGTAGTGAGATGGACCACAACAAGATTTTTGTCTGGTGGAAAAAAGTTACCGGTGAACGCTAATCAATGCTAAAAACAATACAAATTTAAAGCGGTAGGTGATCTTCTGTTTGATAACATTAGTTACGAGCGATTGCAACCTGCCCGACCTTGTCCCATCGCTGCCCGAGCAATCACACTGCTTTACCAAATGGAGCAATTGTCTTGGAACCAAGTATTCTTTGATATTTTTTATTTAAGATTAATCTCTCTGATTATTATCTTTATTATTTCACAACTCTCTAATTATTCTAATTTCTCGTAATTCTAGTCAATTGCATGATCTTTTTTTATTGAGATAGCTTATATATAACCATTATCACATTGGATTGATGAGTTCCCATCATATTATAACTCTAGGGTTTCCATAAACACACACACACATGCACACACACACACACACACACACAGAGATATATATATATATATATATATATATATATATATATATATATATTATACTTGTGTATATATTTTAAGGAAAGGTACAACACTTTGTCATGTATTTTTATCCATAGTCACGATTACCCCTTATATATGTAATGGATAATAAATAGGTTATCTATATATTATATATTCTTATCATTATTATATAAAGATACATATTGATATTCCAGCCCATATTGTTTGACAATATCCACATCTCATGATTAACATTTTGACATATATTTCCTTATCAATTGGTCATCATCATAGTTCCATTTTCTATTTCTAAAAATTGGGTTCACCAACACATGTTTAAGCATTTCAAGGTCATTTGTTCATTCAAGAAATATGGTTTTCATATCCTTTGTTTTGAGTATTTTTTCCACAAAATGGCATTGGTTGATAAATGGTTGAATTTCAAAAATATGGGTTATGAAAAATGTTTTAAGATGTTTTTTAGTCAATGACTAGAGATGTAATGAGAAATTATATGAATTAATATATTTGGTAATGAAAATGAGAAATTCAGAGTTTGATGAATTTATTCATGTGTCTAAGATTAAGTGAGTTTATGGTGTTTTCTATTTATGAAGCAATGATATAATTTGAAAGTGATTGTAAGATATAATATCAAATTGTGCTTATTTGTGGTTCCTTGTTCATGACATTGTAATTAATTTTATAGAATATGCATTTTTAAATAAACTTTCATAGATGATTTAGTTACATAGACCAAAAGAGTCTTTTTTATTTTAAATTTTTCCAAACTATAGTTTCGAAATAAGGAAGTAATGTTTTAAATTTTAACTACTTAGGATTATGAGTAGATATGTATTTTTCAGGAATGAGATATATATAAACAAATGTATTTAAAGTTTTGACAAAAATTCAAACTATTGATTAATTATGGGGGAAAAATATGGAAGCCCCGCAAGTTAGATCTTAGACACAATGTCTCCATATGAGAGATTTATTGATATCAATGTGTCGAGTAAACATATATCAGATTTGGAAAAGTAGGTTGTTTAGTAAGTTTAGTTGGATTTTTATTAATACCACATCCTTCATAATGCTCATAACTCGAGATGAATAATTAAAGACTTGTTGAGACACGATAATTGACAGTTAGTAGTGGAGCTGTGGAGAGGGAAGTAGGGGGCCATGACCCCCTAAAAAGTCAAAACATATATAATATAGTAATATTTCATATATTTTGTGTTTGTGCTATGTTTCCTAATTAGTTCAAAGTAGTACAAATATATGTTGAGGTCCTAAAGTTTTACATCAACGTGATTGGTCACAATTTTGACTCTTGCCCACGAAAAATATTTTTTTATCTCCTTTTCAACGTTGTTTGCATCGTTGAACGATATGAAAAAATGATAAATAATTTATAGTGGTATTTTTAGCTATACAGGTTGTGGAGATGCACAAGGTAGTTGGTGGTTGTGCGCTCAACTCTTGCCCATGATACTACAATTTATTTTTCTTGTTTTCAATGTTATTTTACAAAAGAATTGATTGAATAATTCATTCTTTCAATTTTCAACATTTTTTATAAAAGAAGAGGCTATCTCTGCACATATTCTGACTAACACTTTATTGGTAATAATCTTTAGCCATATTTTTTTACTAATAGTTGTTAAGAACTTTTTTGTATATACTATCATATTATAGGAAGACCAGTTCGTCTCTTTGTTGAAATAGATTAAATTAGGATGTCAAAAACTTAAATGAAAGCAAAATTATCTAGGAGAAAATTTACTTTGTTAGTATTGCTACTATGTAGTTCTCTTTTCAATATCATATTTTGAGATTCTAGTATGCTAATGTATCATTTTTGTCATCTTTTGTCATAATTGTGTAGATTGCTACTATGTTACCTTAATTAAGCCATTTGTAGAAAAACGAAATAAACAATGATGTCTATATAATTAATTCATAATTCATATAAGATCAATCACTATACTATTTTTTTGGATGATTGACTCTCAACAGTACAATGGCTACATTCACAACAACATGGTATAGAATGATTACAACTAAATTATGGTGAAATCACCAAGATATAATGGAAGATAACCATAAATTAGATGAAAAATGACCACAATATAGTTCTGAATGCCCTAATTGATAAGTATTCTATAAGAAAAAAAACTTATGAAAGAATTTCTACAAATGAGTGTTGTGACATTAAAATATTATATTTTCAAAAGGTAGGATTCTCAACCACGCTCATAATCTTTCTCCCACTGAATATCTCAATATTAACGCAGTTGTGTCTAGAGAGTGACAACCCATTTTGTCCTCCTTATAGTAGACAAAATTACACTCAAAATGATCAAAATCATGTGGAACACAAACATATGGATACTTACAATCCACATCCTTTGAAGTTGTATCTAGGAGACAAAATAAGCCTTTGCAATTATGGAGAAACACCCTTCATAAAAAAACATCTAGAAATGCACAATGTTGAAGAAAGTATTTAGTTTAAATGTTTACTCATCACGAGCTTTGAATTGGAATAGCTTTTATCTCAATATTGGATAGATCGTCAGTATTTTTGAAATGTCATGTTTTCATATCAATCAAAATATAAATGATATTTTTTTCTAACTTTGGGTCTGCACATTTGCATATGAATATTGATTGTCATTTATTCTAATACTATCTTGCAAGTTACATTTTATATTATTCTCAAAATTATTAACAAGATTAATAATAAACTCTTTATTTTTTCAAAGTTGAAAAATTCATTTAGGATGTCAACTTATCTATCAAGAAGAAATAATAGCATGTTTTTTGATGTCCATAACCAAATCTGGTATGTTGTAGCTTATTTGACTAACTCTATTATCTCACATATAAATGTATGTACATATATGTTGTGTGTACCTATTGTGGGATAACGAGAGGCATTCTCTCTCCCTCTCCCATGTTCATGACGAAGCCCGAACGTATATTTAAATAAATATAAGTTGACTCTTATATTTCATTTAAAAAACAACAATTTCTCAAGTTTCACAATATTGATTTTAGTATAACCTTTAAAAGATAATAATTGTTTATTTTGGAGTATTGTCTAATCAATAATATTATTAGAAGGTATGATTCTTAGAAATTTTGTACAACAATACATTTGCCTTTTTATGTATACTCCAATGCATATAGAGCTAAGAAGAAACACACAAAACTAAGCATGACCCTTACTTATGTACAAGTTATCAACTAGAGTTAATTTGGCCCCCCAATTACTTAATATTAACCCCGCCCTGGTTGAAAGTGATCAAATTCTCAATTTTTGAATTGGTTGATAATGAGCATGTTGTTAATTTTAGATTATGTCCTTACATGTAGCAGTAAAGAGTTGCAATTAAGTTAATATTTTCAGGCCAGATCAAAGATAAGAACCAGAAGAATAAATCAACTACGGGAACAGAAAATAAATAAGTCTAGGAACACATACCATATCATACGTTTGAGAAACGAACTTGTTACTTAGCGAAATCAACATCCTACAATCCTTCTAGATAAGTGTTGTTCTTTTAGTTGACCTGGTCATGAATCCGAAGAATATTGTCGTCTCGCTCATGCTTGACAATGATCGGTTGCACTACCAACACAACCCAGCAATCGTAGGAACAACAACCTAAGATATCTCATCTCAGAGAGAAAGGATGAAGTCACTACAAATAGGAGATGGTCTCTACATAGAAGCTCGAGAGTGACGGCTAGAAGAAGCAGGTTTAGGATTTGCAAAACACATACTCTAATGTCTAATAGCTAATTTTAATGAGATGTTTGTAACTCTAATGACTGGAGGCTTATTTATAGCCTTACACACACCAAAATCCTATTCCTATCGAGACATAATCACCTGATTCATCTTGTACACATTGAGAAAAAATATGTGAGGAAAACACTCTCTAATTAGGATGAATAAATCCATTTCTAAAATAAATAATTAATTAAATTAATATTTTTATATAGTTGTATTCTAGTGCAAAAAGAAGACGGAAGATGATAGACATTTCCACAACCCACAAACCACAATCCTCATGCCACAAGCCTGAGCCCGTGCCTATGTCTATCCCAGTCGGGTCGAGTGAGGTGAAGCATGTACGTGGGTGCGTATGTGTTGTGGTCACCATACCCACCAAGGAGGTGACCATACTCTCCCCTAGGACCCTTTGGACACTAGTGTCACATGTGATCCTACATATAAGGACCATAAAAGTTCTAGCAATGGGCAATGTGAAATAAAACTCTTCCTCATTTGCACTAGACATAAAACTACATTTCCTCGATGTACTAGCTACATTACATTGGGATTAACCCATGCTAAATAAACATCTAATAGCCATATATCTAGAAATCCCCCAAAAAGTCCAATGTGTAGTGTTCTCTACCAATCTGTCCTTCATACTGTCCTCTTAGTAGATACCTTTCAGTTTGAATCTACGTGAGGTATCCAACTGTGACCCCCGTAGAAACTATGTGAACAAAAGTCTTGAACTTGAACCTTAGGTGCAAGAAAATATGTTGGTAACAACATATTAAAGACATGGAAGAAAAGAAATATGATGTATTTAGTTCATGCATCCAAAAGATATATCATGATTGATATCAAGGAACAACCCAATCCCTTGTTGCGGCCTATACAATATCAATCATTTAGTTGGATTCTCCAAGGATGTACTGCTAACATCCTATCCTAGGACTTGTCACCATTCACAGACTAATGTTTTACTAACTTGCAGTCATGACACTAATATGTTTCTAGGGGATAAACACACAAATACAAGAAGCATTAAAGAAATTACTTAGTGTCATCTAATTCACATGATAGCTTGTTATTACCACATTGAACTCAATTTTGTAGGATCTCCACATTTCTGGGTTGGATTTCTACTGTTTGAACAAATTAAGGGGTTTTAGTCCCATCCCCAATATGGATTTCTCCACTAAGGCTAGGGTAAGACCTTTATTGTAAGGATCAACTATATTATCTTTGGTACTGGCATAGTCTATAGTCATGATCCCAGTAGACACCAACTCTCTTATAGACTTGAGTTTGGATGTCTCTACGCTATTTTTTATTGTACTTGGAACTCTTTATCTTGGAGATATTTGTTGTGCTATGGAAGTGAACTAAAATTACAAGAAGTGGATTCTTTACCATAGACAAACTGGATATAAGTCCATGTATCCATTCAAGTTCCAATTCAGTTTCATCTAAAGCACACAACTCTACCCAAAAAGTAGATTGAGACAATATGGCCTATTTCTTAGACCTCCAAGAAACAACTCTCCCCAACAAGAATACATATCCTGAGGCTATCACACGCAGAGGTTCATAGAAATCCAACTTGCATCACTATATCCTTCAACTGCATAAGGATATTTTCTATAATGCATCCTAAGAGAATAAGTTTCCTTAATATACCTCAAATCTCTGTCAAGATTTTCCCAATGGGTCTTGTGGGACAATTGGTGTATCTACTTAACTTGCTCACATCAAACAATGTTTGGACATGTGCAGTTCATAAGATACACCAAACTTTTGATAATTTGTGAGTATTATAATTAAGATACTAGAACTCCATTCTCATTCTTGAATAAGGTCTTAGATGAATCATTTGGAATCTTAAGAGGTTTACATGATGTATACTCAAACCTTTCTAGAATCTTATCAACATAGTGAGACTAAGATAGAGTTATACCATCAGGAGACCTCGTGATTTGAATCCCTAAAGTCACATCAGTGACACTCACATCCTTCATCTCAAACTTGATACACAAGAATGACTTAGTCACATTTACTACTTTCAAATCAAAATTAAAAAGCAGGATATCATCGACATATAAGCAAAGAAAAATGAATCTTCATTGACAATTTTGTAGTAGAAACACTTATCAAATTCATTAGAAATAAAGCCAAACAATGATTTTAGAATGAAAATTCTCATTCCATTGCTTAGGGGCTTGTTTCAAGCCATATAATGACTTAACAAGTCTACACACCTCAGACTCATTCCCAAGGCGCACAAATCCCTCAGGTTGTTCCATATGTATCTCTTCCAAAATATCACCGTGTAAGAATTGGCTCTTTACATCCATCATATGGATATAGAGATTATAAATGGAAGCCAATGCTATAAGCACTCATATTGTAGTCATATGGTAAATAGGAGAATAGGTATCAAAATACTCCATTCCTTCCCTTAAATAGGAGAATTGGTATCAAAATAATCTATTTCTTCCCTTTGTGTGTAACCCTTAGCAACTAACCTAGCTTTTAACTTATTTATTGTCCTGTCTTCATTAAGTTTCTTCCTAATGATCTTTTTGCATCCAACTGCATAACAACCAGGATTCAAATTCACTAATTCTCAATTTTATTCAAGAGAATTGATTGGGTTCATCATTAACGACTTCTTTCTAAAACTTAGCTTCTAGAGAATTCATAGATTGTTTGAAATTTACAGGGTCATCCTCATTATTATAAGTGAGAAACTCGCTTCCAAAATCCTTGGATATCCTTGGTCATTTACTTCTCCTTGATTCAACTAATTCTTGAGAATCATCGGATTCAGAGATAGTGTAAGAGCACGTTACACTAAACGAGATTACTCAAAACATAAAACACAATCAATCACTAATTAACCACATACCCAAAAATATGGGTAAATTAAAATTGATTTCATTGTCATCACCCGCTCAGAAACATTTGCATAAGAGTCCAACATCTTTCTTAAATCCATACTATGCCAAGAATTTGATACAAAATGTTCTATCACCTTAGCTACAACATATATTCATTGGAGAACAATATTTGTATATGCCACACAACAAACATTAACATGCTAACAAAATTTTGATTCATTTGAAACACCATATACAAACTTTTCCTACCCGAACCTGAGAGTACATGGATAAATCTAGGACATACTAGACATCTGATCAACTTTCTCAAGGATTCATTACTCCACTTCCTCTTTACTTCCACAGTTATGTTGTCATTATTGCTGATTACCTAAAAAATGTGGCAACCCACAAGGGTGAGACCCATGTCCCAGCAAGAGATATAACCTCCAACAACGCTTATTGATTACAATATTTTAAATAGTAAATAACTAAGCAGTTGGAGTATTTAATAATCAATTGAACAGATTGAACAGTTTAAGTACGCTAAACAGATTAAGCAATTAATCTTAGCAACATGTATGATCATCAATGCATATATAGATAACAAATAAATCCATTTCTTTGGATAGATATCTACTCAAATATCATCAAATTACATCTAAAAACAATCATTATCATTAATCTGACTATCATCATATTCCTTGCTAACAACACAAGAAATTTAGTAGCATAAGCATCCTTGACATCATGAATATGTCTAGTAACATAACATGGCTATAAATATTGGCATCTCAACTAAAGGGAATAGATCTATATCATAAGTATAACTAACATCATAATACAATGAACTACATAGGCATGATTAGTAGTTTAAGCATTTCTAATTACATAGGCATGGCTTGCAATATTAAACATAGCTAGCAGCAACATCTTAACTATCAGTGTCAGTATATTTGACAACATAAGCATGTTTACAACATGGGCATAACTACAACATAAGTATATCTATCATCTCTTATTGTACTATACATGATCTCAGTGAAAAGAAAGCAAACAAGGGTTATCATCCAATATGAAGTGTTGTGTATAACCCTAAACAAATATGCTACACATTTGTCTTACATCTTTTATTATGCCATGGGGAATTTGAATTGTACCATCCAAAGTCCAACCAACCCCTACAAAGGGCTATTCCGTTTCGTACAATATGTAGGAGTGATAGTATCCTAAGATATCTTCCACTCGGTCAGTACGAGTAAAAAGGTAATGACATATCAGCCACACTGCAAAACAGTGACATATAGTCCTGTAACTAGCCCACCTTAGTACAGGTCATGACGCTAGCATCTAGGATATTCAAAACCATCTAATCTGAGGTACAACCACAGTTGACCTCAATCACATCATATGTATGAGGCATGGCCATAGACATCCTCCACAACCTGCATTGTGGATGATAAGGATATATCCTCAACTTGTCACCCCCCACATACTTAATAGTATGTGCTCTAAGTTTCCCTTAGGAATACTCATTTCACCATCCAACAAGTTCTGACACTGAAGATGGCTCTACGTCATAGGGCACTACATGATTAGAGTTGCACTTCATTAGTTATGCCAATTGGGTGAATTAAATCTGCATCAAACAAGTGGACATACAAACCCCAATTCACTTCTATCAAGCATATAAATATCACAACTTTTAAAAGATATAAAATGCGTGGAACATAATTTCCCATCTCATCATCACATGGTACTATTCATTTTCTATTCATGAGACCACACTAGTCATCATACTATCACAACATATAAATCCTTTTCACAATATCACAGGGTTCTAACCCTTATCAACAAAAAAGGATTACACCTCATGCAGGGCTCAACCATTCCCAAAGGTCATTAAGACCATCATACTATCATAGGATATCATTCCTTTTCACAATATTACATGGTATCAACCCTTATCAATAAAAGAGGATTACACCTCATTCAGGGCTCAACCATTCCCAAAGGTCATTAAGACCATCATATCCTTTTAACAATATTACATGGTATCAACCCTTATCAACAAAAGAGGATTACACCTCATTCAGGGCTCAACCATTCCCAAAGGTCATTAAGACCATCATACCATTCCCTGTAAGATCATCATTATCTTTGCATGCCTTATAACAAGGCTCAACAATATCACTTACATACAATACACTAGATCAGCACAATATTGCATTAGTGAGCTAATAGATATTCATAAACCATCATAGAAGGGTTATATTAACATTAAGAATATTCCTTTATTAAATCAACATGCAAGGAATGTAGATATGATTAACCCTCATCATATTCATAATGCACATGTTTAGCATAAGAAAGTATCAACCATGTGGCTATGATAACCACCAATTAATATATTAAGGTTATGATCATATGAAGGAGATTATCCCACCATCATTCCATCATATAAGAATGTTAAACATGAATTCTCATCTTTATCTATTTGCATTAGAGTTAGGTTCAACGTGATAAATTATATCAATGTTACTAATCACCACTTATACCCAAACCCTAACTCGTGACATCCCCATTGGATCATGAATTCATAAGGTGAAGCATCACCATCACATTCCATACCATTCTCAAGTATGAACCCACACATATATCAAGGAGTAACAGAGTGCTCCATGATTGTATTAATCTTTCAAAGACTATTCATACCCAATTACCATCATTTAGTTATATTAAAGCTAGGTATAACAAGCTATACCTCATTACGATTACATATCAACACAATATGATTATCATCCTTTCTATTCATATTAGTGAATAGGAAATACTACCTTATTAAGGGTAACCCTCCATTTGTTCCATCATCTTTCAACCCATATCACCATACCACTATGTCACCCAGAACCATTGGATGTTTGAATGGTAAGATCATTGGTTGTTTACATAAGTAAACACCTTGGATAAAACACCTATGAAGTCCTTGATTGGTTCTCTAGAAATATTCACCATCTAACCCTAGACATCCCTTGATTAACACACAAAAAGTTCCATTTAGAGCAGGGTAAAACCCACAATCGACTGTTCATTTAAAACAAGACATCCATTGTCAACAAGTAAGCTCCTTAAGTTGATCATATAAAGGAAACCATCTAAATCACATTATTAGGACCAACATATTACATTAGCCATAATTCCACTTTATTGTAGGAATCAACATTAGATCTTGACCATTGGGTCAAGTTCATATGCTAAAACCATCAATTATAATATAGGTCCAACCATTTCATCAAGTCACCCAAGAAAGCATTGGTCTAAGGCTTAATTGATGCCACAACTATATGATTAACTCACCATAGGTTTTGAAGACCTGATACACCATCATTAGTGACCATTAAGTCACCATAGGTTGTTAGATCAACACTATATTCATTAATCAACATCAAATATTAAGCTATTGTCATCATTGATTGATAACATCAGCAGGGTACTGAATGGTTGATCATTAAAATTCTAATTGATCCAAAACATAGCATAAGGGGTGACGATAGGATGTCACCATCATATGACACCTTTGATCCCAACCATAAGTTGTCATCAATACAACACCATAGGGTTGTTGCAATAGTACCATCATCGGGTCATGGGTTTATAGAAGAAATCAGCTTAAAATCCTAAAATTGACCATTGGTGATAGGTGCTTAGCACCATAGCTTGTCAAACCAACTTGATCCAAGTCATATTATACCTTAGTAATAACGTACACATGATCATAAGTTCATCTAGAACTAAAATTAGAACAAGGAACATTATAAAAATCGAAATCAAGTCAAGCATAGCTTTTTAGTGCATGAATCATCATTTTCAAGCAAGAACATGAGCTAGAAAGCTTATGATAAGCAATAAACATGGAGAAAGTTATAAAACATGCCTCTAATGAGAATATGAAATCCCAAACAGAATAAAACTCGAGAAGGTAGGGTAGATAATCCAATCATAAGATGTGAACTCATCCATCTAGCACCTTTCTTCATAAAATGAGCAAACCCTAAGCATAAGGAGCAAGAAAGGTAGGGTTTTAGAGCTTTAGAGCAATTTCTACCATGGAACAGCAAGGTTCCAACCTGGAGAGTGGTAGGAGGAAGTATAACAAAGAAATAAATAGAGGAAATAAGGTGATTCTTACCCTTTTAGGTCAAGATCACTAGAAGGAAGCCTTTTAAACCCTAAAAGGAAGTCAATTGCAACCCTAGATTCTTTTTTCAAGAAGATCCCCTCTTTCTCCTTCCTTGGATAGGAAATTCAAAGCAGCACATAGGGAGAATGCGTTTCATCGAAGGAGGGAAGTGGTGGAGAGAAAATGGCTCGTTTTGGTGATTAGGGATAAATATATGAAACTTTAAGATAAAGAAAAAGAAAAAGTTGAAGTTCTAGTATCTTTCCAAGTGTCCATGGCCTTAAACTATTAAGAATATACAAGAACACACACAAGAATCTCCCCCACCATTAATAGAAACATTTTTATCCCTCGTTTCTTGAATTTCCAAGCAAAAAAAATAATACATTAGTTGATAGCTACTAAAGGAAGCACATCCATGAAGGGGTAAACCCTAAAATACCCTTGAAGAAAACACCTTCAAACTAAGGATTAAATAGGTGCCCCATGTATCAAAAAGCTCAAGAAAAATGGAATAATATCCAAGGTATATACTGCAAGTGATATATTGCAAAGAAAACCTCTCAATTGGATAAATTGCATAAAAATCCAAAATGTGCATAAATTGCATAACTTGCTCAAACAGTGTCCAAATTGGACCAAATTTGAAACTTAAGCTTGTATTATGATTTCAAAGAATATCACAAGGTTATATTAATGTTATAAGAATTGAATTATGATAATAAATCTTTTTCAACACTTTAAGCAGGTTTAGGGGCCTTATAGATAGCTTGTTCTGAATCGCCTCCACATTTGTCATCTTTTCCACATGTTCGGGAATGGATCCTGTGGTGATGAATCCTTTTGAGATACTTCATTGTAAACACCAGATTTAATGGGAAACACATTCTCAAAGAATGTAACATCACATAATTCTACAATTGTATTGACCTTAATGCCTGAGATATCATATTTTACAATCAAGAATATATGGGCATAACTTGTCTCTACATAACCTAAGAAGATGTCATCAACAATTTTTTGTCCCAATTTTTTCCTTTTGTGTTCATGGACAAGTACATTTGCAAGGCACTCCTACACGATGACATTTGAGATTTAGTTTTCTACCTCTCCATATCTCAAACAGACTACTTTCTACATGTTTATGGGGAAGTTTATTAAAAATATGGCAAACTGTGTTTAAATTCCCCTCCACATGAAGTTGGGTAGACCTGAGATTTGGAGTAAGGAATTAACTATATCTATTAGGGTTTGAATTTTACATTCTACAATACCATTAGATTGTGGTGAATAATGAGAGGGTAATCTCACAAACTACACCATAGAATTGACAACATTCTAAGAACAAGTTTGAGGTGTATTCTCTTCCCCTATTAGACATTAATCCCTTAAGCATTTTACTAGTTTGAGTTTCAGCTTCTTTCTCATAAATTTTGAATTTATCCAATGCATCATCTTTACTTTTAAGTAAATAGACATAACAATAACTACTCACATTGTTTATAAAAGTTATGAAATAACATTTTTGATCCCTAGTAAGAAATCTCATTAAATTCACAAATATCAGTGTGTACTAAATCCAATATTTTTGAATTCCTATTCACAAAATGAAAAGGCTTCCTAGGCATTTTAACTTGCACACATATTTCTTATTATTATTACTAGTGTGCACTACATCTAATATTTCCAAATTCATATTCACAAAATGAAAAGGCTTCCTAGGCATTTTAACTTGCACACATATTTCACATTATTATTACTAATGTTGTGTTTAGGTAGGGGTGAGTAGAATTTGGTTAATAACTGACTAACCGAAGGGTTAATTCCATTTTGTTTAATTTTTTTTGGATAATTTGGTTTATCGATTAAATGATTAATTTGACGATTAAAGATTTTTTTGGTTAACTGAATTAACCGAATAGTCATACTTTATTCATAAAAAATATTCACATATATATAGATATATTTGTACTTCTATTTCAAAAAGCTTCCCCATATATATAATTATCAAGTTTTCACGAGCCATATAAAAATATATTTACAACAATACTACTATAATATAACAACTATTTATAATTATATGATTATCAAATGATATTATGATATTGGTGTTATTGGTTAACTAAATTAACCAACTGAATAAATCATTAACCGATTGGACAATAATTGAATTAACTGACTCAATTCATTTAGGCTAATGGTTAAAATCTCAAACCACAAATTAACCATTTAACCGAATTGAATTAAATGTAGCCGACCAAACAAACCAAATGATCGCCCCTAGATTTAGGTATTAGATAAGATTCATCATGTGTTTCATTGTGTCAATGCTAACATGTCCCAAACATGTATATCAAATATCAGACGATACAATATTCATACATACATAATTATTATCATTAAAATTTAAAATTATATTTGAAACAAGTTCAACAAGAATCTTAAATAAGTTCTCCATATCATATACATACTCCTTATTAAAAAATAAAGAATCATGAAGGTCAGTAATAACAACTTTATTACATTTGCAATCTATTCTAAAACTGCATCTAACTAAAAATTATGCCACTAAGAATTTTGTGTTGTATTGATGGAACATGTATGACTCTATGAAGTGTTAGAACCTTTCCCAAAGGAAACTTCAAGTCCACCCATCCTTCGCCTTATAAATATCCAACACTAGAATCACCTTAATTCATTGATCGACCTTTGGAGGCCTAGTAAACACAAATAGAGACTTTTCAGTAAAAACATGTATATTAGCCCCAGTGTCAATGGTCTTCTATGGTGGTTCAAAAATAAATAGAACATCAGGTTTTATAGACATGTACCCATCATTGAGGTTCAAGGATACAATCATCACATTGACCAAAACCTCCTCATTTGTAGATGTGGTAACTTTCTTTTCCTTCTTTAAAGGAAATCCTTGTTCTAGTGACCTACATGTCCAGAAGTTCAACAAGGTTTGTTATTCACTTTCTTGTAAATCTTAGCCTTAGGTTTAAGTGAATTATTTGGTTTCTAATTCTTATTCCTAGTAGTAGTAAATGGGACACTAGGATTAACATCAATGGGTAATTTGATAGACTTCTCTTTCAGGTGTTCTTCCTGTATGTTTATGTCCATCATGAGATCATTCATTGACATGTCTCCTTTGTGATGCTTAAGAGACATGTCAAACGACTCCCAAGATTTTGGGAAATTTTCAATGGGTGACATCACAACAAACTTTTCAAGAAGTTTCATGTCCGCATATTCGAGCTCTTCCACCTAGAGTTGAAAATCATGTATTTGATCATAAACAAATTTACCCTCAGTCGTCTGAAACTTTAGAAATTTAGAAACACAATATTTTTCAGCTCCCTAATTTTTCATATTATGTTTCTTTTCTAACACCTCCATAGAATCTTAGATATAGTAACATGCAACTTTGATTATGAATCATACATTTTGTTGTTTAATGCAAACATAATACTCTCGGAACTTCTTATTACCATTCTTCTAGGTTGTAATTAAATTATCATTATCATGGACATATTCGTTAGGTTTGGGTTCATCCTCTTCGAAATAGTGCTCATACCCTACCATGTTTAATCAAATTTGCATCCTACTTTGTCAACAAGTAAAATTAGTTCTAATAAATTTTAGAGCATACTAGATGTATCAAATTTCATGTTAGAACCTTGAGCAACCATAATTAACTAATGATGAAAAATTATTTCTTTAAGAGTGTTGTTAATTTTAGATTACGTCGTTACATACAACACCAAATAGTTGCAGTTAAGTTAACATTTCAAGCCAAGACCAGAAGAATAAATGAAGTAGGAGAATAGAAAATGAATAAGGTTAGGAACACATATCACATCGTTCGTTTGAGAAACGACTTGTTTCTTAAAGAAATTAGCGGCCCACAATTCTTATGGATATATATTGTTCTTCTGGTCAACCCGATCACAAATTTGAAGAAGCTTGTCATCTCGCTCATGCTTGACGACAATTAGTTGTACTACCAACATAGCCCAGTGATGACAGGAACTACCATCACACAAATCATGTCCTGGAGAGAAAGGATGAACTCATTATGAACAGGAGAAGGTATCCACATAGAAGCTCGTGAGTAACAACTACAAGACACCGATTTAGAGTTTGCAATACACGATACTCTAATGACTAAAATCTGATTTTCGTGAGATGTTTTTAACCCTAATGACTGGAGGCTTATTTATATAGCCTTTCACACACCAAAATCCTATTCCTATTGAGACAAAATTATTCAATACCTCTTGTACAAGTTACAAAAAATCTGTGAGGCAAGCACTTTCCAATTACAATGAATAAATTTGTTTCAAAAAGAAACAATTAAGTAAATTAATAATTAATTACTTAGTTGAATCCTAGTGGAAAAAGAAGACGAAAGGCATTCCCACAACCCAAAACCCATAAGCCACAACTTCAAGCCCGATCTCGTACCTGTGTCTAGCCCAACCTGGCCAGATGAGGTATGTGCGTATTGTGGTCACCATACCCACTAAAGAGGTGAGCATACTCTCCCCTAAGACCTTTTAGAAACTAGTGTCAATGTGATCCTACATATAAGGACTCCAAAAGTTCTAGGAGTGAGCAATGGGGATAAAACTCTTCCTCATTTGCATTAGACACAAAACTGCATTTCTTCCATGTACTAGTAGAACTACATTAGGATTAACCCATACTAAATAAATGGCTAACGCCATATATGTAATAGAGCAACCATTCACAAAGGGGGCAGGTTTCCTCGACCAAAAGAAGACCAATATCAAAGCATTGGGAGAGACGTTAGGTCGTCCAGCCTCTATAGGAAGGGATCCGCAACAAATAGACAAAGAGACTATTTGTAAGAAGTACATAAATAGATGGATGGGTTGAGGATGTGCAATATCACCCATACCTCTAGGATTAGGTTGAGGTTGCATAAGGGGACGCTATCAAGTGCAGTCACCTGATTTGTCTAACTTCCTTTAACAAGGCAGGATGACAACTAGTCCTTCCAGAAGGGGGCCTTAAAGGATTCAACATGTCAAGTAAACCTTTTGTTTGTGTCTGGGGATGCTGGGAACGGGTGTGGAATATAGCAAAAAAGTCATCAAGGCTAGGGTCGGTCCCGGCCATGGGTGTATCCAAGGGAGCTACCGGGGTTACAATAGGAACTTGTTCTTATATTATATGATCTATTTCCACTATGTCAATGTTGAGTAACTTGTTGTGTTGGTAGACGGTGCACAACCCATATGATCACACCCGAGATCAAATCCCTGCATAAAATTATTTTTTGAAAAATCCCTGCGGCAACATAGTTTATTGTGGTAAAATTAAAACCATAGTTTTATTTTGGTATAATTACAACCAGTCCCCTAGTCGATTTTTGTAGATCCACCCCTGGTGCCTCCATCGTTAGAGTTAACTTCCAAGGTGCTTTCCCTATTTCTCTACAGAAACATAATATCATAGAATATGAGAGAAGGGGGGTGCATGCGTGAACCTAAGGGAATCAATCAGAAGTCGAGGGGGAAAAGAACTCTCATCCTGTCATCCGGCCCCAGTTGTCCAAGGCCTAGGCCGAACCATGGAGGGCCCACACCCAACCATGGTGTAGTCGGTCCAAGGCCTGTCATGGAAGTGTTGGCACATGCACCATCAACTATAAGCATCTAATGGCCTAGATCAACATGTAATGGCCTAGATGGTCTGAGTTAAGGAAAATCTTCATAAAATCTTAAATAGTAGGATGGTCTGTTTCATACAAAATTATATATTGTCTTGATCAGAAGAGCGTGATCTTCAACATAGTTGACTTATGATTAGGTTCAACGTTTTTAATTGCCTAATTTTAAAAGAATGATACAAAATTTTTTAGTCATGCATATTGAATTGAGATGATATACTTTTGAATGTTATTTTAGATACAAACAAGTTTCATTGTGACATTGATGATAACCAATTGCACCATAATTATGATCCTATTGTTTTTGCATGTTTCTATATTTAGGATCTAAGAAAGTATAATGTTGATGAAAAGCTTCACTTGACATGTGATATGAATCATGAGTTAATGGGATGGGCTAGTACTACATGAAAATATATGATCCTACTGACTTTAAGTCTAATAGTTGATATGCCTTCCATCAGGTTGACTGAGTTGAATACCTCCAATATTGGTAGAGTTCAAACAAAGGTGCGTGGAAAGATCATCATTGATGTTTGTCTAGTCCATTAGGAATATAATATAATATATGTTCTCTTGAGATGTTTGTTGTTGTCATCATATTCTTGCATTCTTCTACTATATGAATCATGTATAACATCTTTTCTTAAATACATACATTTCTCATAAACATAAAACAAATTGTAAATGAAATTTATTATAAATTAACGTAAGCAACTAGATCCACACATGTAGGTGTAGAGAGGATCAATGCATAGATAGTACATGTAATGAGGTCCACACATGTGGGTGTATAGAGATTAGTGCTTAGATAATACATATAACTAGATCAACACTTGTGAGTGGGTAGATGATCTATGCATAAATATCACATGCAATTTTATCTGAATATGTGGGTGTAGAGAGGATCTAATGCATAGAGATTAAATGGCCATATTATGGTATAATGGAAACACATTATAACATACATTTTATCACACAATGGAATATTTTGAAACTAATAGTTTCATTCCTTTCTTATAAAATTTGCCAAGGTAAATGTCTATATTGGACATCATGTTGTCTTTTTTAGTAGTATATTGTCCTCATTCGCACCACATGCTCAAGAAATTTGTCTTGAGTTGTTCCCCTATTTATCTTTTTTAGTTTCATATATTATATGATACATAAATGATGACATGTGTGGAGTGAGAAAATATAGGTGGATAGTTGTTGTAGATCTTGTATATAGTAATATACATGATTGATTTATATTATATCTTCAATATAAAATCCAAACAATATAATAAAATCATGTAACTCTTTATATATGTACACTACAAATTGTTAGGATGTTTTTATGATTGTTTCATCCAAGGTAATTTCACTCTTCTGATGTGTGCAATTCTATTGCCTCAAATAGCATTCTCGCATTCTTGTGCTAAAAATTTAGGGACTCTACATCACTTTGTTTGTAATTCTAAATGAGTCTCATCTAAGTGTACACTTCAAAATATAATATTGATCCAATAGTTTTGTTTAAAAGTAAGATCGCCATTTAAACTTATCCCTAAGAGGTGCACAGAGTGCAAAGTTTTTGGGCATGATGAGGATGATTGTCCCCTAAAAGTCCATGAGGTAAGGTTAAATAAAAAAAATCAAAGAAACAGTGGATGGAAGTTAAAAGGAAGAAACAAGGTTCCGGTAAAGAAGATGTCAATAAAGAGAAGGTTTTTGATACTACACACAATAGATTCAGCCACCTAGAGGACTGAGTAGATGTAGAAGAAACAAAAAAAGGAAAAGGAGCATGCGGGGGAAAACATAGATGGTGATACAATGTATAAGGAAAAGGAAAAAGATCCAAAATGAAATCAGAAATATGCAAAAAACTATCAGAACTCAGATAATAGTCTAGGGTGAAAGGGTAACACTACTAAGGTGTACGAGTCACAAAAAAATTGGTCATCAAGTAGCGACATTTAATGTCTGTGTTCATGGCAAATGTTCGTGGTTCCTATAAACCACATAAAAGATAGGAAATGATGTAGGTTATTAGGAAAGTTCAAGAATATATTGTTGGTCCACAACTATATGACCCGCAGAAATAGCGTGCCCCAAAAACATAACTTCCGAGAGACAAAATTCACACTTTGAGAATTTTGCATATAGTTGATGTTCCCTGAGTGTGTCCAACATGATCCTCTAATGTTTGAGGTGTTCCTCAGGTGTCTCAGAGTATATGAGGACATCATCGATGAAGACTGCAACAAAAGAATCTAAGTGAGGTTTGAAGACCATATTCTTCTAGTCCATGAAAGCAGCATGGGCATTAGTTAGCCCAAAAGGCATAACAAGATACTCATACTACCCATACTGAGTATGGAATGCAGTTTTTGGGACGTCTGTCTCCTTGATCTTCATTTTATGGTAGTCGTTGTGGAGATGAAGTTTTGAAAACATGGTGTCCGACTTTAATTGATCGAAAAGGTCGTCGATCCTTGGTAGGGGGTACCGATTCTTGATTGTGACCTGGTTCAACATATGATAGTCAATGCACATTCACATGGATCCATATTTCTTCTTGACAAATAGGACATGTGCACCCCAAGGTGACACACTGGGTATAATAAAACCCAAATCTAGGAGTTCTTGTAATTGCTTCTTTAATTCTACCAGTTCTGTCGATGCCATCTGATATGAGGCTTTTGAGACGGGGGATGATCCAGGCAGAAGATCAATGTTAAACTCCACTTCTCTTTCTGAAGGGATCCTAGGAAGTTCTTCGAGGAAGACGTCAGGGTATTCTCTTATGATATCTATATCTTCAATACATAAGGGTTCCTTCTCTATTACTACTGCTGTGAGGAATGCTCTGCATCCAGAGTCCATTAGTTTTTGGGCCTTCATTGCCGAGATAAGAATATTATTGTATTTTTGACGTCCTGTGACTACTAATTGTTCACTGTTAGGGTGGAAAAGAACAACTTAATTCTTCCCACATAAAATTTGAGCTTGATGAATGGACAACCAGTCCATTCCCAGAATGATGTCAAAATCGACCAGGTCGAGTAAGAGAAGGTTAACGGGAAAGTCTTTTCCAACAATAGAGATATCTATCGGGAGGGTTTTATGACACGTGCTTTTTACGCATCCACTAGGGGTGTTGATATTCAGAATATAGTCCATATAAGTTGTCTCTAATTTCAAAACTTTTACTAGTGATATAAAGATGAAGGAATCAGTGGATCCAGAATAAAAAAGAGCCTTCATAAGTTGGCCCATAATAGAAACCATACCTTCAATGACATCATTGTTGTTTGTGGCCTCTTTAGTAATCATAGAAAATAATCTCACGCTACACTGGTCAGTTGGCTTTGGCTTGTTCTGATAGTTGTTCCTCAGGGCTGAGTTGTTAGGAGGGTTACCCTGATGAGGTTGAGCATTGTTTGACCTTTACGGCTCAGTGCACTCCATATGAAGATGTTTGAGCTTGAGGCAATTATAGAATAGAGGAGTGGGATGGTAACATTCTCCAGAGTGTTTCTTGCCATAGTTGGAACAGAAGAGATGGGTCCCTTGAGTGGGATGGGCACTAGTATGAGGAGGCTTGTTCTGATTGCCATTGTTGTTGTTATTGTTTCCATGGTGGTTGTTTTTGTGATGCTAACCGTGGTTTTTGGAATGAAGTTGATGCCCTCCATGGTTCAAGTTGTTTTTGTTTCTTGAGGGTGCAACAAAACCCACCTCCGAATGATGCATCACAATAAATTGAGCCTTAGCCACCAATTGCTCGTAGGTGAGTGGAGGTGGGGCCAAACTATCACTGAGATAATTATTAAGACCTTGCATGAATACATGTATCTTCCTTTGCTCGGTGAAACCAATAGCATACATCTACAAGAGGGTGAAGCAATGTAAGAATTCAGCTACTGAGTCACCGCATTGACGCACCAAGTTGAATTCCATCTCCTTCTTAATCAATAGCGATTGTGGAATGTATTATTGACGAAACAACTTTTGAAATTCCTCCCTAGGCATTGAAGTTGTCTTCTTAGGTTGGGTATGCATCATGTTTTTCCACCATAATTTTGCGGAACCCTTTAGGATAAATGTTGCATACTTCACCCATAGATGCTCAGGACAGCTCATGCCCTCCAGAATGTCTTGGGTGGCTAGGATCCAATTCTCAGTGATCTTGACTATTTCCTTTTCACTCTCACCCATAAATTCAGATGGCTTCAACTTGATGAAGTTGGTGATGGTGGGTTCCCAGGGGCTAGTATTCTTGTCAATAAGGCCCTTCATGGTTGTCCCCAGGATGGACTAGAGTTGGGCTAGTTGGGTGGTAGGATCACCCTTGGGAGTAGGAATGTTCATGGGAAGGGGTCATGTACTTCTTATGGTGGGATGATGATCCTTTGTTCCTCTTAGGGCTATCGTATTCCCCCTCAAAAGAGAAAAATTGATGTTTCCTATAGGTTAGTAAAGAGAGGGAGAGATATCAATATAGGGTCCTAAGTGTAATTCTAGAGTGGAGAAAAGAAGATTGTGATTGTTAAGTGGCTCTGACACCATTTCATGTGACGACATAGTTTCCAAACCATGTGTAACATAATATGATAATCAAAGTTCTCAATAACATCAACAATAAGGAATATAGTGTTTGTTTCCTCGGCATACATAATATAAAAAAAGAACAACATTGTTCACTTGAGGTACTACATCAAAAAGCTTAAGAAAGATAAAAGAACTATGCCACACAAAGGGCACCTTGCCATGCTCCTTGCTTGTTCTCAGTACTCCACAGCAGACGACTCTAGGTGAGAAGATCCTTCTGTCCATGCAATATCCCAATGGACCAAGAGAAAAATGGGTTAGCAATTGCTGGTACTACATTCTTTTATCAAGTTATTTGCAAATATGGGTGCTAGGCATAATTCAAGGAAATATCAAACTAGGCAGGTAATATTTGGTGGACTTTATATATCAAGTAAGGAAAACAATACTCTAAGATTTGTATTCCAAAATGTAATTCTCAATAGCTCAAGAAAAATGTTTCAAGTATCAGTTTATCAAAATGTTGCAAAAGTTAACTATTCAATATTAAGATGTTAGCACTTTCCAATCATTTCTTTTAAGGGCAACAATGCCTTATGTTCAATCATCTATGAAGGAACAACATTGAGCATAATTACTATGTTAACAGTCGACTAGGGATTGACTAAACCATTATAAACCTATGCACAGGGTGGAGGGACATACCCTACCTCAAGTGATCCAAATTTCTAAGGGGCCAAAGCCCAAAAGGACCAATGTCTGAGGAGTCAAAACTCCAACTAGATCAAGTCAAGTGCTTATCATAATATTGACTAAAATCCAACAATTTTAAGGGGGATGGTGACTTCAATTACAGGAAAGGCTTATAACAAGTTTATGGTTCACAATCCAAGCAAGAGCATAGAATCCAAGAGGAATCAAATAACTCAATAAGAAAATAGAGAATTTAGTACCTCAAAATCCAAACAAAATTTGATATTCCCACAATTAGGTTCAACAGGCTCCAAAGTTTCAAATCCTAGGAAAAGGGAAATATTCCAGGTCATTAGGCAATCCTTGGCTTTGAAATTATCTTCTAGATTCTCATTAGGTGAAATTACTATTTTACCCCTCATTCTCTTTGATATAGTTATATAGTATTATCATGATGTTATTAAATTGACTCTCATCATTGTCGTTATCTCTTTGTGCACAAGTAGTATTGTGTTTATCATGTTCATGGTAGATAATATTTACACATTACTTAACTACTAATTAGGTAATACTACATCATGGACCATATTCATACATATAGTTTAAGATCTCTAGCTTCTATGATTTGCAGAAAACTTAGGGAAATCAAAGTTAGGTTTTTATCGGTATCCTTATCATCATCCTTTTCCTTCCTTTCTAGGTTGAAATCAAGATTATGTGGTTCATAAGGATAATTAAACATGATTTGATCCATGTGAAGTCAATCACTTCATCATTTACATTACCTAGGACATATGTACACCCATATGTACTTAGTAAGGATAACATACGTAGAGTTCAAAGCATTTCTTCATGACCATGGTTTGTATTATATCAATCATCTAATCATGTATATATGTATCTATATTTTACTTCATTTAATTCGTAGTTCGGGAGAGTAAATTCCATACATCACCTCTTACCCTAGTCCCTTCTCATATTAGTTTATTAGTTTATCGAATATGATCAATAGGTAAAAGATTGGAGCAAGTAACTCCTAGGGTGTGGATGTCTTCAATTGTGGTCTTCTTGAAGGATTGACCTCGTCGTCCTTTTGCCTAACGTCACTGGTGGCCATGAGGTCGATGCTCTATTGCGATAGCACACTCAGGCAAGGTGTATAGAGGTTGGATGAGGTAGAGAAAGGGGGCCATCGATTTGTAGCAGTTGGTTGCTTCTTGTATCTACTGGTGATGCAAATCAAAATCGGGAGGAGGAGGCAGGGATGTGATTGGCTGTGGAGCCTAACCACTGATCATCGGAGCATTGGCAGACTCCCCATCAGTGGCAGCAGTCCCTACTGGAAGTGGGGGAGGTGGTTGTCGATCTGCAGTCCTGCCCAGACCGGCGGCCGAGATCGGAGTAGGCGCTCACCCAGTCTAAGACACTCAGGTGTCGACGGCGGCAGAGAGGGATTAGAGAAAGGAATTGTCATTGCTGACGCACAAGGGCTGCTGACGGGTTAAGGAGGAAGCAGCGGTGCTGTGATAGATAGTGTTACAATCAGGACAACTGACGGGTAGACGATGAGCTAAGAGGGAGCTGAGCTGACATGGCTAGTCAGTTAGGTCGTTTAATTGTTAGCTAAGTCTGTTGTTTTAGTTGTAACTGCCTGTATGTCATGGAGCAGAATAAGGGAGCTAGCCCAGGTGGTTGTGTGGGTCCGAGCTGAGGAGAGGGTTATATTACCAGCCAGCTCAATTGAGAGTGGAACCATGTATGCACTGAATGAGCAATAAAATACCCTCTCTCTGTGATATCTTCTTTTCTCTCGCTATATATCTCTTTATACCATTGTTCTTACTCTGTTCTTCTTCTTCCACTCTAGTCTACCTGTGATTCTTCACCATAGGTCATCCTCGACCAGAATCGGGCAAATAGAAGCAGCCGTATAACCTTAGGTGCTTCAAAGTGGTATCAAAGCAGCACGAGGAAGCCATGGCACCTCCTGAAGAAGATCCAATTCCGCAAGGCGTAACTAGAACGGAGCTATGCGAGCTCCTGGATTCGCTCAACCGCACAGTCGACCGAAGATGCTCAGAGACAGTGGGAGCGGTGAAGAAGGCGTACAACGATCTCAAGACTGAGTTTTCGAGCAAACTATATCTCATTTGCAATCAACTGGAGCAGTTGAGCGCCGGCGGAAAGAAAGGGAAAGGCGGAGGCGAAAATGGTGAGTCTGAGAGGAGTTCGTCAGGATCATCGGGAGAGAAGGCAATGACAAAAAGACTGCATCTGAAGATGATGAACTTCGATGGATCTACATCTCCTATTGATTGGATCAGCCAAGCTCATGTGTTCTTCCGATTCTACGATATCAATGAAGACAGAGTGAGTCTAGACCTAATTCCTTACTACATGACGGGTGATGCTTTGTAGTGGTGGAATTGGACCTCGGATCCTATACCGATCAGCTCTTGGAGTCGATTTGAAGCAGAATTGCACGCTCGGTTTGGAAATCCATATGAGGACGCTGCTGGTGAGTTCATGAAATTATGTCAAACAGGTTTTGTGTGTGAGTACTTGTCGAAATTTGATAAGCTTTCGAATCTCCTTCCTGGTTTGGATGAAGTTTTCCGAGTAGGAACTTTTGTGAGTGGGTTAAAGGAGAAGTTGAGGTGTCATGTGAGAGGACATCGACTGAAAACAATGAAGGAGGCAGTGAGCTTAGCTTTAGCTAAGGAGGAGAAATATGCAGCGAAGCCATTCAAGAGTAAGACATCTTGGGGAGAGGATAATCGGAAGGGAAAAGAAGAGAAAAATAGCAAGGGGCCAAAGCGATTATCAAGAGAAGAGGAAATCTATAGGCGTCAGAATAATCTATTCTTTCACTGTAACGAGAAACGGTCATTAGACCATAAGTGCAAGGTGAAGGGGAAGCTGTATCTAATAGAAGAAGTAGAATCTGACAGTGAGAAAGATGAGGAGGAAGGCTTGTCATGGACAACTACAGAAGGGGAACTGAACATCTCATTACAAGCTCTTACAGGTGAAGACTCACCTCGGACCTTGCGAGTCAGAATAAAGATTCATGGTCTGGAACTGACAGCCTTGTTAGATTCAGGAAGTACACATAATTTTCTATATGCAAGAGCAGTGAAGTGAGGCCATTTTTGTATTAACTTGGATCATGAGTATACTATGTCAGTAGCAAATGGAGAGAAGATAAAGTCAAGAGGGAAATGTTCAGACCTTGATTTTGTCATTGCTAATACTACGATGAAGGAAGAATTCTTAATTCTGGAATTGGGAAGTTGTGATGTAGTGTTGGGGGTGAAATGGTTGTGTCAAGTAAGTCCTATTTGGTGGGATTTCAATTTACAGGTGTTGAAATTTAAACATTCGGGCAAGGTTGCTTCAGTCACAGGGATGAAGAATGAATCCAGGGTGGTTAACACGGCTTGATTTGTTGTTGGGTTGAGGAAGTCTCGAACGGTGGAGGTAATTCAATTACTGACTATGGAGGTTGATAGGCAGGAGTCGAAATCAAAAGATGAACCATCTGTGCCATCTGTGCCAGGTTTGAATGAGCTGCTATCTAGATTTGAGAAGGTGTTTCAAGAACCTACTGGATTACCACCTAGAAGATACCATGATCACAAGATATCATTACTACAAGTAAGCAAGCCAGTGTCAAAGAGACCATATCCATATCCCCATTTTCAAAAGAACAAAATTGAAAGACAAGTAGCTGATTAACTTCAAGTAGGATTGATCCATGATAGTAATAGCCCTTACTCTTCCCCATTATTACTAGTTAAGAAGAATGACGGCTCGTGGCGAATGTGTGTGGATTACAGGGGACTAAACCACATTATTGTACCTAATAAATTTCCTATTCCAAGGATTGATGAACTCTTGGATGAACTACATGGATCTGTGATATTTTCTAAGTTGGACTTGAGAGATGGTTACCATCAGGTCAGAGTAGTTGATGAAGATGTCCACAAAACAACTTTTAGAACCCATCAAGGGCATTATGAATATTTAGTAATGCCATTCGGGCTTACCAATTCTCCTTCTACATTTCAGTCTCTAATGAATGATATTTTCAGATGTTATTTGAGGAAGTTCATATTAGTCTTCTTTGATAATGTGCTAATATATAGCCAAAATCCTCAGCTACATTTACAACATTTGGAAATAGCCTTGCAAATCTTGGCTAAACATCAGTTGTTTGTTAAAAGGAGAAAATGTAGGTTTGGAGTTCTTTCTGTCGATTACTTAGGTCACATAATATCAGCAGAAGGGGTAGCAGCTGATCCTGATAAAATTCAGAGTATATTGAATTGGCCCAAACCTTGTACACTTAAAGCATTGAGGGGATTTCTTGGGTTGACAGGATATTACCGGACATTTGTGAAGGGTTATGGACACATAGCTCAACCATTGACCCAACTATTGAAGAAGAATGGGTTCAAATGGGATGAGGTAGCTGATTTAACTTTTGAACAAATGAAGAATATCATGACTAAGTCTCCAGTTTTAGCTATGCCGAACTTTGAACAAGAGTTCATAATCGAATCAGATGCCTCAGGGTTTGTTGTGGGGGCTGTTCTAATGAAAAATAATAGACTGATAGCTTTCTTAAGTTCTACCTTAAAAGGGAAACAACTAAATTGGTCGACATATGAAAAAGAGATGCACGCCATTCTGCTAGCAGTTACAAAATGGAGACAATACCTGATTGGGGGAAAGTTTGTCATTAGAACGGATCAGAAAAGCATTAAGTTAATGATGGATCAAGCATTACACACTCCTACTTAGCAAAAATGGCTCTCCAAATTACTTGGATATCAGTATGTGATTGAGTATAAGCTGGGCTCAGCAAATAAGGTGGCACATGCTTCGTCTCGCAAAGATGTAGTGGAAGGAAGCAATACAGGAGCACAATGCAGTGCTATTTACATAACTACTGCTCAATGGATGGATGATGTTAGAGAACTTTAATGACTCTTACCCAATCCTCATTTCACTCAAACAAAAATGGGAGAAAGGAGAACTCAATTCTGACATATTTCAGTGGAAGAATGGAATTTTGTTTAAGAAAGGTAAAATAGTGCTCAGTGTTAATTCTGACATGAGTAGGAAAATCATTTTTGAAATGCATGACACTGCGACAAGAGGTCATTTGGGATTTGAAAAAACTTTGAACAAAATCTGACAAGTATTTTGGTGGAAGGGATTAAGAGGTCAGTTAAGGAAGTACATACGAGAATGTCAAATATGTCAGACCAATATGTTCGAAAACTGTCCTCCTCCTGGGTTCTTACAACCTTTGCCTATACCAACTCAGATTTGGGTTGATCTAGCAACAGATTTTATTGATGAATTACCTTTATCGAAGGGACACTCTATAATCATGGTAGTAGTCGATAGTTTATCCAAGGCTGCTCATTTCTTTGCAATAAAACACCCTTATACAACCCAATTAATACTGGATGTTTTCATCGATGGAGTGTTTCAGCACCATGGAATTCCCCAATCAATTGTCTCAGATCGTGATACTATTTTTACCAGCAATTTTTGGCAAGGATTTTATAAAGCACAGGGTACCCAACTCAGGATGAGCACTGCGTATCATCCCCAGTCAGATGGGAAAAGTGAAGTATTGAATAAAACCTTACAGTGCTATCTTCGATGTTTCTGTGCTGCTAAACCAAATGAATGGGTTCAACAATTTCCTTGGGATGAATGGTGCTATAACATGACGACTCATTCATCTTCTAGGCTTTCTCCTTATGAAGTGGTCTATGGTAAACCACCTCCTACCTTGCTTTCATATGTGCCCAGTCAATCTAAAGTAGCTGCTATGGATTCCACGTTGAGATCGAGGGATGAAGTTCTGCAACTCTTACAATCCAATTTGAAGAAGGCTCAAGATCGGATGAAGCGATTTCAGATACTAGATGATCTGAAAGGACTTTTGAAGTTGGAGATCTGGTATATCATAAACTACCTTTCTATAGGCAAGGGTCTGTCATGCAGCAGAGAAAGACAAAGTTAAGTCCCTTATTTTGTGGACCCTTCAAGGTGTTAGCCAGGATAGGGACAGTGGCTTACAAACTAGCACTACCACCCTCTGTCCAGATACATCCGATTTTTCATGTGTCCTTGTTAAAAAAAAGTTTGGACAAGATGTAGCAGGAGGAGTGGAATTTCCTGACTTCACTGCACACCGGATACCAACACCAGGCCAGATCTTAGACAGGAAGATAATGCCAAGCATAGGAAGAAGACATGAAATTACTGAAGTTCTGGTTCAATGGCAGGGAAAGGATGTCATTGAGGCAACATGGGAGAGCCTCTACAAGATGCGGCAGAAGTTTCCTGAGTCAGCTCTATTTCAGGAAGATCCACAGCAAGCTGTAGCAGTGGATAGCAGTGGCTGAAGAAGTTCTTGACCTTGAGGATAAGGTCTGTCTTTTGAGGGGATGGTATTTGTTTCAGTCAGGACAACTGACGGGCGGACGATGAGCTAAGAGGGAGTTGAGCTGACATGGCTAGTCAGTTAGGCCGTTTAATTGTTAGCTAAGTCTGTTGTTTTAGTTGTAACTGCCTGTATGTCGCGGAGCAGAATAAGGGAGCTAGCCCAGGTGGCTGTGTGGGTTCGAGCTGAGGAGAGTGTTATATTACCAGACGGCTCAATTGAGAGGGGAACCATGTATGCACTGAATGAGCAATAAAATACCCTCTCTCTGTGATATCTTCTTTTCTCTCGCTCTATATCTCTTTATACCAATGTTCTTACTTTGTTCTTCTTCTTCCACTCTAGTCTACCTGTGATTCTTCACCATAGGTCATCCTCGACCAGAATCGGGCAAACAGAAGCGGCCGTATAACCTTAGGCACTTCAGATAGGTGGAGGGGTAGGTCCTTTATAGCAGCGCCAACCCTAGGGTTTGCGTGTGTAGGGTCTCTGTGAGGCCCTGGTTGTTCCTGAATGGGGTGACGCCTCCTTCTCCTTATGGTCTAGTATTCATTACTCATGGTGGATTGAACTGGTGTGTGGGCAGCGTTGAGAAGAAGTGAGCAAGATAGGAGGCGAGATCTCTGCGTTGTTACTCAGGCCAGCAAAATGATCGTGTGGAAGGGAGACACTGCATCAGGGGTTAGGGATGGAGAGACCAGGCGCGTGGGCCCTGGTCCATCAACCATTTGACCATGAGTTACGATGGGATTTTAATCCCTGTTATTATTAATTGGCTAATCCCTTTTATTATTAGTGATTTGCAGTTTGAGTTTTTTTCCAAAACCCCCTCACTTTCTCCCAAATTCCCAATAACTCCTCATGTTTAGATAATTCCAAACAACCCCCTCAACTATATTCCAGTTATCGCCCAACCGTTAGCCAACATTACAAACTAACGGCTGGTTGCTTTACACCCAGCTTGTGTAGTTATTTCTTGATTTGTTTTTTTATTTTAAATTTTCAAACTCCAATCAGGTTAACATATTTGGACAGAAAGTAGATAATACTAATCATAACATGTCATTAGGATTGTACATCGGTCAAACTCGAACCGGATCTGAATGGTTTGGACTAGATCATATGAAGATTCAATTAATAAAAAAATCATGCGTTGAGGATCAGACCAAATAAGAACTTGTTCGTTCAACCGGTGAAATTAAAGACCGCATCAAGGATGGACCGAAATTGGACATGATAACAAACATATACGGTCGTGTATTTGTCTATAAAATAATATATATACACTCTTGATTATAATATATCAAAGAACTATACTACAAATTATATAAGAATAGATAAATCATTAGAGTTGGTAACACAAATCAACTTACACAATTAAATTTTTACAACTCGAGAAATTAAACTATGATAAAGTATTCTAAACATAACTAATATAGTATTAATATATAATAACACATTCAATACTAACAATTATTAATTCTTAGCACACAAAAAAGTAACGGATACAAGTACTATAAAATTGCATTATGATAGTTTATATGCAACATTAAGTTATTACCAAGTCAATTCAATGTGTGACATCTTTTTAGCTATTAACTGTCACAATGTAATACAATATTCAATTTTGTGTGAAGACACTTCATACTTGTATAAATGCAATAGCATTTATTGATATAATGACATCAACATGCAGACCATAATATTATGCATCTTTTGGCAAAGTGGTGGCGATTGCTCGGGTAGTGATGGACAACCACGGGCAGCGGGTCAATCGCCACCAATCGCGTTGCCAAACACGCGGTTGTCCACCACTCTAATTTTATAATATTTTTGTCAGGGTGATAGGTAAACTCTATAAGCCGCTCATTTCTCACAGAAATTGTTGCAATGAATTATCTATAATGGGCCACCAGTAATGAATTAAATCATATTGCCAAACGCTGCATTAATATACCTATTGGTTAATTCTAGAGTCATTGATAATGTGTTGCACATCCTTATAGTCCTTCATACATGTTTGATTTACTTCATACATGTAAGAAGTTTTTTTATATTATCCAATTCTAGACAAGTTTCTACCGATTTGGATCTAATTGGACTCAAGATCGGATCTCGAAAAGACGACGGATCAAGGATCGGACCGAAAGTCAACTCAAGACCGAACAACAATGAATAATCGATCTGACCCAGTCCACTGGTCTGGACTGATATATGTACAGACTTAAATGTCATTACTTATTTGATTGTATGATTAAAATATGTAGTACAAAAAATAAAAAAATCAAATAAGCAAGTAATTGAACATAGCAGTGTGACGGATATAGTAAAAAAGGGAGGATATCAGCCCATCCGTTAGTTTGGTAATGGGGGCTAACGGTTGAGGGTGTATTTGGAATTGTCTCAATAGTTGAGGGGGGTTATTGAGATTATCTAAACATGAGGAGGTTATCTGGGATTTAGGGAAAAGTGGGGGGGGGGGGTTTGGGAAAAACTCTTGTAGTTTTTCTCACCTTAAGTATTTCCAAATCCCTTCCTCCATTAGGTCAAATCTCTTATTGGTGATTCTAAGGTGGTCCAGCATGATTAATATCGTAATTAACCCAAGCATTTCTATTTTAAGCTTAATAATAACAATTTCCAAGCCAAGAATTATAATAAGGTTTCAATTTTCCAATTAGCTTTAGAATGAGATGACTAGACGCAACAAGGGCAATTTGCATTTCTATGATAGGATTTCAAGTATTTCAAATGGGGTGCATAATGAATGCAAATTCAAAAACAAAACTTTCAATTTTTGGATAATTAGAAATCATAGATAAATATATAAATTTTGCACCAAAATTTAATATTTGACAACTCACCTCCCGTTGAGAGGAATTTCGGGATGAAATCCATGACTAAGAGAAAAGTTGAGGGTAAGCCTTCATCATCTCAGCTTGCAGATCCCAGGTTGCTTCCTCGATACCATGGTGCTTCCAAAGAACTTTTACTAATTGGATATCCTTATTCTTCAATTGCTTGACTCTTGTGTCAAGGTTCTTCATTGGGCATTCTTCATAGTTCTGATATTCATGAATTTCCAAAGGTTTGATTGTTAAGACATGAGATGGGTCTGTGACATATTTCTTTAGAACAAAGACATGAAACATGTCATGCATTTTCTCATAAGATGGAGGCATGGCTATCTGATATGCACATTCCCCAACTCGTTAAAGGATCTCAAAAGGTACTACATATCTAGGGCTCAACTTGCCCTTGATCTTTGATCTAGAAATGGACTTTAAGGGTTTTACTTTCAGAAAGACTGATTCTCCCATAAGAAAACTTTTACCCATTCTATGTTGGTCGGCATACATTTTCTATCTATCTTGAGCTGCCTTCATTTTTTTCTTAATTGGGTCAACTTTCTCAAATAGAACTGTAGTTCTTCTTATTTCAACAAAGACCTTTCACCCACATCATCCCAATGTAAGGGTGATCTACATGGTCTACCATATAAGGCTTCATATGGGGGCATCCCAATGCTAGCCTGATAGCTATTATTGTATGCAAATTCAACCAAGGGGAGATATTTATCCCAAGAGCCACACCAATCCACGACACAAGAACGGAGTAATTCCTCTAAGATTTGTAATATACACTCAGACAAACCGTCAGTTTGAGGATGCTAGGCAGTACTAAAGGCCAATCGAGTACCCAATTCATCATGAATTTTCTTCCAAAGTCTAGAAATGAATTTTGGATCCCGATAAGAAACAATCATCTTGGGAGTCACATGCAAGTGGACTATCTCTCGAATATACAACTCAGCCATGGAAGATACATTCATTGTAGTCTTGAAGGGTAAGAAATGAACTGACTTTGTGAGTTGGTCAATGATGACCCATATTGTATCATAGCCTTGTTTTGTTTTCAGAAAACCAATGGTGAAGTCCATCGTGATCTTATCCCACTACCATTCAAGAATTTCAAGGGGTTGTAGAATACCTCTAGGTCTTTGATGCTCTATTTTTACTTGTCGGCACATTAGACATCTAGACAAAAATTCAACTATGTCATTTTTCATGTTCTTCCACTATTAAGCATTGAAGGTTCTTATACGAATTCGTCATTTCAAGGTGAATGGTATATTTGGAACAGTGAGCTTCTTTCATAACCTTCTCTCTTAAGTCAACATTGGGAACCAAAAGTCATCGAAAAAAATGAATAGCTCCATCTAAGCCAATTTCCATCTCTGTCTAGGGCTTCTCTACAAGTTTCATGACCTCGTTTAATTCAGGGTCAGTCTTTTGAGCTTTTATGATTTCATAAATCCAACTAGGAGTGATTTAGAGGCTAGCCATTTTGACTTGTAATTCAGAGATCCTCTCGGGTTCCCATTATGCAAGTATGTTCAAATTTTTCTACTCAGTCAGCCTCATGGCCGCACATGTTGTAGCTTTCTTCCTACTTAAGGAATTTGTGACTACGTTAGCCTTCCCAGGGTGATAAGAGACTGTGACTCATAGTCATTCATGTACTCTACCCATCGACATTGTTGACGATATAAATATTTCTATGTGAGTTGGTACTTAAGGCTCTTGTTGTCATAGAAAATTATAAATTGTTCACCAAAGAGATAGTGCCTCCAGATTTTTAAAGCATAGACAAAAGTTGCGATTTCAAGGTCATGGGTGGGGTAGTTCACCTCATTTGTCTTTAGCGTACATGAACCATATGCTATCACATGTTTATCTTACATGAGGACACAACCCAGACCTTGTCGTGAGGCATCGGTGAAGACTTCATGACTCTTGCCTTTAATGGGTAGGATCAAGACTGAAGTGGAGGTGAGACACTACTTTAGCTTTTAGAAGCTTGCTTCACATTCTAGTGTCCATACAAATTTTTCAACTTGTCTAGTCAGCTTGGTCATGGGGAGAGAGATTATGGAGAAGTTTAGAATGAATCGTGTTTAGTAGCCTACCAAGCCTAAGAAGCTTCGAATCTTAGAAGGATTGTGAGGTGCTTGCCACTTTTAAATATCTACAATTTTTGCAGGGTACACAACTATATGACCCGCAAATATAACGTGCCCCAAAAATATTACTTTCGAGAGATAGAATTCACACTTAGAGAATTATACATATAGTTGATGTTCCCTAAGTTTGTTCAACACGATCCTTAGATTTTCCCAGTGTTGCTTGGGTGTCTTAGAGTATATGAGGACATCAACGATGAAGACTACAACAAAAGAATGTAAGTGAGTTTTGAAGACCCTATGCATGAGGTTCATGAAAGCAGCAAGGGCATTAGTCAGCTCAAAAGTCATAACAAGATACTCATAGTGCCCATATCGAGTACATAATGTAGTTTTTGGGATGTCTGTGTCCTTTTTCTTCATTTAATGGTAGCCACTGCGGAGATCAATTTTTGAAAAGATGATGGACAACTTTAATTGATCAAAAAGTTCATCGATCCTCAAGAGGGGGTACCGATTCTCGACTGTGACCTGGTTCAACATACGATAGTCAATGCACATTCGCATGGATCCATCTTTCTTCTTGACGAATAGGACAGGTGCACCCCAAAGTGACACATTGGGTCTCATAAAATCCCAAATCTAGGAGTTCTTGAAATTGCTTCTTTAACTCTACCAGTTCCTCCGGTGCCATGCGATATGGGGCTTTTGAGATGGGGGTTGTTTAAGGCAGAAGTTCAATGCTAAACTCCGCTTCTTTTCCAAAGGAATATGATGGAGCTTCCACTTATGTGGAATTGCGTGCACCAACTAAAAATCCTAAAGATGGTAAGTCTTTAGGTTTAGCCTTGCTTATACTAGATAGAGAACTCCACCCACGTATGCTAAGATACGTGGAAGTCTTATCGAAGTATAGTTAAGGGTCAAATCCATGGGACAACAGCCTTGTTGGGAGCAACAAGATGGAAAACGTTGGAATTTCACTTAATCACTCAATAGTTGGTATTTAGATCATTAAGTTGATTTGGTTGTTTTAGACTAAGGGCAAGTAAAGTAAAAGAAAGAAAGTAAACTTAGGTTGTTAACAATGATAAGGAATCACTAGGATGTGATCGATTTTCACCACCACTACACATGGATCAAGATGTGTAACATAAAAACATAACCTACAATAAGAGTTAGATCAGTTAGTATCTTTGTAGACTTAGCTTCCTTTCAGAGAACTAACTACGAGAAGTGCGAGAATGTTGCAAAGTCAGCCATCCCCAAATGAATGGTCAACTACTTTGCATCATTCCCTTCGCAAAGCGTGTTCCTCGACTCATCAAGGTTGTACTTTCATACGTCAACTGATTCCATTTCATAGCATAAAGTACAACGATGGGAGTGAGTATACTTCACTTCTTCAAAGACACTCCTAGATATCGAAACAGATGCATGGTGGATACATGCATCAAGAACCAACATGCAAACGAGTTTCAAATCTAATAATACAAATGTAGACAATTTATACTAAAAGATAAAACATAACACAAGTTGGTGATCAAGCAACAAGCATTCATTAAACGTTTGATGTTCAACTGAAAAGATATAAACTCTATATTACAAACTATGGATTACATTTACATGATATGAACACATGGGTAGTGGGGCTACTCCCCGCACCCTAGTGAGAGAGACTACTTGCTCATAACTAGGACACAGAAGGAGGCAAGAAGAGAGAGAGAGAGCATCATCCCCACAAAGTAGAGAGGAAAGTCAACCCCGTGGAGAGAGAGAGACGATCCACCAGCTTCACAGGATGCTTGATGACGAGATCCCCTCTTTCCACCTTCTTTGGCAGAGAGAGAGAAAGTAGCTTCGAGATGGAGTGTGGGTCTCAAATCGGCAGCCCCTGGGCGGAGGATGGAAGTTGGATTTGCTCTGGAGTGATTTAGGCAGCCTCTGGACGTCTAAAAACTTGATATCCCTTTGGAGGACCCTTGGGGTCTTATTTATAGGTCTTAAGTGAAGTCCAAACGGTTTGGAGACCATTTGGACCTCAAGACCGTTTGGAGCTCAAGACCGTTTGGACCTTGAGACCGTTTGGCTTCATGCGGTCTTGGGACCGGTTGACTCCATGCGGTCTCAGGACCGGTTGACTCCATGCGGTCTCAGGACCGGTTGGCTTTATGCGGTCCCGGGACCGGTTGGCTTCATGCGGTCTTGAGACTGTGTGACTCCATGCGGTCTCGGGACCGGTTGGCTTCATGCGGTCTTGAGACGGTGTGACTCCATGCGGTCTCGGGACCGGTTGGTTTCATGCAGTCTTGAGACTGTATGACTCCATGCGGTCTCGGGACCGGTTGGCTTCATGCGGTCTTGAGACCGTGTGACTCCATGCGGTCTCGGGACCTGTTGGCCTCATGTGGTCGTGAGACCGTGTGACTCCATGCGGTCTCGGGACCGGTTGGCTTCATGCGGTCTTGGGACCGTGTGACTCCATGCGGTCTCGGGACCGATTGGCTTCATGCGGTCATGGGACCGTTTGATTCCATACGGTCTTGAGGTTGATTTAGTCTTTTGTGATTTTTTTGTGTCTTTTTCTGCAAATATAAAGGGGAAAAGTTAGTCTAATAGTATATTTACAATAAGAAGGAATATTTAGGTATTATGTCTAATTCTAATTAAGAAATGGTGTGGAAAACTGATGAAAAGACTAAGATAACATCCTAAAATTGGAGGTTATCACCCCCCCTAACTTAGAGTCTAGCTTGTCCTCAAGTTAGATAGAACTGAGGCATGTAATGGCGAGGCAATTTTATTAGTTGGGATTTCCATACTCTTGCTTCAATTCTCAACCTGAGTTCTCCTAAGGTCGTATCAGGAGTTATTGCTTGCCTTGACTCCTTCAGGTTTCGAGAGTTGCTTGGGTCTCAGGTTCCTTCCATATCTCATAGCTCGCATCGGGACCACCTTTATTCTGTGCATGTTGTAGATTCTAATAAGATTTATACCTCTCAGAAGGACCTACTGGAAATTATAGAGGGTATGAGGGTTGGCTAAAGGCTTGAAGTGTAACTCCCCCTTCAAGTGGGGGAGGCGTTGTCTATGCTTTTAGGATCTCACTACCGGGCATGACACATCTGCCTTTGTGAGGGCAGCTGAATGTACCGGTCGGGTGAGTCCTTTATAAGCCTTTCATATATTTAGATACCTTAGGGTTTCAATACCGGGCATGACACATCTGCCTTTGTGAGGGCAGCTGAATGTGCCGGCCGGGTGAGACCTTCATCGGTTCTTTATATAGATCCTTATTTATGGCACAACTCTCATAATTTTATTCAACTCTCTGGCTTTTATTCGAAGACTCGCAGGCTTGGGTTTTGGGGTTTTGTTCGGGAAATTATTTTGGGTAGCCAAGCCTCTTTTATTTGAAGAGAGGAAAGTTGTTCTTAGAGTTTTTACAACATGCACTTATTTTGTGGTCCGCTTGCAAGACTTCTTGATTTAGAAGTCACCTAATGCACCTCTCATCCTTGAGAGCTCGGCTTATTTCTGCATTGATATTGACCTGTGGAGAGTCAGATGTAGAAGTGAAATAAAAGCATGAAAATCAAAAGTAGGGAGACATTATTAAGTCACCATTATATGTCTAAGTGCTATTTACTTTTGAGGACTAACATGATTCTAAAGTTAGCTGAGGGTGACTTTATTGTTGGGTGAGTTATTTGAAATGGAAGCTAAATGTGTAAAGGAAACTAAGAAAATTAGTACAAAAATGAAGGAGAAGATGGAAAAAGAGGGATATAGAAATGATACCTCGCCCTTATCTAGTGTACCCCCCTAACTTATCACTCACTCTGTCCTCAGAGTGTCAAAGTGATAGGTTGATAAGTATGATGACAAGGGCTGTAGGCTAAGTTAAATCTGAATTTGCCCCTGGTGAGTATAGTAGATTAGTTGTGAACTGTCCGCGTAGAGCGTGGTAATCCATGTCAGTCATATCTTCTACTGGTCTTTGAAGGACGATGATGGTGTACATCCAGTAGAGGACGTGGAAGCCGCAATCATTTGATTCTCGGATTTTCTGGGGACATTTTGGCTGAAGGAAGGGTGATGAAAATGCTCTTTGTCGTAAACCCGTGTATGCTGAATTAGAAAGGCGATTAATTTGTCAGTGCATTCCTTTGCCACTACCTCTGTTGGCGTCCTTGGTGTCATGACATAGTTCTTCTGTCATGGATTGTACTGACTATCGGAACTGTTATAGATTGTAGTTGTTCCTTCTGGTAGGTTTGTTGCCAGGAGCATCCAGTGCTAATGATAAAGGAAGGGTAGCATGATGAACTTCGACGTTGTGTGCTGTAGAAAGGAGATCAGTGCTTCAGTTGTTCTGACGTTCTTGAGCTTTAAAAGATCATCCTTCATGTATGGGGATGCCATATATGTTGTGGGGTTATTTGAGCCGAGTAGAAACTGATAAGCGGCCATGAAGCTTTCGGAGAAGGATCCTTTAAACTATAAAGTCTCTCGAAGCGTGTCTGCCATTACTAGAATGTCACCAGACATGAACACGAGTTCATCCTTCTCGGCAGAGAGCCTCGACATGATGAGGCATAGTTCAATGCCGGAGAGACCTTTGCAAGCACTGAGGTCAAAGTCCGGGAAAGTTGGTTCTATGGTAGACAAGGGATCTATGCCACTTTTACTTTGCTCGGTAGCTAAGGTCGGCTCCTTTGATTTCTCCAACTCTTTCAGAGTTTGTCGGAAAGGTCGCCTCTGTGGGCGTTGGACAGTTGAAAAAAGATAACGAGGGACGTCATCTGGTGCCATTGTCAGGTCCTTGAAGAACCTTCTATCACAAATGAGCTCCATGGCGTAACGCCCTCGCAAGGAGTGAAAATCTTCAGCAACTAGGTCAGTAAAAGGGATTTCTTGGTTCAGTGCTTGGATGTGACGTATGGTGCAGAAAGCACAGTCCCCAGATCCCTCAACAGATTGAACTTGAGGGTTAATTATTTGGAACTAGGGTTGGCTCCAGTCTTGGCGGAGAGATGGGTGTGCGGCCCAAATTAACTTGAGAAGTCGGAAAGGTATACATCGTGCTTCACGTGCTTCTTCACCAACAAAATTTATTATACCGGCAGGTAGGTCAGTGCCGCAAAAATTATAAACCTTGGCGTCCCGAGCCTTGGTGTCTACTATCATAAAAAGCCAGTGGTCCGAAACATGGAAGGGCACTGTGAGATAACGTGCCCACAATGCTAAACCAGCACACAGCCGCTCTATGGATTTTACTCAGATGTCTTTGTATAAAAGGCCGATAGATAGAGCAGGTGAGGTGTTAAAAAATGGCTACTGCCACTTAGAGCTTATGTACACTTCTATGCAGTTGGTGAGTAGGACACAGAAGATTTCCATTGGCATCGTGGACCGTGGTCACAAGATGTTACGGAAGTCTTCTCGTGTTAACTTGCACCTAGTGTTTTTGTTATGGTAGATGATGTCGTGCCCTGCCTTTGCATCGTCCACAATAGTGTTTAGTATAAAAATGTCCTGAGCATCTAATGTGGAGATGGCCGCCATATCAAGATCATGCATTTTGTGTGGTAGAGGTGGTGGTGAGGGAAGCTCCTACGGAGGGGGAGAGAAAGGTTGTTCCAGGACTTCTGCATAGCCTTGCAGATCGTCATCCAAATCGGAGGCAGAATTGAGTTCTTCATCTGTATCTAAACTCACTCGTTCTACCTCGTCCTGGTCTTGTGGGAAGGGCACTGATGTGTCAGGTGCAGAGAAAGGTGGAGCGGTTGTTGTGGGTGGGCTTGCGCTGGTTCCTAATATACATTGGTGGAACTCAGCGAAAGTTGCGTCTTTAGCTGACTCCCCGATGGACCCCAGAGCAAAATAATCAAGGAATTGGTCCCCACATGACATGTTTACATTATCATCATGGGGGGACTTGGGGTGATGTCCACCATCTTTGTCGGAACCTTTCTGAGAAGGTTCTCCTGCTTGACCTGGGTCCTCCCCATCGTCAGATTTATCACCCGAGGAGGTGGTATCATTGTTTGAATTAGCAGATGAGTCAGAGCCTTCTTCTTCGTCACTATCGCCATCTTTGTCAGCCGCTGCCTTGTCTATTGGCTTTTTGCTTGCGGTCTTTTTGCACCGTCGGTGGGTGGCTTGCAACTCATCAAAAGCTACTTGCACATGCTCGTGTGTTTTGAGCAGTCTGTCGTAGGTTTCTTTGAGGTCGGTTTATCGGCCGTCGGCGGAGAGGAGACGTGTTGTAAGATTTGTTACTTGAGCACGTAATTGCTGGATTTCATTATTAGTTGACTCCTCTTGGTGATTATGTAGTTGTGTGAGGGTGTTGCTGATGGTGTCCAAGCGCGTGCTCAGAACTGCTTGTTGTTGCTGGAGCTCGCGGAGAGTCTTGGGCAGAGGTTGAGTCTGTGTAGAGATCTCATCGACTTGCTTTGCCGTCACTTCTTGCTGGAGCTTCGCTCCAAGGACCAGTTCCGGCAAGTTGTTGTAGTGGCTGTTGATGTGCTCAACTTTCTTAGCCACCTCATCTTGTCATTGCTGAAAACCTTGGAGGATGTTGGGCAAGGCTCGGTTTTATTCGTCGATCGTGGCCACCTGTCTGGATAATCCATGTATACAAGAAAAAATAGAATGTAGAATGTTAGAAGGATCGGTGAGGAGGTTTCGGATGACGTCAAATTGACGTCTGAATTCCTCGCCGATATTGGAAAAGGGGACCCCAGAGGTGGAAGGGTGGGATGGCTGGGGTTTGCGTGGGAGGGTGGTAGTGTCTTGCAAAAGAGACATTGATGGTGCCACGAACTGCATGGTGACTATGGATGGGGTCACTAGCGGTGTCGGGGTGGTGGTGGATGTGAAAAGTGGTGGTATTTCAGGTGAAAGTGGTGGAAGTGATAGTGATGGGGGAGAGATTGTGGAGGTGGAGGGAAAAGTGGTAATGTCAGGCGTATGGGTGGAGAATGGGGAGCCCGAAGGAAAAAGGGGAGAAGAAGAGGATGTGGGTGGTAGTGTGGTTGTGGGGAAAAAAGGAAAGGTTGTGGATGGTGGAAAGGTGGAGGGTGGTGAGGTGGTGGCGGTTAGCTCAGCATTTAGACTCATAATGAAGGAGTCTAAAGATGAGGTGGTGATGTGATCTTCGGGGAGGGGGTTATCTTCTGGATGTGGTTTGGAAGTTGGTGTCCCCGACAACTGCTGTTTCTGTGAAAGTCTAGTCGAAGGTCATTTCACAGGAATTTTTGGTATTCTGGCTGTCGGGGCATTGATGTTGAGTTCAGTCTGCCCCGCCTTTATTTTCTTTGTTGGTGCTTTTACCGTAGCTAAGAGTTTGGTAATCTCCTCGATAGTGAAGAGGAGCTTTTCCTTGTCGTAGTCTGCGAGCTCTGGGAGCGGTAGCAGGGTTCTGGATGACTTTACTGTAGGGCAGAAGACGTAATGTATCTATGCATCATTTTCCTAAATAATGAAGGAGTTCTTCAATATTTGTTCATTAGTAAGGATGTAACCCTTTATTTTTGTGCAGCGAGATAGAGGTTTGTCCATCTTGAGATATTTGATGATGGAAGTGACATGACCTCCCATGCAAATTTCCTTCGCCAGGGCATAAGCAGATAATTTCTGGATCATATGTCATCCAATGTTGACTGGAAATCCATTTGGAATGGACCAGAGAATAAAGAGATCCGAGATTATAACGTTTCCTCCTTCTGTCCTTGGGAAGACTGCCCCTGCGAGGATTTTGTGTAGGGTGCGCACAAATCTAGAATGTATGTTTGATGCCTTGCATGTCTTAGCATCATAGGTGGGGAGCCCAGTCAGAGATTTCTAAAATTTGTGCCTGTTGAAATTAGGGTGATCAGTTCCCATAGCCTTGGCTTTATTTAGCTACTCCTGGTTGTCAATGAAGACTTCGTTCATCATGTTTTCTATTAAGACAACCTTGTTGCTGAAGATTTGGGTGACCACCTTTCTGTCACCTCCATCCTGTGATCTGTCCATGATGTCTACAGGCTCTTTGGTAAGAAAGGTGAAAAATTCAGTAGTGGGTTCAGAATATGAGATCTCAGGTACTAAACAAAGCTTTGCAAGGTTGGCTTTGTCTAGCATATTGAAAATTCGGTCATGGATCCCCATCTTAAGTAGTACGCTGGAGCAGACGTACTTAGTAGGTTTTAGGGTTTTGTTGGTGGATAGGGCAGTGTTTATGTAGAGATTTTCTGGTGGTGGTGCTGTGGTGGTGACGGGAGGGAAAGTGGGGACAGAGATGGTTGTGGGAGTGGCAGCGGAGGTGGTGATTGGTGGAGTGTTTCCTGCCAGGATTTGCTCCCTTGCAGTGGCAGTCTGAACTTGTTTTCTAGCACGTTTCTTAGAGGGCTGTCCAGTTGCAGTATCTTGGACTTTGCGTTTCCCCTTTGATTCTTCAGCTGGGGATTCCTCCTCAGAGTTTGGCTTGTAATCCGAGCCTTCTTCATCGTCGGAAGAAATTTCTTCCACTTCTTCTTCAGGTGCCTCGGCCAGGCACTTGTTTATGCGGTCAATTTCACATAGAACAGCCATGATTTTGACATTTGTTTGGGCCTTCCCAGTGTTGTTGTAGTTGTCAATGATCTACTGGAGTTTGGCCCGATCTTCCAGCATTTGCTCCTTTGTCCAGAAAGGAGTGTCTTCGGATCATGTGGCATGCTTAGTTGGAGAAGCCATATCTGAAAAGTAGAAAATCATGGGTAAGAAGACATGCTTTAGAAAAGAATTGTATTTGTATATGTATTTATGTGGTTTTATATTTTTATGAAACTTTAAACAAATGTGGAAGGCCAAACGGTTTGAAGACCGTTTGGTCCCAAACGGTTTCAGGACCATTTGGTCCCAAACGGTTTCAGGACCGTTTGGTTCCAAACGGTTTCAAGGCCGTTTGGTCCGAAACGGTTTGAAGACCGTTTGGTTCCAAACGGTTTCAAGGTCGTTTGGTCCCAAATAGTTTGAGGACCGTTTGGTTCCAAACAGTTTCAAGGCCGTTTGGTCCCAAACGGTTTGAGGACCGTTTGGTCCCAAATGGTTTGAAGACCGTTTGGTCCCAAATGGTTTCGAGGCCGTTTGGTCCCAAACGGTTTGAGGACTGTTTGGTTCCAAACAGTTTCAAGTTTGTTTGGTCCCAAACGGTTTCAAGACCGTTTGGTCCCAAATGGTTTGAAGACCGTTTGGTCCCAAACAGTTTCGAAGACCATTTGGAAGGTGAAACATCGGGTGAAGCGGTCGGTGAAAACAAGGATCATAGCGGAGCTGACGGCGACGAAGACGAAGGCGGCGATGGAAAAGGTGTAGCCAATGACAACAAAGGCAGATCCGACAATGGAAAAGGTGGAGTTGGCGGTGATAAAGACGAAGGCGACGCCGAAGGTGTTGACGAAGGTAAAGATGGTGGTTGCGGGGATGGAAGGATCGAATCGGTTGCCGCGGTGGTGGATGCAAGTGTCGGTGATGGCGGGACTACCTTCAGTTGATGGTTGTTGAGGCAGAGGGCGGCGACACAGAGGTGAGGTTGTCGTGAAAGAACACGGAACTAGGTCGACAGAGGCGTAGGGAATCTGGGTTGCGCGGGAGCAAGATGACGGAAGAAATGGAATAGCACTTGCGCGAAAGTTGGAGAAAACTCGAGAGTCGAAGAGAGAAGAAGGAGGGGTAGGGTTTATATTTATAGAAAATGGGGGTTGACCTCACAAAAACCCTAGGTCAAATGGTTTAGCGACCGTTTGTACTCCAAACAGTTTCAAGACCGTTTGGACTCCAAACGGTTTGAAGACTGTTTGGTCCCAAACGGTTTCGAGACCGTTTGGCTCCAAACGGTTTGAAGACCATTTGGTCCCAAACGGTTTCAGGACCGTTTGGCTCCAAACGGTTTCGAGACCGTTTGGTCGGGTTAAGGTCGAACGGATTTTTATATTTTAATGTTTGTTTTGGTTATATGAATTTTTTTGTATATTTTCATAAGATAAACCTAAGGTAATTAAAAGATCGGGAAAATAAAAGAAGAAGCTGAAATCTTGGGTTGCCTCCCAAGTAGCGCCTGGGTTTTATGTCGCTGGCTCGACGAAGCTGTGACGTTGTTATACTGACGGCGTGGCGTCTTTGATTTCAATGGTTTGTCTTAGAATTTTGTCTGTCGGAGTGTAGTATTTTTTCAAACGGTGACCGTTGACTGTCCTTTCTCCTCTGTTGTTTTCGATAATTATGACAACTCCAGTTGGATAAATATGCTTTATGGCGAAGGGCCCTGACCATTTTGTTCAAAGTTTTCCGGGAAACAACTTGAGCTTGGAGTTGAAAAGGAGTACTTTGTCGCCGATGGCGATGTCTTTCCTCTTAAGATGACCGTCGTGCCACATTTTGGTTTGCTCCTTATAGATTCTGGCACTCTGATAGGCAGTCATACAGAGCTCTTCTAGCTCCTGTAACTGGAGTTGTCTATTCTCTCCTGCACTTTTAAGATCGAAATTTAATTGTTTGATGGCCCACCAGGCTTTGTGTTCTAGTTCTACTGGAAGATGACATGACTTTCCGTACACCAAACGGAACGGGGTTGTCCCGATTGGTGTTTTATAGGTTGTTCGGTATGCCCAAAGGGCATCGGGAAGTTTGGTGGACCAGTCAGTGCAGTTTTGATTAACTGTTTTTTTCTAGGATTGCCTTTAATTGTCTATTTGATACCTCAACCTGACCATTGGTCTGTGGGTGATAAGGCGTTGCTACTTTGTGGTTGACTCCGTACTTTTTCAATAGGGCTTCAAAACTTCGTTCCAGGAAATGGGTCCCGCAATCTGATATGACAGTTCTGGGGACTCCAAATCTTGGGAAAATGATATCTTTGAACAATTTAATAATAGGTTTGGAATCGCTGGACACAGTGGGTATAGCTTCGACCCACTTTGAGACATAGTCCACCGCAACCAAGATGTAAGAGAAGCCATAGGAGGAAGGTAAAGGTCCCATATAATCTACCCCCCACAAGTCGAAAAGCTCAATTTCTTGCCACATTGGGAGGGGCAGTTCGTCCCTTTTAGATTTGTTGCCAGAAAATTGACATTTATTGCAAGATTTCATAAAATCATAAGTGTCACACCCCGATCTCACACTAACCACAACCCACGAGATTAGGGCGCGACGGAGGGATTATCACATAAACAAACCACTGAGAACTTTTTCTTTTTAAAACCTCGTAATGATATCCGGATTATTGCTGTAAACTAAAACATAATAAACTATTGCGGAAACATTTCAATTAAACCTGGCTCTGATACCAAGATGTCACACCCCGATCTCACACTAACCACTAATCACGAGATTAGGGCGCGATGGAGGGATTATCACATAAACAAATCACTGAGAACTTTTTCTTTTTAAAACCTCGTAATGATATCCGGATTATTTCTGTAAACTAAAACATAATAAACTATTGCGGAAGCATTTCAATTAAACTGGCTAGAGAACATAAACAGAGTTTACAACATGTAACATTGTTTAACAGAAAGTAAAACATAACAGTTAATTTACATCTTTTACATATTCGCCATACATACTCTCTCTTACCCACACCATGTCCCAAGGACCGAGGGGAAAGGACTAAGAGACCTCTAACTATACTAGCTACATATATACCTTCTACAAATTAAGCGTTAGGATGAAAAGATCCTTCAGATTCCTGATGATGTTGTTGACCTGAAAATGTTTGAGTAGAGGAGTGAGCCTACTCGCTCAGTGAATAGTTTTTCATTTAGCTATCACTAAACAACTCATCAGATATATAAAATTGAAATAAAACATAAGTGCAGTACTAAGCAGGGCAGTTCTAATGACATAGCAGAATTTACAGATATTAATCACATTTTTATACAACAACAGATATCTTAAACAAATAAACAGTTATTAAGAATTAACACAGAAGGTCTAAACTCTTAACATATTAAATTTACTGTGATCTTATATGATTACATATTTATATTATTATGCCCTAATCATATGCAGTGTACTCTGCATACAAAGATCTGTAGCGAACTACGATCTCATCGTACAAGACTTAGCGACACACCCGGAAAATTCTAAGTCTAACTTCTCGTCCTAGTTTTCTACAGGACCCACAGGCTCTCTGGCCTCCTCTGCACTCACCATGAGTGCTCTGGACTCCTCCTCTAACCTGAGCACACAGGCGCAGGGAGTCAACACTGGGTTACCACCAGAATTACTCAACCGGTTGGTGTTGGATAACCCTTTACTTTATTTATTACTTTTCCCCAATGCCACCGAAATTACTCAATCGGTTGGTGTTGGACACTGTCTATCAACCCTCGTGCCACCAGAATTACTCAACCGGTTGATGTTGGACACGAGTTTCACCCTTAAGGTGCAGACCTCTCAAAGGGGTTCTACGGTGTTAGGGCACCTAAGTCTATCATCATTATTTAAGCAGTAAATATAAATTGTCATAACTCAATCTTAATTGCACACTGAGTATATTTAAGAACACTTCTATCTCATTCAACTTTATACATAATTCCACATCATTCTAAACTTTTCATAACAACAGACATTCATTTAGAGCTCAACATATTCACAGTATCAGTATAGACAACATTCGCTATTTTCTTTAGTTACACTAAGTAATTTAGGCTCTATAGAATTAAACACATTTCTTTAATCTCATTTATACTGTTTAGAAGTTACTCTAATTATACCGAAGCTATATATACAATGAAATCGAGTTCGATGGTGATAAATGAATGAAATACTACTCACTTCGATTTAGGATGTCCGGATTCGATTAGAGATGCATCCAGGGGTTGTCTTCAACCTCGGTTCTACCCTAGATTGAACTTGTTGCAATCAAACAGTGACTTCCACACACGTACAGGTTGAAAATGAACTCGGTTAAGGGCTGAATCGAGAGCTAGGGCTGCATATTCTTACACGGACCTCTTGGCTGAGCTCAAAGGCATCGATTTCAGGTGTTGGCCGCACCTGATCGTGCTCCTAGCGGTTGCTTCTTGCAGCGGCTGCTGCTGTTGTTAGATGGGGTTCCGCCCCTGCAGGTGGGCGCAATAGGGGCGGGGAGCTGCGGCTATTTGTTTGGACCTCGAAAACAGAGTCAAGGAAGGCGTCTGGTGGTGCTGCACGTGCCTAAAGGGTCCCTGGCCGGCGTCGCAGCTGCTGAGCGGCTGCTGTTGGCCGCTGCTGCTAGGGGCGCCGCTAGGGCTGGTCGAGCTACAGATGGGCAAGGAAGAAAGGGAGGAAGGAGAAAAGGAGGTTGGCACCGCTGGATCAGAGCCCAAGGAACCCCAAATCCGTCGCGCCCCATCCTCTGTTGGTCGGCCAACACTTCTGCTGCAACCTGCAGGTCGGTCGGTGCCCTGGCTAGGGCTGCAGATAGGGTGAGGTTGGAGGAAGACGAAGGAAGGAGAAGGGTAAGGGAAGGGTGGACGGAGGTCGACAGAGATCAGGGGCTAGCTAAATTAGGAATTCTTGACAATAGCTTTGTGCTGGATTCAACTAAATCAAGTTAATGATTCAATCTCAACTATTGATTCACATCTTAGCTTATCTTAATTAATCATGATGTTTAAAAAAATACTTAGCACTAATCAAGGTATTTCACACTAATCGAGGTACTTATTAGTTAACTTAGTTATGGGTCATAACAATCTCCCTCCCTTATAAGAATTTCGTCCCGAAATTCCTAAAAGAGAAAAGAAAACTTGTTACGCATCTCAGATTCAAACTCCCACGTAGCTTCCTCTAGGTTATGATACCTCCACAGAACTTTCACTAATGGTATCTCTCGGTTCTAGAGCTTCTTGATTCTCCAATCAACTATCTGTACTGGTCCTTCAACATAGGACACATAAGGTCTAAGCTGTACAGATTCTGGGTACATTATCTTTTTTGTACTAGGGTAACACTTCTTCAGCATCGATACGTGAAACACATCATGTAAATTAGCCAACTCGGATGGCAATTCCAACCTATAGGCTACAGGTCCAATCCTCTCAATTATGTCATGTAATCCTCATTCCTTAATCAAAATCATCATTTCTAACATTTCTCTTAATTCAGACCCTCTTGAGTTAACCAACTCCCATTAATCTCAAACATGTAACGCCTGGGCCGACTGCCCAAGGCTCTAGCAGGGTTTCAGGAATGATGACTGGCCCCACAAACCACCACTAGCCTTAACTGCGTACTTTGTCCACACTGACTTGCAAACCAGGATCAACTTCCCGACTGGTCACCCATCCTAGTACTACTCCAAGCTGAGCATGCTTAACTATGGAGTTCTTTAGTGATGGGCTCCCAGAAAAGGAGGTGCACCTTGGTGATATGGGTAGTCCAATCATTCCTTTTAAGATCATGTTATCCGAGGCCTCAAATCCTGGGATGTTACAATCTCCCCCACTTAGACTCTTGACGTCCTCGTCAAGGCTCAACTATATGGCCTCATAATATGACCCCATTTCAGTGCAGACCCACAATGGCCCATGGACACCCAGCTCCCGTCCACGGCCACCAGCGCAAGGGTGGCTCCATCTCGTTTCTACGGATAGCCCTTTCCAACTTGCCTGGACCACACGGCTCAAGACTGGCACGCCACATGCCCATGTGGTCCCCACCTACTGGAGGGGTTATGGCTCTGATACCATTTGTAACGCCTGGGCCGACTGCCCAAGGCTCTAGCAGGGTTTCAGGAATGATGACTGGCCCCACAAACCACCACTAGCCTTAACTGTGTACTTTGTCCACAATGACGCGCAAGCCAGGATCAACTTCCTGACTGGTCACCCATCCTAGTACTACTCCAAGCTGAGCACGCTTAACTATGGAGTTCTTTAGTGATGGGCTCCCGGAAAAGGAGGTGCACCTTGGTGATATGGGTAGTCCAATCATTCCTTTTAAGATCATGTTATCCGAGGACTCAAATCCTGGGATGTTAAAATAAGAGTCCTTTGCTATGGTTGGCCAGAAGAAGCCTAACTGCAGAACTTTTATAGCGGTTTTCTTTGCGCTCATGTGCCCCGCCGTAGGTCCTGAATGGCAATGCTCTAGGACAGGGGTAATCTCTTCTTCCGGCAAGCAATGATGGAAAAGTCCGTCAGTACATAGGTGAAATAGGTAGGGTTCATCCCAATAATATTGCTTTATATCATGGAGATATTTCCTTTTGTCATGGTAGGAAGCGGAGGGGTGAATGATCCCTGTAGAAAGATAATTGACAATATCTGCATACCAAGGGAATCCATGAAAAACCTTCATAAGCTGGTCGTCTGGAAGAGAATCCCAGATAGGGATTGTATCGTCATCTTCAATTTCTATATGACTGAGATGATCGGATACAACGTTCTCTACTCCACTTTTATCTTTAATTTCCAATTTGAATTCCTGAAGCATCAACACCCAGCGGATAAGCCTGGGTTTGCAAACTTGTTTCTGGAATAGGTATCGAATGGCAGAGTGGTCAGTGTAAACGATGACCTTAGATCCAATCAAATAGGAGCGGAATTTTTCAAACGTGTAGATGACGGCCAGAAACTCCTTCTCTGTGGTAGTGTAGTTTTTCTGTGCTTCATCTAGCGTTTTGGATGCATAGTAGATGAGGTAGGGTTTCTTGTCAATCCGCTGTCCTAAAACAGCCCCTATAGCGTAATCGCTTGTGTCGCACATGATTTCAAATGGCTGCAACCAATCTGGGGCTCTCAGAATAGGTGCGGAAATTAAAGCATTTTTGAGGGTGGAGAAACTTTGCATACATTCTTGGTTAAAGATGAACTCAGTATCTTTAGTCAGGAGTTGGGTCATGGGTTTTGCTATCTTTGAAAAATCTTTGATGAATCTTCTGTAGAACCCCGCATGACCCAAGAAAGCCCTTACTCCCTTTATATCTTTTGATGGCGAAAGTTTCGAGATAACATCAATTTTTGCTCTATCGACCTCGATTCCTCTGTCACTAACTCTATGCCCGAGGACGACACCTTCAGTTACCATGAAGTGGCATTTTTCCCAATTCTGTATAAGGTTTGTTTCCTCGCAACGTTGTAAAACTTGTCCATGGTTGATTAGACAGTTATCGAAAGAATCTCCATAAACTGAGAAATCATCCATGAAAACTTCCATTATGGATTCTGTTAATCCTGTGAAAATGGCGGTCATACATCTTTGGAACGTAGCGGGTGCATTACACAACCCGAATGGCATTCTTCTAAAAGCATATGTTCCAAATGGGCATGTGAAGGTTGTTTTTTCTTGGTCTTCCGGGTGTATGGGTATTTGGTAGAACCCGAAATAACCATCAAGATAGCAGAAGTATTTCTGATGAGCTAAACGCTCCAGGACTTCATCGAGAAACGGTAGAGGGTAGTGATCTTTCCTCATGACTTTGTTCAGCTTCCTATAGTCAATACACATCCTCCACCCTGTTACAGTCCTGGTGGGTACTAACTCATTTTTGTCGTTAAGCACGATAGTGGTGCCTCCTTTTTTAGGAACGACCTGGACAGGGCTGACCCATTGGGAGTCAGAGATGGGGTAGATTATGCCAGCTTTAAGTAATTTGAGGACCTCCAGGAGAACTACCTCTTTGAGATTAGGGTTTAGTTTCCTCTGATGTTCGTGAGATGGCTTGAATTCTTCAACCATTGGAAGTATGTGCATGCATAGGGCAGGATTTATGTCCGTCAGGTCAGTTATCTTATATCCAATGACCTTTCTGTGTTTCTTAAGTTCTTCCAGAATCCTTTCTTCCTGGTCTTCCATTAGGTTGGACCTAATGATAATCGGGCATAATTGTTCTTCATCCAAGAAAACATGTTTAATCCCTATGGGTAAAATTTTCATTTTAGGGGCCTTAGGTGGCTCATTTGCTTCTATAATGGTGACAGCTTTGAGTTCTTCAAAAGTGGCCGTCGGTGCTTCTTCGGCCTTTTCTAAGTGTTGCAGACACTATTGAACTAGTTCATTTGCAGAGAATTCGACATCTGGGTTGGTTAAAACATTCTCTAGTTCGTCAGCTGGCTCGGATATTTCTAATTGAGACATTTGTTGTACCGCGTCAAGAAGAAAGACCTCCTCTTGGATGCTAGGGCCTTTCATTCTATTAAGAACTCAAAATTGGATTGCTTCTTTTCCGAGTCTCAGAATGATGGTACCAGCTTCAACGTCGATAAGCGCCCTGGCAGTAGCGAGGAAAGGTCTACCAAAAATTATTGGGTATCGCAGATCTTCTTTGATATCCATGATAACGAAGTCGCATGGGATATAGGCATCCTTGCCTATCCTAACTGGAATATCTTCAATGATCCCCTGAGGTGCGGTGATGGTAGAGTCAGCTAGTTGAATTGTCATTGTTGTAGGCAGCAATTCGGTAAAACCTAATCATTTGCACATAGAATAGGGCATAATGGATATACTGGCCCCTAGGTCAGCTAGTCCCTTTTTGGTAGATGCATTCCCAATGCAACATTGAATTCCGAACGAACCTGGGTCCTTCTTCTTCTTGGGCATTTTATTGAGGATGATGTCAGAAGTTGTCTGGGCAAGCTTGACAGTTTCTTGTTCCTCAGTGATGTACTTTCTTGATAACAGAGTCTTGAGGTATTTTGCCCAAGTCGGTACCTCAGAGAGAGCATCAAGGAGCGGGATATCGATGTACATTTTCTTCATCGCCTCCTTGAATTTTTGAAACCTGGTGTCCATTTTTGTTTCTCGTAGTCTTCCTGGATATGGGATCCTTGGTTTATATTGCATGATTTCTGGCTCAGTGGACACTTGTTCTTTATCTTTGCTCTTTGTGCCTTCTATGGACTTCTCTGTTCCTTGCTGCGGGTTCTCATTTGTCATAAAAGCAGGTGTATCATCGTTATCAAGAGTGATCCTTGTTGTTTCATGAAGAGTGCGTCCAGATCTCTTGGTGACGGCATTCAACTATTCAGGCCTATTCTGTCCATGCCTAGGATTCACTTCGGGCTATCCTGCAAATGTGCCTACTGGAGGCTTCAGTTGTGCAGCAATCTGGGCAAGTTGAGCTTCTATTGCCTTTTGATGCGCTTGTTGATTAGCGAGCATAGTCTGTTGGGCTTGCAGCATCTGCCTTATCAAAGTCATTTCATCTTCTGGCTGAGAAGGAGTGTTTTTCTGAGGAATTTGTTTTTGTCCTTGTTGAGGTTGTTGTGTAGGCAATGCTAGCTGAGGTTGCTGCAACTGAGTATGTTGCTGTGGGTGGAGCGGAGGATGAGTGTACTGATAGTAAGCAGATGGGTTCCTGGGGTAGTTGGCTCTCGGGGAGTTGTTCTTGGAGTTCCTTTGATTTTGATTGAAATTGTTTGGGAATCCGGGTGGTAACCTACTAGAGGATCCTCCCTACGTCTGGTGATGTGGATTGGCGGTCCCAGCAGGGTTCCCATATTGGAATCCTGGGTGGTTCCGTGGCTGATTAGGATTATAATAGACTTGTCCAAGAATGGAATGGATAGAGTTGACTTATTCTGGAAGTTGTTCTTCAGACTGGTCAGTGATAGGTTCATACTGTTGTGGTGGTGGATGCAGATCCATCATCACGTTATAAAGGATACCGCATGAGAGGGTTGGATGGTCAGATGCATGACAGGCTTCACATGTGTCTGTGGCAGCCTTGACTTGTTGAACCAGAGGATTTTTCTTCTTGTCAAACTCTCCAAGAGAAGTCTCGAGAGCTTGTTGCTTATGAGCTATGGTTTTCAAGGCTTCAACAATTGCCTTATATCTATTGATTCTTCGGCTTTATAGACCTTGAGGACTCCTTTTCCAGCTGATTGTCCCCAGTTGGACTGATTTTCAGCTCCGAGTGTGACTATTTTCCAGGCATCCTCATAATTCTTTCTCATAAAGTTTCCTCCAGACGAGGAATCCAAAAATTGTTTGATATCATCACTCACTCCCCTATAGAAAGTTTCTATCAATTGGTTCTGGGAGATTCCATGATGAGGGCACTTCCGCAAAAGTTCTTTGAACCTTTCCCATGCTTCAGCAAGGGATTCTTCGGGAAGTTGAGAGAAGTGATTAATTTGTCCCCTGATCTCGTAAGTCAATGAAGGAGGAAAGAACTTTTCCAAGAACTTTTCTTCCAGGGGAGCCCAGGTGGTGATTATTGGCTCCCTGTTAAGTGAGTTATACCAACTCAGAGCTCTCCCAGACAGAGTGAAGTCAAACAGATGAAGCATTATTGCATCAAAAGTGACTCCGGCTTACGGGACCAGGCGGCACAGCGTCTTAAACCTTTTCAGATGATCCATGCAGTCATCTCTAGAACCTCTAGAGAATGAGATACCCTGCATGATCTGAATCCATTGGGTTCAGATCTCAAAGTTTGGAATGTTGAGGATCGGAGGTCGGACCAGATGGTTGTCTTCGTAGTTCTTTGGGATAGCATAATCCCTCAGCTGCTTGTTCCTTAGTTCCAACTGAGCAGCTTGGTTTGCTGCCTCATTTTCAGCTCTGATGCGGGCCTATTCTTCCGCACGAATCTCCGCTTGAATCTGAGCACGAGTATCATCGATGAGTTGTGCTCTTTGAGCGGCGATGGTGGCGTTGACCCTCTCCATCACCAATGCAGCCTGGCGTTGATCTTCAGCCATTTGCCTGGATCTTTGGCGATTGACTCTAATGCGATGATGGAAGCTTATCTCTACCTCAGAGTCAAACTCTGGATCAGGGGAGAATCTGCAGTTATGCGATGATCGCATACACGTTTTCTACCTAAGTAGATAAAAGAGAACACCTTTTAGATAATAGTAAAGATATAATGGTTTCAAGAAGATATAGACTAATGATTTAAAAAGAAAGTGTAAAACCCTAACCAACTATCAAGATACTAAATGAAATTTGAACGTTCTGTTATCCCCGGCAACGGCGCCAATTTTCGATGGACCTTCCACTTACGTGGAATTGCGTGCACCAACTAAAAATCCTAAAGATGGTAAGTCTTTAGGTTTAGCCTTGCTTATACTAGATATAGAACTCCACCCACGTATGCTAAGATACATGGAAGTCTTATCGTAGTATAGTTAAGGGTCGAATCCACGGGACAACAGTCTTGTTGGGAGCAACAAGATGGAAAACGTTGGAATTTCACTTAATTACTCAATAGTTGGTATTTAGATCAAGAAGTTGATTTGGTTGTTTTAGACTAAGGGCAAGTAATGTAAAAGCAAGAAAGTAAACTTAGGTTGTTAACAATGATAAGGAATCACTAGGATGTGATCGGTTTTCACCGCCAATACACATGGATCAAGACGTGCAACATAAAAACATAACCTGCAATAAGAGTTAGATTAGTTAGTATCTTTGTAGACTTAGCTTCCTTTTGGAGAACTAACTACGAGAAGTGCGGGAATGTTGCAAAGTCAGCCATCCCCAAACAAATGGTCAACTACTTTGCATCATTACCTTCGCAAAGCGTGTTCCTTGACTCATCAAGGTTGTACTTTCATACGTCAACTGATTCCATTTCATAGCATAAAAGTACAACGATGGGAGTGAGTATACTCCACTTCTTGAAAGACACTCCTAGATACCGAAACAGATGCATGGTGGATACATGCATCAAGAACCAACATGCAAACGAGTTTCAAATCTAATAGTACAAACGTAGACAATTCATACTAAAAGATAAAAGATAACACAAGTTGGTGATCAAGCAACAAGCATTCATTAAATGTTTGATGTTGAACTGAAAAGATATAAACTCTATATTACAAACTATGGATTACATTTACATGATATGAACACATGGGTAGTGGGGATACTCCCCGCACCCTAGTGAGAGAGACTACTTGCTAATAACTAGGACAAAGAAGGAGGCAAGAAGAGAGAGAGCATCATCCCCACAAAGGAGAGAGGAAAGTCAACCCCTTGGAGAGAGAGAGAGATGATCAACCAGCTTCACAGGTTTCTTGATGACGAGATCCCCTCTTCCCACCTTCTTTGGTGGAGAGAGAGAAAGTAGCTTTGAGATGGAGTGTGGGTCTCAGACCGGCAGCCCTTGGGAGGATGGAAGTTGGATTTGCTCTAGAGTGATTTAGGCAGCCTTTGGACGTCTGAAAACTTGATATCCCTTTGGAGGACCCTTGGGGTCTTATTTATAGGTCTTAAGTGAAGTCCAAACAGTTTGGAGACCATTTGGACCTCAAGACCGTTTGGAGCTCAAGACCGTTTGGATCTTGAGACTGTTTGGACCTTGAGACCATTTGGACCTTGAGACTGTTTGGCTTCATGCAGTCTCAGGACCGGTTGACTCCATGCGGTCTCGGGACCGGTTGGCTTTATGCGGTCTCGGGACCAGTTGGCTTCATGCGGTCTTAAGACCGTGTGACTCCATGTGGTCTCGGGACAGGTTGGCTTCATGCGGTCTTGTGACCGTGTGACTCCATGCGGTCTCGGGACCGGTTGGTTTCATGCGGTCTTGAGACCGTGTGACTCCATGCGGTCTCGGGACCGGTTGGCTTCATGCGGTCTTGAGACCGTGTGACTCCATGCGGTCTCGAGACATGTTGGCTTCATGCGGTCTTGAGACCGTGTGACTCCATGCGGTCTCGGGACCAGTTGGCTTCATGTGGTCTTGGGACCGTGTGACTACATGCGGTCTCCGGACCGATTGGCTTCATGCGGTCTTGGGACTGTTTGAGTCCATGCGGTCTTGAGGCTGATTTAGTCTTTTGTGATTTTTTGTGTCTTTTTCTGCAAATATAAAGGGGAAAAGTTAGTCTAATAGTATATTTACAATAAGAGGGAATATTTAGGTATTATGTCTAATTCTAATTAAGAAAGGGTGTGGAAAACTGAAAAAAAGACTAAGATAACATCCTAAAATTGGAGGTTATCAGGATTCTAGGAAGTTTGTCGGGGAAGATGTCAGGGTATTCTCTTATGATATCTATATCTTCAATACTTAAGGGTTCCTTCTCTATTACTACTGTAATATCCCTGACCTGGGTTATGCCTTAACCCTAGATGTTTTTCTTAATAAAGTTAATTATATGCTTGCTCTTATTTCTTGAAAAGTAATTACGGCTCAAGAGGGACTTATGTTTCAATTATAATCCTTTTCGAATAATGTTAAGACATTTTTTTGCTTGTTTTAGACTAAAGTGAAAATTACCCAAGTTGAGGGGTTAACTTGCAAATGTTACATGGTAAATGTTCCTCAAGTTTTGAAGCATCATGAGAATGAAAATGATGTAGAGGTATGTCATGTGATAACCTGAGCACCAAGAAAGAGCTTGTACAACAATGTGTGTGCATTAATACCTAGTTTTGGTGACAAACATTGTTGTACAAGCTCTTTCTTGGTGCTCAGGCTATCACAAGCCATACCTCTGCATCATTTTCATTCTCATGATGCTTCAACACTTGAGGAACCTTTACCATGTAACATTTGCAAGTTAACCCCTCAACTTGGGTAATTTGCACTTTAGTCCAAAATAAGCAAAACAATGTTTCAACATTATTCGAAAAGGACTAAAATTGAAACATATGTCCCTCTTGAGCCTTAATTACTTTTCAAGAAATAAGAGAAAGCATATAATTAACTTTATTAAGCAAAACATCTAGGGTTAAGGCATAACCCAGGTCAGGGATATTACAACTACTGTCGCGAGGAACGCTCTACATCCAGAGCCCATTAGTTTATGGGCCTTCATTGCCGAGATAAGAATAATATTGTATTTTTCACATCCTGTGACTACTATTTGTTGGCCGTCAGGGTGGACAAGAACAACTTTCTTCTTCCCACATAAAAGTTGAGCTTGAAAAATGGACAACCAGTCTATTCCTAGAATGATGTCAAAATCGACCACGTCGAGTAAGAGAAGATTAACGGGAAAATCTTTCCCAACAATAGAGATGTCTATTAGGAGGATTTTATGACACATGGTTTTTATGCATCTACTATGGGTGTTGATATTCATAATATAGTCCATATAAGTTGTCTCTAATTTCAAAAATTTTACTAGTGATATAGAGATGAAGGAATCAGTGGATGCAGAATAAAAAAAAAGCCTTCACATGTTGTCCCATAATAGAAACCATACCTTCAATGACATCATTGTTGTTTTCGGCCTCTTTAGTAGACTTAGCAAATAATATCCCACTATGTTGTTTAGTTGTCTTTGTCTTGTTCCAATAGTTGTTCCTCGAGGTTGAGTTGTTAGCAGGGTTGCCCTGATGAGGTTGAGCATTTTTGGACCTTCGAGGCTGAGTGCACTCCATATGACGACGTCTGGGCTTAAAGAAATTATAGCAGAGAGGAGTGGGATGGTAACATTTCTAGAGTGTTTCTTGCCATAGTTGCAACAGAAGAGATGGGTCCCTTGAGTGGGACAGGCAGTAGTATGAGGAGGCTTTTTCCGTTTGCCATTGTTGTTGTTATTGTTTCCACAGTGGTGGTTGTTGCGATGCTGACCGTGGTTGTTGGAATGAAGTTGATTCCCTCCATGGTTCAAGTTGTTGTTATTTCTCGAGGGTGCAACATAACCCGCCTCTTGACAATGCATCTCAATAAATTGAGCCTTAGCCACCAGTTGCTCGAAGGTGAGTGGAAATTGTGGGGCCAAACTATCACTGAGATATTTATTAAGACCTTGCATGAATACATGTATCTTCCTCTGCTCGATGACACCAGTGTAAAGACAATCAAAGAACCCAAGTTAATTAATCCAATGATCACAACACCCAAGTTAATCAAGGAAGCCACCTGTAGACAAGCATTAGATACGAGGAGGCCTCTCAACTTCAATGCACATCTAGTGCATAACTACAGTCTTTTCCTTTCCCCGATTCACCCAATGTAACGACATGGTATTCCCATACCATATATATATAAGTATGTAACTCATTCAGAATGGTATCAAGAGAAGGTTTATCAAAACAACAATTAGTTCTCAACTCATTTAATTAAATTTCTATACTGTATCTGAACTTCTCTGAGCATCATCAGTCGCGCACCAGGTCCTGCTCTCTGATCTTTCTTCTTCCTCTCCAACCTTCATCCCCTCTCAAATTGAAAACCTACAAGCATGGATGAATCCTCCTCCTCTTAAGAAAGCATCTACCCCTATCCCATCAAACTGAATGTCTCGAACTTCATTTCCTTCAAACTCAACATGAATAACCTCCTGCTTTAGGAGTCTCAGGTAAAAACCCTCGTTGAATCGTGCTTCCTAGAAGGGTTCCTTGATGGAACAAAAGACTGCCCTCTTCTCATCATCAATGACACTGAATGGGCCCATATTGACCATCTTCTCAAGGGCTGGATGAAATCATCGGCTATACCACCTCTCACCAAGTTTGGGTCACCCTCACCTAATGCTTTGTTGAAGCATCACAAACTCGGGAATTCGAACTGAAGTCACAGTTGAGGACCTTCTCTAAGGGAAACGACAACCTTCTTGACTATACAAGAAAACTCAAAAGCATATGCGATCAACTGAATGCCATAGGGTACACTGTCAATGACCAAGAGAAAGTGTTTACCCTTCTAAATGGTCTTGATGGAAATGAATGCGAGGGATTCTTTGTTGCAATGTTCAAACTGCCAATTCCCTCCTCCAACGACATCCTTCCCCTCCTTCAAGACTTCGAAAGAAGAAAAGAGCGCCACCCTCAATCCTTCACTCACTCTGCTTTCTTCTCCAACAAAGGTACCTCCACAGGTCACCCCAGTGCTTACGACTCTCAACAAAACTTTCACAACACCAACTTTGGTGGTAGAGGCTGCATGTCTGTTCATGGTAGAGGACGCTACCAACCTGCAAATCAAGGATTACTTGGCAATGCCCCTTCTCACCAGCCTTCTCAAGCCAACTCTCATAGACGTAGAGTGCCTCAATACCAGCATCTCAACTACTACAACAAAGACATCCCTCTTTGTTAGATCCGCAAGAAGATAGGACACACTACCTTGGGTGCTGGAATTGATAAGACAACAATCACCAAGCCACCAAAATCCCTTCTCATCTCTCTAACCATGACAATACTGCCTTAGCCACACTTCATCTTAGTGAAGCTAACCTGCATGAGCGGTGTGTGGACTCAGGTGCTACTGACCACATCACCCACAACTCAGGTATGCTACACAACCTCTGTGCCTACAAGGGAAGTGATTCCATTATGGTTGGTAATGGTAATCTTCTGTCCATCACTCACACTGACGACTCAGAATTTTCTCAAATACCTCTACATCACATTTTGGTTGTTCCTGAAATCAAACGAAACCTTCTCCATGTCTCAAAATTGACATCTCTATTTCCTTGTTACTTTGCTTTTACCAAGGAACATGTCATGGTGAAGGATCTCAAGACACACAACACCCTGGCCCAGGGCCGATGTGATCATGGTATCCATTTCCTACCTACTCTACCGGAAAAACCTCCTCATAGCTTCTTCTGTTCCAGATTCATCAAAGCTTTCGGTGAAGTATGGCAAAGATGCTTAGAACATCCAAATCAACTGATTCTCCACCACCTACTGAATGAGAAGATGATTACCTCCACTTCCACCTTCGATAGTCTCTACAACAGCTGTGAGCTCAGTAAGAGAAAGCATCTCTCTGTCAGTCATAAGCATGTGAGATCTAAAGAACCATTTTGTCTAGTTCACTGTGATGTTTGGGAGAAAGCACCAATTGCTTCTAAACATGGTTTCTTGTATCATGTACTGCTAACCGATGATTATTCACGGTATAGACGGATCTATCTTATGAAGCATAAACATGAGTTTAGTTCTATCTTCATTTCATTTTATTGTATGGTTCAAAATTAGTTCAACATCTCAGTAAAAATCTTCCAAAGTGACAGCGGAGGAGAGTTTGTTAATCACACCCTCCAATAGTTATTTACCAATCACGACATTCTTCATCAAATTTCTTGTCCGCATGACCCTTCACAGAATGGAGTTGTTGAAAGAAAACAATGTCACATTACCAAACTAGGTCTTGCCATGCTCTTCGATGCTCATCTACCCAAAATCTTCTGGGCTAAAGCTTTCACACTGTAGTGTATCTCATCAATCATCTACCAACACCCCTTCTTCAAATACAGAGTCTGTTTGAACTCCTACACCATTCCCAACCTTCCTACAGTCACCTTTGCACCTTCGGTTGTCTATGTTTCCCCTACCTCCATCACTACTCCACTGATAAACTTGACACCCGGTCACTTCCCTACCTATTCTTGGGTTATAGCTCACAACACAAAGGGTACAAATGCCTACACATCAACTCTGGATGCCTCTATATCTCAAAACACATCACCTTCAATGAAGAAGTCTTTCCCTGTCAACCCAAACCCTCATCTCCACCTACACACCCCTCAACCACCCTATCACATTCTACATTCACAGACCTCATCGACCAACCTAACCATCCTACCCCCACCTCAAATTCCACTCCCTCCATCTATGTCCCCTCTCCAATCTATAGATCACCACCACACATAACCGATCTATTGTAACAACCCTGACCTGGGTTATGCACTAACCCTAGGTGTTTTGCTTAAAATTATGATTAAAGGCTTGTGGTTAACCCTTGATATGTCATTAAAGCTTTAGAAGAATCTATATTTTCATTTCTGCCCTTTTTGAACAATGTTGTAAGATTGTTTTGTTTAATAGGGACCTATGTGCAAATTACCCAATTAGAGGGGTTAACTTAAAAATTGCACATGTTAAGATGTTCCTCTGATGACGAGACATCATAAGAATGAATATGAGGTGGTTTTATGGATTCCCCAAGCTTGGGCACCAAAATATAGCTTGTAGAGCAATCCTTGTACTTTAAAACCTAGTTTTGGTGTAAAGTGCAATTTACCCAAAAAATAGGGTGAAACATGTCAAATATACCCTCTAGAGTACCTCTCATGCATTTTAGCATCAAGTGGAGTAAATAAAATGAGGGGGGCACCACATTTGGGTAACCATATAAAAAGGATAATCATTGTAATTGAATAATCAAGGTGTATGCAAAATGACCCTTATATATGTATAACTTAATAAAGTGTTTGGCTTCTTTTCCTCTAAACCAAGGTTGAGAGATAAGTTTGCATGTTATGAGAAGGGAGGAACGTGGCAAAGAAGTAGGAGAGGGGCACGGAGGATATAGATGTAAAAGAGAAGAAGTGTTCATCATTGCTTTGGAAATATGCCAAAAAATATATAAGCAAGCTCTTTCCACAATCAAGGGATCATTTCCCTTTCTCTCTTCACTTATCTCTTTCTGTGGCCGACTAAGGAAGGATCTCAGGAGCAGGGGAGAATGGCCAAATAGTTTTGGGTAAGGTTTGGTTATCTTCTAGCTAGGATTCATGGAGGAAATCATGATACAAGGTTGGTTTGCTAGTTTTTCTTACTAAGTTCTTCTTTCTAGCCATCCTTTCCAACCAATTCTTGAAGAAGAAACTTTGGACGACCTGTGGAGCTCAAGCCACCATTAAATCTTCGAATCTTGGAGCTCTAGAGCTGGTTCTAAGGCGGGTTTTATAACTCTAAACCCTTAAACTTTGTTATGCATCTTTCTTTCTTGCAAAAGTAGTTTGTTCTTCTTTCCCCCATCCTTCCTTGCTTTCTTGCAACTAAAACCATGAAGAACAGACCTGGATCTGGAGGTAGAAGAAGGGGGCGTGAATACCAATGTTACTTTATCAAATGGTCTTGCACCCTTGGCCAAACGTTTTTGCAAAACCGTTTGGGGGTTTGCAGAACCGTTTGAGGGGCAAACGGTTTCACAGGGTCGGTTGGAGAAAATGGTCTCCAAGACCGTTTGGTTGAGTTGACCAAGGGTTGAACGTTTGGGATTCCTATTAATAATTATGTTGGTTGATAACCCTCCAAATGTGAGGTATTAACTCCAAAGAAATCGTGAGTTGAAGGCAAATCAATTAGGTAAATCTAATTGGATTAAATGCTGATTTTCAACCTGATTAACTTGACCTTTTTGTGCAAACGGTTTCAAAACCATTTTAGTGCGTTGACCAAGGGTTGAACGTTTGTTATTATTGTTCCTAATAATGTTGGTTAATGACTCACCAAATTTTATGGGTTAACTCCCAAGGAATCGAGAGTTGAAGGCTAATCAATTAGATAAACCTAATTGGATTAAGTGCTGATTTTCAACCTGATTAACTTGACCTTTTTGGGCAAACGGTTTCACAACCATTTGAGTGCGTTGACCAAGCGTTGACCATTTGATATTACTGTTCGTAATTATGTTGGTTAATAACTTACCCAATTTGAGGGGTTAATTCTCAAGGAATCATGAGTTGAAGGCTAATCAATTGGGCAAACCCTAATCGAAATTAGTGTTGAAATTCCAATGAGTTAATTTGAGATTTTGGGTTGATTAGCCAAAACGGTTTCAAAACCGTTTGGGGATCACCCAAATGGTCTCACGACCGTTTGGAGGTCAGCCAATACTGTTTGGAGGTCTAGGGTGAAGTATGGATATGTGTTTGAAGATCCAAAGATGTGGTATGAACCCTAATCAGCTAAATGCTGATTTTGCAAATGAATGAGATGATGTTTTGGGTTGATTGGCCCAAATGGTTTCAAAACCGTTTGGGGATCACCCAAACGGTCTCAAGACCGTGAGCCCATTTGGGGATCACCCAAGACCGTTTGGAGGTCTTGTGTTAAGTATAGTTGACCAATTGAAGGTCCAAAGGTACCAAATCATAATACAATTAAGTGCTGATTTGTTGATTAACTCGATAGACCAATCCTTGATAGATTTTGACTAGAATCCAAGGGTTGGATGAGCCAAACGGTCTCAAGACTGATTGGAGCTCATCCAAACGGTCTCAAGACCATTTGGAGGTCACCCACGACCGTTTGGAGGTCTAGGGGTGAGTATGGTTAAGCAATTGATGATCCAATATTACTAAGTTAAAGTGTAATCAATTGTTGATTTGATGATCAATCCAATGATCCAAACCTTAATTGGTTGACTTGGATGTTGATGATATGATGGGAAAATGGTCTCAAGACCGTTTGGAGGTTATCCAAATGACCTCAAGACCGTTTGGGGTCAGGTCATGACCCAATTGAGTGATGGTTCAATGGGTTCAACATCAATTAAGCTCATATTGATGCATGTTGAAGGATGATCGATTCCAACCCTAATCCAATCCATCCAAACCCTAATTGGTGATCAATTGAGGATCAATCGAGGGTCACATCAGTTGAGTATTAACTTAATTGGCTCAATTAATAAATGGTTAACCATGGCATGAACGATTGAGATGTTCAACATTGAAAACCCTAACTCAATTGGAAGTGTTAATACACTTTTTGGTCCATGCGGTTTTGAGGGTGTTTGGACCAAACGGTCTCAAGACCATTTGGTGGTCATGCGGTTTCAAACCGTTTGGAGGTTGAAAGTGCAAAACTATTTGGGGTCTTTTAAGGTCAAGAATGCTTAATGCTTTAAAGGCTTAGATGGTTTAATGGTTGATTAATCTAAAATCCTAATGATATCTAAAGACATTAAGGGAACAAGTAATTAGTTGATTGAAGCATGTTATGATCAATGGTGAACATTAATAAAGTACCCTTGATGAGTTTAAGTAGTCAACACCTCTTGATCAAGCAAACCCTAATGAAAATTGTAGTAACAATGTGACTTATGTTATCAAGGTTGAATTGACCTAACCTAATCATAAGAGATGTAAACATCATCTAATAATTTTGAGGGGAGAGAAGACTTCTAATATGAATGAGAATCAAGTAATATACTTCCAACATGCATGAATACACATAATTAGGGTATGATCCTTTACAATGGGATCGTGGAAACCCTAATTATGATGATCAATGAATCTTAACCTAAGTGAAGACATGAATGGAAGTAATCTTCATACATAATGATGCTATGTGAATAGTAAACCCTAATCTAGGGTAATGTGATGCTATGTGAATAGTAAAACCTAATCTAGGGTAATGTGATGCTATGTGAATAGTAAAACCTAATCTAGGGTAATGTGATGCTATGTGAATAGTAAACCCTAATCTAGGGTAATGTGATGCTATGTGAATAGTAAACCCTAATCTAGAGAGATGTGATGATATGAACAAGTAACCCTAATTCTGAGTTATGCTTTTAAGCATGAAACTCCATGATTGAGAAATGAGATAGGAATCATTATTCCTAATCTAGTTAAGAGATTGAATAACTCTATTTGGATTAAATGAGAATCCTAACCCTAGAAACCAGTCGTGGTATTATGACACGGTCGTGGTGAGTCCTTTGTTGCATGACCGTGCAAGGTGGCACGGTCGTGGTATCACATATATAATTTGAGAAGAACCTATATGGTGTTGTTATGATACAATATGCATGTTATTAGTAAATATTGATCATGCAGGTTTTCATAAAGAGGTGATCATATCCAGGTAAGGATTATGATATCTTATGTATTGAAATTACTTTACATGCTTCAAGTATAATGATATGCTATGATACCTAGTGAATGGTAAATTATGAGTTCAAGTACCTAGATTCTATAATCATGATGATAAATTTAGAAAGGTATTTGATAAATTGAGGAATTGAGATCCTAACACTTTGTGAGAAAAAGTATGGCTACAGGCCATGACTCCCGAATAATAATGTCAGACATTAGATATATGATCTAAGTCTGAAGAGAGTTAGTGTTGTAATGATGGTTTTATAAGTAAATAAATGCCATACATGTTCTTCTATTTCTTAAAAGATAAATGACATATGGGTTGATCAAATTATAGTTGTATTGCTTTAATAGGAAGAATGGTTTAATCTATTAAACATTGTTTTAACTACTCCTAGACAAATATAACTTCTTTGTGTACATTTATTCTCTTAAGCTACAATAATTATGTTTCTGGCCAAGAGTTATAACTCTCGCTGGGACAATTTTATAATTGTCTCACCCCGTGGGAAACATATTTTTAGGTGGACGTGGGTGAGGAGGCAGAAATCCTTCAATAGTTGAAGGGCAGCATCAACAGTATCAGGGACAACAGTGAAGTTTCAGGTGGGGACACTGGCTGTTATGCCATGAATAGATGTAGTTAGAGTCCTATGTGTTGTCTCTTTACTCTCAGGTCCTCGGAGTAATAGTTAGTGCTTTCGAGTTTTTGGTCAAGTACCTCGAGATTTCTGTATCTTTCCTTATATAGTTAACATGGTAGTTGATGATTGTAATCTCGAGATACGACCTTACAGAGATGTACTGATGGATCAGTTTGTAAATGACTTATCATGTTGCTTTATGAAAAAGCTTTACCATTTAAAGATCTCTTCACAAAAAGTTTTAATTTTTAGTGATTTTTGGTAATCCGCTGCTTAGTGAACGCTTCCGCATTAGTTAATCTTGTTTTCTCGAGATAGACGTCACATTTAGTGGTATCAGAGCTCTAGGTTCACTGAGTCTACAGAGACATAGAACTAAGGTTGTTGAGTCTGTTCTAAGTGTTTTCCAGATTATCTGATAGTATCTTCTACTCTCATAGGAGAAGAAGAACTTGAAGATGTCTGGATCACATGAAGAGCATGCTGCTGAGGGCAGTACTACTGCACCAGGAGGAGGTGTAGGAAACCAGAATAGGGAGGGGCATGTACCTGAACAGCCCCAGATTGACGCAGCTGAGATAGAAAACCCAGCTCTCCATGCTTTATTTGATAAATTCCTGACAGCCATAACACACATAGCAGATAGGGCGCCACCATCTACACCTAAGGCACCAGTCCATCAGGAAGGTTATGGAGTCAGAAAGACTTTTGAGAGACTTCACCGGGTGGGAGCCATAGACTATTCTGGTACATCTGACCCAGCAGATGCCGATCTATGGTTGACAGAGCTGGAAAAAGCTTTCAGGATCCTTGATATTCCTGAAGCTGAAAAGGTAAAACATGCGGTATACCTCCTAAAAGGGAGTGCTGGTAATTGGTGGATGATAGAGGAAGATAAGAGACCAGGCGAAGAAATAGGATGGGAGGTATTCTGACAAGAATTCGTCAATAGATACTTCCCTAAGACGTATCTAGATGAGAAGATCTCTCAATTTGAGAAGATCACACAAGGACAGATGAACGTTAGCGAATATGAAGCTAAGCTCATGGAGTTGTTGCGGTTTTGTCCACAGATGGTAGTTAGTGATGAAGAAAGAATTCGACATTTTGAAAAGGGATTGAACGCTAAAATAGCCACTCCTGTGTCTGCCTTAGAGAATAGAGAAATGTTTTCCACCTTTGTGGAGTCAGTAAGAAGGATAGAGAGGTCGGAAATCGAGAAACAACAGACAAGTAGTAAGAAGATGTACACCCAGCCTCAAGATCAAAGGCCTAAAAGTTTTAAGAAGCCAAGATTTTCTATATCGACAGCAATATCAGGATTTCCTACCCAGACACAATGGATGTCAAGTGGAAGTAGGGATCATAGTAGTACACCAAGAAGACCCTCTGACATAGCATCAACATCGGTAATTGGATCGTATAGACACTTTGCACCCAGGATCTGTTACTAATGTAGACAACCGGGACATCTGGCAAAGGATTGTCCAGACAGGAATACAATAATGACTCAACCTCAAGGATAGAGTCTGCAAGGCTCACAAGGGAGGCAATATAATAATAGAGGATGTGGAAAGACGTCCCAGACAGGTCAGATGAAATCAGTTTTGTTTTGATATTTCATATCAGGATTCTATGTGTTAAAGATATGAAAATTAGCTGTTTTTGAATTCCTTTGACTAAGTCCTAGAAGGACACAAGGGTGATAAGAACTTATATCTTACTCAGTATTCTTTAAAACAATTTATAATCTCCCTTAATTGTGTATTAAAAGATGAGATATAGATGTGATACCTGAAGAATAATCTAGTATGGTAAATCATGTGTGTATAATGATATGAAAAGTGAGGAATATGATGATAAGTAAAATACATACTACCTAATCTCAATACTTATATACCCTGGCCAGGTATATGGATATTGTAGATAAGGCAAGTATGAAACTCTTAGATTATTATCTTTTTGATTACTCTGATTAGGTAATTATTATGAAATAATCTAGAGAGTATAAGGAAATTAATGAGAAAAGCTAAGTGAAACTTCTAAATAAATATACTCAGTGAATCTTCTTAGTGAATACTTAGTGAATATACTTAGTGAACACACTTAGTGAATTTCCTCAGTGAATACTTAGTGAACTTTCTTAGTGAATACTTAGTGAACTTCCTCAATGAATATACTTCGTGAATATACTCAGTGAATTTCCTCAGTGAATACTCAGTGAATATACTTAGTGAACTTCCTTAGTGAATACTTAGTGAATATACTCAGTGAACTTCCTTAGTGAATACTTAGTGAATATACTCAGTGAACTTCCTTAGTGAATACTTTGTGAATATACTCAGTGAACTTCCTTAGTGAATACTTAGTGAATATACTTAGTGAACTTCCTTAGTGAATACTTAGTGAATATACTCAGTGAACTTCCTTAGTGAATACTTAGTGAATATACTCAGTGAACTTCCTTAGTGAATACTTCGTGAATATACTCAGTGAACTTCCTTAGTGAAAACTTAGTGAATATACTCAGTGAACTTCCTTAGTGAATATACTCAGTGAATTTCCTCAGTGAATACTTAGTGAATATACTCAGTGAACTTCCTTAGTGAATACTTAGTGAATATACTCAGTGAACTTCCTTAGTGAATACTTAGTGAATATACTCAGTGAATTTCCTCAGTGAGTACTTAGTGAATATACTCAGTGAGCTTCCTTAGTGAATACTTAGTGAATATACTCAGTGAACTTCCTTAGTGAATACTTAGTGAATATACTCAGTGAACTTCCTTAGTGAATACTTAGTGAATATACTCAGTGAATTTCCTCAGTGAATACTTAGTGAATATACTCAGTGAACTTCCTCAGTGAATACTTAGTGAATATACTCAGTGAACTTCCTTAGTGAATACTTAGTGAATATACTCAGTGAACTTCCTTAGTGAATACTTAGTGAATATACTCAGTGAATTTCCTCAGTGAATACTTAGTGAATATACTTAGTAAACATACTTAGTGAACATACTCAGTGAATTTCCTCTGTAAATACTTAGTAAGCATATTCAATGAACTCCTTCAGTGAAAGCTTTTGAGACAACATACTTAGTAAATTTACTTAGTGAAATCTTCCAAGACAAATTGCTTAGTGAATCTTATCAGTGAATATTTCCAAATTAATTGATTAGCAAACTTTCTTAGTGAACTGTTTCAAATAAATAAAGGATTGCTGAGTGAATTATCTGTGTTAAGGTATGTATGTTTCTCTTTTGGTAAACATTTTTGGGTGATACTAGAAGAATGTTCTTTTATGCTTCTTCCTTTCAAATGTATGGACACCTCATGTTAGGGGTTTATGCTTTGCAAAAACATAAACAGTGATAAGAATTAATTAATGAAAGGGACTTTGTGTGAATTACAAATCCATAATATCATCATAATTTTAAGATAATATGGGGAAAACTTGAGGGCCTTACTAATGAATAATCTGTCCCTCCTTTTCCTGGGATTTTGGGGACGAAATCCTTGTTAGGGGTATAATTTGTAACACCCCTGACCTAGGTTATGAACTAACCCTAGGTGTTTTGCATAAAATTATGATTAAAGTCTTGTGGTTAACCCTTGATATGTCATTAAAACTTTAGAAGAATCTATATTTTCATTTCTGCCCTTTTTGAACAATGTTGTAAGATTATTTTGTTTAATAGGGACCTATGTGCAAATTACCCAATTAGAGGGGTTAACTTTCAAATTGCACATGTTAAGATGTTACTCTAATGATGAGACATCATAATAATGAATATGATGTGGTGTTATGGATTCCCCAAGCTTGGGCACCAAAATATAGCTTGTAGAGCAATCCTTGTACTTTAAAACCTAGTTTTGGTGTAAAGTGCAATTTACCCAAAACATAGGGTGCAACATGTAAAATCTACCCTCTAGAGTACCTCTCATGCATTTTAGCATCAAGTGGAGTAACGAAAATGAGGGGGGGCACCTCATTTGAGTAACCATATAAAAAGGATAATCATTGTACTTGAATAATCAAGATGTATGCAAAATGACCCTTATATATGTATAACTTAATAAAGTGTTTGGCTTATTTTCCTCTAAACCAAGGTTGAGAGATAAATTTGCATGTTATTAGAAGGGAGGAACGTGGCAAAGAAGTAGGAGAGGGGCGTGTAGGATATAGATGTAAAAGAGAACAAGTATTTATCATTGCTTTGGAAATATGCCCAAAAATATATAAGCAAGCTCTTTCCACAATCAAGGGATCGTTTCCCTTTCTCTCTTCACTTATCTCTTGCTGTGGCCGACTAAGGAAGGATCTCAGGAGCAGGGGAGAATGGCCAAGTAGGTTTGGGTAAGCTTTGGTTATCTTGTAGCTAGGATTCATGGAGGAAATCATGATACAAGGTTGGTTTGCTAGTTTTTGTTACTAAGTTCTTCTTTCTAGCCATCCTTTCCAACCAATTCTTGAAGAAGAAACCTTGGACGACCTGTGGATCTCAAGACACCATTAACACTTCGAAGCTTGGAGCTCTAGAGCTGGTTCTAAGGCAGGTTTTATAACTCGAAACCCTTAAACTTTGGTATGCATCTTTCTTTCTTGCAAAAGTAGTTTGTTCTTCTTTCCCCCATCCTTCCTTGCTTTCTTGCAACTAAAACCATGAAGAACAGACCTGGATCTGGAGGTAGAAGAAGGGGGCATGAATACCAATGTTACTTTAGCAAATGGTCTTGCACCCTTGGCCAAACGGTTTTGCAAAACCGTTTGGGGGTTTGCAAAACCGTTAGAGGGGCAAACGGTTTCACAAGGTCGGTTGGAGAAAACGGTCTCCAAGACCATTTGGTTGAGTTGACCAAGGGTTGAACGTTTGGGATTCCTGTGCATAATTATGTTGGTTGATAACCCTTCAAATTTGAGGGATTAACGCCAAAGGAATCATGAGTTGAAGGCAAATCAATTAGGTAAATCTAATTGGATTAAGTGCTGATTTTCAACCTGATTAACTTGACCTTTTTGGGAAAATGGTTTCAAAACCATTTGAGTGCGTTTAAAAAGGGTTGACCGTTTTGGATTATTGTTCCTAATGATGTTGGTTAATGACTAACCAAATTTTATGGGTTAAATACCAAGGAATCAAGAGTTGAAGGCTAATCAATTAGATAAACCTAATTGGATTAAGTGCTGATTTTCAACCTGATTAACTTGACCTTTTTGGGAAAACGGTTTCAAAATCATTTTAGTGCATTGAACAAGAGTTTACCGTTTGATATTACTGTTCCTATTTATGTTGGTTAATAACTCACCAAATTTTATGGGTTAATTCTCAAGCAATCATGAGTTGAAGGCTGATCAATTGGGCAAACCCTAATCGAAATTAGTGTTGAAGTTCCAATGAGTTAATTTGAGATTTTGGGTAGATTAGCCCAAACGGTTTCAAAACCATTTTGGGATCACCCAAACGGTCTCAAGACCGTTTGGGGGTCACCCAAGACAGTTTGGAGGTCTAGGGTGAAGTATGGATATGTGTTTGAAGATCCAAAGATGTGGTATGAACCCTAATCAGCTAAATGCTGATTTTGCAAGTGAATGAGATGATGTTTTGGGTTGATTGGCCCAAACGGTTTCAAAACCATTTGGGGATCACCCAAACGGTCTAAAGACCGTTTGGGGATAACCCAAGACCGTTTGGAGGTCTGGTGTTAAATATAGTTGACCAATTGAATGTCCAAAGGTACCAAATCATATTACAATTAAGTGCTGATTTGTTGATTAACTCGATAGACCAATCCTTGATAGATTTTCACTAGAATCCAAGGGTTGGATGAGCCAAACGGTCTCAAGACCATTTGGAGGTCATCCAAATGGTCTCAATACCATTTGGAGGTCACCCAAGACCGTTTGGAGGTCTAGGGGTGAGTATGGTTAAGCAATTGATGATCCAATGTTACTAATTTAAAGTGTAATCAATTGTTGATTTGATGATCAATCCAATGATCCAAACCTTAATTGGTTGACTTGGATGTTGATGATATGATGGGAAAACGGTCTCACGACCATTTGGAGGTTATCCAAACGACCTCAAGACCGTTTGGGTCAGGTCATGACCCAATTGAGTGATGGTTCAATGGGTTCAACATCAATTAAGCTCATATTGATGCATGTTGAAGGATGATCGATTCCAACCCTAATCCAATCCATCCAAACCCTCATTGGTGATCAATTGAGGATCAATTGAGGGTCACATAAGTTGAGTATTAACTTAATTGGCTCAATTGATAAATGGTTAACCATGGCATGAACGATTGAGGTGTTCAACATTGAAAACCCTAACTCAATTGGAAGTGTTAATACACTTTTTGGTCGATGCGGTTTTGAGGGTGTTTGGACCAAACAGTCTCAAGACCGTTTGAGTCCAAACAGTCTCAAGACTGTTTGGGACCAAATGGTCTCAAGAACATTTGGTGGTCATGCGGTTTCAAACCATTTTGAGGTTGAAAGTGCAAAACCGTTTGGGGTCTTTTAAGGTCAAGAATGCTTAATGCTTTAAAGGCTTAGATGGTTTAATGGTTGATTAATCTAAAATCCTAATGATATCTAAAGACATTAAGGGAACAAGTAATTAGTTGATTGAAGCATGTTATGATCAATGGTGAACATTACTAAAGTACCCTTGATGGGTTTAAGTAGTCAACACCTCTTGATCAAGCAAACCCTAATGAACATTGTAGTAATAATGTGACTTATGTTATCAAGGTTGAATTGACCTAACCTAATCATAAGAGATGTAAACATCATCTAATAATTTAGAGGGGAGAGAAGAATCCTAATATGAATGAGAATCAAGTAATATACTTCCAACATGCATGAATACACATAATTAGGGTATGATGCTTTACAATGGGATCATGGAAACCCTAATTATGATGATCAATGAATCTTAACCTAAGTGAAGACATGAATGGAAGTAATCTCCATACATAATGATGCTATGTGAATAGTAAACCCTAATCTAGGGTAATGTGATGCTATGTGAATAGTAAAACCTAATCTAGGGTAATGTGATGCTATGTGAATAGTAAACCCTAATCTAGGGTAATGTGATGTTATGTGAATAGTAAACCCTAATCTAGAGAGATGTGATGATATGAACAAGTAACCCTAATTCTGAGTTATGCTTTTAAGCATGAAACTCCATGATTGAGAAATGAGATAGGAATCACTATTCCTAATCTAGTTAAGAGATTGAATAACTCTATTTGGATTAAATGAGAATCCTAACCCTAGAAACCAACTGTGGTATTATGACACGGTCGTGGTGAGTCCTTTGTTGCACGACCGTGCAAGGTAGCATGGTCGTGGTATCACATATGTAATTTGAGAAGAACCTATATGGTGTTGTTATGATACAATATGTATGTTATTAGTAAATATTGATGATTGCAGGTTTTCATAAAGAGGTGATCATATCCAGGTAAGGATTATGATATCTTATGTATTGAAATTACTTTACATGCTTCAAGTATAATGATATGCTATGATACCTAGTGAATGGTAAATTATGAGTTCAAGTACATAGATTCTATAATCATGATGATAAATTTAGAAAGGTATTTGATAAATTGAGGAATTGAGATCCTAACACTTTGTGAGAAAAAGTATGGCTACAGGCCATGACTCCCCAATAATAATGTCAGACGTTAGATATATGATCTAAGTCTGAAGAGAGTTAGTGTTGTAATGATGGTTTTATAAGTAAATAAATGCCATACATGTTATTCTATTTCTTAAAAGATAAATGACATATGGGTTGATCAAATTATAGTTGTACTGCTTTAATAGGAAGAATGGTTTAATTTGTTAAACATTGTTTTAACTACTCCTAGACAAATATAACTTCATTGTGTTCATTTATTCTCTTAAGCTACAATAATTATGTTTCTGGCGAAGAGTTATAACTCTCGCTGGCACAATTTTATAATTGTCTCACCCCGTGGGAAACATACTTTTAGGTGGACGTGGGTAAGGAGGCAGAAATCCTTCAATAGTTGAAGGGCAGCATCAACAGTACCAGGGACAGCAGTGAAGTTTCAAGTGGGGATATTGGCTGTTATGCCACGAATAGATGTAGTTAGAATCCTATGTGTCGTCTCTGTACTCTCAGGTCCTCAGAGTAATAGTTAGTGCTTTTGAGTTTTTGGTCCAGTACCTCGAGATTTCTGTATCTTGCCTTACATAGTTAACATGGTAGTTGATGATTGTAATCTCGAGATACGACCTTACAGAGATGTACTGATGTATCAGTTTGTAAATGACTTATCATGTTGCTTTATGAAAAAGCTTTACCATTTAAAGATCTCTTCACAAAAAGTTTTAATTTTTAGTGATTTTTGGTAATTCGCTGCTTAGTGAATGCTTCCGCATTAGTTAATCTTGTTTTCTCAAGATAGACATCACATGTATCATCCTCCTTAGTATGCTATCCCTCTCCTTTAGCCCCACTGTCCACAACCTCCTTACCTAATGAGGATTCAACACCCACCAATGCACCCACCACCCAACCTCTAACTCAACTCCACCCCATGATTACCCCAGTAAGTCTTGTATCCATAAACACAACCCTTGGTACGCCCTTCACTTGTCCCTACACAACAACATCCCCAAAACTATCTGTAGTTCTCTCAACCATGATGGCTGGAAAACAGCTATGATACAAGAACTGTCTGCTCTCTACAACAACCATACCTGGCCCTTGTGGAACACACTCCACACATGAACGTCATCATCTATAAATGGATCTTTAAGACCAAACTCCATGCTGATGGTTCTCTTGACAGGATCAAGGAACGCCTTGTAGCCAAAGGATTTCTTTAAGAAGAAGGTGTCGACTATGTGGAATCCTTCAGTCTTGTCATCAAATCTGTAACTATCAAAACCATACTCACCATCACCACCTCCAAGAATTGGAAAATTCAACAACTTGATGTCTACAATTCCTTCCTCAATGGTACACTCGGTATAATCATTTATATGCATCAACCACCTGGCTTCATAGACCCAACCAAGCCCAACCATGTTTGTTCACTCCGCAAATCCCTCTATGGCCTCAAACAGGCACCACAGGCATGGTACAACCGCATTAACCAATTCTTGCAGGAACTTGGATTCCACCCATGCATTAGTGATTCTTCCCTCTTTGTCCTCTCCTCTCCCACCTTCACTGCCTATCTACTTCTGTATGTCAATGACATATTGATCACTGACAATTCTCCTGCACTTATTGCAAATACAATCAAATCCCTTAAAATTGAATTCTCCATTCGCAACATGGGCAACTCCAATACTTTCTCAGGTTACAAGTCGAATCCAACTCACATGGTCTTCTCCTTAACCAACACAAATATGAACTTGAAGTCCTTGAACGATAACACATGACACATTGCAAACCTGCCCCTACCCCTATCAGCACCACCATCCTCCGTGACTCCCTTCTCCATCATGGCAGTCCTATCTCAAGCACTAGCGGCTATCACCGTATTGTGGGTTCCCTCCAATACCTCACTCTCACCCGCCCTGATATCACCTACGTTGTCAACTTATCCTATCAATTTCTTCATCAACCAACTGAACTACACATGATCTTGGTAAAATGCATTCTTCAATACATTTAAGGCACTATCAATCTTGGTCTCTAGATTTACAAAGACACAGAACTACATGTCACTAGTTTTTCTGATGTCGAATGGGTAAGATTCCCTCTCACCCGCCGCATCACCACTGGTTTCTACATCTTCATTATTCATACTTGTGTTTCTTGGTCATCCAAGAAGAAGCCTACCGTCTCCAAATCCAGCTCTGAATTCGAGTACTGATCTCTCTCTCAAACAGTTGTTGAACTCACCTGACTATCTCAACTCCTCTATGAACTACATCTCCTACAACTCAACATTTGATAAATTGATATCTTGAAACATTTTTCTTGAGCTACTGAGAATTACATTTTGGAATACAAGTCTTAATGTATTGTTTTCCTTACTTGGTAAATATAGTCCACCAAATATTACCTGCCTAGTTCGATATTTCCTTGAATTATACCTAGAACCCATATTTGCAAATAACTTGATAAAAGATTGTAGTACCAGCAATTGCTGAACCATTTTTCTCTTGGTCCATGTCATGGATTTATTATCCCATTGGGATATTGCATGGACAGAAGGGCCTGCTCACCTAGAATCTTTTTCTATGAAGTACAGAGAACAAGCAAGGAGCATGGCAAGGTGCCCTTTGTGTGGCATAGTTCTTTTATCTTTCTTAAGCATTTTGATGTAGTACCTCAAGTGAATAATGTTGTTCTTTTCTTTATATTATGTATACCGAGGAAACAAACACTACGTTCCTTATTGTTGATGTTATTGAGAACCTTGATTATCATATTATGTTACACATGGTTCGAAAACTATGTCATCACATGAAATGGTATCAGAGCCACTCAACAATCAGCATCTTCTTTTCTCCACTCTAGAATTACACTTAGGACCCTATACTGACATCTCTTCCTCTCTTTACTACCCTATAGGAAACATTGATTGCTCGTTTCCAAGGGTGAATACGAGAGCCCTAAGAGGAACAAAGGATAGTCATCCCACCATAAGAAGTACACGACCCCTTCCCCTGAACGTTTCTACTCCCAAGTGTGATCCTGCCACCCAACTAACCCAACTTTAGTCCATCCTTGGGACAGCTAAAAAGGGCCTTATTGACAAGAAAACTAGCCCCAAGAACCCACCATTGCGACTTCATCAAGTTGAATCCATCTCAGTTTATGGGTGAGAGTGAAAAGGAATTGGTTGAGAAGGCTGAGAATTGGATCCTAGCCACCCATGACATTCTGGAGGGCATGAGCTATCTCAAGCATCTATAGGTGAAGTATGTAACCTTTATCATAAAGGGTTCTGCAAAAGTATGGTGGAAAAACATGACAATACCCAACATGAGAAGATAGCTTCAATGCCTTGGGAGGAATTTCTGAAGTTGTTTTGTCAAAAATACATTCCACAGTCGGTATTGATTAAGGAGATGGAATTCAACTCGGTGCGTCAAGGCAGCAACTCAGTAGTTGAATTCTTGCATCGCTTCATCCTCCTGGAGAGTTATGCTACTAGTTGTAGAAATTTAATCAAATGAGTTGAGAACTAATTTGTTTTTTGATAAACCTTCTCTTGATACTATTCTGAATGAGTTACACACTTATATATAGATGGTATGAGAACACCATATCGTTACATTGGGTGAATCAGGGAAAGGAAACGACTGCAATTATGCATCAAATGTGCATTGAAGTTGAGAGGCCTCCTCGTATCTGATGCTTGTCTGTGGGTGGTTGTCTTGATTAACTTGGGTGCTTTGATTGATGGATTGATTAACTTGGGTGCTTTGATTGTCATTACACCCTCCAGCAAGCTCTGATTGAGAGAATCGAAGGTCGAGCTTGAGATTTAGGTAGTGAAATGTTTGCTTGTCCAATGCTTTAGTGAAGAGGTCAGTGAGCTGCTCATGTGTGGAGACGAACTAAGTGACAATATGACCAAGTAGTACTTTCTCAAGGATGAAGTAATAATCTAATTCAATGTGTTTTGTTAAGTCAACTATTCAATATTAATATGTTAGCACTTTCCTATCATTTCTTTCAAGGGAAACAATGCCTTATGTTCAATCATCTATGAAGGAACTGCATTGAGCGTAATTATTATGTTAACCAGTCAAATGGGGGTTGACTAAACCATTACAAAATTATTCACAGGGTGGTAGGACGTACCCTACCTCAAGTGAGACAAAGCTATAAGGGGCCAAAGCCCGAAGGTACCAAATTCTGAGGAGTCAAAACTCCAACTAGATCAAGTAAAGTGGTTATCATAATATTTACCATAATCCAACAATTTTAAGGGGGGTGGTGACTTCAATTGTAGGAAAGGCGTATAACAAGTTTATGGTTCACCATCCAAACAAAAGCATAGAATCCAAGAGGGGTCAAATAACTCGATCAGAAAATAGAGAATCTAATACCTCAGAATCCAAACAAAATTTGATATTCCCACAACTAGGGTTCAGTAGGCTCCAAAGTTTAAATTCCTAGGAAAAGGGAAATATTCCAGGTCATTAGGAATTCCTTGGCTTTGAAATTATCTTCTAGATGATCATTAGGTGAAAGTACTATTTTACCCTTCATTCTCTTTGATAGTTATATAGTATTATAATTATGTTATTAAATCTACTCTCATCATTGTAGTTATCTCTTTATGCACAAGTAGTATAGTATTCATCATGTTCATGGTAGATAATATTTACACATTAGTTAACTACTACTTAGGTAATACTACATCATGGACTATATTCATACAAAACTTAGGGAAATCAAAGTTAGTATTTTTATCGTTATCCTTATCATCATCCTTTTCCTTCCGTGCTAGGTTGAAATCTAGATTATGTGGTTCATAAGGATAACTAAAAATTATTTGATCCATGTGAAGTCAATCACTTCATCATTTACATTACCTAGGACATATGTACACCCATATGTACTTAGTAAGGATAACATATGTAGAGATCATAATATTCCTTCATGACTATGGTTTTTATTATATTAATCATCGAATCATTTATATATGTATCTATATATTTCTTTATTTCATTAGTAGGTCGGGAGATTAAATTCTATGCATCACCTCTTACCCTAGTCCCTTCTCATATCAGTTTATTAGTTTATCGAATATCATCAACATGTAAAAGATCGGAGCAGGTACCTCCTAGGGTGCCGATGTCTTTAGTTCTAGTCTTCTTGATGGGCTGACCTAGTCATGGTTTATCCTACTGTCACTGGTGGCCATGATGTCGATGCTCTATTGCGGAAGCACACTCGGTCAAGGTGTATAGAGGTTGGGTGAGGTAGAGAAAGGGGGCCATCGGTTTGCAACAGTTGGTTGCTGCTTATTTTTTCTGTCGATGCAACTCAAAACCGAGAGGAGGAGGCAGGGATGTGATTGGTGGTGGAGCCTAACCACTGTTTGTCAGAGCATCGGTGGACTCCATGTTAGTGGAAGCAGTCCTAACTGGAGGTTGGGGTGGTGTTCGTTGATTTGTAGTTCAGCCCAGACCAATGACACTGCAATTGAGGGTGGCTGAGATCAGAGTAGGCACTTGCCCAGGCTAGGGCACTCAGGTGTTGACGAAAGTAGAGGTGGATTAGGGAAAGGCATTGTCATTGCTGATGCACAAGGGCTGCTAACGGGTTAAGGAGGAGGCAATAGTGCTATGATTGATAGGTGGATGGGTAGGTCCTTTATAGGAGTGCCGACCCTAGGGTTTGTGTGTGTAGGGTCTCTGTGAGGCCCTGATTGTTCCTGAATGGGGTGGCTCCTAGTTTTGGAGGTGGCTCATCATCTGTTACCTTCCCTGGTCGTCGATTTGACATGTCATGGCGTGTTGGTCTTCTTCTCATTATGGTCTGGTAGTCATTACTAACAGTGGTTTGAACTAGTGTGTGGGCAGCATTGAGAAGAAGCGAGAGAGATAGGAGGCGATATCTTTACGATGTTACTCAGGATGAAAAAATGGTTGTGCAGAAGGGAGACGCCTCGTCGGGGGTTAGGGATGGAGAGACTAGGCGTGTGGGCCCTAGTTCATCGACTGTTTGACCATGAGTTACGATGGGATTTTAATCCATATTATTATCAATTGGCTAATCCCTTTTATGATTAGTGATTGGCTTTTTCTCTCGCCATAAGTATTTCCAAATCCCTTCCTCCATTAGGCCAAATCTCTTATTGGTGATTCTAAGGTGGTCCAACATGATTAATATCGTAATTTACCCAATCATTACTATTTTAAGCTTAATATTAACAATTTCAAAGCCATTAATTCTGATAAGGTTTTAATTATCCAATTAGGTTTCGAATGAGATGACTAGACCCAACAAGGAAATTTTGCATTTCTATGATAGGATTTCAAGGTATTTCAAATAGGGTGCATAATGAATGCAAATTAGAAAAAGAAACTTTCAATTTTTGGAGAATCAGAAATCATAGATCAATATTTAAATTTGGCACCAAAATTTAGTATGTTACACCCATAGACTTCATACCTATAGCTTGCTGCTCTATGTTATATAAGATAATCTCTAAGGTTATCACATTTACACTTTTAATGATATTAATAGGAATCATATCACAGAATCAAGGTGTGTTCAAACATCGAAGATTGTACAATGCTTGCCTCAGAGTTCACACTAACTTCAATGTGATTAGAAGTACACCATATGCATGTGGACATAATGAAAGAGTATGATAATGTTAGTCGGAGATCTTTATGGAAATTCCTGAAAGGACTATATTTCTATGAAAGTAGATTTAACTAGTGAAATAATGTGTTACCACTCCAACCTTCTCCTTACTTTTCAATGGTAGCTCAAAGGGATTGCTTTCAAATTCAAATGGACTCAGACAAGGCAATCCATTATTTCTCTTCTCTTCACAAATAGTGGCAATGGAAGGTCTAAGTAGATTGTTGGAAAAGGGAACGAAAAACAAGAATATAAAAACTTACACTATCAGGAAAAGTAAGGTGGTATCTCATTTTCTCTTTGTTGATGTTATACTGGTGTTTGTAGAGGCCAGACAAAGAAGCCTCATCAAGCTAACATACTTTCTAGATAGATTCAATTGTGTTTTAGGTATGAATATGAATGAAAACAAATCAATCATATACTTCTCAATCTCATGCAATAGCAGTTCAGGAGGGAGCATGGCCTACCAAATATCTAGGATATCCCTTAGCAGGAGAGAACTTGAGAAGAAAAAACAAACTTCCATAAATGCCTTGATCAATTGAAGGATATTTTAAATAGTTGGCTAGGCATGAAGATGTCCATGGTAGATCATCTGATCCTGATAAGGAGCTCAACTATGACAACTATTATATATTGGATGACTTAAGGAGGGGTTCCAATATATGTATTATCCAGAATGGAAATTATGTTAGTCGACTTTGTGTAGGGGAACACAATCCATCCAGTTAGCTGGAAGAGATTGGTGTACTCAATATAGGAAGGAGGTCTTAATCTATAGGTGGTCGGTGACCTAGCTGACTACTACACCATGTGAAGAATCAAAAGATTAATGAAAGGTGAATCACTTTGTTGTGTGGATTCATATGAGGTATAAAAGTAATTTGAACCAGATATCCAGACATAGATGGGGATTTTCAACACCATGGAGGAGAATGGTAGAGATTTGGCCAAGATGGAGGGTAGATTATTAAGAAGAAGCTTTGTGGGATTTATGTAGACAAAAGAAGGAACCAAATGAAGGAGCATCCAACTTGTGGTTGTGCCTACATAACCCATGATGGATCATGAATTTGTATAGATCTTACAAAGACATGATGTCAACCATGACTAGAATACAAAGATGGAATTCAGATGTTAGTTGCAATTGCTTAATGTGTGAAGATGGAGTTAAAACCACTGAACACATGTTTGGTTTAGGTAAACAGTGGTAATATCTATGGGGCAGATCTTGTCTCAAATATGGTAGTAATGGTTGCACTGATCTGAACAAGGCCTTAAAAGAAATTTCTCAATTATCAGAGACTAGAGAAGATATTGAATTAGTGTTGTAGAAACATGTGCTCACTGTTATATGGAGAGAAAGGAACAAAAGAAGACTTGGAGGAAATAGTAATGATGTTATTCGTTTGTTTAGTATCTTAGAAAGGAGTTTCCAACTCCTAGCGTCCGTCCATAGAAAGAAAATAGGTGAGATCTCTTCAAAGATCAAAAGGAATTGGGATTTTTTGTCATATTGAGATGGACTAGTTTTATTTCTTGTGAGTCCTACTAGTATGTCAGCTGGATTTTAATTTTGACACCTTCATTGGGGTCGAAAATATGTTGACCAAGACTTTCGATACATACATAAATAAATATAATTCCTAGCTCTCTTTTATATATATATATATATATATATATATATATATATATATATATACACATACATATATAGACTAGAAATGATGGACTATCATGATAACTATGTCATATAACTAAATTTTTTTAATAATGTATAGTATTCTTTATATAATTCACATGAAAATAGATTATCTAGACTAACATGGTTTGTAAATTAAAGTCTTATATTCAAACATACTTTATAATGCATACTTTTAAATTCTAGATTATAACAAGGATATAGATTTAGTAATTATTTAAATTGCATATTTATTTAATAGCCATAATCCTTGCGTCAAACATGTGGTACATATAAATAGGTGTATATGACAATATAACCTGATTTATTGTTGTGACTACATGTTATATCCAGAATGAGTAGTTTATATTAACGTGTTTTACCAAACATATCTGTAACATCCCTAACCTGGGTTATGCTTTAACCCTGGGAATTTTTCCTAAGAAAGTTAATTAGATCCTTAATTTTATCTTGTGAAAAGTAATTAAGTCTCAAGAGGAACTTATGTTTCATTTTTGGTCATGTTTGAATAATGTTGAAGCAATGTTTGCTTATTTTGGACTAATGTGCAAATTGCCCAATTTAATAGATTAACTTGCAGATGTTACTTGATAAATGTTCCTCAAGTATTTTAGCATCATAGGAATGAAAATTATGTAGAGGTATGGCTTCTGAAAGCTTGAGTACCAAGAAAGAGTTGATAAAGCAATGTTTGTGCATTAAAACCTAGTTTTGGTGTAATGTGCAATTTACCCAAACCCTAGGGTTCAATGTGCAAATTACCACTTCAATAAGGTCCCTTATTCTTCTTGGAATCATGTAGGGCAAAGAAAATGAGAGGGGCGCCTCATTTGAATTAATTTGTAGGAGAGAGAATCTTGATATTAAAATAATCAAGATTTATGTATAATTGAAACCCTAATTCAATTTAATGCAAAACGAAATATATTAATTAAAGAGCCCTTCAACCAAAAGTTCAGGGATGAATTTGAAAAGGGGTTGTACGAGCTTGTGCCTTGCAAAGGCACAAAAATATTCAAAGGAAGTGGATAACTCAATCACGTTATTATAAGAAAAAGAAATATCCACTCACATATGGATATGAGTATAATATGATCTAAGGTGCTTAATTTGATTTTATTTAATTTGAGGATAATTGAGAGGAATAAGAGGCAAATGGGATATCCTCACATCCAAGGAATGGAAGGGGCAAGAGGCGGCACTAATTTTGTAATTAAATGAATTTTTATAAGGCATTTTCTCTCTCATTGATTTTCTTATAAAAACACCATTTACAAGCCAAATCAAAGGCTTTTTCAGAATCCACTTCTTTCCCTTGCTTGAAAACGACCAAAGGAGCTTTGGAGGACCAGGTGGACGACCTCCAACCTGTTGGTAAGCTTCTTGACCTCCTTTCACCTTGAATCCATGGTGGAAATCGAAAATAAATCATTGATTTCTTCTTTTCTTCACTCCATCTTCAACCCTAGCCAATCTTTTCACCCAAAAGCTTGAGGACGAGCCTAGGGGGAGTTGCAAAAGCTTCATCCACCATTTTTATGTGATTTTGAAGCTTTGGAGATCAATTGGAGGCGGGTTTTATAACTTGAACCCTTAATATTGTTATTGCATTCAATTCCTTATCAAATTGTTGATCCTTTCTTATTCTCTAAAAATTCTTTGGTTAATTGATGTAATCACCATGAAAATCAGAGAAAGTTTCGTGGGTTTAGAGCTTGATGATTATGACATCATCGTAAGAACACACCTCCCCAAATATCTTGTGCAAACGGTTTCAACTATAGGGTCCAATCGGTTTCACCAAACCGTTTGGAGATTTGGACCCCAACCTGTTTAGAAGACTTGACCGTTTAGATGGGTTGACCATTTGAGGTCAGAACCCTAGTATATGTTGGATGATGATCCAATGACTTCAATTGATTAATTCAACACATGGACAATCTTCCAAGTAGAAACGCTAATCGGATAAGTGTTGAATTTGCAATTGATTAAGTTGATGTCTTGGGTTGATTAGCCCAAACGGTTTCAAACCATTTGGGGAGAGTTGACCATGGTTAACCATTTGGGAATTCTGATATTAATGGTAATGTTTGATGATCTATCAAATTTGATTAATGAATTCAAAAGGGATCATCAGTTGAAGGCTAATTATTTAGTAAACCCTAATCGGGTTAGGTGTTGATTTTCAATTTGGTTAATTGAGATTTTTGGGTTGACTTAGCCCAAACGGTCTCAAGACTATTTGGCGGTCACCCAAATGGTCTCAATACCATTTGGAGGTCTAGGGTTAAGTATGGTTGAGTATTTCAAGGTCCAAAGATACCAAATTGAAATGCAATCAATTGCTGATTTGATGATCAATTCAATGATCAAAACCCTAATGAAATTTCACAAATTTCAAGAATGGAATGGGGCAAATGGTCTCAATACCATTTGGAGGTCATCTAAACGACCTCAAGACTGTTTGGGTTTTGGTCATATCAACAATTTGATGATGATTTATTAGTTGCAATGGAATCAATTCCACAATGTTGATCATTGATGACTATTCAATTCCAAGCCCTAATTGAAGGTTCCTTGAGTTGAAATCCTAGATCAATTGGGTTCAAAACCCTAATTGATGGTCTAATTGAAGGTTGATTCAATAGTTCAAGTGATAAGTAAATCAAGGACTCAACTGATAATCGGTTTATCCTTTGAAATCATGAATCGTGTAAGTGTTGAAAGGACTTTTTGGTTCATTCAGTTTTCAGATGGTTTGGACCAAACGGTCCCAAACCATTTGGAGACCCAAGCTCATTCGGTTTCAAGGGAAAGTTGCCCAAATGGTTTCAAACCGTTTAGAGATCAAAGGGTCAAGATTGTTTGATGATTTAGTATGATCAAATCAATTAATAACTCAATATGATGAAGGATCAATTGACCCTATAATTGTTATTGAATTATCTCAAAGATAACCTCTAGGGTTGTACCTTTACGATACCAAGTAATTGGTAACCTTAGATGAGCTATTCCTTGAAGAATTAAGCAAACACTATTTCTATACACTATGTCAACCCTAATTGAATGTACTTAATTGAAGGGTTGGTTGATCTAATTTAACCAAGTTTGACATAGTCAATATCATAAAGAGAGTGAGAGAGAGAGGAATCCATACATGCAAGATAACAATGTAATGGATAAGCCACAACACCTTCAACATGAATGATTAAGCAATTAGGGTATGATCCTTAATAAAGAGATCATGAAACCTTAATCAAGAAGGTTGTTGAGGCCTAACCTTAATTTAGATAGTATCAGATGTAACCCAAATCTAGGGTGATGATGTCACTCTAAACTAGGACGATATTATGGGAAATCCAAATATAGGGTGACCTCACGAAAACCCTAAATTGAGAAGATACTCCATGAATCCCTAATTGAGGTTGATTCCATGAGAATCCCTAATTGAGGTTGATTCCATGAGAAACCCTAACTATGGGTAATGTGATGTGAAAGTCTAATTAAGGGAGATACTATATGCAATCCAAACCCTAATGAAGTATGATAGTGTGTGAAACCCTAATTCATGGTAATGTGATACAAATCCTTACTAGGATGAATAGTAAACCCTAATTGTGGGTGATTGAATGTGAAACCCTAAATTAGAATGATGATATATGGAACCCTGATGCAATGATGTGATATGAGACTCAAATCTAGGGTGATGCCATGTAATGATATATGAAACCCTAGTGATGGTATAATGTCCAATACACCAAAGTAGGGTGTGGCTAATATAATCAAGTAAGATGAGAATGTTACACCATGAAGGGTAAGATTTGATGAATCATATGAATGGTAATGTTGATACTTTAATAAGTAAGGATATAAGGGACAAGATAATCCCTAGATCATTATATGTCTAACTATATACATATGTAATAACCCTATACGCCTTACAAAGATGAGGACATGAAACTCTTAGGAATGATGTATGCAACACTAAATCATGATGTGGACAATACCCTAAGATTTGAAATACCTAAAGTGGTTGATAATGATTTATTCTATATCAACAATGCCTAACCATTAGATAAGTCCATATCATTAAAGATAGAGGGACAATTCTAATGTGTAACCTATGCACTACAAGATAAAAGTGATACGTTAGTGGTGAAAGTATTAAGAGGGAAATACCTTAATACAAGGTCTGTTGATTGACCTAAGTAAGATGGAAATGAGGAGAAAAGTGATACATCAAGACATGATAGATATCACATTTAACATTTCATAAATGATATACCTTGATGCATCTTAATCCAACATACTTGGATAAGAAACACATGAAGTGTGTTTTATGTAGTTGTTACAAGAACATTGTAATGAGTTTGATATACTTTGATAAGTATAGGCTAATATACATTGTGAAAGGGGATAAGCCAAGCTAATGAGTATGATGTAATCATACCATGATAAGAATGAGAAATGAACTTGTACCTTGTATTAATAATCCCTAAATGATATATGATGAGAGAAACAAGCATGAGTCAATACTTGTGTTAGCAATTGATGCTCCTAGAGGAGTGGAGCAATATATTAAGGTTGGAGAGATAATATAAACATAAAACCCTATGTAATGTGAAATGGGAAACCCTACCCCAAATTTTTGGGTAATGGAATGGAAAATCTTATTTGATAGTAAACCCTAATCTTAATAAAGGAATGGTGGTGTTACTATTGTATCACATGATGTGATAAGTGACTTTTATGATTGTCATCATGTTTATTAACCATGCATACAACATGAAATGATGAACATAGCCAGATTTGAGCTATGACATTTATATAATAAAAATGTTGATTGGCCTTGTGTGCCTTAATGTTGTCATTGCTTAGTAAAAGTAACAAAATATACATGGACTTCATGAATCATATGAGTAAGTTGTTTCCTAGTGAAAGGTGACAAGACACTTAATGGGCCTTGTGAGCCATGTGAAATGCTTGTGTAACAAGTATCATGTATACCTCGGTCTGAGGACCTAGAGGTAATAGTTACCTAACAAGTGGTAACAGTGATTAGTGATTAATTGAGGGTATGAATACCCAGATTTAATAAGTATGATAATGATGTTGTTGTGAGATGTGAACTTTCAAGAAATGAAATGAGGGACTGAGATCCCAATGTCTTATAAAGACTAAGAAGTAATTGATGAAAATAGTACATGTTTCTTTGTAGCATTTTTCATAATAATTCCTATTTGAGAACTTGACTGATGCTAAAAGAATATGCTAATGTAATTAATTAATCAAGTGAAATCATATCATGTAGAGCCCTGACCATAGATCCATCAACGTCAGTTTTTGCTGAATGGTGAAACAGGTGCTCTGTGGCAAAACCGGGAACACATATTTTGAATATGTGGGGGTAATGGGTGAATATATCCTGACGTCCTAATGAGGGAATTGATAGAAGGTAAACATTAAACCTCTCAATCCTTCATTATTTGTACTGGGATGGATGTATCACGAATCTCCTGATGATTGGGATAGATGCAGTACACATCTCCCTATAATATTAATGTCGGATCGATGGAGATAAACATGAAATCTCTCGATTGGGATAGATGCAGTACAAATCTCCCTATATATATATATATATATATATATATATATATATATATATATATGTATATGTATGTATATTATGTGTATATATATACATATATATATATAGAGAGAGAGAGAGACAGAGAGAGAGAGAAATAGAGAGAGAGAGAGTCAGGCTAGAATACAGTCGAGTGTACAGATCGCACGAATACACTCAAGTGTGTTTGCATATCAAGACTATTTTTTGTAAAATGTAAACCATTGATCTTCATCATCATACTATAACTAGGATACATACAAATTTTGAGCCCATTCGGATGAGTGTAAGTCACACATCTAATGGAAACAAAATCAACGTGTGAAACTAATTTGAAATGCATAATTTTTGCGGTCTTTATAACATGACCTATAAATGTCCAAATGTGTTCAAATTTTACAAAGATCAATGGATTAGATTTTTGAAAAAAATATTGCATCATGAAAAACTACTTGAGTGTATTCTAGGATGACTCTCTCTCTCTCTCTCTCTCTCTCTCTCTATATATATATATATATATATATATATATATATATATATACATATATATATATATGTATGTATGTATGTATGTACATATATATATATAGAGAGAGAGAGAGAGAGAGTCAAGCTAAAATATACTCGACTTTACAGATCGCATTGTACACTTAAGTGGCCTTTACATATCTATCCAATTTATTTGACAGATCCTAACCATTAATATTCATTGTTATAACACATAAAGGCTACATGCAAAATTGGAACTCATTTGGAATTTTCTGAATCACTCTTTAATGAGCAATGAAATTGATGCACAAAACTAATTTGAATTACATAATTTTTGTCACCTTTGAAACATGACATGTAAGTGTCCAAATGAGCACAAATTTTATGTGTAGTATGTTCATATGATATTTAAGATCAATGGCTTAGATTTTCAAAATAAATGTTGCATGATTGAAAATGATTAGAGTGTATTTGGTCTTTGGTACACTGGAGTATATTCTAGCTTGACTCTACAAATATATATATACACACATATATATACATATATACACACACACACACATAGATATATATATATATAGAATAAGAGTGAAAAGGCGCACTTGGTAGGAAAAAAACCCAACAAAACCAAGGCATTACATTACTCTAGGACTACTGAATCAAAAAGCATGTAAAATGTAGAGGCAAGTTAAATTGTAGTCATATAAGTAGAATTAATGAGGTTTCCATCATATAAATGGACAATATAAAACATCCATCACAAAAGTTGGAAAATTGGGGTTCCATCTCTAAAAAAGGAACAAGTTGGCTCAATTCCAAAATTAGGGTTTTATCAAGAAGCACAATACAATTTTTGAGTCCAACATGGAACACAGATAGTTCAAGAATAATAGAGATTCAATTTCATTATGAATAGACCAGGATAGGTCATCAATCCAATAAAGAGATAATTCATTAACATAAACCTGAAAGAGGCTCAAGAGAGAGGTAAATAGGATTAATTAATCAATATAGATATTGAGATGCATCATACCTTATATTGGGTCTAGATATATCCATGGTCAACCCTAGGTTCATGCCAGGGTCTTCAATCACCTATTAAAGATATTATATAGAATTAGGGTTAGGTTCGCAATGATGACATAAACCCTAAAAGTCACCTTTTTATTATTCTTGAATTAGGTTATCAAAACCTTATGATCTTATAGATGATATTTTTTGAGTTTGTATCATATTTTATTTTATTTTTTGGACATATGGATTGTTAGTGATGAAGTTTTGAAATTATATCCAATCATGAAAATCCTTGAAACCCCAAATATTTTTTGATTTGGAATTTGTTGATGAAACTAGTAGCATTGGATGGACAAAAGTGCTACATTTCCAAAACATATTATATTTATTTTTTTAGAAATAAATAATGTACTTATGTTTTATAAATGTTGACCAATCAGGAAATGCTAAATATCCATGTATTAGCATGATCCATTCGAAAAAACCCATCTGAGATGGCCCAATCACTAATGGCCAACTGACCTGGGCCTAGAGCTGACCAAACACATTCTTCACCATGAGTAAACCAAACTAAGAGGGCAAAAAGATGAAAATTCCCCTGGAGGAAATATGAAACAAAACAGAAAATGAGGGACACAAAATGGAAGACATGGACACCTGTCTTCCTCCTCCAATTGCGTTGAATCACACACAAGCAACTCTCCATCAATGCCTAAAAATGGGATTTAGTTTGGGCAAGCTTGTACTAGAACATCAATGGAGCATTAGCATGGGTAGATGAGGGTCCATTGGTCTCAAAAGAACTAAACAAAGGCATTGAGGCATCCTAGCACACATACCAAATTTTACTCCAAGGTCAACTAAGGGATATGGGGAGAAAAACAAGCCAGATGGACTGAACAAGAAACATATCTTTTTGGTCACACGAGAAGACTACGTGAAGTCATCAAAACACAATGGAACAAAAATTGAGTAATAGGGGTGAGAAAACCCTGAGGATGTCACTGCCATCAATGGAAAATAGGGATGAGGACCTGAATTGGGATCCCTATCTAGGAAAAGTTTCATTGAATAAATATATGCGAGAAAGAATGGGTTGGTTAGAAGGAAACTGTAACATCCCTGACCTGGGTTATTCTTTAACACAGCTGTTTTGTTTAAGAAAGACAATTATATGCTTTTTATTATCTTTTGAAAAGTAATTAAGGTTTAAGAGGAACTTATATTTCAATTTTAGTCTTTTTTGAACACTGTTGAAATAATGTTTTACCTATTTTGGACTAAAGTGGAAATTACCCAAGTTGAGGGGTTAAATTGCAAATGTTACATGATAAGATGTTCCTCAAGTGTTGAAGCATCATAAGTATGAAAATGATGCAGTTGTATGGCTTGAGGTAGCCTGAGTACTAAGAAAGAGCTGATAAAGCAATGTTTGTGCATTAAAACCTAGTTTTTTTGTACTGTGCAATTTACCCAAAACCTAGGGTTCAATATGAAAAATATCTCTCTTATAGGGTCCCTAATGATTCTTGGCATCACTTAGAGGAAATAAAATGAGAGGGGTGCCTCATTTGAATCACTTTGGAGGAGAGAGAATCTTGATATTAAAATAATCAAGATTTACGCATAATTGGAACTTTACTTCAATTTAATGCAAAAATAAATATATTAATTGAAGTACCCTTCAAACAAAATTGAAATGGTTGAAATACATATATGTGGACGAACATGTGCCTTGCAAAGGCACGAAAATATCTAATGGAAGTGGATAACTCACTCACATTATTATAAGAAAAAGAAATATCCACTCACTTATGGATATTATTATAATATGATTTAAGGTGCTTAATTTGCTTTTCTTTAAATTATGGATAATTGAGAGTAATAAGAGGCAAAGAAGATATCCTCATAACCAAGGAAAGGAAGGGGGAAAGTGTCAAGGAAATGCAGGAGATAATCCCTACTTTCTCTCTCCTAAAATGAATTTTTAATAAAATGCATATATGCTCCTTTATCCATGAGTTGAAAGGGTAATTTCGAAACCCCTTTCACTTCTTGCTTGCAAAAACGACCAAGGGAGCTTGGAGAAACAGGAGGATGACCCCAAAACATTTTGTAAGCTTCTTGACCTTCTTTCACCATGATTTCATGGTGGAAATCAAAAATAAATGATGGATTTCTTCTTTTCTCCATGCAATCTTCTATCCTAGCCATTCCTTTTCACTCAAAAGCTTGAGGACGAACTTGGGATAGTTTAGAAAGCTTATTCCACCAGTAAAGACGAGGATCTTGGAGCTTTGAAGCTCAATTGGAGGTGGGTTTTATAACTTTAACCCTTAATATTGTTATTGCAATCAATTCATTATCAATTGTTGATCCTTTCTTCATTCTCGGAATTTTATTTGGTTGACTGATGCAATCTCCATGAAAATCACAGAAAGTTTTGTGGGTTTATAGCTTTATGATGATGACATCATCATAAGCACACACCTCCCCAAATATCTATTGCAAATGGTTTTCAAGAATATGGTCCGAACAGTTTCATCAAACCGTTTGGAGACCAAACGGTTTACAAACTGTTTGGAGTTTTGAAACCCAAACCATTTAGATGGGTTGACGTTTGGATGGGTTGACCATTTAAGATCAGGACCCTAGTATATGTTGGATAATGATCTAATGGATTCAATTGATTGAATCAATATATGGACAATCCTCCAATTAGAAACCCTAATCGGGTTAAGTGTTGAATTTGCAATTAGTTGATTTAAAATTTTGGGTTGATTAACCCAAACGGTCTCAAGACCATTTGGAGGTTAGCCAAATGGTCTCAAGACCGTTTGGAGGTCAACCAAGACCGTTTGGAGGATTAGGGTTGAGTAAGGTTGAGTATTTGAAGGACTTGATATGGTAAATTGAAATGCAATCAATTGTTCAATTGGTGATCAATCTAATGACCTAAACCCTAATTGAATCTCACAAAATTTTAGTGATGGATGGGGAAAATGGTCTCAAGACCATTTGGAGATTATCCAAACGACCGCAAGACCATTTGAGGTCAGGTCATGTCATGGTTTGATGATAATCCAATGATTTCAATTGGACTAGTTCCACAATGTCAACCATTGACGGTTCCTCGATTTCGAAACCCTAATTGAGGGTGATTCCATGAGAAACCCTAATTGAGTGTGATTCCATGAGAAACTCTAATTGAGGGTGATTCCATGAGAAACTCTAATTGAGGGTGATTCCATGATAAAACCCTAATTGGAATGAATAGTAAACCCTAATTATGGGCATTGTGATATGAAACCCTAATGAAGGGTGATGGTATGTGAAATCCTAACCCTAATGAAGGATGATAGTATGTGAAACCCTAAACTCTAATAAAAGGTGATGGCATGGGAGACCCTAATCCTAATAATGGAATGGTGACTATTACACTGATAAGGGAAATACCTAAAGTGATTGATTATAGGTAACCTTATAGCAAGTAATGCCTTAATCTGAAAATAAGTCCCTATCGTTGAAGATAGTGGGAAAATCCGTATGTGTGTTTTATGACCTATGCAATTCACAGTAAAGGTGATAGGTTAAAATATGTAAGTATTAAGATGGGAAATACCTTAATACAATATAAATTGATAAACTCAAGTAAGCTTAAAGTGCTGAGGGAATTGATATATCAAGACATCATAGATATCACATCCAGCTCTTTAAGAATGATATCCCTTGATGCATCTCAAATCCAACATACTTGGATGAGTAACATATAAAGAGTGCTACCTTAATCATTACAACAAGATGTAATGTGTTTTATGAACCATGAGAAATGGGTGTTTCCTAGTGAAAGGTGATAAGATGTTAACAGTGATGTATGAGCCATGAGATTAGTTGTTACCTAGTGAGAGGTAACAAGATATTTTAATAGGCCTTGTAAAACACATGAGTAAGTTGATACCTAGTGAAAGGTACCAAGATAATTATAAAAGTTCCCTGTAAGAGATGATAATGTTCTTAATAAACCAAGAAAATGGAAACTTAGTAGCATAATAATTATAACAAAAGGATATAATAATAGTGATGGAACCTTGATTATACAAAGTGTGGAGAAGAGAGGGATACTTGTATTGCATAAAGAATGTGATTGAGCATGATGGCATGGCCAAAGTTTAAATGTCAAAAAAAGAATGAGGTACCCAGTCTGTGTAAATAGACATGGGATGTAATCACAGGATTGGCATAGTCCATTACCTGGAATAGATACACCGGATTGGCATAGTCCATTACCTGGAATAGATACACAGGATTGGCATAGTCCATTACCTGGAATAGAAACATAGGATTGGCATAGTCCAATACTTATAATAATATCATTGGATTGGTTAAATCCCAATACCTGGAATAATATCACAGGATCGGTTAAATCCCAATACCTGGAATAATATCACAGGATCGGTTAAATCCCAATACCTGGAATAATGTCACAGGATTGGTAACAACCCAATACCTGGAATAACTACACATGATTGGTAACAACCCAATACCTAGAATAGCTACACATGATTGGTAATAACCCAATACCTGGAATAATGTCACAGGATTGGTAACAACCCAATACCTGGAATAACTACATAGGATTGGTAACAACCCAATACCTGGAATAGCTACACAGGATTGGTAATAACCCAATACCTGGAATAATGACACAAGATTGGTAACAATCCAATACCTGGAATAACTACACAGGATTGGTAACAACCCAGTACCTGGAATAACTGCACAGGATTGGTAATAACCCAATACCTGTAATAATTGCACAGGTGTGGCACAGTCCAATACCTGGAATGTATGCACGGGTATGGCATAGTCCACTACCTCGAATAGATGCACATGTATAGCATAGTCTAATAACTGAAATGGTTTTATGAGTTGGATAATGATTTAATCTGAGATGTTTGTACAGGACTGGTATTTCACAATACCTGGAATAGAAGTGGTGTATTGGTATAATCCAATACCTATAATGAGTTGCACAAGATTGGTATAGCCCAATGCATGTAATAGAAGTATTGATCCAATACTTGAGCAACATATGATGATGTACACTTATATAACTAATGCGATTTAGGATTAGTTTAGCATATTGGATTAGGCCAACTGATTGAAACAAGAATGTGCCATGAGTGACATATCAAAATATTGAATATCATAATAGAAGCTTGATATGTTGGTTTAGTATGATAGATAAATGATATACATGTCCTTCCTATTCCTTACAAAGAGAATAGATGATTTATTTTTCTACCCTAAATAGTTGTAATACTTTAAAGAGGAGAATAATTTAAACTGCTTATCCTCTGCTCAGTTTTGTATCATTTAAATTGCAATAATGATGATTCTGGTGGAGAGTTATATCTCTCGCTGGGACAATTTTCAATTGTCTCACCCTCGTGGGAACCAACATTTTTTTAGGTGGATGAGTAAAACGAAGATTAAGAACATCTTGTACAGGAAGAACTTCAGCAGCAGCAGCTATAGCAGCAACAACACAGGTGGAGTGTGTTGTCTGTCATGTTTGTAGAATAGAAGTCCTATGTGTCGTCTCTGTACTCTCAGGTCCTTGAAGTTATTAGTTAGTACTTTTAATGAATTGTATTAATATTTTGGTTTGATGCCTCAAAGTTCTTATGTTGTCTTTGTTTAGCTTTTAACAAGGAAGTTGATGTTGTAAACCTCGAGAAGAGGTGGTACAAGATATGTACTTATGAACCAGGATGTAAATGTAATACATTGGTTCTCGTTGAAAGAGTTTTTGTATGATTGGATCTCTTTGAAAAAGGTTTTAATTTTTAGTGATTTTCAGTAATACGCTATTAACGATTGCTTCCGCATGTTTTATTGTTCACTTGTTATCCTAATGATAGAGGGTGTTTCAATTTAGTGGTATTAGAGCTCTAGGTTCGTTGATTCTACAGAGACATAGGACTAAGGTATCAAGTCTGTTCTAAGTGTATTCCAGTGTATCTTATAGTGTCTTATGCTTATGCAGAAGAAGATATATAACTCAAAGATGTCTAAAGAACCTGAGGAACACGTTGCTGAGAGCAATGTTGTTGCACTAGTGGGAGGTGCAAGGGATCAGGCAAGGGAGGAACCAGTGCCTGAAAATCCCCATGTTGATGAAGTCATGAGAGGAAACCCAGATGTTTATAATATTTTTGGGCAACTCATGACCGCACTGAGGTATATGGCAGACCGGATGCCAGCACCGACACCTAGGGCACCAGTTTTCAATGAGGGATATGGGTCTGGTAAGACCTTTGAATGACTACGATGTGTAGGAGCCATAGAATATGTTGGAACATCTGACCCAACATATGCTGATCTTTGGCTCACTGAGTTAGAAAAATCCTTTAAGATCCTTAGTATCCTAGAGGCTGCTAAAGTTAAACATGATGTATACCTTTTGAAGGGTAGTGTTGGACATTGGTGGGCTATAGAAGAAATAAAAAGGAATGATGAAGAGGTTGGTTGGGAGGAATTTCGTCAAGAATTCATCAATAAGTATTTTCCAAAGACATACTTAGATGAAAAGATCTCACAGTTTGAGAAGATTCGGCAGGGAGCCATGTCGATAAATGAATATGAGTTTAAGTTTATGGAACTTTTGCGATTTTGTCCTCAAATTGCAGCTACTGAGGAGGAGAAGATCCGACATTTTGAGAAAGGATTGAATGTTGAGATGTCCATCCCAACATCTGCCCTAGAAAGTAGAGAGAGGTTTGCCACATTTGTGGAGTCTATACGGAGGATAGAAAGATCTACGATAAAGAAACATGATACAAACCTTAAAAGGAAGTTTACACAGTCACGGGAACAGTGGAGTAGTGGCAATAAACAACCAAAATCTTCACCAGTTAAGCCACAATATAGTGCACCTATGCAGGGGTCATCAAGTTGGGGTCGATCTTGTCATAAATGTGGATAGCTAGGACATTTTAGACAACAATGTATAAGAAGAAATAGTGAGGTAACCCAACAGTCAAGGCATAATCTGCAAAATCCACAAGGACCTCAATCCAGTGGAGCAGAAGGTGCAAGACGAAGACAAGTGTCACAGTTTGGTCCATCTACTTCTGGTAGTAGAGGACAAAGACAATAACAGATAACAACTAACACCATGTTTTGGGTCAGATAAGATGCTAGATAACTTGTAAAAGATAGAACTTTTTATTTTGAATTATCTTGCACTCTCTACTATAAGAAGGATAGTTGTTTTTTAGTTCATCTGTAAAATCCTTTGAGAACATGAAGAAGAGATAAGTAGGATGAAAACTTGTGTACAGTTTAATATTCTTTCACATGTTTTGAAAAATCTCTTTCTTCTTTAAGGAAAAGAAGAAATGAAAAAGGAACTCAGAGAAAATCTGAGATATTAAGTATATAAAATTTAAAGAAATGAAAACATAAAATAAAATAATGCATGCTACCTAGTTTCAGTTATTGAATACCCTGGCCAGGTATTCATTTACTGAAGGCAAGGTAAGTATGACATACCTAGATTGTTATCTTTCTAATTATTCTGATCAAGTAATCATTCTGATACAATCCATAGAAGCCTAATGAAGAAGGAGATGTGGCATGGATATTTCTACCACATTCTAATTGATATATGAAGGAATTTGATTTAATTATAAATCAACTTATAAACAAAGGAAAATGCTTAGTATAATGTGTACCCTGGTCTAAAGACCTAGAGGTAACAGTTATCTGATAAGAGATAACAATGCTCAGTAATGAACTAAAGGTTTGAATATCTATATATAGTAATCAGGGTGAAAATGATATTAAGAAATAATGACAAGTAAGCATCCATATGATTCTGATGCTGATGGCAAGGAACCTAGAAAGAAATAAGAGTAAATAACTCATGAACAGTAGAAGGTTCATGTAATGTTTAGAGGAGATGATAATCTCTTCTCATGAATAAACAACCTTAGATAACAATAGAGTTATAAGAGGAATATGATCCTTTGTTTTCTTTTCTATCAGGGACATGGCAACCAAGTGGGTCTTAGAACACTTGGTGTGCATAAATTAAAATTGTTTATTTGATGGATACTTAGAAGAGTATCAGTTGTCTTGGACTTGGGTTCCAAGAAAAAGATATGTATAACAAGAAATGTCCCAGTATGAAAGAAAGATGAAAATGTGATGTATTTTCAGTACATGTGATGGATACCAAGGTAAGGAATTCTGGTATCAGATAATTTATGTTGACCACCTGGAGTGGTTAGCTGTGAAATCTGTTTAGCTATATTATATAGCATGGACATCATATGTTAGTGGTTTATGCCTTACATAAACATGACATTGAGATGTTATGTGAAGACTTGATGAGATGATAAATGGATAATATATGTTTCCCTTTATCTGGGATTTCAGGGACGAAATCCTTGTTAGGGGTTTATAATTTGCAACATCCCTGACCCGGGTTATGCTTTAACCCTAGGTTTTTTGTTTGAGAAAGACAATTATATGCTTGTTCTTATCTTTTGAAAAGTAATTAAGGTTTAAGAGGAACTTATATTTCAATTTTAGTCCTTTTTGAACAATGTTGAAATAATGTTTTACCTGTTTTAGACTAAAGTACAAATTACCCAAGTTGAGGGGTTAAACTACAAATGTTATATGATAAGATGTTACTCAAGTGTTGAAGCATCATGAGGATGAAAATTATGCAGTACTATGGCTTGAGGTAGCCTGAGTACTAAGAAAGAGCTGATAAAGCAATGTTTGTGCATTAAAACCTAGTTTTGGTGTAATGTGCAATTTACCCAAAACCTAGGGTTCAATATGCAAAATATCACTCTTAGAGGGTCCCTAATTATTCTTGGAATCATTTAGAGGCAAGAAAATGAGAGGGGCGCCTCATTTGAATCACATTGGAGGAGAGAGAATCTTGATATTAAAATAATCAAGATTTAAGCATAATTGGAACTTTACTTCAATTTAATGCAAAAACAAATATATTAATTGAAGCACCCTTCAACAAAAATTTAAATGGTTGAAATACATATATATGGATGACCATGTGCCTTGAAAAGGCATGAAAATATCTAAGGGAAGTGGATAACTCACTCACATTATTATAAGAAAAAGAAATATCCACTCACTTATGGATATTATTATAATATGATTTAAGGTGCTTAATTTGCTTTTCTTTAAATCATGGATATTTGAGAGGAATAAGAGGCAAACAATATAGCCTCGTAACCAAGGAAAGGAAGGGGGAAAGTGGCAAGGAAATGGAGGAGATAATCCCTACTTTCTCTCTCCTAAAATGAATTTTTAATAAAATGCATATATGCTCCTTTATCCATGAGTTGAAAGGGTAATTTCGAAACCCCTTTCACTTCTTCCTTGCAAAAATGACCAAGGGAGCTTGGATCAATAGGAGGACGACCCACAAACTGTTGGTAAGCTTCTTGACCTTCTTTCACCATGATTTCATGGTGGAAATAAAAAATAAATGATGAATTTCTTCTTTTCTCCATGCAATCTTCTATCCTAGCCATTCCTTTTCACTCAAAAGCTTGAGGACGGACTGGGGATAGTTGAGAAAGCTTCTTCCACAATTAAAGACGAGGATCTTGGAGATTTGAAGCTCAATTGGAGGTGGGTTTTATAACTTGAACCCTTAATATTGTTATTGCAATCAATTCCATATCAATTGTTGATCCTTTCTTCATTCTCAGAATATTATTTGGTTGACTGATGCAATCTCCATGAAAATCATAGAAAGTTTCATGGGTTTAGAGCTTTATGATGATGACATCATCATAATCACACACCTCCCCAAATATCTATTGCAAACGGTTTTCAAGAATATGGTCCAAATGGTTTCATCAAACCGTTTGGAGACCAAATGATTTACAAACCGTTTGGAGTTTTGATACCCAAACTATTTAGATGGGTTGACTGTTTGGATGGGTTGACCGTTTGAGGTCAGGATCCTAGTATATTTTGTATGATGATCTAATGGATCCAATTGATTGAATCAATATATGGACAATCCTCCAATTAGAAACCATAATCGGGTTAAATGTTGAATTTGCAATTAGTTGATATAAAATTTTGGGTTGATTAACCCAAACAGTCTCAAGACCATTTGGAGGTCACCCAAATGGTCTCAAGACCGTTTGGAGTTCAACCAAGACCGTTTGGAGGATTAAGGTTGAGTATGGTTGAGTATTTGAAGGACCAGAGATGATAAATTGAAATGCAATCAATTATTCAATTGGTGATCAATCTAATGACCTAAACCCTAATTGAATCTCACAAACGTTTAGTGATGGATGGGGAAAACCATCTCAAGACCGTTTGGAGGTTATCCAAATGACCTCAAGACCGTTTGAGGTCAGGTCATGTCATGGTTTGATGATAATCCAATGATTTCAATTGGACTAGTTCCACAATGTCAACCATTAATGGTTCCTCAATTTCGAAACCCTAATTGAGGGTGATGCTGTAACGACCCCGCCTCCCGGTAACCCCCAATTAAGGGAGACCTAAAGGTCAGAGCCGTTATTCAATTAATAGGATCAAAGGTTCGACAAATAATGAATAATAATTATGAAATTCTACTAACTAACTGGAATTTGTTATAAAATTAAAACTTTGCTTTCCTTTGAAAACTTTGGAAATCTATCTATCCAGAGCTTGAATTATTCTATCTTATCCTCTTTGCACTTTATTTCTTATTTCCACAATGTGTCACTTTACTATTTGTTCTTTCAATTTTGGTTCGTAAAACGCCGACAAACAAAACATCAGTCAGTATATCGAAATATACAGGTATGTGGGAACAACCAAAATCTTGTAAATAACGATAACAATCTAATTATCACAATCAAGTTAATTAACAAGACAATTTACACTTTTCAGTATGACATTCTCCACCGCTTTTTCCCTAACCCTGGCATACCCACCTTTGCCAATGACTTAAGGCCACCTTCTCAATCCCGGACTTGGTGCCTGGGGGTCACCACTCATGGTGCCCACCAATCATGCAATATCATAGGCCACCTTCTCATTCCCGAGCTTGGTGCCTGGGGTCACCACTCAAGGTTTCCATTGGTCTACCCCTCTGGGCCTGACCTTTGGCATCATCCATCAGGGTGGCATGTAAGTGAGAGAATCCATACTTCTATTATTAATGTGATAATCATAGTGACTTTATAGTTTGCAAGTATGAACATCCAAACTGATAATTTGCATTCAATGCGATTAACCATCTGGAAAATCCTTGAGAAACTAAGGAAGTTATTCATAATTAACCACATACATGTTAAGTAGACTTGAATGCAGAATTAACCAATCAAGAAATCAAACAAGTGCACACATGTTGATCCTGAAAAAGGCATCCAATTTCTATATCATTAATCATGTCATCTTGATCCATTAATCCTAGTTGTTTCCTAGGTTATTTGCCCTTTTTAGGGTTTTGGAGCATAATTAGGGTTCCACTTCATCTTAATTACTTTAAACCATAATTTCACAAAATAACTTACAAACCCTAACTTTTTCATCTTTTCTCTCACAAAAGATTCTAATTTCAACTTTTAGTAACAGGAAACCCTAATTTCAGATTATAAGTACTTTCTTTTTCTTTTTCTCTAATTTAGGGTTTCTAAGCATCTTAACCATTATATTAAGTTTAAAACCCTAAACGTTGCAATTCTATCATCAAAATAGGTTAAAAACCATCTTTACCATTAATAAAGTAAACCATGCTCGAATTAACCTAATTGCAAGATTAAAACCATCTTTGGTTAACAATTAGGGTTTTCTAATTACAAATTAACACTTTTCCCATAAAATTATACACTTTTGCAAAAATATGCAGTTTAATGTTTCCAAACTATTTTTAATATATTCCTCATATTTTTATGATCATTTTTCATGTATTAACTTTTCTCATCTGAGTTCCCTAGCTCAAGATACGATTTTTATAGGAAAAACCCTTTTTATGGTTTATTTGCTATTTTTAGAAAATCGAGTGTCGTTCGATCTATAGTCCGGTGGACTAGGCGGCATCCCATGGCTCAGGGATCACATGCCTTTCCTTTAAAAACAAAAGGATCAAAAGACAAAGGTGCCCTTACTTGCAAAGAGGACGCAGAGGGGCAGAAGTGTAAAAGGCCAGCAGTCTTCTTCTTCTTCCTTGCGTCAAGCAAGCAGGTCCACGTGGTCAACTTGAGGGTTGACTCCAGACTCTAGGCCACCTGTGAGCCACGCGATAGGCCAGGGAGCTTCGCCTCCCGCCGTCGAAATCATCAATGGTTTCAATTGCAGGTCGTAGACACTCCTTGATGCTCCCCCTACTTACCGGACTTCGGCGAGGTCGGCTGAGGTGACGAGGGTGGAGGTCAGGGTAAACTCGGAAATTGAAGGTACCCACGCGATCCTTGTGCTCCGCCGTAGAGCTTGGGCCAGCAAAATGAGATGTTGATACCCTCTGTTACCGTCCCCTATATATAGGGTGGGAAGCAGGTTTGCGAGATTGGGTATTTCCCAAAATCACGACCAAACATGTGCAAACCAGGGATAAAACTCTGCTTTTTCCTCTCCTGAGTCCAATGGGACTGTCCATAGGTTGGCATGTCCACTAGATTGTGAGAAATCAAGGTGGGAAAGTTTACCTGGACTTGTAGAGTTCTAGTCCGATTGGGATAAAGGTGATGAACGTCCTTTGTTGGATTAAGATCCAACGGACCTCATTGCTCGCGTTCAAAGCAAAAGAAAGATTTATTCAATTAATTCAGAATTAATTCCCAAATTGAAGATAACTTGAAAAATTGATTTCTCCCAAACCATAACTCTTTTCTTTCTCAAATTTTAAGGGAAGGTTTCTCTTGGCATTATCTAGCTTTGTATAAAATTTGGGAAGCACATTGCAATGGATGAGAAGGGTTCCTTTGCTCCCACGTTATTCACTAATTTATTCAAAATTAATTGTTATTTCCTTTCCCTTTGCCATTATCTTGTTATTTTGGGTCCCTTGGACCTCAAGAAATCCCAAAGGCATGTATTCCCATATTTTGGAAAACCTATTTGCCTTTATCTTCTTTTGAAAGTCAATTTTTCATATTTCCCTTTTATTAATCAATTTCTTTTCCTTTCTCTTTTTAAGGATTTCTCTTTATCTCTCTTCTATTTTCCTATTGGAATTCCTTTTAACATTAGGAATCCTTGGGATATGAAAATCCACCAAGGATAACTTAATTATACCTCTTTTCACATATTTTCCACATTTTATCATTATTCTCAATTTCTTTCTTAACAAGGAAATACTTAATTAGTCTTTTATTTTCTTATTGCATTCTCTATGCAACTTTGGACTCCTTGGGACCCAAGGAACCCAAGAGGCACGAAATCCAACTTTGGATTGTATTCTTTTGCTTTTTGGAGGTTTCCACACCTTTCTTTTCTCAAAAACTTAATTATTCATTTACTAATTGAATTTCCTTATTATTTGGCCCAATAGCCAATAAAGCCCACAAAGCAATCATCAAGGCTATTGTAATGAAATTCATGTAGTCAATCTTTATTTGTTCATTTATCTTTAATATGAGAAATTACATTTCTCCGCAAAAGAATTCCAAAATTTGGGGTTCTAACATCCTTCCCCTCTTATAAGAATTTTGCCCTCAAAATTCCATCAAGCAAGAAAACAAACAGGATAAGCCTTTCATATGTCCATCATGTCTCTTATGTGGCTTCATCCTTTTCATGGTGCTTCCCAAGAACCTTCATCATCACATATTCTTCCATCTAAGTTCTTTCTTACCTTGGTATATTGTACCCTCATATGTAACTCAGGACATTTTAGCCTCTCAAAAGTTGAATAGGTTCAGGGCTCGGCACATGGCTTGGGTACCTCACATAGTACTCTAGATCGGACTCATGGAACACATTTATTCATCACGTTATCCTGAGGGGCAAGGCTAAACACAACTATCTCCACCAATCCATCTCAAATGGACCCATATATCAGGGACTCAGATTTCTCAGTTGTAGCTTAGAGGGGTCGGATTTTCACATCACATATTCTCCCATAGTGAACTGCATGTCAGTCTGCTTTGCATCAGCTTGTGACTCATGTCACCACTAGGCTCTCTCTCGGCCATTGCACGATCAAAGCAACTTCACCTACGCACACTATGGTTCTCTTCTAACCTTCACGAGGCCTCCTTCACCAACATCATCTTAATGAAGTGGTGATCGACACAACCTCCTTCTTGCATCCCGATAAAGGCTATGGTGGTTAACATCACATCTTAAGAACTTCCTCTTCGTATCACCCTGAACAATCACACTTTCTCTCATCAGACCCTCTAGTCTGGATCATACTATCCATTAGTACGGGGTGATAAACTGGACTATTTTTTAGTTCTTCATGTATCTACTTCCACCTTATGAAAGCGAACCTTGGTCATACCCAAGAGCTTTTGAACTCACATCATGGTGTGGTTGAACCATATTCTCTCTTAAGTAGTTCAACCGAATCTGTCTCGTGATAGTACTCTTCCTTTCTCATGTCATCTAGGTAAAGCGATCTACCATAACCCATATTGGATTTCGACCTACCTTGGTCCAGGGGGAGACTCACAACATCCACAGTGATGAACTCCCATTCCCTCTTGGGAACTCTTTATACATTATATCCAGGTACTGGGTTACTAGTGTTCGTCCTTCGCCTCCTAGCTTGCATGGCCACATGCTACATGCAACTTTGTTTTAAGCATCCAAAGTGCTACTATCACTTACTATCTTTGTAGTTTCACGGTGTGTGGTGATCTTAAAATCATGATTCCCTATATATCATGATTCCTCAAGATCGATTCCTTAGAAACACGAAACCACTCTCATCATGGTTTTATTACCTTCCTATCCAAAGAGGTGCATCCAGAGTTCTACAACCATCCTTCTATCACATCTAGGATTAGGCTGGCTATCCAAACAACCACTAATCTTGTTCAACAGATCTCGTTATATCGGAGTGTTAGCCAAACTTATCTCTTTTTCCCAACTTAAGGTTAGCCTAACAACCCCAACTTCTTCTAGCTTCCATATAAACTAGGTAGCTATATCTCAACTGGAGCATTCATTACCACTTCTCATCCTTAGGTGTTAGGTAATGTTGAAGACATACACCTCCATGTATTCTACTTATCATCTCATCTCTAAGTTTGTCTTCATCAAGAAACTCTGAGCTCCTCTTTATGGTGATTAAACTCAACTTTGCATATCTTGCAAATTTTAGATAGCTCATGGTATCACATCCTCACAAGATGATCTCCTTACTACTCTTAGTGTTTGTAAACTATTCATGTATCACTCGCTCCACAAGGGTATGTTATCATCTCTATCCTTATACCTTATAGCAACGTTCCAACTCACATCGTCTTGATCCTTGGTGTATGTCATGCGTAATGTCCTATCTCTCACTCCCATAACAAGAGGAAATAAGCATTTGACTGCAGTCCAAATACAAAGTTCTTCCTATTCCAAGAATAGAGATGGTACATCCCACCTTGCCAGTACACCTTTACATATAGGTTGAAACAAGACACATATCTCTCTACGAACATCACAATATCACTTACTTCCATGGAAAATTGGTCTCGAACCTACTTGGTCTAAACACAATCCTTGGTCTTCTCCTCTAGGTCTATAGGGTGTCGGCACTTTTGGGGTCATCCCTCTTCCCTTATGCATCTAGAGAGTGCCCTACTCATATGCCATTTGGGTCCCATGAGTTCATGAAGGTGATCAATCTCCTAACCCATGGCCCTTAGACAATGATAGTTGTTACCTCCCGACCCTATGGTCATGTGCAACTAGGGAATTAGGAAACTCCTACTTCCATCAGTCTTATCCCCACCTGACCCTAAGATAGACTTAGGATTCCAACATAGTACATGTCCAGCTTAGAACCTTACCCAAGCCTTCATCATCTCTCTCTGCATTCATGGGCTGACTTTCATCCCTTCACAGGGGTCATGGTGACCTACCTTCCTTGGTCAGGCCCCATACTGGTTACCTCCTTGGTAACACAACCACATGCACTTAGAGATGGTTATCTACGGGTCTTTAGGTTCATCCTCATGCTATGTACTCTTCACTTAGCATCTCAAGATCCTCTGAAACCTCTTTAGGTTACCTCAAAACCAACAAAACTGGTATACACCCTACAAAAGGGTCCCTCTCCCAGGATGGGAGGGAACTACAACTCTTGACAACCAAGCTCACAACTTTCCTTATGTTTAGGGTCTGCATCCACATGAGCATGCCTAACCCAGCAGCTACTAAGGCACAGGAAGACCACCTATTAAACCATGCTAGATCATACTTATTCTCTCTCCTCAACATTAGTTCAACTTAGTTGTGAGGGGTTCATCAAACATACCCTCAACGTTAAGGGGTTTCCTATTCCTCTACACATGAGGAGTACCATGCTCGAAACTATAGAGACTCAAATCTCATCATGAGCATTGGGTACACAGCTTCCCCTCTTAGGCCTAGGAACCCTAGGTTCTCCTTTGGGTATCCAACTGCATGCTCCATCTCTTAACCACGAATCAAGCATGTCCAAGGTATGTCTTGTCTTCCATGATCCTTCTACTCGAGCAACACTTCAGAGTTGAGTCCTCTTCCAGGATAGCCAACTAAGTACAAGGCCTTACAACCTGGTTACCTAAACCTCCTCAGGGTCTAAGGCACTCTTTGTCTCATCTCAGCAGGTAACCACTTATACCATAGGCACATAGGTACCAGAAGCATCATTCTCTCTCTAGGGTTGGTTCCTCTAAAGGCAACCAAGATATCATCAGCCTCCAGGGATCATGCATGAGGCACCCACTATCATCCACCTAGGTCGCATCATTCTCGACTCCCCACTGTTTCTCACATCTTTGGGGTTTTAGGTTTTCCAACCTTCTTTCTTGGTTCCTTCTTTCTATCTCTAGATCTAACTCCACATCCATCCTTACTACTAGAGGTCCTCTCTCCATGAAGGATCAAGCTCACAGGCATACCTCTATGTGGGTGAAGCCTATGCTCAAACTTATGTTTGCTTATGATTATCCATAGCCCTTATGCTTATCTCATAAGCCATCCATCATGTCTTTCTGGCCTCAGTTTAGACTTACTGCTCGTACTAATGATGTACTTTAGGTGCAAGCTATATCCTACTTGTAATAGCCCATAAGGTTTCTATAGGTTCTTCTCTAACCTCATCCATGAAGGAGGTATCCTTCGCTCAAACATGCACGACCCTTCCCAGGGTTGGGTTGCTAAAGGTACTTGGTCATCAACTTCTCATGGTTCATATGGCAATCCAAAGGCATGTCCATCCAAACACCCAGACAACCATGACATCTAACTCATCATGTCATATTTTTCTCTAACCTCCACTTAGGATTAGGGTTAACATCGTCCTTAGAGGAAGTTCCAGGTCTCTACTTTTAATGGAGGTTTCTACCTCCAAGACTAACTCTCTGTACTCATCCTCCTGACAAGGAGGTCTATCCTCAGGTCTCTCCCGAGGGCAATGACAACTTATGTCATATGACCTAAGCATGTATTTGTTCTTTAGTTTGCGCTTAATCTATTAAGCTTATGTCCATGACATCTTATTTACATACTTTTCATTAATTTGGTGGAGGATTCCTTAGACCTCATTAACCTTACCCATACCTCAAGAGGGTGAGGAAAAGAGAGAAAACCCTAATCCTTAAGGTCCTTAATATAATTTGAGTTGAGAAGGGATGAACAAGATGAGAGAGTCCTAAAGGTATCTTATTTCGAGTCATATCCTAAGACATCGGCCAGACAGTCACACAATCCAGGAGTCCTCGTATTCTGACTAGCGGTGCGGAGGAAAATATTGCCAGCCCCGGGACATGATCCTTTTCTAGACACCTCAGTCTTTCAGACAATCCACTAATAACTCCCTCGGTTCTATGGAATTTGTAAAATTTAATAATTATTAAATATTAAGTGAGGAACCTATGCTCTGATACCAATTGTAATGACCCTGCCTCCTAGTAACCCCCAATTAAGGGAGACCTGAAGGTCAGAGCCATTATTCAATTAACAGGATCAAAGGTTCGACAAATAATCAATAATAATTATTAAATTCTACTAACTAACTGGAATTTGGTATAAAATTAAAACTTTGCTTACCATTGAAAACTTTGGAAATCTATCTATCCAGAGCTTGAATTATTCTATCTAATCCTCCTTGCACTTTATTTCTTATTTCCACAATGTGTCACTTTACTATTTGTTCTTTCAATTGTTGTTCCTAAAACGCCGACAAACAAAACATCAGTCAGTATATCGAAATATACTAGTATGTGGGAACAACTAAAATCTTGCAAATAAGGATAACAATCTAATTATCACAATCAAGTTAATTAACAAGCCAATTTACACTTTTCAGTATGACACTCTCCACAGCTTTTGCCCTAACCCTGGCATACCCACCTTAGGGTTTCCTTTGCCAATGACTTAAGGACACCTTCTCAATCCCGAGCTTGGTTCCTGGGGGTCACCACTCATGGTGCCAACTAGTCATGCAATATCAAAGGCCACCTTCTCATTCCCGAGCTTGGTGCCTGGGGTCACCACTCAAGGTGTCCATTGGTCTACCCCTCTGGGCCTGACCTTTGGCATCATCCATCAGGGTGGCATGTAAGTGCGAGAATCCATACTTCTATTATTAATGTGATAATCATAGTGACTTTATAGTTTGCAAGTATGAACATCCAAACTGATAATTTGCATTCAATGCGATTAACCATCCAGAAAATCCTTGGGAAACTAAGGCGGTTATTCATAATTAACCACATACCTGTTAAGTAGACTTGAATGCATAATTAACCAATCAAGAAATCAAACAAGTGCACACAGGTTGATCCTGAAAAAGCCATCCAATTTCTCTATCATTAATCATTTCATCTTGATCCATTAATCCTAGTTCTTTCCTAGGTTATTTGCCCTTTTTAGGGTTTTGGAGAATAATTAGGGTTCCACTTCATCTTTATTACTTTAAACCCTAATTTCACAAAATCACTTACAAACCCTAACTTTTTCATCTTTTCTCTCACAAAATATTCTAATTTCATCTTTTAGTAACAGGGAACCCTAATTTCAGATTATAAGTACTTTCTTTTTCTTTTTCTCTAACTTAGGGTTTCTAAGCATCTTAACCATTATATTAAGTTTAAACCCTAAACTTTGCAATTCTATCATCAAAACAGGTTAAAAACCATCTTTACCATTAATCAAGTAAACCATGCTCGAATTAACCTAATTTCAAGATTAAAACCATCTTTGGTTAACAATTAGGGTTTTCTAATTACAAATTAACACTTTTCCCATCAAATTATACACTTTTGCAAAAATATACAGTTTTATGTGTCAAAACCATTTTTAATATATTCCTCATATTTTTCTGATCATTTTTGATGTATTAACTTTTCTCATCCGAGTTCCCTAGCTGAAGATATGATTTTTATAGGAAAAACCCTTTTTATGGTTTATTTGCTATTTTCAGAAAATTGAGCCTCGTTCGATCTATAGTCTGGTGGACTAGGCGGCATCCCATGACTCGGGGATCGCATGGCTTTCCTTTACAAACAAAAGGATCAAAGGACGAAGGTGCCCTTACCTGCAAAGAGGATGCAGAGGGGCAGAAGTGTAAAAGGCCAGCAGACTTCTTCTTCTTCCTTGCGTCGAGCAAGCAGGTCCAGGTGGTCAACTCGAGGGTTGACTCCGGACTCTAGGCCACCTGCGAGCCACATGATAGGCCAGGGAGCTTCGCCTCCCGCTGTCGAAGTCGTCGATGGTTTCAATTGCAGGCCATAGACACTCCTTGATGCTCCCCCTACTCGTCGGACTCCGGTGAGGTTGGCTGAGGTGACGAGGGTGGAGGTCAGGGTAAAGTCCGCAATTGAAGGTACCCACGCGATCCTTGTGCTCCGACGCAGAGCTTGGGCCAGCAAAACGAGATGTTGATACCCTCTGTTACCGTCCCCTATATATAGGGTGGGAAGCAGGTTTTCCAGATTGGGTATTTCCCAAAATCACGACCAAACATGTGCAAACCAGGGATAAAACTCCGTGTTTTCCTCTCCTGAGTCCAATGGGACTGTCCACAGGTTGGCATGTCCACTAGATTGTGAGAAATCAAGGTGGGAAAGTTTCCTTGGACTTGTAGAGTTCTGGTCCGATCAGGATAAAGGTGATGAGCGTCCTTTGTTGGATTAAGATCCAACGGACCTCATTTCTCGCGTTCAAAGCAAAAGAAAGATTTATTCAATTAATTCCCAAATTGAAGATAACTTGCAAAATCGATTTCTCCCAAACCATAACTCTTTTCTTTCTCAAATTTTAAGGGAAGGTTTGTCTTGGCATTATCTAGCTTTGTGCGAAATTTGAGAAGCACATTGCAATGGATGAGAAGGCTTCCTTCTCTCCCAAGTTACTCATTAATTTATTCAAAATTAATTGTTATTTCCTTTCCCTTTGCCATTATCTTGTTATTTTGGGTCCCTTGGACCTCAAGAAATCCCAAAGGCACGGATTCCCATATTGGGGAAAACCTATTTGCCTTTATCTTATTTTGAAAGTCAATTTCTCATATTTCCCTTTTATTAATCAATTTCTTTTCCTTTCTCTTTTTAAGGATTTCTCTTTATCTCTCTTCTATTTTTCTATTGGAATTCCTTTTAACATTAGGAATCCTTGGGATACGAAAATCCACCAAGGATAACTTAATTATACCTCTTTTCACATATTTTCCACATTTTATCATTATTCTCAATTTCTTTCTTAACAAGGAAACACTTAATTAGTCTTTTGTTTTCTTATTGCATTCTCTATGCAACTTTGGACTCCTTGGGACCCAAGGAACCCAAGATGCACGAAATCCAAATTTGGATTGTATTCTTTTTTTTTTGGAGGTTTCCACACCTTTCTTTTCTCAAAAACATAATTATTCATTTACTAATTGAATTTCCTTATTATTGGGCCCAATAGCCAATGGAGCCCACAAAGAAATCATCAAGGCTATTGTAATGAAATTCATGTAGTCAATCTTTATTTGTTCATTTATCTTTAATATGAGAAATTACATTTCTCAGCAAAATAATTCTAAAATTTGAGGTTGTAACAGATTCCATGAGAAACCCTAATTGAGGGTGATTCCATGAGAAACTCTTATTGAGGGTGATTCCATGAGAAAATCTAATTGAGGGTGATGCCATGAGATAACCCTGATTGGAATGAATAGTAAACCCTAATTATGGACATTGTGATATGAAACCCTAATGAAGGGTGATGGTATGTGAAATCCTAACCCTAATGAAGGATGATAGTATGTGAAACCCTAAAATCTAATAAAGGGTGATGGCATGGGAGACCCTAATCCTAATAATATAATGGTGACTATTACACTGATAAGGGAAATACCTAATGTGATTGATTATAGGTAACCTTATAGAAAGTAATGCCTTAATCTGAAATAAGTCCCTATCATTGAAGATAGTGGGAAAATCCTTATGTGTGTTTTATGACCTATGCACTTAACAATAAAGGTGATAGGTTAGAATATGGAAGTATTAAGATGGGAAATACCTTAATACAATATAAATTGATAAACTCAAGTAAGCCTAAAGTGTTGAGGGAAGCGATATATCAAGACATCATAGATATCACATCCAGCTCTTTAAGAATGATATCCCTTGATGCATCTCAAATCCAACATACTTGGATGAGTAACATATAAAGAGTGCTACCTTAATCATTACATCAAGATGTAATGTGTTTTATGAACCATGAGAAATGGTTGTTTCCTAGTGAAAGGTGACAAGATGTTAAAACTGTTGTATGAGCCATGAGATTAGTTGTTACCTAGTGAGAGGTAACAAGATATTTTAATAGTCCGTGTAAACCACATGAGTAAGTTGATACCTAGTGAAAGGTACCAAGATAATTATAAAAGTTACCTGTAAGAGATGATAATGTTCTTAATAAACCAAGAAAATGGAAACTTAGTAACATAATAATTATAACAAAAGGATACAATAATAGTGACGGAACCTTTATTATACAAAGTGTGGAGAAGAGAGGGATACTTGTATTATATAAAGAATGTGATTGAGCATGATGGCATGGCCAAAGTTTAAATGTCAGAAAAAGAATGAGGTACCCAGTGTTGTGTAAACAGACATGGGATGTAATCACAGGATTGGCATAGTCCATTACCTGGAATAGATACACAGGATTGGCATAGTCCATTACCTAGGATAGATACACAGGATTGGCATAGTCCATTACCTGGAATAGATACACAGGATTGGCATAGTCCATTACCAGGAATAGAAACACAGGATTGGCATAGTCCAATACCTGGAATAATATCAAAGGATTGGTTAAATCCCAATACCTGCAATAATATCACAGGATTGGTTAAATCCCAATACCTGGAATAATATAACATGATTGGTTAAATCCCAATACCTGGAATAATGTCACAGGATTGGTAACAACCCAATACCTGGAATAACTACATAGGATTGGTAACAATCCAATACCTGGAATAGCTACACAGGATTGGTAATAATCCAATACCTAGAATAATGTCACAGGATTGGTAACAACCCAATACCTGGAATAACTATACAGGATTGGTAACAACCCAATACCTAGAATAGCTACACATGATTGGTAATAACCCAATACCTGGAATAATGACACAGGATTGGTAACAATCCAATACCTAGAATAACTACATAGGATTGGTAACAACCCAATACTTGGAATAACTGCACAGGATTGGTAATAACCCAATACCTGGAATAATTGCACATGTGTGGCACAGTCCAATACCTGGAATGTATGCACGGGTATGGCATAGTCCACTACCTGGAATAGATGCACATGTGTAGAATAGTCTAATACCTAAAATGGTTGTATGAGTTTGATAATGATTTAATCTGAGATGTTTGCACTGGATTGCTATTTCACAATACCTGGAATAGAAGTGTTGTATTGGTATAATCCAATACCTATAATGAGTTGCACAAGATTGGTATAGCCCAATTCCTGGAATAGAAGTACTGATCCAATACTTGAGCAACATATGATGATGTACACTTATATGACTAATGTGATTTAGGATTACTTTAGTAGATTGGATAAGGCCAACTGATTGAAACAAGAATGTGCCATGAGTGACATATCATAATATTGAATATCACAATAGAAGCTTGATATGTTGTTGTAGTATGATAGATAAATGATATACATGTCCTTCCTATTCCTTACAAAGAGAATAGATGATTTATTGTTCTACCCAAAATAGTTGTAATACTTTAAAGAGGAGAATAATTTAAACTACTTATCCTCTACCCAGTTTTGTATCATTTAAACTGCAATAATGATGTTTCTGGCGGAGAGTTATATCTCTCGCTGGGACAATTTTCAATTGTCTCACCCCTGTGGGAACCAACATTTTTTTAGGTGGATGAGTAAGAAGGAGATCAAGAACATCTTGTAGAGGAAGAACTTCAGCAGCAGCAGCTACAGCAACAACAACACAGGTGGTGTGTGTTGTCTGTCATGTTTGTAGAATAGAAGTCTTATGTGTCATCTCTGTACTCACAGGTCCTCAGAGTTATTAGTTAGTGCTTTTAATGAATCATATTGAGATTTTGGCTTGATGCCTCAAAGTTCTTATGTTGTATGTGTTTAGCTTTTAACAAGGCAGTTGATGTTGTAAACCTCGAGAAGAGGTGGTACAAGATATGTACTTATGAACCAGGATGTAAATTTTATACATTGGTTCTCATTGAAAGAGTTTTCCTATGATTGGATCTCCTTGAAAAAGGTTTTAATTTTTAGTGATTTTCAGTAATCCGCTGTTAACGATTGCTTCTGCATGTTTTATTGTTCACTTGTTATCCTAATGATAGTGGGTGTTTCAAAAATTTACTTCCAACTTAATCTACTTGTGATGGTCAGAGACTCACTTGGAAGGATGAGGTGGTAGATGATGTAGATGAGGTTTGCGTAGCAGCCCACACTTTCTCAGACCAAATTGAGGATGGAGGAGAGTTTGGGGACTGCTAGTGGTGGATTATGGCTGGTTATGTAGGGATAGGATGCATTGAAGAGGGATGTGCACACCATGGCAATGAGGGGGTGTGTGCAGTCAGTTCGGCGTTTCCACATCAGTGAGAGTTGGGGATTTTGTTAGGTATCAAAATAATCGGGGAAGGTGAGGGAAATCTGATAGAGAAGAAATCTCACGATGAGATCAAGAGATGAGGGAGAAAAAGGAAACATAAGAAATTTGACTGTTGTTGTCTCTAAAAAGGAAACTACCCCAAGGAAGATGACAACTTGAAAGTTGTTAGATCACAAGAAAATAAAACATGGCCATTGGATGGAAATCTAGAAAGGAAGAAAAAAAGGGGAAAAAATGGGGGATAGAAATAAATGTGCAAACTTTAGGGAAAACCATCACATTGATCAAATAATTTGATTATCAAACATTTTTAGAGTGTAGTTTTTTCCTTTTTTATTTGAGGGTCCTAACCATATTCATTTAAATACCACATTTGGATACCAGACTAAATAGGACATGAAGAATCTATTTTTGGCATCAATTTTCACTTTTCGTATTGTTTACTTAAGTTATATTCTCTTTCTAAATAAAAATCGGGTAGTTAAGATTGTTCATTTAATGTTAAATTCACACATAGACTAAGTTTAGTATGTGTCATCCGAATTCGGGATCGTTTTGCACTTTCGAAGACATTTCACAATCAGATTAATATTTTTGGCCTTTTCTCATATTTTCTTTTTTAAATAAAATTTGGATAATTATTACAATTCAAGTAATGTGAAACTTGGCAACCAAGCTATTTGGGACCCAATGAACACACTTTTATCATTATATTTGGCTTTTGAAGATTCCTTTTATTAGTTTTAATACATTAGAGTTTTGTCTTCACCACCACTATATTAGTATAACATTACATCATTATCATGATTATTTATAACTTGAGTCCCAATATCTTAATATAGTTACCAAAAGAGTGTCATTATATTATTATGCATAGATTTCTATATTTTTCTTATTTATCATATTAAGTTTATTAATTTAGTATTTATTTACAGAGTGGTACATGATTCATATTTGTGGACATGCAAACACTAGTTGTTATTCCAAAGCACATTATACGTATTATTAAATATATTTTAGCCACTCAATGCATATTAGTTATCAAAGGAAACACATGTGTCATATTAATGACTTTTGTAGAATGAGGAGACACAATGCATTATGCAGTGCAGCATTGGGAGAGGCAATATGCCTTCTCCCTTTTTATTAATAAGAGAAATTGGATAATTTACATAGAGATCCAGAAAGATATAGAAATTACAAAATAGAATAAATATGACATATATTAAAACTCCCCCTCAAGCTGGAGTGTACACATCGTGTAGTCCCAACTTGTTGCAAAAACTCTAAAAGGCTGCTGGACTCAATGGCTTCGTAAGAATATCTATAAGTTGATCTTCAAACTTGACATGTGGAGTCACAACAATTACTATGCTCATGGAAGACTGGGTTCTTGACAATGTAGATGGCCGCTTGATTGTCACATCTGAGCTCTATAGGAGACAAGACTGAAATCTTTAGTTCAAAAAGTACACATTGAACCCACTGTAACTCACGACATGCATGTGCCATTGCTCTATACTCAGCTTCCGTGCTAGATCTTGCCACAACATTTTACTTTTTTCTTTTCCAAATAATGAGATGATTCCCCAAGAATGTGTAATAATCAGACATAGACCTCCTGTCATTCAGATTATCAACCCAATCTGCATATGCATAACCAGTAAGAGAAATTGTGGATATAGGAGTCTTCGACCTATAATAGGTGATTCCCTTACTAGGTGCACCTTTCAAATATCTCAGAATACGGCAGATAGATATCTAATCAGAATGTTGTGGAGAGCTCATATGCTGACTCACCACTCCTACAACAAAGGAAATGTCAGGTCATGCCACTGTCAGATATATCAATTTACCCACAACTTTCCTGTAATATCCTGGATCGAAATAATCAATATCATTAGTCATCTCCTTCACATGATAGTCCATAGGAGTAGACACAGGCTTGGACTCAATCATACCTATTTCCTATATTAAGTCCAGCACATATTTTCTCTGAGACAAACTAATACCTGCATGAGATCTCAGTACTAAAATGCCCAGAAAGTATCTCAATTTTCCCAAATCCTTTGTGTGAAAGTGCCCCTACAAGCCTTCTTTTACACGTGATATGCATGTGGAATCACTACCAGTGATAAAAATATCATCGATGTACACAAAAATAATAATAGATCCACCAGAAGAAGTAGAATAAAATGAGGAGTTATCAGTAACAGAACGTGAAAAGCCCATCTTTAGCACAACATCACCAAACTTGTCAAACCAAGCTCTAGGAGATTGTTTCAATCCATAGATGGCTTTCTTCAACCTACACACCTCCTGACACTCCCCCTGAGCAACAAAACTAGGTTGTTGCTCCAAGTATACCTCCTCTTGTAGATCACCATGAAGAAAATCATTCTTTACATCGAGATGAAATAGAGGCTAGTCAAATGTAGTAACCAGAGAAATAAGAATACACATTGAATTCAGACGAACCACGGGTAAGAAGGTCTCAAAGAAATCTACCCCATATGTCTAAGTATACCCCTTTGCAACCAATCTAGCTTTCAATCACTCCACAGAACCATCTGGATTATGTTTTACTGTAAATAACCATCTATATCCCATAACATTTTTATCTGGAGGTAAGTCAACAAGTTCCTTGTGTTGTTCAGTAACAGAGCAGACATCTAAACATGCATAGCCTGTTTCCAACCAATATCCTTCATAGCATCAAGATTATTTCTTGGAATGACCACAAAATAAATCCCAAGAGAAAATGAGCGTGCCTGCTGAGATAACTTGGACAAACAACATACATTTGTAATAGAATGTCAAATAGTACAGGAACGAGTACCTTTGCAAACAACAATGGGAACATCAAGATCAGATGATTCTTTAGGAATCCCTTGAGTAGAGGAAGACAGGGAGGTCTTAGAGACTGAAGTCACTACCACCTCTAGATCTTGTCTGCCTTGTCTGCTATAAACATGTGAGTATTGCTGAATTTGTGGACCATCTATTGGCTGCTCTTCTTGAATTATAGTATAGTCAAGAATGATAGGTGGCACTCTCTCACTCTAATGTGGTAGTGGCACTCTCTCACTATCATATGATGGTGGCACTCTCTCACATAATTGTTCCCCCTACTGGGAACACTAGAGAAATATGGAGTGGATTCATGAAAGGTCACATCTCTAGACACAAACATACGACGAAGACTTGGACAATAACACTTGTACCCTTTGCTAGTGTTGGAGTACCGAAGAAAGAGAGTCCTAATTTACCTAGGAGATAACTTATCAACCTTAGTGTGGGACACGTCTCGGAGAAAATGAGATCAACAAATGCGGAAGTGATTAATTAGCAGCAGAATTACTGAAAATCACTAAAATTTAAAACTTTTTGTAAAGAGATCCACAAACTGTAAAACTCTTTCATAAGGAAACATGATAAGTTATTTACAAGCTGATTCATCAGTACATCTTTGTATTAACTCATCTCGATAGTTATAACATTGAATGCCCGGTTAAACTTTACATGAGCAGTATACAAAAATCTCGAGGCATTACGCCAAAAATCTCAGATCTATATTAAACCATCTACTGACTCCTAGGACCTGAGAGTACAGAGATGACACCTAGGACTTTCTATCTACAATACTAGACAGACAGTGTCTCCACTTGAGGATCACTGATGTCCCTGATGTTACTGTTGTTGTTGTTACTGCTCACCCACTGAAGGGTTCCTTCGTCCTCGGCGTTTACCTAAAAAGTTGAATCCCACGGGGGTGAGACAATTGAATAATTGTCCCAGCGAGAGTTATAACTCTTCGCCAGAAGCATTGTTATTGCAAATAATAGAATAGTACTGAATAGTAAGATTATAAATATTCAACAGTAGGTAAATCATTGAATAACTAAATAGAGCAATATTCTTTATGCAATCATTTCAATTATAACTTGATTGAATGGCAAGTCATTCCTTTAATAAGTAAGATGAAGAACATGTATATTACTTATCCAATTAGGACATTATAAATAATCTATCATCAATCATTGTTTCTCATAGTTCAGTCTAAGCAATTATGCTACACGGCTGATTACATTTTACAAACATACTTATTCCTTGAGAAGATGAGGTATACCGCTCATACTCCAACCGACCATTACGAAATCAAAATCGATACCATACATAGGTCATTAGAAGAGCCAGATTTCTATGACCTTGTCTTCCTCAGTCAGTGTGAGGATCAACATGCAGGACATCTTGTGTCTCTGCTATAATAGCTTACCAGGGTATTCTGGCAAGTTCGCTATTAGAGTTACAGTGGTATGGTGCACTCTCTTCGCCATCGAGGGATTTCTTGTTTATCTCACATCGATGTGGCATTAACAACATCATCGGGAGATTAGTGATACAACATCCCAACATAAACATATAATGAAGGATTGAGAGACTAATTATTTATCTCACATCAATTCCTCCATTAGGATGTAAGGATATTCACGTCCATATCCCCCCCATTCTCAAAAGTATGCTCTCCAGGAGTTCCCTTAGGAAAACCTATTTCACCATCATCTAACTTCTGACGATGATGGATCTATGGTCAGGGCTCTACATGATATCATTATACTTGATTATTTATGTACATTATGGCATTCTTTTAGCATCAGACATGTTTTCAAACATAAACCATTAAAATAGTTGCTATAAAGAAAGAGTACTAAATGTACCAAGTTCATTTCACATATGGTTATCATTGGAATATCAAACCTTAATCATCTCATCATTATGATTCAAGAACATGGGTTTTCAACCCTTAGATCATCAAATCACTTGTTACCACTTAAACAGGTAACTCAATGCCATTAATTCATTTAACTGTGTAAACATAATAGTAGCACTGCAGGTATTTCATATGGCTCATACAACCTGTCAATCTCATTTGTTACCTTTCATTAGGCAACATTGCATATTATTGCTTACAAAGCTCATTAAATACTTTTTAATGAATCATAGCTCTTACCTGGATATATTCAATATTCCATAAAACCTACATGATTAGTATAGATGAATACAAACACATCTATTTTAGATCAGCATAATGCAAAACATTAATAACATCACTATTTAAGGGTTGCACCACTATGCCCTTACCAGGGTTTAGGGTTTCCCTTTTTAATTCAATTAGGGTTAGTAACTTATCATTGCATTACCCGGCCATAGAGCTTCATGTTATAAAGCATAACCCAAAATTAGGGTTTACTATTCACATTACATCACCTTACCCTAGATTAGGGTTTACTATTCACATTATGAATTATGATCATATCTTCATCATGTATTAAGGATACTTCCATTACTACCCTCAAATTAGGGTTAGGATTCATTAACCATCATAATTAGGGTTTCATGATCTCACTAACATGGATCATACCTAAATTAGGAATTCATTCATATTGAGAGTCCATTACTTGATTAACATTCATATAAGAAGTATTTTCTCTCTCATCCCTTATATGAGTTAATGTTTACATCACCCTTTATTAGACTATGTCAATTCAACATTGACATCATGGTTATGTCATTACTATTGTGATCATTAATAATTACTCATTCAAAGAGTACTAATCGTTGTATCCCATCAAGGGTACCTTTATTATAATCACCATTGATCTCATAATATGTTAATCAATTACTTACTTGGTCCTTTAACCACTTTAAGTATCCATGAGGTTTAGGTTACAACATCATCAAACGATCTTGATCTTCTCAGACCTCAAACGGTCTTGCACACTAAACCTCCAAACGGTCTTGGACTGCCCTTGAAACCGTTTGGTGATGAAGATCGTTTGGTCATGTCGACTTTGAAACTGAATGGACACAACCGACCTTGAAACCACATGACACCAAACAGTTTGGGATCATTTGGTCCCAAATGTTCTTGAGACCGTTTGGACTCAAACAGTCTTGAGACCGTTTGGTCCAAACCACCTCAAAACTGCAAGGACCAAAAAGTGTCTCAACCACTTCAATTGAATTAGGGTTTCCAATGTTGAACCCCTCAATCGATCAAGTACATGTTAAACAATCACCAATTGAGTTAATTAGGTCAACCTTCAACTGGTTTGACTCTCAATTGACCCTAAATTGATCATCAATTAGGGCTTGGATCAATTGGATTAGGGTTTGAAATCGACGACCCTTCAACATATTTCATTACGAGTCTAATTAATTTGAATCCTTGGACCCATCATCCAATTTGGTCATGACCTGACCCCAAACGGTCTTGGGATCATTTGGATGACCACAAAACGGTGTTGAGACCATTTTCTCAAGTCAACATCAAAAACCAACTCAATCAATTAAGGTTTGGCTCATAGGATTGATCACTAGGTCAACAATCAATTACACTTCAACTTGTTTCCTTTAGATCTTCAACCACTTAACCATAGTCAACCCTAGACCTACAAACGGTCTTGGGATCATTTGGATATCCTCCAAATGGTCTTGAGACCGTTTTTCCATTATTTTATCAAAAACCAAGTCATTCAATTAGGGTTTGGATCCTAGGTTTAGTCACCAAATCAACAATCGATTACTCATCAACTTGATATCATTGGATCCTTAATTGGTCAACCATGCTTAACCCTAGACCTCCAAATGGTCTTAGGTGATCACCAAACGGTCTTGAGACCATTTGGGTGGTCCCCAAATGGTTTTGAAACCGTTTCGGTCACTCAACCCAAACTTCAACATGATTCAATTATCAAAATCAGCAATTAACCCGATTAGGGATTAGATGGTTGATGGGCCTTTGATTGGTGAACCACTTGGAATTAATTGATGATTTTTGGTAGGTAATTAGTCTACATTATTCTCAATAGTCCTCCAAATGGTCAACACCTAGCCAATGCCTCCAAATGGTCTTCGACCGTTTGCTTCTATGCGGTCTAGTGAAACCGTTTGCATTCAAACGGTTTGAAACCGTTTGCTCTCAAACGCTTTGGGAAACCGTTTGAGCAAGGTTGGGAGACTATTTGCTAAAGTAGTTTTTGGATAAACATAGAAATTAACGTTATCATCATATACCTCTGTTCAACCAAGAACAGGGGCTGTTCCTCACAGAAATGATAGCAAGAACACACAAAGGTATCTAAATAAGAAGTATAAGCAACAATTTTTAGAAAGAAGGATGCATTAACAAAGATTAAGGGTTAGAGTTATAAAACCCGCCTCTAGGACTGATCCAGAGCTCTATGCTTCGTATATTTAATGGTGTATGAAGTTCTAGTAGTTTTCTAAGGTCTGTTCTTCAAGTTTTGGATGGAGAAGATGGCTAGAAAAGGAAAATGTGTGAAGGAAACCATGAATCCAACCTTGTTTTTAGGGTTTTCCCCCAAGAATCTGAGGCAGAAGATGACCAAGACTTACCTATAGGTTGATTGTCCTCACTCTACTCTAGAGCTCTTCCTTGGTCGGTCTAAGCAAGTTTGATAAGAAGGAAACTAAGGAAATGGTCCTTTGTGTTATTGGAAAAGATACCTTATATATATTTATGGGTCTTTTCAAAACAAAAAGGAAAAAGATAGATATTTCCTTTTATCTCCCAAAAATATCCACCAAGGCTTCCCCCATACTTGGCCACGTTTCCACCTTCTAATCTCATGCAAAACTCCTCCTTTATCTAAGGCTAAATGGAAAAGAACTAACACCTTTTAAGAAAGGTATATTAATATCCACCCTTATTGGATATTTCTTAATATATTATTAGTGTGAGTAATTTTCACTCCTACCATGATCTTTTTGGTGCCCAATCATGAAAAAATCTCGTCCATATTCTTACAAACACATCGTCCGACTTTTGGTTAAAGGGCTTCATAATTAATATATTTCTTTTTGCATTATATTAAAGAGCCATTTATACTTAAATCTTGATTATCTCAATATCAAGATTCTCTCTCTTCCATGATCATACAAATGAGGTGCCCCTCTCATTTTTTTTGCTCTTATTGATGAAAAGAAACATGAGAGATCCTCTAGAGGGTATATTTTACATGTTGGACCCTAGGTTTTGGGTAAATTGCAATTTACACTAAAACTAGGTTTTAAAGCACAAGGATTTCTCTATAAGCTATATCTTGGTACCCAAGCTTGTGAAAACTATACCACTTCATCATATTCACTCTTATGATGTCTCATCATTATAGGAACATCTAAACAAGTGCAATTTGCAAGTTAACCCCTCTACTTGGGTAATTTGCACTTTAATCCATTATTAACACAACAATGTCCCAACATTATTCAAAGAGGACTGAAATTTGAAATATAAGTTCCTTAAAAGCCTTAATTATATTTCAAAGGATAAACACAAGCATATAATCACTTATTTTAGCAAAACACCTAGGGTTAGTACATAACCCAGGTCATGGAAGTTACAAATTATCCACCCCTTACAAAGATTTCATCCCCGAAATCATCTACAAAACATATTAAGAGAAAAGAGTAGGGTATTTCCTTCTCATCTCTTCCTCTAGTTCCCACGTAGCTTCTTCAATGCCACGGTGATTCCAGAGGACCTTTACAAGATTTATTTCTTTCTTTTTTAGCTTTTTAATTATTCCGTCAAGGATTGTCACAGGTCCTTCTCCATAAGATACATCATCATTCAATTCTACTTCCATAGGTTGTAGAACTGATTCTGTGTCAGGATGACATTTCCTAAGCATGGAAATGTGGAACACTGGGTGTAACTTTTGCAACTCTGGTGGTAACTTTAGCTTATAAGCTACCTTTCTAATCCGTTCAATGATTGGATAAGGCCCCATAAACCTAGCAGCTAACTTTCCTTTCCTTCCAAATCAAAGAACTCCTTTCTAGGGTGAGACCTTAAGGTACACTTTGTCTCCAACCTGGAATTCTAAAGGTCTTCAAAGCTTATCGGCATAAGATTTCTATCTATCATGTGCAGTCTTCAACTGTTGTTGTATTATTTTAATCTTCTCAGTGGTCTGCTGCACAAGATCAGGACCTAAAAGTTGATATTCAACAGTTTCATACCAACATAGGGGAGATCTACAACATCTACCATTCAAAGCTTCATAAGGTGCCATGTGAATGATATGTTGATAGCTATTATTGTAGGCAAACTCTATCAAGCTTAGGTGCAGATCCCAACTCCCTATAAACTGAAGAACACATGTTCTAAGCAAGTCCTCCAAAGTCTGTATAGTCCTTTCTGATTGATCATCAGTCTGGGGATGAAAGGCTGTACTAAACCTTAACTGTGTGCCTAAAGCTTTATGAAGTCACTCCCAAAAATGACTCGTAAACTAGGGACCTCTATCAGAAACAATGGTAACCAGGACCCCATGCAGCCACACTATCTCATCCACATATAACTGTGCCAGCTTCTCAGCAGAATAGGTTGTTTTGAGAGGTAAGAAATGTTTTGTCTTTGTCAACCTATCAACTATTACCCAGATGGAATCATGTCCTTTGGTTGTACCAGGTAAACCAACCACAAAGTCTATGGTTACATGATCCCACTTCCACTATGGTATGGGCAAAGATTGCATTGTTCCTGTAGGCTTCTGGTGTTCATCTTTAACTTGCTGACACATAGGACACCGCATAACGAACTCAACAACGTCCTTCTTCAATCTAGGCCACCAATACATATCTTTTAAGTTCGATACATCTTGGTGCTTCCTGGATGCATAGCATACATTGAAGAATGAGCTTCTTCCAGAACTAACTTCCTTAAGTTGTCCACATTAGGCACTATCATTCTACCATGATAATAAGATACATGATCATCTGAGTCATAGAAACCATCTCGTTTCTCACTACCATACTCTGATCTAATCTATTGAACTACAACATCAACTTGTTGTGCCTCCTTAATCTATTGTCTCAGAGTAGGTTTTATATGCATCTCAGCTAACAACCCAGCTAACAATGATACTTTTAATTGTACATTGTCTTGCCTTAAGGAGATAAGCATATCCCTCCTAGAGCACACTAAGGAATTCAGTTGTGCTCTGTCTAAGGCTGGTGTTGCTGATTTCCTACTCAAAGCATCGGCGACTACATTGGCCTTCCCTGGATGATAATCAATGGTACAATCGTAGTCCTTGATAAACTCCATCCAGCGACGTTGCCTCATGTTAAGCTCATGCTGAGAAAAGATATACTTTAGGTTCTTATGGTCTGTGAAAATCTGGAATGTTTCTCCATAAAGATAATGTCTCTAGATCTTCAGGGCATGAACCACAACAGCTAGCTCTAGATTGTGTATCAGATAATTCTCCTCATGTTTCTTAAGCTATCGAGAAGCAAAAGAAATCACTTGTTTATCCTACATTAACACACATCCTAGTCCATTCTTAGAGGCATCACAGAAAATTATATATCCTTTCCCTTGCTCAGGTAACACAAGAATAGGTGCACTTGTCAACCTCTCCTTCAACAGCTGAAAAGATTACTAACACTTATCACTCCAGGCAAAAGGAACATCCATCCTGGTCAACTTAGTCAAGGGTAAAGCTATGGAACTAAAGTTCTTAATGAACCTCCTGTAATAGCCTACCAACCCTAAGAAACTTTGAATCTCCGTTGGCATCTTCGATTGTTCCCATTGAAGGACAGATTCTACCTTTCTGGTGTCAACACGTATACCTGAGGAAGATATTACGTGTCCAAGAAAAGATACTTCTGGTAACCAGAACTCACACTTGCTAAACTTAGCATATAACTTATGCCCTCTCAGCAAAGTTAGAGCTTGACGAAGATGATGTTCGTGTTGCTGAGCATCTCTACTGTAGATCAGTATGTCATCTATAAAGACAACAACACACTGATCGAGAAAAGGTCAGAATATTCTATTCATGAGTTCCATAAATGCAGTTGGTGCATTAGTTAGTCCAAACGACATAACTGTGAACTCATAGTGACCATACCTTGTCCTGAAAGCAGACTTAGGTATGTCATCTTCTTTAATATGCAGTTGGTGATATCCTGACCTCAAATCTATCTTTGAGAAGACGGTTGCACCACTCAACTGGTCAAAGAGATCATCAATCCTAGGCAAAGGGTACTTATTCTTTATCGTTACTTTATTGAACTGTCTATAATCAATGCATAACCGCATTAACCCATCTTTCTTTTTAACAAAGAAGACTAGAGCACCCCAGGGTGAAGTACTCGGTCGGATGAAACCCTTCTCAAGCAACTCTTGTAACTGTTTCTTGAGTTCAGCCATCTCAGCAGGCGCCATCCTATATGGTGTTTGTGCTATAGGTTGCATGTCTGGGATTAGATTAATCTCAAAATCTATTTCTCGGGGTGGAGGTACACCTGGAAGTTCTTTAAGAAATACATCTTCAAATTCCCTGACTATAGGAACTTCAGTAGGATTAGGACTCTCCATGGTAGTATCTACCACATGGGCCAAGAATGCATAACATCCTTGCCTCATCAGCTTCTCAGCAACCATTGCTGACACAAGACAGGTTGGTAGAATCTTTCTATCTCCTTGAAAGATCCATGTGTCACTATCATTAGCGAACACAACTTGCTTGGACTCACAATCCAAAACAATATTATACCTTTCCAAGGTATCCATCCCAAGGATTACATCGAATCCATTCATCTCAAGTGGTATAAGATCCACTTGAATGCGATGATCAGAAAAGAAGAGAATGCAGGGAGAACATATCTCCTGCAACACAGCAGATCCCATCAATGGAGTTTCTAGCAAAAAACTATCTGCTCTATGACTAACTGTCATATTGTAGTCAAGAATCACCCTTCGAGTGATAAAGGAGTGTGTAGCACCTGGATCAATTAAAACAGATACGACACAAGATGTAGACATATCAGAATATAACAATTCCATCTGACCTACCACAACCCGAGGGTTGATAACTGCATCAGGTGGATTCATCACATAGAATCTTGTCATTTCCTGTGGTTGATTCGGTGCTCGATGACTAGGTGTCGATGATCCAGCTTGGGATGCTTGTCCACGTCCTCTAGCATTACCTAGATACTGTCTCCTTTGAGGACCTTGTTGACTCTGTCTCTGGGGTTGAGTCACACTTGCCTCTCTAGCTCTGCAATCCTTCATCAGATGTCCCATCTTTTCACATATGTAACAACTTCTGTTCAGTTGTTGTGGCCTGGGCGGTCCTGTAATCGACATAGATGCTGAGCTGCGAGCTCCTTCTAAAGGTAAGCTTCGTCCTCTACCCCTATTTGACGTCCACTGTGTCTGGGTACTGAATCTAGGTGGTGGTGTAGGCATAGAAAACTTTGGTTTCTTGAAACCTTTAGATGAGGATCCTTGGAACTGGGGATACATCCTCTTGTTCTTGGTCTGTCTCTTCTCTGACACGGACCTCTCTATCCTTCTGAAAGACTCCACAAAGGTACCAAACCTGTCCCTGTTCTCTAGAGAAGACACAGGGGTGGTCAATTCAGTGTTTAATCCCTTCTCAAAATGCCTAATCCTTTCTTCATCTATAGCTGCAATATGCGGACAGAACCGCAACAACTCCATGAACTTGGCCTCATACTCGCTAATGTTCATTGGTCCCTATCTTAACCTCTCAAATTGAGAGATTTTCTCATCCAAGAACGTCTTAGGAAAGTATTTGTTGACAAATTCTCATCGAAATACTTCCCATTCGATCTCCACACCTGGCCTTTTCCCCTCCTCCATGGTCCACCAGTGACCAGCACCCCCTTTGAGAAGATACACAACATGTCTAACCTTCTCTGCTTCTGGGATGTTTAGGATTCTAAAGGCCTTCTCTAATTCGGTTAACCACAAGTCAGCATCTGCTGGGTCAGCTGTTCCAGCATACTCTGTGGCTCCAACTCGGCAAAGTTGTTCAAACGTCTTGTCAGATCCTTGTCCTTCTAGATGGGTAGGTGCCCTAGGTACAGGTATAGGCATCCTATCAGTCATGTGTGTCATGGCAGTCATGAGCTGCCCAAACATGGCTTGGAAAGCTGGATTCTCCATGTCAGCTGGATTGAACTGGGGTGGTTCAGGTACAGGTTCTTCCCTTTCTTGGTTTCTTGCACCTCCTCTGGGTGCAGCGACACTACTCTCTGCAACATGTTCCTCGTGTGATCCAGACATCTTTAGTTTTATCTCCTCCTCCTAAATGAGCAGAAGACACTATCAGATATACAGGAAGGCACTAGAACAGACTCTATAACCCTAGTTCTATGTCTCTATAGACTCAGCGAACCTAGAGCTCTGATACCTCTAATTATGGGACATGTCTCAGAGAAAATGAGATCAACGAATGTGGAAACGATTAATTAGAAGCGGAATTACTAAAAATCACTAAAATTTAAAACTTTTTGTAAAGAGATCCACAAACTGTAAAACTCTTTCATAAGGAAACATGATAAGTTATTTACAAGTTGATTCATTAGTACATCTCTGTATTAACTCATCTTGAGAGTTATAACATTGAATGCCCGGTTAAACTTTACATGAGCAGTATACAAAAATCTCGAGGCATTACGCCAAAAATCTCAGATCTATATTAAACCATCTACTGACTCCTAGGACCTGAGAGTACAGAGATGACACCTAGGACTTTCTATCTACAAGACTCGACAGACAGTGTCTCCACCTGAGGATCACTGCTATCCCTGATGTTGCTACTGCTACTGTTGCTGCTCACCCACTGAAGGGTTCCTTCGTCCTCGGCGTCTACCTAAAAAGTTGAATCCCACGGGGGTGAGACAATTGAATAATTGTCCCAGCGAGAGTTATAACTCTTCGCCAGAAGCATTGTTATTGCAAATAATAGAATAGTACTGAACAGTAGGATTATAAATATTCAGTAGCAGGTAAATCATTGAATAACTAAATAGAGCAGTATTCTTTATGCAATCATTTCAATTATAACTTGATTGAATGGCAAGTCATTCCTTTAATAAGGAATATGAAGAACATGTATATTACTTATCCAATTAGGACATTATAAATAATGTATCATCAATCATTATTTCTCATAGTTTAGTCTAAGCAATTATGCTACACAGCTGATTACATTTTACAAACATACTTATGCCCTAAGGAGATGAGGTATACCGCTCGTACTCCAACCGACCATTACAAAATCAAAATCGGTACCATACATAGGTCATCAGAAGAGCCGGATTTCTATGACCTCATCTTCCTCAGTCAGTGTGAGGATCAACATGCAGGACATCTTGTGTCTCTTCCATAATAGCTTTCCAGGGTATTCTGGCAACTTCCCTATTAGAGTTACAATGGCATGCTGTACTCTCTTCGCCATTGAGGGATTTCTTGTTTATCTCACATCGATGCGGAATTAACAACATCATCGGGAGATTAGTGATACATCATCCCGGCATAAACATATAATGAAGGATTGAGAGACTAATTGTTTATCTCACATCAATTCCTCCATTAGGACGTAAGGATATTCGTGTCCATAACCCCCACATACTCAAAATTATGCTCTCCAGGAGTTCCCTTAGGAAAACTTGTTTCACCATCATCTAACTTATGACGATGATGTATCTATGGTCAGGGCTCTACATGATATCGTTATACTTGATTATTTATGTACATTATGGCATTCTTTTAGCATCAGTCATGTTTTCAAACATAAACCATTAAAACAATTGCTATAAATAAAGAGTACTAAATGTATCAAGTTCATTTCACATCTGGTTATCATTGGAATATCAAACCTTAATCATCTCATCATTATGTTTCAAGAACATGGGTTTTCAACCCTTAGATCATTAAATCACTTGTTACCACTTAAACAGGTAACTCAATTCCATTAAGTCATTTAACTGTGTAAACATAATAGTAGCACTGCAGGTATTTCATATGGCTCATACAGCCTGTCAATCTCATTTGTTACCTTTCATTAGGCAACATAGCATATTATTGCTTACAAAGCTCATTAAATACTTTTTAATGAATCATAGCTCTTACCTGGCTATATTCAATATTCCATAAAACCTGCATGATTAGTATAGATGAATACAAACACATCTATTTTAGATCAGCATAATGCAAAACATTAATAACATCACTATTTAAAGGTTGCACCACTATGCCCTTACCAGGGTTTAGGGTTTCCCTTTTTAATTCATTTAGGGTTAATAACTTATCATTTCATTACCCGGCCATAGAGCTTCATTTTATAAAGCATAACCCAAAATTAGGGTTTACTATTCACATTACATCACCTTACCCTAGTTTAGGGTTTACTATTCACATTATGAATTATGATCATATCTTCATCATGTATTAGGGATACTTCCATTACTACCCTAAAATTAGGGTTTGGATTCATTAACCATCATAATTAGGGTTTCATGATCTCACTAACATGGATCATACCTAAATTAGGCATTCATTGATATTGAGAGTCCATTACTTGATTAACATTCATATAAGAAGTCTTTTCTCTCTCATCCCTTATATAAGTTAATGTTTACATCACCCTTGATTAGACTAAGTCAATTCAACATTGACATCATGGTTATGTCATTACTATTGTGATAATTAAGGCTTACTCATTCAAAAAGTACTAATCACTCTATCACATCAAGGGTACCTTTATTATAATCACCATTGATCTCATCATATCTTAATCAACTACTTACTTGGTCCTTTAACCACTTTAAGTATCCATGAGGTTTAGGTTACTAAAGCATCAAACGATCTTGATCTTCTCAGACCTCAAACGGTCTTGCACACTAAACCTCCAACCGGTCTTGGACTGCCCTTGAAACCGTTTGGTGATGAAGACCGTTTGGTCATGTTGACTTTGAAACCGCATGGACACAACCGACCTTGAAACCGCATGAGACCAAACAATTTGGGATCATTTGGTCCAAAACGGTCTTGAGACTATTTGGACTCAAACGGTCTTGAGACCGTTTGGACCCAAATGGTCTTGAGACCGTTTGGTCCAAACCACCTCAAAACCGCAAGGACCAAAAAGTGTCTCAACCACTTTAATTGAATTAGGGTTTCCAATGTTGAACCCCTCAATCGATGAAGTACATGTTTACGAATCACCAATTGAGTTAATTAGGTCAACCTTAAACTAGTTTGACCCTCAATTGACCCTAAATTGATCATCAATTAGGGCTTGGATCAATTGGATTAGGGTTTGAAATCGATGACCCTTCAACATATTTCAATGTGAGTCTAATTGATTTGAACCCTTTGACCCATCATCCAATTTGGTCATGACCTGACCCCAAACGGTCTTGGGATCATTTGGATGACCTCCAAACGGTCTTGAGACCATTTTATCTAGTCAACATCAAAAACCAACTCAATAAATTAAGGTTTGTCTCATAGGATTGATCACTAGGTCAATAATCAATTGCACTTCAACTTGTTTCCTTTAGATCTTCAACCACTTAACCATAGTCAACCCTAGACCTACAAATGGTCTTGGGTGACCCCCAAATGGTCTCGGGATCATTTGGATATCCTCCAAATGGTCTTGAGACTGTTTGTCCATTATTTTATCAAAAACCAAGGCATTCAATTAGGGTTTGGATCCTAGGCTTAGTCACCAAATCAGCAATCGATTACTCATCAACTTGATATCATTGGATCCTTAATTGGTCAACCATGCTTAACCCTAGACCTCCAAATGGTCTTGGGTGATCACCAAACGGTCTTGAGACCGTTTGGGTGATCCCCAAACGTTTTTGAAACCGTTTGGGTCACTCAACCCAAACTTCAACATGATTCAATTATCAAAATCAGCAATTAACCCGATTAGGGTTTAGATGGTTGACGGGCCTTTGATTGGTGAACCACTTGGAATTAATTGATGATTTTTGGTAGGTAATTAGTCTACATTATTCTCAAAAGTCCTCCAAATGGTCAATTCCTGGTCAACACCTCCAAATGGTCTTGGACCGTTTGCTTCTATGTGGTCTAGTGAAACCGTTTGCATTCAAACAGTTTGAAACTGTTTGCTCCCAAACGGTTTGGGAAACTGTTTGAGCAAGGTTGGGAGACTGTTTGCTAAAGTAGTTCTTGGATAAACATAGAAATTAACGTCATCATCTTCTACCTCTGTTCAACCAAGAATAGGGGTTGTTCTTCACGGAAATGATAGCAAGAACACACAAATGTATCTAAAGAAGAAGTATAAGCAACAATTTTTGGAAAGAAGGATGCATTAACAAAGCTTAAGGGTTAGAGTTATAAAACCCTCCTCTAAGCCTGATCCAGAGCTCCAAGCTTCGTAGCTTTAATGGTGGATGAAGCTCTAGTAGTTGTCCAAGGTCCGTTCTTCAAGTTTTGGATGGAGAAGATGGCTAGAAAAGGAAAACGTGTGAAGGAAACCATGAATCCAACCTTATTTTTAGGGTTTTCCCCCATGAATCCGAGGCAGAAGATGAACAAGACTTACCTACAGGTTGATCATCCTCCCTCTGCTCCAGAGCTCTTCCTTGTTCAGTATAAGAAAGTTTGAGAAGAAGGAAACTAAGGAAACGGTCCTTTGTGTTATTGGAAAAGATACCTTATATATATTTATTGGTCTTTTCAAAGCAAAAAGGAAAAATATAGATATTTCTTTTTATCTCCCAAAAATATCCACCAAGGCTTCCCCCATCCTTGGCCACGTTTCAACCTTCTAATCTCATGCAAAAATCCTCCTTTATCCAAGGCTAAATGGAAAAGAACTAACACCTTTTAAGAAAGGTATATTAATATCCACCCTTATTGGATATTGCTTAATATATTATTAGTGTGAGTAATTTCCACTCCTACCATGATCTTTTTGGTGCCCAAGCATGACACAAGCTCTTACATATTATTACAAACACATCCTCCAACTTTTGGTTGAAGGGCTTCATAATTAATATATTTCTTTTTGCATTATATTAAAGAGCCATTTATACTTAAATCTTGATTATCTCAATATCAAGATTCTCTCTCTTCCATGATCATACAAATGAGGCACCCCTCTCATTTTCTTTGCTCTTCTTGATTCCAAGAAACATGAGAGATCCTCTAGAGGGTATATTTTACATGTTGGACCCTAGGTTTTGGGTAAATTGCACTTTATACCAAAACTAGGTTTTAACGCACAAGGATTGCTCTACAAGCTATATCTTGGTACCCAAGCTTGTGAAAATTGTACCACTTCATCATATTCACTCTTATGATGTATCATCATTAGAGGAACATCTTAACAAGTGCAATTTGCAAGTTAACCCCTCCACTTGGGTAATTTGCACTTTAATCCATTATTAACACAACAATGTCCCAACATTATTCAAAGAGGACTGAAATTTGAAATATAAGTTCCTTCAAAGCATTAATTACATTTCAAAGGATAAACACAAGCATCTAATCACTTATTTAAGCAAAACACCTAGGGTTAGTACATAACCTAGGTTAGGGATGTTACACTTAGGATCAAAACTGTGGACAAAAGAAGTGTAACCAAACACTCTAAGAGGGACAAGGAAGGGTTGATCCTTGGGATGTAAGATAGAGAAAGGAATATGTCCTTGAAAAAAAGAAGAAGGTTCCTATTGATAAGAAAACATGCAGTAAGAAGAGCGTCATACCAGAACCGCTTAGGAACATTAGATTGAAACATGATTGTCCAAGTAATATTAAGAAGATGATGATTTTTTTCTCTCTACTACCCCATTCTGCTCAGGGGTGTGAGGATAGGATGTGCGATGTATCATCCCAACAGAACTACAAAAATCAGCCATAGCATTTTGAACATACTCCAAAGCATTATTAGATTGAAGAACTTTAATATTGCAATTAAATTGAACTTTTATTTCTTGATGAAAATGTTTGACAATAGATAGAATAGACTCTTGACTTTTGAACAAATAAATCCAAGTCATACGTGAAAAGTCATCCACAAAGGAGATAAAATAATGAAAACCATTATAACTATGATCTTTTACAGGACCCCAAACATCACTATGGACCAACTCAAAGGGACATGATGCTCGTTTATTGACACAACTAAGATAAGACATCCTATGATATTTTCCCAATTGACAAGACTGACACTCTAAAGATGAAACTTGAGACAATTCTAGTTCTAATTTTCTCAAGCTCTCTAATGAAGGATGGCCATATATGTAGTGTTATAGTAAGGGAGAGCCACTCAACAAGACAGTTGGAGTAGGAGTAGAAACTTGGCAAGGCAAACTGTCACAGTGGAAAAGGTACAAATCACCTTTCCTAGACCCCCCACTAATCCTCCTCATACTCTTGAGATCATGTAACATGAAACAAGAAGGTACAAGAGTTACCGTATATTTCACAGTATCAATCAACTTAGCAACAGACAGAAGATTAAAACAAAAAGTAGGTACATAATGTATGGATTTAAGATCAATTCCAGGAGTTAGAGAAATAGATCCATTGGCAAACACTCTCCTCACTTAACCATCTACTATAGTTATAAATTTGTGAGGAATATGTGAGTCAATGCAGTGAAAAAGATTCCTCATACTAGTCATATGTTGTGACGCTCCAGAGTCAATGACCCATGATGAAGTAGAACCAGAAGCCTATAAAGAGGTAGCCTAATTACCAGTGGTGGATGCCAAGTTGGCTAAAGATGATGATCCCAAGCTCAAATGTTGAGTAGCCAAGATAAATCTATCACATTCCTCCTTGGTGAGTGTGATGCTAGAAGGACCAAAACTCAATGAAGGAGGCTGAGTAGACTAAATAGTGGTAACATAGTTAGCATCTCCCACAGGTGGTGTAGTAGGTCGACCATGCTTCTTCCAGCATTTCTCAACAGTGTGTCCAGACTTGTTGCAAAAAGTGCATTTAGGGCGAGTTCCCCATCCTCAGCCCATACATGTCCATCCTCCTCTCACTACAGTAGCTATAGAAGCATGAGACTCTCCCTGAGATGAGACTGCAGTAGGATCAACATGTTCAAAATTTTCCTATAAAATCCTTGAATAAGCCTCTTCCAAGATGGGAAGTTTATCAGAAGCTAGGATAACACTGCGGACTAAATTGCATGAAGAACTCAGACCAGACAAAAAATTTGTTGTAATCAAGTCATCTCTATCTTTGACTTGCTCCTGGACAGTCATTGGATGGTAGAAACTCAACTCTTGTGCAATACCTTGGATCAATCCAAAGTATTCTTCTAAAGGTATGTATCCTTATCATTTTGCAAAGAGGCGGTCATATATCATGAACTGAAGAAGCACATTCTTTTCTTGGGAATAATGTTTCTTTACAGCATCCCAGATCTCTTTGATAGTAGTATAGAACATGAACCTTGAGGCAATCCCAAGTTCCATGCTCCCCCACAACCAAGTCTTCACCAGACTGTTATGGCACTTCCATTTAGCATAGCCTTTGTCAGTGAGCGCACGAGGATCAGAATCAACATGTCTTGCCTTTTTGCATGACTCCAATATATTCTATATTGCATTCATCCATAAGAGGTAGTTCTTCCAATTCAGCTTGATGGAGGGAATAGGAGACATCTCAATGTAGATGGTAGATGCCTTGGTGTCCTCCATGGTTTAACAAGAAGAAGAGTGACAGATTGATATGCATCACAAGAATATATACGTGAAGGAGAGATACACATCATGTCACAGAAGAATCAGATGCCTATCTGATGCATCCACAGTCTCCAACTGAAATTCCCTAATCACACATGGAGGAGATGTGATTCAGAATTTCCTACGTACCAATGGACCCTCTGGTTTGGGATTTAGAAATCCATTAGATCAACCGAAGGACCCAACGATTCAGAGAGGAGGAGAGGTGGGGGATTGTGGCTGTTGTGCCTAGCCCGAGAGGCGGCTGCTATGCCTGCCTTGGGCCGGTGATGACCGACGGCTGCCGGAACTGATAGTGTATGTGCGACTATTGCTAGCCGACAGCTGTCGGCCAGTGGTGGTCTGTTGTCCTACACACTCTCGGTGGCAGCGGCGCCGGATGGCAGAGGAACTGGGTGAGAGAGGGGAGCGGCGCTCGATAAGGTAGGGTTCGGTTTGTATCCCCTGCTCTAATACCATGTAGAATGAGGAACCACAATGCAATGTGCAATGCAGCGTTGGGAGAGGCAATAGGCCTTCTCCATTTTTATTAATAAGAGAAACTAGAGAATTTACATAGAGGTCCAACAAGATATAGAAATTACAAACTAGAATAAATATGACATATATTAACAACTTTATTTACATGTAATCACATACTTAATTTATTATGTTAATATGAGTATATATTAATATGCAATGTTGATTATAACATATAATGCCACTTAATATGTTATATTTTTATTTGAGCCTAAATATATTATGGGTTATCATTGTGTTATTCATGTTACGTGCATTAACAATATACATTAAAGTATAACTTTATCCTTGTTTGGTCAAATCTAAGGAACCAAGCTTACTAATCTGGAATAGGACAAGAGTATAGGTTTTAGGTACATTACAAAATCATAGTTATGATGTATCATCAAGTTTAAAATATCATCATAAACTATCATCATTAATCAAGATAAAACTAGGATCAATCAAGTAAAGCATGTAATCACCTAAGTAAACCCTAATCACATCGCTAAGTTGAAATCAAGTCATTACACCAAGTTTCAAAGAGGCATTGAAGCAAGGAACTCATGATCTAATCAAGAAACCATTCAAGTGAAAAATATTCTCCCAAGATTGATTTAGCTACAACATGAGCAACAAGAAAAGAAAAGGAAGTGCCAAAAGCCCTCAAAGCCCATCTAAATTCTAAGTATACCATGCACAGGCCATTGAATAGCTATTCTACCCTAGACCAAATGTGTTGCAATGGAAATTTTTCACATTTCACTATCATTTAAACTTAAAATTCATGAAAATCTACTAAACAATTGAAACTCTCAAACTATGTGGATTGGCCATTTTCACGAATTCATTGTTCACTCAACCAGATTCAAATATAAGTACCATCCTCACCAGAATGGGTGTATTACTTTATAGACAAAATGATCATTCTACTCAGAATAGTTGTGCCAAATCCATAAAAATGTCATTACACTTTGGAATGGTCATTCCACATAGATTACTGATACACCAAACTAGAACTATAATGATCATTCTACCCTCCAAACAGTTGTTCAACCTTGGAAACCTACTATGTTCATGTACAACACCCACTTAACCCAAGAAACCCTATCCCCCTATATATACTCTCACCTACCCCTTCTCTTCTGATTTTCATCCAACTTTCTCTTCAAAACCCTAACTTTTAGGGTTTGATATTCCATTTCAATTTTTTATTCCACTTAACCTTGGAGGAGGAAGGAGGACGTATTTGCTACTATTGGAGAAGGAGTTTTCTACACCAAAATCCATGGCTTCTCTTCCTCTTATCTTCTGTATCTTTTTTTACTTTTTTGTTGTGAGTAGCTAAGCCCTCTTTGTGTGATGTTTGGAGGAATAAAATTCGAATTTGATACTATGTTGGGAAATATCATTGTAAACATTGTAATTTTGTTTTGAAATACTATCCTCTTGTTTATTTCTTGATTCAGATATCTTGTTATGGTGATTAATGTCTGAAACCGCCCAAGTATAGGAGAATGATGTATATGTGTCGATTTGGGGGAAAAGCTCCTAAGAACTGGTGGATCCTTTGGCTAGCTACCTCTCTTCCAACATACGCCTCTTCTCTTTTATCTCTACGTGTCAGATCTACATTTTTAGTAGTGATTCACCTAATGTACTTAGCAAAGAGAAAATGTAAGGTTGTCTGGAGGGTAATAGGAGGGGAAATACCCCTTTCCTACAATCAATACCACCCCTAGGGACCTAGAATAGTGTGATATTGATTGAATTATGCATACACCCTAGTTGATTGAACCTCATAATATTGTATATTTAGTGACATGGACTAGTTCCCCTATTTGCATCTTATGCCACTCATGGTCAACTAGTAGTTTAGGATAATTGCACTTTGTTGTTTCATTTGATAACATGGTTTGTTTGCATGTATTTCACTATATAACCCTAACCAGGTTTTGAATCACAATTGCCTCCAAACGACCAACTACCCTTAATTTCTTGAAAAACCTAAGTACTCATTCCTTAGGAAGTGTTCACTTATTTAGATTCCTTCATTGTTTATTTCATCAATTGCCTTGTCCATGTTCATGTTATTTAGTTTTTGCTAAAGTAATCAATGTTTTTATTAGTTACTTGTGTAGGATTTTGTTAGTCAATTACTAGTTTAGTCCCTCAATTGCATTCATAATGCACTTGCTAGTCTAGTGTAACTAGTCTCTCTCTCTTGCCTTGTTTAGTTAGTTGTTTTCTTAGTCACTAAGTAGGATTGTTCTTATTGGTGTATTGTTGATTTCTAGTCTTTAATTTCTTGCTCTAATTTAATTGATCTTCCTTGCTTAGTCAGATAGCATTAATCATGTAGGGTCAGCTTAGGTTTGATTCTTTCTCATTTCAATTTCTTATTACCTTAGTGTAGCTCATACTCAAATTCAAACCATATGAATCCTACACTTCTCATTAGGAACCCAATAATACAATCCTAGCTCTATAGCCGAATCTCTCATATTGGTTGACCCCTATTTACCACATATATTATCCTAGGATGTGCACTTGCACATATATTATCATGAGTATGTATAAATCAGATAATTATAAATATTTGTTAGCCTAGAGTATCTCTGAGGTGCATCTCCCATTGTTTTCCGTATCTAATAACAAATTTTTATAAACATCAAACATATCCCAAAAAATTTAGTAGAATTTCTAAAAACATTCAAAGATTCATAAAAGAATCATGGAGAATTCTGAAAAATGTCGGTTAGTTACTATAATTTTTGTTAAAGATCTCAGTATTACCTAAAATTTTAAGAAACATATGCTTATAAAAGGAAGAGATAGTCTTTGATTGTCCTTGAGGGGAAAACATATCTCAGATCCTAAATCCTAGATTGTGGTCCACACTCCTCCATTCCAATAAATTAATTTTGAACGTGATCAAAACCTTCATGGTTTTCAAGTTCATAGGCAGATAATGATCAGATCTAACCCTGAATTTCTTGAAATCCAAATCCCAATCATGGGTAGGCATCAAAATCTCTTTGTTAGAGTCTTGGACCATGACCTTAAACTAGACCAGATCCTTCATGCATGAAGACCTATCCTATATAGGCACCTTAAATTTCAAACTCAAGATATGGTAGGTACCTCATTTGGGTTCCATATAAAGACCTTAAAACAATCCATCTACATTTGTTAGCCCCATCGTGAATATACATGCTTCGTCCTACCCTGGGTAGGAAAACCAATTTTTTGTTGCATCTCAAGCTCTACCCTTAGTAGGTAAAATGTGCAATTTTTATTCATTCAATCCCTACTATGAGTAGGCAAAAAAATCTTTAATTTTGCACTCAAATCCTATCCTGGGTAGGAAAAGATTGCATCTGCACTCAACATTCAAGCTCTACCCTAAGTAGAAAAAACCTCATGATTTCCTTTCTTGATATAAGCCCAACCCTAAGCAGACATACTATTTTCCATCCAAGATCTACCATGAGTTGGAAATCCAATATTTTAAGGACCTACCATAAGTGGGTACCTCATTTCACTTAGAACCCTAAGTACAAACCTCACATTTCATTTCTACATATAAATCCCTATTATATATAAGCACTTCACATTTAAGAAGCCATAACCCATATATCTAACTCCCACATTATACAATTTTTGGGTTATGACTCTAACCCTAATTTGGACTAATGCACCCAATGATCAAATCAGATGGTTTTATAGAGAGACAATAACATTACCCAAATTAAGCACTTTAAAAATCTTTTACATTCATACTCATGCTCCATAGAGCATCGCTTGACAAGACTCTCACTTTTGCCCCTTGATGACAAAAAATGGGGGTCAGACTTGCTCAAGCCTATAGTTCTTACTCTCACCTTGAATGTTTCCTTAAGAGGGGAGAGTTGTTGTTACCCTATTTTTGTCATTCAATCAATGATCAAATATTTTCTCTAAATACTAATAGAATGAATTTAATTTATTCCACATTTTTCCATTTTTCGCATTATTTTAATTTGTCCAGTTACCTATTTGATAGATGTTGAGGTTTATAGATAGAAAACATTCTTTCTCTAGACTTAAGAAAAATTTGGCCTCTAATTTACCTTTAATAGCCTTTTTCTGTTGAATTGCCCAATAGAATCCACCACAAGTAAAACATCCAATTACAATCATAGTTGAAAGTTTAACTGCCCCTTTTAGATCTCTTTTGAAACCAACACCATCATTAGCAGAGAAGGCATTTAATTCAAATACACCATTTTTCAATCACAAAAAGGAAGAAAAAAGAAGACATGACCATCAAGTTCTCTTCTTCTCCTTTTTTTTAATAGGAGATTTATTATGCAATGACACATTCTCACAATTATATATGAATTTCCTATCCAAGATGCACTGAAAAACTTCCAAATAGTTATAAATTAGCATCAATAAAAGACAATGTTTCCTACTCTAAGACATCCATGTGGATCATCTCACTAGTCCAGGTGACACATGGTGTAATGTGTTGTTGTTCCAGTGGTCATTCCCCATGGGGAATAACAATCTGGCCACATAAAAGAAATCCTATTTTTTTTCCTATTATGCATATGAAGTCAATGCAAATGTATAATCTCTTTTCTTTATGTTGTACCCTTAAATCCTCACAAACAACTAAAAATAACCCTTGTTATCCAACATCAAGCTTGTCCTTTTTCAACTCTCCAAAGTTAGAGAGTGAACTACATACTTCATCTTCTCTATATTGCTAACATGTTCTTATCTAGAAGATCCTTCTTCTAGAACAAAGATTCAAATACACAGAGAGGATGTGGAAATGATATGAAGGCATCAAGGGACTCTAGATCTGGTGATATTTCTCTAATTACTCTTTTTTACTAGATCAATATCAATATAATACATTCTTTAACAAATTCAACCATTTATCTACTAATTCATCATTTAACTGGTCATTAGTCTACTTGTTCATCATGTAACAACATAACTAGTTGATCTTAATTTTAATTGGATCTAGTTGTACCTATCTAGTCACATAACACATACTTATATAGCTACACCATCTGCCATGTTTTACTTGATCGATCTCTTTTACATTTTTCTTAATGTTTTAAAAGATTGTGTCTTGGCCATGATAGAAAAATCCTAATTATATCTTAATAAATTTGTGAATCTTGATAATTATTAGATCATTAATCAAACACATATATCTATATCTCTCTCATGATAACTTTTCTCTATCATTTCTCTCTATTTCTCATGCCCTATCCCTGTTAATTGGAATGACCCTCTTTTGCGAGATATCTTTAGGTGGTCATGATCCTTTAATGCAATAATGTCTTTTGGAATGATGATAAAATGATCTACAACATTTGAAGGCCCCAAAGACTTCTACACTTTTAATCATGTTTTCATTATTTTATTTTTTTTTCCTAAATGAAACCAAACTTTGTCACCAAACTTAAGTTTTCACATCCAATATGGATTTTTAAACAATGTAGGGGTACATAACACCTTTTATGTTACTAAAAATTCCATGGTCTATGTTGTCACATTTCCTTATCTTATCCACCCTCAGGTGAACTTAGTTTCAATATTATTTGTGTTTTCCAACATATTGAAAGTAATATACACGTTTCCTTATTTTCCTCATAAAATAAGACAGCTAATCTGGTTATTTTTATGATTTTTCCTTTTTTTTGGTTTTACAATTACCACAAAAGGTAAGCTATTTTGTAGATTTTTTTAATAGGTAAAACAACTACCCTTCGATCAGTCTAGAAGTTTGGTTCACGCTTCCCGATCAAACTTAAATTTTAAAGAAGAATGACCATTGCGCCCCAACAAATATATGATGAATCACAAACTGAGATAAGAGTTTGCTTGATCATCTTGCTCAAAAATAGACTTTGAACTGAAATACTTTTGAATGGTAACTCACTCAAAATATGATTTTTCACTTTAAACATTTAGATAATAAAAATCATCATTTTGAAAGTCTCCGTAGGGACTTAAATACATGCAAAATGGGTCTAAATCTCAACAGTAAATGTTTAATTACAACACAACAATGGAGTTTTTGCATGATTTAAGTTTATACACACACACAAATTCCATTGTTGTGTTGTAATTAGACATTTACTGTTGAGATTTAGACCATATATATATATATATATATATATATATATATATATATATATATATATATATATATATATATATATATATATGATCTTGAAGTGTATGACCATATGTTGTTCTTACTCATTTGGTCCTGAACAATAAGTATAAAAATTAGAATATACAAATTAAAAAATATGCCACTTTTCAAAATAGGCGTACACAATCCGCTAGGGTCAACACTTTAAAGAAAAATTTCCTTGTCTAACCTCTCTTATGGTCCCTTGCATGTTTTGTAAAATAGGCTTATCAATAATAATCTCATATTCTAGGAATGAATATTGGAAGTTACATGATCTCATTGAGCATGCTACTTGTGAAAATTCTTGTAAGGGACAATGAAGTCTCTATGTTTTCAAGAGAAACAGTTGGATAGAGTTCTCCAACTGAATACCAATGATTTGTTTGATCACTAATAATGGATCTCTGAGATGTTTGTAAGCCTCATTGATCACCAATGAAGGAGAGACTTCCAAAGCATCTAGTGCTTCTATCTTGATCGGAGCTTCCAAAAGATCCACCAACACTAGAGGAATATGACATAAGAAGTAGTGATGTCACATGTTCTTGAATATCAAGGTGTTAACCCATGTAATCCTTCCAGTGAAGGGCTAGACATATACAAATTAAGGGGGAAGGTGATAACACCCAAATTTAGGTTTAAATGCTAAGTATTTTTCTATAACTTGGTGTCATTATTGCCTTAATATGCCCAAAATAATTCTAGACTCTTATCTTTTAGTAATTTATATCTTTTCAAGATTGAGTTGCTCAACTAGCCAATATTGAGACTTGCATACACTGAACTCAAGAAGTGATCAATTCTTCAGATTTTGCCCCATCAAGCATCACATTTTGTTCACCACCTTTGGCAAGCATCCTCATCAGTTAGAAGTTTCATTGACACATGCATGTTGACCTATTGCAATAGCCCCCCCAATGTGGGTTTGTTCCAAGAAACATCACCATCGACCATGGGGCCAGAAACGCAGTGACAACTGAGAATTAGTGGTCTTAGTGACCGTTGATAATCAACAATGTCATCGACCACTGTGATCCCTAAATTTTGGTAGCCGCTGAAGCCTCTGCACATCCAGAGACTGTTGAATCTCTTCACCATCCGAGGCCATCGAATATGTCAATGACTGCTGGGACCATATCTCGATGACCGTTGAGACTATTCACCCTCAATGACCGCCAAGAACTTTTATCCTTATAAATACCCACCCCATGCTACCTAGACCAAGGTTTTGATCCTTTTGGGTTTCAATATTTAGTTCCGGCACCATTGGTTCCTAGAGATCCCTTGGAGAGTTCCAAGGTCTAAGATGGTTGAAGAGCACATCCTATGTTAGTCTCTTCGGGTGGCTTCCATCTACCTATATTTCCACCATCATTCACCCATTTCCAGCCATCCCAGTCACCTCTCACTTTCATACGCCCATCCAAGCTACTGTTTGGGGCAGAATCAAGGAGATATGAAGTCAAGGAGCCCAAAGATTAAGGGGGATGACCAAGGATGAGATCCATCCCTTCCAGAGGCTAAGGAGTGAGGGTCGCCTCTCCTCAATAGGCTAAATCTCTTCTTATACCTCTTGCTTCTTATATTTTTTTTATTTATGTACAAATGGTGTTCTTTCATCTTTGTTTAGTTCCTACTATGCTTATTAATGGCTATTTGAGCTCCTTCTTAGCTATGTAGTCCATTTTGGGCATGCTTATGTACTTTTACCTTAGCAAGTTTTTTTATTACATGTATGTTTTTTGTTCTATCTTCTATCTTGAGTTATGATTGCTGGTTTGCTTGATCTCTTTTTTGTTTGAACTTCCATTTCTATCAAGATCGAGAGATTAGTTGTACAAATGGGTAAGAGATGGTAGTTTGGATCGAAATATGAGAAGAGTACATCCAAGGGAGGACCAGCGTAGAACACTTGTCGGAGAGATCTGACCTGAGCTTCGAACCTGGTCAGGGTCATTCGAACCCGCATGGTTTCACAGTCTATGTTCTTTGTAGATTCTCTGTTGTTCATAACATCTTTGAATATTTTGGACCTGGGAGGGTATCTAGGATATTTAGGGGTGTTGGTTTATTATCTTCCTTGGATTGTTTAGGTCATTGATGGGGTTTTAGTCACAATGTGCGAGAGTAAATGGGTTGACCCTCCATAGGAACAAATACCACGATACATGCTATGTTTAGATGAAGGTTGCTTTCTGGGGTGTTTGAGGGTTGTGTATGCTCGAGAACGGATGCATAGACTATCCAACTTGTGATTTTGTAGTTGGAAACTCCTTATCATGATTAGTAACATTTGACATACTCTATTTTCTTTATTTTGTTTTGTATTTTTTCATATCATTTTGCTAGACTTGTTCTAGTTCTCTACATATATCGACTATACATTTTGCTTAACTGACATAAGAGCAAGATCTTAAGCCTTTCAAGCATCCCACATCCCTATGTTCGACCCCGTATTGAATTTTTGGGGTCCTTGAATGTTTCAGGTTATAAATTTAAAAGTTTGCTTCATCTTTGGGAACACGTTCCACTTTTAGAAATTCACTCTCAGGACCAATCAGGTGGGAAAATTATTGATGAAAGAGAGAAGGTGCAAGTACATATGTCAGGAAATAATTGATAAAGGGAGAAGGTGCAAGTACGTATGTCTTGAAAACAATCCACACAACTATAACACATATAGATGGGAGAAGGTAGGGGAACAACTCAACATGGTTTTGAGGTTAGTTTTTTATCTTGCTTTGTTAGTGAAAATTGTTATCTAGTTGTATGTTGACCTTTAATGAATAGTAGTTAGTTGTGGTCCCTAACTTTGAACTATTAGTGGTTAGCGTGCAAAGCAAAACCCAAATTCTGTATAATTATCTATATCTTTTAAACTCTTATTTTTTTTAATGATTAAAGTTAATAGGGTAATGACCCCCCTAAACCAACATTAAACCTGAATACACATCGATCTTGTATTTCTGCTAATTAATATGACATTGGGATTATATTTTCATATATGGTGGTTTAGTGATGCTTGATAGGTCGGTATGTTGGTTTAGTAGTTTTGCAGGTTGATAACCTTGCTTCAAGCCAAGTATAGAGATTTCGGGATGGTTTGAGTGTTTGATTTGTTTCTAATATGTATTGGTTAGGGGATAGCATGAGTTACAGTAGAGCTTGTTTTATAGTCATAGGAATTGTAGACGAAAGATAGAAACCCTAGTTTTGGGTTGGTGGAGAAGTTGTTGACGTTTTAGGAGAATTGAAAATTGTTGCCCTACCTAAGGCCAATGGTCAACTAACTTGTCCTAAAGGTTGACCGGGTCAATATCAACTAGTGTTGGTCATAGGCTATCCTGACTTGTGTCCAAATCGGTTTGAGAGATCAGTGTAATTTGTCACAGGTCAAGCAACCTTTTCAAGTCAAAACCTAGGTGGTGAGATCAGTCGCAGCCCGGGTCGGTTGCTTCTCGGGGGGCCTTCAAAGTAGTTGAACCAACCCTTAGAGGTCGAATGACCTCTCAAAAAATCATCTAGCCTTTCTGAGTACGGAAGATAATAATAAAAAAGGGTATTTTGGTCATTTACTAGGTTGTTGTATCTTACCGACATAATCAAACTTATGATTTTATCCATGTTTTATGACTTCTACTCGTAGCGGCCGAGGAGGGCAATCTCGAAGGTGATCTTAAGGTTCTTGGTGATTGTAGTTCCACACCAATTCTTATTGAACACATACTTTCTTTGATGCAAACCGTATTAAGAGCTATCGTAACAAGTATTAATTTCTTTATTTGTTATTTTATTTGTCACTCACAACAACTCATTGACTCCATTTTTCTACTAATGCTTTGTAATCACCGTTTTCAGAACTTAGATTACATAGCGTATGCTATAAGTACAGAGGAAAACGCTTTAAAGAAACAATACATATATGGAGATTGGAACCAACTTGATGTAGACCGGTCCATCCTACTTATGGTATAGAGTATAGTATATACGGTTATGAAGAAACCGCTTTGAGGTAGACGAGTCTTATCTTATGATAATGTATAGGGATATATATAGACAGAAACCAATTTTGGGAGGATCCTCAGCCACAGCAGAGCTCGTGCTGAGAGTACTATGCACTCGCCGCAAGGTCAACCGGAATTAGACGTGAGCAGGCGTGCCTTCCGGTGGCGTGGTTACGGAAACAACCCGGCGACCCCTTTCTGATCGGCAATTCTGAGCGAACTTGATGCTGTGGCTGTGCATGCCCTTCTCCTTCTCATCGTCATTCCACTCAGACCCATAGTAGGTTTCCTCCGTGGCGTGGACGGACGGGGGCAGGAACATACTCCCCCACTGCGGGAAATGCACGAAAGCGACTGGGAGCGTGCAGGCCATGGTCATGACACCCATTAGTGACAATCCCGTGCCAGTCGAGTAGCGGTCGCTGGAGAAAAAGAGGAACTGCGTCAGCCCCGACCCGAAGTTGCCTCCCGCACCGGTCATCCCCGAGATGATCCCAAGGGATCGGCGTGAGATGAAGGGGATGACGCCGAAGATAGCGCCGCATGCCGCCTGGGTGCAGACGGAGAACGCGATCACGAAGAAGACGGACAGAGGGAGAGATCCGGCCCGTCCAAGGAGGAAGCAGAAGGCGCCACCGGCTGTCTGAAGGATCCAGAAGTTCCAGAGACGTCCCCGCATGCCGAAGTTTCTAGCGCTGAAATCGGAAAGGTAGCCGCCGATGGGGCGGGCAATGAAGTTGGCCATACCAAAGCTTGCCGCTATAGTGCCAGCAACTCGGAGGTTGAGGTGGAAGCGGTCGAAGAAGTACTCGGCAATGACGTTGTCGGTGGTGAGCTCCACCCCCATGCAGTAACCGTACAGCAAAGTGAAGATCCATGTCCGGTAGTTCGTCACAGCGTACCACAAGACCTGCAACGAGATCAATCACATATAAGCATCGTCAGAAATGAAGAAGCCTAATTGTATCATCTAAATGACACCTAGCCAAAGTAATTACGAACCCTAGAGAACTTGTCCTTGTTGACGTCTCCTTTCTTCTGCAGCGCTCCGAGGTTACCGTCCGGCAAGTCCTGTCCCATCGTGAGAACAAGCACACCCATGATGATATGCATCATCCCAGGGATGAAGAATGCTACCCGCCAAGCGGTGAACGGTGAGGCTCCAGCCTTGCGGATGAGATCGTAGACGAGAGGCATGATCAGCTGCGTCGCCCCGCCACCCATGTTCCCCCATCCGGCAGCTGTTCCATTGACAAGCCCGATGATCTCACCATTGAACATCGTGCTCATCCAGTACTGGCAAGACACGAACGTAGCGAGGGAGAACCCTATGAGGAACCTGATGGTGATGTACCCTCCGGCGGACGAAACCATTGACATCCCGAACACCGTCGGTGCAGTGAGCATGATGAGGAACGCGCACCCGTACCTCGGTCCGAGCAGATCGCATACCGCACCCATGGCGAGCCTGGAGAAGATGCTCCCGGACACAGACGCGACCCCGGCGTTGCCTATGTCGGAGCGGAGCAGGTTGAGGTTGTCACGTATGACGGGGACAAGCGGTGCGGCGGCGAAGGTGGACACGAAGCAGGTGAAGAAGGAGATCCAGGACAGGTGGAAAGTGCTCATGTGGGGCTTCGAACCCCATAGCGGGTTGAACTTCTTCGCCTTGTGCTCGGAGTCGACGGGCAGGGAGAACTTGGCGGCTCCAGGGTCGGTCGCATCAGGCGTCGAACCCTGGGCGACCTCGAAGGCGAATGCCGGCTCGTGGCCCGTCACACCGTGCATCGAGCTCCCAGGGGCTCCTACATGGTCGCCGTCCATTGTGAAACCGCCGGATACTTCACCTGATCTTGCTTGTCGCTCCTCGCTGAGTCTTTCGCTCCTCTACTCTCAGAAGCAATTCTGCAAACACCTGGTGCTTACTAGGAGGTTGGAGAGTTTGAGTGATGCTGATGACCAGAGCTGGGTGCAGTATATATAATAGTTTCTTCCCCGTCGTCGGGGACTAAGCTTGTGGAATCAGTATCTGGGCCGTGATGTTCCTTACACAAAAAGGGCCCATTGGGAACTCAACGGCTGCATTTTAAGGCGTCTTCACAGATCCCCACTTGACTTGCGTCGCCGCATCGCAAGTTCTGCACGTCTCGTGATGCTCTCCAAGGATCGTTTTTACCACCGTCCGCGCTATTCTGAGACATGGGTTGGTAATCGTCCTTTTTTTTTAGAGCAAAACAGATTAAATACATCACTTAGCCATACGGCATCTACATAAAGAGGGAGAACAACCATCACAACATACACCGATCATAGACACACATAGTCTTACAAAAACTCATATTGGAATGCGAATAAGACATTTCTACATTGAACTCTTTTCTTCGATGTTGATATAACCAGCTTTCTTTAAGAGATTCCTTCAACACGAGCATAGATCTGCAGACAAATGGCAGTCTAAGACCTGTGATCCGACGGGAGTTCACCTCTACACGTGGAGATATACAGTAAAACAACATAAGTAATCTGAATTAAAATCCGAGCTCTAGCCGAGACTAGAAGCACCGACACTCTCACGAAGGAGAGACACAAAACGTCGATGAAACGACGAGTAACAAATACCGATTAGACGGCGAGAAGCCAGGCTGAGTACAGCCACCGGCCAACAACAAACAACTAAACTAAAGTACGAAAAGGAAAAGAAGATAGGGAGGAGAAGGAGCCCGACGCCGTAGAACTTGGTAGCAGGAAGAGGATAGACAAACCGCTCACGCTTGGGGCAACCAAAACACCGCTCCGCCCCCAATCGCTGGCCAACAACCGATTAGCCTCTCACCAGCGCTACGGAAAAATAGGGCCGGAAGGACCTGAAGCCCCAACGTTGGAGTCAATGGGATCCGCCGAGAGCCACGATTTGACAATGTCCGACTCCTGTAGCCAAATACTATGCGCCGCTGGGCGAGGAGAGGCTTGGGGGAGCGAGGTGGCACCCACCGGCGGCCGGAGCCCCCTCCCCCAAGCCAGCCGCCACACGCGAAAAAGCCCTAGCCGCGTCGCTCAGGATGCCAGAGCTCTTGGGATAATCGTCCTTTTCTTGGTTCTTTTTATCTCGCCTGTTCTATCTCAGTCTTGTTAAACTGCTGATGTACGAGGCTGCTAAAATGTTCCTTCTTTGTTTTCTGATAGCATCATAGCAAAGCAAATGTAAAATGTATTATTGATAAAGCATCATATTACTGTATACGTAGAAATGTCATTTGGATTGCACATGTTTGAGAATAGTTGATTACTTTTAAGATCATAAATTTGATGTTGATTCACCTCTCTATCAAATAAAAAAGTTGATAAGATTAAACTTAACATGTAATTATGTTGTGAGTAAGAAAAAGATATATGGTCAAACTTGTTTCGACTAATGCCATACCGGATGTAGTGTTAAGGAAGAAAATGATCATTGAAAAGAGAGGCAATGGATGAAAGAAATGCTAACTATTTTCCGGTGTTAACAACCTCACCGTTTAGACCTTTTCTAATGACATGATAGAGTGACAACATCCTATACCTCCTCCAACCTTATTTGTGCCTCACTCTCAACCCTAGCAACCACGAAGCGCAAGTGCAAAGACTGCTAGGAATCAATTCTCATTGTGCCGCTGTATACAAACTTATTAGAATTCATAGAGAACTCTTAATAATTCAAAATATCAAAAATAAACAATACACAGTCTTTTCACGACCTTTCATATACAGTAAGATAATGACAATTTATAATTTGAAATTAAAGGCAAAAAACATATTGATCCCGTCCTATAACCTTTCATGTAGCCTTGTTAGAATAAACATGGACCAATTTGTAATTTAAAATAATAAATGAAAAAATTACATCCAAAGTCTTATATGCTCTCACACATGTGTCTTATTAGAATAAGGACTGATTTATGCTAAAAATATTATAAAAAATGCATACAACACCTCCCACAGTCTTTCTTATATTGAATATATGAAATATTTTATAATTTAGAAAAATAGAATAAAAAATATAGAGAGAACCTTCATGAACTTTCTTATATTGTATGGATATCAAAATTTTGAAGTGATAAAGATAGGGAAAAATTAGACTCAACCGCTCTACAATCTTTCATATAGCGTATTCAAACTTTTTATTGAAATTAAGAGCATATTATTCAAAGCATGAATTTTAATTCTAATGATCCTCATGGGCTTATTATCATGGAAAATATCAAGAGTGGGAAGAACAAAATAATTGAGGGGTAAAAGAATGCTAGGTCAAAAATGTACAAAAAGACACTCCATCACATCCTTACCTCACAAAAAGGAGCTTTGTCTCCAAAATTCCAATTATAAGCCAGGCTTCATGAGTCTCATATATAATAGAATAATCACTCTATCATTATCATTATTGGGTCACATATAAATAAGTTGCAGATTTAACAACTGGAGTTCACATTTGAGGTGATAAAAATTCAAAAGATACTAGCTTTTAGTTTGAAACTAAAAAGATTCTAGGTCACAGATAAATGGATTGAGCCCAAGAAAATAGGGTGATCAGAGATTCAAACATGTGATAGTTTCAAGATCACATAAGGTAAAAGAATTTCATAAACATAATTTTGATTTCCTTTGTTCTCCTCTTGTTTATTAACAAGCTTCTCATAGGTGGCCAAGGAAACGGTCGGTAGGGGCATTGATTCTTGAAGTGTCCTTCCTCCTTGTAGTAGAAACAAAATAGATTCTAATGCCAATAGGGTCCAAGGTGCCTCTTTCTGTAGTTCATACACCAGTCTGATTTTGGTCCTTAGTGGTTCTTCTAATCAGGTCCAATGTTGTAGTTCTAAGCGGGAGGATTCATAGGGTAATTGTTGTCTTTGTCTTGTTTCCATAATTTTTGTTATGCACAATATTGGTCAACACAACCTTTGTGAGCCCTAGGTAAGACATGATCAGTTTCTTAGACTTTTCTCTCTCCTCATGTATGTGCTATGTACTTCATCTTTGCCCTTTTATCAATCTTGAAGTCAACTTCATGATTGAATGTGTTTTGATGCTCGATTTGTTTATATACATGTGTCTTGTGATGACACTCAATTTTACTTTAAAACCTAGTTCAAAACCATTGTATGCATTTTGGGCTCTGATCTCCAAACCATGACATAAGCACGATTAAAACTTAGCGGAAGCGAATCGGTAATCAGCGGAAGACAAAAATCATGGGAAATTAAAACTTTTCGAGACAAGAGCTTGGATCCATAAAAGCTTCTTTCATAAAGAGAGATAGACTGTTTTACATCTCAGGATAATTACTTCTTGAGTAATTATATACATCAAGATACAAAATCTCAAGATCACATAACACAAGACTCCAAGACCTGAGAGTACAGAGGACACATAGGACTAACTCTAACAACACCACATGGCAGGATGATCTCCACCTGAGATTCTACTACTGCTCCTGGTGCTGCTGCTGCTGAGATTGGTCACCTGTAGGCTGGTTCCTTTGTCTCTGACGTCCTCCTAAAAATTTGAAGTCTACGGGGTGAGACAATTATACATAATTGTCCCAACGAGAGTTATAACTCTTCGCCAGAAGCTTTATTATAACATCAAAGAATATCTTAAGCAGTAAAACCTTCCAAGTATTCTATAACAGTTGCAGGTATAACAAGACCTCTACAATTTAGAATATATGGAGAATATAAACACTATTGCAATGTAACATCAATCAACTAACTTGGAGTTATCTCTAACAAGTTATACTACATGGTTGATTATGTTTTACAAACAACATTATGCCCTGTGGAGATGAGGCATACCACTCATACTCCAACTGATCACTGAGAAGTCACATCAGTATCATACATAGGTCATCAAGAGAGCCGGATTCTCATGACCTTCACCTTCCTCAGTCAGTAAGAGGATCACTTGTAGGAAACTTGTGTCTCTACTACTATAGCTCACCAGGGTAAACTGGTCCTTCGCTATTCTAGAGTCAAAGTGGCGTTTTGTACTCTCTTCGTCATCAGGAGGTTTCATATTTACCTACCACTGATACGGATATCTGTGCTTTCTTCATCATCAGGAGGTTTCATGTTTACCTACCACTGATACGGTATGGAATTATAGTGAAGGATGGATGGATTACACATCTACATCACTTTCCTACACTAGGATGTAAGGTTCTACACATCCATGTACCCCACATACTCAAAAGTATGTGTTCCAGGAGTTCCCTGAGGAAAACCTGTTTCACCATCACTTAATCTCTGACAATGATGGATCTATGATCAGGGCTCTACATTATACTTGATTAGTTAGGTACATTCAGTATTCTTTAACAGCATACATTGTTCTCCAAACAATAACAGTAGCATAGCAGCTATAAAAGAAGAATACTAAATGTAACAGGCCTAACTCATATCAATCATCATTTCTCATTATCCTCATCACAAGTCATCTCTAAGGCATGACCTTGATGGTATTCATGGCTCTCATAGCCCATTATCAGCATAGGATGCCACTGACAAGGCATCAAATTACTTTACTTATTCATAAGGCTAACAACATGCCTTTAATGAATATAACATCAACATCCATACCTGGATATGATTACCTTCATATCAGAACCTGCATGGTTAATACAACTGATAAAGGTAATACAAAAATAAGGAATATACTTCCTACTCTTGTCATAAGAGTTAAATCTCTAATTCACATCAAATAGAGTTTAATACTCAAAAGCATGCCATTACCCTTGAATTAGGTTTTACTATTCACATTATATGTCATCACCCTTGAATTAGGGCTTACTATTCACATTAAGGTGAATTGAACTCATAACATCATCATATATGAGTAACATCTTCATTGATGCTCTTAGATTAGTTAAAGGTTCATCATTTATCATAATTAGGGTTTCTATGATCTCACACAGGTGGATCATACCCTAGTTATGCTCATTCCTGTGCATTGGAGATGCTTTAATTGAGTTTTCACCTGAAAAGGGTACTTTCTCTCTCTAGAAGTACTTTCTCTCTCTAGAAGTACTTTCTCTCTCATCATAAAGTTAGGTGATGTCAACATCACTCAAGATCAGGTCGGATTAAGTCATCATAGGCTAACATAGCCCAAAACATCACCATCACGTGATTAGGGTTTGATTTGATCAAGGTATTACTTAATTTACCCTTCAGGGATATTTTGGTAATTCACCCCATTGATCATCATCATGGTCAAAACCTTAGTCCATTAACCCCTTAATATCCTAGGTTATCTTTAGGGTTTGATTAGGGCAACATTGAACCATTTATATCATCAATTGATTGAAAGAAGTCAACCTTGAATTATCTTGATCGATCTCAACCATCGACCCTCAATCGATTTGAGACCCATTGGTTGAGTTGACCTTTTGACCAATTGACATCAGGACCGCGAGGATGTGTAGACCGTTTGGTCACCTTTGACCTCAGGACCGCGAGGCCTCTTCCTCCTCCAAGACCGTGAGCCCTCCATTGATTCAAGACCGCGAAGACTCATCTTGAGGTTAAGACCGCGAGGGTCATGAAGACTGTTTACCCTTCTTTGACCCCAAGACCGCGAGGCCCCTCTCGGTCTTGAGACCGTGAGCCCCCTCTCGGTCTTGAGACCGTGAGTCCCCTCACGGTCTTGAGACCGCGAGCCCTCTCACGGTCTTGAGACCGCGAGGCTCTCATGGTCTCAGCCGCTTGGACCTTCAACAAGATTTAATGATACACCCGATAATGTTAACCCATGTTGAAGCCCTCAAAAGGTCAGAGTTATGTTGGCCACTTATGAATTGGGTTAATTAAGGTTATTCTTAACCAATTGGTCATTCAATTGACCCTCAATTGTTGACCAATTAGGATTGAAAACGATTCAATTAGGGTCTATCAATGTTCACCCATCAACACTCAACAATGTGCATTAACACAAGGTTGAACCCTTCAATTGAGCTCCAATTGGGCCCAAACTTGGCCCAAACGGTCTTGAGGTCATGTGGGTGGACCCCACATGGTCTTGAGACCGTTTGCCCAATATTTCATCAAAGTCTAAGGTGATTTGATAGGGGTTGAATCATGATTGAACCACAAAACAGAATTTTGATTAAATTGATAACTTATTTGCAATTAGGTCCTCAATTGGTCAAATTACTTAACCCTAGACCTTCAAACGGTCTTGGGTGATTTTCCTCTCGGTCTTGAGACCGTTTGGATGAGTTCCAAACGGTCTTGAGACCGTTAGCACATCCAATTTTGGATTCTAGTGCAAATTCATGAAGGTCTGACCTATTGAGTTGATGATTATATCAATATTTATTTGCAATGTAATTTGGTATAATTGTACCTTCAATTGGTCAACTAATCTTGACCCCAGACCTCCAAACAGTCATGGTTGATTGCCCTCGCGGTCTTGAGACCGTTTGACCGTTTAGGTCAATCAACCCTAAAAACCCTAAATAGGTCACCATAATTTCAGTACTGACTTCACCTAGGGTTAGCCCTAGTATTCACCCTTCAACTCTTAGCCCGTTTGGAATTAGACCATCAAACTTGGTGAATTGTTAACTAACATTATTTTGAACAGTAATCTCATACGTTCAATGCCTAGTCAACGACCTTACACGGTCTTGAGACCGTTTGCCCAAAAAGGAAATTTCAGACCGTTTGAGAATCAGGAATATATTCATTTAAAGTTGTTACTTAAAAAGGTCATATCTCCCGATTCCTTTGGAGTTAGCCTCCAAAAATTTGAGGGTGATTAGCCTATATAATTAGGAACATATTTATTATACGGTCCACACTCGGTCAACGGGGACAAACGGTCTTGGAGACCGTTTGCCCTGTCTCGGTCTCGAGACCGTTTGCTCACCTCGCGGTCTTGAGACCGAGAGAGCAAACTGGTGAGACCGTTTAAGAAAGTGAAAGGCGGTGGGGTTTTCTTGGAAATCACGCCTTCATCTCCTAGCTCAAGAACAGTACGGATATCCCATGGATTTGCTTGCAAAAATAGCAGGGAAAGTAGGGAAACATGAAGAACTATCATCTAACCGCATATAAGAGATGTATATAGTAAAGCATGGGTTTAGAGTTATAAAACCCGCCTAAAGCTTGCTCCTTGAGCTCCAAGCTTTCAAGCTCCAAGCTCTAATGGCGTCCTTGAGTTCACACAGGTTGGCCAAAATGAAAACTCCAAGGAAGGATGAAAAGAGATGGCTAGAAAGGTAGGGTTTCAAGAGTTAGCCATGAAGTTGACCTTGAATTCGAGTTCTAACCATGGAATTAGGCAAGAAGAGGGGTTCAAACCTACCTTGCACCCTTGGTCGTTCCCCATGAGCTCCAAGACAGTCCTTAGTCGGCCAAGCAAAGAGGAAACAGTGATATGCACGAAGGAAAAGTTCCTTTGCTTGAGAGGTGAAGTATACATATACTTGGGTGATGTTTCATTAAAGGCCCATAAGTTTCCCCCATAATTCCAATTAAGTCCTTCCTTCATTACTTGCTCGTCCCTTCCTCTTTATTATAAAGATAAACCTTATCTTAAGGTTTAGAAAAAGAAGGCAAAGAAGAACAATCTAATAATAAGGTACATACATAAAGAGATATTGCACATATACCCTGATTATTCAATCACAAGGTATATTTCATAACTTGATAATTCAATTGAGGTGACTTCCTCATCATTTCTTCTCTAAATGATGGCAAGAGTTCTAAAAGATACTTTAGATGATATATTTTACAAATTGCATCCCTTAATTTGGGTAAATTGCATTTTACCCCAAATTAAGGTTTCAAGCACTGGGATTGCTTCCACAGCTGCACCTTGGTGCCCTAGCTTGGGAAATCCCTCAAAATTTGCCAAAAAGATTTCTCATGATGTCTCAACATCAGAGGAACATCTCATCATGTGAAAATTGCAAGCTAACCCTTTCAACTAGGTAAATTGAACATAGGTCCCTGTATATCAAAACAATGCTACAACTTTAAATAAAAAAGAGAAAATACTGAAATATATGTTTCTGAGAAACTTAATTACATGATCAAAGCTAATCACAAAGATTTAATTACATATTTAGGCAAAACACCTAGGGTTAACTCATAATCCAGGTCAGGGATGTTACAAATTATCCACCCCTTACAAGGATTTTGTCCCCGAAATCGATAAGACATATCAAGAGAAAAGGGCAGGATACTTCCTTCTCATCTCATCCTCTAGTTCCCAAGTGGCTTCTTCAACGCCACGGTGATTCCAGAGGACTTTCACAAGACTTATATCTTTCTTCTTTAACTTTTTAATTCTTTTATCAAGGATTGACACTGGTCCCTCCTCATAGGACATATCATCATTCAATTCTACTTCCATGGGTTGTAGAACTGACTCGGTGTCTAGGTGACATTTCTTCAACATAGAAATGTGGAACACAGGGTGTAACCTCTGTAACTCTGGGGGCAGCTCTAGTCTATATGCTACCTTTCCAATCCGTTCAATGATTGGATAAGGCCCCATAAATCTAGGAGCTAACTTCCCTTGCCTTCCAAAACGGAGGACTCCTTTCCAAGGTGAGACCTTGAGATACACTCTGTCTCCAATCTGGAACTCTAAGGGTCTACGGCATTTGTCAGCATAAGATTTCTACCTATCCTGAGCAGTCTTAATCTTTTATTGTATTACTTTAATCTTTTCAGTGGTCTGCTGCACAAGGTCAGGACCTAACAACTGATGTTCACCAGTCTCAAACCAACACAAAGGTGATCTACAACGTCTACCATACAAGGCTTCATAAGGTGCCATCTCAATACTATGCTGATAGCTATTGTTATAAGCAAACTCTATCAAGCTTAGGTGTAGATCCCAACTTCCGGTGAACTGGAGAACACATGCTCTCAACAGGTCTTCTAAGGTCTGTATGGTCCTTTCCGACTGTCCATCAGTCTGCGGATGAAAGGCCGTACTAAACCTCAGTTTGGTGCCTAAGGCTCTGTGTAACTGTTCCCAAAAACGACTCGTAAACTGAGGACCTCTGTCAGAAACTATTGTGACAGGAACTCTGTGCAAACGCACTATCTCTTGAACATACAACTCTGATAACCTTTCAGCAGAATAGGTTGTTTTGACAGGTAAGAAATGTGTTGTCTTAGTCAACCTATCAACAATTACCCAAATGGAATCATGTCCCTTGCTTGTCCTGGGTAGGCCAACTACAAAGTCCATGGTCACATGGTCCCACTTCCACTGTGGTATGGGTAAAGGTTGCATTGTTCCTGCAGGCTTCTGGTGTTCAGCTTTAACTTGTTGACACACAGGACACCTCAGAACAAACTCTGCAACATTCTTCTTCATTCCAGGCCACCAATACAGATCTTTCAAATTCCGATACATCTTGGTGCTCCCTGGATGCATAGCATACATGGAAGAATGGGCTTCTTCCAGGACTAACTTTCTCAAGTTGTCCACATCTGGCACTACCATCCTTCCATGATAGCATGCCACATTATCCTCTGAGTCATGAAAACCATCTTGTTTCTCATTTCCATACTCAGATCTAATCTGTTGAACTGCAACATCACCTAGTTGTGCTTCCTTAATCTGCTCTCTTAGGGTAGGTTTAATATGCATCTCAGCTAACAAACCGGCTAACAATGACACCTTCAACTGTACATTGTCTTGCCTTAAAGAGATAAACATATCTCTCCTAGAGCATACTAAAGAGTTTAGTTGTGCTCTATTCATGGTTGATATTGCTGATTTCCTACTCAAGGCATCTGCAACAACATTGGCCTTGCCTGGATGGTAATCAATTGTACAGTCATAGTCCTTGATTAACTCCATCCAGCGACGTTGCCTCATGTTGAGTTCATGCTGAGAGAAGATATACTTAAGGTTTTTGTGGTCTGTGAAAATCTGGAATGTTTCTCCGTAGAGATAGTGTCTCCAGATTTTCAAGGCATGAACCACAACAGCTAACTCTAGATCGTGTTTCGGATAATTCTCCTCGTGTTTCTTAAGCTGTCGGGAAGCAAAAGAAATCACTTGTTTATCCTGCATCAACACACATCCAAGTCCATTCTTGGAATCATCACAGAAGACTACATACCCTTTTCCTTGTTCAGGTAGCACTAGCACAGGTGCACTTGTTAATCTCTCCTTCAGCAATTGGAAAGACTGTTGACATTTATCGCTCCAAGAAAAGGGAACATCTTTCCTGGTTAACTTAGTCAAAGGTAAGGCTATAGAGCTGAAGTTCTTAATGAACCTTCGGTAGTAGCCAGCTAACCCTAAGAAACTTCGAATCTCCGTTGGTGTCTTCGGTTGTTCCCACTGTAGAACAGATTCTACCTTTGTAGGGTCAACACGAATTCCCGAGGCAGATATCACATGTCCAAGAAAAGATACCTTCGGCAACCAGAACTCACACTTGCTAAACTTAGCATACAGCTTGTGTTCCCTTAGCAAGGTCAAAGCTTGGCGAAGATGCTGCTCATGCTGCTGAGCATCCTTACTATAGATCAGAATGTCATCTATGAAGACGACAACACACTGATCAAGGAAAGGTCGGAAAACTCTATTCATGAGTTCCATAAATGCAGCTGGTGCATTGGTTAGTCCAAACGACATAACCGTGAACTCATAGTGACCATACCTTGTCCTAAAGGCAGACTTGGGTATGTCACTATTCTTAATACAAAGTTGATGATATCCAGATCTCAAGTCTATCTTTGAAAAGACTGTTGCACCACGCAACTGGTCAAAGAGATCATCAATTCTCGGCAGAGGGTACTTGTTCTTTATTGTTACTTTATTGAGTTGTCTATAATCAATGCACAACCGCATTGACCCATCTTTCTTTTTAACAAACAAGACCGGAGCACCCCAAGGTGAAGTACTTGGTCGGATAAAACCTCTCTCAAGTAACTCTTGAAGCTGTTTCTTGAGTTCTGCCATCTCGGCAGGCGCCATTCTATACAGAGTCTGAGCTATGGGTTTCGTATCTGGAATCAGATTGATTTCAAAATCAATCTCCCGAGGTGGTGGTATACCAGGAAGTTCTTCAGGAAACACATCCTCGAATTCCCTGACTATGGGAACTTCAGCAGGATTGGAACTTTCCTTGGTAACATCTACCACATGGGCTAAGAATGCATAACATCCTTGCCTCAACAGCTTATCAGCAACCATAGCTGACACAAGACAGGTGGGCAGGATCTTTCTTTCACCTTGAAAGATCCATGTGTTGCTTTCATCAGCAAACACAGCCAACTTGGATTCACAATCCAAGACAACTCTATACCTCTCTAAGGTATCCATCCCGAGGATTATATCAAATCCTTGCATATCAAGTGGTATAAGGTCCACTTGAATGTGATGGTCAGAAAAGAAGAGGATGCAGGGAGAACATACCTCCTGCAAAACGGCAGACCCCCTCAACAGAGTCTCTAACAACAAACTATCTGCTCTATGACTAACAGTCATATTGCAGTTACGAATCACTTCACGAGTGATGAAAGAGTGCGTAGCACCCGGATCAATCAGAACGGATACAACACAGGATGTAGACATATCAGAATATAAAAGTTTCATCTAACCTGCCACTACCCGTGGATTGACCACTGCCTCAGGTGGGTTCATAGCATAGAACCTCGTCGTCGCCTGGTGTTGAGGTGGTGCTGATGATCCAGCTTGAGACGCTTGTCCACGTCCTCGAGCTGCTCCTTGATGTTGTCTGCTCTGAGATCTCTGTTGATTCTGTCTCAGAGGTTGTTGTGTCACACCGACATGCCTAGAATGGCAATCCTTCATCAAGTGTCCCACCTTACCACAGTTGTAACAACTCCTCTCCTGTTGTTGTGGTCTGGGTGGTCCAGTGACTGACACAGATGTAGAACTGTGCGTCCCTTGAAGCGGTTGACTCCGTCCTCTACCTCTGCTTGGTGTCCATTGAGTTTGAAAACTCGATCTGGGTGGTGGAGGGTTAGGTGGAGAGAATCTAGGTTTCTTGGAATCCCTAGATGAAGAACCCTGGAATTGTGGATATCTTTTATGGGTTTGTCTTTTCTCAACCACAGATCTCTCTATCCTTCGGACTGACTCAACGAAGGTAGAGAATCTCTCTCTGTTTTCTAAGGCAGACACAGGGGTTGACATATCAGAATTCAAACCCTTCTCGAATCTTCTGATTCTTTCCTCATCCGTAGCAGCCATGTGCGAACAAAACCGCAACAACTCCATGAACTTAGCTTCATATTCACTAATGTTCATCATACCCTGCCTTAGTTTCTCAAACTGAGAGATCTTCTCATCTAGGAAGGTCTTTGGAAAATATCTATTGATAAATTCCCGACGAAACTCTTCCCATGAGAACTCTACTCCAGGTCTCTTCTGCTCTTCCATGTTCCACCAGTGACCAGCACTGCCTTTGAGAAGATAGACATCATGTCTAACCTTCTCATCTTTCGGAATCATAAGAATTCTGAAAGCCTTCTCCAACTCTGTCAACCATAAGTCAGCATCTACAGGGTCGGCTGTTCCGTAGTACTCGGTAGCTCCGACACGACGAAGTCGTTCGAACGTCTTACTGATACCTTGTACTTCATGCTGGACAGGTGCCCTAGGTGCAGGAACGGGCATCCTATCGGTTATATGTGTCATCGCAGTCATGAACTGCCCGAACATCGTCTGTACAACTGGGTTACTGATGTCAGCTGGGTCAAACTGGGGTGGCTCTCTTGGCGACTCAGGTGCAGGTTGTCCTATCCTCAGAACCCTTGCACCGCCTCGAGGTGCACTAGCACTACTCTCTGCCACGTACTCATCATGATGTTCTGACATCCTTAAGTATCTTCTTCTCCTGAGGAGCAGAAGATTCTATTAGATAAGGAAGGAGTACTAAAGATAGACTCGACATCCTAAGTCCTATGCCTCTGTAGACTCAACTGACCTAGAGCTCTGATACCACTAATTGTGGGCTCTGATCTCCAAACCATGACATAAGCATGATAAAAACTTAGCGGAAGCGAATCGGTAATCAGCGGAAGACAAAAATCACGGGAAATTAAAACTTTTCGAGACAAGAGCTTGGATCCATAAAAGCTTCTTTCATAAAGATAGATAGACTATTTTACATCTCAAGATAATTACTTCTTGAGTAATTATATACATCAAGATACAAAATCTCAAGATCACATAACACAAGACTCCAAGACCTGAGAGTACAGAGGACACATAGGACTAACTCTAACTACACCACATGGCAGGATGATCTCCACCTGAGATTCTACTACTGCTCCTGGTGCTGCTGCTGCTGAGACTGGTCACCTGTAGGCTGGTTCCTTTGTCTCCGACGTCCTCCTAAAAATTTGAAGTCTACGGGGTGAGACAATTATACATAATTATCCCAGTGAGAGTTATAACTCTTCACCAGAAGCTTTATTATAACATCAAAGAATATCTTAAGCAGTTAAACCTTCAAAGTATTCTATAACAGTTGCAGGTATAACAAGACCTCTACAATTTAGGAGATATGGAGAATATAAACACTATTGCAATGTAACATCAATCAACTAACTTGGAGTTATCTCTAACAAGTTATACTACATGGTTGATTATGTTTTACAAACAACATTATGCCCTGTGGAGATGAGGCATACCACTCATACTCCAACTGATCGCTGAGAAGTCACATCAGTATCATACATAGGTCATCAAGAGAGCCAGATTCTCATGACCTTCACCTTCCTCAGTCAGTAAGAGGATCACTTGTAGGACATCTTGTGTCTCTACTACTATAGCTCACCAGGGTAAACTGGTCCTTCGCTATTCTAGAGTCACAGTGGCGTTCTGTACTCTCTTCATCATCAGGAGGTTTCATATTTACCTACCACTGATACGGATATCTGTGATTTCTTCGTCATCAGGAGGTTTCATGTTTACCTACCACTGATACGGTATGGAATTATAGTGAAGGATGGATGGATTACACATCTACATCACTTTCCTACACTAGGATGTAAGGTTCTACACATCCATGTACCCCACATACTCAAAAGTATGTGTTCCAGGAGTTCCCTGAGGAAAACCTGTTTCACCATCACTTAATCTCTGACAATGATGGATCTATGATCAGGGCTCTACATTATACTTGATTAGTTAGGTACATTCAGTATTCTTTAACAGCATACATTGTTCTCCAAACAATAACAGTAGCATAGCAGCTATAAAAGAAGAATACTAAATGTAACAGGCCTAACTCATATCAATCATCATTTCTCATTATCCTCATCACAAGTCATCTCTAAGGCATGACCTTGATGGTATTCATGGCTCTCATAGCCCATTATCAGCATAGGATGCCACTGACAAGGCATCAGATTACTTTACTTATTCATAAGGCTAACAACATGCCTTTAATGAATATAACATCAACATCCATACCTGGATATGATTACCTTCATATCAGAACCTGCATGGTTAATACAACTGATAAAGGTAATACAAAAATAAGGAATATACTTCCTACTCTTGTCATAAGAGTTAAATCTCTAATTCACATCAAATATAGTTTAATACTCAAAAGCATGCCATTACCCTTGAATTAGGGTTTACTATTCACATTATATGTCATCACCCTTGAATTAGGGCTTACTATTCACATTAAGGTGAATTGAACTCATAACATCATCATATATGAGTAACATCTTCATTGATGCTCTTAGATTAGTTAAAGGTTCATCATTTATCATAATTAGGGTTTCTATGATCTCACACAGGTGGATCATACCCTAGTTATGCTCATTCCTGTGCATTGGAGATGCTTTAATTGAGTTTTCACCTGAAAAGGGTACTTTCTCTCTCTAGAAGTACTTTCTCTCTCATCATAAAGTTAGGTGATGTCAACATCACTCAAGATCAGGTCGGATTAAGTCATCATAGGCTAACATAGCCCAAAACATCACCATCACGTGATTAGGGTTTGATTTGATCAAGGTATTACTTAATTTACCCTTCAGGGATATTTTGGTAATTCACCCCCTTGATCATCATCATGGTCAAAACCTTAGTCCATTAACCCCTTAATATCCTAGGTTATCTTTAGGGTTTGATTAGGGCAACATTGAACCATTTATATCATCAATTGATTGAAAGAAGTCAACCTTGAATTATCTTGATCGATCTCAACCATCGACCCTCAATCGATTTGAGACCCATTGGTTGAGTTGACCTTTTGACCAATTGACATCAGGACCACGAGGATGTGTAGACCGTTTGGTCACCTTTGACCCCATAAATGCGAGGCCTCTTCCTCCTCCAAGACCGCGAGCCCTCCATTGATTCAAGACCGCGAAGACTCATCTTGAGGTTAAGACCGCGAGGGTCATGAAGACCGTTTACCCTTCTTTGACCCCAAGACTGCGAGGCCCCTCTCGGTCTTGAGACCGTGAGCCCCCTCTCGGTCTTGAGACCGTGAGTCCCCTCACGGTTTTGAGACCGCGAGCCCTCTCACGGTCTTGAGACCGCGAGGCTCTCATGGTCTCAGCCGCTTGGACCTTCAACAAGATTTAATGATACACCCGATAATGTTAACCCATGTTGAAGCCCTCAAAAGGTCAGAGTTATGTTGGCCACTTATGAATTGGGTTAATTAAGGTTATGCTTAACCAATTGGTCATTCAATTGACCCTCAATTGTTGACCAATTAGGATTGAAAACGATTCAATTAGGGTCTATCAATGTTCACCCATCAACACTCAACAATGTGCATTAACACAAGGTTGAACCCTTCAATTGAGCTCCAATTGGGCCCAAACTTGGCCCAAACGGTCTTGCGGTCATGAGGGTGGACCCCACATGGTCTTTAGACCGTTTGCCCAAGATTTCATCAAAGTCTAAGGTGATTTGATAGGGGTTGAATCATGATTGAACCACAAAACAGAATTTTGATTAAATTGATAACTTATTTGCAATTAGGTCCTCAATTGGTCAAATTACTTAACCCTAGACCTTCAAACGGTCTTGGGTGATTGTCCTCTCGGTCTTGAGACCGTTTGGATGAGTTCCAAATGGTCTTGAGACCGTTAGCCCATCCAATTTTGGATTCTAGTGCAAATTCATGAAGGTCTGACCTATTGAGTTGATGATTATATCAATATTTATTTGCAATGTAATTTGGTATAATTGTACCTTCAATTGGTCAACTAATCTTGACCCCAGACCTCCAAACGGTCATGGTTGATTGCCCTCGCAGTCTGGAGACCGTTTGGGTGACCCCTAAATGGTCTTGAGACCGTTTAGGTCAATCAACCCTAAAAACCCTAAATAGGTCACCATAATTTCAGTACTGACTTCACCTAGGGTTAGCCCTAGTATTCACCCTTCAACGCTTAGCCCGTTTGGAATTAGACCATAAAACTTGGTGAATTGTTAATTAACATTATTTTGAACAGTAATCTCATACGTTCAATGCCTAGTCAACGACCTTACACGGTCTTGAGACCGTTTGCCCAAAAAGGAAATTTCAGACCGTTTGAGAATCAGGAATAAATTCATTTAAAGTTGTTACTTAACAAGGTCATATCTCCCGATTCCTTTGGAGTTAGCCTCCCAAATTTTGAGGGTGATTAGAATATATAATTAGGAATAGATTTATTATACGGTATACGCTCGTTCAACGGGGCCAAATGGTCTTGGAGACCGTTTGCCCTGTCGCGGTCTCGAGACCGTTTGCTCACCTCGCGGTCTTGAGACCGAGAGAGCAAACTGGTGAGACCATTTAAGAAAGTGAAAGGCGGTGGGTTTTTCTTGGAAATCTCGCCTTCATCTCCTAGATCAAGAACAGTACGGATATCCCATGGATTTGCTTGCAAAAATAGCAGGGAAAGTAGGGAAACATGAAGAACTATCATCTAACCGCATATAAGAGATGTATATAGTAAAACATGGGTTTAGAGTTATAAAACCTGCCTAAAGCTTGCTCCTTGAGCTCCAAGATTTCAAGCTCCAAGCTCTAATGGCGTCCTTGAGTTCCCACAGGTTGGACAAAATGAAAACTCCAAGGAAGGATGAAAAGAGATGGCTAGAAAGGTAGGGTTTCAAGAGTTAGCCATGAAGTTGACCTTGAATTCGAGTTCTAACCATGGAATTAGGCAAGAAGAGGGGTTCAAACCTACCTTGCACCCTTGGTCGTTCCCCATGATCTCCAAGACAGTCCTTAGTCGGCCAAGCAAATAGGAAACAGTGATATGCACGAAGGAAAAGTTCCTTTGCTTGAGAGGTGAAGTATACATATACTTGGGTGATGTTTCATTAAAGGCCCATAAGTTTCCCCCATAATTCCAATTAAGTCCTTCCTTCATTACTTGCTCATCCCTTCCTATTTATTATAAAGATAAACCTTATCTTAAGGTTTAGAAAAAGAAGGCAAAGAAGAACAATCTAATAATAAGGTACATACATAAAGAGATATTGCACATATACCCTGATTATTCAATCACAAGGTATATTTCATAACTTGATAATTCAATTGAGGTGACTTCCTCATCATTTCTTCTCTAAATGATGGCAAGAGTTCTAAAAGATACTTTAGATGATATATTTTACAAATTTCATCCCTTAATTTGGGTAAATTGCATTTTACCCCAAATTAAGGTTTCAAGCACCGGGATTGCTTCCACAGCTGCACCTTGGTGCCCTAGCTTGGGAAATCCCTCAAAATTTGCCAAAAAGATTTCTCATGATGTCTCAACATCAGAGGAACATCTCATCATGTGAAAATTTCAAGCTAACCCTTTCAACTGGGTAAATTGAACATAGGTCCCTGTATATCAAAATAATGCTACAACTTTAAATAAAAAAGAGCAAATACTAAAATATATGTTTCTGAGAAACTTAATTACATGCTCAAAGCTAATCACAAAGATTTAATTACATATTTAGGCAAAACACCTAGGGTTAACTCATAATCCAGGTCAGGGATGTTACATGCATTACCCTTTTCGCACCAATTTTGATCCCCACTATTGTTATCTTTCTATCCTAATCCTGTTTTAGTGATGTAGAGAATTATCATGTTTCAATGCACCTTCTTTTGCTCAAAATGGAGCGTAGATGAACGAGTTATGCATTTTTGGAAAACCCTCTTTAAATGTAACTTTTTGGTCAAGTTGGGCTGACTTTAGCCACTTTGTGCCAAAAGAGGGTGCGTCCTTGATGCCCTTCCCTAGACTTAAGACCCATATGGGCTCACCTCTCAAGACAATCGCAACCAGTGGATTCCTCCCATTCTATTTTTTATTGTTGGATCATTGCTATTAGATCTGGTCTTGATCCAATGGCCTGGGGTTCTCTTCCTCCATACATCCTGGAGATAATGATTCTATGAGACCACCTACTCCCCTTCTATTCCACCAATACCCTCTCATGCTTGTTTCTTACACCAAATTGAATCCCCTTTTCACTTCCCTTCCTCCCACGCTTCACATTCCCCCTCTTCTTTTACACTATCACGAACCCTAACACCCTCAACCATCACCTTCTTGTCATGACCTTCCATGGTGGCACCACCACCACTTGTGTGTTTTCTGCATGGCCCACCTCGACTAGGCAAGGGCACAGCTAGCCTAGCAGAACCAAGAAGAACTCAGTTGGCACTATGGTGAGTCACTCGAAGGCCTTTAGCCCCTTGACGTCATGACCCCAACTAGCTGCATAATCAATACCACCTGTAACCGGTCGCCCACTCGTAAGTGTTAGGATAGTAGGGGAGCATTGTCTAGGTCTTCAGATCATCGGGGTGCATGGTGATCCCCGACCCAATTACCCGATCTGCACCTCATCCTTAATGGCAGCCTTAGTGGTTGTTGTTCTTCTTGTCCACAATATTGGACAAGTTCATGATGGATCCTTATCCAACGATACTTATTTCTCAAAAAGGTAAAATATTTTCCCTCTAACAAATATGTTGATTGTATGCCCTAAAAGCCAATCATATGATAAATTTAATGTCACATCTTTTAACTATTTTTACTATTAATAAAATAAATTCTTATTATTATGTTATTTTGTATGAGGTAATAAAAATATATAATAGTGTCCTAACAATGTATTACTCAATGTATTGTGTATTCAGGTTGAGGACCTGATTATGAAATGATTTGTATGTTAAAAGTATATATTCTTGTCTTAGCCTTTAGTTGGATGTTATTGTGGACATTAGGATGATAATAATACATTAAGACTAGTATGTTTTTTGACTAATGGCTACGTCCCATTAGCATGATATTAGATATTGAGTCAAACACATAGGTACTTGTTATGAACAAGTATACTGGACATACCCACTTTGAGTATAATACATGGGAGCCAATTTGGTAGTTAGAATCATACCTTGATATGATAGTGGTGGTTCTCATCCTTAGACCTAAAGTCACTACACTGATCACATGTTTCTCAATGTTCTTTGACACTACTCAACATGACCTTGAATAGGGGTTACCATACAAGTGGTGTTTGGGTATACTGTGACACATGAGGATCACTATGAGTGTCATAGCATGGAATTTTTCCCTCCCATGGGAGTGATATCTTGGAAACTTGATGAGTGAGACTATGAATTATATGGTCATGCTCATGTGAGTCAATATATGATATTGAGCTCGCATCTATCTAAAATAGTCCGCTCTAGATCAAGATATAATGATTAAACATTAAGAGGATAATGTTTCCATGCCTTATATTCAATTTGGAAATTAGAGACAAAGGTATTGTACAATCACTGTAGCACTGATCATGGTGTTAGGTTAAAGTTATTCTCCAACTTCTTCAATTACTTGGGTGGCACTGAAGTCTTTCTAGATAACAATCATTGGTTGTGAAGTCATAGTAAAAATATGGACATCACTATGAATGTAATGTTGAGCATGTGCAGTCACATGCATAGGGCACTGGAATAGGATTATAGTTGAACATGATTGAAAAGGTTATAAATTATATTGATTACTAAAATGTTTAGGTAATCAAATAGAATAATACTGTAATAAAATCCAAGACAATTGGATAAAATGTTTAATTTGATTGATTGAATTCAGATTATTGACTTATATTTAAGTTGACTTTCTAACCCTGAGTGATCGTCTGGTTTCCAGTCGGGTGACTAGAAATTACTCAATCAATTAATATGAATAATTGTTTAATTAATTAACAACATGATTCCAAAATATTTTAAGTGCATGTTTGGTTGTCCATGAGCAGGCCTCTTTAAATGCAACCACCACCTTTTTGTTTCCTAGGGGTTTGAAAACCATACTTCCTTGTCTCTTCTATTTAAAGGGGCATGACAGTCGGGTCATAGACACCCATTCTTGTACGTGAAATCTAGTTGTCATCATATGTGTGTGTGTGAGAGAGAGAGAGAGAGAGAGAGAGAGGAAGAACAACCGTGATGCTAGCACATCACCAAGCGAGAGGCTTATGCTTCCTGCTAGCTCAAGAAGTGGGAGGTAGGGTCCCCATCATCTGCATGGACTGCATAGCAACTCAAGCGCCATGAGACTGTGTTTGGAGGAAGTCATTTGAGGACTATCTGTGCACCACTGCGAGTGATGCACACCACCACATGAGGACTTCGTTGGACTTGCTCAATGACAAGTTATACATCACACAACCTCCTTTAGGATACATTATTATTGATAAGATCTGATTGTAGAAAAGGTGGAAACAATTTTCATTATTTCTGTTGTATTTGTCATTTTCACAATTCCTAACAAAATACTTTGATAAATGCTTAAGTTTTGCACAAATCATTATAAAGAGGATCTTTTTTCCAAAAATGGTCATATAATATACTGTTTTGACCCAAAACAATGAGAACTTCTCATTAAAAATGATTGTGCAACCTAAATGTACTCATAGTTCTCCTAATTTTGCAAAAAATGATACATGTATGCTTATTTAATGAAATTTATACCCTATTATGTTTTCCTTGTCTCTATATGACTTCATGTCAATTTGAACCTCTATATCAGTAACATCACTCCACTTTGGGCTTGATTAATGCTTTGGACCATCTTGATGTACACATAATGACATCCTAAACCTAAAAAGGATATATTTTATGTACATGAATGATGTAGCCCAGTCGAGATGGAATAGTTGGACTATTTTACTATCATATGATTACCCCTATCTGAAATCAACAATCTTTATATTGTTCTATGACATGATATACTAAGATCTTATGCCTTTTTCTATAATGTAACTTATATGAATTCAAAAGCTACTTTTGTACATTGATATGCCCTAAATGGTGAATTGATGATACTTAATGTACTTATAGGTCTGGATCTTTAATCCTTGTGCTAAAGTAAATCCTTAATGTTAAAGTCCATATGTGCACCTTAAATTAGACCCTATAATGATTTTTGATTCAAATTTCCATCCAACACACCCATGTGTCTTACTGACTGCCTGTAACACCTAGTCTGATCCAAATGAAAATATTGAATGTTCTACCCTAATCTTGCAAGAACTATGGTCTATTGGTATTCATACTATCTTCACAACTCAAAATCATTGGGTTCATCATACATATAGAATTGAATACCAACACGATCTATCCTAAGTTCATTGCGATTTGATAACTTGGAGATATGAAACAATTGCATTAAATGGGTCATGTGTGACTAGGCTATGATGTTGGATTATTAGGTCTTAATAATAAGCTAAATATTGTGATTCCCCTATTACTAAATCAAAGTTTATGCTAATTTTGTATCACTCATAATGTGGATGGTTCACCTAGACCTAGGACATAATGATGATACTTTGATTGTGATGATTGTAGGGATGTTTGGATCTTTAGATCTATTCTTGAACCTTTTGAAACAGAGGCCTAGGGGAACATCCACATGACATAAATGATGTGTATATTATCAAAACCCTACTGATCTAAGACCCTCTATTATGTCTTTTACTTCTTAGGTCCCATTTGGGTTGGACCCTCTCTGGTAATGTAACTCAAGAATCCTAACTTGCTCACTACTCATAAGATACACTTAATCTCTTGACCCTACTATGATATTGTATTGTTTGTATGTATGACCATATGAGTGGTTGACAACTAACTTGGTTGAGCCATTTCTCCTATGAATACTAATTTCAGTTTTGATTATTACCTTCAACATAATATAGAGAAATCCATTATATAACCCATGTGTACCTTCCTAACTTCTTAGGATAAGAGAATAAGGCATGATTGAAACATTGTTAAATCACTAACTTTGGTTTTTAGGTCCCTCATGTATAAATAGGGTGACACATAGGTTGGAGCCTCAAATGTCCCTTATAGATCCTTCCTTTGGAAGTGGTCAAAGGCCTAATGTTGATAGAAATGAAAATGTAACCTAAAATGTGCCTTGTATAGAAGAATGTAGTTAAGCTTTCTTGCCTTATTTCTATTTTTTCTTATTATAATGTTTCTATCCAAACAACTTTATCTTAGTATTAATTTTTTCTTAACTATCTTTCATAGATTACTTAATGCTTTAGCATTAATACATTTTTTTATCAAAATATTAGTTTCCAAATGAAGATCCGCCGCACTCAAGACTCTAACATCTAAAATGAAAAACCAATAAATATCTTGAAATAGATATGGGTACATGTCTCTATCTCCATATTAGTATCTTGTTATCTATGTTTATTTTGATACTTCCTTTTTCACAGAAATTGCATCTATGAAACAATGTGCTATTGTAGGGACAAAAGCCCGAGTTCACTCACCTTTCGCTATGGGTACTAGATGGTTCTGTGACAAAATGGTATTAGAGCCATACACACATGCCTATATATATGTTTAAGGCACAACACATCATAAGTGTGGGGTCCGATCTCCAAATATGAAATAAACATAGCGGAAGCGATTCGATTAATAGCGGAATACGAAAATCATGAAAAATTAAAACTTTTTGAGACAAGATCTTGAAATCAGAAAACTTCTTTCATATAAGAAAGATAGATAGTTTACATCTCTATTCAATCACTTCTTGAGTGATTATATACAATCCGATACAAAATCTCAAGACTTAAAAACCAAAATCTCAGATCAACTAACTCCAAGGACCTGAGAGTACAGAGACGACATAAGACTATCTAACTATAAGACTGGACAACCAGGATCTCCACCTGAGACTCACTGCTGCCCCTGGTGTTGCTGTTGCTGATACTGATCTCCCACAGACTGGTTCCTTCGTCCTCGACGACCACCTAAAAGTTGAAATCTACGGGGTGAGACAATTTTAAATAATTGTCCCAGCGAGGGTTATAACTCTCCGCCAGAAGCTTTGTTATTGCATATAAGGAAAACATAAGCAAGTAATCTAAATTACTCAACAGCAGATTGGATACTAAGTAAAACAACTTTATTAAGGAATATGAAGAACATGTATACTAAAATGAATAGTGTAACATCAATCATTATGTCTCGTAGTTCATCCCTAGAAGATATACTATGCGGCTGATTATGTTTTACAAACATTATTATGCCCTGCGGAGATGAGGTATACCGCTCATACTCTAACCGATCACTATTAAGTCGCATCGATATCATACTAGGTCATCAAAAGAGCCGGATTCTTATGACCTCAACTTCCTCAGTCAGAGTGAGGATCAACATGCATGACATCTAGTGTCTCTGCTACTATAGCTCACCAGGGTATTCTGGTACTTTGCTATTAGAGTCACAGTAGAATTCTATACTCTCTTCACCATCGAAAGATCTCTTGTTTATCTCTCATCGATGTGGCATAAAAGATTCCTCGGGTGATTAGTAATACATCATCCCGGCATAAACACATAGTGCAGGGTTGATAGACTAAGATACATCTACATCAACTCTTACACTAGGACGTAAGGATATTCGTGTCCATATTCCCCCACATACTCAAAAGTATGTGATCCAGGAGTTCCCTAAGGAAAACCTATTTCACCATCATTTAACTTCTGACAATGATGGATCTATGATCAGGGCTCTACATGGTATGATTATACTTGTTTACTTAGGTACATTTCAGTATTCTTTAGCATCAAACATGATTCCAATCATTTAAGTATAAAAGCATTGCTATAATAGAAGAATACTAAATGTATCAAGTTTAACTCTCATCAGTTATCAAATGGATGTTAATTCATCACAAGTCATCTAATCAACATGACCTGTATGTTACTCATGGCTCTTATAGCCCATTAGTCTCATATGTTGTCACTTAAGCATGGGCAACATAGCATGTGTCACTATTTATAAAGTCTACAACATACTTTCAATGTATACTCTATCATAACCCTTACCTGGTTATGATCATTCTTTTATAAGAACCTGCATAGATAATTCAACTAGCAATAATAACATTTCATTCCCAAATCAATAATTTATAAGGCAGAATTAACATTCCATTTCAAGGGTTGTACCTTTATGCCTTTACTAAGGCTAGGTTCCCTCATTAGTATCAATTAGGGTGATTCAATCCCTTACATTATGATTAGGAACAATAATTCCTCATCTCATACTTCAATTATAAAGATTCATGCTTAAAAGCATAACCTGGAATTGGGGTTTGTTTTACATTTCATCACATCACTCTCAATTAGGGTTTACTATTCGCAATTCATGTTATTACCCTAGAATTAGGGTTTACTATTTACTTCATGGTGAACTGAACTCATAGCATCATCAAGTATGAATTTATCATCCCTGATGCCTTCAAATTAGGTTAATATTCATCAATTATCATAATTAGGGTTTTCATGATCTCACATAGGTGGGTCATACCCTAATCATGCACATTCACATACATTGAAGGTACTTTACTTGAGTTTCAACCATAAATGGGACCTTCTCTCTCCTCTTACTAATAGATGGTGATTGCATCACTCTAGATTAGGTTAGGTCAAGTCACTTTTGATTATCATAAGCTAAGTCACCACCATTGTAGTCATTAGGGTTTGATTAAACAAGGGTATCATCTGCTTGAACCCTCCAAGGGCACCTTGGTAAAATACACCATTGTCTCACATCATGGTTCAATCTATTACTCACTTAGCCCCTTAATGTATTAGGGTACCATTAGGGTTTGGATTAGACAACCATCAGACCAATTAAGCATTCAAACTACTAAGAAATCATAGCCCTAAAGGTCCCCAAACGATTACACACTTCAACCTCCAAACGGTCCTGAGACCGTTTGGAAGTGTTGACCATTTGGTTAGGGTTGACTTCCAAACCGTTTGAACTTGGTCACCCTCAAGACCGCATGAATCTATGCGACCTTGAAACCGCATGAAGCTATGCGACCTTGAAACCGCATGAAGCTATGCGACCTTGAAACCGCATGAAGTTATGCGACCTTGAGATCGATTGGATATAAACGACCTTGAGATCGTTTGAGCCCAAACGGTCTTGAGACCGTTTGGTCCAAATGGGCTCAAAACCGCATGGACCTCAAAGGTGCATCAAAGGTTGTAATCGATTAGGGTTTTCCATGTTAGACCCCTCAATTGGCCACATATTCTCTAGCCCCTTATCAATTGATTGAATTAGGGTTATCCTTAACCATTAGAACAATCAATTGACCCTCAATTGCTAACCAATTAGGGTTGAAACCGATTGAATTAGGGTTTATAAAATTCAACCATCAACATTCATCAACATGAGTCTAATTGAAGTTGAACTCATCAATTGGCACTCAATTGGGCCCAAACATGGCCCAAACGGTCTTGAGACCGTTTGCCCAAAGATTCATCAAAATCTAAGTCCATTTGTTTTGGGTTGGACCCTAATTAAGTTACAAATCAACATTTTTAATCAATTCATCGACCTATTGTGATTGGACCCTCAATTGATCAAATTATCTTAACCCAAGACCTCCAAATGGTTTTGGGTGGTCACCAAACGGTCTTGAGACTGTTTGAGTGAAACCCCAAACGGTCTTGAGACCGTTTGGGCCCTTCAACCCAAAGTTCACCAAAATTGGTCATTGAAATCAGCAATTTCACCCGATTAGGGTTTAGTGGGTTGAGGTGCCTTCAACTTGTGATTCGATTGCAATTAGGTTACAATTCTTTGTAGATGTTTAATTAAACATGTGTACAGCAGACCTCTAAATGGTTTTCCCTTGGTCAAACTTTCCAAACGGTCTTGGGACCATTTGATTCTAAACGGTCTTGCAAGACCGCATGAAATCAAACGATCCTGAGATCGTTTGATTTCAAACGGTTTGCAACCGTTTAGACCAAAGGGGTCCAAGGTCATTTGGTAAAGTTACCTAGGAAATCATGCCCATCATCTTCAACCTCAAAACAGGTCGGTTACTTCGTGGTTTAGCTTGCAAGAAAGCAAGGAAAGATGGGGAAGAAGAAGAACAAGCTAGTACATGCAAGAAAGAAGATATGCTTAAAAAAGAAAAAGGGTTAGAGTTATAAAACCCACCTCAAAGGTCATCCCTAAAGCTCCAAGCTCCCAAGATTTCAAGCCTCTAATGGCATCTTGAGCTCCACAGGTCGGCCAAAGGTGTTTCTCCAAGAAAAGGTTGGGGAAGGTCGGCTAGAACAAGAAACCTAAGTGAGATAACCATAAAACCAACCTTATAATCCACTTTCCTCCATGAATTCAAGCAAGAATATGGTCCAAGCTTACCTAGATTTTCCTTAGCCTTTCTTCTCTGTTCCTAAGCTCTGCCTTAGTCGGTCCAAGCAAGGTGATAAGTGAAAGAAGAAGGGAATACGTTTACTTGGTTTGCAAAGAAAGGAGCTTATATAGCTTGGGTTAGTTTTCAACATAAGGACCCCTAGTTTCTCCATTTCTCATATAGGTCCCTACTTTCTTCTTGAACGTCCCTCCTCCTCATGTCTTAGGTAAAAATCTTTTTAAAAATAAGAACTAAAAGCAAAGAAAGTCATCTTATCACTAAGGTGCACATATATAAGGGTTTCCTTACTTATAACTTGGTGATTCTAGTACAAAGGTTATTCATCTTATCTGATTGTTTAATTGAAGTGCCATCTTCATCATTTCTACTCTAAATGATGTCAAGAGTCACTCAAGATACTCTAGAAGATGTATTTTACAAGTTGCACCCCCACATTTTGGCTAAATTGCACATTACACCAAAATTAGGGTTTTAAGCACAAGGATTGCTCCACAAGCTGCATCTTGATGCCCAAGCTTGGAGAATCCATCATACCTCATAATATTCACTCATATGATGTCTCTTCATCAAAGGAACATCTCAACATGGGAAAATTGCAAGTTAACCCTTCTAACTGGGTAATTTGCACATAGGTCCCTGCATTACAAAACAATACTAAAACATTGTTTAAAAAGAACAGAATTGAAAATGTATGTTCCTCAGGAACTTAATTACATGCCAGAGGATAATCAAAAGCATTTAATTACATAATTAGGCAAAATACCTAGGGTTAACTTATAACCCAGGTCAGAGATGTTAAAAATTATCCACCCCTTACAAGGATTTCGTCCTCGAAATCGATAAAACATATTAAGAGAAAAGAGCAGGGTATTTCCTTCTCATCTCTTCCTCTAGTTCCCAAGTGGCTTCTTCGACACCACGATGATTCCAAAGGACTTTCAGAAGACTTATATCTTTCTTCTTTATCTTTTTAATTATGTTATCAAGGATTGACACTGGTTCTTCCTCATAAGTTATATCATCATTCAATTCTACTTCCATAGGTTGTAGAACTAACTCGGTATCAGGGTGACATTTCCTCAGCATAGAAATGTGGAACACAGGGTGTAACTTCTGTAACTCTGGCGGTAACTCTAGTCTATAGGATACCTTTCCAACCCGTTCAATGATTGGCTAAGGCCCCATAAATCTTGGAGCTAACTTTTCTTTCCATCCAAAACAAAGAACTCCTTTCTAAGGAGAGACTTTGAGGTAAAATCTGTCTCCGACCTGGAACTATAAGGGTCTACAACGTTTGTCAGCATAAGACTTCTACCTATCCTGTGCAGTCTTAATCTGTTATTGAATTACTTTGATCTTTTCTGTAGTCTGCTGCATAAGATCAGGACCTAACAACTGATATTCACCGGTTTCATACCAACATACGGGTGATCTATAACGTCTAACATACAAAGATTCATAAGGTGCCATGTCAATGCTATGCTGATAGCTATTGTTATAGGAAAACTCTATCAAGCTTAGGTGTAGATCCCAACCCCTGGTAAACTGGAGAACACATGCCCTCAGCAAGTCCTCCAAGGTTTGTATATTCCTTTCTGACTGTCCATCAGTATGTGGATGAAAGGTTGTACTAAACCTCAAATGGGTGCCTAAAGCTCTGTGTAGTCATTCCCAAAAATGACTCGTGAACTGGGGACCTCTGTCTGATACTATGGTGATTGGAACTCCGTGTAGCCTCACTATCTCATGAACATACAACTGTGCCAACTTCTCAGCAGAATAGCTTGTTTTGACAGGCAAGAAATGCGATGTCTTTGTCAACCTATCAACAAATACCCAAATGGAATCATGTCCTTTGCTTGTCCTAGGTAGGCCAACAACAAAGTCCATGGTCACATGGTCCCACTTCCACTGTGGTATGGGTAAAGGTTGCATTGTTCCTGCAGGTTTCTGGTGTTCAACTTTAACTTGCTAACACACAGGACACATCAGAACAAACTCAACAACATCCTTCTTCATCCCAGGCCACCAATACATATCTTTTAAGTTTCGATACATCTTGGTGCTCCCTGGATGCATGCCATACATCAAAGAATGAGCTTCTTCCAGGACTAACTTCCTCAAGTTATCCACATCCGGTACTATCATCCTACCATGGTAACATGCCACCTGGTCATCTGAGTCATGGAAACCATCTCTCTTCTCATCACCATACTCCAATCTAATCTGCTGAACTACAACATCAACTTGTTGTGCCTCTCTAATCTATTCTCTTAGGGTAGGTTTGATGTGCATCTCAACTAACAACCCGGCTAACAATGACACCTTCAACTGTACATTGCTTTGCCTTAAGGAGATAAGAATATCTCTTCTGGGGCATACTAAAGAGTTTAGTTGTGCCCTATCAGAGGGTGGTGTTGCTAATTTCCTACTTAGAGCATCTGCAACTACATTGGCCTTCCCTGGATGGTAATCAATGGTACAAACATAGTCCTTGATTAACTCCATCCAACGGCGTTGCCTCATGTTAAGTTCATGCTGAGAGAAGATGTACTTAAGATTCTTGTGATCAGTGAAAATCTGGAATGTCTCTCCATAGAGGTAATGTCTCCAAATCTTCAGGGCATGAACCACAGTAGCTAACTCCAAATCGTGTGTCGGATAATTCTCCTCGTGTTTCTTAAGCTGTCGGGAAGCAAAAGAAATCACTTGCTTATCCTGCATCAACATGCATCCGAGTCCATTCTTAGAGGCATCACAGAAAACCACATATCCTTTGCCTTGCTCAGGTAGCACAAGTATCGGTGCACTTGTCAACCTATCCTTCAACAATTGGAAAGACTGCTGGCACTTATCACTCCAAACAAAAGGAACATCTTTTCAGGTTAACTTGGTCAAGGGTAGGGCTATGGAACTGAAGTTCTTAATGAACCTTCGGTAGTAGCCAGCTAACCATAAGAAACTATGAATCTCCGTCGGTGTCTCCAGCTGTTCCCACTATAGAATAGATTCTACCTTTTTAGGGTCAACACGTATACCCGAGGCAGATATCACATGTCCAAGAAAATACACCTCCGACAACCAAAACTCACACTTGCTGAACTTAGCGTATAGCTTATGTTCTCTTAGCAAGGTCAAAGCTTGGCAAAGATGTTGTTCATGCTGCTGAGCATCTCTACTATAGATCAGAATGTCATCTATGAATACAACAACATATTGATCGAGGAAAGGTCGGAAGATTCTATTCATGAGTTCCATGAATGCAGTTGGTGCATTAGTTAGTCCAAACGACATAACCGTGAACTCATAGTGACCATACCTTGTCCTAAAGGCAGACTTGGGTATGTCACTGTCCTTAATATGAAGTTGATGATATCCAGACCTCAAGTCTATCTTTGAGAAGACGGTTGCACCACAATACTGGTCAAAGAGATCATCAATCCTCGGCAAAGGGTACTTATTCTTTATTGTTACTTTATTGAGTTGTTTGTAATCAATACACAACCACATTGATCCATCTTTCTTTTTAACAAACAAGACTGGAGCACCCCAGGGTGAAGTGCTCGGTCGGATGAAACCCTTCTCAAGCAACTCTTGAAGCTGCTTCTTGAGTTCCGCCATCTCAGCAGGCACCATCCTATACGGTGTCTGGGCTATGGGTTGTGTATCAGGGATCAAATTGATTTCAAAATCAATTTCCTGAGGCGGTGGTATACCTGGAAGTTCTTCAGGAAATACGTCTTCGAATTCCCTGACTACAGGAACTTTAGTAGGGTTGGGACTCTCCATGGTAGTATCTACCACATGGGCTAAGAATGCATAACATCCTTGCCTCATCAGCTTCTCAACAACCACAGCTGACACAAGACAGGTGGGTAGAATCTTTCTCTCTCCTTGGAAGATCCATGTGTTGCTTTCATCAGCAAACACAACCTGCTTGGATTCACAATCCAAGACAACTCTATACCTTTCCAAGGTATCCATCCCAAGGATTATATCAAATCCTTGCATCTCAAGTGGTATAAGGTCCACTTGAATGCGATGATCAGAAATGAAGAGGATGCAGGGAGAGCATACCTCCTGCAACACAGCAGACCCTCTCAATGGAGTCTCAAGCAACATGGTATATGCCCTATGACTGGTTGTCATATTGCAGTTACGATTCACTCTTTGAGTGATAAAGGAGTGTGTAGCACCCGGGTCAATCAAAACAGATACAACATAGGATTTAGATATATTAGAATATAACAACTCCATCTGACCTGCAACAACTCGTGGGTTGATCACTGCATCTGGTGGGTTCATAGCATAGAACCTCGTTGTCGCCTGAGGTTGAGTCGGTGTTGACGATCCAGCTTGGGACGCTTGTCCACGTCCTCTAGCTGCTCCTTGAAACTGCCTCCTCTAGGATCCCTGTTGACTCTGTCTCTTTGGTTGTGTCACACTGACAGGCCTAGCCCTGCAGTCGTTCATCAGATGTCCCACCTTCCCACAGTTGTAGCAGCTTCTGTCTTGTTGTTGTGGTCTAGGTGGTCCTATAACCGACATCGATGCTGAACTGTGAGTCTCTTGAGGTGGTAGGCTTCGTACTCTACCTCTACTCGGTGTCCACTATGTCTGAGCACTAGATCTGGGTGGTGGAAGTGTAGGTGCAGAGAATCTAGGCTTCTTAAAGTCTCTAGATGAAGAACCCTGGAACTACGGATATCTCTTGTGGGTTTGCCTCTTCTCAGCTACAGATCTCTCTATCCTTCAGACTGACTCAACGAAGGTAGAGAACCTCTCCTGGTTCTCTAGGGCAGACATGGGAGTAGTCAACTCAGCATTCAACCCCTTCTCAAACCTTTTGATCCTCTCTTCTTCTGTAGCAACCATGTGCAGATAGAATCGCAACAACTCCATGAACTTAGCTTCATACTCGCTAATGTTCATCATGCCTTGCCTTAATCTCTCAAATTGAGAGATTTTCTCATCCAGGAATGTCTTTGGGAAGTATCTATTGACAAATTCCCGACGGAAGTCTTCCCACGAGATCTCCACTCCAGGCCTCTTCTGCTCTTCCATGGTCCACCAGTGACCAGCACTTCCTTTGAGAAGATAGATAGCATGCTCGACCTTCTCATCTTCGGAGATGTTCAAGATTCTGAAAGCTTTCTCCAACTCGTTTAACCACAGATCAACATCTGCGGAGTCAGCTGTCCTAAAGTATTCGGTCGCCCCGACTCTACAAAGTCGCTCGAACGTCTTATCGATACCTTCTCCTTCATGCTGGGCAGGTGCCCTAGGTGCAGGTATGGGCATCCTGTCGGTGATGTGTGTCATGGCAGTCATAAACTACCCAAACATAGTTTGAATAGCTGGGTTTGCCATATCAGTTGGGTCAAATAGTGGTGGTTGTATAGGTGGCTCAGGTACAGGTTGTTCTATCTCTGGGTTCCTTGCACCTTCTCGAGGTGCAGCTACGCTACTCTCGGACACATACTCCTCATGTGGCTCAGACATCCTTAATTATCTTTTTCTCCTAAGGAGCAGAAGATTCTATTAGATAAGAAGAAACACTAAGGATAGACTCGACATTCTAAGTCCTATGTCTCTGTAGACTCAGCGAACCTAGAGCTCTGATACCACTTATTTGTGGGGTCTGATCTCCAAACACGAAATAAACATAGTGGAAGCAATTCAATTAAAAGCGGAATACGAAAAATCATGAAAAATTAAAACTTTTTGAGACAAGATCTTGAAATCATAAAACTTCTTTCATAAAAGTAAGATAGACAGTTTACATATCTATTGAATCACTTCTTGAGTGATTATATAAAATCAGATACAAAATCTCAAGACTTAAAATACAAAATCTTAGATCAATTAACTCCAAGGACTTGAGAGTACAGAGACGACATAAGACTATCTAACTATAAGACTGGATAGCCAGAACCTCCACCTGAGACTCACTGCTGCCCCTGGTGTTACTGCTGCTGATACTGATCTCCCGCAGATTGGTTCCTTCGTCCTCGACAACCACCTAAAAAGTTGAAATCTATGGGGTGAGACAATTTTAAATAATTGTCCCAACGAGAGTTATAACTCTCCACCAGAAGCTTTGTTATTGCATATAAGGAAAACATAAGCAAGTAATCTAAATTACTCAACAGCAGATTGGATACTAAGTAAAAAAACTTTATTAAGGAATATGAAGAACATGTATACTAAAATGAACAGTGTAACATCAATCATTATGTCTCGTAGTTCATCCCTAGAAGATATACTATGTGGCTGATTATGTTTTACAAACATTATTATGCCCTGCGGAGATGAGGTATACCGCTCATACTCCAACCGATCACTATTAAGTCGCATCGGTATCATACTAGGTCATCAAAAGAGCCAGATTCTTATGACCTCAACTTCCTCAGTTAGAGTGAGGATCAACATGCAGGTCATCTAGTGTCTCTGCTACTATAGCTCACCAGGGTATTCTGGCATTCTGTACTCTCTTCACCATTGAAAGATCTCTTGTTTATCTCTCATCAATGTGGCATAGAAGATTCCTTGGGTGATTAGTAATACATCATCCCGGCATAAACACATAGTGCAGGGTTGATAGAATAAGATACATCTACATCAACTCTTACACTAGGACGTAAGGATATTCACGTCCATATTCCCCCACATACTCAAAAGTATGTGATCAGGAGTTCCTTTAGGAAAACCTGTTTCACCATCATTTAACTTCTGACAATGATGGATCTATGATCATTGCTCTACATGGTATGATTATACTTGTTTACTTCGGTACATTTCAGTATTCTTTTAGCATCAAACATGATTCCAATCATTTAAGTATAAAAGCATTGCTATAATAGCAGAATACTAACTGTATCAAGTTTAACTCTCATCAGTTATCAAATGGATGTTAATTCATCACAAGTCATCTAATCAGCATGACCTGGATGTTACTCATGGCTCTTATAGCCCATTAGTCTCATATGTTGTCACTTAAGCATGGGCAACATAGCATGTGTCACTATTTATAAAGTCTACAACATACTTTCAATGTATACTCTATCATAACCCTTACATGGTTATGATCATTCATTTATAAGAACCTGCATAGATAATTCAACTAGCAATAATAACATTTTATTCCCAAATTAGTAATTTATAAGGCATAATTAACATTCCATTTCAAGGGTTGTACCTTTATGCCTTTACTAAGGCTAGATTCCCTCATTAGTATCAATTAGGGTGATTCAATCGCTTACATTATGATTAGGACCAATAATTCCTCATCTCATACTTCAATTATAAAGATTCATGCTTAAAAGCATAACCTGGGATTGGGGTTTATTGTACATTTCATCACATCACCCTCAATTAGGGTTTACTATTCACAATTCATGTTATTACCCTAGATAGGGTTTACTATTTACTTCATGGTGAACTGAACTCATAGCATCATCATGTATGAATTTATCATCCTTGATGCCTTCAAATTAGGTTAATATTCATCAATTATCATAATTAGGGTTTTCATGATCTCACATAGGTGGGTCATACCCTAATCATGCACATTCACATACATTGAAGGTACTTTACTTGAGTTTCAACCATAAATGGGACCTTCTCTCTCCTCTTACTAATAGATGGTGATTGCATCACTCTAGATTAGGTTAGGTCAAGTCACTTTTGATTATCATAAGCTAAGTCACCACCATTATAGTCATTAGGGTTTGATTAAACAAGGGTATCATCTACTTGAACCCTCCAAGGGCACATTGGTAAAATACACCATTATCTCACATCATGATTCAATCTATTACTCACTTAGCCCCTTAATGTCTTAGGGTACCATTAGGGTTTGGATTAGACAACCATCGGACCAATTAAGCCTTCAAACTACTAAGAAATCATAGCCCTAAAGGTCCCCAAACGATTACACACTTCAACCTCTAAACGGTCCTGAGACCGTTTGGAAGTGTTGACCGTTTGGTTAGGGTTGACTTCCAAACCATTTGAACTTGGTCACCCTCAAGACCGCATGAATCTATGGGACCTTGAAACCGCATGAAGCAATGCGACCTTGAAACCGCATGAAGCTATGTGACCTTGAAACCGCATGAAGTTACGGGACCTTGAGATCGATTGGATCTAAACGACCTTGAGATCGTTTGAGCCCAAACGGTCTTGAGACCATTTGGATTCAAACGGTCTTGAGACCGTTTGGTCCAAATGGGCTCAAAACCGCATGGACCTCAAAGGTGCATCAAAGGTTGTAATCGATTAGGGTTTTCCATGTTGAACCCCTCAATTGGCCACATCTTTGCTAGCCCCTTATCAATTGATCTAATTAGGGTTATCCTTAACCATTAGAACCCTCAATTGACCCTCAATAGCTAACCAATTAGGGTTGAAACTGATTGAATTAGGGTTTATAAACATTCAATCATCAACATTCATCAACCTGAGTCTAATTGAAGTTGAACTCATCAATTGGCACTCAATTGGGCCCAAACTTGGCCCAAACGGTCTTGAGATCGTTTGGACACCCTCCAAATGGTCTTGAAACCGTTTTCCCAAAGATTCATCAAAATCTAAGTCCATTTGTTTTGGATTGGACCCTAATTAAGTTACAAATCATCATTTTTAATCAATTCATCAACCTATTGTGATTGGACCCTCAATTGATCCAATGATCTTAACCCTAGACCTCCAAACGGTCTTAGGTGGTCACCAAACAGTCTTGAGACTGTTTGGACCCTTCAACCCAAAGTTCACCAAAATTGGTCATTGAAATCAGCAATTTCACCCGATTAGGGTTTAGAGGGTTGAGGCGCCTTCAACTTGTGATTGGATTGCAATTAGGTTACAATTCTTTGTAGATGTTTAATTTAACATGTGTACAGCATAACTCTAAATAGTCTTCCCTTGGTCAAACTTTCCAAAAGGTCTTGGGACCATTTGATTCTAAACGGTCTTATAAGACCGCATGAAATCAAACAGTCCTGAGATCGTTTGATTTCAAACGGTTTGCAACCGTTTAGACCAAAGGGGTCCAAGGTCATTTGGTAAAGTTACCTAGGAAATTGATGCGACGATTTTGAGTCGCATTTATAGACCTATTCCATGTGTGTTTTATTCTTTTATTAGTCATTTTTATGGTTAATGTGGCATAATTCATCCACTTTGGTCTTTGCTACTAATTTATGTCAAATTCCCTTTATTTCATCGTTTTGAGCATTAATTGTCAAAATATTATTATTTGTGTGAATTTATGTGATCTTGTGTTTGAATTTCAGGACAAACGAGTATTTGCTTCTGTCGATACCATCGACGGAAGTCAATACCATCGACGTGATCACATGTTGCCAGCTGAAAGGAGCAGCAAGGCGTCGATACTATCGACATGGATGTCGATGGTATCGAGATACCAACATGTGGCTGGTGAGAAAGATGTCGATAGTATCGACACCAGGTCGATACCATCGACGCACGGAGGCTACAGCGATGCAAAACGACAAAACCGTCGCTACAGGGTAGTCGATACCATCAACCTTCGTCGATGGTATCGAGACTACATCAGACACTCGAACGAAAGGAAAGAAGGGCGACCGCTACTACAGTGGGTCGATACTATCGACTCGCATCGATGGTATCGACATCGTAGGATATGAGTTGGCTTCCTAATGATCTCAATCGGACGGCTACAGTTAATTAGCGACCTAATGACCGAGATATACCTAAGGACGGCCGCACTGACGAAAAGGGGGGATCTCATTAGCCATTGCACAAGTACCAAGGAGGAGTAGAAAGGAGAACGGAGGCTAGAAGCTCATACAAGTTGATTCGGACACCGCAAAAGATGGATTTCACCACCGAAAGGCGGGAGAGCACGTGTTCTACTCAAAGGATCAACCGGTTCTTCTCCGTTAAGGGTTTTTCCCTTTCATTTCACGCTTTTCACATATTTTCCCCTATTTCTACCATGTACTTGTGTGAGATGAACATGCGGGGCTAATCCCCTTCGTCTTTAGGACCGGGAGTAGCCTGGGGATTCATTGTATGACAATTTTATAATAGTAATTCATACTTTATCTCTTAAATCCGTGGTATAGTTTCGTTTTCTCCATATATTGTTATGCTTGATCACCATGATAATAACTTAATGCCCTTAATCACTTTGAAAGAAGGATTCATGGCTGAAAAGAGATGAAATCTACATTAATCGATAAATCCGTTGACCAAGGTGGTGTAAAATTAATGGTGGATACTGAGAGATCGTTCATAATGCACCTAGTCTAGGGTATAGGTTACTACGACGGCGGAACTGACCTAGACCTAGGTAGTGAATTGCACCACGACAGTGGGCAATTATGTTTTCAGGCCACTATCCGGATAGAGAGATAAAATTGAGGCATTATATAAAATCTAATACAATGAAAACCCACGGTGAAACCGCAAGCCTAAAGATACCCTTTTGAATTGGTTAAATTAACACTTAATCGATCGTTTGTTTTGTTTTATTTTTATTTTCTTTCAATTTTAACAACAACCCTCAATTTGTTATTCGGCTGAGTTGATCGCAAATAGTTAGTAGGAGTCTCCAACAATTCCCAGTATCCCTTTGTTCGACTCAGGTCTCACAAAGGCCTGTACTACGCGACGCGTTCTCTTGCGTTTTAGCACACAGTAAAATTGCGTCAAGTTTTTGGCGCCGTTGCCAGGGTTACGGCGAATTGTTGGCACTTTGAGTGCTACGAGCGGCCATTCTAGGCCACATTTTTTTTATTATCTTGAAACAACTTCAAATGTTTTGTTTTTATTGCTCGTTAATTTTTATACTCGTCACAACACTGTACTGAACTCGATTTTTCTTATTTCAGGTACCGTGTATGGTGCGGACACGTAACACTGATTATACGCGACACGCACTAGAGGGCCCACTTACGGGACCAGAAGATGAGGACGGTTATAATCAGGACCATCTTGAGGAAACAGAGTCAGAACCTGAACAAGAAGAGATGGACGAGCCACAAACGATATGGGAGAAGATCAAGGCTTCTTCCGCATCCGCTTCAAAAGGGCCTATAAAGAAGCAGGCAATCAATATACCTACATATAAGATTGATCTGGCGTTGATAAATCTGGTGAAGTCAAATGCTTTTCATGGGCTCAAGAATGAGGACCCCGTCGCACACATCAGTCAGTTTGTTGAGAACTGTGACATGGTTAAAATCGATAGGTTTCCACAGGATGCACTTTATCTTAAGCTTTTCCCGAGTTCATTGGCAGGAGTCGCGCGAGAATGGCTACACAATTTAGATGATGAGTTTGTGGAGTCTTGGGACAATATGGTGGAGGTTTTCTTTGAGAGGTTCTTCCCTCCTGATAAGACTAACGAAATGATCTGGAAGATTCATAATTTTACCCAACAGGCCGGTGAGACATATTCTGAGACCTGGGAGAGATTTCAGGTCATGCTGAGGAGGTGCCCACATCATGGGCTGGATAAAGAGACGCAGGTGAAGATCTTCTATTTTGCTCTCTCCGAGCACGATAGGAGTAATCTGGATTCATCTGGATCAGGATTCTTCCTGAACAATACGAACACCAGATGCTGGGAGATACTAAAGAATATGGCTAGAAAACAATCATGGGGTGAAAGAGGTGTCGTGGAGCAGGTCCGAGCAGTAGGAGAATCTAAGGCAATAAAAGAACTAAATGAGAAGATGGATCTTCTTGCAAAGAAGTTGCTTGCAAAAGAGGATAATGAGTCAGAGGATGATGCTCAAGTGAAATTTATGATGCAGCAGCCCGGTTATAGGAACAATGATTATTCATGGAGAAAAGACAAAAAGTTCTCGTGGAAGGATCCAAACAATTTTCTACAGGATCCAGAAGCCAAACCCCCGCCAGTAACAGGAGATAAGAGCACGAAGCTGCTCAATCAGGTTATAAAGAAAAATCAAGAGCTAATGAATACGTTTGGCCAGCAAATCAAACAGCAAGGGGAGTTTATGAATTAGTTTGGGCAAACATTGCAGAGCCATGGGGCTCAAATGAGGACCATCGAGACATCTATGGCACAGATGGCAGCAGAGATCGCCAGTTTGAAGAAACCGGCACATCCAGGTTTTCTGGGAAATACCAATGTTCCAGGGGGAAACCAGCAGGCAAAATCCATCTTGCTCAGAAGTGGCAAGAAATTGTTAAATCCAAGAGCTGAGGAGACAAGCACACCACAAGCTGAAGTAGAAGGTGAAGCCAATGAGGAGCTACCACCACCAGTCACAGGGCAGGTTGATGACACAACCATGGATGATACTGAAGAACAGGTTGCAGAGGAGGAACCTCAGAAAAAGACACCTTATGTGCCACCTCATCAAAGGGAACAAGCTGTCCCGGTTCCGTATCCAAATAGTGCGAAGGCAAGGAAGGCAGATGCACAATTTAAGAAATTCTTAGATAGTTTCAGGAAGCTTTCAGTCAATATCCCTTTACTGGAAGCCATTGAGAAAATTCCTTCATACAGGAAGTTTCTAAAGGACATTATCACGAAGAAGAGGAAAATACCGGATACAAAGGTTGTCGTGCTTAAGGAACAAGTGAGTGCCTTCATCATGGGCACTTTGCTGCCAAAGAGACAAGATCCATGCTGCTTTAACATCTCTTGTTATATTGGAAAAGTCAAATTTGGTGAAGCATTATGTGACTCAGGGGCAAGCATCAACTTGATGCCCCTTTCTACATTCAAAAACCTAGGATTGAAGGAGTCACGGCCAAGAAATATGACTATTCAATTGGCAGATAACTCTGTGGTAAAGCCTTATGGAATATGTGAAGATGTGTTAGTAAAGGTGGATAGGTTTGTCTTTCCGGCAGATTTTATAGTCATGGAGATGCAGGATGAACATGGCAACGAGCTGTTACTTGTACGTCCTTTCCAAGCTACAACCGACATGATCTTAGAGATGGGAAGAGGTCGTTTGACCTTGGGCATAGCCGATGATCGATTTGAAATGGTCATGCCTTCTAGTACTGTTTCATCTAAAGCAAAGGAACAATGCAATATGGTAAAACATCTGGATAGTAATATTTCACTCTATCTTGGGAAGCTATTTTTGGACATGGCTCATGTGATGAGCAAGGTGGACAATGGAACTTTGGCTGTGGATATCATGGAGCAGACCAAAAAAGTTTCTCTGTGCAAAGCTGTAGGATTCCCGAATGATGAGGAGGAGGACATTCCGCCTTCCATGGAAGATGATGTTATTGCTATTTCTATTTTTGATGCATACCCAAAATTTCCATTGGAGGCATGTTTGGTAAATATTACACATGATTGGATAAGGAGCAAATCTCTCAAGGAGTGCGCTAAGATGCTCCAGATGCTTCCATGCTTCTATGCGAGGCATTATGAAGATCTAGGTAAGCTTCCCCGCCACTTCAATCATCTTTGATATGTCCGTCGGATCTAGAATTAAAGCCGCTGTCACCGCATCTCAAATATGTCTTTCTAGCTGAGGAAGACAAGCTACCTGTGATCATTTCGGCTTATTTAAGTGTGGCTGTGGAGGAACAATTGTTGATAGTGCTGAAGAACCACCGGGGAGCTTTTGGGTGGTCCATTGCAGATATCAAGGGGATTTCCCCTACTCTATGTCAGCATAAGATTCGGCTCGAGGAGGGAGCCAAGCGTGTGATTCAACCTCAAAGACGTCTCAATCTGAGCATGATGGAGGTTGTGAAGAAGGAGGTTATTAAGCTTCTTGCTGCAGGTATCATTTACACCATATCAGACTCAACATGGGTGAGTCCCACACAGGTGGTCCCTAAGAAGGGGGGAATTACTGTCACCCAAAATATGCTAAATGAACCTGTCACCACCCGATTGGTAACCGGGTGGCGAGTTTGTATTGATTACTGCCGTTTGAATGCCGCCACGCTAAAGGATCACTTTCCTTTACCTTTCATTGATCAAATCCTAGAGCGTCTTGCCGGCCGATCGCACTTCTGTTATCTAGACGGGTACTCGGGATACAACCAGATCTCGATTGATCCTTTAGATCAAGAGAAATCTACCTTCACTTGTCCTTATGGGACATTCGCGTGCCGCCGAATGCCTTTTGGTTTATGCAATGCACCTGCAACGTTTCAACGTTGTATGCTCACCATATTTTCTGACATGGTAGATTGATGTCTCGAGGTTTTTATGGATGATTTTTCGGTGTATGGTGCATCGTTTGATGAATGTCTATATAATTTGGACAAAGTTTTACAACGTTGTGCGGACACACATTTGGTCCTCAACTGGGAGAAATGTCACATGATGGTGACTGAGGGGATAGTGCTAGGACACAAGGTGTCTAGCAAAGGTTTAGAGGTAGATCCGGTCAAAATTGAAGTCATTTCCAAGTTGCCCCCACCAAATTCTGTTAAAGGGGTAAGAAGTTTCTTGGGACATGCCGGGTTCTATCGTCGATTTATAAAAGATTTTTCTAAAATTGCGAAACCTTTATCTGAGCTTTTTGAGAAAGACGCTGTTTTTTATTTTAATGACAAATGTCTACATGCGTTAGACGTTTTGAAGGAAAAACTGATTTCTGCACCGATTGTTCAAACCCCGGATTGGACGAAACCGTTCGAATTAATGTGTGACGCTTCGGACTTTGCGGTAGGAGCTGTATTGGGGCAGCGGGTGGACAATAAACCCGCCATGATTTTTTATGCTTCAAAGACTTTGAATGACGCCCAATTAAAGAATTACTCGCCGTTGTGTTTGCTTTTGAAAAATTCCGGCGGTATTTAGTTGGATCTAAAGTATTTGTATGGACTGACCATGCCGCAATTAAATACTTAATGGAGAAAAAAGACACAAAGCCTAGACTCATTAGGTGGATTTTTCTCTTACAAGAATTTGACATCGAAATCAAAGATAAATCTGGGATTGAAAATGTTGTTGCTGATCATTTGTCTAGGTTAGAAATGATGGATGAAAAAGATTTACATATACCCATAACCGAGACGTTTCCGGATGAACAGATTTTGAAAATTAACTCTAAGGATCCTTGGTTCGCTGAGATTGTAAACTATTTGGCTTGCGGGATCATCCCCGAGGATTGGTCATATCAGGAGAAGAAAAGATTCTTCCATTCTTTGTGATATTATTTCTGGGATGACCCAATCCTTCTTAAGCAATGCAGGGACGGTATCTTGCGCAGGTGTGTGCCTGAAGTGGAGTATGAGAGTGTTTTACATCATTGCCATGCATCACCTACGGGAGGACACCACGCCAGCTCGTGCACAACAGTGAAGGTTTTGGAAAGCGGCCTTTATTGGCCAACCTTGTTCCGAGATGCCTACGAGTTTGTAAGGCAATGAGATTCTTGCCAACGAGCCGACAACATCTCAAAGAGACAGGAAATGCCCCTGAATGTGTTTCAGGAAGTGGAGGTATTTGACTTGTGGGGCATAGATTTCATGGGACCCTTTGTGTCCTCAAATTCCAATTTATATATCTTGTTAGCAGTTGATTATGTGTCGAAGTGGGTGGAAGCAATACCCACAAGGACTAACGATTCCACTATAGTGTGCAGATTCGTGAAAGAAAACATTTTCTGTAGGTTTGGGGTACCCCGAATGATAATCAGTGATGGAGGTACGCATTATAGGAATCAGAAGTTCTCGACTTTATTGAAGAAATATGGGGTCAAGCACAACATAGGTACCCCATATCACCCGCAGATCCAAGGGCAGGTGGAGGTCTCCAATCATGAAATTAAGACGATTTTGGAGTGTACGGTGGCGTCCACGAGGAAGAACTGGAGTGCCCTATTGCCGGATGCATTGTGGGCGTACAGGACGGCTTACAAAACACCTATAGGCGCCACACCTTTTAGGTTAGCGTATGGTCAGGCTTGTCACCTACCGGTAGAGTTGGAGCACAAGGCCCATTGGGTTGTTAGAAGACTCAATTTGAATTACGATGGAGTGGGGAGGAAGAGAATGCTTGAATTGAATGAGCTGGATGAGCTGCGGATGATGGCATATGAAAACGCACAGATATACAAGGAGCGCACAAAGCTGATCCATGACCGCCACATCCAGTTGCGCACGTTCAAGAAGGGAGATAGTGTTTTGCTGTTCAATTCACGACTCAAGTTACATCCCGGGAAGCTAAAATCCCGGTGGAGTGGACCGTTCGTGGTAGAGGAGGTCAAACCACACGGCGCGATCTTAGTGCGTGATGGTGATACCACGTTCTTGGTAAATGAACAAAGGTTGAAGCTCTATTTTGGTGAGAACTACAAGAGGAAAGTGAATGAGGTCAAACTCATTTCACTTTCGGATGCATGAGGTGCTGAAAGCTGTCTAGCCTAAGACGTTAAATAAGGGCACTTGTTGGGAGGCAACCCAACCATTGGTACCTTAGTTTAGTTCATTTACATTCGTAGTTTAATTTGTTTTTACTTAGTTTTTAGTGTAAAAAAAGATACCATGATCGGTGTATTCTTTGTGCAGGCTGGGGCAGAGTCGATACTATCGACGCACTGGTCGATGGTATCGACCATGGAACAGGTTGACGACTGCAGATTTCACACTGCGTCGATACCATCGACGTCCTCGTCGATGGTATCGACAGGCCTACAGGAAGATCGCAAAATCAAGATCGATGGTATCGACATGCTAGTCGATACCATCGAGATCTATGAAGATTTGCAGAAGAAATCGACTCAGTGAAGTCGATACCATTGACGGGCCTGTCGATGGTATCGACACTTTCATGTGAAAAAGGCGGCGGCCGGTCTCGCGAGGATTTACCCTAATCAGGAAAGTCGATACTATCGACTCGCGTCGATGGTATCGACCATCCACGTCACCGATCCGCGCGAACAAATCAACGACGATCGCGGCAGCCACATCATCGATCCGGGTGAAGCGTCGATACCATCGACCCATGTCGATGGTATCGACATGTCAGTGATTCGGGTTTCAAGATCCAGGCATCGATAATAGTCGATACTCGCGATGGGGGTGGATAGCATCGACTAGTGTGGATACCATCGACTCGCGTCGATGGTATCGACGGGTCAACAGTGGCACCGAACAAGTCTATTTAAGGAGATTCATTACGTCAGTTGACGTCACACCTTCAGAGTGATCTCCTCCCTTTGCACCGAGCACTCCCCCGAGCCATCCAAGCCTGAAGAAGAGCAGCAACGAGCGAAGGTCTTCATCGAGCGGAGATTCAACTCTCCAATCTTCATCGAGCTCTCCTTCTGATCCCCATTTCTCATCGTCAATATGGTGCATGTGGACGGAGCTTCATCCTCGCGTGCGAATCCGATGGACATTCCGGAGTTCGTGCCACCACCGCCATCGTCGATTTCACATCCTCGACTTGTCCATCCTTCCTCGGAGGTCCGAAAGATCTATGAGGAGATCATGTGGAGGAAGATAGAGCCCACCCGATATGTGGACCAGGAGATGATCTGAGATCTCAGATTCGAGGCCAACTTGGCCTACGTTCTGAATGGGCAGGCCCGTCACACACCAATAAGGCCTGGCGAACTGGAATTTCACCAAGATGGCCAGCCGTTCTTCGGTGACTGGCCCACGTACAAGGAATTGGTGGCAGAATTCATGGCGTCACTGGACGTCTGCATCGTGCCTAACGACATTGTAGCTACCGATCGTGAGTGGATCCAGGGCCGGGTGTCTTTCCGGCTGTTCAACACCGACTACACCCTGACGCTCTGACAATTCAACACGATCTTCAACTGGAACCACTCAACACATGACTACCGGCGGCTGGAAAACCGCACCGATTATGATGCAATCTTCGCCGAGCTGGTGACGGTGCCGCAAGGAAAGTCGGTGAGCTACCATAATGCTGCGGTGGCCGATTTCGAGCACCCTTTCGTCCGAGTCTTGCACCGGATACTCAGTGCCACAGTTTTTGCTCGGGGTGATCTGGCCCTCAGCAAATTTCAGGGTTCGGACCGCTTCTTTTTGTATAAACTCCTGAAGAAACAAGAATGCAACTGGGGTGCCTTCTTTCTGCAACGCATTTTGGATGTGAAGAGGAGTACGAGGAAAGCGTCGATTCACTTCAGCGGGCTCATCACCAAGCTGGCTTCATACCTTGGCTTGAATTTCCAGACCTCACTCCTCTCTCTACAAGAAGCAAGGTGAATTTGCAGCATTTACACTGGTCCAATCTGTTACTTCTCCGAGATGGCGTGGTGTTTGCCCACTGCCACGTAAATCAAGCATATCAAGAATGTTCTCTTCCCGGTCCCGTTTTAACATCGAAGGTGCGCAACATTTTCAGTGGCCAATCATAGCCATCGCCGACTCCGATGAAGAAGGCGGTGATGATGGAAATGATGACGAGGCTGAGGAGGAAGAGAAGGCATTTACACCTCTTCGAGCATGAGTGGCACCACGGAAGCGTCCTCGGATGCATCCGGGTGCATCTTCATCATCTCAGCCTACTCCGCCACCACCACCGCCCTCGCAGCCAAGCGAGGATGTCTATTCCATGCAGGGCATGTACACTATGATGCACGATATACATCAGTCGCAGCAGCAACACATGGCGATGTATACCGGTATTCAAGACACTACGAACCGGATACTGGACAACCAAAGGGCGATGTTCGAGAATGAGCGTCTTCTCCTTGACAACCAACAACAGATACATGATCGGTTGTATCAGATGGAGATGCAGCAGGAGCCCTTCTACGACCACTATTGGAGCCAAAATTATTTTGGAGGTTATCCACAACCTCCACCCAGGGCCCAGTTTGATCCAAGCTTCCAGGGGGAGTATCCTTCGTGGGACCCTACGACTCCGCAGTACCCGCCTCCACCACCACAGGAGTGATCCGGTATCACTGTTCCAATCTTTAAGTTTGTTTTTGACTATGAGGCCATAGTCAAATTCAAGCTTAGGGGGGTAGTTGGAACAACTTTATCTTTTACTGTTTTTAGTTTTTTTAACTTTATTGGTTTTGTTCTTGTTATTTGTTTCTTGCAATTTTAGTTTGTTTAGGATCCACATGCTATCTAGTGTAATCGTGGATTTCATAAAGTTTGTGTCATCTCTAGAGTGTGCATGGGAAAAATCAAGGGAAATTTGAAATTTTTCTGTGTTTGGAAAGCTTGTCGTGTTTAACCTTGTGCATTGAACCTACGAAAATGATTGGTTCTGTCAACTCTAAAACAACAATTCACAACTGTACTCCTAATGATTCATGAAAGTGGAAGGAAATGATTGTTTGAGCCTAAACTGACCAAATGGTACTGAGACTTTAATTGGATGTAAGAGAGAGAAATCTCTTAACTACTACACAGGTCAGTAAGGAGGGACACATAATATTTATCTAAGGTTCAGTCACCTAGTCGTGTGATCTTTCAACCTTTTCGCTTTGTGTAATCCAGCACAAGAATTGGAAGTACTTTACAGTTTTAACCTCTTTGATTGCATTGCACGTAGATAGGGCTTGCATTAATTCTATTTCCATATGTTTTGAATAAAAAAAATAGAATAGTGATACATGCACATTACTCTTAGGTGCATGTCATGTAGTTGCATTCATAATTTCCATACATAAAGTATATCATGTATCTTGAATTTTCTCCAATGGTGAATGAAATTGTTCCATACCTTCTAAATAGTGCAAATTTCTGAGTATGAAGAAAATAAGCCTAATAAAATATTCATTATCAATTATGGATATAAGGGTTTGAGAAAAAAAAGAGAGAAAAATCTAAAAAATTGGCATAATGAAAAAAAAGAGAAGAAAGGAGTTATGTAGAAGCAACAAGAATAAGAAGGAGAAAGGAACATAATCTCACCTACATTTCAAGATAATTGAGTACATGATGTAGCTTAATTAGATGTCTGTCTTGTTTTGAGATGGATGGTTAGTGCATGCATCATTCCACCCAGTTTTAGGCATTAGGGCATTTCTCATGTGCATTTGCATCATGTAGGACATTTTTGTATTATGCATGTTGAAACTGTACAATACTTCCATTTTCTTCCATGAACCACCCATCTTCATCCACCCGTTGCTCAGATTGGTAGGCCACCGTGAATTTCTCCTCACCAATGTATATCAGGAGAACTGCTTCCATTTAGATGGTAGTTAGGGTGAGCAACATAGTATAGGAGATCACAAGATGCACCAAGTCTGAACCGGCGAGTTTTATTATGTTAACTGCCTTACGTGATAGTGTTCATCAGTTTTGAGGTCAATTTCTCTTATGGATGATTACTGTCGCCGACAGGGTAATTACCATTCGGTGGTTAGAGAGGGCCGGTATGTGATTGTTAGGTGGGAGTCATGTGGATGTTGGTTGTGATGCGTTGTTCTTCAGTTGACATTAGCAATTCTATTCTAAGGATTAGATGCTCTAGGACGAGAAACGTTCAAGCTTAGGGGAGTTTGATGCGACGATTTTGAGTCGCATTTATAGACCTGTTTCATGTGTGTTTTATGCTTTTATTAGTCATTTTTATGGTTAATGTGGCATAATTCATCCAATTTGGTCTTTGCTACTAATTTATGTCAAATTCCCTTTATTTCATCATTTTGAGCATTAATTGTCAAAATATTATTATTTGTGTGAATTTATGTGATCTTGTGTTTGAATTTCAGGACAAATGAGTATTTGCTTCCGTCGATACCATCGACGGAAGTCGATACCATCGACGTGATCACAGGTTGCCAGCCGAAAGGAGCAGCAAGGCGTCGATACTATCGACATTGATGTCGATGGTATCGAGATACCAACAGGTGGCTGGAGAGAAAGTTGTCGATAGTATCGATACCAGGTCGATACCATCGACGCACGGAGGCTACAGCGATGCAAAATGACAAAATCGTCGCTACAGGGTAGTCGATACCATCGACCTTCGTCGATGGTATCGAGACTACATCAGACACTCGGACGAAAGGAAAGTAGGGCGGCTGCTACTACAGCGGGTCGATACCATCGACTCGCGTCGATGGTATCGACACCGTAGGATATGAGTTGGCTTCCTAATGATCTCAATCGGACGGCCACGGTTAATTAGCGACCTAATGACCGAGATATACCTAAGGACGGCCGCCCAGACGAAAAGGGGGGATCTCATTAGCCATTGCACAAGTACCGAGGAGGAGTAGAAAGGAGAACGGAGGCTAGAAGCTCATACCAGTTGATTCGGACGCCGTAGAAGATGGATTTCACCACCGAAAGGTGGGAGAGCACGTGTTCTACGCAAAGGATCAACTGGTTCTTCTCCGTTCAGGGGTTTTCCCTTTCATTTCACATTTTTCACATGTTTTCCCCTATTTCTACCATGTACTTGTGTGAGATGAACATGCGGGGTTAATCCCCTTCGTCTTTAGGACCGGGAGTAGCCCGGAGATTCATTGTATGACAATTTTATAATAGTAATTCATACTTTATCTCTTAAATCCGTGGTATAGTTTCGTTTTCTCCATATATTGTTATGCTTGATCACCATGATAATAACTTAATGCCCTTAATCACTTTGAAAGAAGGATTAACGGCTGAAAAGAGACGAAATCTACATTAATCAATAAATCCCTTGACCAAGGTGGTGTAAAATTAATGGTGGATACTGAGAGATCATTCATAATGCACCTAGTCTAGGGTATAGGTTACTACAATGGTGGAACCGACCTAGACCCATGTAGTGAATTGCACCACGACAGTGGGCAATTCTGTTTTCAGGCCACTATCCGGATAGAGAGATAAAATTGAGGCATTATATAAAATCTAATACAATGAAAACCCGCGGTGAAACCGCAAGCCTAAAGATACCCTTTTGAATTGGTTAAATTAACACTTAATCGATCGTTTGTTTTGTTTTGTTTTTATTTTCTTTCAATTTTAACAACAACCCTCAATTTGTTATTCGGCTTAGCTGATCGCAAATAGTTAGTAGGAGTCTCCAACAATTCCCAGTATCCCTGTGTTCGAATCGGGTCTCACAAAGGCCTGTACTACTCGACGCGTTCTCTTGCATTTTAGCGCACAGTAAAATTGCGTCAGAAATCACGCCCATCATCTTCAACCTCAAAATAGGTCAGTTACTTCATGGTTTAGCTTGCAAGAAATCAAGGAAAGATGGGGAAGAAGAAGAACAAGCTAGTACATGCAAGAAAGAAGATATGATTAACAAAGAAAAAGGGTTACAGTTATAAAACCCGCCTCAAATGTCGTCCCTAGAGCTCCAAGCTCCCAAGATTTCAAGCCTCTAATGGAGTCTTGAGATCCACAGGTCGGACAAAGGTGTTTCTCCAAGAAAAGGTTGGGGAAGGTCGGCTAGAACAAGAAACCTAAGTGAGATAACCATAAAACCAACCTTATAATCCACTTTCCTCCATGAATTCGAGCAAGAAGATGGTCCAAGCTTACCTAGATTTTCCTTAGCCGTTCTTCTATGTTCCTAAGCTCTACCTTAGTCGGTCCAAGCAAGGTGATAAGTGAAAGAAGAAGGGAATACATTTACTTGGTTTGCAAAGAAAGGAGCTTATATAGCTTGGGTTAGTTTTCAACATAAGGACCCCTAGTTTCTCCATTTCTCATCTAGGTCCCTCCTTTCTTCTTGCACGTACCTCCTCCTCATGTCTTAGGTAAAACTCTTTTTAAAACTAAGAACTAAAGGCAAAGAAAGTCATCTTATCACTAAGGTGCACATATATAAGGGTTTCCTTACTTATAACTTGGTGATTCTAGTACAAATGTTATTCATCTTATATGATTGTTTAATTAAAGTGCCCTCTTCGACATTTATACTCTAAATGATGTCAAGAGTCACTCAAGATACTCTAGAAGATGTATTTTACAAGTTGCACCCCACATTTTGGCTAAATTGCACATTACACCAAAATTAGGGTTTTAAGCACAAGGATTGCTCCACAAGATGCATCTTGATGCCTAAGCTTGGAGAATTCATCATACATCATCATATTCACTCATATGATGTCTCTTCATCAAAGGAACATCTCAACATGGAAAAATTGCAAGTTAACCCTTCTAACTGGGTAATTTGCACATAGGTCCCTGCATTACAAAACAATACTAAAACATTGTTTAAAAAGGACAGAATTGAAAATGTATGTTCCTCAGGAACTTAATTACATGCCAGGGGATAATAACAATCATTTAATTACATAATTAGGCAAAATACCTAGGGTTAACTTATAACCCAGGTCAGGGATGTTACAATAGTAATCTAGGATGAACTAAAATCAATAATGGAGGAACTAAGGCATTCAGTATGGTGCTAAACATGGAGGTTCTAGGTAGTAATCACCTCCTATCTGACTAGTGCATTGTATGAGGTTCCCCTAGTCACTTGCCTACCCAAAATGGACCCAAGATTGGATTCAATTCCTTCCCTTAAAGCTTAGAGAGTCTTCTAGAATCTCATATATTCTTTAAGGACTACCTAAGCTTCTTTAAGTAGATGATGATTAGTTAGTTTATCATCTCCTCACGTGATCTCTCTCATGAAAATTAATCACATGATTTCTCGATTATGGATAAATCATAAATGGGAAAACTAAACTTCTTTTTACATCATGAAATTTGACTAAGATGATAAATCCACGAACCAATATTAAATTGAAAACCCAAAATGATGTATGAAAGTACAACTGAAAGTGATGTACTGGTGTGTAATGATTATGCAAACTCAACATCACCAAATCTACATATGTTCTTTCTATGCTTGAGGTAAATCACAAAACCATGATGTTGTGAAATAAGGTGGAACTCATGTTTTATACTGCATGGATGATGAGGTACCTATTGATGAAACCTATATTGTCCCTACTTTGATCAAACCTCAAACATAACTAAGAAAATCTCCCCCTATTATGTTTCATGCATGATACTTTGATATGACTATGACCTTTGACATGACTATGGCCTTGGACCACTTGCTCATGATAGAGAGACTTGTTTTAAGAGGCAAATCCCCTATTGACTACTATGCTCTTTATAAGGATAAATTTTAAACGATATGTATCATGCAAAGTCTTAACCACACCCTATTATGCTCTTGAGTTCCCACTTTGACTTCTTGATTTTCAATAGACACCCCTTTCCTTGATCTATATATGAAACGAAGGAAATAATATTATGATCCCAACTTTAAAAATCTTGAAACACGGTTGACCTATTATGTTCTTGATCTTTGATCTAATGACCTTCTGAAATATTATTACTATTCCTATTATGATATGCTTGATGGTTTATGACTATGATCACTAAGGTTCAAGATTATAGTGGTACTTGACGTGTGACCCCTCAAACCTAGGTCACATTCCTATTATAATTGCCTCCAAATTTTTGCCCAAGTGATTATTTAGAGTTTGGAACAACAACCCTTTCCACCTAATTTTGATTTTTTCACCTAAGTTGGTAATAGTTCGGTTATATGACTGTGACACTTGATCTTGACATCTGCTCTATAATGATCTTGAAATATAGTGATGTTGACTAATAGCTTGTGGTTAAGTTCCTAGAATGACCTTGGTCTAGATCATTCATCAAACTTGAATGCCATGATAATGAACTCGATATTAATATCTAAATCATTGCTCAGTCATTGTCTTTGGATGAATGATCACCCCAAGGTATTAATAGGAATCTAAACCCTAGATTTAAAATGTTTGGACCTACACTACAACAAAAATACACTTGATTTATAGGCATTTGCTAAAAACGCCTGTAAACATTTCACTTTTGTGGCTTTTATTATCCAAATACCGGTACTGGGCCAAGTGTAAGAGCGGAAGTTGGAGTGCGCTACTACTGGCTTTCTAAATTTGTGTGGTGGTAGTTTATAAATGCCAAGTTGTTCTTTTCTTAAACATGTGGTATTTTTTCTTTTTGATAATTGGGATTCCAATTTGAGATTGCTTCCGATTAGCTTTTTGGTTTTGAGGGCCTCCCCCCACATCCTAATTCTTTCTTTTCCTCCACCTAGTAGTCGAACCCTACCCCATTCGTTCTGCTGCAGGTCGTCATTGAGTAAGTCAATTCACTCTCATCGCCTCCTATGAACCTTTGCTGCACTCTTTTTCCTAATCGATATGGTCTCCATGATGGCCATCAGAGCCACCATGCCTAAAGGATATGCAACGTCCTACCCAGTGGATAAGGATCCCCTGAACAATGGAGGAGCCATCGCGAGGAAGAAGTGTTGAACTTACTCTTGATTTCCTATTAAGCATCGGTATGTCGTCCCTCGTCGGGCCCTTCCTAATAATTATTCACTTCTGTTATTCTGTCTCAATCGTCATTTTAGCAATTCCACGAACAACTCCGGTAACTAGAACAGACTGACCATGGAGACCTCTCTATCATGAGTCTCCACCATTCCACACATAAGGCCTACTCTCCTCCCATATTTATATACCAGTGATAGTTTAACAAAGCTAGTATCATGATGTCAATGATCAAATTATGTTTGTAACTGATACTCTTAATTGGAACTGAAATCTAAACGTCATTCCTCCAACAATTTTTAAGCTGTATATAATTTGTTCACCGACTATTACGCTATCACTTCTAACTATCATGTTCAGTTACCATTTAAGTATCGATTTAGCAATTCAGATTCTATGCACTAACGTAACATAAACAAATTTGTTTTCTATCATTAAGTTATGTTTCCATGACTCAGTATATTAAAGAAATGGATTACCACTTCATGATCCTGTAAAGGATATGTATCCAAATTTATATTTAAGTCATGGCCTCCATGTTTCTATAAAGTTCTACACGAATTGATCCTTGCAATTGTTCATGTGTTGTTTCTAAAAAACAATTTGTTTATGTGTGGCTTTTGAACATTTGTTGTTGGTTGAAAGAAAAGAGTATGGTTCCTATTAAGTATTTTTCAATCATATTATACTTTTTTATAACACTAATTGACTCATCTGAAACAATTATCAGTGGTGAGCAGATATGGAAATTTTTTATTGCCATAATGGTAGGCACTACTTCCCTGATAATGGGGATGATCATGGTAAAGAATTTTCTCTCTTCTCTTAAAAATTAGTTATCAATGTTTTATGTGCTTTAGTGGTTTTTAGGCTAGCAACATTTTAGTGTGATTTTTTTATCACAACTACCACACATGTTCTATAAATCTTATTCTAAGATGTGTACGTGTTTAGTTTAATTGCAAGTGTTGACAACCATGTCAATGTATTCTCCGCAAATTGTGCAAGAAATGCAAGAGTATTTTGCAAGTAGGTGAAGGAAGTTACAATTATTGGTATGGTTTTGTATTCATTTACATACAAAGGTATGCTTATTTTTTACATTATTATCAATCATAAAGGTCTGATGTACTTATTACTCATATCTATATCTTGATTTTAGTTTGCATCTGATGTAATTCCTACTCATACCATTACATTCTTACCATTCATAAAGATCTCCTACAACATTTCTTCTCTACCTCTCATATATCTAAGCATGAGGAGTTGCAAAAGGTCATAAACATGGTTGCAGGTCCTCATGTCGCCTATGTTCTTCCCTTGGAATACATGCCTCTAGTTGGTTACAGTGGGCACTTTTATAGCCGATGCAAAATTGTAGGAGTGTGTTATTTATGATTTTGTCTTGTCACAAAAAAAGTCAAATAAGGAATAGGAGCATTTCCAACTAAAAACTACTTACACTAGCCTCAAGAAATAAGTTTTTTTCCCAATAATTGTCATTTCCAAGACAAACAAATCCTAGTTTAGTATAATCTATCTCGATGTATCTTAAAACCTATCCATTTTTAATATATTAATCAACTAGTTCTTGCAATTGAGCACTTAATTACATTTTATCTATTCATAGATTTGTGGCAATGTGGGTTCCAATATTTATTAATTATCATGACTTTCTCTTATATAGATAATAATCAAGGGAAAATATTTATACTCATCAACTAGTGATGCTCTAGAACTTTTCCAATCTATAATGGTTGAAGTTGGTTTTGCCTATGAATATTTAGGGGTTGTTTAACTGATGGGCACCATCTTGGGGAGGATTATAATAGCAACTTATGTGTGAATATACACATGGTTCATATGGAAAGAGAAGGTATGATGATGGGAACTACTTTGTTGATAATGTGGATGATCTTGGTAACAAAATTTTCTCTCTTCTCTTGAAACATTTGTATCAGTCTTTTATGAGTGTTTATTATTTCCAGGCCAACAACATTCCTATGTGATCACTGTTTACAACATCCATACATGTTATACAATTTTTATTTTAGGATATGTTTGCGTTTAGTATAACTACAAGTGGTGATAGTGGTGTCCATATCATCTCTTATATTTGTCTCTAGGAATGGTGCTGGTATACTGCCTTCATGTACTTGCATTTTTCCTTATCTTCTCTGATCTCTATAGCATTTTTAGGTAAGTTACTTTTTGTTCTTTACAAGCTCTTGAATATGGGTTGCATTCTATATTGTGATTAAGGTTTACACTAAATCCCCTCCTTCCTTTCATTTGTAAAAGTTGACCACATATAGACTAATAAGATGTACATAACCGGATATCATATGGACATTGTATAAAAATTAATTGTAACTACATAGAAAAATCATCTAACTCAGTGTGTATTCATCAATTGACTGGCCGCTTTCATGTTTTAATAGTTTAGGAAAACACAGACAATGTAGTGGGTTCATTCAAGGGCCTCAAATATATTAGACAGGTTGTTAAGGACTATCTAGTTAACATAATGCATCCAACATATCACATCAAGGTAATTTAGTATATAGTATTATTATCTAAATATCTTTATTTAGATGTAATGGTTTTAGATGTCACTCTCAGATTAACATTCCTTATTTTTAGGTAAGAACTATAAATTAATAAAGTTCCTTGGTTGAGAGTGAGTTCGACACAAGGGAGTTCATTTCCTTTTCATGCAAAATCAAATGTTAAAGTATAATGTCAAAAATCATAGTTCACACTAATGTTGGGATCATCTACAAGTTATCTTATTACAATACCTATTGTTTGCATTTTTTCTTGATCATTCTCATACAGAAATGTGACATATGATTGGATTAATAATGGAAATTTAGACAAGACTTTGTTCAAGGGGAAAAGTTCTTTTTCATAGGTGGAGAGATCATATTTTTTGAAGAGGGCTGAGAGCTTATGTTGCAATGATGGAAGAATTGATCCTTGGAAGGTTTTCATGTCTACCACATTTCCACATCATTGTCAAGTTCACTGACATCCTCACAAAGATTGACAGGAGTTCCAGTAACGAGCTTGAGAAGGATCCCAAATTCTTGAAGAATGTTTATGCAAGATTTGTGAAGATAATTTATCACCAATCCCAAGTTCTTGGTGTTAGGTCAACCCTCAACAACATAAAAATTTATGAACATGCATGTATATACTTGTTTATTATATCATCAAAGGATATATGCATTATTGTACATAGCAAAATGTTGTATGAAAGAGCATCTTGTGTGTGTTGTATTTAATGAAAGGGGCAAGGTAAATGTCCTCCCAATTGAATTTGCTTTTGATTATATAAAATAGATTGATATTTAGAATCTATATTTTTGAAATGTGAGTTAAAATTGCAAGTGGCGTTCAATGAAAAATCTAGATTGTAAACAAAAAATTGAATCGTTAAAAGCGATAAAAATGCCATTTTATACAATAATTATGCCATTATAGTGGCATTTTTATATGCCATTATACACAACAAGAACAATTCAATGCGACATCCTAATACACAATAGTGACATTTGTATAAAAGCCAATTGATGGTATAGTGGCATTTGTATAAATTCCAATTAGTGTTATAGTGGCATTTATGTGGCATTTATTGGAAGCCATTAAAGCCATATATTTAGTGGCATTTAAAACTTATGCCATTATATATCTAGTGGCATTGGTACTAGAGGCATTTTTTAAGTGCCAGCAAATGTGACTAAAAACTTTTAGTGGCATTTATATTTTTCTAATGGCATTTCTCAAAAGCCACTAATGGGTATGTTTGTTGTAGTGATATGACTTTGAAGCCCAAACTTGATTCTCTATATTGAATAATGGAATCTTGAATCATGGTTATAAATATCGAGAATGGTACAACTCCTATGATCACAATATTTGGATCTTGATATCACCTCGATACGTGTCTGCTAACTTCTGTATTCCCAAATTTTGAAAATTTTGAACTAATGATTATGTTGATTCTCTCGACTTATGACTTAGGGTTTAACTCTCATATAAACTAGGGTTGGACCTTCCATTGAATTAAACCCATAGGATAATGAAGAAGCAGAATTCTAGATGTTGGGATTAAAAGTCATGTTGTACTCTTGATCCAATGAGCTCTATTCATTTGAACTAAAATGTGATCTCTCCGAACCTTTTATCTATAGGATAATCTCTCCAACTAACTACTTACGTACTAACCCCTCAAATTTGATGATCAATGTGACTATACCTTGACTGTGATAATAAATTCTTAGATTTTTATTAATGTTGATATTGAAGGGATACCAAGATGATTGTATATAGGTTCCAATTTAATATTGAAGTATTCTATTAATTTTGGGAATGAAATTCCTTTTAAGGTGGGAAGGATGTGATACCATAGTCTTTTCTCTCTCCACATGCATGTGATATTCACTTCATGTTTTCTCTTTTATCAATCATAGATCCAATTTCATGACTGAACATGTTTTGATGCTCAACTGGTTTGTTATTTATACATTTGTCTGGTGGTGGAATTCAAGTTAGCTTAAAAACCTAATTTACAACCATTGTACACAATACTCTTATAACACCTATTTTGATCCCCTCTATGGTTATCTTTCTACCCTAATCTTGTATTGATCATGTAGAGCACATTCTCATATTTCCAACACACCTTCTTTTGGTCAAAATGGAGCTCAAATGAATGAGTTTTGCCTTTTTGAAATCCCTCTTTCATCATACCTTTTTGCCCGAGTTGGGCCAACTTTAGTCATTTTGGGCCCAAGGAGGGCATGGCCCAGACACCCCTCCCTTGACTTGAGATCCATCCATGGCTCACCTCCCTAGAAAATCATAGTAGATCCCTTCACTTGTATTTTTGGTCATTGGATTGTTGCCCTCAGACATGGTCTTGATCCAATGGCTCGCGGACCCTCTTCATCCCCTGTATAGCACCGATGCCAATGGCACTATAGAAACTACTTACCTCCCTTTTGTGCCACAAATACCCTCCCATGTTTGCATATTCTGCCAAATTGAATCCCCTTTGCACTTTTCTTCTCCCCCACTTCCTTTCCCCTCTCTTTATTTACACTATCATAAACCCTAGCACCTTCAACCATCACCTTCTTCTCCCCACCTTCCATGGTAGAGCCGCCACCACTTGAATTTGTGTGTCTTCTATATGACCCAACTCAATGCTAGGCAAGGTCACAACCTGCCTTGTGGAACCAAGAAGAACTCGACCAACACTACAGTGAGTCGCTTGGAGCCCTCTAGCCTCCTCAACATCACAGCCCTAGCCAACTGCACAGTAGGCACCGCCTCACAATTGTCTGCCCACTCGAGGCATTGGGACAATAGGAGTGTGTTGGCTAGGTCGTTGGATCACCGAGGTGCACGGTGATCCCCCATCCAATGACCCGATATCCACCTTCTCCATACTATCAAGCATAGTGGGCATCCTACTTGTGGGTCACAAGATCGACTGGGTCCATGATGGATCCCCTCCAACAACTACTTGTTTTTCATGAAGGTAAAATATTTTCCATCTCTCATGAATATTCAAAGAAATGCCCAACTTTTACATAAATCACTATAAATAGATGCTTTGTCCAAAAATAGTCATATACCTTTTTGACCAAAAAATGAGAACTTTCCATTATAAATGGTTTCATAACCAAAATCTACTTGGAGTTCTCCTAAAATTTCTAAAAATTTCACTTGTATGCTTTCTTTAATGAACTTTATGCCCTATTATGTGTCCCTTGTGTCCCTAACAACCGCATGTTGCTGTGAACCTACAGATCAGTAACATCACTCCACTTTTGGTTTGATTAAAGCTTTGGACCATCTTGATGTACACTTGTTGACTCCCTAGACCTAAATGTGATACCTTTTATGTACATGCATGATGTAGCCTAGTCAAGATGTAATCTTTGGTCTACTTTACCATCATATGACTTCCCCTCTCCGAAATAAGCAATCTTTATCTTGTCTTGTGACATGATTTAGTTAGTGCTTATGCCTTTTTTCCATCATGTATCTCAAATGACTTAAGAACCTACTTTTATACCTTGATATGCCATAAATGGTGATACTTAATGTATTTATTGGTTTAGATATTTAATCTTTTTTATAATGTTTTAATCCATATGTTCACCTTAAAATTAGATCCTATATTGATTTGTAATTCGAATTTCTAGGAAACACACCCATACGTACTATTGACTCATGCCACACCAAGTGTGATCCAAATGCATACATTGAGTTTTAGACCCTAATCTTGCAAGAACTATGCTCTAGTGGTATCCATGATATCTTCATGACTTCAAATGAGTACGTTCATTGTAACATCCCTGACCTGGGTTATGAGTTAACCCTAGTTATTTTGCTTAATTATGTAATTAAAATGCTTGTGATTATCCCTTGGCATGTAATTAAGTTCCTGAGGAACATACATTTTCAATTCTGTCCTTTTTAAACAATGTTTTAGTATTGTTTTGTAATGCAGGGACCTATGTGCAAATTACCCAATTAGAAGAGTTAACTTGCAAATTTCACATGTTGAGATGTTCCTCTAATGATGAGACATCATATGAGTGAGTATGATGAAGTTTTATGGATTCACCAAGCTTGGGCATCGAGATGCAGCTTGTGGAGCAATCTTTGTGCTTAAAACCCTAATTTTGGTGTAAAGTGTAATTTACCCAAAATGTGGGGTGCAACTTGTAAAATACTCCTTCCAGAGTATCGTTTATTACCAATGACATCATTTAGAGTAAAAATGATGAAGGGGGCACTTCAATTAAATAATCAGATAAGAAGTATAACATTTGTACTAGAATCACCAAGTTATAAGTTAGGAAACCCTTATATATGTGCACCTTACTGATAAGATGACTTTCTTTGCCTTTAGTTCTTAGTTTCAAAAAGAGTTCTACCTAAGATATGAGGAGGAGGGACGTGCAAAGAAGAAAGGAGGGACCTAGATGATAAATGGAGAAACTAGAGGTCCTTGTGTTGAAAACTAACCCAAGCTATATAAGCTTCCTTCTTTGCAAACCAAGTAAACGTATTCCCTTCTTCTTTCACTTATCACCTTGCTTGGACCGACTAAGTCAGAGCTTAGGAATAGAGGAGAATTTCTAAGGAGAAGCTAGGTAAGATTGAACCATCTTCTTGCTCGAATTCATGGAGGAAAGTGGATTATAAGGTTGGTTTTATGGTTATCGCACTTAGGTTTCTTGTTCTAGCCAACTTTCCCCAAAATTTCCTTGGAGAATCACCTTTGGCCGACCTGTGGAGCTCAAGACACCATTCGAGGCTTGAAAGCTTGGGAGCTTGGAGCTCTAGGGACGACCTTTGAGGCGGGTTTTATAGCTCTAACCCTTTTACTTTGTTAAGCATATCTTCTTTCTTGCATGTACTAGGTTGTTCTTCTTCTTCCCCATCTTTCCTTGCTTCTTGCAAGCAAATCCATGAAGTAACTGACCTATTCTAAGGTTGAAGATGATGGGCGTGATTTCCTAGGTAACTTTACCAAATGACCTTGGACCATTTGGTCTACACGGGTTGCAAACCGTTTGAAATCAAACGATCTCAGGACTGTTTGATTTCATGCGGTCTTGCAAGACCGTTTAGAATCAAACGGTCTCAAGACCATTTGGAAAGTTTGACCAAGGGAAGACCATTTAGAGGTCTTCTGTACACATGTTGAATTAAACATCTACAAATAATTGTAACCTAATTGCAAACCAATCACAAGTTGAAGGCACTTCAATCCTCTAAACCCTAATCGGGTTGAATTGCTGATTTCAATGACCAATTTTGGTGAACTTTGGGTTGAAGGGCCCAAACGGTCTCAAGACCATTTGGGGGTTCACTCAAACGGTCTAAAGACCGTTTGGTGACCATACAAGACTGTTTGGAGGTCTACGGTTGGGAAAATTTGATCAATTGAGGGTCCAATCACAATAGGTTGATGAATTGATTAAAAGTGTTGATTTGTAAATTAATTAGGGTTCAACCCATAACAAATGGACTTAGATTTTGATGAAACTTTGGGAAAACGGTCTCAAGACCATTTGGAGGGTGTCCAAACGATCTCAATACCGTTTGGGCCAAGTTTGGGCCCAATTGAGTGTCAATTGATGGGTTCAACTTCAATTTAACTCACATTGATGAATGTTGATGGTTGAATGTTTACAAACCCTAATTCAATCGGTTTCAACCCTAATTGGTTAGCAATTGAGGGTCAATTCGATATCCAATTGATTAAGGATAACCCTAATTAGCTCAATTGATAAGGGGCTAGCAATGATATGGCCAATTGAGAGGCTCAACATGGAAAACCCTAATCGATTATAACCTTTGATGCACCTTTGAGGTCCATGCGGTTTTGAGCCCATTTGGACCAAACGGTCTCAAGACCGTTTGAATCCAAATAGTCTCAAGACCGTTTGGGCTCAAACGATCTCAAGGTCGTTTAGATCTAATCGATCTCAAGGTCGCATAGCTTCATGTGGTTTCAAGGTCGCATAGCTTCATGCGGTTTCAAGGTCGCATAGCTTCATGCAATTTCAAGGTCGCATAGATTCATGTGGTCTTGAAGGTGACCAAGTTCAAATAGTTTGGAAGTCAACCCTAACCAAACGGTCAACACATCCAAACGGTCTCAGGACCGTTTGGAGGTTGAAGTGTGTAATCGTTTGGGGACTTTTAGGGTTATGATTGCTTAGTAGTTTGAAGGCTTAATTGGTCCAATGTTTGTCTAATCCAAACCCTAATGGTACCCTAAGTCATTAAGGGGCTATGTGATTAATAGATTGAACCATGTTGTGAATCAATGGTGTACATTACCAATGTGCCCTTGGAGGGTTCAAATAGATGATATCCTTATTTAATCAAACCCTAATGATCACAATGGTCGTGACTTAACTTATGATAATCAAAAGTGATTTGACCTAACCTAATCTAGAGTGATGTAATTACCATCTAATAGTAATAGGAGAGATAAGGTCCCATTTATGGTTGAAATTCAAGTAAAGTACCTTCAATGTATATGAATGTGCATGATTAGGGTATGATCCACCTATGTGAGATCATGAAAACCCTAATTATGATAATTGATGAATCTTAACCTAATTTGAAGGCATCAAGGATGATAACTTCATATATAATGATGCTATGGGCTCAATTCACTATGAAGTGAATAGTAAACCCTAATTCTAAGGTAATGACATGCTAATTGAATAGTAAACCCTAATTGAGGATGATAAGATGAAATGTACATTAAACCCTAATTCCAAGTTATGCTCTTAAGCATGAATCTTTATAATTAAAGTATGAGGTGAGGAATTATGATTCCTACTCATAATGAGAGGGATCTAATAACCCTAATTGATACTAATGAGGGAACCTAGCCTTAGTAAAGGCATAAAGGTAAAACCCTTGGAATGGAATGTTATTTCTGCATTATAAATTGCTGATCTGGAAATGAAATGATATTATTGTCAAGTTGAATTGACTATGCAGGTTCTTATAAGAAATTGATCATAACAGGTAAGGTTTATGATAGTGTATTCATTAAAAGTATGTTGTAGACTGTATGAATAATGATACATGCTATATTGCTTATGCTTAAGTGACAACATATGAGACTAATGGGCTGTAAGAGCCGTGAGTAGCATCAGGTCATGTTGATTAGATGACTTGTGATGAATTAACATCCATTTGATAACTGATGAGAGTTAAACTTGATACATTTAGTATTCTTCTGTTATGGCAATGCTTTTATACTTAAATGATTGGAAACATGTTTGATGCTAAAAGAATACTGAAATGTACCTAAGTAAACAAGTATAATCATACCATGTAGAGCCCTGATCATAGATCCATCATTGTCAGAAGTTAAATGATGATGATACAGGTTTTCCTAAGGGAACTCCTAGATCACATACTTTTGAGTATGTGGGGGAATATGGATGTGAATATCCTTACGTCCTAGTGTAGGAGTTGATGTATATGTATCTTAATCTATCAACACTGCACTATGTGTTTATCTCGGGATGATGTATCACTAATCACCCGAGGAAGCTTTTATGCCACATTGATGAGAGATAAACATGAGATTTTCGATTGTGAAGAGAGTACAGAATGCCATTGTGACTCTAATAGTGAAGTGCCAGAATACCCTGGTGAGCTGTAGTAGCAGAGACACTAGATTTCCTGCATGTTGATCCTCACACTGACTGAGGATGTTGAGGTCATAAGAATCCGGCTCTTTTGATGACCTAGTATGATATCGATGCGACTTACTAGTGATCGGTTGGAGTATGAGTGGTATACCTCATCTCCGCATGGAATAATAATGTTTGTAAAACATAATCAACCGCGTAGCATATCCGCTAGGATTGAACTACGAGAAGTATTGATTGATGTTACACTGCTTATATTAGTATGCATGTTCTTCATATTCCTTAATGCAATTGCTTTACTTAAATGTCAAACCTGATGTTGATTACCTGATAGCTTATATTGCTTATGTTGTTCTTTGATTGCTATAACAAAGTTTCTGCCGGAGAGTTATAACTCTCGCTGGGACAATTATTTAAAGTTGTCTCACCCCATAGATTTCAACTTTTTAGGTGGTCGTCGAGGATGAAGGAACCAGTCTACGGGAGATCAGTATCAGCAGCAACAACATCAGGGGCAGTAGTGAGTCTCAGGTGGAGATCTTGGTTGTCCAGTCTTATAGTTAGGAAGTCTTATGTTGTCTCTGTACTCTCAGGTCCTCGGAGTTAGTTGATCTGAGATTTTGGTTTTTAAATCATGAGATTTGTATCTGGTTGTACATAATCACTCAAGAAGTGATTTAACAGAGATGTAAACTGTTTATCTTGTTTTCTATAAAGAAGTTTTATGATTTTAAGATCTTGTCTTGAAAAGTTTAAATTTTTCATGATTTTTCGTATTCCTCTACTAATCGAATGCTCTTGCCAAGTTTATCTCGCATTTTGGAGATCGGAGCCCACAATTAAGTGGTATCAGAGCTCTAGGTTCGCTGAGTCTACAGAGACATAAGACTTAGAATGTCGAGTCTAACCTTAGTGTTTCTTTCTTATCTAATAGAATCTTCTGCTCCTTAGGAGAAGAAGATAATTAAGGATGTCTGAGCCCCATGAAGAGTACGTGGCCGAGAGTAGCATAGTTTCACCCTGAGAAGGTGCAAGAAACCCAGAGATAGAACAACCTATACCTGAGCCACATGTACAGCCACCACAGTTTGACCCAGCTGATATGGCAAACCCAGCTGTTCAAACTATGTTTGGGCAGTTTATGACTGCCATGACACACATCACCGATAGGATGCCCATGCCTGCACCTAGGGCACCTACCCAGCACAAAGGACAAGGTATCGGTAAGACATTCGAGTGACTTCACAGAGTCAGGGAAACCGAATACTTTGGCACAACTGACCCCGTAGATGCAGATCTGTGGTTAACCGAGTTGGAGAAAGCCTTCAGAATCTTGAACATCCCTGAAGCTGAGAAGGTCAGACATGTTGTCTATCTTCTCAAGGGAAGTGCTGGTCACTGGTGGACCATGGAAGAGTAGAAGAGGCCTGGAGTGGAGATCTCGTGGGAAGACTTCCGTCGGGAATTTGTCAATAGATATTTCCCAAAGACATTCCTGGATGAGAAGATCTCTCAGTTTGAGAGATTGAGGCAAGGCATGATGAACATTAGCGAGTACGAAGCTAAGTTCATGGAGTTGCTACAGTTCTGTCCGCACATGGCTTCCACAGAAGAAGAAAGGATCAGAAGGTTTGAGAAGGGTTTGAATGCCGACTTGACTACTCCTGTGTCTGCCCTAGAGAACCGGGAGAGGTTCACTACCTTCATTGAGTCAGTCCGAAGGATAGAGAGATCCGTAGCCGAGAAGAGGCAAACCCACAAGAGATATCCGCAGTGCAGGGTTCTTCATCTAGAGACTTTAAGAAGCCTAGATTATCTGCACCTACACCTCCACCACCTAGATCTAGTGCTCAGACACAGTGGGCACCAAGTAGAGGTAGAGGACAGAGCCTACCGCCACAAGAGAATCACAGTTCTGCATCGATGTCGGTCACAGGACCACCTAGACCACAGCAACAAGACAGAAGCTGCTACAACTGTGGGAAGGTGGGACATCTGATGAAGGACTGTAGGGCTAGGCCTGTCAATGTGACACAACCACAGAGATAGAGTCAGCAGGGATCCCAAAGGAGACAGTTTCAAGGAGCAGCTAGAGGACGTGGACAAGCGTCCCAAGCTGGATCGTCAGCACCAACTCAACCTTAGGCAACAGTGAGGTTCTATGCAATGAACCCACCAGATGCAGTGATCAACCCACGGGTTGTGGCAGGTCAGATGGAGTTGTTATATTCTGATATGTCTAAATCATGTGTTGTATCTGTTTTGATTGACCCGGGTGCTACGCACTCCTTTATCACTCGAAGAGTGATTCGTAACTGCAATATGATAGTTAGTCATAGGACAGATAGTTTGTTGCTTGAGACTCCGTTGAAAGGGTCTGCTGTGCTGTAGGAAGTATGCTCTCCCTGCATCCTCTTCTTTTCTAATCATCGCATTCAAGTGGACCTTGTACCACTTGAGATGCAAGGATTTGATATAATCCTTGGGATGGATACCTTGGAAAGGTATAGGGTTGTCTTGGATTGTGAATCCAAGCAGGCTGTGTTTGTTGATGAAAGCAGCACATGGATCTTTCAAGGAGAGAGAAAGATTCTACCCACCTGTCTTGTGTCAGCTATGGTTGCTGAGAAGCTGATGAGGCAAGGATGTTATGCATTCTTAGCCCATGTGGTAGATACTACCATGGAGAGTCCCAACCCTACTGAAGTTCCTGTTGTTAGGGAATTCAAAGACGTATTTCCTGAAGAACTTCCAGGTGTACCACTGCCTCAGGAAATTGATTTTGAAATCAATTTGATCCCTGATACACAACCCATAGCCCAGACACCGTATAGGATGGTGCCTGCTGAGATGGCAGAACTCAAGAAACAGCTTCAAGAGTTGCTTGAGAAGGGTTTTATCTAACCAAGCACTTCACCTTGGGGTGCTTCGGTCCTGTTTGTTAAAAAGAAAGATGGATCAATGCGGTTGTGCATTGATTACAGACAACTGAATAAAGTAACAATAAAGAATAAGTACCCTTTACCAAGGATTTATGATCTCTTTGACCAGTTGCATGGTGCAACCGTCTTCTCAAAGATATACTTGAGGTCTGGATATCATCAACTTCATATTAAGGATAGTGACATACCCAAGTCTGCCTTTGGGACAAGGTATGGTCACTATGAGTTCATAGTTATGTCGTTTGGACTAACTAATGCACCAACTCCATTGATGGAACTCATGAATAGAATCTTCCAACCTTTCCTCGATCAGTGTGTTGTCGTCTTCATAGATGACATTCTGATCTATAGTAGAGATGCTCAACAGCATGAACAACATCTTCGCCAAGCTTTGACCTTGCTAAGAGAACATAAGCTATACACTAAGTTCAGAAAGTGTGAGTTTTGGTTGCCGGAGGTGTCTTTTCTTGGACATGTTATATTTGTCTCGGGTATTCGTGTTGACCCTAAAAAGGTAGACTCTGTTCTACAGTGGGAACAACCGAAGACACCGACAGAGATCTGTAGTTTCTTAGGGTTAGCTGGATACTATCGAAGGTTCATTAAGAACTTCAGTTCTATAGCCCTACCCTTGACCAAGTTGACCCGGAAAGATGTTCCTTTTGTCTAGAGTGATAAGTGCCAGCAATCTTTTCAGCTGTTGAAGGAGAGGTTGACAAGTGCACCTATACTTGTGCTACCTGAGCAAGGAAAATGTTATATAGTTTTCTGTGATGCCTCTAAGAATGGACTCGGATGCGTGTTGATGCAGGATAAGCAAGTGATTTCTTTTGCTTCCCGATAGCTTAAGAAACACGAGGAGAATTATCCGACACACGATCTGGAATTAGCTGCTATGGTTCATGCCCTGAAGATCTGGAGACATTACCTCTATGGAGAGACATTCCAGATTTTCACAGATCACAAGAACCTTAAGTACATCTTCTCTCAGCACGAACTTAATATGAGGCAACGTCGCTGGATGGAATTAATCAAAGACTACGATTGTACAATTGATTACCATCCAGGGAAAGCCAATGTAGTTGGAGATGCTCTGAGTAGGAAATTAGCAACACCATCCTCTAATGGGGCACAACTAAACTCTTTAGTATGCTCTAGGAGAGATATGCTTATCTCCTTAAGGCAAGACAATGTACAGTTGAAGGTGTCATTTTTAGCCAGGTTGTTGGCTGAGATGCATATTAAACCTACCCTTAAAGAGCAAATTAGAGAGGCACAACATGTTGATGCTATGGTTCAGCAGATCGGATCGGAGTATGGTGATGAGAAGAGACATGGTTTTCATGACTCAAATGACCAGATAGCATGTTCTCATGGGAGAATGATAGTACCGGATGTGGATAACTTAAGGAAGTTAGTCCTGGAAGAAGCTCATTCTTTGATGCATGCCATGCATCCAGGGAGCACCAAGATGTATCGAAACTTGAAATATATGTATTGGTGTCCTGGGATGAAGAAGGATGTTGCTGAGTTGTTCTGAGGTGTCATGTGTGTCAGCAAGTTAAAGCTGAACACCAGAAGACTGTAGGAACAATGCAACCTTTACCCATACCACAGTGGAAGTGGGACCATGTAACCATGGACTTTGTTGTTGGCCTACCCAAGACAAGCAATGGACATGATTTCATTTGGGTAATTGTTGATAGGTTGACAAAGACAGGGCATTTCTTACCTGTCAAAACAACCTATTCTGCTGAGAAGTTAGCATAGTTGTATGTTCAAGAGATAGTACGTCTGCACGAAGTTCCAGTCACCATAGTATCAGACAGAGGTCCCCAGTTTACGAGTCATTTTTGGGAATGACTGCACAAAGCTTTAGGAACCGAGTTAAGGTTTAGTACAACCTTTCATCCATAGACTGATGGACAGTCGGAAAGGACTATACAGACCTTGGAGGACTTGCTAAGAGCATGTGTTCTCCTATTTACAGGGAGTTGGGATATGCACCTAAGCTTGATAGAGTTTGCCTACAACAATAGCTATCAGCATAGCATTGAAATGGCACCCTATGAAGCCTTGTATGGTAGACGTTGTAGATCACCGGTATGTTGGTATGAAACCGGTGAATATCAGCTGTTAGGTCCTGATATTGTGCAGCAGACTACAGAAAAGATCAAAGTAATTCAACAACAGATTAAAACTGCACATGATAGGTAGAAGTCTTATGTTGAAAAATGTCGTAGACCCTTAGAGTTCCAGGACAGAGATAGAGTTTACCTCAAAGTCTCACCTTGGAAAGGAGTTCTTTGGTTTGGAAGGAAAGGGAAGTTAGCTCCTAGATTTATGGGGCCTTATCCAATCATTGAATGGGTTGGAAAGGTAGCCTATAGACTAGAGTTGCCACCAGAGTTATAGAAGTTACATCATGTGTTTCACATTTCTATGCTGAGGAAATGTCACCCTGATACCGAGTCAGTTCTACAACCTATGGAGGTAGAATTGAATGATGATATAACTTATGAGGAAGGACCAGTGTCGATCCTTGATAACAAAATTAAAAAGCTAAAGAAGAAAGACATAAGTCTTGTGAAAGTCCTCTGGAATCACCGTGGAGTCAAAGAAGCCACTTGGGAACTATAGAAAGAGATGAGGAGGAAATACCCTACTCTTTTCTCTTAATATGTTTTGACGATTTCGGGGACAAAATCCTTGTAAGGGGTGGATAATTTGTAACATCCCTGACCTGGGTTATGAGTTAACCCTAGGTATTTTGCTTAATTATGTAATTAAAATGCTTGTGATTATCCCCTGTCATGTAATTAAGTTCCTAAGGAACATACATTTTCAATTCTGTCCTTTTTAAACAATGTTTTAGTATTGTTTTGTAATGCAGGGACCTATGTGCAAATTACCCAATTAGAAGGGTTAACTTGCAAATTTCACATGTTGAGATGTTCCTCTGATGATGAGACATCATATGAGTGAATATTATGAAGTTTTATGGATTCTCCAAGCTTGGGCATCGAGATGCATCTTGTGGAGCAATCTTTGTGCTTAAAACCCTAATTTTGGTGTAAAGTGCAATTTACCCAAAATATTGGGTGCAACTTGTAAAATACACCTTCCAGAGTATCTTTTATGACCGATGACATCATTTAGAGTCAAGATGATGAAGGGGGCACTTCAATTAAATAATCAGATAAGAAGTATAACCTTTGTACTAGAATCACCAAGTTTTTTTTGGTGAACTCAGCTCCTTCTATTTCTTTTAATAGTTTTGAGAATATACAAAGAAAAAGAAAGAGAAACATCTTAAGGAGAAGAACCTCCCAAGACAAACTAAAAGATAGAAAAAGGAAAAGAAACTATACTAGAAAAAGACTCCTATACACTGTCCATCAAAAGGTCCAGGTCGTGAAGAATGAGATTCCAAATAAGATCCACATCCTTGGAAATCCCACAATGAATTCGATCATTCCTCTCCCTCCACAGCCAGCTGAAAATACCAAGACCAAGAAGATAGGCCTTTCTGTCCTTGAAAAGATAGATATCATTTATCGATCTGGGTTGCCGAAGATTAAGAAGAACACTGACTCTCCTCCAAATCTCAGATGAGTAAGAGCAGCTGAACAAAAGATGCTCAATATCCTCTTCCTCACTACAGCAAAGAAAACACATTGACGCAAGGCTGAACCCAATACGTTTCACAAAGCAAGAAGTCAGAAGTCTTTTAGGACCAACTTTCCAGCCTATCATTCTCCAGTTGCTTGAACAACTGAAACTCCAAAGCCACTGAAAAAAGAAATTCGTCCCATTCTCAAGGTGGAGACATCTCCAAATATATTTATAGTTCACCTCCATCTTTCCATCAAACAGGATGTTATCACTCCCAACAGTAGGATTCGGAATAGAGTGGAGAACCTCAATCAGACTACTGTGAAGTCTTATATTCTCAACAGCCCAGGAGCCGTTACTAATGAGATGACTGAGTTTGGCGTCAAAAGGGAACCCCAGCTGGATAATATTCTGTCTGCCCAGCACTTCAGTAAGAAAATTCGACCCCTTGCACCAGGGATCCTTCCAAATACTAACATCTTTACCATCGCCAATGACAAAAGTGATATATCTTCTTAAACAGTCTCTTTCACCAAGAATTCTTCTAAACAGCCACGAAAAACTCTCATTAATAGGAAGAGACCAGAACGAATGCTTAACTAAGTACTTCTCATGGACCCATTTTATCCATATACTGTCTTTCTTCTTGGCAATGTCCCATCCATTCAAGAGAATATATGACTGAATAATATCTCTAATACATTTAATCCCTAAGCCACCTTCCAACTTTGGTTTAACAACCTCACTCCACTTGACCAAATGAATATGATTTCTACTAACAGTCTTCCCCCAGATGAAATTCTGATAGAGCTGTTCAATTTCATCACAAACAACACAAGGGATAGGGAAACTGGCAACCCAATAATTAGTCATAGTAGTAAGAGTAGACTGGACAAGCTCAACTCTACCTGCCATAGAGAGTTGACTTGCTTTCCAACCATCAAGGCGACTCTTAATTCTGTCAAGAAGGGGACTACAATGAGCCTTAGTCAATTTGCCAATAACCAAAGGAATACCAAGATATCTCTGCGGAAGACACCCTTCAGCAATGCCCAAAATGCTGCCCATCAAATTTTTATTAGCATTTTGACTATAGAGAACAACACTTTTATCAGTGTTAATCTTCAAACCAGTAGCAACATATAGATGGTCAAGCACTCTTTTAATAGCATAAGCACTCCGATCATCCGCCTCAGAGAAAATCATCAGGTCATCAGCAAAAATCAGGTGAGAGATAAAGAAATTGGATGAGGCCTTCAAAGGTTTCAAATTACCCTCTTTAACCTCTTTATCAAGAAGAGGAGTAATAACCTGCATAACAAGAACAAAAATGTAGGGAGCTAGGGGATCTCCCTGTCGAACCCCATTGCTAGGCTGAAAAGATTCAGAAGCTTCTCCATTAATAAGGATCTCATAGGAAATAGTGTTAAAAATCTCCTTAAGCCACACAACCCAACAGTGAGGAAAGTTCATAAGCTCAAGAATAAGAAATATGGCCTCCCAAGCAACTGAGTCATAGGCTTTAGAAATGTCTAACTTGATACACATCTTAGGCCTACACTCCTTCTTGTTAAAATCATGTATCAGTTCATTGGATAAAAGAACATCATCCTTGATAGACCTACCCTTCACGAAAGCACACTGGTTACTACTCACTACAGAAGGCAAAACAAGTTGCAATCTGTTAGCAAGAAGTTTAGAAATAACTTTATAGAAGACATTACAAAGAGCAATGGGTCTGAAATTCTTGAGCTCACTGGAATTCTTCACTTTCGGAATAAGAGTTATGAAAGTACGATTAGCTTCTCTAAGCATTCTCCCAGAATTAAAGAAGCCAAGGATAGCCCTAACAACATCTGAGCAAATAACACTCCAGCATATCTTGAAGAAGTGACCATTAAACCCATCAGGTCCTAGACATTTCTCAGAATTAAGATTCTTGACTACATCAACAACTTCCTTCACAGAAAAACATCTATCAAGAGCCAACTTATGAACATCATTCAACTTAGGAATGACCAACATATTCAGAATATCAGCATCAATGCTATGACCATTATTGAATAAGGAAACATAGTACCCCAGAATATGTTGTTTAATCTCAGAACAGTTAGTACTAATGATCCCACCAATATCAAGGACTCGGATGTGGTTAACATTTCTTCTCACTTTAATCGAAGAATAAAAAAACTTAGAGTTGGAATTCCCCTATTTAAGCCACTTGACTCTAGATTTCTGTCTTAGCAAAAATTCTTCATGCTTATTAGCAATAAAGGCTTCTTTTCTTCTAGCAATAGCTTCAATTTGCAGCAGAACATTAGAAGGGTCCTTATCAAGGTTGCTTTGTGCTTCACAAGCTAACAAATTAATCCTCTTAGCAACATCAATGAAATTTCCAACAGTGCTCCTATTCCACTTAGACAACTCATGTATGAGATTCTTAAACTTACTATAGACAATGAAACTAGGAAAGCCAGTGTCATCCCCAGACCAACGTTTTCTAACAATATCCCTGAAGCCTTCTTTTTCAGTCCAAGCATTAATGAAACGAAAGGGGGAAACAATTTTACCTTTCTCACCAATGTCAAGAGTGAGGATCTTATGATCACTGATAATATTGGAATGAAGAAAACCTTTGAACTCAGAAAACTCCCTCATGAAATCAAAATTATAGAGAATCCTGTCAATAAGAGAAGTAACAAAAAAATCCCCCGATTGATGGTTATCCCAAGAAAAGGAAGGTCCATTCAGGCCCAGCTCAAAAAGACCACAATTGAGAATACAATTATTGAAATCATCCATGGACTTCTTAGTAGGAGGATCTCTGCCCAATTTTTCTTCATCCTTTCTAACAACATTAAAATCACCTAAAATGATCCAAGGAAAAGACACACTAGAATTAATAGACTCAATATCATTCCATAATTGCTCCCTATCACCATCAGGATTATGCCCATAGACATCCGTCAAGAGGAAACTTATGTTGTCACAAAAAACCTCCATATATATAAACTGATCAGAATCCTGAATCTTAGTAATATTGCAAACCTCATCCTTCCACAGAACTACAACTCTACTGAGCACATGAGAGGAATGATTAGAAATCCAACTAAACCCAGGAAAATATTTACTAAGAAGCTTTGATTCTTCTTCTGTCTAACTTTAGTTTCATTGAGAAGAATAACGTGAGGATTGAACTCTCTTATTTTCTACTAGACTATTGAGACCTTGAGGTTAAGACCCCTAACATTCCAGGACAGCATATTGAGATTGAGACTAACCATTAGAAATAGTTGTGACCAGTACTTCACTGGTTTGGAACTCCCTCCTCCTGTGATCTTCAGTCACTACTTTCAGATTAGCAAATTTATTTGAAAGAGCAGTTTGAGTGACCATATCCTGGTCCTTTGTATTATTTCTAGTTTTACCCTTCGGTTTCCTTCTTTTGTTCCCTTTTTTAACAACTTCAAAACCCTCCTCCTCCTCATCTTGAATGGAAGCAGCATTATGAGGAGGAGTAGAAAGATCTACAACCCCGTCTAGAGCTTCCTGGTTTCCGCTAATATCTCCTTCTGATGAAGTCAGACTACTTTCCTCAAAAGAGTCATTAGGTACATGGAATTCTTCTTCTTCATCTTGGACTTGCCCCAACAGACCACCCTGTCTTTCCTGGTTCAGATTAACACTATGAGAAGTAGTGTCATTAACTCTAATTTCGGCCACTTTTTCAGACAAATCAATAGCAGTAGTATTGTCACAATTAAACTTATCAGCTTGATCTTTATGAATCAAAATTTCACTCTGAGGAGTTTCATCATCAACTTTAGGTGCAGGTATTTCCTTAGAAAGAACAGAGGAATCGGGAGCAGCAACTTTCTTGACCCACACTTTCTTAACCTGATGATTTGAGCCTTTAGCAGAATCTCTACAGTCAGCATGTCCAAACAAATTGCACACCGAACAGACCTGTGGCACCCATTCATATTCAAAGTTGATAGTATGAGAGACTCCATCATCGCTTGAAACTTCTATCTCAAGAGGAAACGTCGACGCAGTCGATATCAATACTTGAATCCTAGCATATTCAAGATTCCTCAGACTAAAAGTCAATCTGTCTGCTCGTAAGGGGAATCCAATATAAGACCCAATTCTTGAAAACATCTTCATATCCCAAAGCTCCAAGGGAAGATTATGAATCTTGACCCATACCGGCATGTCAGTCAACATGAACCTTTTCAGAGGATCTCCGAGCTTCCATTTCATCAGAACCATAGGCCTTCCCCTGAAAAAGTAGATGCCATTGTCTAAGACATTCTCCAGATCCACTTCGTACGTGAATTTAATCAGGAAGAAACCTCGACCATGGTTCAGTATCTCAATCGATCCATTCAGAATCCAAATCTGAGATAAATACTTCTCCAGTGTAGGAAGATGAGGATTGAAGCCAACTATGTAACCTACAACACACTGCTTCCATCTATCCACATTCTTCTCAGCTTCTTCTCTTGGGTAGATGAGCTTCTGGTTTCACAACTCTATATCCACTTTCTCCAATGAAGTATCGTAGAGTCTTGGTTTCATCAGTTCCTCCCATGACTTCGTATTTTCAGATTGAGCATTCAAATCTTGACTCACTCCAGATGAGCGAACGAGAGAGGAGGGAAGGGGGGGCCCTCCAGATTCAGGCACAGTGCCTCTGATGACTTCCTCATCGTGCCGTTGGGTATCGCCAGAGCTCATCATGCCAGTCATAGGTCAAGCATATCAACAACTAATGTATTTTAGAATCACCAAGTTATAAGTTAGGAAACCCTTATATATGTGCACCTTAGTGATAAGATGACTTTCTTTGCCTTTAGTTCTTAGTTTCAAAAAGAGTTCTACCTAAGATATGAGGAGGAGGGACGTGCAAAGAAGAAATGAGGGACCTAGATGAGAAATGGAGAAACTAGAGGTCCTTATGTTGAAAACTAACCCAAGCTATATAAGCTTCCTTCTTTGCAAACCAAGTAAACATATTCCCTCCTTCTTTCACTTATCACCTTACTTGGACCAACTAAGGCAGAGCTTAGGAACAAAGGAGAATGGCTAAGGAGAAGCTAGGTAAGCTTGAACCATCTTCTTGCTTGAATTCATGGAGGAAAGTGGATTATAAGGTTGGTTTTATGGTTATCTCACTTAGGTTTCTTGTTCTAGCCAACTTTCCCCAACCTTTCCTTGGAAAATCACCTTTGGCCGACCTGTGGAGCTCAAGACTCCATTAGAGGCTTGAAATATTGGGAGCTTGGAGCTCTAGGGACGACCTTTGAGGTGGGTTTTATAGCTCTAACCATTTTACTTTGTTAAGCATATCTTCTTTCTTGCATGTACTAGCTTGTTCTTCTTCTTCCCCATATTTCCTTGCTTCTTGCAAGCAAATCCACGAAGTAACTGACCTGTTCTAAGGTTGAAGATGATGGGCGTGATTTCCTAGGTAACTTTACCAAACGACCTTGGACCATTTGGTCTAAACGGTTTGCAAACCGTTTGAAATCAAACGATCTCAGGACCGTTTGATTTCATGCGGTCTTGCAAGACCGTTTAGAATCAAACGGTCTCCAGACCGTTTGGAAAGTTTGACCAAGGGGAGACCGTTTAGTGGTCTGATGTACACATGTTGAATTAAACATCTACAAAGAATTGTAACCTAATTGCAAACCAATCACAAGTTGAAGGCACTTCAATCCTCTAAACCCTAATCGGATTGAATTGCTGATTTCAATGACCAATTTTGGTGAACTTTGGGTTGAAGGGCCCAAACGGTCTCAAGACCGTTTGGGGGTTCACTCAAACGCTCTCAAGACCGTTTGGTGACCACCCAATACCGTTTAGAGGTCTAGGGTTGAGAAAATTTGATCAATTGAGGGTCCAATCACAATAGGTTGATGAATTGATTAAAAGTGCTGATTTGTAACTTAATTAGGGTTCAACCCATAACAAATGGACTTAGATTTTGATGAAACTTTGGGTGAACAGTCTCAAGACCATTTTGAGGGTGTCCAAACGATCTCAAGACCATTTGGGCCAAGTTTGGGCCCAATTGAGTGTCAATTGATGGGTTCAACTTCAATTTAACTCACATTGATGAATGTTGATGGTTGAATGTTTACAAACCCTAATTCAATCGGTTTCAACCCTAATTGGTTAGCAGTTGAGGGTCAATTGGGTGTCCAATTGATTAAGGATAACCCTAATTAGCTCAATTGATAAGAGACTAGCAAAGATATGGCTAATTGAGAGGCTCAACATGGAAAACCCTAATCGATTATAACCTTTGATGCACCTTTGAGGTCCATGCGGTTTTGAGCCCATTTGGACCAAACAATCTCAAGACCATTTGAATCCAAACGGTCTCTAGACCGTTTGGGCTGAAATGATCCTAAGGTCGTTTAGATCCAATCGATCTCAAGGTCGCATAGCTTCATGCGGTTTCGAGGTCGCATAGCTTCATGCGGTTTCAAGGTCGCATAGCTTCATGCGGTTTGAAGGTCACACAGATTCATGCGGTCTTAAAGGTGACCAAGTTCAAACAGTGTGGAAGTCAACCCTAACCAAATGATCAACACTTCCAAACGGTCTCAAGACCATTTGGAGGTTGAAGTGTGTAATCCTTTGGGGACTTTTAGGGTTATGATTGCTTAGTAGTTTGAAGGCTTAATTGGTCCAATGGTTGTCTAATCCAAACCCTAATGGTACCCTAAGTCATTAAGGGGCTAAGTGATTAATAGATTGAACCATGTTGTGAATCAATGGTGTACATTATCAATGTTCCCTTGGAGGGTTCAAGTAGATGATATCCTTGTTTAATCAAACCCTAATGATCACAATGGTGGTGACTTAACTTATGATAATCAAAAGTGATTTGACCTAACCTAATCTAGAGTGATGTAATTACCATCTAATAGTAAGAGGAGAGAGAAGGTCCCATTTATGGTTGAAATTCAAGTAAAGTACCTTCAATGTATATGAATGTGCATGGTTAGGGTATGATCCACCTATGTGAGATCATGAAAACCCTAATTATGATAATTGATGAATCTTAACCAAATTTGAAGGCATCAAGGATGATAATTTCATATATAATGATGCTATGGGCTCAATTCACTATGAAGTGAATAGTAAACCCTAATTCTAAGGTAATGACATGCTAATTGAATAGTAAACCCTAATTGAGGATGATAAGATGAAATGTACATTAAACCCTAATTCCAAGTTATGCTCTTAAGCATGAATCTTTATAATTAAAGTTTGAGGTGAGGAATTATGATTCCTACTCATAATGAGAGGGATTGAATAACCCTAATTGATACTAATGAGGGAACCTAGCCTTAGTAAAGGCATAAAGGTAAAACCCTTGAAAGGGAATGTTATTTCTGCATTATAAATTGCTGATATGGAAATGAAATGATATTATTGTCAAGTTGAATTGACTATGCAGGTTCTTATAAGAGATTGATCATAACCAGGTAAGGGTTATGATAGTGTATTCATTGAAAGTATGTTGTAGACTTTATGAATAATGATACATGCTATATTGCTTATGCTTAAGTGACATCATATGAGACTAATGGGCTGTAAGAGCCATGAGTAGCATACAGGTCATGCTGATTAGATGACTTGTGATGAATTAACATCCATTTGATAACTGATGAGAGTTAAACTTGATACATTTAGTATTCTTCTGTTATGGCAATGCTTTTATACTTAAATGATTGGAAACATGTTTGATGCTAAAAGAATATTGAAATGTGCCTAAGTAAACAAGTATAATCATACCATGTAGAGCCCTGATCATAGATCCATCATTGTCAGAAGATAAATGATGGTGAAACAAGTTTTCCTAAGGGAACTCCTGGATCACATACTTTTGAGTATGTGGGGAAATATGGACGCGAATATCCTTACGTCCTAGTATAGGAGTTGATGTATATGTATATTAATCTATCAACACTGCACTATGTGTTTATGCCGGGATGATGTATCACTAATCACCCGAGGAAGCTTTTATGCCACATCGATGAGAGATAACATGAGATATTTCGATTGTGAAGAGAGTACAGAATGCCACTGTGACTCTAATAGCGAAGTGCCAGAATACCCTGGGGAGCTATAGTAGCAGAGACACTAGATGTCCTACATGTTGATCCTCACACTGACTGAGGAAGTTGAGGTTATAAGAATCTGACTCTTTTGATGACCTAGTATGATACCGATGTGACTTACTAGTGATCGGTTGGAGTATGAGTGTTATACCTCATCTCCGCAGGGCATAATAATGTTTGTAAAACATAATCAACCGCGTAGCATATCTGCTAGGATTGAACTACGAGAAGTATTGATTGATGTTACACTGCTTATATTAGTATGCATGTTCTTCATATTCCTTAATGCAATTTCTTTACTTAAATGTCAGACCTGCTGTTGATTACCTGATAGCTTATATTGCTTATGTTGTTCTTTGATTTCTATAACAAAGTTTCTGGCGGAGAGTTATAACTCTCGCTGGGACAATTATTTAAAGTTGTCTCACCCCGTAGATTTCAACTTTTTAGGTGGTCATCGAGGACGAAGGAACCAGTCTACGGGAGATCAGTATTAGCAGCAGCAACATCAGGGGCAACAGTGAGTCTCAGGTGGAGATCCTGGCTATCCAGTCTTATAGTTAGGAAGTCTTATGTCATCTCTGTACTCTCAGGTCCTCAGAGTTAGTTGATCTGAGATTTTGGTTTTTAAATCTTGAGATTTGTATCTGGTTGTACATAATCACTCAAGAAGTGATTTAATAGAGATGTAAACTGTTTATCTTGTTTTCTATAAAGAAGTTTTATGATTTCAAGATCTTGTCTCGAAAAGTTTTAATTTTTTGTGATTTTTTGTATTCCGCTGCTAATCGAATGCTTCCGCTAAGTTTATCTTGCGTTTTGGAGATCAGAGTTGACATTCATCATACATATAGCACTCAATACCAACTTGATCTATCCTATGCTCTTTATGGTCTTATAACTTGAAATAATGACAATATTGCATGAAATGGGTCTTATGTGACTTATTGTTATATGAGATGATTAGATCTTGATACTAAGATAGAATCTCACAATTCCCCTAGTAGTAAATCAGAGTTTATCCTTATATTGTATCACTCATAATGTGGAAGGTAACTTGTACCTAGGGAATGATGATGATACTTGGATTGTGATGATTATTTGCATGCATGTTTGGAACTTGGGATCTATTCTTGAACCTTATGGAACATAGGCCTAGGGGTCATCAACATGACATAAATAATGTGTATTTTATCAAAAGCATACTAATACTAAGACCCTCTATTATGTCTTTTACTTCTTTGGTCTCATTTGTGTTGGACCCTCTCTGGTAATCTCACTCGAGAATTATAACTTGCTCACTACCCACAAGTTGCACTTAATCTCTTGAACCTACTATGAGATTGTATTTTTTGTATGTATGCTTGAATGACTGCTTGACTACTTGCTTACTTGGTTAAGATATTGTTCCTATGAATACTAATTTGATGTTTGATTACACTATGTTGACACCTTTAACACAATATAGATAAATCCATTATATAACCCTTGTCTACCTGCCTGAATTCTCAGGGTAAGGGTGTAAGGCATGATTGAAACAAGGTTAACTCATTGTATTTGGTCTTGAGGTCCCTCATGTATAAATAGGGTGACATATAGGCTTGAGCCTCAATTTTCCCTCAAGGACCCTTCCTGTGGAAGTGGTCAAATGCATGATGTTTATATAATAGAAAATGTAACTAAAATGTTCCTTATATAGAAGAAATTGTTAAGCTTTCTCTCCTATTTTATAATTCTTGCTCATTATAATGTTTCTTTTCAAGAAACATTATGCTACTCTTAAATTGTACCTACTTGTCTTTTCATATATTACTTAATTCCTTAGCACTAAAACATTATGTTTATCAAAAACAAAGTTTATAAAATGCAGATCAACTGCACCCAAGACTCTATGATCTAAAATGAAACACCAGTGGGATATATTGAAAATGGGTACCTATCTCTATCTCCATATTAGTATCTTTTTATATCTATTTGTTTTATTACTTCCTTTTTCATATATATTTATTGTGTGAAACTCTATGTCAATCTAAGGGCGAATTCCCAAGTTCACTCACCTTTTGTCTATGTAGCCATTAGGAGTGTGAATTTAGGGTAATAAATAGTTTTGTGACACTTGAGGTCTTACCATGTCCTATTCCTAGGGTTCTCTCCACTTTTGGAGCATGAAAAAAGGCATCTTGGAAAGTGATAGGAGACCAAAGGCATCTTGGAAAGTGACCGATCCGGAATAGGCAAAAAAGGTTTCTAGGGATACATGGAGTCCCTCTGTTAAAAGTCCATTTTCTCCTCATTAATCATGTTTTCGAGATGTCATTCCAAAAGGTGAAACTGTCGGAGTCCATAGGGGTCATATTGGTTAAGGTAAATGATTGTTTCTTCTTCTCCTTCATATCATAGGTATGCATAAAGTAAGTAGTGATGATGGTTTTGAAAGCTTTCCACTTTAGAGGAATGATATATTATGAGTGAGTATAGTTCTCCCACAATAGTTTGGATGCACACATTAATTGGTAAGTTGCAAAGTTCACTTTGTTTTTTAGGGAACCCTAAAACTCAGAAGGTATTCTCTATGGAAACTAAACACATGCCTAACTTATCTAGAACATCTTCCTTATCTTCATCAACGAAGGATTCATGGTTCAACTTAAGGGAATCAACAATGGTATTAGATTTTTAGGTTGTTGATATGGAATCCTCCATGATCCAACCATGTTATATGGTTTTCTAGGTCGATCATGACATCCATGAGTATGTTATGTTGTTCCTCACAAACTCCACCTTTGAAAGAATTTTTGGTCCTTCAGCATCATCCTCTTAATGTCCCCTTCCTATTTTTTCCCTCTACCTTTATCCATTCTCTTTTTCTTATCAAATTCCTTTTTATTCTTTAATTCTTTTTCCTTCTTAGCTTCCTTATCCTTATTTGACTCTTTTTTCTATCATCTAAATTGTTTTTATTATCCTTCTCGTTCTCGACCTTCTTATTCTTACTCTGAGAAGGTTCTACTCCCTGACTCTAATTTTTTTGAGACATCTACAAGATGCTTTTTAGTATAAGTCCTCTTATCATAAAGGTGATCATGATTATATTATATCATAGTACTTCATCATGTTAATCCATATTTTAAAAATTTTCCACATTTTAGTTGTTTCAATGCTACCCAAAATTGAGAGAGTATATATCAAGTCAAGTCATCCTAATAAAGGTAGAGAATGGATAAGGAGTCACACTACTTCAATCTAATGGGTGGTTTAGGATATTTCTTAAAGTAGAGATGTGATGTTGGGAAGACTCTCTAGGGTTTCAAAGGAGAAAATTTAGGTTAATATTTAGATCAACTAGGGACAAGAAGAGTGGGAAGCCTAAGACATTATTAAGAGACAGACATGAGACAAATACAAGACATAAATCCTTGTACCCAGTCTTAGACACCCAAGATTTCACTATAGTGTACTATATAATTTCCTAGCTTCACTCGAGATTTGAATTTTACTAATTATCATGTTGAGGTTGTGCTTTTTTTCTCTTATACTAACTATCACATATTCATTTTCACCTCAATATCAATCCCACTACCTAGATAGATGATGTTAAAGGAGTTAAAACATCTGTCTTAGAGAACCTGAAGAACTCACACACAACATGCATGATAATTAAATGAAACTTCTCTTTAATTTATTAAATGCACCTTTCAGGGTTTACAATGTGGTCAAAAGGAAAACTTGGAAAAGATACATGAGAACACTTAAATTGTTGATGATATGCCCTAACAGACAATCATATTATGATTGTAATGGAACATCATGTAATTAATTTGATTATTAATAAAGGTAAATCTAGTTATTCTGCTTGTTTCAAAAAGGGATAATTGATAAATATAATAATGTTCTTGGAATGTATGACTCGATGACATGTGAGTTCAGGTTGAGGACATAAATATGAGATCATATGTATGTCAATAGTATTCATTCTTGTCTTAGTCCCTAATCAAATATTATTGTGGATATTAGGACAACAATAATACATCAAGACTAATATGTGTGTTGATTGATGACTATGTTTCATTTGTCATGATACAAGATACCACATAGATACTTTTTATGAACAAGTGTACTAGACCCAACTTGAGTTTGATACATGGAAGCCAATCATGGAAGTCAGAATCACATCTTAGTGTGACAGTGGTGATTGTGGTCTTTAGACCTGAAGTTACTACAATCATTGCATGTTATTCAATATGCTATGACACTACTCAACGTGGACTTAAAAAGGGTTGCTATACATGTAGTTCTTAGGTGAGTTGTGATACATGTGGATTATTGTGAGTGATAGATGGAATATGTCCCTCCCATTGGAGTGAGATCCTTTCCACTTGATGAGTGAGATATGAAATGCATGGTCATGCTCTTGTGAATCAATATATAAGATACTGAGCTCATGTGCATCTCAATAGTTTTCTCTAGATCAAGGAACAAAGATTGGGCATTAAGACGATGACGTTTCCATGCCTCAGATTCAATTTGGATATTATAGACAAAGGGCTTATTCAATCACTATAGCACTGGTCATAATACTAGGTTAAGTTGTTCTCTAACTACTCCAATTACTTGGGTATCAATGGCATTTTTCTAGATACCAATCACTGCTCGTGAAATTATTATTTGATTATGAACATCACTGCCAATGTAATTTGGAGCCTACTAGATCAGACACATAGTATGTATTAGAACAGGAGTATCATGTGGATACGATTGGAAATGTTTTGAGTCAAATTGAGTACTAAAATGTTTAGGTAATATACTAGAGTAGTATTAGATATAGTCTAAGTTAATAGGTTAATATGTTTAATTCAAATAATTGGATTTAAATTGTTAGGTAGATCGACTAATCCCGAGCGATTGACTAGAACCAGACGATAGAAAATTAGTTAATCAAATATCATGTTTAATTGGTTGATTCAAATGTATTCAAATTATCTTTTTTATAGTCCACGAGCGGCCCATTTTAAATGTAGCCATAGCCTTTTTTTACCCAGGGGTCTTAGGAAATCCTACTTCCTCACGTCTCCTATTTGTAGGGGCATGATAGCATATTTTAAAGACACAATCTTATATATGAGCCCTATACATCATCATACTAGAGAGAGAGAGAGAGAAGGAGAGCAATAGTGATCCTAGCACATCATCAAGTCAAATGTTGCTCCTTACTGCTAGCTCAGACAGCACAAAATGGAGTTCCAACCCATCCATGTGGACTATGTAGAGACACAAAATGATGAGCGCCATTGTTCAGAGGTTGTCAACAAGGACCATCTATGCACACAAGAAGAGAAGCACACTACCGTGTGAAGGGGACATTGTCGGACTTCCTCCGTGAAACGACATACCTTGCGTACCCTCCTTCCGAATACAATGTTGTCGACAAGATCCATTACTAGGATACATGTAGAATTTTTTTTGTTTCTACTATGCTTGCCGCCCTTTGAAACCTAACATAAAGATAAAAATATTCAACCCTTTTATACTAAAATACCCTCATGAAGCTGGTGTGGTGGAAATAATTTTTTTCGTCACTAGGGTAGTAAAATGAGTGGAAAATCAGATCTAGAGAAATTCTTTAAGAGTTATTCTCCCTATCAATAGGGGAAAACAACACATTATCAACATAATTGCACTATTATGGTGTCATCGAAGCATGTTAAGTATAATAACAATATAAACTCTTGGAATTAATATAAGAAAAAAGATAAACAACAACAACTAATAACTTCTTCTATGTAAATAACATATTTTATCATGTTTTTCCATTATACATTTTATGGTCATTATCTCCTCTACCATCTAGGTTCAAGGATATTGAAGGTATCTAACACATTCTACACCTGCAAGTGAGGGTCTTTTACCTTCACATAGGATCCACTATACACCCTCAGATTTGGATCTTTTTTTAGTTTAATGTCCATTAGACCCTGTCTACATCCTTACTTAAGGACATGTTTGCACTAATGCATTAAATCTTATCTACACCCCAAAGGTGAAGATTTGTTTGCATGTTGAGATTCAATATCAAGGTTTAATGGATTTATCACTTTATGTTCAATATTTTTCCAAAACATAATTATGTATGGGAAAATAAGAAATCATATAATAAAAAAGTCACTTGGTTCAAACAATTTACTATGTTCCAAGACAGAAGACACTCATTTCATACAACCAATCAATACCATCAATAGGCCAATAAGATGACAAAAGCATCTCTAAAAGTCAGAGTATAGATCTTGGAATACCAATTTAGATCAAGGTAAATATGTACACTCGCATCACCATACTATTTGTCAAGATTAAGGGTCTTCAAAGACCAAACTTAGGGTTTTGGGTTCCTATATTAAGTCAAGGTGTGGTAACACATGTTTCTAATTTTATCCAATTCTGAGTATTTAAAGACAAATTTTTTATCTATATCATTCATCAACATCAAAAGATGGTTTGACACCTAGATCATATTAAGAATAACCATTAATCATAATCAAGGAGTCATATGTATCATTTCATGAGATTCAAGGTCAAGATTCAATAATGATGTTCAAAAAAGCTATGGTTTTCATGATTTTCAAGGGGAAATCATAAGATTTGACAGTAATTAGGATTAAAACCCACAAAGCTAGGATTAGAAACTACAATCAAGTTTTATATTAAGTTCACCAGTGTAAGTATTAACTTGAAATTGGGAGTTGAATTAGAATCTCCATTAGTCAAGAAGATTAGGGTTTAGTCTCAAGATTAATCAAAGTCATCCTCATCATGATTAAGAGTCACAAGAATCTACATCAGAGTTAACTTTAGTGTTTTAGGGTTAAATCACCATGGTTAAGTCATTAGTCATATTAAATAATCACACAAAAGATATTAAGCATTTTAGTGAAAAATCAATAGGAATTAGCCTCAATCTTTAATTTTTTTATCATCTAGGGTATTGGTTCATAATTTCTTGATTTCGGAACCAAAAAATATGAATTTTAGATATTTAGGATATTTTCTTTGATTTCATTTAGAGAGGGAGGCCTTTTTGAAGCGAGAATAATAGAGTACCTCTAGATCAACCCGTCCCTTTGATTATTGAATGTGATCAAGGGTTGAGGGCTTTCCTCCCTCAACTCACATACTTCCTCAAGAGGGGAGGTGTTGTAGTAGCATTTCACTAGAAAGAAAGTGATAAAGGAGGGAGAGAGGGCCCCCAAAGGTTTCGTTCAACATCAAGGGTGACTAGGGAACTTGTTGGTAGGGGTATATATTGGGGAGGAGTGGGATCAGGGTTTTCTAGAGGTTAGGTTTCATGTTGGTAGCAGGGTCTTTTCAAGTGTTGGTGGCTAGCTAGCCCACAAGTAGGGTTATAAATATGAGAGGAACTCAAAGGAGGTTGAATTAGGGAGAGAAGGGGTGCAAAAATTGTCTAAGGTTTTGGGAACTGCACTCTAGCCGCCTATCTCCTACCCAAGGTAGGAGACGACTCAGGCATGAACAGATTGTGAGCCAGTAGTTGCAAAGTTAGGGTCTGGGCCAGGGCTCCATGCATAGTTCAAGGTTCAAAACTCTGGGTTCAGGGACAAGTTTTATAGTTCATGGGGAGCTTGGTAGGGAGGGTATGATGGGCCATGCCTGATAGGGGAATGGGGAAAATAAAAAATAGGGTTTTGGATATTAAAACTTTATAAATCATAAATTTTTGTAGGAGCTTTATATACTCTCAAACTTGTACCATAGGTTCATATGGGTAGATCATATAGAAAAAGTTTCAAATAAAAAATGGAAAGATAGGTCAAGTATTTAACCAATAGATTTAAGAACTTATTTAAACTAGGGTTTTATGAAATTAGGTGCATATAAATGATTTGAAGCATGAATTTCCATTCTAGTGATCCTCATGGGGTTATTAATCATGGAGATCAGGAGTGAGAAGAATATGATAAATCAGGGGCAAAAGAGTACTAGGTAAATAATGTGGTAAAATGCACTTCTTCATAGTATTGATTATCTAGTTAGCCTAGGGAAGGATATTAGTATATTCTTCTCCTTCCCTTTTCCTAGTATTATATCCCTTTTCTCATAATCTCTATGACTTTAAAATTTAGTGTGGATCCCTAAAAGGTCATCATAAATATATGCAACTCCTAGGAAGAGTGGATTCCAAGAGGGGGTATTAAATATTTGAGACCTTTTTTACTTTTCTAAATTCATTGAAATTAGCAATCAGATTGAGAGGAGAAATTTATGCTTTAAGTGATGGGTGACTAAAAAATCAACAAACATACTTCAACTAAAAGTGATGATGCCATAGAAAATTAATCAACCTTTGGTCCATTAGGGAAACAAATTCATCGATTTATAATCATATAGGGATCAATAAATGATCCATATACATGAGAGGAACCTCTAAGCTCTTGAATAACCTAACAACTCATCAAAAATGGAAAGAAAATGAGGGAATTCAAGAATACCTAGATTTATTTGTAGATTCATTTAGGGAAAAAAACTTGTGGAATGCAAAATCTAAATGATTACGAGTTATCTATTCTAAAACCTCACCCCACCTTACTCTTCTTATATAAAATGGTCAGAAATGATGAACTAAGACACAATAAGGGAACAAAGTGTAGACTAAAAAAGAGAAAGTAATAGGGAAACTTTTGTTGTGATAGTACACATGCAACAAGATCTAAGTGTGAGTGAGATGATAATATATATAATCACCATGATGGATATGTAAATAGATCAAAAATCATGGAATGATATTTTGTTGGACATGGGTAAAAGGGTTCTCTAAAATTGCTATTATAGAATAAGTTGTAATTAGTATTGGAAAACCACTAGTGAGAAATATCAAGGTAGTATGTCCATCCCCTTCCCCATATAAAAGGGAGACCATTCAAATTCCCTAATGACCAAGTATATGTGTACCACAACCATAAGATGTTTACAAGGCTATTTGAGAAAAGAGGGAACCTGATCATCCCACTTGGTGTGATCAGTGAGGCTTGGTGATCGACTTCATGATATAGTACACAACGGAGGAGGAGGGAATAGGAATAATTTCACTGATGTTAAATTTTAAGAGAATGTATTCAGAGATGAGAAACATATGAATACTTCATAATAGATTTGAAGTAAGAGTGAAGGGTATATTTGTATGGAGGAGGTGGTAAGGATTAGGAGAGGTGTATTTATAGTCAATGACAAAAATGAGTTTTGTATACGTGAAGCGACAAAGAGGTGGTCAAGTTGATAGAAAGGTTTTTGAAGTAAAGAAGAGGTTAGTACAACTAGGATGAGAGTTTGCTAAAGGAAGAGAGTGGAGGGAAGTAGGAGATGATATATAAGATAAAGAGGTAGGGTAAAGGTAAAATTACACTAGGAGCAAGAGTGAATAAGAGAAAAATTTCAAAGTGAGGGAGATTTTTAGTGAAGACTAGAGTTTGGAGGTGGTAGTAGAACATTGGGGTTTTAGATATGATTGAGTTGAAAATTAGATAGAGATTTTGAGAAATAATAAAGAAGGGTGAAATAATAAGATCAAACATGAATGAAGTTTTATTTGAAGAGGAAATATTGAAGACATTAGAAGATTCTAGAATGAATGCATAATAGGATGGAGGGTGATATGGTAGGTTCTCATGGTTAATGTCAAGTCAACATTGTACAACTTTTTAAATGTCTCATATTTTTATACCGCTTGTGTATACCACATCTAACAAAATTCACAAAGATACAATGGGGGTAGTGTGTGAATGAGAATATGGAGACTAACTGAAACCATGAGAAATGATGCAAGGAGGATATATAGGAATTCAAATGAATGTTAGCTATACACTTTTGCATTATTTTTTCACAATGTAGATTTATAATGATTGTACACACAACAATCAAGTTTCTTGGTTCCCAAATAACTACCATCACTTGATTATTTATGAATAAGTCTTATCTTGTTTTCACAAGTTTCAAAAATAACAATCATTAATCGAAAGCCCTAGGCCATGGACTTCAAAGCATATATCATATAATAAGTTTGTTGGGTTGAAATTTTGGTGAGATACCTACCCTAAAACAATTACTAACCTTTTGTAGGGCATCTCATCAGATCACCACCCCCATTCTTAATGGTTGATCCTATCACATATAAAATTTTTGAGGTTTTAATAAGTTTGGTCGACAAAAATCCTCTAAGAGTCATTTTGAGGTAGCATAGTTATATTGGTAAAATTATTCAAACCAAAATAAGATAAAGAATATTAAAAGCTATGAATATGACTTAGTTATTCTTTTGTGAAACAAGAAAATAATTTTTTATATCACAACATTCGTGTTCATTAGATCTAAGAGGCTCTATATATACCTGGGGAGATAGGAAAGATTTCTCAACTTTAGTCACAAATAAAATTTAAACAATATTGACAGTCTTGATTGCCTTAATAAATTTCCAAAGTTTTAGGGAGAGATTAAAGCCTCAATCTATAGTGACCATGCGATTATTTTACTTTATATGGAGATTATGTCTATTAGAAAAATCCCTTCAGACTTGTTAATACATGGAATTCAAGAGATAATTTCCTTAAAACTTTAATAGAATACTAATATATAGATATAGAAGGTAACCCTTTTAGGGTTTGTTAGAATCTTGAGAGTTATATATTATCTTTCAAAGTGGAACAAAAAAGTATTTGGTAATTTTAATGATAATAGGAAAATTTGGGAAGATGAAGCTTTTTCTTTGTAAGAGGTTGCTGATAAAATCTCTTTGATGTGATGTCTATAGAGAAGGTTATGTAGAAAGAAGGGAAGAAAATGAATCTTACATAATGATCAACCATTTTTAAAATAAAAATCAAAGGTACAATGTTAAATCTTGATTGTAGAAAGTCAAAATTCTTCTATTCATTTATTCAAACTAGAGGAATGAGAAACTGCATCAGGTGTATTCTAGTTAATGGTAATCCTTGTTGTGCTGATTCCATTATCCATAATCATTTTATTGACTATCAAAATACATTTTCTAATTTTGGTACCGATTCTCATATTGATTGGGTGATGGTTGGGTATTCTCTCCTCTCTCTCCAATGAACATTTTATACATATGTTCTCTTTAGTCACTAGATATGAATTAGATATGTGGTCATGAATTCTAATGGGGATAAGTGAACATGGCCTAATGGATTTAAATATTTATTTTTCAAGACTTCTTAGAATATTATAGGTGATGATGTTGTCAAAGGAATCCAAAATTTCTATAGAAGTGGATGTACACTACAAAAAATGAACAATATTTACAATATCATTATTCCCAAAGTAAAGAATGGAAAGGATCTGAAGTATTGGCATCTTATGGCATTGTTCAACGTTCTCTATAAGATTATTTTAGAAGATTCATGTAACAAGTTAAAAATGATTATGCATGAAACCATTAATAAAGGTCCATGTGCCTTTATCAATCTATGATGCAAACAAAATATCTAATAATCATTTGAATACTGCTAGAGTATTGCCTCTACAATGTGACTCAAAGTAAGTCTTATGAAGGCCTATGATTATGTGAGTTGTTCCTATGTTATTCCTCTATTTTTTATGCTGATATTTTCTTCTTATTGCATAGGTTGAATTGAAAATATTATTCATTCTATCAATTTCCAAATCCTTATTAATGGTACTCCTACTGAGATATTTATTCCATTTAATGGTATACGCCAAGGGAACCCCATTTCACACTATATTTTTATAATTTAGGAATGACAATATGTTATGATTGAGAATACTAAGAAAAAGAGTATTATTCAACCATAATTAAAGCCATCAAATAATATGAATGTCTTTCACTTTTTGTTTTCCAACTATAGTGTATTTTTCAATAATACTGCTTAGTATAGTGCTCAAAATTTTCATAACATCATTATATATTTTCAAAGGACTTTGGGATTATATATTTAGTGCTAAATCTACTTTCTTTGCAAAAAAGGTTCTGACCTCCGACATGGTTGAAAAAGTGATGAAGATTAAGAGTGATATCTTCATGTGGTTTATTTAGGCTCTTGTTATTTCAAGGAAGAATTATAAAGAGACTCTGATAAGCAATAATGGATAAAATTAGATGTAGACCTGAGGTCTATAAGGTAAAGCAACTATCATTTGTTGAGATATTTGAGATACTACTACGTGAGGTCTATAAGATAAAGCAACTATCATTTTTTGAGATATTTGAGCTACTACTTCCATTATGTTGCACTCTTACCTTTATTGTATGCTTCTTGTCCCCTTCCTTACCCAGTTACCTAATGAGATTGGAAATCTTCCTATCATAAGGAGTGTCACTGGAAGATTTTCTAGATTATCGTATTTCTTTCATTGTAATGATTGGTTGATTTCATAGTCAAGGTGTGTTTTAGACATTATCGATTAATTAAAAAGTTTTGTTACTCCTAATTTCACTAGTGAAGTAAAAATATGTTGACAGTTAAAGAGGTGTATACATTCAAAGAAATATGGAAAGTGATCAAGTTCAACTAATGTTCCTTATTAGTTAAAATGTTAAACCTCCTAGTAATATACTTTAGGAAAGGTTGTTTACTCATGACCTTCTTTACTAGTTGATTTTAGTTTCCTTCGTGTTATATTCTTCGTAAATATGAAGTATAAGAGCTCAATCATATTTAGTTTCTTTTGCAACTACACTTTATAGATCTAGAGAAAGGAATACAAAGATATGTATAAACCTCATATACCTATATCACCTAGAGATGTGACCTCATTTGGCCTGAACAAGCATTGTTTAATTATTTTGATAATTTCTCATGTGGTACAAATGGAAAGAAATAGTAGTCAATACCTCTCTTTTGATCAACTTAAATGCCAACCATTACAGTGAAACCCTAAAACTATATTAAGGAACAAAACATCAATTCCTCAACAAAAACAATTAACAAAGTATATGTAAAATACATATAAAAATATCATTTCCCTTTTTCATAAAAATCTCATAAACCAATGCCACATAAAAAGGATAATATATTCAGTTATCACCAATCGTATTGCTCACATGCAATGCAATTTACAAAAAATACACATGCATGAAAGAACAAACTTGTTGCACTACCAATCATAGGAAAGAGAGAATACATGGACATTCTAATCTATGATAATTTATTTACATCTTTTTCATGAAGTCTCTGCTGAAAAGCTTTATGCATAGAGACATCTGAATAACATCATGAGACTCATATAGATCCCCAGTGAGTGGACAACTCCCACTCAAACTAATTCCATGCATCATCATTAGATTAAGTATATTGAACTCATAAAAAGATTGCAGATAATACTAAGTCTAACAGGTATCTATGAGCAGTTCAGTAGATGTTAATCACTCCAAAACGACAATCCAATCAGAGGAGTAACAAGTCAAGATCTAAACAACTAGAACCAAAACATAACTATAACATTATCTTTGTGACTCCCCACCATTTGGATCAGGAATAAGTCCTACAATCTTGAATCTAAAGTACACATAAGACATATCTACCAAACAAGAATATTCAAATAACAAGTAAATACAAATCATATTTAGAGTGGATAGTAAATCCCAATATCAAATAGTTGTCAATAATTAAAATGAGATTCCAAATCAGACATAAGAACATAGAAGCTAATTATGTTTATACAAGAATGATGAATTTCCACAACAAGAAACATACTCAACAAAAACATGTTCATCATTTAGTAGAAAAAGTCATGTAACAAAAATTCAACTCATATACTACATGGCTTGTCATCTTTTATTCAATTTCCCTAAAACTACTTGGTTTGTACCTCACCAAGTAGAATTCGCCACACCTAGTTCTCGAGTCAGTAACTCACCATCACTATCATAAGGTTTATCGGACACCCTAAGATATCAACAAAAGACCCTCATTCATTGCATGGTTTCCTAAAGATGCTCATGTCCTCATCCTGTGTACATGAGATAGGAACCAACATAACAACATATCACATATCATATTATTTTTCACATTTTAGAATTTTCATTTCATCAGAGACTATTCCACATGGAAACAGACTTTCACAAGAGAGGATCTAGGACCAGGGTCACATCATATGACTCACTCCTAAATCTTAGTGGTCTAACCTTTAAGGTCTTGATCCATAATCCACAAGTTCTTCCCGTAGTTCTCTGATTACTACAAGGATATCCATTTCATTTCCTAACATGAACCTCAAGGGAAACTCATTGTATTCATGGCACCTATTGTATGTGTCATCATTGAACTTGTTATCTTTTTTCTCATCTAAACAAGATTTCGAATCATCATTTGTCATATGTGTGTATTCTCAATCAATAAAAATGATATAAAGTATATTAGGTTTAACAAGAAAAACAATAATTGGAATAAGAAGAACAACAAATCTGTAAATTGCACATAAATATTTCTTTCCATTTCCACACCATCTTATAGTATTCATTATCAATGGGATATTATCCAGAGACATAATCACATTATCCAACATTTACCCTGAATAGGGTTTCTAAAATGTAACTAATGAAAACCTCTAGAGGGGGGTGAATAGAGTTTTATAGAAAGTTTAACAATTAATTAATCAAGCAACCACAAAGAAAAATATTGGACAAGGAGACACAAGGTTTAGAGTGGTTCCAACTATAGAAAATACTATAGCCGTCAGTCCACTACCCGGTTGCTTACCCAACCGGGATTTGAAAAGAAATTTATTTTATTACCTCTCAAGGAATTACATAAAATACAATCTCTTTTCCCTAAACCCTTCAAGCAGCCTTCACCTAGAAGTAATCGCCCAACTCGAAGCAGCCTTCCCTTGAAGTAGATGCACCAACTCCCGTTGCACCAGCCTTCTGAAGTAGCTTCCCGTGCGATAGCCTTCTTGAAGTAGCTTGAAGTCCCCTTCTCCTCTGAGAAGTCAACCCTCTCCAATCCGCAGCCTCCAACCCTGGGAGTAGCAAGGAGAGTACAAAAGATAACAAGGAACAAGAAAGAAAAAGGAAATTACAACTTATCCTTTAAGCCCGAGGCTTGATATGCCTAGATCAAGCGTAAGATCTCCTAGCCAAGTATGTGAACTTGTAATTGCTGTGGGTAGGAGAATCTAGCCTATAGGACACGAGATTGAGCTAAAGAGAATGTAGGCCTATGATCACAGTGCTCAAATTTGCTTGCAAAAGATTGCTCAAGTATGCTCAAGTGTATTCTCAAGTGTAACAAGTGAATTCTAGTGTCCTATGGCTTGTGCTATTTATAGGAATGGCCTAAGTATGCTTAAGGACGTTCTAGACAACTTCTAGGGGTTTCTAAGTGCTTAACTAGCCGTTAGGTACAAAGTTGTTGCTTTAACAATGGCTAAATAATTTATTCTGCAGTTGCTGTCAGAGATCATCTCGGTCGAGGAATGGTCGACCGAGACACCTACTCGGTCGAAGTTTTGTCGACCGACAGGCTCTCTGGAACAAGTGATTTGCAACGTCTTTCTGCAACTACCAACTAACTTGTCTGTTGTGTCTAACGACTACTTTGTATCTTTCTCGGTCGAGAAGATGGTCGACCGAGAGTGTCTCGGTCGAGGAGTTTGTCGACCGAGAATGATCCTGTTTCAAGGTTTCAGTTTAGGCACTAATTATATGTGAGAGTGTGCAAAGGTGATCCTAATTAAATGGGATGACGTGTCTAACTATGGTGTTTGGCTAGGGAAAATCTAATGCTTGATTTACATACAATTCTAAGTACTTGTACATTATATATTTGTACAAGTTTTTACAACAATGATTACATTGCATGAAAATATAAACATTTTAGCTTGGGGATTTTCCCTAGTTGCTTTGCCATCCATCTTAGTCCTGCACACTCAAGTAGCTCGTTAGATTAATAAGAATGAAATGTTTGTCATCATCGAAACAAAGGGATTTATCATAATATCCAATTTATCCAACAACTAACTCATTTAATCCAATCTCAAAACATTTCTTATCAGTTCATTTCTTATCGTAGTTCTCATAGAATATTCACAAAGACATAAGGACTAGAAACAATATAAGCATATATATGTCTTGTATCATTCATCATACTCAATACAAGTTTATCCTACAACATATACTTATTCCATCTAATTTCAATATATGTAATTAAATCTCAAGGTATAAAATTGCATGATGCATTTAATGCTTGTCTTTTACTATTTATCTTTGTCTAATTAGGGTTACTATCCAACACATCTGTTCTTTTGTTTGAAATCCATTAGAAGAGAATTCTCAAAAATTACAAGTATACTTCAGACAACTAGAATCCCATAACATAATCGTATGAATAGATCCATATCATTGAACCTCATCTTGTAACCAAATTTAAACTATACTTATCCACATTCCCGAATCCCTTGTTCAAGTGTGTTATTTATTATTATCATGTATGTCTCCACATTAGGGTGAGATTTAAGTTCTTATATCCACCTAGATACTGCTCTATTTTCTCTTCATTTTATGTATGTCAGTCTTAACTTCTTTCATTCCATTTTCTTTACATTTTTGGAACCAATTGTTTTATAATTCACTTAATATAAAGTGTTTCCTTCTCATTGACATCCATTAAAGTTTAATTTTTAGTGTATTTCATTCAACTTTAGTAACTGACATATATTCACTCATTGCTCATCACTACAATTCAGATCAGACTTTTCCATTTCTTTTTTGCATTTAAATACATGTACCATGTCATTTCACTTCTAATTCATTTAATAATTAAAATTAGTCCTTCTAGAACTTATAAAACTCTTAATTTAGTAAATACCACATATTAAGGTTACTTTCTTCTTACCTTTTAGTTCTAGTCATCTTCTCAATTCATTATTATGTGAATTAATAAAAGTCTTGCATAAATGTAGAGATTAGTCAATATTCCATAAAGTATACTACAATAGATGCATTAGACTTATATCATCATAAAAAAATCTTATCACCTTCAGTTGAAGTAATAATGCCTACAATTAAACCTTTATTTACATTTACAAGATTATAAGTAAGATCATGCTTTATCTATCATACTAAACATAATACAAAATTCCTAGGGTTTTGAAACAATCAACTTAGTTTGATACATCATGAGGACCTAACGGTTCACTAATCTTATCAAGGTGTACTAGACTATTCATCAAGGCTATTTACACATGTTCAAACCCTAGTTTCTATTTCCACACAATTTATCCATCAATTGTAAGTATGCATATATTCATCGACTCATTTGAATCAATCTCACTACATTAAACATAAAAAACAAGAATACTTCTACTTCAAACACAGATACTGGTCTTTATGTACATGCCATATGTATATCTAGTAAAGATCTAAAAATACAATTGAGGAACTCAATACTATTGATTTCAATCATACTAATCAAGTAAAATTTCAAGCATATCCTTCATTTCGCTGACTTCAGCCAGGATTCATATAAAATAACATAGTTCTCTATCTTTAGGGTGTTTTTGTTCAAATTGAATCAATATATCATCAACTAAACATATAAAAATTAATGATAACGAATATATTATATAATTCCTTAAAATCAATCCAATTGATTATCTATTTGCATACAAGGATCTTCATTATTTTATCTAGATAAAATTACGCTTTCAACACGATTGAAGAGCTCAATAGGGATATAAACACTCACCTCACATGACAAGAACCTTGAAAACATATCTCATAGTTGGATTTGTACTAATGCATCAAAGTTCTATCCATCGACTCCTTTTTGTCCTCCTTCCAATTTGTAAGCCCTATGAAAGGAGAATAGGAGAGAAATAAAGAGAAAATATGGTGATTTATATCTCTTGGATTCAATTAGAGGTAGGAAGAAATCTAAACATAGAAGATAACATTTAGAATGTATATCTCCTTAGAGAAGATCAACTTACTTGATTTCATCAACTATGGGAAGAAAAAAGCATTGATCATCAATTCCACCTCTTTCTCCTCTCAAACCACAATTCACCCTCTCTCTCAATAATTCTACTTCTCAGATAGGGATAAAAGATATTGGGAGCTACTAGGGCGTAAGATTGATGATGTAGATCAATTTATCTGCTTGTAACAATTGCAAACAAGGACCCCATTAAATTTTTTTATTGGGAAAAATTTATCATTGACATAGTCTTTTCCTGATAAATATCTTGTCCAATGAATGGTTTGTCATTATCAAAATGATCCAAGAAAATTTAAATTGACATAGATTATCTAAAATTCAGTTTTTAAGATACATTCAAAATTTTATCCCAAATGAATAATCCCATAAAAGAATAAAAATTAAACATCATACTGCCATATTTTAGCCTAAATGCATGGCAGGTCGAGTCTTAGTGGATGAATTGACTTAAACAGTATTAAAAAAATCAAAAAAATCAAATACACTCATATTTGGGATATCCAAACTATATCCAATTTCCAAAGAAAGAAAAGTTACAGGTAAAAATATTGGAAATAAATTACTACACACTATATTTATCAAATTTTATTTTCATATACTATCAAAATCTTAATTTTGGGTAACCAGGGTTTACACTTGTGAAACCCTAATTATTCCATTTAAAAGCATTCTTAAAGTTTTTCATTATGTTTAAAACATCATACTTAGACTATCATCAATGATCAAGCTTAAACAATGATCATCCTAGTAAAGATTCTAGTTATCTAAATAAACCCTAATTAAATGACTAAGATGAAAATGGGTCATTACATGATAGGATTTTTGAAGATAGATGGAGCACTTCTAAAAGCAGATGGATCATTGTGAACGAATATTTATCTAGTTCTCTAGATATTTTTATTATCCTTTTTCTTTCTCTTTCAATTCTTTCAAGTGTTCTTTTCTTCTGTATTGCTTGTATATTCATTATTAGAATATATAAAAGGGGTAACATCACTTGTAAGACCTAACATAATAGAATGAAATGTTGATGGTATTGACATGTAAAACATACAACACATGATTTTATCCTTCTATGGGTGACTATCATACAACTAGACTGAATAAATGAGCTACATTGATTGTGAAGGATGAACCTAGAGGGTGGAATGGCCCAATATAAAACTAGGAGTTTCATGCAAGACTCACTTTGGGATTTGAAAAATTATTGAACTATTCAATACATGAATGAGTAAAGAGATAACTCAAGGTAGACTTAAATTGAAATTATTCCACTACCACTTGTTAGTATTGGAATGAAAGTAGTAAATGATTTTTTTTAATGGCAAAATGATGATTAAACAACAATCAAACAATGACATTGGTCATGCATCATAGTGACTTGGTGATTCACTAGATCGAATAAAGGATTAAAACAAATAACAATGAAGAAGATGAAAAAGAAGAGAAGAAGAACCAAATATTAGTAACTTACACTAAGAAGATAAGCTATAGGAAACGAAGAATCTCACAAAGACATAACCAAGAATTCATAATGTGTTAATGACTTAAGTGGGTTTGGCTAAACACAGTGCATGCTCATGCATTCTGTAGTGAAGATAATATATTCCCAATATCACATAAAGGACTACACAAATAATTATGAAGACGTGATTCCCTTCCCTTTATACTTAGGAGCTAATATTGAAATATGTTGCAAGACCCCTGACCTTTCTTTTTGGTTGAACATGCTTAATTACCTTACTTTGATAATTAAAACATTAATCTAACCCTAATATTTGCTTTTATATCATGTGATAATGCTAAGTTTCAAGTTTGGTTTAGTTTGGACACTGTTTGAGCAAGTTATGCATTTATATGCTTGTTTTGGACTTTTATTCAATTTAACCATATCCAAGGTTTTTCATGCAATTTTTCACATTCTTCTTTTGATTTACAAGCTCTCATATAATTATTGAGTTACTTGTGTCATGGGGCTCCTAGATGCACCTTGGTTTGATGTTTACATCTATCTAGGGTTGAGTTAGGGTTTGCTCTCATGGATGAGCTACCTTGGGGGCTAGAACTCAGTGGTTCTCCTTGTTTAGTGGGATTGTATGGTTTAGGGATCCTATTTTGGTTCATTGAGGTTTCCTTTATGTGTGAGGTTTGTTGGTTTCCCCTCTTGAAGATCCTTGGGTCGATGGCTCACCAAGTAATGGTGCAAACCGATGGTTGAGCTAGGATTTCCAACCTTGTGACCAAAGGGTCCTGATTCGATGGTTCCCCTTTATTGTAGGTCTATGGATGGACTTGGAATCAATATATGATGGATCATATAGCTCCCACAACTGATGGACCTGCTGGTTTTAATGTATGTGATGCTTTAGACCTTGGATACATGGCAAACATGGCTTGACACCTTAACCTTCTCTCCTCTCTCACCCATAGCCTTATATACCTCTCAGATTCCAATTTTTGTTTTGAATATTATATTGTAACAAGGATATTTAATATCAAACTAAATAAATATAAATATTTTTTATACTTTGAAAAGGTAATGTGATACAGACAATAGAGGTGGAGTTGGATGAGGATGTTTCTTATGTGGAGGTTGCTATGGATCCAAGATGACACATACATGAGTTGAGGGAGAATATCATGGCTTATATGAGAGTTTTTTGACATCACCATTAATGTAAGGAACTATGTGGAGGTTATAGGATGAGATGCATAGGAGGTACCTATCTTGTTTACCTTAGAATTTGGGGGAAAAATCCCTATTAGGGGTCTATGGTTGTAAGACCCCTGACCATGTTTTTTGGTTGAACACACTTGATTACCTTAATTCGTGCCTAATAACTTAACCTAGCCCTAATATGTGCTTTTATATCATGTGACAAATCGAAGTTTCAAGTTTGGTCCAGTTTGGACACTATTGAGCAAGTTATGCATTTATATGCTTGTTTTGGAATTTTATGCAATTTACCCATATATAGGGTTTTTCTTACAATTTATCACATGCTTATTGTTACTCACATGTTTTCATATCATTATTGAGTTATTTTTGTCATGGGGCACCTAGATGCACCTTGGTTTGATGGTGGCATCTATCTAGGGTTGAGTTAGGGTTTGCTCTCATGGATGAGCTACCTTGGAGGCTAGAACTCAATGGTTACTTGTTTGGTGGGATCCAATGGTGTTGGGATACGATGGTGGTTCCTTGAGGTTTCTTTGAGGTGTGAGGTTTGGTGTTTTTCCCTCTTAAAGCTCCTTGGATAGATAGTTCTCCAATTAGTGGTGAAAACTGATGGTTGATCTAGGGTTTTCACCTTTGTGACCAAAGCATCATGATCTGATGGTTCCCCTGTGTTGTAAGTTGATGAATGAACTGGAATTAGGATTCTATGTCTCCCCTATCTCCCACAACCAATGGACCTACTAGTTTGAATGGATGTGATGTTTTGACCATGGACACATGGCAAGCATGGCTAGACACCTTAACCTTCTCCCCTCTCTCACCCATAGCCTTATATACCTCTCACCTTCTACCCAAACGAACCCTTTAGGCTATCCCTCTTCCTTTTTTTTGCTTGGATCTCATCTTCCTTTCTTGGTGGAGAATAAGGAGCTCAAGGTTGAAGAAGGTGGCTGATCTATCTTTCATGTGACTTAGAGTTTTGGATCTACCCTTGTTAAGGTTGAGTGGAGCTCCCTTGCTTTGTTCCTAGACCTAGATATGTGAGGTCTCCCTCTCTTCCTTCATTTTTCTTGCTTTCCATCCTTCCTCTCTCTTTTTCTTGGTTGGACCCACGGTGTTTCATCATGGAGCTTGTGTTAGAGCTTGAACAATACCTCTTTCTTGCTTCATTGACCTAGGGTTTGAAAACTACTAGAGGGGGGGGGTGAATAGAGTTTTATAGATAATTTAACAATTATTGAATTCAAACAACCACAATGAAAATATTGGACAAGGAGACACAGGGTTTAGAGTGGTTCCAACTATAGAAAATACTATAGCCGTCAATCCACTACCCGGTTGCTTACCCAACCGGGATTTGAAAAGAAATTTATTTTATTACCTCGCAAGGAATTTACATAAAATACAATCTCTTTTCCCAAACCCTTCAAGCAGCCTTCACCTAGAAGTAATCGCCAACCTTGAAGCAGCCTTCCCTTGAAGTAGATGCACCAACTCCCGTTGCACCAGCCTTCTGAAGTAGCTTCCCTTGCGATAGCCTTCTTGAAGTAGCTTGAAGTCCCTTCTCCACCTGAGAAGTCAACCCTCTCCAATCCGCATCCTCCAACCCTAGGAGTAGCAAGGAGAGTACAAATAATAAAAAGGAACAAGAAAGGAAAAGGAAATTACAACTTATCCTTTAAGCCCAAGGCTTGATATGCCTAGATCAAGCGTATAGATCTCCTAACCAAGTGTGTGAACTTGTGATTGCTGTGGATAGGAGATACTAGCCTATAGGACACGAAATTGAGCTAAGGAGAAAGTATGCCAAAGATCACAGTGCTCAAATTGCTTGCAACAGATTGCTCAAGTATGCTCAAGTGTATTCTCAAGTGTAACAAGTAAATTCTAGTGTCCTATGGCTTGTCCTATTTATAGGAATGGCCTAAGTATGCTTAAGGACATTCTAGACAACTTCTAGGGGTTTCTAAGTGCTTAACTAGCCGTTAGGTACAAAGTTGTTGCTTTAACAACGACTAATTAATTTATTCTGCAGTTGCTGTCAGAGACCATCTCGGTCGACAAATGGTCGACCGAGACACCTACTTGGTCGAACTTTTGTCGACCGACAGGCTCTCTGGAACAAGTGATTTGCAACGTCTTTCTTCAACTGCCAACTAACTTGTCTGTTGTGTCTAACGGCTACTTTGGATCTTTCTCAGTCGAGAAGATTGTCGACCGAGAGTGTCTCGGTCGAGGAGTTTGTCGACCGAGAATGATCCTGTTTCAAGGTTTCAATTTTGGCACTAATTATATTTGTGAGTGTGCAAAAGTAATCCTAATTAAATGGGATGACATGTCTAACTATGTTGTTTGGCTAGGGAAAATCTAGCGCTTGATTTACATGCAATTCTAAGTACTTGTACATTATATATTTGTACAAGTTTTTACAACAATGATTACATTGCATGAAAATATAAACATTTTAGCTTGTGGATTTTCCCTAGTTGCTTTGTCATCCATCTTAGTCATGCACACTCAAGTAGCTCGTTAGATTAATAAGAATGAAATGTTTGTCATAATCAAAACAAAGAGATTTATAGATGTCCAATTTATCCAACAATCTCCCCCTTTTTGAAGATGACAAACATTTCCAAAATATAAATAAAGGAAATATAAAACATATGAGTTTCATACCTTTAGATTACCTTTTGTAGCTTTTCCTCTTGTTTATAAAATGTGTGCTTATTATTCCTAATGAATTATGGAACATGAAATCCAGTTCATTTGGGAATATAGCAACTTTCAATGTAAAGCCAAGAGTTTATTTATGAAACTCAATTAATTGAGTTTGACTAAATGTTAATTTTATATTTATCTCTCCCCCTTTGTCATTTCAAAAAGATAACCGTTTAAGAATAAAAACTCCCCCTTAATTAGATATCCTATTAGGAACATGGATTTAATATCAAATCTTTCTAATTTAGCCACAATTTGTTTCTCAATCATTTGCAAAGGATGTTAAGCCTTGAAATGATATGAGATTCCTTTAAGCTTATGATGAATGTATATTGATTTCTCATCTATCAATGGATGGTAAGCCCTAAATAAAATGAGAATCGTTTAATCTTAGACTACATAAAATGTCTCCATCCAAATGCAAGGGATGTTAAGCCCTGTTTTGGGTAGAGAGTTCCTTCAAGTACAAGATACCATTCATAAATTTCTTTATAATCAAGGAAAATTTCCAGCTACACATGGTGGTTACAATGTTTTTGTAAGCTTCTTCAATAAAATGGTCAAAATTGTTTTTATGAGCTCCCCCTTAGATATCCCAAATAAAAACTTAAATGCTTTGCAATATGTTTGAAGAGTGTCCATATGCATAAAAGAATACTCTGTTTCACAAATGATGTTTAACATGCATCCTTGGTTTAAAATTATTGAGGAGCAATCATTTGCAGTAGAATTATTTCAGACTTGACAACAGAGACCTGCTCGGTCGACGATTTCTCGACCGACAGTGTTCTCGGTCGAACAGATTTCGACCGAGACTGTTTCTGTGTCATAGATTGTTGTTAATTCTAACTACAAGTTTTTTATTTGTTACTCCCCTTAATTTGTATGCTTTACAATAATAATCTTTATAATCCATTTATTTACAAGATGTCTCATATGCAAAAAGATATCCATCCAAATCAAAAGGATAACCAATTTCATTAAGAAATATGGAAAGATAGACACATCATACAGAAGTAATCCATTACAATCATTCAAAGCAAGTCATTACAACTAATATTACTCCAACACTCACTGGAAAGATTTAAGAATTACATCAACGTCAGGATCTTTCCCAATAAATGGCTCAGCTCCATAGTATTTGACCAAGGTTTGCCAATCTAGAGCTCTTGTCTTGGTTAAAGCATATGCTTCCAAGAATGTAGGAACTCGGTCAAATCGGAAATGAGCAACAATATCTTGCAATTGCATAGATGAAAATTGAGTATGCGTTAGATCCATGGATGGTAGAGGTGGAGTTTGATAGTAGTTGTACGACGGATTGTATGGATTGAGCATGCCTGGATTTAAAGAATGTGGATATTCATCAGTTTGGTTTGGGGAAAGGGTTTGCATTCTTTGGTTTAAATATGTCATGGCATGATGATTGTAGTCTAATTGTCTACTAAGGTGATATTGGGAGCCAGCAATATAAGTAAGAGTATTTTGAATGGGATCATGTGGTAGGGTAGTAGGGGGAGGTGGTGGTATGTCCTGATGAGATGTTTCTCCTTCTACTCTAGCCCTTTTGTGACCAAAATCTATTCCCATTTTCTCTACGGTATTCTTACTTATCTTTTGTGGTCGACGCTCCCATGTATATCCCATATCCTCAATGTTTGTTTTAAGAAAATGTTGAGTAATTTGGCAAACGAAATCCGCATATGGTGGGTTGCCAGAAAACTCAATCATGTTTTTAAGAATTATACGGATGAAGTTTGTGGGAATGCGGCTTATGATGGCATAAATGAGGCACATACGGAATATTGGAACTTCTGATTTGTTGGCTCTAGGGTGAATATTTGTAGAGACAATGAGATTTACAATCCTACAGGCTGGTTTGAGATTTATAGCGTAGTAGGTTCCCCTATCTTCATGACAAGTAGTGTTGGATTGAAAAATAGCTCTCTTTATGTCACTAAGGCTAATGGTATGATCATCTTGGGAAAGTTGATTTAGTGGATTTCCTGTGGTGAGATCAAGGGAATCTTGGTATTCATCTATGTCAATTTCTAGCATGTCAAGAATATCCCCTTCGGTAAATTTAAGGCTATGCCCATTGACCATGGTGTAGAAGAATGTGGTTTCATTTTCAGTATGGGATATGAGATTGGCATAAAATTCGTCGACTACCTTAGTGGAATAGAAAGGGAAAGAGGGATTGATGAAGTCCTTCAACTTTTGTACTTCAAAGAGATCCTCCAGATCGACTATGTTGATGAAGTCCATGACTTCGACTGGTCGTCGTGGAAGAGGGGCTTTGGAGGAAAGTCGTAGATATCGATCACCAGCATCTCCATCGACGAAGGCGATGTCGTTGATGATCGTCAGTGGCGGAGTGGCTCCCCGAGCTTCCCTTCCTTTCCTTCTGGCGACCTTCTTCTTCCCACGGGCAGCTGAGGATGAGGCCATTTGTGTTACTTGAATGTGGAGAAGAAGAAAGGAAGGTTTGAGAATGAGGATGCTGAAGAGTTGCACAAAAATGCACTAGAGAGGGACTATGGAAGTAAGAGTATGCAAGTGTGAGTAATTGACCCGTTTTTCCTCCCTTTTATGACATTCCAGCGACCAGGTCGGTCGACGATTCATCGACCGAGCGTCCGCAACGGTCGTGTTGCAGACGCGCCACTCGGCTCCCCAATGGTCAAATAACGGTCATAAACGGTCATAACGGTCGGTTTACAACGGTCGTATCCAACGGCTATTTCTCGGTCGAACAATTGTCGACCGACATTGTCTCGGTCGAACATTTGTCGACCGAAAGTGTGTCTGATACTAAATCTGTATAGATTCTGTCGGTCGAGAGAGAGGGACTGACCGAGAGGGACTGACCGAAAGTTGTGATCATAAATTAATTTCTTTTAACCATAAAAGGATATCCAAAATAGTTATTATGTCAAACTTATTTTAGGTCGAATTTGATTACGACCATAGCGCCCCTTGGTCAAATTTGATTGTGACCAAGAGGCAAATTTTGCAGATTTTTCAAATTTAGTGTATGAGTATAATATCTGCAATAAATATCAAATTGAAGCATAATACTACCAATAACTCATTTTGCTTGCCTAAGCATAATTTCAGTGTAAGCTTAAATCTTCCATAGAATAAACTATTATTAATTTTGTAAAGATGATTTCCAAAAGTATATCTAGTCATCAATCATAAAAAGATAGCAATTTTACTAGAAAAATAAATGCAGCAATTTTCGTAGTAAACTGAAAACAGTGATATGCTCGGTCGACAATTTTTCGACCGATGAGGTCTCAGTCGACAGTTGCTCGACCGACAAGATTCCTGGAACTGTTTATTTGTTTCGAAGTTATTATGTGGGTTAACTATTTAGATGCTTACATTTATTTGTAATCTCATTATGTTAAGTTGACATAGACATAGAATTATGCAACTAATGTCTTTTGGTCATATCTCAACTTAATCTTATTTGTTTAGTTTGGAGGTTTAGGAACCCAAACTAATTCGACATCTCTTCTCTTGTAAGGACATGAAAATGAATAGTGACCAAGGCGCAAACAGTAATGACAACATATTGAGTCAACTTCGTATCTTTTTCTATGGTTGTGTCCTATGTTGTCATTGGGTAAGGATGTCCTTTTAGGTACATATATAGATTGGTTTTGTGACTTTCTTTGACTAGGTTGTTGATGAGATTTTCCTTTAGGCTTGTAACCTAGTCCCCTTCTCCCAATTTTTTGATAGGGATTATCTAGAATTTGATCAAGAATGCCATGGTTATTCAAACTACGAACTTGTTGTTGTAGCTTGGCAATCTCATCCATTCTTTTCTTAATGTCTATTTTTGCTTGGTCTAGATTGGATGACAATAAATTTCTTTCTTTAACAATAGTGTCATAATCTATATGAGTGCACAATAATGGTTGTTTTTGAAGATCGTTTACTTGAGTCTGTAAGTTTGAATTTTCAACAGAAAGGAGCTTGCAATCGGCTTCCATAGATTTTAACTTAAGATCAGAAAATTTATTTCCCTCTTTGAGATCCTCATTTTCAGATGCAAGAGCAAGAAGTTTAACATTTAGATCATCATTTTCCTTATTTGATTTCTTTAATTTCTTTTTGCACTCAACATATTTATTATGTGTTTCATCAATAATAGCAACTAGTTCTTCTTTAGATAAATAAAAAAGACTTACCTCTTCTTCTTCTTCACTAGTTGTAGCAATAAGACAATCTTTGTGCTCATCTTCCTTCTTTGATCTCCATGGGCATCTAGTTGTTGTGTGGCTTGTTCCTAAGCACCAATTGCAACATGTTGTAGTTTTGTCCAAGCAGCACCTTTTGTTGTGATTTTAATCACCATTACCCTCCATTCTTCAAGACCTGGTTAGGGTTCCTTGAAGCCCGCTCTGATACCAATTGAAAACTACTAGAGGGGGGTGAATAGAGTTTTATAGATAATTTAACAATTATTGAATTCAAACAACCACAATGAAAATATTGGACAAGGAGACACAGGGTTTAGAGTGGTTCCAACTATAGCAAATACTATAGCCGTCAATCCACTACCCGGTTGCTTAACCAACCGATATTTGAAAAGAAATTTATTTTATTACCTCGCAAGGAATTTACATAAAATACAATCTCTTTTCCCAAACCCTTCAAGCACCCTTCACCTAGAAGTAATCGCCAACCTTGAAGCAGCCTTCCCTTGAAGTAGATGCACCAACTCCCGTTGCACCAGCCTTCTGAAGTAGCTTCCCTTGCGATAGCCTTCTTGAAGTAGCTTGAAGTCCCTTCTCCACCTGAGAAGTCAACCCTCTCCAATCCGCAGCCTCCAACCCTAGGAGTAGCAAGGAGAGTACAAATAATAAAAAGGAACAAGAAAGGAAAAGGAAATTACAACTTATCCTTTAAGCCCAAGGCTTGATATGCCTAGATCAAGCGTATAGATCTCCTAACCAAGTGTGTGAGCTTGTGATTTCTGTGGATAGGAGATACTAGCCTATAGGACACGAAATTGAGCTAAGGAGAAAGTATGCCAAAGATCACAGTGCTCAAATTGCTTGCAACAGATTGCTCAAGTATGCTCAAGTGTATTCTCAAGTGTAACAAGTAAATTCTAGTGTCCTATGGCTTGTCCTATTTATAGGAATGGCCTAAGTATGCTTAAGGATGTTCTAGACAACTTCTAGGGGTTTCTAAGTGCTTAACTAGCCATTAGGTACAAAGTTGTTGCTTTAACAACGGCTAATTAATTTATTCTGCAGTTGCTGTCAGAGACCATCTCGGTCGACAAATGGTCGACCGAGACACCTACTCGGTCGAACTTTTGTCGACCGACAGGCTCTCTGGAACAAGTGATTTGCAACGTCTTTCTTCAACTTCCAACTAACTTGTCTGTTGTGTCTAACGGCTACTTTGGATCTTTCTCGGTCGAGAAGATTGTCGACCGAGAGTGTCTCGGTCGAGGAGTTTGTCGACCGAGAATGATCCTGTTTCAAGGTTTCAATTTTGGCACTAATTATATGTGTGAGTGTGCAAAAGTAATCCTAATTAAATGGGATGACATGTCTAACTATGTTGTTTGGCTAGGGAAAATCTAACGCTTGATTTACATGCAATTCTAAGTACTTGTACATTATATATTTGTACAAGTTTTTACAACAATGATTACATTGCATGAAAATATAAACATTTTAGCTTGTGGATTTTCCCTAGTTGCTTTGTCATCCATCTTAGTCCTGCACACTCAAGTAGCTCGTTAGATTAATAAGAATGAAATGTTTGTCATAATCAAAACAAAGAGATTTATAGATGTCCAATTTATCCAACAGGGTTTGCTTCCTTTTTAGAGTAGGTTCTAGGTTGGCCAAGTGGAGTGCTCAAGCTAGTGTTTTCTTCTTTCCTCCCTCAAGATACCTTTCTATTTGGAGCTTCATCTTCATCCTAGAGGCAATTTGTATAAATTTCTCCACATCCATTTCTTGCTCCTTGCTTGCATGCACTAGGTCCTGCTCTAAAATGATGTTCTACGTAGAAAGGTAGTCTCTTTGCCTAGGGTTAAAGCTTAAGGAATGATTATTGAGTAGTTTATCTTCTTGGATAGACCCTAAACCTTGTGCACAAATCTTACTTAGTAGAGGAATCTCTAGACCTTGCTTACATGTGGAAAATGATGGTTGTTTCTCTCAAATAATGGTCAGAACTTAGGGATTTTGAACTGATTTTCCCTCTTGTTTTGTAACTGGATGGTTTTTTGCTTGGTTCTATTTTGGTTGAATTTCTTTTGCCAACCTATGGTCTTGAATTAAGTTCTATTTTGGACTCTCTTGTGCTCAAGAAATGATGGTTGTAATGCTCCTTCAAGTAGTAAACTTTATGGTTTTCTTTCCCCTCAAATCTGATGGTTTTTACTTAGAATTTGAAGCTTATTTCACCACCTGTTGACCAATCTCAACGGTCGTTCTAGATCCAAACTCAATGGCTCTTCTGAGTCTCAACCGATGGTTCTCTGACTTGATGGTCCACATCCAATGGCTATATTGGATAAACACTAAAACCATCATTTCTTGAGAACACGAGAGTCCAAAATAGAAGTTAAGTCAAGACCATATATGGTTGGTACAAGAAAGTCAACCAAAAAATAACTAAGCACAAAACCATCAAGTTGCAAAACAAGAGGGAAAATCATCTCAAAATCCCTAAGTCATGACCATCGTTTGAGAGCAAGAGCCTTTATTTCCCACATGCAAGCAAGGACTAGAGATTCCTCTACCAAGGAAGATTTGTGCACATGGTTTAGGGTTCATCCAAGAAGATAAACTACTCAAGAATTATCACTTAATCTTTAAACCTAGGCAAAGAGACTACCTTTCTACTTGGAACATCATTTTAGAGAAATATCTAGTGCATGCAAGCAAGGAGCAAGCAATAAATTTGGAGAAAGTTATATAACTCGCCTCAAGGATGAATATGAAGCTACAAATAGCATGGTAGCTCGAGGGAGGACAGAAGAAAATACTAGTTTAAGCACTCCACTCGACCAAGCTAGTTTCTTCTCCAAAAAGGAAGAAACCCTAGGTCAAGGAATCAAGAAAGATGTAACGACCCCACCCCTCAGCAACCTTCAATTAAGGAAGCCCAAGAAGCTAGAGCCGTTATCCCAAATAGGATCATATGTTTTTATAAATAATCAAGAATAATTAGAAAATTCTACAACAACTAATCTTAAAAGTAGGCTAAAAAAAGTTCACATACCTTTCAAAAATAGGATTTCTGGACTTTACCCAAGGAGAGAACTAGCTACCTATAATCCTCTGAACATTATTTAGCCTTGTTATTTTTCAGTGTCACCTTTTATTGAACATCCACTTTCCTTTGACGTAACTCCATGTTGTCTTAAAATTCTGACAAACAAAATGTCAGTCAGTATAACAAATTATACTGGTATGTGTGGGAAACCAAAAGTTTACATCTAGTTGTAACAACATAACCAAGAAACTAGTTGTTATAAACAAAATTTACATTTTCTTCATAACTTCTCAACCATTTTACCCAACCTTGAGTATACCCTTTCTTAGGGTTTTATCCCTATAGCAGACATTAGGCTACCTATCAATCTGGAGCTAGGTACCTCATTGGCCACCTCTCCATTTGGAGCTAGGTGCCATTAGGTCTTTCCAGCCTGGGGCTTGACCACTTATGACATTCCCAAACTAGGGCTTGGTCTGATCTTCCTATTCTAGGGCTTGGTCCTTCAGTCATCACTATGACTTTACTCATCCTTTCATTCATAATTCCCAAAGGTGGTATGTAGGTTCGAGCAAGTTATAAGTTTTATAATGTGATAATCATAGTCACTTTATAGATTGCAAGAATTAAAGTTCATCCAAGCATTTAATTTCAAGAAATTGGTAAAGCCTCATAAATCACCGTGAAACTAGAGCAATTAGCCATAAGCAAAACCACACACCTGATTTGGCAGTCTCAAAACCAAGCAAGACAACTAATCCAATCAATAAGTCCAATCAACCAAGCCAAGCAATAAATCAAGCAACTTGATCCTGAAAAGTATTTATAACACCTAATTGTTATAATCGCATCCAAACATCTTTTATTGACTTGTAATTCCATTCTAGGGTATCTAAGCCTTATTAGGGATTCCTTAGGGTTTCTTGGTTTCACTTTCTAATTTTACCCTTTTTAGGTCAACAAACCCGAGAAGCACTATTCTATTCATAAAAACCCTAATTACTCAAATTATCCAAATTAGGGAACTTTATCGACAAATTGGTGCAATACCATCATTTTTGTGCCTTCTAGATTGATTTCCATATTTAAATCCATTAAACCTCATAATTATCAAAATTAGGGTTTCAAAGTCCATTAATGCACTTTTATAATCATGGAAGCCTGATTAATTAAATTATGAAAAAATATTATCCAATTAGATCTAATCCATCATTTTAATGTCAAAAGACTAAACTTTGCTCATAAAAGTCAAGGGACGTCATTAGATCCTATAATCTTCAAAACTTAGGTTTTAGTTTAATTAAAACCATTAAAGGTCGCACCTTTACACAATTTTCGATTTACAAGTAGATTTTGGCCTTGAATTTATTTTTAGGATTCTAAATATTTTTCTCATCAAAATCCATATATTACATGTTCCCATTATATAACCCTACATTAGTTATGATTTTTCCAAATAAAATCACTTTTAGACCAATTAGAAAATGCCACCTAATTACTTAACTATTTTTGGCCACGCTAGCGGGGCCAGGCTGAACTAATAGGCTCATGCCACATCGGCATCCGTGCTCACGTGGCAACAAGGTGGACCGAACTAAAAAATAGAAAAGACCATATTGCCCCTTACCTTATCACATAGAAGGTGAGGGCAGGAAGGAGATTTCATGAAGGGTCGTCTCCGTCCTTCGTCTGCTTGCTCGCGAACATGGCCAATGAACCAGGTCAATCTCCAACATTGACTCTAGGCATCGGGTCCTAGGACTAGTAGGTGAAGGCGCACGAGGCACCACCTCACCTAACTAAACTTGCTCAAAGTGTCAATTGGTCGTGGAGCAGTCAAAGAAGCTGAGATGGCTCGACAATCTCCGAAGAGGTCTAAGGAAGATGATGGAGGCCGAGAACGGAGGTCATAGGAGGAATTGAGGGCAGAGTTGAGACCAGACAGTTGCTGGTTTACTTGCGAGGGTATTATCACCTTTGTCGAGGTTCTCGAGTGCTCCTTTTATAGGTGGGGTTTTTGAGATTAGTTCCTTCCTCCCTAGTGGTTTGGGTGAACCTTCTAGGGCCTCCAAAACCCTATCAAACCTTGGATAGATATGTTCTTCTTGCGACCGCAAAAATAATGGCATACTTTCCTATTACAACCATTCATTTTATCGTGAATAGATCGCGTGGGAAAGTGCCCCAAATTGTTCACTATTTCCATACTTGGATGAAGGTAGGGGATAACTCTATCACCGTCAGATGGGAATCTGATGGTCACTATTAAGCACATTGTATAAAAGATATTTGTAATATGAATCAAATATCGTGAAATTTAATGCATTTATGTCATTATCCTTTCACTTTAGGGATTTTCAAAATTCCATATCTCTTAAACCGGATCCTTTTAATCCTAAATTTTAAGGTAATGTTTTTAAGGACTTAATACACTTGTGTATACAACTTGAGACAAAAAATTGATAGGGATAACCCTTATTCTTCATGTCAAGTCATCCACTCAAAAGACATATATTATGCAATTATAATTCATATTTTCTCTTTATTTTTTTTCTAGTTTCCTTATTTTGTCTATTCTTTCTATTAGAAATCATGTGCAAATGAAAATTAATCAATTATGGCCATCCATGCCACTTTCTAGAGAAGTCTACACAATTCTCATCTATGCACACAATTATCTTCTATTACTTTTCCCCTCTACTTATTATAGTATTTTTTATCCTTTTTCCCTTTTACCCATCATTGGATTTGTTAAAATAGTATACATCATGAAATTATGCATTCAAGGGAAATTTTGCAAAAGAAATCATCTTTTGAAAACAATCATACAATTTCCCATTCTAATCCCTTTTATTTGAACATTTGTATTTCAGTTCATACAAGCAAAATTTAGGTTATAATATCCTTCCCCTCTTATAAGAATCCCCCCCCCCCAAATTTAACCAATCAAACAAACAATTCAGTGTAAGCCTTTTCCATGACCATCTTTAGCTCCTATGTGGCTTCATCCTCTCCATGGTGCTTCCAAAGAACCTTTACCATCTCTATCATTTTACTCCTTAGCTCTTTCACCTGGTATCCAGTACCCTCACAGGTGACTCATAGTAAGTCAGCCTCCCATGGAGTTTAATAGGTTTAATTCTCAACACATGGCTCGGGTCCTTCACATAGAACTTTATATTGAACACATGTAATACATCACACATCATACTATATTGAGGGGGTAAGGCCAAATGATAAGCAGCTTCACAATCTTTCCCAACATCTCAAATGGATCCATGTATCAGGGACTTAGCTTTCGTATGTTTTTAGCTATAGCTCGGAGGGGTCGGATTTTCAGAAATACATGTTCACCCATAGTGAAGTGCAACTCAGTCCACTTCGCATCAACATATGACTTGTGTTGATATTGGGATCTCTTCATCCTTTGCTTGATCAAAGTGACTTTATCAAAATACAAGTATAGTTCCTCTAACCTCAACTAGGTCCTCTCACTGACATCATCCCTGTGAAATGGTGACCGACACAACCTCCCATAGCACGCTTCATATGGGCATCATGATATTGTCTTGGTAGTTGTTATTGTAAGCAATCTCATCTTAGCATAGATGTTGCTCCCAAGATCCACCCCAATCGAGCACACATGATCTCAACATATCCTCTAATGTCCGGATCGTCCTTTCTAAGTGTCCATCAGTCTAGGGGTGATAAGTTGTGCTAAACTTTAATCTGGTATCCAGTTCTTCATACACTTGCTTCTACAACTTCAAAGAGAACCTAGGATCACGATCAAAAGGAATTGGACTTAGAACACCATGTAGTCAAACTATCTCTCTAACTTATAGTTAAGCTAGTGATGCAAGGATTTTGAGTCGCATTTATAGACCTATTTTACATGTGTTTTATGTGTTTATTAGTCACTTTTGTGGTTAGTATTGCATGATTCGTTCGCTTGAGTCTATAATCTTATTTCATATCAAATCTCTCATATTTTATCTTTTTGGTCATAAATGATTATATTAATATGTTCTAGCATAGATGATTTGGATTTGTCTTACAATTTCAGGAAAAATGAATATACACAGTTGTCGATACCATCGACATCCGTCGATAGTATCGACAGAGTCACAGTGAGATAGCCGCAAGCCAAGCAGAGTCGATACCATCGACTGGGAAGTCGATGGTGGTGAGATACCTACAGCGAGCCAACAATCAGTCGGTCGATACTATCGACACAAAAGTCAATACTATCGACATTGCACAGCTTCAACATCAGAATGGTGACAAAACTGATGCCTAAAGGTGTCGATGGTATCGAGTCTGCATCAGGTGGAACGTCAAGGAAGAAGGAAATCTTGTCGATATCATGAGAGGTCGATACCATCGACCCGCATTGATGGTATGGACACTGTCAGGATATGTTTTGTTTCAGATTGATTTTGATCGGACGAATGTGATCTTTTGGTGACCCAAAGTGGTCCATATACCTAATGACGGTGACCCTAAGTAGATTATCACATCATTAGCCACTGCATAAGTCTCGAGGAGGTGTGGAGAAGAGAACGGAGCCCAAAATCATGCATGGATCGTTCCAAGAGCCTCAGAAGACGATTTCTACCACCGGAAGGTTGTAGATTGTGCATTCTACGTCGAGGAACGCTTAGATCTTCTCCGTTCAGGGGTTCACATTACGTTCATCCACGTTTTCTCCATGTTTTCCCATTCTTCTACCATGTCTTTCATTGAGATGAACATGTGAGGCTAATCCCTTTTGTCTTTAGGACCGAGAGTAGCCCGGGTAATCGTTGTATGACATTTTTATCATAGTAATTCATATTTTGTCTCTTAAATCCTTGGTATGATTTCATTTTCTCCATTATATCATTATGATTGATCACCCTAATGATAATCTAATGCCTTTAATTGCTTTGAAAGAAGAATTAATGGTTGAAAAGAGATGAAATTCACATTAATTAATAAATCCCTTGAACAAGGTGATGTACGGTTAATGGTGGAAACCCAGAGTTTCGTCTTCATGCACCTAGTTTAGGGTATAGGTTACTACGACAGTGGAACCGACCTATATTTAGGTAGTGAATTGTATCACGACAGTGAACAATTCCGACTACAGGCCACTACCCAGAATGAGAGACGAATTTGATTAACTATATAGAAATAAATACAATGAGAACCCGTGGTGAAACTGCAATCCTAAAGATTCCCATTAAAATTGATTAAACTCAACATTTAATCGATTGCTTGGTTTTCTTTTATTTTACAATCAACTCTCAGAACTTTTTAATCGGTCTAGCTAATCGTGAGTAGTTAGTAAGTAGTCTATCGATAGTTCAGTGTCCCTATGTTCGACTCGGGCCTCACAAAGGCCTATAATACTCTGACGTGTGCAATTGCGTTATACGCACGGTAGAATCGTGTCAAGTTTTTGGCACTGTTTCCAGGGACACAGCAATTGTCGGCACTAAGTGCTGCAAGCGGCCACTCTAGGCCACATTTTATTTTATTATTATTAATTTTGAAATTCATCGGTTATCTTTCATATTTAGCAATCATCTAGCACTGTACTGAATCAAATTTATTACCCTACAGGTACTAGTGCATGGTGAGGACGCGTAGCACATACTACACACTTCCATCACCAGAGGTTCCACCGTTGGGATCAGACGATGAGGAAAACAACACTCAAGATCATCTTGAGGATATATATTCAGACTCTGAACCAGAAGTTGTGGCTGAGGAGTAGACAATCTGGGAGACGATCAAGCCATCATCCGCCTCTGCATCGAAAGGGTCGATCAAGAGGCAGGCTATCAACATTCCCAATTATAAAATCGATCCAGGCCTAATAAATTTGGTCATATCAAATGCATTTCACGGGCTGAAATATGAAGATCCGGTGACTCACATAAGCCAGTTCGTGGAGAACTGTGATATGATCAAAATTGACAAGTTCCCACAAGTGACACTCTATTTGAAATTATTTCCCAGCTCTCTAGTGGGAAATGCCTGAGAATGGCTGCATAACTTAGACGGCGAGTATGTTGAATCATGGGATCATATGGTCAAAGTGTTCTTCGAGAGATTCTTTCCGCCTAAGAAGACTAATGATCTTGTATGAAAGATCCACAACTTCAGTCAGAAAGTATGTGAAACATATTCTGAGACTTGGGAGAGCTTTCATATAATGCTGAGGTGGTGCCCACACCATGGGTTGGATAAGGAGAAACATGTTAAGATTTTCTATTTTGCTCTTTCCGAGCATGATAGAAGCAACCTGGATTCAACAGGTTCGGGGTTCTTCTTGAACAACACTGGCACTAGGTGTTGGGAGATTTTGAAGAATATGGCCAAAAAGTAGTCTTGGGGTGATAGAGATGCACCCGAACAGGTTCGAGTTACAGGAGAGTCAAAGGCCATCAAGGAGCTGAATGAGAAGATGGACCTTTTAGCCAAGAAATTGCTAGCAAAGGAAGACGCATAATCTGATGATGAGGCACAAGTCAAATATATGCGCCAGCAAATTGGGTACAGAAACAATGATTATTCTTGGAGGAAAGATAAAAAGTTTTCATGGAAGGACCCAAACAATTTCCTGCAGGACCTCGAGGCCAAACCACAACCGTCGGCAAAGGACAAGAGCAATGAGTTTCTCAATCAAGTAATCAAGCATAATCAAGAACTAATGAGCACGTTTGGCCAGCAAATTAAGCAACAAGGAGAATTTATGAATCAATTTGGGTAGACCTTACAAAGTCATGGGGCTCAGATGAGAACTATGGAGACATCATTAGCACAGATGGAAGCTGAGATAGAAAATTTGAAAAAGCGAACACAACAAGGTTTTCCTGAAAATACAAATGTTCCAGGAGGAAATCAACAAGCCAAGGCAATTCTGCTACAGAGTGAAAGAAAACTTTAAACCCCAGGGCTGATGAACCGAGCACACCCCAGCCAGAAATCACAAGTGAGGCCATAGAGGAGGTTACAATCACAGATCCGACAAAGGATGCGGTAGAGGAAGCCACACCAGAACCTATTGCTGGGGAAGAAACTCAAAATAGGACACCTTATGTGCCGCCACATCAGAGGGCACAGACTATCCCCGTGTCGTATCCAAACAGTTTGAAGGCTAAGAAAGTGGACGCTCAGTTCAAGAAGTTCCTAGATAGATTTAGGAAAATTTCTGTCAACATTCCGCTGTTAGAAGAAATAGAGCAGATACCCTCCTATGGCAAGTTTCTGAAAGATATAATTACAAAGAAGAGGAAGATTCCTGATATTGAAATGGTGGTTCTTAAGGAGCAAGTGAGCGCCTTCATTTTGGGCACATTGCCACCAAAAAGGCAAGATCTGGGCTGCTTCAATATTTCATGTTACATCGGTAAGGTGAAGTTTGGCAAAGCATTGTGTGACTCAGGGGCAAGTATAAATTTGATGTCTCTTTCTACTTTCAAGAAGTTGGGACTTAAAGAATCGAGACATAGCAACATGATGATTCAGTTAGCAGACAATTTCATGGTTAAGCCGTATGGTATTTGCGAGGATGTTTTGGTTAAAGTTGACAGGTTTGTATTTCCAGAAGATGTTGTGGTAATGGAAATGCAAGATGAACAAGGAAATGAGCTACTCCTTGGAAGACCCTTCCAAGCTACTGCAGATATGATACTCGAAATGGGAAAAGGCCGCCTAACATTGGGAATCGCGGATGACTGATTTGAAATGGTTATGCCCACAAGTACAACACAATCAAAGGCAAAGGAGCAGTGTCGCATGGTGAAACATTTTGATCAGAACATTTCTCTTTGCCTAGGGAAGGCATTTCTGGATATGGCTCATGTAATGACCTAGGTAGATAAGGGGACACTGGCTGTAGACATTATGGAACAGACTAAAGTTGTTTCTCTTTGCAGAGTTGTGGGTTTTCCAGATGATGAAGTGGAGGAAATTCCGCTATCTACTGAAGATGATGCAATAGCAAGTTCTGTCCTTGACGCATATCTAGAACTGCCCCTTGAAGCTTGCCTTGTCAACATAATGTATGACTGGAAGAGAAGCAAGTTGTTAAAAGAATGTGTAAAGATGCTTCAAGTGCTTCCATGCTATTATGCCAAGTATTATGAAGATCTTGGGCCACTCCCACCACCGCTGCAATCATCATTGATCAATCCACTAGAGCTAGAACTGAAGCCACTGCCACCACATTTGAAGTATGCATTCTTAGCTGATGGTGAAAGACTACCGGTGATTATCTCAGCATATCTGAGTGTTGATGAAGAGGATCAATTGATGATCATGCTGAAGAACCACTGTGGTGCATTCGGGTGGTCAATTGTGGATATTAAGGGGATTTCTCCTACACTTTTCCAGCACAAGATCCAGCTCGAGGAAGGAGCCAAACCTGTAATCCAGCAACAGTGCAGACTCAATCCAAGCATGACGGAGGTTGTCAAGAAGGAGGTGATCAAGCTCCTTTCTGCAGGCATCATTTACGCTATCTCCGATTCGACATGGGTAAGCCCCACACAGGTAGTCCCTAAAAAGGGGGGAATTACTGTCACTCACAACTTGTTAAATGAGTCATTCACAACCTGATTGGTAACCGGGTGGAGTGTGTGCATTGACTACCACTGATTGAACTCCGCTACGTTAAAAGATCATTTTCCTCTTCCGTTCATCGATCAAATCTTAGAGCGACTAGCAGGTTGATCTCATTTTTGTTTTTTAGATGGCTACTCCGGCTATAATCAGATCTCTATTCATCCTAAGGACCAAGAAAAGTCTGCTTTCACTTGTCATTATGGAACATTTGCATATCGCCGTATGCCTTTTGTCCTGTGTAACGCACCAGCTACGTTTCAGCATTGCATGCTCGCTATTTTTTCTGATATGGTTGAACGTTGTCTAGAGGTTTTCATGGATGATTTTTCCGTCTATGGTGCTTCGTTTGACGAGTGCTTGTACAATTTGGATAAAGTTTTACAACGATGTGAAGACACACATTTAGTTCTCAACTGGGAAAAGTGTCATATGATGGTTAGTGAAGGAATTGTGCTTGGACACAAGGTGTCTAGCAAGGGGATGGAGGTGGATCCAGTCAAGATTGAGGTTATTTCAAAATTACCCCCACCTAATTTGGTCAAGGGGTAAGAAGTTTTCTCAATCATGCAGGATTTTATCGCCACTTTATCAAATATTTCTCAAAAATCGCTAAACCATTGTCTGAACTGCTGGAGAAAGATGTGATGTTTGATTTCAATGAAAAATGCTTGCATGCTTTTAATGTATTGAAGGAAAAGTTAATTTTTGCACCGGTTGTTCAAACGTCGGATTGGACAAAGCCTTCTGAGCTCATGTGTGATGCTTTAGATTTTGCAGTAGGGGTTGTTCTTACACAGCGTTTTGAGAACAAACCCGCGGTAAATTTCTATGCATCCAAGACTTTAAACGAGACACAACTTAACTACACCACAATTGAAAAAGAACTTCTCACTGTCATTTTTGCATTCAAAAAAATTCGGCAATATTTGCTTGGGTCAAAAGTTGTGGTATGGACGGACCACGCCGCCATAAAATACTTGATGGAAAAGAAAGATGCCAAACCTAGAATGATTAGGTGGATCTTATTATTACAAGAATTTGACATTGAAATCAAGGATAAGGTGGGAATAGAGAATGTGGTTGCGGACCACTTGTCTAGGTTAGCGGGTAGATGAGAAGGATATTAATATACCCATTACTGAGACATTCCCTGATGAGAAAATCCTTTCTATAAATTCCAAGGATCCATGGTTTTCATACATTGTTAATTATCTGGCCTGTAAAATAATCCCAAGATGACTGGACTTATCAAGAGAAAAAGAAATTTTTCCATTCTTTGAGATATTATTTCTGGGATGATCCCATCTTGTTGAAGCAATGCAGGGATGGCGTTTTGCACAGGTGTGTACCAGAGATAGAATATGATAGTGTACCTAGTCATTGTCACACACTACCAACCGGTGGTCATCGTGTGAGTTCAAGAATGGCGACCAAGGTGCTAGAGAGTGGTCTTTATTGGCCTACACTCTTCCGGGATGCTTATAGTGTGAAGATGTGACTCCTGTCAAAGGGCAGTGTGCAGGTTTGTAAAAGATCACATTTTCTGCAGATTTGGTGTGCCAAGGATGATTATTAGCGATGGAGGCACCCATTTTAAGAATCAAAAGTTTGCTGCATTATTAAGAAAGTACGGGGTGAAGCATAATGTTGGTACCCCGTACCAGCCGCAGACACAAGGGCAGGTTGAAGTGTCAAATAGAGAAATCAAAAAAAATTTGGAGCGCACAGTGGCTTCGACAAGAAAGAATTGGAGTACTTTTATACCAGATGCTTTATGGGCGTATAGGACCGCATTTAAGACACCTATAGGCACTAGCCTTTTAGGTTGGCTTATGGGCGGGCCTGTCATTTACCGGTAGAGTTGGAACACAAGGCGCACTGGGTGCTAAGGAATCTTAATTTGACTTATGATGAGGTAGGGAGGAAGCGAATGCTAGATCTCAATGAGTTAGATGAGCTAAGGATGAACTCCTATGAAAACTCGCGCATTTACAAAGAGAGGACAAAACTAATTCACGATCGACACATTCAACTGCGTGTCTTCAAAAGGGGAGATTGTGTGTTATTGTTCAACTCGAGATTGATGCTACATCCTGGGAAAATGAAATCCCGGTGGAGTGGACCTTTTATTGTGGAGGAGATACGGCCACATGGTGCCATCATGGTGCACGATGGAGAGAAGACGTTTCTAGTTAATGGTCAGTGGTTGAAGCTGTACTTTGGCGAGGACTACACGAGGAAAGTGCATGAGGTTAAACTCATAGCACTTAAGGATGAATGATGAGCTCGATTTTGTCTAGCCTAAGACATTAAAGAAGGGCGCTTGTTGGGAGGCAACCTAACCATTGGTAATTTCATCATTTTCCTTCACATTTTCAAGTTAGTTTGGTTTAATTTCATTTTTTGTGTAAAGATGATACCTTGATCCTTTATTCATTGTGTAGGACTGAGTCAGAGTCGATACCATCGACCACGACGTCGATGGTAGCGACATGGGTACAGGGAAGCGGCTGTAGAAAACTTTCTGAGTCGATACCATCGACGGCCGCGTCGATGGTATCGACCTACCATCAGTAATGCCAAAGAAAAAGATAGATCGGGGTCGATAGTATCGACTAGGATGTCGATACTCGTGAGATCCCTGAAGATTTACAGAAGATTTTGTCTCAGTGAAGTCGATACCATCGATGGCCGTGTCGATGGTATCGACACAGCAACAACAAGGAAGCGACGCCTGGGCCTCGCGAGGGTAATTGATCCAGGAAGAGTTGATACCATCGACCCCCGTCGATGGTATCGATGCGACACATCACCGATCCACGAGAAGAAATCAACAACGGCCGCCAAATCACGGAAGTCGATCTATGGGATGGGTCAATACCATCGAACCGCATCGATGGTATCGACGCGTCACCGATCTGAGCCCCCACATCAAGCAATTGACAACTGTCAATACTAGCGAAGACACAGATTGTGCTACTGGTGTCGATACCATCGACAGTCCTGTCGATGGTATCGACGGAGCGACAACAGTGATGTAATCAGTAATAAAAGGAAGGGTTGTTTCTCAATTTTCTTCACACCTTCAGAGCTTCTTCCTTCCACTTGTGCTTTGAGCATTGTTGAGCGACCAGAGGCCTTCATCGAGCATTCAAGGATCAGGATATCTTCACAGAGCTCTGCACCGAGCAGAGACCGTCTTCTCTGACCTTCACCAAGCTCTATCTCTTATTCCCCTTCTCTCTGTGACGATGGTGCAAACAGACGGAGCATCTTCTTCAAGGGAGGCCCCGATGGAGATCCTGACATTTGTTCCTCCACCATCTGGATCCATTCCTCGTTCGAGGATTGTTCATCCTTTGACGGAAGTACGAAAGATATACGAGGAGTTGCTCAAGTGGAAAATCGAGCCAACCCGATACATTGATCGGACCATGATCCGCGACCTTGGGTTCGAGGCCAATCTCGCTTATGTCCTTCAAGGGCAAGCGCAGCATACGAGCAGGAGGTCTGACGAGGTCCAGTTTCACGCTGAGGGCCACCCCTATTTCAATGAGTGGCTGACCTACAAGGAGTTAGTGGCAGAGTTTATGGCATCATTGGATATATGCGTCGTTCCTAACGACCTCATCGCCACTGATCGGGAATGGATCAAGGGCCGCGTTTCTTTCCGGCTATACAACAACAATTACAATCTCACCCTCCAACAGTTCAATGCAATTTTCAATCGGTACCATTCTCTGAATCAGCACAGGAGGCGGGACAACTAGACAGATTATGATGACATCTTTTCTCTGCTGGTGACTGTGCCTCCAGGCAAGTCTGTCAGCTATCATAATGCATCTGTCACTGACTTCGAGCATCCATTTGTCCGAATTCTACATCGCATGTTGTGTACTATGTTATTTGCTCGAGACGGTCTTTCACTTAGTAAATTTCAAGAGACAGACTTGTTCTTTTTGTATAAGTTGTTGAAGCAAGACTAGTGCAATTGGGGCGCATTTTTCTTAACGCGAGTGCTGGCCGTGCGGAGGAGTACAAGAAAGGCTCCTATCCATTTTGGGGGGCTTATCACACCGCTCACTCTATATCTCGGGTTGGATTTTTCCCAACTCACCCCACTTTCCAATAGAAATAAAGTCAACCTGCATCATCTACACTGTTCCAACCTTCTTACGCTCCGTGATGGCATGGCCTATGCACAGTGCCATGTCAACCAGGAGTACCAGGAGTGTGTGCTTCCGATCCCATCTTCGACATCCATGGAGCTTAGCACTTTCGGTGGCCCATCATCGCCATCGACGACTCTGATGAAGAAGACAACGATAATGAAAACGATAATGACGACAGCGACGAGCAAGAAGAGGAAGAGGAGGCTTTCACTCCTCTTCGTTCATGAGTGGCACAGTGGAAGCGCCCATGCTTCCACCCGTGTGCATCATCATCTTCACAGCCTCCGCCACATCAACCCTCTCAACAAGGAGAGGATGATTATTCTATGCAGGGGATGTATTCTATGCTGCAGGAGATCCAGCAGACCCAGCAGCACCACACTGCTTCTTTCGTCGGTATTCAGGAGACTATGAACTGACTGTTCTTAAATCAGCAGGCAATCTATGAGAATGAGCGCCTCCTCCTCGCCAACCAAGAGAATATTCATGACGGGTTGCATAGGATGGAGATGCAGCAACAACCGTTCTACGATCATTATTGGAGCCAGAACTACTTCTGGGGATATCCTCAACCTCCGCCCGTGCCCCCGTATGATCCAAATTTCCAAGGGCAGTACCCATCATGGGATCCCACCGCCCCGCAGTACCCGCCACCACCTGAGCAATGATTGCTATCACTGTTCCACCTTTTAAGATTGTGTTTGACTATAAGGCCATAGTCGAATTCAAGCTTGGGGGGAGATGGAACAGCTTCTATCTTTTTATATCTTTTACTTTTAGTTTTTATCATCTATTGCCTTTTTTGTTGTTCTAGAAATTTTCTTAGTTTTTAGGATCCACATTCTATCTAGTGTACTCGTGGATGTCTATACAAATGTGTCATCTCTTTTTTTGTCACATGGGGGTCAATTTGGGTCAATTTGAAACTTTTCATAAATTGTGGGCTTGCTTTGTTTGAATTTGAGCATATGACTTATGAAAATAATTGGGTTTGTCAACTTTGAAACATAAAACCACAACTGTACATGCCTATGATTAAAATTCAGTGGACGGAAATGAATGTTGAGCCTAAACTGATCAAATGGTAATGGGACTTTAATCTGAAGTAAGAGAGAGAAACCTCTTGATTTTACACGTGTCAGTAAGGAGGGACATATAATATCTTCCAATGGTTCTGTCAATTAATCTTGTGATCTATCCACTTCATCTCATCTACACTCCACCATAAGAATTGGGAGCACTATACAGTTTGTCATCTTTTGGTTGCATGACATGTAGTTAAGATTGCATTGTAGTTAGTGTTTAAGTTGGTTGCATTGAAAAAAAGAAAAAATGTTGCGTTATAATCCTGCATTCATAAATTGTAGAGTGCATGCCAATGTCATTTTAGTTGCATTTTGCACGTTTTCAATCATCTTGTACAATGATGTGCCTTGCTTCTTCTATAAATAAAGGACTTATTACATACTCTCTGAAAAAAAAGAAATTGAAAAAAAATAATAAGAGATATGTGAATAAGCTCAAGAGAAAGATATTGAAAATTTCATCCTGTTCTATTAAGCAAGATAAGGGCTTGAGAAGAAAAAAAACATGAAGATGAGAGGGAGAAAGGAATTTGTTCATATGCAGAACAAGAAGAACAAGCCCATGTGTAGTTTTGTAGACATTCTGTCTCTCGTCGAGATAGAATGATAGTGCATGCATCATTCCACTTAAAATGTAGCATTAGGACATTTTCATGTGCATTTTGCACCATGATAGGTCATTAATTTTTTTGTATTGCATGATTGACTGTTATGTTCTTCCATTTCTTCCACAGCCACCTATTCCATCCACCCGTTTCTCAAATTGGTAGGCCACCCGTGATTATCTCCTCATCCTTTAATATCAGGAGATATGCTTCCATCTAGATGGTAGTTAGGAAACGAGAAACATAGATAGAGATCACAAAGATGCACCAAGCCTGAACTGGAGGATTTTATTATGTTAACTGTCTTATTTGATAGTGTTCATCAATCTTGGGGTGGATATCTCTTATGATTGATCATTGTTGCCTAGAGGGTAATTATCATCCTGTGGTCAGTGAGGGTCGGTATGTGAATGTCTGGTGGGGATCATATGGCGATGTCTGTTGTGATAGTATGTTCTTTAGTTGAACCTCACAATTTTATTCTATAGTTTTACCGCTCGAGGACGAGCAAGGTTTAAGCTTAGGGGAGTTTGATGCGAGGATTTTGAGTCGCATTTATAGACCTTTTTTACATGTGTTTTATGTGTTTGTTAGTCACTTTTGTGGTTAGTATTGCATAATTTGTTTGCTTGAGTCTATAATCTCATTTCGTATCAAATCTCTCATATTTTATCTTTTTGGTCATAAATGATCATATTGATATGTTCTAGCATAGATGATTTGGATTTGTCTTGTAATTTCAGGAAAAATGAATATACACAGTTGGCGATACCATCGACATCCATCGATAGTATCGACAGAGTTACAGTGAGACAGCCGCAAGGAGCCAAGCAGAGTCGATACCATCGTCTGGGAAGTCGATGGTAGCGAGATACCTATAACGAGCCAACAATCATCCGGTCGATACTATCGACACAAAAGTCGATACTATCAACATTGCACAGCTTCAGCGTCAGAATGGTCACAAAATCAATGCCTAAAGGTGTCGATACCATCGACCCGCGTCAATGGTATCGAGTCTGCATCAGGCGGAATGTCAGGGAAGAAGGAAAGCTTTTCGATATCATGAGGGGTCGATACCATCGACCCGCGCCGATGGTATCAACACCGTCAGGATATGTTTTGTTTCAGATCAATCTTGATCGGACGAATGTGATCTTTTGGCGACCCAAAGTGGTCCATATACCTAATGACGGCGGCCCTAAGCAGATTATCACGTCATTAGCTGCTGCACAAGTCCCAAGGAGGTGTGGAGAAGAGAACAGAGCCCAGAATCATGCCCCAATCGTTCGGAGAGCCATAGAAGACGATTTTCACCGTCGGAAGGCTGTAAATTGTGCATTCTATGTTGAGGAATGCTTGGATCTTCTCCGTTCAGGGGTGCACATTACATTCATCCACATTTTCTCCATATTTTCCCTTTCTTCTATCATGTCTTTCATTGAGATGAACATGCGGGGCTAATCCCCTTTGTCCTTAGGACCGGGAGTAGCCCGGGTAATCATTGTATGATGTTTTTATCATAGTAATTCATATTTTGTCTCTTAAATCCGTGGTATAATTTCATTTTATCCATTATATCATTATGATTGATCACCCGAATGATAATATAATGCCTTTAATTGCTTTGAAAGAAGAATTAACGGTTGAAAAGAGATGAAATTCACATTAATTAATAAATCCCTTGAACAAGGTGATGTACGGTTAATGGTGGAAACCCAGAGTTTGGTCTTCATGCACCTAGTTTAGGGTATAGGTTACTCCGACAATGGAACCGACCTAGATTTAGGTAGTGAATTGTATCACGACAATGAACAATTTTGACTACAGGCCACTACCCAGAATGAGAGACGAATTTGATTAACGATATAGAAATAAATACAACAAGAACCCGTGGTGAAACCGCAATCCTAAAGATTCCCATTTAAATTGATTAAACTCAACATTTAATCGATTGCTTTATTTTCTTTTATTTTTCTTTTATTTTTCAATCAACTCTCAGAACTTTTTAATCGGTCTAGCTGATCGCGAGTAGTTAGTAAGTAGTCTACCGATAGTTCAGTGTCCCTATGTTCAACTCGGGCCTCACAAAGGCCTATATTACTCTAACGCGTGCACTTGCATTATACACACGGTAAAATCATGTCAGCTAGGCTTGTCACCTTGGCAATGATCTTTAAGGTGAGGAAATTTGTGACTTGGTAAGGGAATCTACCACAACCCTCATTCCATCATGACATTTCTTGGCCTTGGGGGACCCACCACAAAGTCCATGGTGATCTATTGCCATTTCTACTCAGGAATTTCAATTGATTGTAGAAATCCACATGGTCACTGGTGTTCAGCCCTTGCCATCTGTCATGTGAGACAACTGGCCACATATGTCGCTATGTCTCTCTTCATCCCAAGCCACCTAAAGTGCCTCTGCATGTCCTTAAACTTCTTAGGAGTGCCAGGGTGTATCATATACTTAGAACCATGATATTATAGTAAGATATGATTCTTTAAGGGAGAATCTTTAGGAACCTAAATATGACTTGTAGCAGATTCCACCATCTACTCCCACTGAGAGATGGGTCTAAGATTTCTATAACAAACCTTTCATTTTGTCAAGCTCTGGGTAGGCTGATTGGTGGTGCAATTTTCCACATACGTGTGATCTTTCAAATTTATAAGTCCCCAAACACGGTTCACTTACAACATTAAAATATGCTCCCGCAATCGTACATGGTCATGTTATAGTACAGATGAGAGGCAATCAATGGGGGTTGATCCATAGGGAAGAGGTGGGGGAAGATCTAGGTTTGCGTTGGCTACGTTTGAAAAGTGAAGATTAGGGTTGAAGGGTTTTAAGTTGAATTTGGTTTGATTACACTAAGTAGGAAAGTAAAGGCAATATGAAAGCTAGATTACCAAGAACCCTAGATTACCCTAAGCAAGTTAAGTTGAAGCAACTAGATTAGGCAATCAACTAAACAAGAGCAAGATGATCTACACTACTCTAGCAAGGTAATTAGAAAATAAGAACTAAGCTAAACACTAGAGCAAGCAAGGATCTAGGTTAACCCTAATTAACAAGACTAAGCAATTAGCTAGAGTGAACAAAGGCAATTCAGCTAAATTAGCATTAACAAGCTAAAATGACAAATTAGGTTTTAAGCAATGGAATTGGATAGGTGGGCCATTTGGGAACATGACTGAATATTATTTGGGGGAAGGTCAACATAGCATGCAAATCTCACATTACAATCTAGATTACCAAACCAAACAACAAGGCAAGTGCTATTAGAATATACCCTATACTACTTGTTGGAGAACTAGAGTTACGTGTAATTCTAGTAGGACTTGGTAAGTCTAGGTTTTTAGGGTTAGCGGTATTAGGGAAATTGAGAGCCAAGGGTAGGAATGGGAGTAGAGATGAGGGTATTTCACCTCATGTTACTTGCCATCTAGCCTTCATAAAGCTCTAGGCAATTGCACTAACACTTATACTAGCTACTTAAATCTCACACTCACTTATAAAAGAAGGAAGATGTATGTAGAAAAAAAGGGGGCTAGCTAGGGATCCACTAATTGGACCTAGGAGCCATTCTTAAGATTTCCACATACATTCCTATTTCCCCTAGAAGCTAAGTGTCATCAAGCATCATCAAGCAAGCAATCTATGTAAAAAGCACAAACCACATGCAATATAATGGGAAGTGAGATAGAAGCAAGAGGCAATCATCATAGAATGAAATTATGTTCATTACATGTTATTTTCCCCCAACATGGTATCAAACTCAAATTTTAACCCCAAACAGCCCACCACAAGGAGCTTAGCTAAACATGCTCAAAGAAAAGATAAAAGAAATGATAAGAAGGGGATAGGACTCCATGGAGTTCAAAGTAGATCCTTATCTTTCGCCTCCTAGCTATAGTAGGGTGACCTTCCTCCTCCAAAGTGGATGATGGGCATGGAAATGAAGGTGATTATGGTAGAAAATCTAGAAAATTAGTTTTCTATGGTGGAAATGAGGTGGAAATGGAGGATGGAGAGCATAAATGCAAGGGGAGTGCAATGAATGATCAAGAGTGGATGGAGTGGAGTAGTGGAAGCTAACCTAGTGTTGTGGCCACCACCCGTGTATATATAGGTGGTGGTGGAAGCATTAGGGTAAGTAGGGGCATTGTTGGAAAAGTAGTGCAGAAAATGCTAGGGTTTAGGTGGTAGCACGATCGTACTGGACAACACGACCATGGTAGGTAGGGGTAGGAACGGCCACGGTGGTGTGGAACGGTCGTTCTAAGAAAGTGGAAAAATCACATGTTGAGGTGGTGAACTGGAGGCTGGTAGGAAGGACGTTCATGGTGGAGTCTAGGTAGAAAGGTTGTGATAGGTAGCACGACCATGGTGAGTGAGTTGGAGGTCAGGTCGTTCCCTTCATTACGCCCATTTTGACTTCTGGTAATGCGTATGTGTTGGACAACATGGCCGTTTTGGAGGCTTCATGGCACGACTGTGCTAGGTTGCACGGTCATGGTGGCAATGTTACTTTAGCTTGCAAATTTGGGAATTTCTCTATAACTTTTGACATTGGCCAGCATGGCCGTTCCTTAGCACCACGGCCGTGTTAGGATCTTCAATAGCAAAATCAACTCAAATCTTCATAATCAATGGACTTCTTTGCTTGATGTTGACCCTTGGCTATTAGGGGTAGGTTGAGGGAGCTTTGGGGTCTTCTTTGGAGCCCTCCATGAGTGGAGGACTCCTAGAACTCCTTTCTTCTCTCTCATCCATCAAAAGCATGGACCAAGTACCTAAAGTATGCAAAGAATGTCTAAAAATGCATTACAATAATATGCATATTGGGGAATTCAACTTGCATTCTACTATGTTTTGATGTGAATAAGGAACAAATTGACATAAGATGAAGTCCTAAAATAGGGTTGCATCACCACCCCAAACTTAAAAGATACTTTTTCTCAAGTATGCTCCAACTTAATCTCTCTCTTCAGTTTTCTTTCAATAAACATGAATGACAAAATCATAGAAAAAGATGATTATTGACTAAATGGTCTTAAAAGTGACTAAATGAATGTGTCCCACCTCTCTCCTCTCCACTTTCACAAACCAATCATGAACTGAGAACTAAGCATATAAACTTCAAATATAGAGCATATAATACACAAGATTTCCATATGTCCTTCATGTAATTCTGGGTAAACCGTTTCATGTTGGCATTAATCAATGATGACTAGGAGTGTTGTTTCACTTTCAAGCATTCAATCTTATGCTTCAAACCATACCAAATGACCCATATGGCTATAGAGAAGGGTGAAATGAGCTAGATTTTTTGTTTTTTAGCTCAATGGATATGAAAATGGAAGAAAGGATTGTGATAAGATTTTGGAGTGATTTTACACACTCATCTTTTCTTTATTTTGATGCTCTTAAATATGAGCATCTTTATATTTTCTTTTTGCCTTTTATTTTCTTCTTTTCTTTTCTTTTTCCCTTGATGTAGATAGGTCATATGGTAGATAGAGTGAAGAGGGGAGATGTGGATATGGGAACCTCAAACTTTTGGAGATGGCCAAGGCTAGATATGTGGACTAATGCATCCTTTCATGAGGCAGAGAGGTATGAAGATGGAGAAAGAAGAGTCGGGTAAATGAGGGGTCATTAGTGTAGTCCTCAACATCAAATCTCATGCATGACAACTAATCTAACACTTCATCAAATGATATCATACCACATGATTGAACAACAAGAGATTCACATTTATATCATGTGATTCTACATGCTCTAAGCATTCATGGCTTGCTCAATTCGCAGTTCAACAAAAACATTCAAAAACTTGAGAGAGGTGATGAACATGTAAAAAGTCAACAATTAAGACCATATAGTAATAAACTCTAAGAAAATGACATGCATTTTTCAAAGACCAACATTTTCATTTCAAACAATGGAGATTAAGTTAAAATATGCTTTTAGGTAAGGACATTTAAATTTGAGAAAAATTGGCCAAAATGGTGCCAATTTGCATTCAATCACATCTAAACCTTTTTAGGGAAGTTAAGACATAAACATCAAATCCTAATTAAAAACACACAAAAATTATCAAAATCTACATGAGAATACAATGCATGACATGGAAGAGAAAAAAGAGCAGAAATTTTGAAATATTATGCAAAAATGCATGAAATTGAAATACATGTATGCATGGATGCAAGCAGACACAAAAGGTCAGGATAGACAAGTATGAAAGTTAGTCAAACTGCTTGATCATCTTGCAAAAATTTAACACAAGTTACATAGATCAAAATTCAGTGATAGAAGGGCTTACCGCCCTACCACCCCAAACTTTTAAATCATGTTGTCCTTAGCATGAAGTAGAAGTTTAGAATAGTAGGGTAAATGGCATGGAGTTGCAAAATACAACCACCAAGAGATGGAGTGATCAATGTAGCACTAGGTGAGCAGGGAAGGACCACCATGGCCATGCTAAGCAACACGGGCGTTATGTATTTCCCATCACACGACTGTGTTGTGTGGCACGGCCATTTTGGGCTCCTTCTTGTAGCTTTTCTACAATTTTGCAATGTTCTCTTTAACTTTGATCTTCTCCTTGGCTAGACTCTTTGTACATCACCTTTTCTTCCTTGTACATGTACTAACATGATTCACAAATAGAAAAACTATCAAGTATGGTGTGTGTGTGTGTGTTTCTTGAAAAAATTGAAAGTGTGACAAAACAACAAGGTTCAAGAATCTCAAACGACATGGGTTTCCTCCCACTAGCACTAAATTTATAGCCTTCAACCGAGCTTGTTGCTTTCTTTACTAAGTTTTGACATCCACGGTGTCTCCTTTCTCTTCCATAGTGATCCTTTCTAAAATTTTGACGACATGGGCTTCATCATAAAGTGTACATTGATTGGAAGTAAGGACTTGATGTCCACTATTCTAAAGGATCATAGTAGCCTAGACTGTTGCCAAAATCTTCTTCACCCAGCTAGTATCTTTCTTCCTCAGTGAAAATAAAGAAGTCAAACTTTCTCGTTCTATGTGTGGCCGTCAAAGTGCCTGTATGCACATTAATCTCTGCACCCACGGTGGACAAGAAGGGTCTCCCTAAGATGAGGTATTCCTTTCCATCAATAGGGCTAGAATCCATGATCAGAAAGTCAGTTAGGTATGCGATGTTTATCCTTTTATCCAATGCTATTGTCTCATTTAGTAATATCCCTAGTGGTTTCCTCCTAGTTCCATCACCCAAGACAAGGACACAATCCACCAGTTCCATTTTCTTCAGGTCGAGCCATTAGTACATGCTTAATGACATAATGCTTGTTCCTGTGCCTAGATCTAAAGGAGCGTGCTCAACATGTCATGCACTGATATAGCATGAAATAAGAAGGACATCAGATCATCCCTTTTTTTTTGGGAAACCAATGTCCAGGATGAAGTTTGCAGATCTTATTGGAACCATTTCCTTGGGTGGCAATAACACCAATTTTCTCCTTCCCGTGTAAACATCCTTTACCAATGAAAGGAATGCTTTGATGCCTGTTGTTCCTTGATTCGAGGTCCCTAAGATATTCATAATATGGTTATTCTTCTCTTGGAGAAAGGGTCCTTCTAAAGCCTCATGGAATTGCTCACCAATTGCATCAAATGTTTCTGCAAATATTTGTGGGCCTTGAGGAGGTATGATGGTGATTCTTCTCTCATGAGGAGGTTTTGGTTCCCAACTAGGTATAACATCAAGTGTTACCATGTCAATGGAATGTGGGGCAGCAAACATGATCTTGACACAGAAGGACAAAAGAACTAAATCTCGAGCACTTTCATTTCTTCCAAGAAAGGGTGGGACAGTTGCTTCTTCATACACAAAGGGAGTAGTGGGAGCTTGGATGCACTCGGTATTTTCAAGCAACAACTGAGTTGAAAACTCTTTGGATCTCTAGTGATCTCTACTAGACTCTTCTGGCACTGAATTTTTATCAAAAACTTTAATCATTCCATCCTCCCCTTTTTCAAGCTCTTGAGCAGCTTTCCTCCCCCATATGATAGACACCATATTCACTTGTTCATGGGAAGAAGGAGGGGCTTGTGAAGATGAAGGTGGTGGCGGTATTTGATGAGGTGGGTTATGATTTTGGATTATGCAAGTTGGTTGTTGTGGAGGTGGTGGTTGATAGGTGTTTGATGGTGGTTGGGGGTATTGATAGTTGAAAGGGGGTTGGTGGGGTGGAGAAGCATATGGACATGGTGGTCCTTGGTACTGGTGAAGTGGGGGTACTTGTCCTTGTGGTGGGACATAATCACCTTGAGTGGTGCTCACATAACTACCATCATTGTTGGGATTGACCATGGGTTGAGATGGGAGCCTCCCCTATTCACGGTGAGCAAGTGAGAGAGAGAGATTTGATCAAGACTTTATTCAAGGCCGAAAATGTTTTTTCCTTGAGACGACACCTCTTTCTTCACTTCATCGAGGCTCCTTAGCCTTCCTATAACTTCTTCTTCAAACTTATAGTTGTGCTTGGGATCATGGTATTGCCTTGTCTGCCCTTGTCCCTCCTCATTTTGTTGTTTCCATGAGAAGTTTGGATGATTTCTCCACTCGGGAGTATAGAAATTATACATCAGACTTTGGTTGTTTCAGTTGCCAAAGGTATGCAAAGCGTAAACTTCTTCTTCCTCAGCTTCAACTGCCATAGTTGATTGACTAGAAGAACCTCCAGCTTGGTTCTTCATCATGTTCATCATATCTGCTATCATTTTCATCATGTTGGGGCTGGCTTTAGTCCAGGTTGGAACTACAGGAGGAGGTGGAGGAATGTAGTTCTAGTAATAGTACCTCCCTTTTCTTGAGGCTCGGTGGAGAGAAGGCAAGATGCTCGAACAAGGGCCAAGACTCCTCAAGTGTCTTTTTGGCACGGAACCGGAATCCCAGTCCCATGAACCAAACGAATACCAAAGGCAAAATGTGGAAGCGTAAAGCTTAGCACACATGAACAGATAACAAGATACAAGCACCAACATAATCTCAACAATAAAAAAGATATATTAAGCCACATTATTATATTACATGATTTGGATTACATATTCAAGAGTCACTTTGTACAAGTATGCTCATGTATACAATATTTGAATCTTACAACAAGTACACCTAGCATAGCTCACCAAGCCCATAAACCTTCTAGCCATCTTTGAACCTAAAAACAAAATACGAGAAATGGGTCAACACACGAGGTGTTGAGTATGGGGCAGAAAGATACATATATGTATAAGCTTTGCATAATTTTGAAAATATTTCAAGACTAAATGAACAAGAATAAATGTGTTAATTGTTTAACAAATGCAAAACCATATTTTATGTCATTTCACTCCATTATACCAACAATATCAAACATGTTTAAGGCCTTTGACCATCTTCCCGTCAGAAGGGTCTGTAAGGGTGCTCAAGATTAGCTAACCCTTTTATACAAGAGGGACCTCAAGGCCATAGCCAAGAGCTAACCCTTTATCAACAATATTATAATGGAGTTCTATCTATATATGTGTTCAAGTTATAAAATTGACGAGGCTAACATCGAGTAAGACATAGCAATACTACATGGCAATATTTGAGAAAATAGACAAACAAGCATACAATATATGTCTTTTCAAGCAAGAAAGTAGTAGTCATATAACTAGACAAGTCCCATACATGATTTAGAGATTCATAACCTAACTTATCCTACATCATCTAGCCACATGCCAAACCTGATTAACAACAATATTACATATATGCATTAGATTCTCATCATTAACCCTAATTATCTTCATTTTAAGGGTTTTGGCCAAGGTGGATTCCAAGTTTCTTATTGGTTCATTATATGATATTGTACTAGTCCAGAGGTCGCCGTGATGGTGTGGTTCAAGTTTCATGTCATTATGACGTTCCATGCTCTTTCTATAATCATAACAAGGTTTAAGGCATTTACATGCACATTATAGGGCTAAAGACTCATAATAGGGCAACCAAGATGTAGTATCATCAAGGAAGAAGGGCCAAGCATAAGGGATGGTTTTAGATCAACAACACTTGGTCATTAGAAACACATAACAAGATTAGTTGGGTGTCCATTAGAAAGAATATTAGTAATCTAGGGCAAAGGCATCATTATAGTCACAACTAGTCACATGCGAGGAATCGAGTCATAAGGAAGCAAGGTTAGCATCACAAGAGAAATGCACATCGTTATAGTCCAAAATGGTTGTGTATGTACAAAATGGAATCATTTATGAGCAATAGGGAGAGTAGGACCTACATTAGGGCTACAAAGACATTATAGTTACATACTTGGTTCTTAGGTGGGTATATATGCATAAAAGTTCCAAAATTCATCATAACATTGTATTAAATATGTTAAGAAGATAAAAAGGTGACTTATTTGGAAAATAGGAGAGCTAGGATCATATTCAGGTCCTGAAAGCATGCCTAAGTTGTAGATCTTTTTGATAGGATCGATTTGATATATAATTTTTCTATATTTGGGCTTAGTATGAACAAGTTATGCATTTTTAAAGGTTTGACCCAAGACTATAGAGAATATCATAGGCATTTACCATTAATAATGCAATGCGTCTAGGCCCTCAGATGATGATCTGACGGCTCACATGGGTTCCATCTTCACCCTCCCAAGGGTGTGAGTCGAAGTTGGGCCAACCATTCCTCAGCCCATGGACATCTGGTCCAGAGTCCTCTCTTGACCCAGGCCCCGAGCGGCTGCTGTTCGTCATCCCCAATCGCGTGACCCCTGTTCCTTGCGTAGGAAAAGAGTGGAAATAGGGAACAATGCACAGGTCTCCCTCAGCAACTACGACACCTCCAGAAGCTCGGGGCAAGGCAAGCTTGGGGTAGGCATGGTCTTGGGCACGCTGTCGCGGCCCATTTTCTTCTTCCAAGACAAGTCCTTGTCATGGGGGATTTAGCCTCCGGCTTGGCAGGTCGATGGCCCCAGCACTGGCCTTGCCTCATCAGCACCTTCTGCAGCCACAAGAGGCTTGAGGTGGGGGCTATGGATCTGAGCATATCGGCCACCAAGGTTCGCCAACGTGCTGGCCTCAAGGACAAAGATCGGTAGGAGCAACCACTAACCTTGATATCCTTTGCAACCTGCGGTGATAGCCCTTGCTGACAGGTAGTGAGGAGAGGGGAAACACAGCTAAGGGAAAGAAGAAACCAAGAATATGAACAAAGGCTTTATGAGAGGGGTTTATAATCAGATCAAGAGCATTAGGGCTTAGATTCCAAGCAATTAAGAGCTTTCCCTTGTTGCCCGATTTGGCTAAAGGTGGCAGATGTGCTTCCCAGTCCTGTGATATTCCTCAAAGAGGAAGGGGAAGGAGGGGAAAGAACTTGGGCCTTGATTTGTATTTGGGCCCAATAAGGTTCCAAAATCCAAATAAAATATTACATTAGACGGGGACATTCAAATAGCCATATCTAGTAATTTGTAATCCAAATTTACGTGATTTTTAGGCCATTGAATTCATAATTGAGTCCACTACAATGTGGTGCAAATCAGAAAGACAAAAGATCATAGAATTGAGGTTCAAAATTAGATGCAAGAAGGTGACATGATATAGCAAGATACTTAGTTTAAAAGTACAAATTAAAATCACACATTGTAAAATTGACCATTGTAGTTGCCAAATTGGAACATCACAACTACCAAATTATAAAGTTAATATCAAATTGGGTAAGAGACACTTGATGATAGAGGAAGAGTATAATAGAGGAGATAGAAAATTGAGGTTGTCACACTTTTCCATGAATGTGCCTCCACATGATGAATCAATATTGTTTTGGTTCAATTCCAATAGCCCAGTGTAGAAAGCTTGGGCCAGCCCCCATAGAGGTACTTCATGATGTGGGAAGTTACAAAGGAGCTTTTGAAATCATTCCCAAGCTTTATGAAATGGTTCATTCTCTTTTTGTGTGAAGGAAGTGATGCATCTCCGCTTTTGGGTCAACTTGGGGATCGGGTAGAACTTCTTGAGGAACTCATTCTTTACCGCATTCCATTTCAACAACTTGGGCTTGTCCATGTACCATTCCTTGGCCTTTTCTTTTAGAGAGAATGGGAAGAGGGTCCTCTGGATGGAGTTATCGGTGGCAGAGGGGGCGTGAAAGGTGGAACAAAATTCAAGGAAGGCATCAATCTGGTTGTAGAGGTTCTCATTCTCCATTCCATAGTAAGTAGGGAGGAGTCCAAGAAGTGTAGGTGGAATAGAGAATTGTTGACCCGCCATTTGGTCAACAAGGGTGGAAATGGGAAAATTGTAGTTCCCTGGGGTGAAATACTCATGGAGGGGATGGTTGGGTTGCAGTTGAGCATTTCCATGAGGTAATTTAGCTTCATGGTCACCCATCTCAATTTCTCAGTGTTGGTTTTGGTGGTGTTGGTGTCTCCTTCTACCTATCTCGGGGTCGTATAACATCAAGTAGGTATAGGCCGAACATGTATGATGCATGCACAGCTATCACCTACACAATACATAAACAAGCAACAAAAACCAAGTTAGAATGACAATATGCAAAAGTTAGAAAAGAATAAAGAATAGCAATGATAAGGGTAGTAGAAAAGGCTAAGCTACACTAACTAGCTAGGTTGAGCACCTCAATCCCCAACATTGGCGCCGAAAAGCTTGGTGCAATTTTCCACGCACGTGTGATCTTTTAAATTCATATGTCTCTAAACAAGGTTCACTCACAACACTAAAATATGATCCTGCAAGCGCATGGGGTCATGTTATGGTATAGATGAGAGGCAAGCAATGGGGATCGATCTACAGGGAGAGAGGGGGCACTAGATCTAGGTTTGTGTTGGCTACATTCCTCAAGCAGAGATTAGGGTTGAAGGGTTTCAAGTTGAGTTTGGTTCGATTACACTAATCAGGCATGCAAGTAAAGGCAATATGAAAGATAGATTACCAAGAACCCTAGATTACCCTAAGAAATGAGATAGAACTAAGAGGCAATCATCATATAATGAAATTATATTCATTACAAGATATTTTCCCCTAAAATGGTATCAAAGTTACATTTTAACCCCAAACAACCCACCACTAGGGGCTTAGCTAAACATGCTCAAAGAACAGATAAAACAAACGAGAAGAAGGGGATAGGACTACATGGAGCTCAAAGTAGATCCTTATCCTTCACTCCTAGCTTCTGTAGGGTGACCTCTCTCCTTTGAGGTGGATGATGGGCATGGAAATGAAGGGGATTACGGTAGAAAACCTAAAAAAACTAGGTTTCTATGGTGGAAATGAGGTGGAAATGGTGGATGGAGAGCATAAATGCAAGGGGAGTGCAATGAATGCTCAAGAATGGGTGGAAAGGAGTAATGGAGGCTAACCTAGTGTTGTGTCCACCACCCATGTATATATAGGTTGTTACACCCCGATCTCACAATTTCCTCAAATCATGAGATTAGGGCATAAGATAGGATTTATATGTAACACAAAGAACACCCTTAACTTTTTCTTTTCCTTTAAACTCTTGATTCTCCGCAATGAACCACATAACATCCTAACAAAGGAATCTGAACATTTCTTTTACTAATCAGATTTTAATAGAAAAGATACATGTATAAACATTCATGATGTCTCTCACATCTTATGCACATAAAACTTGCTAATTAGCATACGTATCAAAAGGGGAACAATATTACACATTGTAAATACAACTCTCTCTCTCTTAACTCTTACTGAGGACCTAGAGTGACAAGGACCGACTAACTCAACTAATCGTGTGCTTAACTCTTGTAGAAGATCTACATTGATGCTCTGACCATCTTCAAGTCCACGCGGTTAACCCTAAAATGTTTGAGTAGAGGGGTGAGCCTACTCGCTTAGTGAATGAGTACTTCAAGGAAACAGACTAATGCACTAATGAGATTACAGATATAATTTTAAGTAAATGATATGACATTTAACAACAATACATACTACACTGAGCAGTTCTAAAACAATATAACTGAAATAACAAAGAATGTAAATATTGCATCCAAAGAATAACTACTAGAAGACTATACTCTAGTCTTCCTTAACTCTTTCATTTATAAGGAACTCTGTGAACCTATATGATCATATTTTAGATTATCTTTATGCCCTAAACATATGCAGTGTACTCTGCATATAAAGATCCGTAGCGAACTACGATCCCACCGTACAAGACTTAGCGACACACCCTAGAAATGCTAAGTCTGACTGCCAGCCCTGGTCTGCTGCAGGACTCTCAGGCTCACAAGGCCTCACTACACTCTCAAAAGAGTGAACTCTAGACTCCTCCTCAAACCTGAGCACACAGGCGGAGAGTCTCACCGGGTTACCACCGTGACACAAGCACGGATTAATGTTGACTAACCCCTATTTACTCCAGTGCCACCGTGACACAAGCACGCGTTGTTGTTGAACACTGCCTCTCTCTATCCTCGTGCATGTGACTCCGCACAGTTATTGTTGCAACACGAGTTTCACCCCCTGGTGCAGACCTCTCAAAGGGGTTCTACGGTGTTAGGGCACCTAAGTCTATTAACTGATTAACATATAAACAATTAAATAGGAAAATCACATTTCATACTTATTTCACATTCTGGATATCACTTGAAAACACATATATATCATTTGTCATCTTCAACATGACTCAGTAACATCCCTTTCTAGGGTATGTCATATCTCATCACCTGCAATTTACGAGATATGTATTGAAATATAAGAAGCCCTGCAGTATGTAGATATCATCTCAGACAAAACAAGCATATAAAGTTAAATGCACTAGAAACATACAATTCAACAGTTAAGCATCACCACATCTCATATCGAGACCTTTCATATTACCATAGCATGATTCATTGAACACCCTATCCTTAGGGTTTCATTTGCCTTATTCATTCATCACATGCCAACACCCTACTCTTAGGGTTGCATTTGCCTCATTCACCTTTTCACTTACCTCATTCACTTGTCACATGGCTCTCATAAGGATTTCATAGGATATAAGCATTCACTAAATAAAGATTGTTTCCAACAAATCATATGCAATCAATATAGACATGAAACCATGGAAATTTAACTAAATTTAGGTTTTTCATATCATTCACTGCGATATCATGTATCCCGAATAAAATTCAATTAAGATAACCCATGAGGTACATCCTAACCACTTATAGGATTACTAGTCCCTTTCAATAAGGTTGAAACTCTAGTGGTGTCACAATTAGGTTAAACCCTAATTACATCATTTGATATAAATCTGAAAAACATTCTCACTAGGAAGTGTTGTATACGTTTCTAATGTGGATCTACCATCAAAGAGTCATTCAAACAGAGAAGGAATCCATATCATATCAATTTGCAACAACTTAAATTAAACGAACATTTCAGGGTTTAGAATCACATATCAAGCAATTAGGGATTTGGATGCTATAATCAAATTTCGTGCATTATACTGTTTAAAGAAAGAACCCACTCACCCTAAGGTGTGAAAACACCTCAAAACTGCAGCTCAACTCAGGGAATCTCGAACTCACAACAAATCCCTAGCAAATCTCCCAATTCTTCTTCCATTCAACTCGGGAACCTTGAAAATGAGGGATTATGAAGAAAGGGTGAGAAAAGAGGGAATTTCGACATCATCTTGGATCAAATCAGAGCATGGACGGAATCTTGACATGAGAGAGAAGATCCACCATAAAAGTTTATGCAAAGAATCCAAACTTACTTGATTTCACCCTTCCTGGAATCGCAAAACCCTAATTCAGCAATTCCCCCACTTTCTTCTCTCAAACCCTAACTCTCCCTCTCTCTCTAGGAGCTTGTTTCTCTGGAATGAATGACGAAGAATGAGAGCTGTGTGTGTGTGTGGTCGATCATATAAGTCAATTTGAGCTTCTTGGGTCAATTGCATATTGACCCAACACTCAACTTTAATTATATTGGCTGAATATTCAGTTATACAAAAGTTACTGTAATTCGTTTATTTTAGAGATCAAAAATTCTCCAACAATTATGGGAATTTAGTACGTTTTTTATAATCTATAAAGCTTCAGTTAAAATTTGAGATCATTTGGAGTTACCAATAAATAATTAACAATAGAACAGTGCACTGCTATATTGCAGTCTGCAGAATATTCGGCCGAGTTTGTCCTGCACAGAACTCGACCGACACCCTTACTGTAGAGATCAAAAGTCATCCAAAAATTATTCCAATTTAACAGAGTGTCTAAAACTGTGTTTTTCAAGAAAAGTTAAAATTTGAGATCAATTAGATATACCAATAAAAAGATAAAATTCAATTACCACACTGCTATATAAATCTGGAAATGTGATCGGCCGAGTTTGAAACTCGACCGATAAACAGGTCAGAACATCCTTCAAAAATTCTTATATTTACCAATATTGTTCACATTTTATATATACAAATCATATCCAAATTTGAAGTAAATCAGAGTTACACATAAAATACGAAAAATCATTTAGTGAGACATTCTACTTATCAAATTCTGTATTCATGTATCATCAAAACCCTATTTTGGGCCGATTAGGGTCTATGCTTCTCAAACCCTAATTCTCAAGACAAAAGAACATTTAAACTTATTATCATAGTTAAAACATCCTAATTGTGTTATCGTCATTAATTAGATTTCAAGAATGATTATTCCAATTAATCTTTGCAATTGTCTAGGTAAACCCTAGTTTACCAATTAAGCTCAAATGGGGTCGTAACAACTCTCCCCCCCTTAGAATGTTTTGTCCTCGAAACATAAACCTACAAGAAAGATACATTCAAGGTTATTCTAAGCTTCTAAAACCTTCCATGTCATTATATTCTTGTATTTCATACCTGAATGTAGTTTTCAACATTAGATCTTTTAATTCTTTACTAAATCACAACATATTTCAAATAGTTCTCAATGATATCAAGCAAATTCTTTATGCCACAGTCCAACATAGAATGCAAAGATAAACCACCACACTTTCACTGTGCAACTCTGATACTCTGATACAACTATCTCAACTTATGCTGCTCAGAGAGTTCTATTGTTCTGTATCACCTTTAAGTGACAAAAGCAAGTTCACCATGTTGTTTTAAACTTTAATAACATGCTACTCAAATAGCAAAACAGTCTTGAATTAAAAGACTAAATTCAACAATAAATTGCACAATACTACTCTTAGCATCCCCATTGGGCCATGGATGCATGAGGTGAAGCATTACCACCTCATTCCATACTATCCTGTTTCGATCCTGGGACCTGTGGGTTATGGGCCCACACACAATTCAAAGTGTAACCATCGTATTATATCATTTTAGGGTTTCAACAACAGTAATAAAGTAATCCACCATTGTATTAGTCATTCAAGCATTAATCATACTCAATTACCATCACTCAGTTATATTAAAGCTAGGTATAACAAGCTACACCTCATTAGGGTTACTTGTCCAGAAAATCTGATTATCATCCCTTTCTATTAATATGAGTGAATAAGTATGACTACCTTGTTCAGGGTATCTCTCCACGTGTTCTGACATCATCCAAACTGTATCACCATATCAAAAATACACAATAGTAAAATGCATATCAGGTATGAATTACTACAACTAGCATACGCCTTTAATTTAACATATAGCTTACACAAATACCCTGAAATCATATGTAGAACCAACTTTCATACCTTAATATGCCTTCAACAAATCATACATGTAAAAACAAATTTACATATTACACAAAGCTAGTGTTTTCCCATATCTCTCTGCTCATTCATTACTTCTTTACTTTTTTCTACCTATCCTTTTTCATATGATTATATACAATAAACATCATTAACATTGAAGCATTTAAGATAGGAATAGATTATTCATCATTCTTGCTATCACACAAGAATTTATTTCTTATCGCACTTCATCATATTGTATGACACTATTACATTCACTAGATGACCCTACCAAGGTAGTTATGCATCATATATGATTCATTTTCTTATCATTTCATTCCCATCTTGCTCTCAATAAGGAATATATGAAAGAGAAGATGATTTTAAGACTTGGAATACTTGTATTCAAACATTCCCTTAATACATTCTCGTATGTAGATTTACTTAGTTATCAACAGAGATATTTGATTAATTAGCACTTGCTTGAATCTCACAACCTCTTTATTTTATAACTTCTCCATCATATTTCAAACCCTATCTTACGTTTCATAGTCCTCTTACCATATACTACTCTTTAACCCGTCATCTTTAATTCTAAATTTTTCTCTTATGACCATGTTGCTTATTCATATGTATGGTCATGTATACCATGTTGCACATATTTCCTCCTTTATCTTTATACTATTGCGAAGTTAACGTTCTAAATTAATAGTCCTTCTATTAGTTTTTCCTCATGTTGAATACATTACATGTTTTTAAATCAAGTGGATCATGCATGGGTCAAACATAGTTTCTCTTTCAATCAAGTTTTTCTCTCCTGAATACAGTCTACCTTTGTATGACTTATTCATTCGTTAAACTACACCTATGTTCTTTGCTTAGAAACTAGTTTGTTGTTCTAGTCTTATGAATTACATGTTCGTACGATCCTCTTCACTTTTACTCTTTTGAAGACACTTTACTTCTATGGACCTATTGAATGCTCAACCGTATTCTCTACTTAGCCTCTGCTTTAGAGTTCATAAAAGCATTATACTCTATTCTATGATTCATTCTTCATGATTTATTCTTGCTATCTTGAACCATACATACATTTCACATATCTTTTCTATATTTCATATGTATAGTTCATATAATATTAATCAATAAACTGATTATGAATCTCATATCATGTTCCTTTATTCCCAATTAAGGGTTTCTCATATGAGGCCCCAAAATTGAACCTCATATATCAGTTTCAACTAATTCTTAGTTGTTCTGATCTTGCCCATAAGTTTCAACATCTTACTGTATGTACATTCTTACTCTGATGTAGGTCTAATTATTCAAATTCTATTCTTATTATACTATTGATAGGATTCATTAGATCCTAGTAATGCATCCTGCCAACCGGACCAGGCCAAACCTGAAGTCCTGAAGCCAAGAACTACAAGGATTACATTCTTCCTGAACTGCCACTCACAGCTCAGAAACTCGGCCGATTGGTCAGAAACTCGGCCGATTGCTTCACAACTCGGCCGATCCGCTTGAAACTCGACCGATCAACTTGCTGTTTGATTTCTTGAAAAAGAAACTCGGACGAATTACATACAACTCGGCCGATCAGTTTGCTGTTCGATTGCCTATTAAGGAAACTCGGCCGAATCACATACAACTCGGCCGAATCGCGTACAGACTGAAAACCTAAACAGACCTGCTGATGTCAATTTCACTCGAATCAGCGGGCAAAACCATAGAAACAAAAGCTCATTCAAAGGTCAATTCTAGTCTACTTGTTACAAAGAATGAAATCAATAAATACTACAATTGCATAGTGTACAACATATATTAAAGACCCATATTTCAAAGTATTAAATATTTCAATTCAAACATATAAGAGCATTTCTATACATTTCCAACAAAAACAACATTATGAAATGTAAGTTCTATCTCCTTTTACATTTATGCTCTTAATTCTTGTTTCTTTTCTCGTTTTCTAACCCTAACATTTCTAGGGTTCCTCTCTATCCCATTCTTCCACTGTATACCTGGCTAGGGTATACGTGAAAGAATAGACAAAGTAGCTTGTACTGGTTGATCCAAGTACTCAGATATCGGGCCAGGATATCCAAATACTCAAATCCCCAAAGCCAACGTCAAACATCTCCTATTTGCCACACATAGAACTCTAACCTACTAACTTAATGGTCCTTGACAACTCACCCTAAGCTCTGATACCAAGCTGTTACACCCCGATCTCACAATTTCCTCAAATCATGAGATTAGGGCATAAGATAGGATTTATATGTAACATAAAGAACACCCTTAACTTTTTCTTTTCCTTTAAACTCTTGATTCTCCGCAATGAACCACATAACATCCTAACAAAGGAATCTGAACATTTCTTTTACTAATCAGATTTTAATAGAAAAGATACATGTATAAACATTCATGATGTCTCTCACATCTTATGCACATAAAACTTGCTAATTAGCATACGTATCAAAAGGGGAACAATGTTACACATCGTAAATACAACTCTCTCTCTCTTAACTCTTACTGAGGACCTAGAGTGACAAGGACTGACTAACTCAACTAATCGTGTGCTTAACTCTTGTAGCAGATCTACACTGATGCTCTGACCATCTTCAAGTCCATGCGGTTAACCCTAAAATGTTTGAGTAGAGGGGTGAGCCTACTCGCTCAGTGAATGAGTACTTCAAGGAAACAGACTAATGCACTAATGAGATTACAGATATAATTTTAAGTAAACGATATGACATTTAACAACAATAAATACTACACTGAGCAGTTCTAAAACAATATAACTGAAATAAAAAAGAATGTAAATATTGCATCCAAAGAATAACTACTAGAAGACTATACTCTAGTCTTCCTTAACTCTTTCATTTATAAGGAACTCTGTGAACCTATATGATCATATTTTAGATTATTTTTATGCCCTAAACATATGCAGTGTACTCTTCATATAAAGATCCGTAGCGAACTATGATCCCACCGTACAAGACTTAGCGACACACTCGGGAAATGCTAAGTCTGACTGCCAGCCCTGGTCTGCTGCAGGACTCTCATGCTCACAAGGCCTCACTACACTCTCAAAAGAGTGAACTCTAGACTCCTCCTCAAACCTGAGCACACAGGCGGAGAGTCTCACCGGGTTACCACCGTGACACAAGCACGGATTAATGTTGAATAACCCCTATTTACTCCAGTGCCACCGTGACACAAGCACGCGTTGTTGTTGAACACTGCCTCTCTCTATCCTCGTGCCTGTGACTCCGCACAGTTATTGTTGCAACACGAGTTTCACCCCCCTGGTGCAAACCTCTCAAAGGGGTTCTACGGTGTTAGGGCACCTAAGTCTATTAACTGATTAACATATAAACAATTAAACAGGAAAATCACATTTCATACTTATTTCACATTCTGGATATCACTTGAAAACACATATATATCATTTGTCATCTTCAACATGACTCAGTAACATCCCTTTCTAGGGTATGTCATATCTCATCACCTGCAATTTACGAGATATGTATTGAAATATAAGAAGCCCTGCAGTATGTAGATATCATCTCAGACAAAACAAGCATATAAAGTTAAATGCACTAGAAACATACAATTCAACAGTTAAGCATCACCACATCTCATATCGAGACCTTTCATATTACCATAGCATGATTCATTGAACACCCTATCCTTAGGGTTTCATTTGCCTTATTCATTCATCACATGCCAACACCCTACACTTAGGGTTGCATTTGCCTCATTCACCTTTTCACTTACCTCATTCACTTGTCACATGGCTCTCATAAGGATTTCATAGGATATAAGCATTCACTAAATAAAGATTGTTTCCAACAAATCATATGCAATCAATATAGACATGAAACCATGGAAATTTAACTAAATTTAGGTTTTTCATATCATTCACTGTGATATCATGTATCCCGAATAAAATTCAATTAAGATAACCCATGAGGTACATCCTAACCACTTATAGGATTACTAGTCCCTTTCAATAAGGTTGAAACTCTAGTGATGTCACAATTAGGTTAAACCCTAATTACATCATTTGATATAAATCTGAAAAACATTCTCACTAGGAAGTGTTGTATACGTTTCTAATGTGGATCTACCATCAAAGAGTCATTCAAACAGAGAAGGAATCCATATCATATCAATTTGCAACAACTTAAATTAAACGGACATTTCAGGGTTTAGAATCACATATCAAGCAATTAGAGATTTGGATGCTATAATCAAATTTCGTGCATTATACTGTTTAAAGGAAGAACCCACTCACCCTAAGGTGTGAAAACACCTCAAAACTGCATCTCAACTCAGGGAATCTCGAACTCACAACAAATCCCTAGCAAATCTCCCAATTCTTCTTCCATTCAACTCGGGAACCTTGAAAATGAGGGATTATGAAGAAAGGGTGAGAAAAGAGGGAATTTCGACATCATCTTGGATCAAATCAGAGCATGGACGAAATCTTGACATGAGAGAGAAGATCCACCATAAAAGTCTATGCAAAGAATCCAAACTTACTTGATTTCACCCTTCCTGGAATCGCAAAACCCTAATTCAGCAATTCCCCCACTTTCTTCTCTCAAACCCTAACTCTCCCTCTCTCTCTAGGAGCTCGTTTCTCTGGAATGAATGATGAATAATGAGAGCTGTGTGTGTGTGTGGTCGATCATATAAGTCAATTTGAGCTGCTTGGGTCAATTGCATATTGACCCAACACTCAACTTTAATTATATTGGCTGAATATTCAGTTATACAAAGTTACTGTAATTCGTTTATTTTAGAGATCAAACATTATCCAACAATTATGGGAATTTAGCAAGTTGTTTATAATTGATCTATAAAGCTTCAGTTAAAATTTGAGATCATTTGGAATTACCAATAAATAACTAAAAATAGAACAGTGCACTGCTATATTGCAGTCTGCAGAATATTCGGCCGAGTTTGTCCTGCACAGAACTCGACCGACACCCTTACTGTAGAGATCAAAAGTCATCAAAAAATTATTAAAATTTAACAGAGTGTCTAAAACTGTGTTTTTCAAGCACAGTTAAAATTTGAGATCAATTGGATATACCAATAAAAAGATAAAATTCAATTACCACACTGCTGTATAAATCTGGAAATGTGATCGGCCGAGTTTGAAACTCGACCGATAAACAGGTCAGAACATCCTTCAAAAATTCTGATATTTACCAATATTGTTCACATTTTATATATACAAATCATATAAAAATTTGAAGTAAATCAGAGTTACAAATAATATACTAAAAATCATTTAGTGAGACATTCTACTTATCAAATTCTGTATTCATGTATCATCAAAACCCTATTTTGGGCTGATTAGGGTCTATGCTTCTCAAACCCTAATTCTCAAGACAAAAGAACATTTAAACTTATTATCATAGTTAAACCATCCTAATTGTGTTATCGTCATTAATTATATTTCAAGAATGATTATTCCAATTAATCTTTGCAATTGTCTAGGTAAACCCTAGTTTACCAATAAAGCTCAAATGGGGTCGTAACATAGGTGGTGGTGGAAACACTAGGGTAAGTAGGGGTATTATTGGAAAAAAATGCATAAAATGCTAGGGTTTAGGTGGTAGCACGACCGTGGTGAAAAGGGGTAGGAACGGCCATGGTGGTGTGGAACGGTCATTCTAAGAAAGTGGAAAAATCACAGGTTGAGGTGGTGAAATGGAGGCTAGTATCATGGTCGTGCTAGGTAGCATGGCCGTTTTGGAGGCTTCATGACACGACCGTGCTGGGTAGCACGGCCGTGGTGGCGATATTACTGTATCTTGCAAATTTTGGATTTCCTCTGTACTTTTGACATTGGCCAGCACGGCCATTCCTTGGCTCCACGGCCGTGTTGGGATCTTTGGTAGAAAAATCAATTTGAATCTTCATGATCAATAGACTTCTTTTCTTGATATCGACCCTTAGCCATTAGGGGTAGGTTGAGGGAGCTTTGGACTCTTCTTTGGACCCCTCCGTGAGTGGAGGACTCCTAGAACTCCTTCCTTCTCTCTCATCCATCCAAAGCATTGTCCAAGTACCTAAAAAGTATGCAAAGAACGTCCATAAGTGCATTTGACAATAATATGCATATTGGGGAATTTAACTTGCATTCTACTATGTTTAGATGTGAATGAAGAAAAAATTAGCACAAGATGAAGCCCTAAAATAGGGCTGCATCACCTGGGCAGCTATCAACTCATTCAACAAGTCTAGTTTTATCTGGATGTTAGCCACACAGATATATCTTCTAAAGGTTGTTGAGTCCACCTAGAAAACTCTTCCAGTCCTCTCTACTGGCTAGACAAGACAGTTGCACACCTAAATTATTTTCCACTAAGAGCATCTTTTACAAAATTATCTTTCCCAATGGGATAGGTGATGATGGAATCATAGTCTTTCACGTACTCCATCCATAATCTTTGTATCAGGTTTAGGTCTTGCTGAGTTAGGAGGTATTTCATCCATTATTTTGATCACCAAATCAAAATATTATACATATAGAATTCAAAATCCACTTGATAATTATATTATCTTTTGAAATCTTAATTTGACAATTACCTTGCTCACCTAGTCTTCCAAACTCTTTATCAATATTTTTTCTTAAGGGTCTGATAATTCCTTCAATTCTCAATTATCATAAAAGATTTCATGTAACGACCCCGCCTTCATGTAACCCCCAATTAAGGGAGACTGAGAGGACGGTGTCGTTACCCAATTTCTGGATCAAGGTTCAACAATTAATTGATAACAATTAATAAATTCTATTAGACTATACGGAAAAGCTGTAATAAATAAAATTTTTGCATACCTTTGAAAATTTTGGATATCTAGCTTCTATCCAGAAGTGGGACTAACTAACTAATCCTCCTCGGACTTTATTTCATGTATTTCACAATATGACGAATTACTGTTTTTCCTTTTTGTTTTGTACATAAAACGCCGACAAACAAAACGTCAGTCAGCCAAAGCTGGTATGTGGGGGAAACAAATAATGTGCAACTATATTAACAATGTAATCATTCAGTTATTCATTTAACAACCAATTTTACGTTTTAATCCATACTACTCAATCCTTACCTATCCCTAACTCTGTGTTGTCCTTGCATGCTACCTCTCTTTAGGTAGTTCCTTACCCCCATGGTCCTACCTTATAGGTAGCCAATACATAGGGTATAGAGTTGCATGGCACTACCCAAAAGTAGCCCAATATCTAACTCAAAGTGACTTGATGGACCTACCCCATTGGTAGCCATATACTAAGTCAACTAATATGTCACAGAGGGGACCGAGATCTGAGCTAATAGGCACATAACTTAGGTGATAGTCATATACACATTATAGTTTTCATGAATTAAAATCATCTAACAATTAATTCATGTCATCGATGAAAACCTCGGTAAACCTCGGAAAACATAACCCGATATATTCATAAGCGTAACCACATACCTTCTTATTGCTGATTTGAATACACAATCAAGTATGAAGAGAGAGAATATCCAAGTAGGCAAGAAAATTGTACATAAACCCTGAAATAAACATTCCAACTGTATTTTATCAAAACTTATTCAATTCCATCTTATTCCTTAGGGTTTCTATTCCAATTTTTAGGGTTTCCTTGGAAATTAGGGTTTCACCTTCATTCTTAGTTATCATGAATCCCTAATTCCTCAAAATCACTTAAAACCCTTAAATACTCTCCTTTTAATATTTCTAACAGTCTTAGGACCATTATTTAATAATTTACTTCCTTAATTCACAATAACATGGTTTCCTTTCTCTTTTACCCTAAATTAGGGTTTCCGTATACATTACTTCCATTTATGGACATAAACCCTAATTTAACCAATTTTGTATTCAAAACAGATAGAAACTCCATCATAAGCATCAATATGTTATTACCTTCCTAATTAACCCATTATCTTACAATGATACATCTTTTATACACCATTAGGGTTTCTAATTAACTTGAAATGCATTTTACTAGCAAAATTAAAGTACTTTTACAAAACGAACTAGAATCAGGTTATACAATCATTTTTATTAGATTCCTTGCATTTTTCTACACAACTTTCATATATAAAGTTTCTCCATTGGATAACCCTAGCATTTTCTATTAATTTTGCAAGGAAAAGCCATTTTCTGCAATTTCAGTCAGAGAAGGAAATACCTAGATCGTTGGATCGGTGCGCCGCGGTCCACAGGTCGATCTGACGCTACGCAAGAACTGGCTCCACTCATGCACAGTCATTGGCGAGTGATCTTCGGATGCTCCTGGGTTCACGATAGACCCCTGGTCCAACGACTCATGAGGGAGCTCGTCGGAGCAAGTGAAATCACAAGAGGGAGGGGTTGCTAGAGTCTAGGGATCTGCCGCCAAGGTTCGTGAGGGAGAGAGAAACCTCATGAGGGTCTATTTATAGGCTAGGAGGGTCTCTTCTAGGGTTTCCGATCCCTCCATCAATGCTTGCTTCAACCCAATTGGGAATTTTGGGTACACGCCATGAAAGTTGGAAAAACCTAGGTCTAGACTCTTCGCCAAGGTCTCCCGAACCTAATGGGACACAAATCCTGAGTGCACATGCACTGCAAAGATCAGAAAAATGAGGGGAAATCCCCCTATCTGCTTCGTGTCCGTGTCCCTCTGGGACTCTTGACGATGAGTGGCATGCATTGGATCAAGATCCAACGGCCCTCATCTCGCCCTCTTTTGCAAAAGGAAAAACAATTTCCTAAAATTCGAATTATCTTCTCAAATTAATGATAACTTGGAAAAACCATAACTCCCAATTCTTAACTCTATTTTTATTCAAATTTTGATGGAAACTCTTTTATGTTTTTATCTCTCATCCTGCAAAATCTGAGATAATTATATCAATTAAACCGTTCCTTTTCATTGGTTGCAAGAAAACATCTTTTTATTCACATTTTCCACATATTCTTTATTTCCCATGCTATTATTTAATTATCATGAGTTCCTTGAACCCCAAGGAACCTTTATAACCTGAAATCCTAGTTTGGGAAATTATCTTTTAGCCTTTTAATCATCTTTTATCCATTTTCTTATATTTCCATTATCCCATTGAAGTCCTTATTCCTTTTTTTTTTCTTTTTCTTTCAATTGGGCTTAATGGCCAATAAGGCCCATCAAGAAAGCATGCAAGGCCATTATACACGAAATTCATTCAAATCAAACCATGAAATCAAACATTGATCTTATTTATCTTTTAAAGGAGATTCACAAATCTCATTACATGTTTTGGAAAATGAGGTTATAACATCCTCCCCTCCTTATAGGAATTTTGCCCTCAAAATTCGACAATCAAGAAAACAAATCAGGATATGCTTTTTCCATGTCCGTCTTCAGCTCCCATGTGGCCTCATCCTTTCCATGGTGCTTCCAAAAAACCTTTACTATCTCTATATTCTTATTTCTGAGATCTTTTACCTTGGTATCTAGAATCCGCAAAGGCAACTCAGGATAAGACAGCTTTCCTTGAAGCTCAATAGGTTCAATGCTCAGTACATGACTTGGATCTTGCACATATCGCTTCAGATTGGACACGTGAAACACATCATGCATCATACTGTATTGAGGGGGTAACACCAAATGATATGCGGCCTCACCAATCCGTTCTAACACTTCAAACGGACCCACGTATCGGGGACTCAACTTTCCTCTATTTTTAGCTATAGCTCAGAGCGGTCGGATTTTCAGAAAAACATGTTCTCACACAGCGAAATGCACATCAGTCTGCTTCACATCAGCATCGACTTCTGTCGGTCCTGGGCTCTCTTTAGCCTTTTCCTGATCAAAGCGACTTTATCAGCATACACTTGGAGTTCATCTGACCTCAATAAGGTCCTTTCACCAACATCATCCCAGTGAAGTGGTGACTGACATGGTATCCCATATAGAGCTTCATATGGAGGCATCCCGATACTGGCTTGGTAACTATGTTGTAGGCAAACTCAGCTAAAGGTAGGTACTGCTCCCATGATCCACCCCAGTCGAGCACACAAGCTCTAAGCAGATCTTCTAAGGTCTGAATCGTCCTTTCTGACTGACCATCTGTCTGGGGGTGATAAGCGGTATTGAACTTCAACCTTGTACCTAGTTCCTCTTGCACTTGCTTCCACAACTTGGAAGTAAACTTTGGGTCTCTGTCCAAGATGATGGAACCGGGTACGCCAACCAAGCGTACTATCTCTCTGATATATAGCTCAGCTAAGTTTGACACTTTGGCAGTGGTTTTTAGGGCAAGGAAGTGTGCTGACTTGGTAAGGCGATCTACCACAACCCATATCGCAGCATGACCTCTCTTAGTCCGGGGTAGACCTACCACGAAATCCATGGTGATCTGCTCCCATTTCCACTCTGGAATCTCTATAGACTGTAAAAGTCCGCCGGGTCATTGGTGTTCAGCCTTCACCATTTGGCACGTAAGACAACTGGCTACATAAGCTGCAATGTCTCTCTTCATTCCTAGCCACCAGAAAAACCTCTACATGTCTTTAAACATCTTAGTAGTTCCTGGGTGTATCGTGTACTTAGAACCATGAGCTTCCTGTAGGATACATTCCTTCAACGGTGAATCTTCAGGAACCCATATGCGATTCTCAAATCGGATTCCTCCGTCTATTCCCAATGAAAGATGGGTCTGAGGCTTCTGCATCAAGCCTTTCATCTTGCCAAGCCCTCCACTGACCAACTATGCTGCGACAATCTCACTCAATAACTCAGACTGTATCTGGATATTGGCCAATCGAACTTGATCATCTAACAGTTGAGGTGACCATTCTACCATATCTTCTAAGCTCTTCCACTGTCTGGATAACACATCTGCACACCTTAGCTGTTTCTGACTCAAAGCATCGGCTACGACATTCGCCTTTCCTGGATGATAGGAAATGGTGAAGTCATAATCCTTCATGTACTCCATCCATCGTCGTTGTTGTATGTTCAAGTCTTTTTGTGTTAGTAGATACTTCAGGCTCTTATGGTCGGTGAAGATTTTAAAAGTGGCACCATACAGGTAATGTCGCCAAATCTTCAAGGCATGGATGATAGCAGCTAACTCCAGGTCATGGGTCGGGTAATTTTCCTCGTTGGGCTTGAGTTGTCGGGAGGCATATGCAACCACATACAGATTCTATTCCAACACACAACCAAGTCCCATCTTTGATGCATTAGTGAAAATCATGAAACCCTCATTGCCTGATGGTAGAGTCAAAACTGGTGTAGTGGTCAGCTTCTCTTTCAGCTCCTGAAAACATGCCTCACAAACATCGGACCACACAAACTTCACATCCTTCCGGGTCAACATAGTTAAAGGAAAGGCAGTCTTTGAGAAATCCGCAATGAAACGTCGATAGTATCCTGCTAACCCCAAGAAGCTTCTGATCTCGGAGGGGTTCTTCGGTGCAGGCCAGTCTCGTACTGTCGACACTTTAGCTGGATCTACGGCGATTGTTCCTCCTGAGATGATGTGTCCAAGGAACATGAATCGGTCTATCCAAAACTCACACTTAGAGAACTTTCCATAGAACTTCTGCTTTCTTAAGATATCAAGGACTTTACTTAGGTGGTCTCAGTGTTGATCTACATCATCCGAATAAACCAGTATGTCATCTATGAACACTATGACAAATGAGTCAAGGAAAGGTTGAAACACACTGTTCATAAGGTTCATGAACACACTAGGTGCATTGGACAACCCAAAAGGCATAACCACGAACTCATAGTGGCCATACCGGGTTCTAAAAGCTATTTTCGAGATGTCCTCACTCTTGACCCTCAACTGGTGGTAACCCGATATCAAGTCGATCTTGTAAAAGACTCAAGCCGACATCAACTAGTCAAACAAGTCATCTATCTGGGGTAAAGGGTATTTGTTCTTAATGGTAGCCTGGTTGATCATTCGGTAGTCCATACACATTCGGAGAGAACCATCCTTTTTCTTTACAAAAAGAACCGACGCTCCCCACGGTGATGTGCTAGGGCGGATAAAACCCTTATCCAACAATTCCTGCAATTACTTCTTTAGCTCAAGCAATTTAGCAGGGGACATCCTATAGAGTGCTTAGGAAATATGGTTTGTAACAGGGGCTAGCTCTATGGAGAAATCTACCTCTCTTGCAGGAGGAATCCCAGGTAGATCATCTGGGAAAACATATGCATAGTCCTTAACTACCTCTATTTCTTCTAAGGGTTGCACTTTGGGTTCTGGCTCGGTGACTACTTCTAGGAAAGCTCGACACCCTTTACTCATCATCCGCTCTGCTTTAACGACTGACACATATGGGCTGGTAGTCGCATCCTTCCTACCCCTAATGAAAAAAGGTGGTTGACCTGGTCTCTTGATGATCACTTTCTTCTCTCTACAGTCGATATTGGCCCTATACTTATAAAGCCAATCCATGCCAATGATTACATCAAAATCATTCATGTCAAGAAGGATAAAGTCTGTAGGAAAATCATGATCTCGATATTTCACAGATACTACCGGGGTTTTCAAAAGGGAAGTAAAGATTCGACCACTCGGGGTTGTAACATCTAAGACATACCCTAAATCCTTGATATCCAAACATAGCACAGTTGCAAGATTTCTCGAAATGAAAGTATTAGTAGATCCAGAGTCAAATAAAGCTTTCACATTATGTCCCATAACTTCAAGCATGCCTACATGATTGTTCGCCATGCATTAGACTATTACATTCTTAACTTTAAAACAGAAAAGAAAACTCTAAGGGTTATTACCCTCGATCAACCGATTAGCATTTGCTTGAGCTTCCACATTATCAATGGCAAACACCCGAGCTTGTCTTCTCTCTCCAGAAGGGGGGCTATAGCTATAGGCGGTGCTTCTACAGGTGGGGCTGATACTGGTGGGGCTGCTACCTGTCCTGGTCCTCTTATATTTGGCAGAGGGCAAACAGCTTGGAGGTGCCCTTTTGGGTGGCATCGGTAGCATACCTTCTTCTTGTTGCGGCACTCACCGGCATGCCACCTCCCGCAGGTGCGGCTTCGAGGTCGGTTGTTCTCTTGACGGGGCTTCTATTTTTCCTCCATGTCCTCCCTCATCATGATGACACCCTGGACCTTTCTTGTGGTTGCTCTTCTGACCTTGAGTTCTGTCAGTGAAACCCAAATACCCCTTGGGTGGAACCTGGGCAGGCATCACCTTTCCATGTCTAAAGCAGTGTTGTAAGCCTCGGTGAAGGTTCTGGGTTTACTTGCCATCACATGGGGCTTGATGGCAGGGTGAAGACGTTCCACGAAGTGGTCTACCCTCCTCTCTTCATCCATCATGTGTCCAAAACGTTCCAGGAGGTGGAACCTACAACCAAAGTCCGCAACTGAGGAGCTTCCTTGAGTCATGCTAGTGAACTCTCTTTCTTTCTCCTTTTTGCCGAGAAGATGGTCTTGAATTCAGTCCATGCCATTGGTTCCTCACTTAGGTCTCTTCCCATGATATGTTTCTCCCACCATATCTTGGCTACACCTTCCAAAAGGTGAGTAGAAAACAAGACCTTCTTATTCGGCTGTACCTTGAGCATACGGAACCCATTCTCGACTGCAAGCAGCCAAGCTTCGGCCTTGTCAACTACTTCAGACTTGTCTTCTCCCCAAAACTTCTCGACGTTCAGCTTGATGAAGTCCAGGATGGTGGCTCCCAGTTGAGGTCGAAAAGGAAATGGCTCACCATTCTCATCCCTTGTCATGTCCCTAAGAGCCAGTGCATGGATAGCCTCAGTCAGTTCCTTTTGCTGTTCCATCCAAACTGTGTCTGTGGTGTGAATCACCATGGCTGGTTATGGACCACCAGGCTGGTCCTCCTCCATTCGGGCTTCCACTTCATACACATGGTGTTCTTCATATTCTGGTCCTTCTCCTTGCTCTAGGTTAATGTCGGTCATCGGTTTGGGGTTGGGGGCCTCGTGTACAGCTTCTTCTGGCCTATTTCTCTTCTTAGAGGTCTCTCCACCATGATTCCTCTTCCTCTTCTCAGAAGACCCATTCTCTTTACGAGGTGGCCCACCTCCGCTGGTGGAGAAAGGGATTGCCACAACCTTTGTACAAGCCATCTACATAAGCATAACAAACAGACCTTTAGTGTTATGACCCACTCCATGATTAACTAATAGATACCTCGAATTACGTAAAACACCTCAATTAGGGTTGAGTATCAAATTAAACATCATGGATAATCAAGATAAGCTAAGATGCAAATTAATAGCTAAGATTGAATCACCTGAGGCAATTATTAATGTCAATGTTGATTATTTAGTACATTAAGTTCAATCAAGTAATCATAGTTGTAATTAGAGATTTGATCCAGTGAAATAGTCCTTTTAGCATGTTTTGCACTTTGAGGTTATAGAGAATTCCGTGCTTAAACCGTTGTAAGAAAAATCACTCGAAACCGACTTCCGAGTTAAAAGATATGGACATTTGAGTGTTTAGGGACCTAGTTGTAAATATTGGAAATGTATGGGAAATTTGCATCTGGCCCCCTCCACGACCTTTCTCCCTTATCCCTTCTTCACCCGACACTTACATAACAACCACAAAAGCGGTGCCCGACTGAACTAGCAGGTTGCGACCAGGGGCGATCTATGGGGCGATTTTGAGCGCCCATGGCATCGTGTAGCTGCGCCTACCTCCGCCCACTCCTCTCCTTCTCTTCTTCCTCGTCCTCCATGCCCTAGAGGTGCCCTTTAGCCACCAATCTGCTGGGCGGCGCCCCAGCAAGAAGCTGCTGCATGGCAGCCACAGCAGCGGCCAGGGGAGTCGGCGTGGACGCACCTAGCAGCAAGAGAGCTCCCGTGAGCTCCGTCCTCCTTTCACCTCTTTCCTTCCTCCTCTGCGCGCCCACCTAGCAGCAGGGGCGGTGCCCTACGTAGCAGCAGCAATGGCTGCACGATGCACGACCAGGGAAAAGTTGTTTGGCCCAGCTAGTTCTTCAGGAAGGTACCTTTATTCCGACCTTGAGATTCGCACAAGAATCTGGAGCTTTAGCCCTTGATTCCGCTCCTAGTTGAGTTCCCATTTTTCCTATGTGGGTGAGGCTACTGCTGCTTGTAGCAGGTTCTAAGTCAAGAACAGACTGGGCGCATGAAACGGCGAGCTAAGGTCAGCTCTGAGCTTGACTACGAGGTTAGGATCCAAATCTGCAGCCATTAGTTCGATTTAGTAATCAATTGAAGCTCAATTAGATTTACAGTTAGATCAGTTATCAATCGGTCGAGTTACACAGTGATTCGGCCGAGTTTCTTTATTAGGATTAACAAATAGCGTTTTGATCGGCCGAATTTGGTGTGATTCGGCCGAGTTTCCCTTTATAGGAAATCAATCAGGGTTTGGATCGGCCGAGTTGCCTAGAGTGGATCGGCCGAGTTGTCAGCCGATCGGCCGAGTTCCCAGAGTGGTCGGCCGAGTTTCAGTACTTTGAGTAGTAGTTCATTCAGTAATCATTATTTAACTCAATTTAAATGTTTAATTGCTTATGTATCAGTTAGTATAACTTCTAAATAGTGTAGTACATACAATAGAGTATGTTAGTTTCATTGGAACTTGAAATACTTAATATGCTTAGTGAAAATGATGAAATTTCCTGTATTATAGTTGCAATGTATGTGCTGATTTAAAAATAGATGTTTAGAATTGAATGTGGATAAATGATACTGAATCATGTTTAATGATGATAATGGATTTATATTTGCTTCATGTATTATTCAGATTGTGCAATATGCATGAAATGTGATATTCCTGTTTAAATCTTTATTTGTTAATCAGTTAATAGACCTAGGTGCCCTAACACCGTAGAACCCCTAAAAGAAGGTATGTTTCTTAGGGGTGAAACTCGTGTTGCAACATCATCCGTGCTTGTGTCACGGACAAACGAGGAAAGAGAGGCAGTGTCTAACAACAATCGTGCATGTGTCACGATGGCACTGGGGAAAAAGAAAAAGAAAACTTGGTTATCTAACACCATTCGTGCTTGTGTCACGAAGGTAACCCTGTGAGACCCTTCGCCGGTGTACTCAGGTTAAAGGAGGAGTCTGGAGCACACGTGGTTGTGCAGCACACGTGGTTGTGCATTGAGGCCGTGGAGCCTGGGGTCCTGTAGCAGAGCAGGGCTGGCGTCAGACTTAGCATTTCCCGGGTGTGTCGCTAAGTCTTGTACGGTGGGGTCATAGCATGGACTTGCTACGGATCTTTATATGCAGAGTACACTGCATATGATTAGGGCATAATAAAATAAATATGAAATCATATAGGATCACAGTAAATTTAAAGTATTCGAACTTGTGTGCTATTTCTTTATATCTGATTATCTGTTCAAATTATGTGCTACTGCATGGAAATGTGATTATATTCTGCAAATCTGTTATGTTATTAGAACTGCCTTGCTTAGTTCTGCATTTATGTTTAATTTCAATTTATAAACCTGATGAGTTGTTTAGTGATAGCTAAGTGAAATGTTATTCACTGAGCGAGTAGGCTCATACCTCTACTCAAAACATTTTCAGGTTATCATCAGCAGCAGGAAATCTGAAGGATCGTTTCATCCTAACGCCTAGTTTGTAGAAGGAATATGTAGTTAGTAGTTAGAGGTCTCTTAGTCCATTCCCCTCGATATTTGGGACAAGGTGTGAGTGAGAGAGTGAATGTGTATAAAGATGTAAATTATCTGTTATGCTTTATTTTATGTCGGATAATGTAATATGCTGTAGACTCTGCTTATATTGCTAGTCAGATAATAAAGATGCTTCCGCAGTTTGTTTGGTTTCATTTTACAGCTTAAATCAGATTATCCTATTAATCTCTTTAAAAAGTTTTAAAAAGTGAAGAGTGGTTGGCTTATGTGTAAATCCCATCCTGTTGCATCCTAATCTGGTGGTTTGTGGTTAATGTGAGATTGGGGCGTGACAATTTTGGTATCAGAGCTTAGGTTTGAGTACTTAGTTACTCAAGATCAGGGGACGATAAGAGACCAATATGATTAAGGTTTAGGTGTCTTTCTTCTATCTATAATTTTCTAACAGGAAGTGTTCTATTATATTATTGCAGATAGCAGGAAGAGGATGTGGTCACAAGAATCAAGTAATGAGCTTAAGATAAGTCGTTAAGAATCATTAGGGTCAAAAGATAAGGTTATAAGTAAGACGAATAATGAATGATGTGTTTTAGCTCTGGAAGATCTGAGTGTTTAGATACCCTGGCCAGGTGTCTGAATACTTAGATTGACCAGTATCAAGCTACTCTGTCTGTTCTTCTCTGGATGCCCTGGCCAGGTATGCAGAGGAAGGATCACTACTACAGAAATAGCATTCAGTGTCGCTATTCTGGGCGTCGGTTATTAAGGAACACAGACGCCTTATATTAAAGGCGTCGGTTATTTAGAAGAACCGACGTCTATATTCAAAGACCAGCCAAACACGGGTACCGCTTTGTATACAGCGTCGGTTGTTTATAAAAAACCGACGCATAATGTCATCCAATTTTAGAGCGAAAAAAATAATGTCACTTTCGGCGTCGAGTCTGTAGTTAAAACACCGACGCTTATGTGCGATGGAAATTTGCGCGAAAAGTGTCCTTTTCCGCGTCGGTCGTCCTTTAATCACCGACGCTGAAGGTGGTTCCCGCCAAACATTTTCATGAAAATATCATCCAAATGGACGTCGGATGTTGCGAACGACCGACGGTAAAGATGTTTAGGCGTCGGTTTTTGTAAACAACCGACGCTATTTTGGAACTTCATAACCTTCGATCGCCCGACTCTTCCCCTTTCTTATGTTTCATTGCTACCCTATTTCCCTATTGCGGCGATTTCTCCGGCGATTTATCTACTACTGGTACTAGTTTTTCTCCGGTGCTTCTCTCTGGCGCTTCTCTCCGGTGCCCCATCTCCGGCGTCCCCTCTCCGGCGCCCCTCTCTGACACGTTTCTTCTCTGGCACCCCTGCTGCCCGCCCTGCTGCTCCAACTGCCTGCGCCGCCGCCACGCCTGACAACCGGTGCCGCCGCAACGCCTGGTGCCCACCTGCCTACCACGCCTGAGAACCGGCGCCGCCGTACCCCCTTCTCCTTCTCCTCCGCCTGGCCGCTGCCTGCCTGCCGCCACCTGGCCGCCTGCCTGCCTGCTGCAGCTGATGCTCCTGCTCGTCGGAGTCACTGCCGCTGGTTCTAGAGCTCGTCGGCCGCCACCCACGTACTCAACCAGCTCGACCTCACCCTACTCTTCTTGCCCAGGTACCTGCAGACCTACCCAGGTGCGAAATTGGTTCTTTATGTGCTGACCTAATCTGCTTGCCTAATCTGCTTGCACGAAATTGGCTCCCTACTCTGCTTGCTTAATGTGCCTAATCTGCTTTAAGTGGTCCTAATATCATAACATGATAGTTTTATTATATGATTTGTGGCACTTTAGGGTGTATATACATGCAAATTATATAAGTGATAGATGTTGGATGTTTGTCAAGGTTTCTTGAAGATTGAATAAGTGATAGATGATGGATGTTTATTTATTTCATCTATCCATGTTGCCTATAGTTTATAACATTGCATTGTGAATTATTGCATGTTTGAAACTATGAAATTCTTGATTTATTAGATGATATTCAAGAAAACCCTAGTTTGATGAGCATGTTGTTAATCATGTTAATTATGATTCTTCTATATATTCTGATGTCATTATATAATTATGTGATCCCAACATATTAAATTGAATTAGAATGATTTCATGAATTATAGGGTTTATATAAGAATGACAACACATGTATTTGTTGGCCTAGAAACCCGTCCAAGATTTACTCAGTAGGAGTAAATCTTGGATAGTCCCCAGTTTGGGACTGTTCTTGAACACCTAATCTCACTTAGGATGTAAGTGTATAATGTGTATTGGGTTTTCGAGAAAATTTCGGTAGCATTTCCCCGTTTGTTCTCTAAGTACATATGTACTTAGAGAACAACGGGGAAATGCTGCCGAAATTTTCTTGAAAACCAAATACACATTATACACTTACATCCTAAGTGAGATTAGGTGTTCAAGGATGGGATAGGTGGTACACATTTATTATATATAAGATTGACATCAAATGTGTTTGTTGGCCTAGAAACCCGTCCAAGATTGACTAATATATACTTGTTTCCTAATATATACTTGTTTAAAAGGTTAACTGATGTTATACAACTTTTTCTGAAAATATATAACATCGTTATATGTACTTACACTTTGTTAATACTAATATTGTGCAGTCTTTGTCTTCCCATAACAATGACTATGAATTGGGCCTCTATGTCAATGTTAACGTTCCCTATTGAAGAACAATTGGACATCATCCTAGATGATCGTTCCTTAAACCAATTGGTCATACCCAAACATTGGCGTTTTCTAAAAGGAAGACACTACATGCCTGGTAAAGTGACCCTATCTTTTGGAAATTATTCACATGTAATCGAGGTCGAGTATGATTTGGCGGGAAATCTTGTATCAAAATCCGGTTGGCGTGATTGGATTGGAGAGCTGTATCTGGTCCGTTGGAATAGGCTTTTTCTCCGTCCAGTTGGCTATAATTCCATCAAAGTTTGGATAACCAACAACAACTGTGAGACCCTCGATCATCTTCTGCGGTATGAGCGCACGGCGTCAGATATCATCTATGAGGAATCTGAATCTGAATCTGAGGCGTGATTGGATTGGAGAGATTCGTGACACAGCTTCATCATCAAAAAGAAGTTATTGATGCATGCGGGACCATGTTGGTGTAGTATTTAGTTGTCTATCTATCTAGACTTGTCTGTATTAATAGTTTTTTTAATTATGCGCATGTTTAGGGGTACACCAACCCCTTTGTTTAGTTATTGTTATAACTAAAGTGTGTGTTCCCATGAATGGAACTGTAAGTTGCTACATGAATGCTTATAACTGAAGTGTGTGTTCCCATGAATGTTCCCATTTACATGATTACACTACTATTTTCTCATATTGTCTTGCCTCAAAATAAATTTCTTTTATTGTTTAGTCTATTTTAATACGACATACTTTCTTATATCTTTCTTAATGATGAACTATAATATGACATACTTGCTTATATACTTGTTTCCTAATATATACTTGCTTTCCTAATATATACTTGCTTTCTCTGATCATAGAATGGATAGATCATGGATGTCCATTCGTAATCGTTGCACCCCAGAGTTTATATCTGGTCTTGATCAGTTTATTAGATTTGCCGAGGAACATAGGAAAAAACCTACAGATAGGTTCTACTGTCCATGTAGGCATTGCGGTAACAACTTGAAAGTCAACACTGGTGAGGAAATCAAAAGTCATGTCATGTGCAACGGGATTGTACAAGGCTATACAGAATGGCACTGGCATGGAGAGTGTGACGACCCCAATTTCTACATACTTTCCTTAGTGACACATACAGATATGCGTGCACTCATATCCATAAATGTCAAAAGGGAAAATAGTAGAAATCAAGATAGCCAACTTAAATCAGAGAAAAGCCAAGATTAAGTTCACAACATAACAAATAGCCACACCACATTCCATTCAACAATATAAGATAAAGTCATACATATTGATACTGAAGAAAGAAGAAGAATAAGTCTACGATTATTACATTGGATCTCAATCATCCTCAACATAATTTAGGGAAAGAAATAAACTAGCAACTAGCAAGAAGAGATAAGAGAACTAGATCTATCTAATAAATCCTCCACACTTATTATTTGTGCCTTCATGTACTTTGAATATGCATTGCACTTTAATCTTCAATTGTTCCTTGTACCTAGAAAATACGAGAAACAAAAACATCAACAAAGTTGGTACGTGGAATAAAAGCTATACTATGCTGACATATAAAATACTCGAATTGAAGAAGAAGAAAGAAAACATTATTTAAGGGCAGAAAATCAGGTAATCCCAAGTTATTAGCCTCATTTATAGTGAACATGCATTACTATGGTGGACTTAGCACATAATTGCATAAATAGTGGGCCCTTCCCCGTGTACCTTGTACTCTAGGGATCTCCCCGTATACCATGTACTCTAGGGAGGTGCTAGTCAACATTAAAGCTTTCCCTCTCTAATAGGGAGTTTAATGAGCACCACTAGTAACTACACTTCACTTATATTCAATTATGTTCTTTTATGTTCAAGGCGGTAAAATATCAACTAATCATATATCAACATCCATCAAGGTGTATCAATTTCATGCAAACAATTACATATACTTAACATCCAGCAAAAACTAGTCATATAATTATATCCACGTACCTCTAAATGTCAGATCTGGATTCCACAAGTCCTAAGTTAGGAGAAGACAATAGATCACCCTGAAATGTAAACAAAACCCTATGTTACTATGGATTCTCATTATTCCACATTAGGGCTTCTTATTAGGGTTTAGGTCATTTAGAGAGGTCACCTAGGGGATATATATATATATATATATATATATATGTATAGGATTTCGAGTTGGGGTCTGAGATTAGAGTAGTCCAGATTATAAAAGGACATTTCAGTTATTAGGGTTTCCATAAATTGTACTTCATAATCATGATGAGGTGAGAAACCTAGAGATTTAGGTTCTTCTCAATTATTAAATCATCTATCTTCCATAAGTAGGATTTCGAGTAACATTATGACTAAGATCATAATTAGGATTTAAATATTCCCAAGACAGAAATAAAATCAGTTATAACCATTATTCCACAAAACAATGTATTAAAAGGGTCATTAGAGATGGTTGGCCATATTTTCCAAAAATGGTTCATATCCAGGTCGTGATTATATTTTATTCAGATATCTTGGATTTTTCTGATGAAAATGGTATATTTATTCGTTATTTTCTGATAATCCTACTATTTTCTAGGGTTTTCCTAAGATCTGACCAATCAGGGAATATTCTAAGGAATTAAAAAAAAAAAAAAAAGGTTTGCGAGCTCTGACTCGCGGATCATGCGAGGGATCCGACTAACCGGACCCTCTCACTGACCCGCGAGCAAGCGCTCGTCTAAGCGGGGTCAGGGTCACTGGAAGGTCAGGAATACCCCTGACGCCATCCTGCTGGCTCGTTTCTGGGTGAGGGCGAGGAAGGGAAATCACCCCTCCGAATGTTCCTGCTCGCGCCATGGCTGCAGCGAGGGATCGGAGGATGATCGACTGAGGTGGGATGTGATTCCAGGGAGTGAATTGGGGTTGCGCCACCTATCGGGTTGAGTTCGTCGACTCGCGGCGGTTGCGGGGAGGTCAGGTTCGTCGGAGAAGGTGATCTAGATGTCGTTTTCCATTCAAAACAGACTATCACAGGCCGAAGAGGAAAGTTGGGAATTACCTGCCCTCGGGTTGGATTGAGGGAGTCCACAGCTTCGCGGAGGTCCGTCGATGTTGTTGCAGTCCTCCCGAGGCTCCGAGACAGTCCCAAGCTCGCCGGCGGTGGAGCTTTGGAGCTCAGCTGTGGCGGCTCGTCGACCCGAAGCTCAAGGCCTTCGTGGCTCCAACCGAGGATGTCGGTCACCTCGCCTAGACTCCTAGATGGTGTGGTCGAGGGTGATTGAGAGGAGAGGACTGCTAGAGGGAGGACGAGGTCGAAGTCGGGCGAGCAGGGGGTGCTTGAGGTCAGGGAGTAAGGGGTGGTCTCGGTTGCAATTGAGGGGTTCGTGAGACTAAAAGGTAGATGGGGTAGCTACTGGACTCCTTAAATAGGAGTGGGGGGTGCTAGCGAGGAGAGCCCTAATTTGGCTGCCGCCGCCAGTGAGAGGCGCGAGAGCTCGGGGAGTCGTTCTCCCTGATCCGGTGGAGAGGGATGACGTGGTGAGGGTCGTTGGGTTCGGTTTGAGGAGAGGAGGTGGTCCTCCAAATATCTCGCGAGGAGGAGGCGGGGTTCAGGCGCGTGAGGTGGTTGTTGGTGTTGGCGTTCAGCTGGGGTCGAAGCCGAAGGAAGCGGGAGGTGGAAGACGGGGTCCTGGACCCTTGGATCGAGATGGAGCCGCGGCCTTCAGATCGAACGGCTGAGATCAAACCCAGCAAAGGGCCGCGCCCAAGCAAAGGGAAAAGATGGGCCGCGTGACATTTAAATGTCCAAATTAGATGTAGACCTTAGTTCTAGGCTAGTTTAGGTGATATAATACACCAAAATTCCAAAGTAAATAACTCACAATTGGTAATTCCAATTGTGATGAGATTTTTGGCATAGTTTTATAATACTATGATTTAGCTATGGTGGAAAGTTAGGGTCCCAATTCGATTATTGACTATGTCAATTGATTAATGTCATGATACTTGTATTATTGACTTTATGTACCATTATGGATGGTCTTAAGTGAAATTAATAATCCACTAAATCAATTTATTGAGAGAGATGGTCAAGGGAAAAAAAGGAACAATTAAAATTTGTAAGAGAGATGAATTAAATAATAATATATTTAAAAACTCACTCTGTCACATTCTCCCCTCCTTAAAAGAATTTTGTCCCCAAAATTCAAGCAGCCTGGAAAAGATATGGATACTTTTTCTCAACCTCGGTCTTTAGCTCCCAGGTGGCATCGGTTTCATCATGGTGGCTCCAGAGAACTTTCACCATTTCAATTTGACGATTACTGCGAAGCTCTTTTGACTTGAAGTCGAGAATTCTGACTGGGGACTCAGCATATGACAGATCATCCTTCAATTCAAGAGGCTCATGATTTAAGATATGACTGGAATCTTTGACATAGGGCTTCAGATTAGATACATGAAACACATTATGCATGGCACTATACTGAGGGGGCAAAGCAAGACGATAGGCACATTCGCCAACCCTTTCTAGGATCTCGAAGGGTCCAACATAACGAGGACTGAGCTTTCCTTTGTTCTTGGCCAAAGCTCGAATAGGTCGGATTTTCAGAAATACATGGTCACCCTCCTTGAATTGACGTTCTTGACGGTGAGCATCTGCATAAGACTTTTGCCTATCCTGTGCTCGCTTCATTCTCTGCCTAATCAATGCAACCTTATCAGAATACAACTGCATCTCCTCGGATTTCATCAGGGTACGCTCTCCGACATCATCCCAGTGTAACGGTGATCTGCATGGTCGACCATAAAGAGCTTCATAGGGAGGCATCCCAATGCTTGCCTGATAGCTGTTATTATAGGCGAACTCTGCTAAAGGCAAGTAATAGTCCCATGAGCCTTCCCAGTCTAGAACACAAGCTCGTAGAAGGTCCTCTAGAATCTGTACTGTACGTTCTGACTGCCCATCTGTTTGCGGATGGTAAGCTGTACTGAAATTCAACTTAGTACCCAATTCCTCTTGAACCTGTTTCCATAGCTTAGAAGTGAACTTTGGGTCCCTGTCTGAGACAATAGATGCTGGAACCCCATGTAGGCGTACTATCTCCCGTACGTAGAGATCTGCCAACTCAGAAACCTTTGCGGTAGTCTTCACAGGAAGAAAATGAGCTGATTTAGTGAGACGATCCACGATGACCCATGCAGCATCGTATCCCTTCCTGGTCCTGGGTAATCCCACCACGAAATCCATGGTGATGTGTTCCCATTTCCATTCCGGAATCTCGAGGGGTTGTAGTAGACCGCCTGGTCTCTGGTGTTCGGCCTTAATCCTTTGACATGTCAAACACCTGGACACGAAATCGGCAATATCACGCTTCATGCCCCTCCACCAAAACTGACGTTGTAGGTCTTTGTACATTTTTGTTGTGCCTGGATGAACTGTATACTTGGACCCATGTGCCTCATTTAGGATTGATGTCTTTATAGCTGACTGCTCAGGAACCCATATACGATTCTTGTAACGGAGACCTCCATCCAGACCCACGGCCAGATGTGTTTGCGGCTTTGACAGAAGGGAAGAGAGTTCTGCAAGATCGGGACTAGCCTTTTGTGCCTCAAGAAGTTCGAAATGCAGGTTGGACGTGATGGAAATGTTATTGACATGCACACGATCAGACAAAAACTGCGGCTTCCAGCCCACTAGATCCTCCATGTTCCTCCATTCGGGGACAGAAAGAGATGTACATACTGCCCTTTTTCTACTAAGGGCATCAGCGACTACATTTGCCTTCCCCGGATGGTAGGCAATAGTGAAATCGTAGTCCTTTAGGTATTCAATCCATCGTCGTTGACGCAGATTCAAGTCCTTCTGAGTCAAGATGTACTTCAGGCTTTTGTGGTCAGTGAAGATGTCGAACGTTGCCCCGTACAGGTAGTGCCTCCAGATCTTGAGGGCATGAATGATTGCAGCTAATTCCAAATCATGGGTGGGATAATTAAGTTCATTGGGTTTTAGCTGTCTAGAAGCGAAGGCCACTACTTTACCATTCTGCTGCAGAACACATCCTAACCCATTCCTCGAAGCATCAGTGAAAATCAAAAACCCTTCGTTGCCAGAAGGTAGAACAAGGACAGGAGCCGACGTCAACTTGTGCTTTAACTGCTGGAAACTGGACTCACAAGTATCTGACCATATAAAATTCTCATCCTTCCGAGTAAGCTTGGTTAGAGGGAGTGCAATTTTGGAGAAATTTGGAATAAAATGACGATAATATCCGGCCAGTCCTAAGAAACTCCGAATTTCAGAAGGATTACGGGGAGGTTGCCAATCAAGTACAGCAGAGACTTTGGCGGGATCAACCGATATACTACCTCCAGAAATGACATGCCCAAGAAACATAACCTTATCTATCCAGAACTCACATTTTGAAAGTTTTCCATAAAACTTCTGGGTTCGAAGAATGTCAAGAACAGATCGTAAGTGTTCACGGTGTTTTTCCATAGAATCAGAATAGATCAGGATATCATCAATGAAGACGACCACAAACTCATCAAGATAGGGTTGGAAGACTTTGTTCATCAGATTCATAAATACCCCTGGTGCATTGGTCAAACCAAAAGGCATCACCAGAAATTCGTAATGCCCGTAACGAGTTCGAAAAGCAGTTTTAGAAATATCAGAATCTTTGACTTTGAGCTGATGGTATCCAGAACGGAGATCAATCTTTGAGAAAACTTTAGCAGTACGAAGCTGGTCGAAAAGGTCATCAATACGAGGAAGGGGATACTTGTTTTTAATAGTAGCCTGGTTCAACATGCGATAGTCAATACACATACGCATAGAACCATCCTTCTTTTTAACAAAAAGAACAGGAGCTCCCCAGGGGGAGACACTAGGACGAATGAAGCCTTTGTCAAGAAGTTCTTGCAACTGTTTCTTCAACTCCATCAGCTCAGCAGGAGCCATCCTATACGGTGCCCTAGAAATCGGAGTGGTTCCAGGAAGGAGATCTATGGAGAACTCAATGTCTCTATTTGGAGGCAGCCCAGGAAGCTCCTCCGGAAAAACATCAGGGAAGTCACGTACCACCTCCAGACTTTCTACAGGCCCATTACTAGGACTGGTCTCTGAGACTAATGTGAGGAAAACTTTACATCCCTTAGAAATAAGCTTTTTAGCTTTAAGAGAGGAGATTATAATATTGTTACAGAATCCACTTCCTCTAGGGATTTTCACAGGATAAGAATGAGGGTGAGAGAGAATGACCATCTTGTTTCTACAGTCAATGTGAGCATGGTATGTGTAAAGCCAGTCCATACCAAGTATAACATCAAAGTCTTCCATAGTTAAGAGAATGAATTCGAAGGGCATATCATGATTTTCATATTTAAGAGAAAGTTCATTAGTTTTCTGTAAAGTTGTGAGTATTTTGCCACTCGGAGTAGACACGTCCAAAACATAGCCCAAATCCTGGATGTGAAGATTTAATATGGATGCCAGAGTTTGAGAAATAAAAGTATTTGTAGATCCGGAGTCAAATAAAGCCTTCACAGGATGACCATTTAATAATACAATGCCTACATAGGGAAATCAAATTATGAATAATTGCAGGCTTGAACAAGATATCGAATTATAAAGAAATTAGGTTACCTTCACAGAGCTGGTTTGGATTTGCCTTGGCCTCTTCTGCATTTACTGCAAACACCCTGCCATTGCGGTGTCCCTGAGGCTGCGGAGCACCACCTACAGGATTTCCAAAGATGGAGGGAGTGGGGCACTTGGCAACAAAATGACCCTCCTTTTTGCAGTTATAGCATACGGGCTTGGTGTGGCGGCATACTCCACCATGGTGTCGTCCGCAAGTCTTGCACTTCGGGTGGACAATCTTCTGTTGATTTCGATTGTTCTTCTGTCCTCCTTTCCCTGAACCTCCTCCTTTCCCTGATCCCTTGTTATTATGGCCTGGGTGGAACTTCTTAAACTTATCCTCTTCAGTTGTGGTTAACCCTAAGTATCCCATGCTAGAAGGTTTTTGCATGCCCTGCTCTCTCTCCTGCTTGAGGGCCATATCTAGGGCTTCATCTATACTTCTGGGACGAGAGGCTATGACTAGGGTTTTTAGGTGGGCGGAAAGGCAGTCAATGTAGTGTTCAGTAAGACGGTCTTCAGTCCTGATGGGTGCATAACGTTCTAGAAGCCTAAACTTCCGGGTGTAATCAGCTACTGATAGACCTCCCTGCCTTAACTCCATGTACATCTTCTCCTTCCTCTTCCTCTCAGCTATGGGCATAAAACGATCTGTGAAGAGGTTTTTAAAGGCTTCCCACTCCATGTTGTCTACTTCCTCACCCCTATTCCCGCCATAGTTCTCCCACCAGATTTTTGCCCCTCCCTTAAGCATATGGGTGGCAAACCTAACCTTCTTCTCATTAGGTACTTCTAGGGTATGAAAACCATTTTCTATGGTCAACATCCAGGCTTCAGCTTTATCCATAACCTCAGGCTGATCCTCGCCCCAAAAGGAATCAAGGTTTAGTTTAATAAAATCTATCACTGTCACATCTTTCTTCTTGGATGGGCTGGGTTCTGGGGTCCCTTTTGTGGCGAGGGTTTCCATAAAATCTAAAAGGATTTTCTTCTGTTCTTCCCACCTTTCCTTGGCCTCAATATCGGGATCAGGTACTTCGGAGGTTTCACGTTCTTTTCTTTTCTTAGAGGATGATTCCCCTGAACTGCGAGTCTTAGGAGGCATCCTGAAATTAATTTGAACATATTAGATTATTACTTCAGCAATTATTCTTGTCATAATTGTTATTATTTTATTATTCTCATGATTTAATGATTAATATTCTGAATGTTATGATTTAGGGAGGATATCCTAAAATCCTTATCAGTCGATCCTTAGGACTTTCTAAATAGAGAGACTCCTTCCTAACCTTATTACAGGGGTAAGAGGGAAAATTTAATTTATTTCAAAGCATAGATGAGAGGGAGGAATTTTTTTCCTATAGAAGAGGTGAGAGGGAAAATCTATAGATGAGAAAATTCCTAATTTAAGGTATGCCCAAGAATAGGGGACACTTAGGATATCGGCCAGGTAGACTCATACTGCCATAAAGGTAGCCTCGTGATTGCCAAGCTAAGTGGCTCGGAGACTTTAGTCAGACCCATGGCAGATGCTATCCTAGACACCTCAACCCTTCACATCCCTAACTCAAGGACTACCCTAGACTCATAATAGGGTGAATGAAAGTCATGTGACTATGATGTGTGAACCTTGGCTCTGATACCAACTGTGACGACCCCAATTTCTACATACTTTCCTTAGTGACACATACAGATATGCGTGCACTCATATCCATAAATGTCAAAAGAGAAAATAGTAGAAATCAAGATAGCCAACTTAAATCAGAGAAAAGCCAAGATTAAGTTCACAACATAACAAATAGCCACACCACATTCCATTCAACAATATAAGATAAAGTCATACATATTGATACTGAAGAAAGAAGAAGAATAAGTCTACGATTATTACATTGGATCTCAATCATCCTCAACATAATTTAGGGAAAGAAATAAACTAGCAACTAGCAAGAAGAGATAAGAGAACTAGATCTATCTAATAAATCCTCCACACTTATTATTTGTGCCTTCATGTACTTTGAATATGCATTGCACTTTAATCTTCAATTGTTCCTTGTACCTAGAAAATACGAGAAACAAAAACATCAACAAAGTTGGTACGTGGAATAAAAGCTATACTATGCTGACATATAAAATACTCGAATTGAAGAAGAAGAAAGAAAACATTATTTAAGGGCAGAAAATCAGGTAATCCCAAGTTATTAGCCTCATTTATAGTGAACATGCATTACTATGGTGGACTTAGCACATAATTGCATAAATAGTGGGCCCTTCCCCGTGTACCTTGTACTCTAGGGATCTCCCCGTATACCATGTACTCTAGGGAGGTGCTAGTCAACATTAAAGCTTTCCCTCTCTAATAGGGAGTTTAATGAGCACCACTAGTAACTACACTTCACTTATATTCAATTATGTTCTTTTATGTTCAAGGCGGTAAAATATCAACTAATCATATATCAACATCCATCAAGGTGTATCAATTTCATGCAAACAATTACATATACTTAACATCCAGCAAAAACTAGTCATATAATTATATCCACGTACCTCTAAATCTCAGATCTGGATTCCACAAGTCCTAAGTTAGGAGAAGACAATAGATCACCCTGAAATGTAAACAAAACCCTATGTTACTATGGATTCTCATTATTCCACATTAGGGCTTCTTATTAGGGTTTAGGTCATTTAGAGAGGTCACCTAGGGGATATATATATATATATATATGTATAGGATTTCGAGTTGGGGTCTGAGATTAGAGTAGTCCAGATTATAAAAGGACATTTCAGTTATTAGGGTTTCCATAAATTGTACTTCATAATCATGATGAGGTGAGAAACCTAGAGATTTAGGTTCTTCTCAATTATTAAATCATCTATCTTCCATAAGTAGGATTTCGAGTAACATTATGACTAAGATCATAATTAGGATTTAAATATTCCCAAGACAGAAATAAAATCAGTTATAACCATTATTCCACAAAACAATGTATTAAAAGGGTCATTAGAGATGGTTGGCCATATTTTCCAAAAATGGTTCATATCCAGGTCGTGATTATATTTTATTCAGATATCTTGGATTTTTCTGATGAAAATGGTATATTTATTCGTTATTTTCTGATAATCCTACTATTTTCTAGGGTTTTCCTAAGATCTGACCAATCAGGGAATATTCTAAGGAATTAAAAAAAAAAAAAGGTTTGCGAGCTCTGACTCGCGGATCATGCGAGGGATCCGACTAACCGGACCCTCTCATTGACCCGCGAGCAAGCGCTCGTCTAAGCGGGGTCAGGGTCACTGGAAGGTCAGGAATACCCCTGACGCCATCCTGCTGGCTCGTTTCTGGGTGAGGGCGAGGAAGGGAAATCACCCCTCCGAATGTTCCTGCTCGCGCCATGGCTGCAGCGAGGGATCGGAGGATGATCGACCGAGGTGGGATGTGATTCCAGGGAGTGAATTGGGGTTGCGCCACCTATCGGGTTGAGTTCGTCGACTCGCGGCGGTTGCGGGGAGGTCAGGTTCGTCGGAGAAGGTGATCTAGATGTCGTTTTCCATTCAAAACAGACTATCACAGGCCGAAGAGGAAAGTTGGGAATTACCTGCCCTCGGGTTGGATTGAGGGAGTCCACAGCTTCGCGGAGGTCCGTCGATGTTGTTGCAGTCCTCCCGAGGCTCCGAGACAGTCCCAAGCTCGCCGGCGGTGGAGCTTTGGAGCTCAGCTGTGGCGGCTCGTCGACCCGAAGCTCAAGGCCTTCGTGGCTCCAACCGAGGATGTCGGTCGCCTCGCCTAGACTCCTAGATGGTGTGGTCGAGGGTGATTGAGAGGAGAGGACTGCTAGAGGGAGGACGAGGTCGAAGTCGGGCGAGCAGGGGGTGCTTGAGGTCAGGGAGTAAGGGGTGGTCTCGGTTGCAATTGAGGGGTTCGTGAGACTAAAAGGTAGATGGGGTAGCTACTGGACTCCTTAAATAGGAGTGGGGGGTGCTAGCGAGGAGAGCCCTAATTTGGCTTCCGCCGCCAGTGAGAGGCGCGAGAGCTCGGGGAGTCGTTCTCCCTGATCCGGTGGAGAGGGATGACGTGGTGAGGGTCGTTGGGTTCGGTTTGAGGAGAGGAGGTGGTCCTCCAAATATCTCGCGAGGAGGAGGCAGGGTTCAGGCGCATGAGGTGGTTGTTGGTGTTGGCGTTCAGCTGGGGTCGAAGCCGAAGGAAGCGGGAGGTGGAAGACGGGGTCCTGGACCCTTGGATCGAGATGGAGCCGCGGCCTTCAGATCGAACGGCTGAGATCAAACCCAGCAAAGGGCCGCGCCCAAGCAAAGGGAAAAGATGGGCCGCGTGACATTTAAATGTCCAAATTAGATGTAGACCTTAGTTCTAGGCTAGTTTAGGTGATATAATACACCAAAATTCCAAAGTAAATAACTCACAATTGGTAATTCCAATTGTGATGAGATTTTTGGCATAGTTTTATAATACTATGATTTAGCTATGGTGGAAAGTTAGGGTCCCAATTCGATTATTGACTATGTCAATTGATTAATGTCATGATACTTGTATTATTGACTTTATGTACCATTATGGATGGTCTTAAGTGAAATTAATAATCCACTAAATCAATTTATTGAGAGAGATGGTCAAGGGAAAAAAAGGAACAATTAAAATTTGTAAGAGAGATGAATTAAATAATAATATATTTAAAAACTCACTCTGTCACAGAGAGATTTCAAAATTGAATCCAGTAGATGTCAATAGCAGTGCTTGGGTGGAAGAAGAAATTGCCTCCGATGACGTAAATGTGAACGAACCAGTTCCAGCAGACATTGTTGATGCGATGCTGGATAGTTGTAGGGTAGAGCACACCGATCCACCTCCTATCTTTATAAACATTGTGCATGATGCTGAGATACCATTATACATAGGCTGTGCTAAGTTTACGAAGCTTAGCGCTGTGCTGATATTGTATAAGTTGAAAGCTAACAATAGATGGAGCGACAAAGGCTTCACTGAATTGTTGACTTTGTTGAAAGAAATTCTTCCTGAAGGAAACGAGCTGCCAATCTCAACATACCAGGTAAAGAAAATGTTGTGCCCAATGGGAATGGAGGCCAAAAAGATACACGCATTCCCGAATGATTGTGTATTATTTCAAAAGGACTATGTAGATTTGAAAGATTGTCCAAAATGTGGTGCGTCACGATATAAATTGACGACTTCGGGGGAGTCCAAAACTGGTTCTCCTGCCAAGGTGTTGTGGTATCTACCTATAACATCACGGTTTCAACGCTTGTTTGCAAATCTGAAAGATGCGAAGAATTTGAGGTGGCATGCAGATGTTAAGAAAAGTAATGATGGGATCCTACGACATGCGTCTGATTCCCCACAGTGGAATAAGATTGATGTATTGTTCCCTGAATTTGGTGAAGAAGTTAGGAATCTAAGACTTGGGCTTTGTACAGATGGGATGAATCCGTACGGGACATTGAGCAGCCAACATAGCACTTGGCCAGTCATGCTTGTTATATACAATCTTCCTCCCTGGTTGTGTATGAAAAATAAGTACGTTATGTTGTCATTGTTGATATCGGGCCCTAAAAAACCCGGAAATGATATCGATGTTTATCTTGAACCTTTGATTGATGACTTAAAGAAACTTTGGGCTGAAGGTGTGATGACCTATGATGCTTCAGCAAGAGAGACATTTCGTTTGCATGCTATGTTGTTTTGCACTATTAATGACTTTCCGGCATATGGGAATTTGTCTGGATATAGTGTCAAAGGAGCTAAAGCGTGTCCTATATGTGAAGAAAACACTGATTCAATAAGACTAAAACATGGCGGCAAGATTGTATATCTTGGTCATCGAAGGTTTCTTTCAAAATTCCATCCGTATCGTAGGAAGTGCAAAGCATTCAATGGATGGAATGATGAACGGAGTGCACCTAAACCTATACCAGGGGATGTTGTTTATGAAAGAGTAAAAGACATTGTCAATGAATTTGGTAAGAAATCACAATGTAGTATGGCCACACGGAGTGACAATTCTTCATTAAAAAAGAAGTCAATATTTTGGGATCTTCCTTATTGGAGTTCTTTGTCAGTCAGGCATTGTATCGATGTAATGCACATTGAGAAAAATGTCTGTGATAGAATCATTGGTACTCTATTAAATATACCAGGTAAGACTAAAGATGGGATAAAATCCAGACTGGACCTACGTGAAATGGGAATAAGGTGAGAATTAACAGAATTACGTGAAATGGGAATAAGGTCAGAATTACGTGAAATGGGAATAAGGTCAGAATTAACAGAATTACGTGAAATGGGTAATAAAAGAACATACTTACCTCCCGCTTGTTACACGTTGTCTAGAAAGGAGAAGAAAACTTTTTGTGAATGCTTGGTAAATGTTAAGGTGCCACATGGTTACTCATCCAACATCCGTAGATTGGTATCAATGAAAGATCTGAAGTTGATAGGTCTTAAATCTCATGATTGTCACACTCTAATGCAACAAATATTGCCCGTGGCAATTCGATCTATATTGCCGAAGCATGTAAGGTTTGCAATTACCAGACTTTGTTTCTTTTTCAACAGTCTATGCAGCAAAGTTATTGACCCTGATACTCTCGATAATTTGCAAAGAGAAGTGGTTGTTACCCTATGTCAGCTTGAGATGTATTTCCCTCCTTCGTTCTTTGATATCATGGTACATCTTGTTGTCCACTTGACTAGGGAAGTGAAAATCTTGGGACCGGTTTTCTTGCATTGGATGTATCCCTTTGAACGATACATGAGCGTTTTTAAAGGTGATGTTCGAAACCGTTATCGTCCTGAAGGGAGTATTATTGAAGGTTATGTGGCGAGAGAGGTTATGGATTTCTGCAATGACTTTCTCAGTGGTAATGACACTCCTGATAATGACAAGAATATTGAGGAGGGCAAAGGAATTTTGGGATCACGGGTGAAAGTAATCAGCCGTGAGCAGTTGGAACAAGCTCACTTGTATATTTTACATAATATGGACGAAGTGAGTGTTTATATCGAGGAACATACCAATTTCATAAAGAGACAACATCCTCGAGCAAGTTCAATGTGGCTTGCTAGAGAGCATAATAAGACTTTTACTAAGTGGTTTGAAGATAAAGTCTTACATCAACTATCTCAAACACCAAATGATATTACAAAAACTATCAAATGTCTCGCCTTTAAACCAAAACTGAATGTTATGTCTTATGAAGGGTTTGACATTAATGGATTCACATATTACACAAAGCGCCAAGATGATAAGAGTGTCGTCCAAAATAGTGGGGTCACTCTTCAAGCGTCAACTATGTACTTTGCAAGTGCAAAGGATAAGAGTCCACGTGAAGCTAAAATGTCATATTACGGTGTCATTGAAGACATTTGGGAGTTTGACTACATAGATTTCAATATTCCGCTCTTTAAATGTAATTGGGTTGATAACACCAAAGGAGTTATAGTGGATGAATTGGGTTTCACTTTGGTGAACTTTGAAATGATTGGCGAGAAGGCTGAACCATTCATATTGGCATCACAGGCAAAACAAATATTCTATATCGATGATCCTGCAAATGATAAATGGTCGGTTGTTCTTCATGGTAAAAGACAGTTCATTGAAGATCCTATAGATGAAGAAGAGTACTATGATAAGTATGATGACTCCAGTCCATTCTCAGTTGGGTTGCCAACTCCACAAAATATTGAAGCTAATGATGACTTATATGTGCGCGGAGATCACAATGAAGGATTGTTAATTGATAAAAGATCACAATTTTAGAGACATGTATGTTTATACAAATGGTAAATGTTTTCCTTTTTCTAATTTATACAAATGCTAAATGTTTTCCTTTTTCTAGTTGATACAAATGCTAAATGTTTGCCTTTTTAATGACATTTTCAGATGGCTGACCATGATGAGAATGATGTTCATGATGAGCATGAAGTCGATGATGAGCATGTTGTCCATGACGAGCATGGCGAGGATACCAATGTAAGTTCTAAAAACATATCCTGTATTTCTATAAAATTCATTATCTTCTAGTTATGTCATATATCCTATATTTATATATTGGCCTAATTCAGTGTGTTTATTTTTGTCAAATTTTAGGTTGATGATGCACATGTACCCACTGAAGCACTAGAGCAACTTGATGCGCGGAGAGGACATTCCAACTCGAGATATCGTCTACTGTTTCCTCCTCCTCCGCAGTAATATCCTCATCTCTAAATGTTTCTCGTAGGATTCTGAACCCCTCCCTTCCCTCTACTACATCGAAGCCATGCCGCAGTTGAACCCTTTCGCCGAGCCCTACCCGGCCAAGCAGGCGTCGCCTGAAGCACCACCGTCGTCGTCGTCTCCACCTCCATCACAACTTGCTGTGCTAGTCCTGACAGTTTATCACCCCACATGCCTTCCTCCTCAGTTCCTGCCTCTAGACGACCACACAATGGATCCAAGAGGATTGCAGGCGTTCGCCAAAGACTATAGGCTGAGTTAACTCAATAGTTAACTCAGCCTATAGTCTTTGGCAAACGCCTGCATATCCTCTTGGATCCATTGTGTGGTTGTCTAGCGGCAGGAACTGGGGAGGAAGGCATGTGGGGTCATAAACTGTAAGATATAATTGGGATGTTGATAGTGATGATGAATGATACTTTGTAAATGAATGTTTCTGAATGTTAAAACATGTATTTGAATGATTCTATATGTGTGAACGTGACAATTGAATTGATGTCTGAATGTATCTACTTGTGTGAATCTTTTTATGTTAATTTTGCAGGTTTGTGGCCTGTTTGTAGGCTGATATCAATGGATGTCGTAAACCTGCAGTTCAGAAAACTGAACTGCAGGTTCTCATCCTGCTGACCAGCCACAGCAGGCCTGCAAACAGATTTATAAAAAAAAATAGATATAGGCGTCGGTTATTTACCGATAACCGTCAGCACAGACTTACAACGTCGGTTTTTTGTTGAACACCGACGCCAAAAGTGTTCGCGCTACAGGAAATGGGAGTCATCTAGGACACTTTTCTGCGTCGGTTTTTTAGTATATAACCGACGCAGAAAGCGTCCTAGATGACGCCGTTTTCTGTGGCGCGAACCCTTTTGGCGTCAGTGTTTTATAATAAACTGACGCCTTGATGTTAAATAGGCGTCGGTTTTTTAACCGACGCTGAAGTGTCCAACCTTTTAGCGGCGCCCACATAGGCGTCGTTCAGAAACCGATGCCAAAGGGGGTTAAACAACCGACACTAAAAGGCACTTCTGTAGTAGTGGATAGGCTAGAGAGAAAACCCTAGAAATCTTAGGGTTAAGAGATCAGAAATTAATAAAGGAATAAGAGATTACATATAAGATGTGATTCAACTCTTGTTTATCATTGTTAATTTGATATAAAGATCACTAGAAATGCTTTTATATGCATAAAATGAAATTTTCAGTTTGTAAAGTAAACATGATTCCTTTTATATTGTTGTGACATGAAGTGAATTGTTTAATGTTTGTTTTCTTAGTATTACAGTAGACCTGAAATCATGTATAAATGAGTTGCCCTAAGTGGATATTCTTTCCACATGTTTAAGATTAATAGGGGTTGATTAATCTCGAGTAGCTCTTGGCTTCAGGACTACAGGTTCGGCCTGGTCCGGCGGGCAGGATGCGTTACTGAGATCTAATGACTCCTATTAACAGTAAAATAAGAATGGACTCTGGATGATTTAGACCTGTAACATAGTGAGAATGTATATACACTAGGATGTTTTATCTATGATAAGAAGTCTAAATGTTCTTTGTTCTTGAGAATTAGGGTTTGAGAAGCATAGACCCTAATCGGCCCAAAATAGGGTTTTGATGATACATAAACACAATTTGATAAATAGAATGTCTCACTAAATGATTTTTAGTATTTTATGTGTATTTCTGATTTGGCTAAAATTGGGATATGATTTGGATATATAAAATATAAACAACATTGGAAAATATCAGAATTTTTGAAGAATGTTCTGACCTGTTCATCGGCCGAGTTTCAAACTCGACCGATCACGTTTTCAGATTGATATAGCAGTGTGGTAATTGAATTTTATCTTTTTATTGCTATATCCAATTGATCTAAAATTTTAAATGTGCTTGAAAAATACAATTTTAGACACTCTGTTAAATTGGTGAAATTTTTGGATGACTTTTGACCTCTACAGTAAGGGTGTCGGCCGAGTTTGTAACTCAGCCGAACCTGCTGCAGACTGCAATATAGCAGTGCACTGTTCGATTTTTAATTAATTATTGGTAACTTGAAAGGATCTGAAATTTTTACTGGAGTTCTAAAACTTCATTATATAACATATAAAATTTCCAGAATTTTTGGAGCTTCTGTTAACCATTTAATAAACGAATTACAGAAATTATTGTGAAAACTGAATTTTCAGCTAATGTAATTAAAGTTGAGTGTTGGGTTAATATGTTATTGACCCAAGCAACTCAAATTGATCTATATGATCGACCACACACACACACAATAATGCTATGTTACTGATATGGACCAAAACTCTAGAATGATTAAAGTTGTAGTAGTTTAAGGGATATCATTAGTGATGTAACCTTGAATACTAGTAACCTTGTAAAATAAGACCTTGAGATTTGTTCTATGTAATGTAATCTGGTAGTGATAGTGATCTAGGGTTTTAAGGTAGTTAATCTGAACAGTACATGAACAACATGAAATGACTTAGAGAAAAGAGTAAAACATAAAACTGAAATGTAACAATAAGAAAGTAGCATAGAATGCGGAGTATTATCCGACATATGATCTAAAGATAGCTGATGTAGTTCATGTTTTTAAGATATGGTGTCACTATCCTTATGATGTGACAATAGATTATCACCCTGGTAAAGAGAATGTGGTGGCTTATGCTTTCAGCAGAAAAGTCAAGTTCAACAACTAATGCATTCTCTATGGCAGGTTTCAATAGAGACCTGTTAGTAGAAATGTAGAAGTTGAACTTAGGGTTAGGGGTGACAATACAAAGTGATTTGATTGTATAGATGTAAGTTAAGCCTACTTCTTATGATCAAATCAAGGAACTACAAAAGGGTGATAGTGAATTAAGCCAGACCATGCATGACCTAATAGGAGGAAAAGAGACTAGAGTTTAAGTTTTTAAATGATAAGATGTTGTTTTAGCACGGCATGTTGTGTGTACCTCGAGATAGAGTAAAACTCTTTTAAGGGGAAAAGGCTGAAAGAAATTTTTTTTTTAAGGAAGTGTATGTTTTGATGTATGCTATGCTTTCAGGAAACACTAAGATGTATGTGAATCTCAAGAAGTTGAAATGGATGCTCAGATATGCAGAAGGATGTAGTTGAGTACATGGTTAGAAGTAGTGTGTGCCAGTAGGTTAAGGCTGAACCCTAGAAATCTACAGCTACCTTGTAATCTTTTTCTATGCCTGATGGGAATGGGAATTTATCACAATGGATTTTGTGGTAAGATTACCCAGGACCCCTAGAGGTTGTGATTTGATATGAATGATTGTGGATAGATTAATTTAGTCTGCTCGCTTTCTTCATATTAAGTCGACCTTTGATGTCTTGAGACTTGACTAAGATATACATGGATAAAATAATTAGGTTGCTTGGTAATCCAGTTTCAATCATATCATATTGAGTTTAGAAATACACAACTGATAATGGTATGGTTTGAGTATGAATCCAGAAAACACAGATTTGGTAAATCATCAGATGTATGATTTCAAGCTAGCAAGACAACATTAAAATATGTAAATAAACCTAAATGCATGCTTCCTGTTATGTTAATGTGTGTAACCTGACATTTACATGAATTGGCACATTTCTCTGAGATATTATCAGAAATTCTCAAGTACTATTAAATAATTGTGTTATGATACAAAAATAACTCTTAATTGAGTTATGTGATGCATAAATTAGGAATTTGGTTAATATGCACGTACTTCGAGAAATTTCAGATAATTGATAAATATTACAGATGGTTTCTTATAAGGGGAAGTAAATTACACTTATTGGTGTAATAAGATGTTCAATTACATGAAATCCAGTATGTATGTGCCAAAATTGATTTGAGTTTGGAATATTTATGAATTTTTAATCTGTCTGCATGTATGATATAAACATTACTCAGTAATTACAATGATTTGAAATATACTGCCCTGCCAGTTCTAGAATGATACCGTATTGTGATTTGAATTGCAATCAAACATATGAGATAATGGAAACCCTAAGAGTAGGGTGTTGCCATGTGATTAGTGAATGAGATAACCCTAAGAGTAGGGTGTTGGAATGTGATGAATGAACAAGGCAAATGAAACCCTAAGGATAGGGTGTACGATGAATCAAGTATTTTAATATCAATTCTCAGTATGATATGTAGTAATGTTTAACAGTTAATTTGCATGACTTAATCTTAGTACCAAATAGACATGCATTCTGTTTATTTAAGAATTTTAGTTTGTTTGCATGAATAGTATATTAATTTCTTGGTAATTACCATAAAGTGAGATACTGCTATAACAGTTCTGGAAAGACAATGTTTTGTGGGTCAATCTGGAATCAGATCAGATGTGTCCTAGGTTAAGGGACCTATACAGATGGTTGATCGGAGGATCAAGAAACTCACGAATTGTGAGATACCACTAGTGATAGTTTTGTGGAGAAATATTAACCTAGAGGGAGCTACGTAGGAATACGAGTCAGAAATGAGTAACATGTTTCCTTTCTCTTTTAGGAATTCCGGGACGAAATTCTATTAAGGGGAAACGGTTGTTATGACCCACTCCATAATTAACTAATAGATACCTCGAATTACGTAAAACACCTCAATTAGGGTTGAGTATCAAATTAAACATCATGGATAATTAAGATAAGCTAAGATGCGAATTAATAGCTAAGATTGAATCACCTGAGGCAATTAATAATGTCAATGTTGATTATTTAGTACATTAAGTTGAATCAAGTAATCATAGTTGTAATTAGAGCTTTGATCCAGTGAAATAGTCCTTTTAGCATGTTTTGCACTTTGAGGTTATAGAAAATTCCGTGCTTAAACCGTTGCAAGAAAAATCACTCAAAACCGACTTCCGAGTTAAAAGATATGGACATTTGAGTGTTTAGGGACCTAGTTGTAAATATTGGAAATGTATGGGACATTTGCAGCTGGCCCCCTCCAAGACCTTTCTCCCTTATCCCTTCTTCACCCGACACTTACAGAACAACCACAAAAGCGGTGCCCGACTGAACTAGCAGGTTGCGACCAGGGGCGATCTATGGGGCGATTTTGAGCGCCCATGGCATCGTGTAGCTGCGCCTACCTCCGCCCACTCCTCTCCCTCTCTTCTTCCTCGTCCTCCATGCCCTAGAGGTGCCCTTTAGCCACCAATCTGCTGGGCGGCACCCCAGCAAGAAGCTGCTGCACGGCAGCCACAGCAGCGGCCAGGGGAGCCGGCGTGGACGCACCTAGCAGCAAGAGAGCTCCCCTGAGCTCCGTCCTCCTTTCACCTCTTTCCTTCCTCCTCTGCGCGCCCACCTAGCAGCAGGGGCGGCGCCCTACGTAGCAGCAGCAATGGCTGCACGATGCACGACCAGGGAAAAGTTGTTTGGCCCAACTAGTTCTTCAGGAAGGTACCTTTATTCTGACCTTGAGATTCGCACAAGAATCTGGAGCTTTAGCCCTTGATTCCGCTCCTAGTTGAGTTCCCATTTTTCCTATGTGGGTGACGCTACTGCTGCTTGTAGCAGGTTCTAAGTCAAGAACAGACTGGGTGCATGAAACGGCGAGCTAAGGTCAGCTCCGAGCTTGACTACGAGGTTAGGATCCACATCCGCAGCCATTAGTTCGATTTAGTAATCAATTGAAGCTCAATTAGATTTACAGTTAGATCAGTTATCAATCGGCCGAGTTACACAGTGATTCGGCCGAGTTTCTTTATTAGGATTAACAAATAGCGTTTTGATCGGCCGAATTGGGTGTGATTCGGCCGAGTTTCCCTTTATAGGAAATCAATCAGGGTTTGGATCGGCCGAGTTGCCTAGAGTGGATCGGCTGAGTTGTCAGCCGATCGGCCGAGTTCCCAGAGTGGTCGGCCGAGTTTCAGTACTGTGAGTAGTAGTTCATTCAGTAATCATTATTTAACTCAATTTAAATGTTTAATTGCTTCTGTATCAGTTAGTATAACTTCTAAACAGTGTAGTACATACAATAGAGTATGTTAGTTTCATTGGAACTTGAAATACTTAATATGCTTAGTGAAAATGATGAAATTTCTTGTATTATAGTTGCAATGTATGTGCTGATTTAAAAATAGATGTTTAGCATTGAATGTGGATAAATGATACTGAATCATGTTTAATGATGATAATGGATTTATATTTGCTTCATGTGTTATTCAGATTGTGCAATATGCATGAAATGTGATATTTCTGTTTAAATCTTTATTTGTTAATCAGTTAATAGACCTAGGTGCCCTAACACCGTAGAACCCCTAAAAGAAGGTCTGTTTCTTAGGGGTGAAACTCGTGTTGCAACATCATCCGTGCTTGTGTCACGGACAAACGAGGAAAGAGAGGCAGTGTCTAACAACAATCGTGCGTGTGTCACGATGGCACTGGGGAAAAAGAAAAAGAAAACTTGGTTATCTAACACCATTCGTGCTTGTGTCACGAAGGTAACCCTGTGAGACCCTCCGCCGGTGTACTCAGGTTAAAGGAGGAGTCTGGAGCACACATGGTTGTGCAGCACACGTGGTTGTGCATTGAGGCCGTGGAGCCTGGGGTCCTGTAGCAGAGCAGGGCTGGCGTCAGACTTAGCATTTCCCGGGTGTGTCGCTAAGTCTTGTACGGTGGGGTCGTAGCATGGACTTGTTACGGATCTTTATATGCAGAGTACACTGCATATGATTAGGGCATAATAAAATAAATATGAAATCATATAGGATCACAGTAAATTTAAAGTATTCGAACTTGTGTGCTATTTCTTTATATCTGATTATCTGTTCAAATTATGTGCTACTGCATGGAAATGTGATTATATTCTGCAAATCTGTTATGTTATTAGAACTGCCTTGCTTAGTTCTGCATTTATGTTTAATTTCAATTTATAAACCTGATGAGTTGTTTAGTGATAGCTAAGTGAAATGCTATTCACTGAGCGAGTAGGCTCATACCTCTACTCAAAACATTTTCAGGTTATCATGAGCAGTAGGAAATCTGAAGGATCGTTTCATCCTAACGCCTAGTTTGTAGAAGGAATATGTAGTTAGTAGTTAGAGGTCTCTTAGTCCATTCCCCTCGATCTTTGGGACAAGGTGTGAGTGAGAGAGTGAATGTGTATAAAGATGTAAATTATCTTTTATGCTTTATTTTATGTCGGACAATGTAATATGCTGTAGACTCTGCTTATATTGCTAGTCAGATAATAAAGATGCTTCCGCAGTTTGTTTGGTTTCATTTTACAGCTTAAATCAGATTATCCTATTAATCTCTTTAAAAAGTTTTAAAAAGTGAAGAGTGGTTGGCTTATGTGTAAATCCCATCCTGTTGCGTCCTAATCTGGTGGTTTGTGGTTAATGTGAGATTGGGGCGTGACATTTAGTTTGTCATTAAACTAATTATACTTATGTTAGTGATATCTCATTACGTATCTTTTATTAATTTGATGGAGGATTCATTAATCCTTAACTTACTTGCCCATACCACATGAGGGTGAGGAAGAGAGAGAAAACCCTAACTCTTAAAGTCCTTAATAGAATTTGTGATGAGAAGGGATGAGTAAGATGAGAAAGTCCTAAAGGTGTCTTATTTCGATTCAAATCCTAGGACATTGTCCAGACAGTCACACATTCCGGGAGTCCTCGTATTCCGACTAGTGGTGCGGAGAAAAAATTTTCCAGCCCCCGGAAGTGATCCTTTTATAGACACCTCAGTCTTTCGGAAACTTTTCTAATAACTCCCTTGGGTTCTACAGAGTTTGTAAAATTTAATAATTATTAACAATTAAGTGGAGAACCTTGGCTTTGATACCAAATGTAACGACCCCGCCTTCCTATAACCCCCAATTAAGGGAGACCAAGAGGACGGTGCCGTTATCTAATTTCCAGATCAAGGTTCATTAATTAATTGATAACAATTAATAAATTCTACTAGAATATATAGAAAAGTTGTAATAAATAAAATTTTTGCATACCTTTGAAAATTTTGGATATCTAACTTCTATCCAGAACTGGGACTAACTAACTAATCCTCCTCGAACTTTATTTCATGTATTTCACAATATGACGAATTATTGTTTGTCCTTTTTGTTTTTTACCTAAAACGCCGACAAACAAAATGTCGGTCAGCCAAAGTCGGTATGTGGGGGAAACAAATAATGTGCAACTATATTAACAATTAATCATTCAATTATTCATTTAACAACCAATTTTACATTTTAAGCCATACTACTCAATCCTTACCTATCCCTAACTCTGTGTTATCCTTGCATGCTACCTCTCTTTAGGTGGTTCCTTACCCCCATGGTCCTACCTTACAGGTAGCCAATACATAGGGTATATAGTCGCATGGCACTACCTAGAAGTAGCCCAATATCTAACTCAAAGTGACTTGATGGACCTACCCCATTGGTAGCCATATACTAAGTCAACTAATAAGTCACAGAGGGGACCGGGATCTGAGCTAATACGCACATAACTTAGGCGATAGTCATATCCACATTATAGTTTGCATGAATTAAAATCATCCAACAATTAATTCATGTCATCGATGAAAACCTCAGTAAACCTCGGAAAACATAACCCGATATATTCATAAGTGTAACCACATACCTTCTTATTGCAGATTTGAATACACAATCAAGTATGAAGAGAGATAATATCTAAGTAGGCAAGCAAATTGCACAGAAACCCTGAAATAAACATTCCAACTATATTTTATCAAAACTTATTCAATTCCATATTATTCCTTAGGGTTTCTATTCCAATTTTTAGGGTTTCCTTGGAAATTAGGGTTTCACCTTCATTCTTAGTTATCATGAATCCCTAATTCCTCAAAATCACTTAAAACCCTTAAATACTCTCCTTTTAATATTTCTAACAATCTTAGGACCATTATTTAATAATTTACTTCCTTAATTCACAATAACATGGTTTCCTTTCTCTTTTACCCTAAATTAGGGTTCCCTTATACATTACTTTCCATTTATGGACATAAACCCTAATTTAACCAATTTTGTATTCAAAATGGATAGAAACTCCATCATAAGCATCAACATGTTATTACCTTCCTAATTAACCCATTATCTTACAAAGATACATCTTTTATACACCATTAGGGTTTCTAATTAACTTGAAATGCATTTTACTAGCAAAATTAAAGTACTTTTGCAAAACGAACTATAATCAGGTTATACAATCATTTTTATTAGATTCCTTGCATTTTTCTACACAACTTTCATATATAAAGTTTCTCCATTGGATAATCCTAGCGTTTTCTATTAATTTTGCAAGGAAAAGCCATTTTCTACAATTTCAGTCAGAGAAGGAAATACCTAGATCGTTGGATCGGTGCGCCGCGGTCCATAGGTTGATCTGACGCTCTGCAAGCACTGTCTCCACTCATGCATAGTCATTGGCGAGTGATCGTCGGATGCTCCTGGGTTCACGATGGACCCTGATCTAACAAATCACGTCGTTGCGCTCCCCTCAGCGGCTGAGTCACGCGCTTCCTCCTGAGATCGTTAGATCTCGTCTCGGCCCACTGTGCTCCATGATCCGACGACACCTGCTCATCGTCTCCTTCTTCTTTTTGAATAGAACGTGCGGCGATGCCGTGTTTGGAGCTCGTCGGAGCAAGTGAAATCACGAGAGGTATGGGTTGCTAGAGTTTAGGGATCTTTCGCCAAGGTTCGTGAGGGAGAGAGAAACCTCATGAGGGTCTATTTATAGGCTAGGAGGGTCTCTTCTAGGGTTTCCGATCCCTCCGTCAAAGCTTTCTTCAGCCCAATTGGGCATTTTGGGTACACGCCACAAAAGTTGGCAAAACCTAGGTCTAAACTCTTCGCCAAGGTCTCCTGAACCTAATGGGACACAAATCCTGAGTGCACATGCACTGCAAAGATTGGAAAACTGAGGGGAAGATCCCCCTGTCTACTTTGTGTCCGTGTCCCTCTGGGACTCTTGACGATGAGTGGCGCGCGTTGGATCAAGATCCAACGGCCCTCATCTCGCCCGCTTTTGCAAAAGGAAAAACAATTTCCTAAAATTCGAATTATCTTCTCAAATTAATGATAACTTGGAAAAACCATAACTCCCAATTCTTAACTCTATTTTTATTCAAATTTTGAGGGAAACTCTTTTATGTTTTTATCTCTCATCCTGCAAAATCTGAGATAATGATATCAATTAAACCGTTTCTTTTCTTTGGTTGCAAGAAAACACCTTTTTATTCACATTTTCCACATATTCTTTATTTCCCATGCTATTATTTAATTATCATGAGTTCCTTGAACCCCGAGGAACCTTTATAACCCGAAATCCTAGTTTGGGAAATTATCTTTTAGCCTTTTAATCATCTTTTATCCATTTTCTTATATTTCCATTATCCCATTGAAGTCCTTATTCCTTTCTTTTTCTTTTTCTTTCAATTGGGCTTAATGGCCAATAAGGCCCATCAAGAAAGAATGCAAGGCCATTATACACGAAATTCATTCAAATCAAACCATGAAATCAAACATTGATCTTATTTATCTTTTAAAGGAGATTCACAAATCTCATTACATGTTTTGGAAAATGAGGGTATAACATTTCAAGTTAAGCATTTATTCCTCATATCACTTATATCCCTAGTATGGCATGCGTTTTTCTTGTCTCTCACACCCATAATAAGATGAAATAAGCATTTGGTTACAATCCAAATACAAAGCTCATCCCATTCTAAGAGTAGAGACAGTGCATCACACATCACCATTTTATTTTCCAGTCTAGGATGAATCATTCTCCACATGACTCCAAACCATGAATACCACCGTTCCCTCAATTCCCAATATACATATATAGGAAGACTTTTCTCATAACCTTTGAGTATTATCATAACTCCTATTTATATATAGGAATACCTTTCTCATAACCTTTGAGTCTTATCATAACTCCTATTTACAAACCTTGTCATTTCCTCAAGGTCTCTACAGTGTCGATACTTTTGGGGCATATAGGTAGTACCTCTCAAATTCACCCCTCGGGCCCCATGAACGCATGAAGGTGTCCAACCTTCTAACCCATAGGCCTCGGGAAAACATAAATATTACCTCTCGATCCTATGGTCTTGTGCATTTCAGGAACATCAACTCCTACTTCCATCGGTCTTATCCCTTCTTGACCTTAGGATTGACTTAGGGTTCTATCGTAACTTTATTTATTTCATCACACATTTTGCTTGTGGTTCCTTTGATGATGTTCAAGAACATTTCATCCTTTTGAATCCTCACCCAAATTTTCATCATCTCTCAGGGCACTCATAGTTTTCCTTATGTTCATTTCACAGAAATCATGGTGGCCTACCCATCTGGGTCTGGCCCCATTCTACCTGTCACTTCCATAGTGACTTTTCTTTATGTCCCTTAGAGATGGTCGTTCTTGGGTCTAAAGACTCATACTCCAACTATGTGATTTTGTGTTTCATGCACTTAATCTCTCAAGTTCTTTTTAGTGACCTTTAAAGTTATCTCAATACTTAAACAAATTTCGGTACTCACTCTTTTGCGAAAGGTCCTTTCCCAGGATAGGAGAAAACTATCACTTGATTGTACCAAGGGTCACAAAAAATTTCTTGAATACCAAGTTTATATCATCACATGTAGGAATATCTCCTTTCATTCTACCTATGCATGTGGCTAGCAAGTAGACAACTTATTAAACCATTTCTAAGTTTTCCATTATGTCATACGTGTTCATCATTTCTCAAGGTTGGACCAGTTTCATACATACATATGACACCAACTTGTGTGAGTGGCTCATCAAACATATACCGTAGTCCTAGTGGGATTTTCTTTTATCTAAAACTTGATGCGGGTTCCATGCTTAATCCCTATGAACTCACTCAACCTTATGAGCATTATGTGTGCCAGATACCGCTACTTCCCCTCTTAAGTCTAGGAACCTGATATTTACCTCCTTTGCATAAGTTATCTAAGTTGCAAGATGTAGCCGCTCAAGTACATACTAAACCAAAACCTGATGTGGCATATTCTTCCCAACTTTTTGTAAAGAGTGGGACCCGACAGAGGGCCCACTCGATGGTAAAAACATGAGCCATGAAATAATTCAGCAGTGGAAAATATTACTATTTACAAAGTTACAAAATATGCCCATGTACATAACTTTCTCACCCTAAGGGTGGTACAAAGAATGAAAATACTACATGTATATACACATGATCCCATTTGCAGAGGGTAACAAGGCTATCTCAAGTTGTCCTCATGTCCACCAATTAGCTCACAATCATCCTGAATCTCTGTTCTGTAGAACACCTACACCTGGGTGGAGGGAACACCCTGAATAATAGGAAAATAAGGTATGTATCAACAAAAGTTGAGTATGTACGTTACAAGACTAATTGGGAAATTTAAAAAGTAAATTAAGATGTTCCCATAAAAAAGGGGGCCATTGAAGCTAGGTAAGTTTCAATGAGAATAAGCAAAAGAAATGAATTTTCAAAAGAATGAGGCAATATAAGTATTCCAATAAATAACAGATCTTGCCACCATTAATCATCACATTACAAAATTATTTGCATGTAGATATATTGGACTAAATTAACTATGGTAGGGCCAAGACACCACTAAGTCATTGGCCTATATATAAATTTTGGGTAGAAATAGCACACCCATAGGCAGAATTAGCATGCCTCTGTATATAAAAGGGTAGAAGTAGCACACCCCATGTAGTAATAGCACACCCTAATGGTTACACATAAGTGTCTACAATAGTTAGCTAGTCAAATATTCTACCATGCATAAATTAGTGGTAAAATATATCATTTATTAGACATTTGTGTCATAAGACAAGAAAAATAATATGTGGGGTCATTGACCCAATTCAGCCTGTAAATAATATTTCCAAGACGATGGGATATGCCAACAAGTGGAATAAAATAGTAAGTATTTTCAAGAATTGTCTCATTATGGAAAAATTTAGTTATATAAATGCCCAGTTGAAAATAGGGAAGAGTACATACCTCCATTCTTGATTAAGTCAAAATAAAATAGCACCTAGGTCTGGGCCAAAGATAATATCACCACCTAAGCATAAAATTATATTATTTGTTAATATTGTCCTTCATATAATATTTAATATACTTTCTGTGAGAGATCGGTGAATTTCTCATTCATTATTGATTAAACATTTTCTTACTACATTTGGATAATTATTGGACTACTAATTAATTAAGACAGAGCAAACAACGATACTGATTCTTTAGTTTATCAACACAGAACATTGCGATTCAGTTAAGGAGGAAATCAACCCCATTCTTGCACGCATTGTAGAAGGAGCCCTGAAGGGTAGGCCTTCATCCGGGACTGAGCTCCTTCTATCCAATGCTCGGGTAGTCTCCCCTTTAGGGTCATCAACTACTTCCATGACCAAGATTCCTGCTTCGATCGGAAGACAAAACGAATTATAGTATTGTTGGGGCGGACTCAGCGTTCAACATAGACAACCAGACATGCAGGGTTTGCGATTCAAACTAATAGGTATTCGGCCCTTAGTGTGTATCCTACTGGGGAACATCAACATGTTGAATCCTACTCTAGAGGCGAGTACCCAGCTAAATGAGTCACCCACACAGGTGAGCGGCCCCCTTTCAGATCTCCCTACTCCGTTCAATGCCATGGTTCTTTCTTGGAACAGAAAGCAAGGGAACCCATTGCGGATGGCCAAAGGTAGAACAAATTCGACACTAAAGTCAGAGCTATCAGACACGGGGACAAGGCTCCTAAGGAGCACACAACACTGGTCTTCCCGACTTGTTCGACATTGGCACACGAAGCAGAAATGAATCAGTGAGCAAGATAGATGACCGCCCAAAAAACATGACGACTATAAATAAATAGAAACTAAGAAGATCTCCTCATGGCCCCAACCACAGAATCAGATGTGGATCCTAGGGGTGTGGATAGCAGTTCACCATTTCCCAAAAGAGCAGGGGTTCAGACCTCTCGTTACACATAACCATCCACAGACCTGTAAGCGTCCAAGGGTTCTGAATAAAAAAAACAAATCATGGAACTGCGAGGAAGTGAATCGGGTGGAAGGATATTCAAAGGCAGAGTTGACCAACAACATCTACCAAAATCGGCGACGGGTTCAGATCTTGGACAAAATGTTCGGACTATTCCATGTTTACCATCGACAAAAGCACTAAAGACGGGGGACTCTCATCAACCTAGCAATTTGGGTAAAACTAGTGCAAATTGCAGGTGGGGAATGAAAGCCTGTAGTACGAAGATGGTGTTGTTACCTGCAACTGCTCTATGGGCAGTCATCGCGGCATCCCTACTTGTTTTTCTCCAGAGATGACAACAGTGCCGGTGTGAGAAGACCGAGTAGTGCAACGGAAATTGGATGTAGAAATCACTCGGGAAGGGTTCATTACTGGTTGGTGGACAATTTCGTGGGAAATGGAGTATAAGGGCGATGCAGCGAGGCATTTTGGGGAGAAAACTACAGCCATCTCAGAAGCTTTTAAGTGTTTGACGGATCGGGAACCCCAGACCTCAACTTAGGATTTTGTGCGGCCGTTTCTCCCTCCCTGTGCGTTTACCGGAGATAATGCGGCAAATGAAAGCATTGCCTGATCGTAGAAGGAATTCAATGTTACTGTGTAACGCCTATGCGCGGTGGTCGATTAGGATGAAGGTGAAGTCCTACCCCGTCCACTGTACCATCCCGATATTAATGTCTAATGTGCGATTAAAAAACAAGATCAAGCCGTGTCACACCTTGGAATGAGGATAGCTGTCAAGTTTATATAATTCTTTTCAAGTAATAACGATATGCATTAAATCTCCTTACAGACCCCAATTTCGTATCTTAAAAATTAAACCCACAATTTTCATAGTTCTGACTCCAAAAGTCCATATCAAATATGTCAGGTGTTAATACTAATAAATGGGTGTCAATTAGCCTAATAAAAGATAATTCATTTTCTAAAATGAAAAGATGTTTTTTTGTATTGTTTCTCTTTTCTAAAACTCTCTCTAGGGTAAAAGGAGATATTTCATCAGATCTAGCTTCAAACTTAACATTATGTATGATTTTCCCACAATATGTAAATTAAATCTCCAAAATTTCTCGATGTCACACCCATGAATGATTATGTGAATGGGTGGTGATACAAATCCAAAACTACCCCAAGATTATTATCAGGGTCGAAAATTAATACTCAACAAAGTTTAAGGCAAATAGGATTTAGGATTTTTTTATTTTAGGAAAATAGATGTGATGCCTAGATTTGAGGTCGTTACACTTTCTATTCCACGTAAAAAACCCTTAGAGTTCTACACAAGGACTACCAATCTGAGGCTAAGGTTTTAGATCACATTATCATTCCTTACCTATGACAACCACTATCAAACTGATAACGACATCACACAAAAACACGCGGAAACAACCTTGTATAACAGATTATCAAAAATCACTAAAAATTAAAACTATATTTCATAAAGATCCATTGCCAAGAAATTTATTATAGAAAGGCCCAAAGCCTATCATATACAACATGATACATCACACGTGTGCTATTTCAGCAACATCCCTGTTTCATTTGATATTAGTTTGTTTTTACTAAAAATGTTACGACCCCACCTCCCAATAACCCCCAATTAAGGGAGACCGAGAGGTCGAAGCCGCACCCATGACTTCCGGATCAAAGGTTCGACAATTAACCAAGAATAATTATCAAATTTTAACATACTATACTGAAAGCTGTAAGAAAATAAAATTTTGCATACTTTTTTAAAAACTTGGATCTCTAAACTTCTATCCACACAGATACTAATCTATCTAATCCTCCTTTGCACTTTAATTCTCATTTAGTACCACATATGCCACTTTACTATTTGTTCTTTTCATTGTACCTAAAATGCCGACAAACAAAACGTTAGTCAGCCGGAGCTGGTATGTGGGGGAAACAAATAATGTTCAACTATGTTAACAATATAATCACTCAATTAATCATTTAACAATCAAGATTACATTTTAAGCCAAACTACTCAATCCATACCTATCCACAACTCTGTGTTGTCCCTGTAAGGATTTATATGGTACCTCTATAAAGGTGACTTGATGGACCTACCCTCTAGGCAGCCAAAGTCTTTCATGACCTGATGGACCTACCCTCTAGGTAGCCATGTACTAGGTCAGCCATTACGACACAGAGGGGACCAGGATCTGAGCTAGTAGGCACATATCTAATGTGATAATCGTAGTCACTTTATAGTTGCAAGAAATAAGTAAACATCCAACAGTTTAGTTGCATTCAATGCGATTAAACATCTGGGAAACCATCGGGAAACTAAAGTGGTTATTCATAATTGTAACCACATACCTGATTCAATAGATTTCTCAAGCTAATATCAATTCCAACGAAGAAAGCAATCCAAGGAAGTAATTCAACTACATAATCAAGAATCCTGAAAAACACATGTATTCCATTTACTACACACTTTATCAAGAACCTAATTTATTAACTTGGATTCACTTTCTATGGTTTCTAATCCACATTAAGGTTTCATTGCTATTCATTAGGGTTTCTTAGATCAATTTCTCAAACTTTATCCTTTTTAAATTAACAAACCCTAAAATATCCTTTTCCATTTGTATGAACCTTAATTGCTCAACTATTCATTTTAATAGTCTTTTATATCCAAATTGACTTAGGTTCATCATATTTCTATTTTATCATGGATTTGAACCATTAAAAGATATATTCTCTTAAATTAGGGTTTTCAAGTTCATTAATGCATAATCATCCATGAAACCCTAAATTAAGCTAATTATATAAAAAGATCATCTTTTTAGATTCCATCCTCACATTTATCAACAACAGGTTATTATTGGCTTGAATTATCCATTGAACAATATCAAATCCATCTATCATCAAATCTAAGGGTTTTTCCTTAATCAAATCATTAAAGATGATAACTTTGTGTACTTTTCACAATTCAAGCATATTTATGCACATAAACTCCAAATTAGACTAATCATGTGCAAAGTTCTTCATTTTTTAACATAATGTATCTTTTTTCATTTAACAGGTTAATATCAACTCTAATGATCCATTAAACCCTATTAATCACTTTAATCATATCAAAGTAGGGTTTCTTTAATCATCATTATGTTAAAGTTGATAAATTACACTACTTTTCAAATTTCAAGAGGAATTGTCTTATAAACATATTTTTATTGAATTCCCCTCGTTCTGAGGATCAAGTTTCATATATAACTTGTTTTGATCCGAGCTACGAATAAATAGATATGATTTTAGTAAAATTACCTATTTTGGGCCAATCCAGAAGTGCCATGTCACCCTTGCCATGCGACGCTAGCTTTTGGGAACATAACTGAAAGTCGATTCACCCCTTGTTATGTGGGTTCCTCTTCAGCCCGCTGAGGGGTATATTCATCCAACATGACCTCATCCATCTTCTACCTCCAGCAGCGCCGCGGCTGCTGCCCTAGGCACCATGGACGACGCTCCTCTTCCTCTCCTGGACCGCGACGGCCCCCGGGGATAGGCCCCTCTGCTCCCAAGGTCCTCGCCGCTCCTTCAGGTCCTCCAAGCCACCTCCGAGGTGGCGTGTATATGAAACGAATGGGGCCACAAATCTGCTGTCACCTGCAGTCGTGCTGCAGTCCTTCGGGCGGAGTGGCTTGAGAACAGAAGCATGGTTTGATCCCTGATCTCTCCGAGGTTGTTGTGGAGGCTTCCTTCCTCCATCAAGATCACCAAACGAGCCTCTGTTGCTTTAGGATCAGATCCCTCCCTTAGATTAGGGTTTGCTTTCTAAGGAAGAGAGGAAGAAGAAAGGGATACATGGAACTCTTTTCAACTCGACCCTGGGCTCTGCCCCTTATGTAGGGGTGAGAGACGAAGCCCTAGGTTGGCTTGTCCTCGATTCAAAGAATCCTTTTACAAACATGAAACCAAAACCTTCCATGAGAAGAACCTTCTCTCTCTTCTTAATCTTTTTAACATTCCTTTTTCTTTAAGTATTAGGAATTCAAAATTCCTTTCCTTCACTCTCTTTATTTGCCCTTTTAATCTATTGGCCACGAATATATATATATATATATATTCTTAGGAAAATACTTCCTTTTATCTTTTTTTTGGTGCACGTAGGGTGTTGCCTTTTTACTATTTTCCAAAAAAGTACGGGTACAAGGCTGTAGCCATTTAAGGGAAAAACAAAAGCTATATAGAAAACAAAAAACTAGCTACTCAAAGCTTTAATGTCATCTAAGCAGGCCTCCCAGAGCTTCCAACTATCTGTGCAAATGCCCCTGAAAGTCCTCGTATTCCTTTCTTTCCAGATCGCATGTGTAATAACACAGGCCACAATCTTTTCACTCCCTTTAAGATTAAGTAAATCTGAAAAGGAGTTAAGGATCAACGGACTGCTGTTGTACCTCCTCCAGTAACCCCAAAAATCAGCCGCAAAACTACAGCCAAAGAAAAGATGAACTGCATCCTCATCACAGGCACAACAGAGAACACATCTAGATGCCAGTTGAAAGCCTGATCTCTTAAGGTAATCAGTGGTCGAGATCCTTCCAAGGAAACACTTCCACAGCAGCATAGAAAACCTTCTCGGCATACTTCTCCAAGTCCAGTTCCCCCACTGAACCTTTTGATGTTTCTTCCTATCCACATTCCAACAGTCTTTCAGCCTGCAAGACTTCTTTAACCCAAACAAAATTTGGTCATCATCACCATCATGAATAAATGTATCCTCCACAAAGACATTCAACAGAAGGGAACCACGGAAAGAAGGGATATTCCACCTTCCATCTTTCAGACAAGCTTCGACTTTGCCGTTAAGGCCAAGCCCTATTCTAAACATTAGATCAGGATTAATCAACTCAATGAGCTTCCTTTTACCCCTGAGCCAAGGGTCTCTCCAAAATAGAAATTTCTTCCCATTACCCAAGCTGAAAACGATCTCTTCTAAAAGAACTTTTCTTAGCTCGAGCATCCTCCTCCACAGCCAAGAATTAGAGGCTCTAGAGCTCACAGACCAAATCGATTCCTTCTTGATGTATCTACCATTAATCCACCTTACCCATAAACTCTCCTTCTCAGTAGCAATGTCCCATAGATTCCTTATCACAGACCAGCTTTAGACCAATCATCAATGCATCTAATACCTAGGCCACCCTCATATTTAGGCCTACAAATAGTATCCCAAGTCACTGTATGCAAATGTTTCTTTTCTTCTGTATCTCTCCATAGAAAGTCTCTCATAATCTTCTCAAGATGTTTAACAAAAGACTTCGGAAGGGGAAAGGCAGAGGTCCAAAAAATACTATAAGAAGATAGAGTAGAGATGATCAACTCCACTCTACCAGCTTGAGAAAGATTCTTCCCTTTCCATGCATCCAACTTCGAAAGGAACTTATTCCACAATAGGGCTGCACATTTCCTTCGTGAGCCTTCCAGTAAACAAGGGAACACCCAAATATTGGACATGTAGAACACCAACCTCCATGTTAAGAATGTTACTCAAATCCTCATCAGTAGCATGCTTGCTTAAAAAAATATGGCTTTTATTGTTATTCAAGCGCAGACTAGAAACACGGAAGAACATATCAAGAATCTCTTTCAGACACATAGCATTCCTTCTATCAGCTCGAGCAAAAAGTAATAAATCATCAGTAAAGATAATATGGGACACATCCACAATACCAGCAGAAATAGGACACCACCTATCCTTCCTCAGTTCAGAATTAATAATAGATGTCAAACTCTGCATGGCAATGACAAAGAGCAAGGGGGAGAGGGGGTCACCCTGTCTCACTCCGTTAGTGGCCATAAACTCTTCAGTAGGAACCCCATTCACCATAACTCTATAAGTAGTAGTAACAAAGGACTCATGAATCCAATTCAGCCAGCACACAGGAAAACCCATATTACTCATCAAGAAGAGGATATAATCTCTCCTCACAGAATCATATGCTTTGGCAAGATCAGCTTTCACACACATAAGATTCTGAGAGCCTCCAAAGGTGCTAAGAACTTCATTCGCCAGTAAAATGGCATCACCAATATTCCTACCCTTCACAAACGCCACTTGGTTAACATCAATAATCTTGGGCAGAACCAAAGCAAGACGATTGGCCAGAATCTTTGCAATTACTTTGTAAATAGTATTACATAAAGAAATCGGTCTGAAATCCTTGAGATTGACAGCACCATGAACCTTGGGAATCAAAGTGATGATCGTACTATTACATTCCTTGAGTAGTCTACCAGACTTAAAGAAATAAAGGATAGCATTGATAATCTCATCCCCCACCACACTCCACATCTCCTTAAAAAAGAGTGCATTAAAGCCATCAGGCCCTGGGGCTTTATCACTACTCAACTTCAAAAACACCTCTTCAACCTCCTTCCTCGTCACCTCCCCACAAAGAAGATTGTAGCTACCTTCATCTATCTTCGGCAGCACCCACTCTTCTCTCCAATCAACTTTGTCCATAGTTGTTCCATTATAGAGGTTAGAATAGAAATTCTTGATTCTCAGCCTTATGTCATCAGACTCATAAGTCTTACTACCCACATCATCAATAAGAACATTTATATTGTTACAAATTCTTCTAGTTTTCAGCGAATCATAAAAGAAGGCAGAGTTTTTATCACCTTCCTTTAGCCATTGGACCCTGCTCTTCTGACGTAACAAGCTCTCTTCATAGCATAAAGCTTTAACAGTATCATCCCTTAAACCAACCAGCTTCCTTTGAAAATCAGCATTACTAGGATCAATATCAACATCCCTTTGTAACTCAAACAGCTCACTCTCTAGCTCTCTAGCCTCAGAGAAGAAGTTACCTACAACTTCCTTATTCCATTTCCTCAAAGCACATGCCACACCAAACAACTTCCTATAAACAATGAACATTGGGTCCCAACCACATCAACATTGCGCCAGGCTTCAGTAACCACCTTCTTAAAAGAGTCTTTCTTTGTCCAAGCATTAATAAAATGAAAAATGGAGCCTCCTTTCTTCTTTGCCCCAAGTCTGAGCATTAAAATTTTGTGATCACTAACCACAGCAGGGACCACTTCACCCCAACAGCAAGGAAAAGCAGAAAGGAAATTAACATTAGTGAAGATGTGATCAATCTTGGAGAACATACTCACACCTCTCCTGCAATGACTATCCTAGGTGAAATAAAAGCCTTTGGTTTGCATCTCAATTAAATCCACATTAGCAATGGCCTTGTTGAAATCCACCATGCTTCGAGAAGAAGGTGGTTGTTTACCTGAATTTTCCCTCGAGAGCCTGACGGCATTAAAATCACCAACAACACACCAATGAACAGGACTCATGTTCTTAATACAACCAAGAGAATTCCATAATAAGGTACGATCAGCATCAGGGTTAGCACCATAAACAGCAGTTAAATCAATCTTCAGAAGACCTTTAGATAAGCTACAATGAATGCACTGCTCATTACAAAGAGACACCTCAATATCCATATCCCTGTCTTCCCAAACAATCAAAATGCGGGTGTCCAAGTACATGTCAGAGTTATCAAGAAACTTAGCATTGGACCAAATACTATCAACAAAATCTTTCACATCCTTCTTTTGAAGCCTAGATTCAAGGATAATATAGACATCCGCCTTATTCCTCCTCACTTCTTCCCGAATGCGAGGTACTTTATTTCCTCCCCCCCCCCTCACATTCTAGGAAAAGATAGTAAGTGACTAAACCATTTGGGGGCATGAGAGGAGAAGCAATAGTCATCTCAGCCGCAACCACAGATGTAGGAACTACCTCATTCAGAATTTCCCCCTCATCAAAATTTGAAAGAGGAGAGAACTTGTTCAACGACTCCAGAATGGATCTAGTTAAACTCTTACCAATACCTCTTGGGGCCGATTTGGTTTTCTTCTTGGTGACCACCCAACCTGCTCCTGAAGTAGCTTCAGGGGTAACCTTCTCCTTAGAATTGACTGAAGTTCCTTGAACACTCAGAACCTTAGCAGCAGTCACAGTGATATCACCATCGACCTCCTACGATTGAGGAACAAGAGCACTTGAGGGTTGATCAGATTCTGGAATACCCTCCACGGCATCACTGAAAACCTCCAACTCGTCTTCTTCCACACCAATCTTCGGAATCCATTTCTTAACAACTTTCTTTTTTAGGGAATTTCCCTCCTTTTTTACAGCATTCGAACACAGAGATTGTTCGTGTCCAAAGAGGCCACACATCAAACACTTTGCAGGTTCCCATTCATACTCAAAGGAGATGGAATCAACTTGACCGTCATCACTCTCAATCTGGAGTTCCTTTGGATACGAGAAGTCTGAAGAGATAACCACTTGAATCTGAGAAAAATCCAATCTAAGGAATTCTGAAGTTAGTTTATCTGGACGCAGCGGAATGCCCAAAACCGAGCCAATCTTGCTGAACATCTTCGGGTCCCAGAGCTCAAGCGGAAGGTTGAAGATCTTAATCCAGATCGGGATCTCATTGAGCTTTATCTTCTCGAGAGGTTCACCTCGCTCCCACTTCTTAATGATGAGAGGCCTACCCGCTACGAACCATGGACCTCCATCGATAGTTGTCTTCATATCCTCATCATTGTCAAACATAACAATGAACAGACCCTTGCCACATGATCTCACTTCAATAGATCCTTTCGCATTCCAGATTTGAGCCAGGTGCTTCACCAGAGTAGGCCAGTGTGGCTTTAGACCAACTACATACCCGGCTGCCGTTCTGCTCCATCTGGAGATATTCCTCTCAGCAATCAGTTTAGGATAGAGCAGCTTCCCCTCCGACATACGGACTTCAGTTTTCTTCAGAGCAATAGGGTTGTTCAACGTCTTCTCCTTAAACTGACTAGCCCAGCTGAGCGGCGCTTTCGGATCTGGCTCACCGGTCATGAGGGTCACAGATTCCAGCCCAGGATCAGGAGGATTTTACACCGCCGTCTCCTTCGCAGTTGCCGCTGCCGTCGCCCCCGCAATCGCCTCAGCGCTCATGCCGGTCACTCTTCTACTATGTATTCCCATTATCTCTTTTATCAAAATTACATAATTAATGGATTATGTATTCCCATTATCTCTTTATTTTATAATTATGGTATTTTCTCTTCTTTTTCCTTTATTGGGACTCCTTGGCACCCAAGAAACCTTATTATTTCGAAATTCTTTTTATTGGATACTTATTATCCTTCTAGATGCATCATTATGCATTATTTCACATTATCTTGTTTATTTCTCATTTAATTATCTCTTTTTAAGGATTTCTTTTTATTTCTCTTTTATTTTCCTCATTGGCCTTCCTTTTATCATTAGAAATCTCATGGATATGAAATTTCCCCAAGAAATATCATTTATGCCTCTTTCCACTCATTTTCCATATTTTACCATTATTTCAATTTCTTTCTTAATAAATAAATACTTAATTAATCTTTTCTTTTCTTGTTGCACTCTTTATGCAACTTTGGACTCCTTGGAACCCAAGAGGCACGAAATCCTCTTTGGATGTGCCTTCTAGAGGTTTCTACATATTTCTTTTCTTAAGAATTCAATTATCCATTTACTAATTGAGTTTCCTTGTTATTTGGGCCCAATAGCCAATAAAGCCCACAACACAGACATCAAGGCTATTGTAAACAAAATCCATGTATTTGAAGAAAATTATATCATTCTTTGTTTAAATATCTTTAATATGAGAAATTACATTTCTCACCAAATGAACCCAAAAATTGGGGTTGTAACATCCTTCCCCTCTTATAGGAATTTTGTCCTCAAAATTCAAACAAGCAAACAAACAATCAATTCAGGATAAGACTTTCCATGTCCATCATTGGCCCCTATGTGGCTTTGCCGTACTCATGGTGTTTCCAAAGAACCTTTATCATCACATATTCTTTTCTCTGAGTTCTTTCATCTTGCCGTCTATAAACTACACAGGTGACTCAGGCCATTTCAGCCTCCCTTGGGGCTCACTAGGTTCATTGCTCAGCACATGGTCGGGGTACCTCACATAGTGCTCTAAATTGGACACATGGAAAACATCTCCCATTACTCTATCCTGAGGGGTAGGGTCAAACCTAACCTTCTCCACCCATCCATCTCTAATGGACCCATGTACCGGGGACTCAGCTCTCTTAGTTATAACTTAGAGGGGTCGGATTTTCATGTCACATTTTCTCCCACAATAACTTGTAAGTCAGTCTACTTTGCATCTGCTCACAACTCTCATCATCTCTAGGCTCCTTTCAGCCCTTGCATGATCAAAGTGACTTCATCTACACGCACTGTGGTCCCTTTTCTAACCACCATGTGGCCCTTCTCACCAACATCACCTTACTGAAGTGGTGACCGACACAACCTCCCTTACAGAGCTTCTTATAAAACCCGATACTGGCTATGGTGGTCATTGTCACATCTCTCATAGGACAAGAACTGTCTTTAGATATCACCCTGAACGAGCACACAGGCCCTCATCAGACCCTTTAGTATGGATCATACTAACCATGGTTAGGGGTGATAAACTATACTAACATTGAGTTCTTCATGCACCTACTTCCATCTTTTGGAAGGAAACCTTTAGGTCAAACTCAAGATCCTATGAACTCACATCATGGTGTAGTTGGACCACCTCTCTCATGGATAGTTCAACTAGATTTGTCCCTTAATAGAACTCTTTCTTTCTCATGTCATCTAGGTAAGGCGACCTACCATAACCCATATTGTATCTCAACCTTCCTTGGCCCAGGGAAGACCTATCACAACATCCATGGTGTTGAGCTCCCATTCCCTCTCAGGGACCCTTTTGTTCTCTATATCAATACACTGGGTTACTAGGGTTCGTCCTTTACCTTCTGGCTTGCATGGCCATAAACCACATGCAACTCCATCTTAAGCATCCAAAGTGCTATTGCCATTTTCTACGGGGTATGGTGATCTTCAATCATGATTTCCTGTATGTCATAATTCCTCAAGATCGATTCCTCCAAAACCCTAAACCACTCTAGTCGGGGTTTGATCACCTTCTTTTCCAAAGAAGTGCACTTGAGGTTCTACCACCATCCTTTCATCATATCAAGGACTAGACTGGCTAACCAAACAACCCTTAACTTTTCAATGTATCTTGTTACATCTGAGTGTTGTCCAAACACCTCTCCTTTCCAAACTTAGGGTTAGCCAAACAACCTCTTCTAGATTCTAGTCCAACAAGTCAGATGTATCTCAACCAGAGCATCCATTACCACTTCACATCCTTAGGTATTAGGTAACATTTAAGACATACACTTCCATGTATATCACTTATCATCTCATCTCAAACTCTATGTCTATCTTCATTAAGAACACTCCTCTGATTTCATCATCATGGTGATCAAACTCTACTTGGTATAACTTGTAAGTTCTACATAGTTCATGATAAAAACATCCTCTTAGGGGGGACTACCTCATTCCTCTTGGTGTTTACAAACCATCCATGTATCATTCACTTTACCAGGGTAGGTTAGCTTCTCTGTCCCCATATCTCGTGGCAACATTCCAACCTACATCATCTCTTATCTTTGGTGTATGGCATGCGTAATGTCCTATCTCTCACCCCCATAACAAGAGGAAATAAGCATTTGGCTGCAGTCCAAATACAGAGTTCTTCTTGTTCCAAGAGTAGAGATGGTACATCCCACCTTGCCAATACACCTTTACATCTAAGTTGCAACGTGCCACATATGTCTCTACATCACAGACATCATGATATCAAGGTTACCTCCATGGAAAACTAGTCTTGAACCTACTGAGGTTTATATCATTGGTCATCTCCTCTAGGTCTATAGGGTACCGACTCTTTTGGGGTCATCCCTCTTCCCTCATGCATCAAGAGAGTGCCCTACTCATCTGTCCTTTGGGTCCCATGAGTTCATGAAGGTGATCAATCTCCTAACCCATGGCCCTCAGACAATGATAGATGTTACCTCCCGACCCTATAGTCATGTGCAACTAGGGAATTAGGCAACTCCTGCTTTCATCGGTCTTATCCCTACCTGACCCTAGGATAGACTTAGGATTCACCATTATAGTACATGTTCACTTAGAACCTTACCCAAGTCTTCATCATCTCTCTTTCTGCATTCATGGGCTGGCCCTCATCCTTTCATAGGGATCATGGCAACCTGCCTACCTTGGTCAAGCCCTATACCGGTTACCTCCATGGTAACACATCAGCATGCACTTAGAGATGGATATCTATGGGCCTACGGGTTCATTCTCATACCATGTACTTTTCACTTAGCTTCTCAAGATCCTAAGAGACCTCTTTAGGTTACCTTAAACTAACCAAAACTGATATACACCCTACCAAAGGTGTCTCTCTCCCAGGATGGGAGGAAAACTATCTCTTGACAGCAAGGTCACAAAATCTCTTAGGTCTAGGGTTTACATCCACATGAGCCTACTTAACCCTAGAAAGCTATTAGGGCATAAACAGATCACATACTGAACCATGCTAGGTCATACTTGTCCTCTTTCCTCAATGTTGGATCAAGATCATACCTCTCTGTATCATCAACCTAGTTGTGAGGGGTTCATCAAACACACCTTAAACTTAATGGGTTTCCCCTTTTTCCTCTATACATGAGGAGTACCATGCTCGCTTCTATAGGAACTCAACTCCTCATTATGAGCATTAGGTACCCCACTTCCCCTCTTAGGCCTAGGAACCCTAGGTTCACTTTTTGGTGTCCAACTGCATGTTCTATCTCTTAACCATGAATCAAGCTTACAAAAGGCATGACATGCACTTCTTGTCATCCTTCAACTCGAGCAACACTTAGAGTTGGATTTTCCTCAAGGACAAACCATAAAGTACAAGGCCTCATGACCTGTTACAAATCCACTTCAGGGTATACATAACATCTTCTTCCTTTCTCAGAAGGTAAACACTTATACCCTAGGCACATAGGTTCCAGAAACCTCATCCTTCCTCTAGGTTTGTTCCCTCTAAAGACAACCAAGGTATCATCAACTTTCAGGGATCGATCATGAGGCAACCACTATCATTCAGGGTTTTAGGCTTCCAACCTTCTTGCTGGGTTTCCTGCTCTTTCTAGGGCTAACCCCACATCCAACCTCACCATTAGAGGTCCTTTCTTCATGAAGGATCATCCTCAAAAGAATGCTCTACATGGGTGAAGCCTAGGTTCGAACTTATGGTTGCTCAAGATCATCCATAACCCTTTATGCTCCATCATAATTCCTTATCCAGGGTTTCATACTGTCAACACTATGACGTGCCCTAGGTGCCAGCTATACCCTACTTGCACAAGCCCATAGGGTTTCTAAGGTCCTTCACTAACATCATCATCTAAGGAGCTATCCTTTACCCTAACATGCACGAACCTTCCCAGGGTTGGGTTGTCAAAGGTGCTAGGTCACCCATGGATCATATGGCATCCCAAAGGCATGTCCCTTCAAACACCTGGTCTAACTCATCTTTCTCTAACCTTCACTTAGGGTTAGGGTTAGCATCATCCTCTGAGGATGTACCAGGTCTCTACTAGCAATGGAGATCTCTATCCCAAAACTAACTTATCCTCCTGACAAGAAGGTCTAGCCTCATGTCTCTTCTGAGGACATGACAACTTATGTCATATGACCTAAGCATGTATCTATTCTTTAATTTGCGCTTAATCTATTAAGATTATGTCCATGACATCTTATTTACATGCATTTCCTTTAATGTGATGGAGGATCCCTTAAACCTTATCAATCTTACCCATACCTCAAGAGGGTGAGGAGAAGAAAGAAAACCCTAATCCTTCAGATCCTTAACAGAATTTTGTGATGAGAAGGGATGAATAAGATGAGAAAGTCCTAAATGTATCTTATTTCGATTCATACCCTAAGACTTCAGCCAGGCAGTCACACGGATCCGGGATTCCTCGTATTCCGACTAGCGGTGTGGAGGAAAATATTGCCAGCCCCCGGCCGTGATCCTTTTCTAGACACCTCCGTCTTTCAGATAATCCTCTAATAACTCCCTTGGGTTCTATGGAGTTTGTAAAATTTAATAATTATTAATGGTTAATTGAGGAACCTAAGCTCTGATACCAAATGTTACGACCCCACCTCCCGATAACCCCCAATTAAGGGAGACCGAGAGGTCGAAGCCGCACCCATGACTTCTGGATCAAAGGTTCGGCAATTAACCAAGAATAATTATCAAATTTTAACATATTATACTGAAATCTGTAAGAAAATAAATTTTTGCATACATTTTTGAAAACTTGGATCTCTAAACTTATATCCACACAGATAATAATCTATCCAATCCTCCTTTGCACTTTAATTCTCATTTAGTACCACATGTGCCACTTTACTGTTTGTTCTTTTCATTATACCTAAAACGCCGACAAACAAAACGTCGTTCATCCGGAGCTGGTATGTGGGGGAAACAAATAATGTTCAACTATGTTAACAATATAATCACTCAATTAATCATTTAACAATCAAGATTACATTTTAATCCAAACTACTCAATCCATACCTATCCACAACTCTGTGTTGTCCCTGTAAGGACTTATATGGTACCTCTATAAAGGTGACATGATGGACCTACCCTCTAGGCAGCCAAAGTCTTTCATGACCTGATGGACCTACCCTCTAGGTAGCCATGTACTAGGTCAGCCATTACGACACAGAGGGGACCAGGATCTGAGCTAGTAGGCACATATCGTATGTGATAATCGTAGTCACTTTATAGTTGCAAGAAATAAATAAACATCCAACAGTTTAGTTGCATTCAATGCGATTAAACATCCGGGAAACCATCGGGAAACTAAAGCGGTTATTCATAATCGTAACCACATACCTGATTCAGTAGATTTCTCAAGAGAATATCAATTCTAACCAAGAAAGCAATCCAAGGAAGTAATTCAACCACATAATCAAGAATCCTGAAAAACACATGTATTCCATTTACTACACACTTCATCAAGAACCTACTTTATTAACTTGGATTCACTTTCTATGGTTTCTAATCCGTATTAAGGCTTCATTACTATTCATTAGGGTTTCTTAGATCAATTTCTCAAACTTTATCCTTTTTAAGTTAACAAACCCTAAAATATCCTTTTCCATTTGTATGAACCTTAATTGCTCAACTATTCATTTTAATAGTCTTTTATATCCAAATTGACTTAGGGTCATCATATTTCTATTTTATCATGGATTTGAACCATTAAAAGATATATTCTCTTAAATTAGGGTTTTCAAGCTCATTAATGCATAATCATGCATGAAACCCTAAATGAAGCTAATTTTATAAAAAGATCATATTTTTAGATTCCATCCTCACATTTATCAACAATAGGTTATTATTGGCTTGAATTATCCATTGAACAATATCAAATCCATCTATCATCAAATCTAAGGGTTTTTCCTTAATCAAATCATTAAAGATGATAACTTTGTGTACTTTTCACAATTCAAGCATATTTATGCACATAAACTCCAAATTAGACTAATCACGTGAAAAGTTCTTCATTTTTTAACATAATGTATCTTTTTGCATTTAACAGGTTAATATCAACTCTAATGATCCATTAAACCCTATTAATCACTTTAATCATATCAAAGTAGGGTTTCTTTAATCATCATTATGTTAAGGTTGATAAATTACACTACTTTTCAAATTGCAAGAGGAATTGTCTTATAAACATATTTTTATTGAATTCCCCTCGTTCTGAGGATCAAGTTTCATATATAACTTGTTTTGATCCAAGCTACGAATAAATAGATATGATTTTAGTAAAATTACCTATTTTGGGCCAATCCAGAAGTGCCACGTCACCCTTGCCATGCGACGCTAGCTTTTGGGAACATAACTGAAAGTCGATTGTACCCCTTGTTAAGTGGGTTCCTCTTCAGCCCACTGAGGGGTATATTCGTCCAACACGACCTCATCCATCTTCTACCTCCAGCAGCGTCGCGGCTGCTGCCCTAGGCGCCATGGACGGCGCTCCTCTTCCTCTCCTGGACCGCGACGGCCCCCAGGGATAGGCCCCCTGCTCCCTAGGTCCTCACCGCTCCTTCAGGTCCTCCAAGCCACCGTCGAGGTGGCATGTATATGAAACAAATGGGGCCGCAAACCTGCTGTCACCTGCAGCCGTGCTACAGTCCTTCGGGTAGAGTGGCTTGAGAACAGAAGCATGGTTTGATCCCTGATCTCTCCGAGGTTGTTGTGGAGGCTTCCTTCCTCCATCAAGATCACCAAACGAGCCTCTGTTGCTTTAGGATCAGATCCCTCCCTTAGATTACAGTTTTCTTTCTAAGGAAGAGAGGAAGAAGAAAGGGATACATGGAACTCTTTTCAACTCGACCCTGGGCTCTGCCCCTTATGTAGGGGTGAGAGACGAAGCCCTAGGTTGGCTTGTCCTCGATTCAAAGAATCCTTTTACAAACATGAAACCAAAACCTTCTATGAGAAGAACCTTCTCTCTCTTCTTAATCTTTTTAACATTCCTTTTTATTTAAGTATTAGGAATTCTAAATTCCTTTCCTTCACTCTCTTTATTTGCCCTTTTAATCTATTGGCCACGAATATATATATATATTCTGAGGAAAATACTTCCTTTTTTCAAAATTACATAATTAATGGATTATGTATTCCCATTATCTCTTTATTTTATAATTATGGTATTTTCTCTTCTTTTTCCTTTATTGGGACTCCTTGGCACCCAAGAAACCTTATTATTTCGAAATTCTTTTTATTGGATACTTATTATCCTTCTAGATGCATCATTATGCATTATTTCACATTATCTTGTTTATTTCTCATTTAATTATCTCTTTTTGAGGATTTCTTTTTATTTCTCTTTTATTTTCCTCATTGGCCTTCCTTTTATCATTAGAAATCTCATGGATATGAAATTTCCCCAAGAAATCTCATTTATGCCTCTTTCCACTCATTTTCCATATTTTACCATTATTTTCAATTTCTTTCTTAATAAAGAAATACTTAATTAATCTTTTCTTTTCTTGTTGCACTCTTTATGCAAATTTGGACTCCTTGGAACCCAAGGAACCCAAGAGGCACTAAATCCTCTTTGGATGTGCCTTCTAGAGGTTTCTACATATTTCTTTTCTTAAGAATTCAATTATCCATTTACTAATTGAGTTTCCTTGTTATTTGGGCCCAATAGCCAATAAAGCCCACAACACAGACATCAAGGCTATTGTAAACAAAATCCATGTATTTGAAGCTTTGTTTAAATATCTTTAATATGATAAATTACATTTCTCACCAAATGAACCCAAAAATTGGGGTTGTAACAAAAAACATGTACATGAACAAACTATTAGCAATACCAACCTTTTACCAAAAACTCAGATCGATTGTAAAACTAGATAGGAAACTATACCCCAAGCACTTGAGAGTATAGGGATAACACATAAGACTTCTATCTACAATAAGACACATATGATAGCACACCACCTCAAAATTACATGTCTTCTTCCTATTCATATCCTGTCTCAGCTACATGATCTCTTCTACCTTGTGCACGTCCATCTAAAAAGTTGTGGAAACCATAGGGTGAGATAAAAGTCCCAGTGGGATATATAACTCTCCTCCAAGGCTATTATCACAAATATAATTGTTTATTTAAAGATAATGATAAAACAATGACGATGCTAAGCAGTTCCAATTATAATATAAACAATTAGCAAGGTATCTCCATAAATGAGTAGATTAGATATCTATGACTGACCAATAGGTTATTCAATCTTTTCAGAAGGAATATGAAGAACATGTATATCATTTATCAACTATGACATACAAAAGTAAATATGCTACACGACTAATTACATCTTTCAACAATCAATCTTACGCCCTAAGTGTAAGGACCCTGATCCAGGTTATGAGGTAACCCTAGATGTTTTTCCTAAGTGAGATGATTATAACCTTTTATTAATCTTTTGAAAAGTAATTAAGACTTAAGGAGAGCTCAAGTTTCAAGTTTGGTCATGTTTGAATGTTGTTTGAGCAATTTTTGCTTATTTTGGATCAAAGTACAATTTACCCAAGATAAGGGGTGATCTTGTAATATGTCACATTATGGGTGTTCCCTTAGTACTTTAGCATCATAAGAGAGAGATAGAATGATTCTAAGGGGTGCCTTGTGGAAAGCCTAAATTCCAAGCTAAGCTTGTATGGTTGATGCTTGTACTTTATGTGCTAGTTTTGGTGCAACTTGCAATTTACCCAATATTTGGGGTTGAAGTGCAATTTACCATCTCTAGAGTGTCCCTAGACTCACTCAGCATCATCTAGGGGAGAGATAAAGGAGGGGGTGCCTCTTTTTAATCTTGGTTGAGTGATAACACTCTTGGTGACATAAGAACCATAGAATGTTGAGTATCATGAACTATATGTGAGGTTGTGTCGAGTTGTGAAGGGTGTATGAGGTTTCCTATTGGTTTAGAAACCATGAAGGAAGTTCCCCATCGGTTTGAAAACTTTTGGAAGCATTCATGTCAGGCTAAGAACCTCAAATATGTGAAGCCTATCGGTTTAAGACTTCCTTGCAAAAGTTGTATCAGTTTGTACACAAAGTGATATTGGGTTGTGATTTCTTGTTAAGCAAGATACCCATAGGTCCATATCTCACCCTTGGATTATCCACAAGAGTTTTGCATGTTGAGATACACATGTTTGCAAAGTGTCACTATGCATGGACACGTTCCACCCATGTACATATAGTGATGACACCTTCCACATACTCTCTTTCATGAGCCTCAACTATATATACCCCTCTTTTCACCTCTGAGTAAACCTTTTGATTCCTTCACTATATATTTCTTGGTGGATGACACTAGGATCTCGAGTATCAAGGGGAAGTCTGAGCAACTTGCCCAAGGTAAAGACATGATCATCTTCAACCTTAGAAAGACTATGCTTCTCGGATCATGATTCTTTTTTTCTTTCCTTCTTCACCAAGTTCCTTATTGTGGTGTCTCCTTTCATATAGAGGTGTTATGATCAAGTTTTAGACTTTTGATAAGTCATCTTCTACAATGGAAATGTGGAGCTTTGAAGATTGAAGCTCTTGTGTTGATCTTGAGGTGGGTTATATAACTTGAACTCAACTTTATTATTATTCACCTTCTATCATGTAATACTTGGTGATTCCTTCTTTACTTTGACTTTTCTTGTTTGAATGATGGTTCTATGAGCTCTAATGAAAATATGGGGATGTTTTCCATGAACTAGAGTGGTTATGGATGAAAAGTTGGAAGTTGAAGATGATGGAACTGATATGCACAAGCCGATATCGATTTGTGGGAAACCCTAACCCGATACAAAAGTAAATGAATGGAAAATGATATACACGAACTCCTACCCCTATCAATTTTTTACATGACTAGGACTATTGTTCTTTTAGTTGTCTAACCTATCACCTAAGGCTAAGAATAGGGCAGATTGATATCTAGAAGATTAGCCAAGTCGATACTCATACTTTCACCTTTACATGGATGGCCGACATGACTTGTGATGCTCTAGAACGATATGATGTTAATTCGTTATGACCTGGAGGAAGCAAGGATGATATGTTGCACACTATAAAATGATATGCTTTTATAATACTAGCTCTTGATGAATAAGAGATGTCTAGTAGGGATAGAGTATTGAATTATGTTTCCTTAGTTGAGTATAGAGGCCAACATGGCCAACCCTAACCCTAATCCGATGCACTCACAATCCGATATCCCTCTTAGCCTGACACACCATGTGAAGGTGTGGGCAACACATCCCATGAGGTCTTGGCCGACACACCAAGTAGTGGTGTGGCTGATAGATGAAAGAATAAAAGGTATAGATGAAGACTAACCCATGATAACTCATACCCTAAAGGCCAATATCCCAATATGATGGTGTGGTCGATACACTATATGATGGTATAGTTGACACACAAGATGATGGTATGGTCGACACACTAGATGATTGAATGGACGATACACAATATGATAGTGTCTCCGACACACAACAATACCCTATGGCCGGTATACCTCAAACACCTTACCACTGATATTACCCTAAACACCTCTAAACCGATACCTCTTAATGAGCCTTGGCTGACATAAAAGCATGCATCTAGGCCGAAACAAAGTTTAGTATGAAGGCTAATACACCTTGATGAGTGTAGGCTGATACACCTTGAATATAATCAATGGATACACTATAAAGTAATGAGATGGATATACTTTGAAAAGTATATGATAGTATACCCTAAAGAGGGTCAAGTCAATACAACAAGTTAAAGTTGAATCCATTATCCTAATGATGATGAGAGAGAAACTTATATAACTCAAGTTGATAATCAATTAATTGATGAGAGTAATCAAGTATGATCAAATACTTATGGAAATGAAATAATCTCCTAGATGTGAGGAGATATGAATTAGGGTTTGGTTGTTGAATAAAACCCTAAAGAGCCTAATCTGTTACAATAAATGTACTAACCCTAATTATGAGAGGGTTGTAACTTGATTGAGTGATTATCCGTGTTACAAATGAATGTAAATATGATAATATAAGCTCCTATAGATGTGGCATTAAGGTCTAGGGAATCATTTGAAAAAAGAAACCCTAACCCCAATCACAAGAAGAAATGTAACTTGAAATGGCATGATGATAATAATCAGTTGTTACAATAATGAAATCTTAACCATGAATGCCTTATGAATATAGCCATATGCGGGCTATTATGGTTATAATCTATTATATCTTTTTTTAGAGAAGTCAGGAGGCAATCTTATTCATCCTGCCCTCCTCGTGCAAGCTAAATCAAGACTCAACATATAATCACTAATTAAACTGTGAAAAGGAAACATGGTAGTACTACTACCATTACAAATGTCTTTTTGAATTAAAAATCTAACCTCCTGGGGAGAGATGAGGTAACTTTGAAACCTTATTGCATTCCTTAGGTGGTGTTTGGCTAGGCTATCCACCACCTCATTAGTGTTTCTATTTGAATAGCATATCTACCAATTATCTCTCTTGAGCATTTGAATTTTGTTGACAACTTTACCATAACTAGGGTTCATGCTCATAGGTTTTGCTATCATCTTCATAGCCACAAGGGAGTCTGATTCAATGGCAACCTCTGGTAGGTTGTTTTGGGTTACTATCTCCATAGCCAGGCATATGTTGCAGAGTTCCGCTCGTACCATATCTTCAGTATTCACACACTCCGCCACCCCACCTATCCATTTTCCATCAGAGTCGTGTGCCACAACAGTACAGGATGCCTGTTTATCCTTAACCGCGACATCCGTTTTGAGTTTGATCATACCAGGGATAGGTTTTGTCCACCGTTTGCACCATTCAAGAATATTCTTATTCGTTCGAACGCTTCCTGTTGCGATGTTGCTTCATTCCTCACTGTGTTGGCCTGTTGAATCGGGCTAATAAGGGTTCCTTCAAATATATGTTTGTTCCTATTCAACCGATTTGTGCGGCATGCAACCAAAAAGATGTATTTGAAAGCGTCATCTGTTTTTAGGTATTTGTAACACCATTCTCTAACATCCCACTTGTCAAAGAACGTAGGCACTATCGTAGTGCTTAACAACTTCTCCCATACCTCCTTTGCTTGGTTGAAATCTCTCAACGCATGCATGGTGATCTCAAGCTCCTAATGGCATCTAGGGCAGACATCGTTGCTGGTCAGGTTTCGTTGCATACGACGTTGGTTTGTCATGAGAGCCATGTGAATAACCAACCAGAAGAACAATTTGACATTTTTTGAAGTGTGTAGCTGCCAAATCAGATGACATTGACCATTAACACAAATACCCTTGCCTTCTTGTAACTTGTTGTATGTCATCTTGGTTGTGAATTGCCCATTCTTGGTTAGTGACCAAGCTCAGATGTCCACACCATCCTCTTCATAGGGGGGCTCAAGGAGCATGATCTCCTTTACAGTGCTTTCCGACAACCATTCTTTGAGGAAGTCCATATCCCAGTTACCTTCCAAGTTAACCAGAGAACTGACCTTCAAATATATCAGTTCATCGGGTATAGGTTTTAGAGATAGCTCCTTAAGGATAGGCACATTATTCCACCATACATCCTCCCAAAAGTTTATGCTATGTCCATTCATGGTGATGCAATAGGAATTCTGATTAATGAAGCTCTTGCCAGCGATAGTTGTGTTTCCAAGCCTGGAATAGTGACTGGATTTTATAGATCCACTTTTGTCATACCTTTGCTACATTCCATTACATCAGGGTGTGTCTCGTTTTCTGCTCAAATCCCAAGTGTGTTTTAGGAGAAGGGCTTGGTTCCTATCTCTCATTGTTTTAATGCCCAACCCCGTCCATCTTCCTTATGGCTGACTACTTTGTTCCAGGCAACCAACGCCTACAGTTGAGCCTTCTGCGCACCACCCCAGATGAAACTCTGTACAATGGAGTCGATTTTATCACAGATTTTAAGAGGCAACACCGCTTATTGCATGATGTAAGTAGGTAAAGCAGATAAAGTTGCCTTGGCAAGACAAATACGACCTGCAAAGGACAAGCTTATGGCAGCCCAAGCATTCACCCTACGACTGACTTTATCAAGAATGCTTCCATTAGTGGCCTTCCCCACGTGGTTGTGGATTATAGGTAGATTGGAAACCACTCTTTTTGGTGATACGTTTCATCAGTGAGCGATCGACACTGGATGAGAAGAAAATCCTTGATTTCAAGGGGGAGACAATCTTCCCCGATACCTTTTCGAACTCTTTTAAACAATTTTTGATGATTACATATTATATCTTGATTATGCCTTATGAGGCCTACGAAATAATAGTTTTATAGAAGGAATGTATATAGGTTTGATGACCTGGAAAAAACATAATTGCCTAGAAGGTGATGTGTTACTCAATGGTGAGTTTATGGGATTGATATCCCATGATGAAATAATAGGGTAACATAGAGGTGTTCTAACTGTAAAAGAATCTTAGGCAATATAATATACCTTTCATTTATAGTACTTGTAACTAGATTAAGGGATTTTTATTTTATGGCATGGTGTTGATATTTAAATTGATATCTCTTTTATCATGAGATCCTAACCATGCAAGCATTTTGAGATAATAAGCATAGCCAACTAAGGCCTATGGTGATGTGACATTATATAGATTGAATGGGCCTTATGAGCCATGTGAAATACTTGAATATCATGTATGATGCTTATATGGGTCTTATGATCTAGAGTTAGTTGTTTCCTAATGAGAGGTGACCTTGTTCAATAATGAACTAAGAAGATGAAACCCCGTAGCATGTGATAATCAAGTATATGGGTCTGATGACCTAGAGTTGATTGTTGCCTGGTAAGAGGTGACACTGTTCAAAGATGAACTAAGGGTTTGATACCCAAAACATGTGATCATGATGATGAAAATATTAAAGGGATGTGATTCCCAGTAATATGTTCAAGGGATTGAGATCCCAAGAAGGGTATAACAAGATATATTCTAATTAATACCAAATTTCTTGAAACATGTATTATGCTTTCCTTGGTAGTAAGTATCGATAGTTCATTCTTGTAACTTGATTGATGCTAAAAGATGTAGTAATGCACTTAACCTATAAAGTGAACTAAAAATGCAGTTGCCCTGGCCATAGATCCATTCAGTGTTAGAACTTGTTGAATGGTGAAATGAGTTTAACTCAGAGCGTGTATTGTTGAATATGCGGGGTACAAGTTGTATCCTGAATCCATAGGATTGGCTACATGCCATACCCTGTAAAGATTGTGGTCAAGATCATAGCTCCAATACAAAAGAAGAGTATGGCTACGGGCCATGACTCAATAACATATAAGCAGGATTGATGGAAGGTCATACCCTAAAGAGAGAACATGCTACAAGCTTTATCTCTATAGCGAAGAGCCTCTATACACCATGATATCTAATTGTAGTTTGACTCATAATGTCTATGCCACTCTCATATTGACCAAGAAAGATGAGGTCACAGATTCCAGCTCTTCCATAGACCTTTGTGGAATTGATGCTTTACTTTGGAACCGTCAGTTGGAGATGTAAGGTATATTCCCATCTCCATAGGGCATAAGATTGATTGTTGAAAGATGTAATCAGTCATACAATGTATTTGTTTAAAGATCAAATACGAAAACATTGGTTGAAGCTTTGCTTTGCTTTTATACTATTTCGTTTGTAATAGTTATACATGTTCTTCATATTCTTTTTAAAAGTGATTAAATAATTTATTTCTTAGTTGTAGATAGTTGAACTATTGAGATGATGAGATTTCGCTACCCTGTATATAATCCATAGTTATACATGTTTATTTCAATAAAGGTTTCTTCTTCTGTCATTCATAGAAGTTTAAGTATGATAGTAATAACATTGGCAGAGATTTATATCTCTCATTGGGACTTGTTGTCTCACCCCGAGGGTTCCATAACTTTTTAGGTGGACCTACACAAGAAGGTAGTAACCGTGTAGCTGAGAATGGGCAGCAACAACAAGGACAATAGTAACAACTCAGGTTGAGTTTGTTGTTATGTGTTTAGTAGAAACATAGTCCTATATGTCATGCTTGTACTCTCAGGTCCTAGGGAATTAGTTTTTGTATCTAGTTTTACGATCGATATGATATTTTGGCTAAGAATGCTTTGATGTGTAATGTTGCTTTTGTATACATTTTGGTAAGAAAATTGATATCTCATATCTTTATAATATGAGGGAATGATGTATGTATGAAGCAAACAATGATGTATGTATATATGGCCTTGGGCCTTCTAGCAAAAAGTTTCTGGTAGTGTATCATTATGGAAAATGGTTTTTATTTTTAGTGATGTTTGGTAATTAGCTATTAATGGTTGATTTAGCATGGTTTGGTGTGATGTCATTATTAATTGGATAGCAGTTGTCACACTGAGGAGATGAGGTATACCTCTCATCCTCCAACCAACCTAAATTTGGTGGCATCAATTCCATACAAGGTCCATGGACTCCACGACCTCACCTTTCTCAGTGAGTACAAGATTATTGGTAGTGACATTATGAGTTAAACTGCAATTTAACTACCCTAGGTATATAGTCTCAATGCTAGAGAGATACAACCTATAGTTGTTCCAATATCAGGGTATGACCCGTAATAGATCCTGGTTGCATTATTGAGTCATGGCATGTAGCCACATTCTTATCAGGGTATGATCTATAACCAATCTTGATTGTATATTCATTTATCGATCATGCTATACCAACATCTCAAGATTATCCTATGATCATATTGACATGGTATCATATAAGTCAATCATTTGATTATACTGCCAGGTATTGACCTTTATCAATCATGTGATAATATTGCTAGGTGTTGATCTTTATCAATCTTGTGATTATATTCCCATGTATTGACCTTTTTCAATCCTGTGATTATACTGCCATGTATTGATCTTTGTCAATGTTGTGATTACACTACCATGTATTGAACTTTGTCAATCCTGTGATTGTTCTTCCATGTCTTGATCTTTATCAATCCTTTGATTTTTTATTTGGTATTGATCTTTGTCAATTCTGTGATTACACTGCCAGGTATTGATCTTTATCAATCTTATGATTATACTATCAGGTATTGACCTTTTTCAATCCTGTGATTGTTTCCAGGTGATGGATTATATGCATTACAACATCTTATAGCATCAATCAAGTTACAAGTATGAAAGGTATATCCTATTACCAAGAATTCTTTAACAGTTTAGTGGACGAACTTTGATCCAGAATTGATAAATGGGTTGGCCTACATATTTCTATGGTGGGGAGATTAGTTTTGTGCAACACAGTTCTGGGATCCAAGACCAGGTTCTGGTGTAGATAGGTCGACCTTCCTGGTTTCATTCTGGATAAAATAAGAAGCTTAATGAGTAACTTTCTGTGGGGGGGGGACGCATGGGATAGCTTGGGATGTCATAAACAAAGACTGTGCTCAAGATGGTTTGGGCGTTGCTGATCTAGTTTCTATGGCTGGGACCGCTAGTTTCCAATGTATTCACATGTTTATCACTCAACAGTCTTCAATATGGACAACGTGGATGAAATCAAGATATGACCACTCCCTGGATGTGGTGGCTTTTGTGAACAACTCCGTGGTGTGGAAAAGAATGCTGGGAAAATGGCATGAGGTGAAATCTTCGTATCTTCAGAGACCTGATGGGAGTTGGGACTTCTAGGCTGCCAAACCATGGAGATGGTGATCTACAGCCTTCCTATTCCTTGGGCCGAGATCATATGGAACAAAGGTCAACTGCTTAAATGGGGATGCACTCTGTATAGGGTTGTTCTTGGGCGCCTACCCACTATAGATAGGCTTGCTTCTTGGGGCATTAATGTCCGCCCATTATGTTTGCTTTGCGGGGCTGCTGCTGAAACACATGAGCATCTCTTTTTTCAATGCAGTTTTTCTCACTACATTTGGTGCAGATGGGCCCTTAAAAATGGTTTGGGGGGGGGGGGGGGGCTATCCTCCTTTCCGCTTGGAGGATGGACGGAAGTGGATACGGCTGAAGACCAATTGGAGCACTAGCATGAGAGCCTTTGGTGGTACGGGAGTTGATGTTTTTGCCTACTGTATTTAGTATGAAAGAAATACCAGGCTTCATGGGGGTCGGGCTACTGATATGTTTGATGTTTTTGAGAATTTGGCCGGTAGGTTAGCTGCTAATGTAAGGGCTAAACTTGATTGTTATAAAGGCTTAGACCCATTAACCATAACAAAGTGGGGTTTTTTGTAGTTAACCCTCCCTCTATACAGTATAGGTCTCCCTATACACCTTTTTGTGATAGTAATATTTTACCTAATCCAAAAAAAAAGAATTCTTTAACAGTCGAGACACCTTTTTGTTACCCTATTACTTTCATCATTGGGATATCAGTCCCTTAAACTCATCATCGAGTACCACATCACCTTACCAGGAAATATGTCTTTACCATGTCAATAGACCTATTCACATCCTTCTTATGATACATGTATTCCATATGACTCACAAGGCATATTTAAGCTATATTAGATCATAACCACTATAGCCCTCATTTGGCTGTGTTCATAATATATGCATGGTTAAGATTTCATTATATTATTGTATCCATTGATTACTATCATCATGTCATTTCAAGTTATACTCCCTCTTGTGATAGGGTTAGGGTTTCTCTTTTCAACCAATTTGGGTTTCTAGGGTTTCTCTTTTCAAGTGATAAGGGTTTCCAGGGTTATATTCAATAAAAAACCCTAGACCATTACTCCTCATCTCTAGGAGATTATATTATTATCTTTACATTCAATTGTATCACAAATAATCACCCAATAAGGTTAAAACACTCTCATAATTAGGGTTGTATCCGATTAGGGTTTTTTAGGGTTATATTCAACAACCGAACCCTAATTCATAACTCCTCACATCTAGGATCTTATTTCATTTCCATACGTATTCAATCATACTTGATTACTCTTATCAATTATCATTAATTGATTATCAACATGAGTGATATAAGTTTCTCTGTCATCCTAATTAGGATACTAGATTCAACTTTAACTTGTTGTATTGACGTTGACACTCTTTAGGGTATACTAGCCTACACTTATAAAAGTGTATCCATCTCATTACATCATAGTGTATCAACTTATTTATACTCCTCATGTGTCATCCTACACTTATCTAGGTGTATCAGCCTACACACTAACCCTTGTGTCAGCCTAGACACATTCACTTGTGTCGGCCTAGACACTCTTACTTGTATCGGCCTAGACACTTGTGTCAAACATGACACTTGTGTCGGTCTAAGAACCTCCCTTTGTGTCGCCCTAAGGCATCTAACTTGTATCACCCTATGTATATACACTTGTGTCACCTTATGCATATCTCCCTATTCATATCAACATGTGTGTGTCAGTCATAGCACATTCTAGTGTATCGACCACACTAACATCTTAGGTGTGTGTCGGCCAAGGCATCAAAGGATGTGTAATGACCCACACTTTTGAGTGTCCAAAGGACCTTAAAGTCGAGGATCATTACTCAAATTTCCATGATCAGATTTAACAAATAATACATAATAGTAAATAATTTCCATTAATTTAAACAAATATTAACATGATTGCATAATGATCTCCTTTAAGGAGTTACATAATTATATAGAAGGAACTAACTTAGACATATGAGAAGAAATACCACTATATCTCATCCTGCTTGGTTAACTTTAGTGTCTTCAATATCTTCCATATGTAACCTCATGTCCACGAGTCAAGTATATCAAGTACCTAAAATGCCAACAAACAAAACACGGTCATCGTGTTTCCATACCGGTACATGGGCTCATCTAATAATCACATATACTTACATTCAATAATTGTTTAACAGTACATATGAACTAGTATTTACTTCCATATTCTAACCCATATTTGGTATACTATCTCAGGTGTAACCAATGTCCATCCTTGGACTTATGTGTATTACCCTTTGATCAGTCTAACCTAGGGTTCAAAATATCATTATTTAACTTTCAAGGGATACTCATAGGGGCTTTATAATTTGCATGGCATAAATAAACAACCAAGCATTTATCATGTGTTCAATCTCTTCGAGAAACCTCAACAAACTCAAAAATATATACATGTATTCATAAGCATAACCACATACCTTTTCCATTGTAGAATATTTCAAGTGTACTTTAAGCATACATCCACACATCCAAGCAATCAACATAATCGAACAACATTATCCGAAATATGCATACTACATATGCGTCATCATATATTCACATTATATTGATCAGATCTAGGTTCAATCCTAAACTAGGGTTTAGGTTTGTCTCATGTTTGGTCTATGGATAAGGGTCACAAACCCTAATTCCATCATATCATGATTTCTAATATTAAAAACTCTAGTTATTCATACTAGATGAAACCCTAATCATCATCTCAAGCATATTAGATTATTAGTGATACCTAGATCATATTATTTGCATTAAGATCATAGAAAGATATCCACATTGGTATCAAAACCCTAAATATACATGTATATGACTATTAATCTAGAAACAACCATTATTCATCATCATCAATGAATTCCTCATTATATATGACAAGATCAGGTATTATCTCAAAATAAATGAATTTACCTATTTAAGTGTCATATTAGCAGAATGTAGGTCTTCTTTTAAATTAGTCACATCAAAATATGTATTAGGTATACTTTTGAAATTAGAATAAGAATCAGGTGTTCAAACTATTTTATTCATAATCTACACATTTTTCTGAGAAAAATTATATATAGGTTCATTACCATCAGGGTTACGGTCTATTTACATAGTTTATTTCAATTTAATACTAATCTGACCAACCATGTTATGCCACATCTGAAAAACACCCCCTTTCCCTAATCAGCCGCGGGCATGCCAGAGCCAAGGGGCTCACACCTTCTTGGAATTTGCACTTGTGTGGCATGGAAAAACAAAAGGCGTAAAGGATATAAATAACCCTTACATCACAACACCCAACCCAGGGAAGATGAGTCTTTTCACTCCTCATCGTCCCCTTCCTCCTTCCCACAAGCCTACTTCTGGCTATCCAGGGATGCATTCAACCCGATGGTTGACTATATACTCCTGACTGTCTAAAATGAACCTAAACATCCTGCCTTCTTTTTCGAGGTTCTCTAGACTCACAGACGCTCTCACGATGTCTTGTGGTGGCCGAATGTCACTCTGTTTTGAGGAGCTTCAAGCTCTAGGATTTAGATCTCTTGGTCCCTCTTGGTACAATCATGGGCTCTCTTGAAGGTTGAGGACCTTCCTTGAAGTCCTCATGAATCCCTAGGCCAAAGGAATTTGGTTGGAGCTACTCCAAGGCTTCAATGTCAGACTACCATCGTCAAAGGAGAGGGTAGGTTCTAGTAGTAGATGGGATGAAGTTAATGGGCATGTTAATATTCCAGAGCCTCAACAGAGTTATTGATGGACTTATATAGGTAGAGTGCTTAGGGTAGGTGTCATAGTGAAACCACACAGGATTCTTGGATTTTAAGGAGTTTGGGCATTATCAGATCTCTTGCCGATAAAATGAACTTAATGGTTGGTTGAATTCGTAATGTTAACCTGATTCCAATAATAATATTTTCTAGTGATTTCAAGAGTCAGAGAGGGAGAAGGGTCCTATGGATGCATGAGGCTCTATGTGCGTGGAAATTAGGAGGTGTCAGGGTGAGGATGATGTGTTCTCTCATCCCAATTTTACCTAGATCTGAATGTCTGATCCTGGATGGACTCCCCCCTTTATGCTTCTTTCTTCTTTTTTCTATATTCTTTTAAATAAATGTCCTCTTTATATAAGTATTTTTGTAGCACATGTACTTGTCCCTAATTATCTCAAAATTTTTGATATCGTTCTCTTAATTTTTTTCTATCGATACACAGAATATAATTCATAAAGCCATCTATTTGTTATCCAAAACTTGGATTCCAAGTAAATTATTGATAGTTACTTGATAATTTACTTAGACCACCAGATAACTTCATATATCCTATATTTTCATCTCTAAACCCATATTTGGATTATTTATCACCTCAAATTGTCATTATCATTTATCATAGGCATGAAATATTGAAATCCTTATTTTGTATCCCAAGGACCCATATGTAAACCCCGAGTTAACCATTTTGGGCTTGTATTAGGTTCTAGGGACCAAGACCCATTCTTGTATATTCCCATGGAATCCATACGATTATTAAACTTACTAGTTAGGAATTTAAGACTTTGATCATCATAAGACCTCATATTGTCCTATATTAATACATATGCCCAAAATCACATTATTTACTTTAATTGAACATTTAATACTAGTCTAGGGTTAGGAATCATCAACCAAGGTCCCTCAATTCTCTTCCTTATTATTTGTATCCTAACTTCATTTAGGATTGAAGTTTCCAAATTTCAAGGATGTAATAGGATGTGTCGCCCTAGACACCATCAATTGATATCGGGTTAGAGGGTGTATCAGGTTCCAGGGTAAGTGTTAGATATTATTGGGTTAGGCATCATCATCTCCCTCAAACCCTCACTCATCAAGGTACTGACCTCACTTATCTTTTGGTGTATCAACTTCACCATACTTTAGTGTAACGTCTTTACCTCACTTTATTATGACATATTAATCTCACTTGGGTGTAATATCTTTACCTCTCTTGGGTGTAATATCTTTAACTCACTTGGGTGTATCCCCTTCACCTCACTTTGGTGTAACATATTCACCTTACTCGGTGTATCGACCACACCATTCTTTAGGGTTTCGTCCTCACTATCATCTTGTGTGTCGGTCATGACACTATCACTTGTGTTGCCCATGGCACATCAACATGATATCAGTTTTGAGGTGCTTAAGGTGGTATCGGTCTTGAGGTGCTTCAAAGTGATATCGATTTATAGGTTCTTCAAAGGGATATCGATTTAGAGGTGCTTCAAAGTGATATCAGTTTAGAGGTTCTTAGGGTGATATCAGTTTAGAGGTGCTTCAAAGTGATATCAGTTTAGAGGTGCTTAGGGTGATATCGATTTAGAGGTTCTTAGGATGATATCGGTTTCGATCATCTTAAAGCTCCAAACCTTTATCCATTAACACTCCAGTTCATGGACAACAAACCCATATATCCATTAGATCTCATAGATTCATCATTTAAATAAGGGAAATCAAAATTGAGAAGGAATCATCAAGTATTGTATAATTAAAAGTGAATAACAATAGAATTGAAGTTGAACATTATAACCCACCTCAAGATCACCACTAGAGCTTCAAGATTTGAAGATCCATGTTCACAAGGTTGAATATGACCTATTCAAAGGTCCAAGATTCACCTATAGCTTCACCTCCATCAAGAAGAAGGCATCATAGTTGGAAACTTGGTGAAGAAGAAAAGACAAAAAGAATTATGGTCTGAGATACATAATTCTCCAAGGTTAAAGATGGTCATGACATCACCTTAGACAAGATTCTCGACCTTCCTCTTGATCCTTGGGCTCCTAGGGTCCGTCCACCAAGGGAGGGATGATATGAGAGTCAAAATATTTACTTATAGGTGAAAAGAGAGACTTATATAGTTGAGGATCATGAGAGAGGTTGTATGAGATGTGTCATCACCATATGTAACTAGGTGACATGTGTCCATGCATGGTGACTCCATGCACCCATGATTATCTCGACATGTAAAACTCTAGTGGATAATTAAAGGACGAGATATCAGCCATTGTGTATCTTGCTTGACAAGATATCACATTCGAATACCACTTTATATGCAAACCTATACAACTTTTGTAAGGAACATCTAAATCGATAGGCTTCACCTACTTGAGGTGCTTAGCCCCATATAAATACTTCCAAAAAATATCTAAACCGATATGGGACCTCCTCTATGGTTTCTAAACTGATAGGCACTCCCATATACTCTTCATAACTCGACACAACCATATCTAGGATTCAAGATACTCAACATTCTTTGGTTCCTTCACCACCAAGAGTGCTATCACTCAACCATGACTCAAACAAGGCACCCCCTCTTTTTTCTTTCCTCTAAATGATGCTAAAGCACTAAGGGCACACTCATCATGTGTCATATATGCAAGATAACCCCTTATCTTATGTAAATTGCACTCTGGTCTAAAATAAGCAAACATTGCTTAAACACTATTCAAATGGGACCAAACATGAAACATAGGTGTGTCACATGCTAGTAAAACACCTCAAAGGATTATATTAAATTTATAAAAACTTACTTAAGCAAAATGTAGTGCCCGAGCCCAATTCCCAAGGCTCTAGTAGAGTTTCAAGAATGACGGTTGGCCCCACAGACCACCACTTGCCTTAATTGTGCACTTTAATCTCACTCACATGCAAGCCATGATCAACTTCTCAACTGACCACCCATCCTAGTACTACTCCAAGCTGAGCATGCTTAAATATGGAGTTCTTTAGTGATGGGATCCCAAAAAAGGAGTTGCACCTTGGTGATATGGGTAGTCCAATCATTCCTTATAAGATCATTTTATTTGAGGCCTCAAATCCTAGGATGTTACACAAAACAAATAGGGTTATCCCAAAACCAAGGTCAGGGGTGTTACATTACCTCTCCAAGATCTTAGAACTCTCTTTCCCATAACTAGATGGTAGGCACTCATATCATATATACATTTGTATAGGAAGTCTCTTTCTATTTTCTAGGGTTTGGTCCCTCCAAAGACATCTAGGGTACAACAAGCCTCTAGAGATCATGCATGAAATAACTCAACTCATCCACTCAGGGTAGTCTAGTCTATGACACATCATACAAATTTTTGTCATGATTCCTCACGTCTTGAAGTCTAGGTTCCCAACCTTCTCCTTTTGGGTCTCATTCTCTCCTGAGTTAACCCTATAGTCGGTCCTAGCACTATAGGTTCCCTCATTGTAGATGAGGTTGAGGCTCCTAAAGATGAACCTCTTATTCTCACCTAGCCTACCTTATTTGATGAAGCATACATATTTGTATTACTAAATCTTAGGTCCAACTTCAAAACTATAGTCAAATTTTGAAATCCAAATGAGTCACCATAAACCATATTATCTCATTGTGTAATGAGATGCTCCTCATTTATTTCTTCTAGTATGACTGTCTCATAGTCCAATAGGCATCACCCCTCTGTCTTAGAACTAGTCATGTTGCCAGTCTTGATGTTGCTCACTTCCACGTAGGTCCATGCCTATCTCTTACACGTATCTAAGTGGGAACATACTTGTTAAGGTTCCTATTTGGACAATTTTAAACCTTTTGGTCACTACTAACTTCCGATTTAGGGTGTTGTCTCTCTTAGATCTTTTCCCATTTTTAAGGATGATCAACCCTAGGCTGGGTCACCAAAACCAAACGTTGCACTAGGGGTCATGCAACTACTTATTGTCAATCTTTCCCATGCATACTTCAGTCCTCCACATATATTATGCATGCCTAACTAGCATACTTGCATGTGTGGACAACTAAGGTATCCACTTATTTGGTTCTTTCTTTCTCTGTCCATATTTCTTAAGGTTTTGGGTGGAGGCTAGGGTTTACAACATGCACCTTGGATTTTGTTATTCCTGTGACCCACTGAGGTTATTTTCCATTACCAGCACTAGTCCATCTAGGGTTTACCTTTATAGGGGAGAAACCCATCAAATATTATGTCCACTTTTATAATATGGAAGAGGATGCCTTAATCCTTAACACTCTTATCCCAAAACTCAAGATGAGGTGGAGAGAGAGGAAACCTTAAACACTTAAAGTTTTTTTAGTGAAAGGGGGTAAAGAAGGGATGAAAGTATATAAGAAATCCTAGAGGTATCGTATTTTAAGTCAAATCCTCATATTTTGGCCAGACAGTCACATAGATTCTGGGAGTTCTCATAATCTGACTAGCGGGGTAGAGGAAAATCTTTCCAGCCCCCGAATCATGATCCTTTTCTAGACACCTCCATCTTTGAAAAATTCTCTAATAACTCCCTTGGGCTCTAAAGAATTTGTAAAATTTAATAACAATTAGAGATTACACGGAAAACTAGGCTCTGATACTAAATGTAAGGGCCCCACCCCTTGGCAACCCCCAATTAAGTAAGGCCAAGAAGCTAGAGCCATTATCCCAAATAGGATTAGATGATTTTGTAAATAATCAAGAATAATTAATAAATTCTACCACAACAAAACTTAAAGAAGGATATTTTTTTTTGTTTTCACATACCTTTCAAAAACATGATTTTTGGACTTTACCTAAGGAAAAAACTAGCTAATCATAATCATCTGAACATTATTTAGCCTTGTTCTTTTTCAATGTCACCTTTTATTGAACATCCACTTTCTTTCGACGTAACTGCATGTTGCACTAAAGTGCTGACAAAAAAAATGTCAGTCAGTATAAAAAATTATACTGGTATGTGGGGGAAACCAAAATTTTGCATCTAGTTGTAACAACATAACCAAACAAATAGTTGCTACAAAACAAAATTTTCATTTTCTTCATAACTTCTGAACCATTTTTACCCAACCTCGGGTATACCCTCTCTTAGGGTTTTATCCATGTAGCATACATTAGGCTACCTCTCAATCTAGAGCTAAGTACTTCATTGGCCACCTCTCAAGCTGGAGCTAGATGCCATTAGGTCTCCCAACCTAGGGCTTGACCAATTATGACCATCCCAAACTGGGGCTTGGTCTGACCTTCCCATTCTGGCGCTTGGCCCTTTAGTCATCACTATGGATTTACTCATCCTTTCATTCATAATTCCCAGAGGTGGTATGCAATTTCAAGCAAGTTATAAGTTTTATAAGGTGATAATAATAGTCACTTTATAGATTGCAAGAATTAAAGTTCATCCAAGCATTTTATTTCAAGCAATCAATAAAACCTCAGAAATCTCTATGAAACTGGAGCGATTAGCCATAAACATAACCACATACATGATTTGGCTGTCTCAAAATCAAGAAAGATAGCTAATCAAATCAAGAAGTCCAATCAACCAAGCCAAATAATAAATCAAACAACTTGATCCTGAAAAGTATTTGTAACGCCTAATTGTTATAATCACATCCAAATATCTTTTATTGACTTGGTATTCCATTCTAGAGTTTCTAAGCCTTATTTGGGAATCCTTAGGGTTTCTTGGTTTCACTTTCCAATTTTACCCTTTTAGGTCAACATACCCTAAAAGCACTATTCTATTCATAAAAACCCTAGTTACTCAAATTATCCAAATTAAGTGTCTTTATTGACAAATTGGTACAAGAACATCATTTTTGTGCCTTCTTTATTGATTTCCATATATAAATCCATTAAACCTCATAATTATCAAAATTAGGGTTTCAAAGTCCATTAATGTACTTTTATAATTATGGAACCATAATTAAGCAAATTATGAAGAAATATCATCCAATTAGATCTAATCCATACTTTTTATGTCAAAAGACTAAACTTTGCTCATAAAAGTCTTGGAACGTCATTAGATCATATAATATTCAAAACATAGGGTTTTAATTTAATTAAAACCATTAAAGGTAGAACCTTTACACACTTGTCGATTTACAAGCAGATTTAGATCTTATATTAATTTTTTATGGATTGTACATATTGTTGTCATCAAAATCCATATATTACATGCTCCCATTGGATAACCCTACAATTAGTTATGTTTTTTCTAGATAAATGACTTTTAGACCAGTTAGAAATGCCACCTAATTAATTAAACTATTTTCGGCCGCGCTAGCAAGTCCAGGTTGATCCAATAGGCTCATGCCAAATCGGCATCCATGCTCGCATGGACAAGGGGGGCAAACTAAAAAAAACATAGAAAAAACCATATTGCCCCTTACCTTATCACGCTGAAGGTGAGAGCAGGAAGGAAATTTCACAAAGGGTCATATCCCTCCTTCGTCTGCTTACTCACTAACATGGCCGATGAACTGGGTTGATCTCCGGCGTTGACTCTAGGCTTCAAGACCCAGGACCAGTAGGTGAAGGTGCACAAAGCACTGCCTTGCCTAACCGAACTCACTCGAAGCGTGAGTTGGTCATGGAGTGGTCGGAGAAGCTGGGATGGCTAGCCGAGTTCCAGCAAGGTCTAAGGAAGATGATGGAGGCTGAGAACAAAGGCCGAAGGAAGAATTAAGGGCAGAGTTGAGACCAGGCAGTTGCAGGTTTACTTGTGAGGGTATTGGTGCCTTCGCAGAGGGTCTCGTGTCCTCCTTTTATAGATGGGATTGTCTGGGTTAGTTCCTTCCTCCCTGGTGGTTTGGGTGAACCTTCTAGGGCCTCCAAAATCCTATCAAACCTAGGATAGATCCATTCTTCTCACAATCCCAAAATCAATGCCATACTTTAATGTTACAACGATTCATTCTATCACAAGTAGAACGTGTGGGAAAGTGCCCCGAACTGGCCACTGTTTCCATACTTGGCCAAAGGTAGGTGATAACTCTGACACCTTCATATGGGAATATGATGGTCATTGTTGAGTGTGCCATATAAAATATTTTTCCAATAGGAATCAAATATCGTGACATTTAATGCATATTTGCCATTATCCTTTCACTTTAGGGATTTTCAAAAATTCATATCTCCTAAACCGTACATCCTTTTGATACCAAATTTGAAGGGAATGTTTATAATGACTTAATGCTCTTGTGCATACAATTTGAGACCCAAATCCGTAATGAATAACCATTTTTCTTCATGTGCAAGTCATATATTATGCAATTAAAATTCATATTTTCTCTTTCTTTCTTTTCTATTTTCTTTATTTTGTCTATTCTTTCTACTAGAAATCATGTGCAAATGAAAACTAATCAATTGTGGCCATCCATGCCACTTTCTAGAGAACTCTACACAATTTTCACATATGCACACATTTAGCTTCTATTACTTTTTCCCTCTACTTATTATAGGATTTTCTTTTATCCTTTTTCCCTTTTATCCATCATTGGATTTGTTAAGACAGTATAAACCACAAAAATATGCATTAAAGGGAAATCTTGAAAAAGAATCTATCTTTTGAAAATAATCATATAATTTTCTATTCTAATCCCTTATATTTGAAATTTTGTTTTTCATTTCATACAAGAAAAATTGAGGTTATAACAAAAGAGGTGTTCTTCGAGCTCTAACACAAGATCCACCATGAAACACCATGGATTTGACCAAGAAGAAGAGAGAGCAAGATAGGATAGCAAGAAAAATGAAGAAAGAGAGGGAGACCTCACTTACCTAGGTCAAGAAACAAAGCAAGGGAGCTCCACTCGACCTCAACAAGGGTAGATCTAAAACCCTAAGTCACATGCCATCTAGATTGGCCACCTTCTTCAACCTTGAGATCCTTCTTCTCCAACAAGTAACGGGGCTCCAAGAAACAAGAAGGAAGATGGAGAGACTAAAGGGGTCTTTTGGGTGGAAGGTGAGAAGTAAATAAGGATATGGGTGAGAGAGGAGAAAAGGTTAAGGTGTCTAGCCATGTTTTCCATGTGTCCATGGTGAAAAGCATCACATCCATGCAAACTAGTAGGTCCATCAGTTGTGGGAGCTAGGGGATCCACCAAATCTTGATTCCCAGGCGACCCATTGACCTCCAACATAGGGAACCATCATATCATGACCCTTTGGTCACAAGGGTGGAAACCCTAGTTCAACCAACAGTTTGCACCACTACTTGGTGAACTATCAATCTAAGGAGCTTAAAGAGGGGAAACCATCATCCCTCACACCTCAAGGAACCACCATGGATCCCAACACTATCCAATCCCACAAAACAGGCCATCGAGTTCTAGCCTCCAACGTATCTCATCCATAGGAGAAAACTCTAACTCAAACCTAGATAGATGTCACCATCAAACCAAGGTGCATCTAGGTGCCCCATGACACAACCATGTCAAGCATGATATGAAAACATGTGAGGCACAAGAAGCATGTAACAAATTGCAAGACAAACCCTAGTTATGGGTAAATTACATTCCAAAATAAGCATATAAATGTATAACTTGCTCAAATATGCCCAAATTAGACCAAACTTGAAACTTAGCTTTGTCACATGATATCAAAGCACATTTTAGGGTTAGATTAAGATTTTACGCATCCAATTAAGGTAAGAAAGCATGTTTAACCAAAAAACAAGGTCATGAGTCTTACAGACGTGCACGACGAAAAATTCAAAATATAGAAGAAAATGATTGATGCATCTGAGAGGTTTCACAAAACCCTCTTTGCACCTTAGGGCTGATTCTGGTGTGAAGTCCTAATAAACTCTTTCATTTTTTGTTTTAAAAGATTAAAACCTCTGTATAAGAGCTTATTCCTTCTTCAGTCAAAGGTAGGTGTTACAACCCCAAATTTTGGGTTCCTTTGGTGAGAAATGTAATTTCTCATATTAAAGATATTTGGAAAAATAATATAATTTTTTGTGAATAAATGGATTTCGTTTAAAATAGCCTTGTTGTTTGAGTTGTGGGCTTTATTGGCTATTGGGCCCAATAACAAGGAAATTCAATTAAGTAATGAATAACTGAGTTTTTGAGAAGAGAAAGGTGTGGAAACCTCTAGAAGGCAAATCCAAAGAGGGATTTCGTGCCTCTTGGGTTCCTTAGGATCCAAGGAATCCAAAGTTGCAAAAAGAAAGCAATAAGAAAAGAAAAGATTAATTAAGTATTTCTTTATTAAGAAAGAAATTGAAAACAATGATAAAATGTGGAAAACAAGTGGAAAGAGGTATAATTAAGTGATCCTTGGTGGAATTTCGTATCCCAAGGATTTCTTATGATAAAAGGAATACCAATGAGGAAAATAAAAGCGAAATAAAGAGAAATCATCAAAAAGAACTATTTTAATAAGAAATAAACAAGATAATGAGAAATAATGAAGAATAATGCATTTAGATGCATATAGAAGGATAATGAGTATCCAATAAAAAGGTTTCAAAATAATAGAGGTTCTTGCGGTCCAAAGAGTCCCAAATAGCAAGATAATGGTTTGAGGAAAGAAAAAAATAATCATTAAATGAATTATATTAATGGGTAACTTGCCTTTGAAGAAATAGTCCTTTTCTTTTGGAATTTCGGACTCAAACTTGACATGCAAGTAGATAAAGGCAAGAAAGAGAAATCCTTAAAATTTGGTTGGAAAATATTGCACGGTTTCTGAGGTACGCAATTTACAAAATTACCTAAAGTTAGGTTGTTCATTGCCTAAGGTTTTGATGTCACAATGAAATTGTTTTTGGAAATTCGGATTGATTGGGGGCCATTGATCAGGAATTAGAGGGATGGGACTAAGTCCCAGTCGCAACAGGATATGGATCCAGGGAAGGAAATTTTGTTTCCCACTTTGGTTGAGTTTGAGAGGATGTGCGCCGATGGAAAGTATCCCATTGAGATCGGGAGGTCTTTCCGAGTCTGGTCATCCTAGGTTTCCATAGGCTTCGTAGCAAAACCAGAGAAACCCCAAATCACAGGTAGCCATGGGCGGGCCCTATGTATATATAGGGGAGGGAACTCCACGAAACCAGCCTCCCCACCGATTGTTCTCGCATGATCGGACCTCTGAGACACATTCTTCGGCGCATCCAATTCGGCCAGAACCATCGACCTTCCTCACCGTCGAGCTGTTGTTGCCACCGGAGGGACCAAGGGACCTTGGCGAAAAAGGAGCGATGCAAGAAGGAGTTTGAGGGCTCCCCTGTGTTCGCGTGGGGTGGGAGAAGATGTCGGGCCCCTCAATTCGTGTGCAGGTGGTCAGGAGCGTGGAGTCAACAGACGAGTTGACTCACGAGTTGCTGCTGGTCTGTCTCAAGGTGGAAGACGACTTCCCGAAGAAGTTACCATTCTGCCCTCCCTCCTCTAGTGTTTAGGTATGGGCATTTTTGCCTTTTTGGTTGCTTTTGATCACAAGTAGGCGTGCACATATACGGCCGTTGGATCCATCAGTGGACCGCGGACCATGGATCGGGCGATCCATGGATTTCCTAATTAGCTAATAAATCGATTAAAAGGGATTTTTCATGTAAAAATCATATCTGGAGCTAGGAAGCTCGGATGGGAAAACTTAATACATGAAAAGTGATCAGAAAAATAAGAGGAATATATTAAAAATAGTTTGAACATCTAAATCTATCTCTTTTTGAAAAAGTGTATATTTTGAAATTAAAAAAGGGTTAATTTGTGAGTAGGAACCCTAAATATTGATCAAAGATATGTTTAATCTTGCAATAAAGTTAATTCGAGTATGGTTAACTTATTTACTGATTGAGATGGTTATTAACCTGTTTTAATGGTAGAATTACAAGTTTAGGGTTTGTAACTTCATATGTTGATTAAAATGTTTAGAAACCCTAAATTAGAGAAACAGATAAGAAAAGATATAGCAATCTGAAAATTAGGGTTTATATGGTCCAAACCTGATCTTTAGGACCTTAATGGAAAATAGGACAAGATAATTAGGGTTTGATGGATATTTGTTAAAAGAAAGGTAAAAAACAATAAAAAGGAAATAAAACCCTAATTATAGTCCAAAAACCTAAAAAGGGCAAATAACCTAGGCGACAACTAGGATGAATGGATCAAGATGACAAATTTAATGATAAAGAAATTGGATGCCTTTTTCAAGAATAATTGTGTGTGAGCTTTCTTGAATCCTGGTTGATTGGTTATTTCTGCTTTCAAATCTGTTTAAGAGGTATGTGGTTAATTATGAATAACCGCTTTAGTTTCCTGATGGATTCCCAGATGTTTAATCGCATTGAATGCAACTAAACTGTTTGGATGTTCATATTGCAATTATAAAGTGACTAGGACTATCACCATTTAATATAAATGTGTAAATCCTGCACCTATATGCCACCCTGATGGAAGATGCCATAAAGGTCAGGCCCAGGAGGGTAGACCAATGGGCACCATGAGAGGTGACCCTAAACACCAAGCTCGGGAATGAGAAGGTGATTGATGAGGCAAGACTAAGGAGAACCATGAGAGGTGACTCCCAGGCACCAAGCTCGGGATTGAGAAGGTGGCCTTAAGTCAAATCCAGGGTTAGGGCAAAAGCGGTGGGGATTGTCACATGGAAAAATGTAAATTGACTTGTTAATTACCTTGATTGCAATACTTAAATTGTTAGACCTAATTGTGAAATTTTGGTTGCCTCCACATACCAGCAATTGCTGATCGATGTTTTGTTTGTCGGCGTTTGAGGTACTATCCTGAAAATCACAAACAGTAAAGTGGCACATCGTGAAATTAAGAAATAAAGTGTAAGGAGGATTAGATAGAGTATTTCAAGCTGTGGATAGTTAGATTTCCCAGTTTTATAAAGGTAAGTAAAAGTTTTAATTTTTGTACCCAATTCCAGTTTACTTAGTAGAATTTTATAATTATTGTTGATTATATGTTGAACCTTTGATCCTGTAAATTGATTAACGATTCCAACTTTCGGGTCTCCCTTAATTGGGGGTTACCGGGAGGCGGGGTCATTACAATTGGTATCAGAACATAGGTTCCTCAATTAATCTTTAATAATTATTAAATTTTACAAATTCTGTAGAACCCAAGGGAGTTATAAGAGGATTGTCCGAAAGACTGAGGTGTCTAGAAAAGGATCACGTCCGGGGGCTGGCAATATTTTCCTCCGCACCGCTAGTCGGAATACGAGGACTCCCGGATTGTGTGACTGCCTGGCCGATGTCTTAGGATATGACTTGAAATAAGATACCTTTAGGACTCTCTCATCTTGTTCATCCATTCTCAACTCAAATTCTGATAAGGACCTTAAGGATTAGGGTTTTCCTCTCTTCTCCTCACCCTCTTGAGGTATGGGTAAGGTTGATAAGGATTAAGGAATCCTCCACCAAATTAATAAAAAGCATGTAAATAAGATGTCATGGACATAAGCTTAATAAAGTAAGCGTAAAGGAATAGATACATTCTTAGGTCGTATGACACGAGTTGTCATTTCCTTTAGGAGAGATCTGAGGATAGACCTCCTTGTCAGGAGGATGTGTAGAGAGAGTTAGTCTTGGAGGAAGAGACCTCCATTGAAGGTGGAGACCTAGCACATCCTTTGAGGATGATGTTAACCCTAACCCTAAGCGAAGGTTAGAGAGAGATGACATGATGAGTTAGATGTCATGGTAGACTGGGTGTCTGGATAGATATGCCTTTGGATTGCCATACGAGGTTGGATGACCTAGCACCTTTGGCAACCCGGGAAAGGGTTGTGCATGTTAGAGCAAAGAGTAGCTCCTTCATGGAGGAAGTTAGTGGAGGACCTATAGAAACCCTATTACTTATGAAAGTAAGGGATATCATGCCCCCATAGTACGTCAGTGGTACGGTAGTAGGATGAAACCCTGGACAGGAATCATAATGGATGGCTTCTGAGATAAGCATAGGGGGTTATGGATAATCTTGGGTAAACATAAGTTTGAGCATAGACTTCACTCAAGTAGGGGCATGCTTATGAGCTTGATCCTTCATGAAGAAAGGACCTCTTATAGAGAGGTTGGTTGTAGGATGAGCTCTACAGAGAGAGGAGACCTCGGGCAAGGAGGTTGGAAGCCCAAAACCCCGAAACTTGAGGAACAGTGGGGAGTTGAGGATGATGTGACCTACGTGGATTATAGTGGTTGCCTAATGCGTGACCCCTGGAGGCTAATGATATCTTGGTTGCCTTTAGAGGAACCAAAACTTGGAGAGAGGACGATGCTTCTAGTACCCATGGTATAAGTGGTTACCTGTTGGATGAGATAAAGAGTGTTTTAGACCCTGAGGAGGTTTAAGTAACCAGTTGTGAGACTTTATACCTAGTTGGCCGTCCTGGAAGAGGATTCAACTCTGAAGCGTTGCTCGAGTAGAAAGGTCATGGAAGTACATGACATACCTTGGACATGCTTGATTCGAGGTTAATAGGTTGATCATGTAGTTGAATACCCAAAGGTGAACCTAGGGTTCCTAGGCCTAAGAGGGGAAGCAGTGTATCCGATGCTCATGATGAGATTTGAGTCTCTATAGTTTCGAGCATGGTACTCCTCATGTGTAGAGGTGAAGGAAACCCCTTAAGTTAAGGGTATGTTTGATGAACCCCTCACAACTAAGTTGATCTAATGTTGAGGAAAGAAAACAAGTATGACCTAGCATGGTTTAATAGGTGGTCTGCTTGTACCTTAGTAGCTGCTGGGTTAGGCATGCTCATGTGAATGTAAACCCTATGGACGGTTGTGACCTTGTTGTCAAGAGTTTTAGTTTCCTCCCATCCTGGGAGAGGGACCCTTTGGTAGGGTGTATACCAGTTTCGTTGGTTTTGAGGTAACCTAAAGAGGTTTCATAGGACCTTGAGAAGCTAAGTGCAAAGTACATAGTATGAGAATGAACTTGTAAGACCCATAGATAACCATCTCTATGTCCATGTGGATGTGTTACCATGGAGGTAACCGATATGGGGCCTGACCAAGGTAGGACGTTTTCCATGACCCCTATGAAGGGATGAAAGTTAGTCATGGATGCAGAGAGATGATGAAGGATTGGGTAAGGTTCTAAGTTGAACTATAATGGAATCCTAAGTCTATCCTAGGGTCAGGTAGGGATAAGACCGAAGGAAGAAGGAGTTGCCTAATTCCCTAGTTGCACATGACCATAGGGTCGGGAGGTAACAGCTATCATTGTCTGAGGACCATGGGTTAGGAGATTGATCACCTTCATAAGCTCATGGGACCCAAAGGGCAGATGAGTAGGGCACTCTCTGATGCATGAGGGAAGAGGGATGACCCCAAAAGTGCCGGCACCCTACAGACCTAGAGGAGATGACCAAGGATTTGTGTGGTGACCCAAGTAGGTTCGAGACCAGTTTTCCATGAAACTAATTTTGATGTCAAGATGACTGAGAAGTAGAGAAATAAGTTGCACATTTCAACTTAGTTTTAAAGGTGTACTGGCAAGGTGGGATGTACCATCTCTACTCCTGGAATGGGAAGAACTATGTATTTGGACGGCCGCCAAAGACTTATTTCTTCTTGTTATGGGAGTGAGAGATAGGACAGTACGCATGCCATACACCAAGGATAAAGATGATGTAAGTTGGAACGTTGCTACAAGGTATGAGGATAGAGATGATAACATACCTTTGTGGAAGGAATAATACATGGATGGTTACAAACACTAAAAGAGATAAGGTAGTCATCTTATAAGGATATTTTTAGCATGAGCTATGTGGTTTTTGCAAGTGATACAAGGTTGAGTTTGATCACCATTAGTATGAGCTTAGAGTTTCATGATCAAGACAAACTTAGAGTTGGAGATGAGATGATAAGTATAATGCTTGGAGGTGTATGTCTTCGACATTACCTAACACCTAAGGATAAGAAGTGGTAATGAATGCTCTGGTGGAGATATAGCTGCCTCGTTTAGCTGGAAGCTAGAAGAAGTCGAGGATGTTCGACTAACCCTATGTTTGGAAAGAGGATGTGTTTTGCCTAACACCCAAATGAAACAAGATATGTAGAACAAGTTAAGGATTGTTTGGTTAGCCAGTTTAGTCCTTGATATAGTAAAAGGATAGTGATAGAACCTCAGATACACTTCTTTGGATAGGAAGGTAATAAAACCCTTTTGAGAGTGGGTTAGGGTTTCCGAGGTTTCAAGTTTGAGGAATCATAACAATACAGGAGGTCATGATATACCTTGGTACTACAAAGATAGTAAGTGATGGTAGAATTCTAGATGCTTAAAACAAAGTTGCATATAGCATGTGGCCATGCAAGCCAGGAGGTGAAGGACGAATACCATTAACCCAGTGCATGAATATAAAGTAAAAAGAGTTCCCGAGAGGGAATGGGAGTTCATCATTATGGATGTTGTGAGTTTCTCCTAGACCAAGAAGGTCAAGATACAATATGGGTTACGTTAGATCGCCTTACCTTGATGACATGAGAAAGGAAGAGTTCTGTCAAGGGACAGATCTAGTTGAACTACATATGAAAAGAGATGGTTCAACTACACCATGATGCGAATTCAAAAGTTCTTGAGGTGACCTAAATGTTCACTTCCATGAGGTGGAACTAGATACATGAAGAGCTCAGTATTTGTATAGTTTATCACCCCATACTAATGGACAGTATGATCCAGACTAGAGGGTCTGATGAGAGCATGTGTGCTCATTTAGGGTGATAAATAGAGACAATTATTAAAATGTGATGTTACCCACCATAGCCTTTATCGGGATGCAAGAAGTTGTATAGGGAGGTTGTGTCGGTCACCACTTCATTATGATGATGTTGGTGAAGGAGGCCTCATGAAGGTCAGAAAAGAACCACAAGTTTGTGCAGATGAAGTCACTTTGATCGTGCAATGGCTGAGAAAGAGAGACCAGTGGTGACATGAGTCACGAGCTAATGCAAAGCAGACTGATATGCAGTTCACTATGGGAGAATATGTGATGTGAAAATCCGACCCCTCTAAGCTACATCTGAGAAAGCTGAGTCCTCGATATATGGGTCCATTTGAGATGGATTGGTAGAGATGGTTGTGTTTAACCTTACCCCTCAGGATAAAATAATGTGTTGCATGAGTCCGATCTAGAGCACTATGTGAGGTACCCAAGCCATGTGCTGAGCCCTGAACCTATTCAGCTTTTGAGGCTGGAATGTCCTGAGTCACCTATGAGGGTACGATATACCAAGGAACTCAGATGGAAGAAAATGAGATGATGAAAGTTCTTGGGAAGCACCATGGAAAGGGTGAAGCCACATAAGAGCCATGATGGACACATGAAAGGCTTATCCTGTTTGTTTGTTTGCTTGATGGAATTTTGAGGGCAAAATTCTCATAAGAGGGGAAGGATGTTACAACCCCAAATTTTGGGTTCCTTTGGTGAGAAATGTAATTTCTCATATTAAAGATATTTGGACAAATAATATAATTTGTTGTGAATAAATGGATTTCATTTAAAATAGCCTTGTTGTTTGAGTTGTGGGCTTTATTGGATATTGGGCCCAATAACAAGGAAATTCAATTAAGTAATGAATAACTGAGTTTTTGAAAGAGAAAGGTGTGGAAACCTCTAGAAGGCAAATCCAAAGAGGGATTTCGTGCCTCTTGGGTTCCTTAGGATCCAAGGAATCCAAAGTTGCAAAAAGAAAGCAATAAGAAAAGAAAAGATTAATTAAGTATTTCTTTATTAAGAAAGAAATTGAAAACAATGATAAAATGTGGAAAACAAGTGGAAAGAGGTATAATTAAGTGATCCTTGGTGGAATTTCGTATCCCAAGGATTTCTTATGATAAAAGGAATACCAATGAGGAAAATAAAAGGGAAATAAAGAGAAATCCTCAAAAAGAACTATTTTAATAAGAAATAAATAAGATAATGAGAAATAATGAAGAATAATGCATTTAGATGCATCTAGAAGGATAATGAGTATCCAATAAAAAGGTTTCGAAATAATAGAGGTTCTTGCGGTCCAAAGAGTACCAAACAGCAAGATAATGGTTTGAGGAAAGAGAAAAATAATCATTAAATGAATTGTATTAATGGGTAACTTGCCTTTGAAGAAATAGTCCTTTTCTTTTGGAATTTCGGACTCAAACTTGACATGCAAGTAGATAAAGGCAAGAAAGAGAAATCCTTAAAATTTGGTTGGAAAATATTGCACAGTTTCTGAGGTACGCAATTTACAAAATTACCTAAAGTTAGGTTGTTAATTGCCTAAGGTTTTGAGGTCACAATGAAATTGTTTTTGGAAATTCGGATTGATTGGGGGCCGTTGATCAGGAATTAGAGGGATGGGACTAAGTCCCAGTCGCAACAGGCTATGGATATGGGGAAGGAAATTCCGTTTCCCACTTTGGTTGAGTTTGAGAGGATGTGCGCCGATGGAAAGTATCCCATTGAGATCAGGAGGTCTTTCCGAGTCTGGTCATCCTGGGTTTCCATAGGTTTCATAGCGAAACCAGAGAAACCCCAAATCATAGGTAGCCATGGGCGGGCCCTACGTATATATAGGGGAGGGAACTCCACGATACCAGCCTCCCCACCGATTGTTCTCGCATGATCGGACCTCTGAGACACATTCTTCGGCGCATCCAATTCAACCAGAACCATCGACCTTCCTCACCGTCGAGCTGCTGTTGCCGCCGGAGGGACCAAGGGACCTTGGCAGAGAAGGAGCGATGCAGGAAGGAGTTTGAGGGCTCCCCTGAGTTCGCGTGGGGTGGGCGAAGATGTCGGGCCCCTCAATTCGTGTGCAGGTGGTCGGGAGCATGGAGTCAACAGATGAGTTGACTCGCGAGTTGCTGTTGGTCTGTCTCAAGGTGGAAGACGACTTCCCAAAGAAGTTACCATTATGCCCTCCCTCCTCTAGTGTTCAGGTATGGGCATTTTTGCCTTTTTGGTTGCTTTTGATCGCAAGTAGGCACGCACATCTGCGGTCGTTGGATCCATCAGTGGACCGCGGACCATGGATCGAACGATCCATGGATTTCCTAATTAGCTAATAAATCGATTAAAAGGGATTTTTCATGTAAAAATCATATTTGGAGCTAGGAAGCTCGGATGGGAAAACTTAATACATGAAAAGTGATCATAAAAGTAAGAGGAATATATTTAAAATAGTTTGAACATCTAAATCTATCTCTTTTTGCAAAAGTGTATATTTTGGAATTAAAAAAAGGGTTAATTTGTGAGTAGGAACCCTAAATATTGATCAAAGATATGTTTAATCTTGCAATAAAGTTAATTCGAGTATGGTTAACTTATTTACTGATTTAGATGGTTATTAACCTGTTTTAATGGTAGAATTACAAGTTTAGGGTTTGTAACTTCATATGTTGATTAAAATGTTTAGAAACCCTAAATTAGAGAAACAGATAAGAAAAGATATAGCAATCTGAAAATTAGGATTTATATGGTCCAAACCTGATCTTTAGGACCTTAATGGAAAATAGGACAAGATAATTAGGGTTTGATGGATATTTGTTAAAAGAAAGGTAAAAAACAATAAAAAGGAAATAAAACCCTAATTATAGTCCAAAAACCTAAAAAGGGCAAATAACCTAGGCGACAACTAGGATGAATGGATCAAGATGACAAATTTAATGATAAAGAAATTGGATGCCTTTTTCAGGAATAATTTTGTGTGAGCTTGCTTGAATCCTGGTTGATTGGTTATTTCTGCTTTCAAATCTGCTTAAGAGGTATGTGGTTAATTATGAATAACCGCTTTAGTTTCCCGATGGATTCCCGGATGTTTAATCGCATTGAATGCAACTAAACTGTTTGGATGTTCATATTGCAATTATAATGTGACTAGGACTATCACCATTTAATATAAATGTGTAAATCATGCACCTATATGCCACCCTGATGGAAGATGCCATAAAGGTCAGGCCCAGGAGGGTAGACCAATGGGCACCATGAGAGGTGACCCTAAACACCAAGCTCGGGAATGAGAAGGTGATTGATGAGGCAAGACTAAGGAGCACCATGAGAGGTGACTCCCAGGCACCAAGCTTGGGATTGAGAAGGTGGCCTTAAGTCAAATCCAGGGTTAGGGCAAAAGCGGTGGGGATTGTCACATGGAAAAATGTAAATTGACTTGTTAATTACCTTGATTGCAATACTTAAATTGTTAGACCTAATTGTGAAATTTTGGTTGCCTCCACATACCAGCAATTGCTGATCGATGTTTTGTTTGTCGGCGTTTTAGGTACTATCCTGAAAATCACAAACAGTAAAGTGGCACATCGTGAAATTAAGAAATAAAGTGCAAGGATGATTAGATAGAGCATTTCAAGCTGTGGATAGTTAGATTTCCCAGTTTTATAAAGGTAAGTAAAAGTTTTAATTTTTGTACCCAATTCCAGTTTAGTTAGTAGAATTTTATAATTATTGTTGATTATATGTTGAACCTTTGATCCTGTAAATTGATTAACGATTCCAACTTTCGGGTCTCCCTTAATTGGGGGTTACCGGGAGGCGGGGTCGTTACAGTAGGCTTGGATCACATTTTTTGATCGCAAGTTTTGAAATCAAGCTGGACGAAACCTAATAGGTTGAATTTAGAGCCGTAGACAACCAGTTCATCTAATATCTAGGGTTTGCTAAGATATTGGCTGATATAGAAAAGAGCGGGTAGGGTGTATTTCTCATATCAAATAATACGGCTGAAGTAGTTTACTGTTGTAGAGCTCTCACGCAACGGAGTTTAGCCGGAGCTTCCAAGAGGGGAAGAATTCGTCCAAGATGGCCTTTAGGAAAATGGTTATTCCTACTAGTTGAAGCCAGAAATGAAGTGTTTAGTTAATCCAAGAACTTGACTTCAATAGCATTCATTCTCTAAAGCGTTAGATGTTCTGAACAGCATTAAATATTAGCATACTTGCAAATTTGTGGTGGTTGTTACGTTTGAAAGAAGTTCCCAAGTCTGACCGACACCATCAACTAAGCACCCAGTTGACCTTTAGAGTTTAGATGATCCCTTCTTTGATCATTGTTTTCTTTAACAAAGGCTTCCACAGGTGCATCCTGATCCAAAACCCAACTCTCGGATGCAGCGGACGGTCCCCCCTGACTGCATCACCTCCACCAATAATACCGGAATATACACATCTGCTCCGTGGGGATGCGATGCAGGTAGTCTTCGACGGATCTCCAATAATGCTGCCTTGATTATGCACTCTTTACCAGGTCAGCGGTTGCCGATGAAGGGTACAGCTGCCACTATCATAGCTCCTCCGCGTCCACGCTCCCGAGCAGCTTCTTCGTCGTCACTGTTGCCTCTTGGGATGCATGTAAAGTTCTTTGAGGGTTTTATATATTCCGCAGCCGACTAGACAGGGAGCTGGAATCAGAGCGGTGGGAGTCGGAATTACACTTTTCCTGTAATGGTGAGCTCAGCGTGCGCTCGAGGGCAACAGAGATTCTGTGAAAGCTGGTCGCCGCGCGTGATTCTTTCTTATTCTATTCAATATTTTACTTACAAAGAACTCCTTATATATTCTATACAGCAAGATGATTGCATCAGAGAAATTTGAACCGATTATATATTCCACATTGAAATGCTGAGAACATCAATTGAAACACAAGGAAACCAATACACGGTCCCAGAGGGAGCGCAGCCACCACGAATAGTACATGAGTTTTTTCCCGTTACCCTCTTCAAGTTTGCCAATATTCGAGTTTACCTCCTCACACATCTTAAATCCCTAAAACCCCCTCTCTCTTACCCTATATTCCTAACAACCCCCCACACCTAAATTTCCGTCAACGGCGTGAGTTGCTGGCTGCAGCTTAATCAATTTCTCCCTTACGCTAGTTCTGTTTTTCAGCTTAATCAATTTCTCCCTTACGCTAGTTCTGTTTTTAACGTATCTTGTAATACATAATAATTGGACACACAACAATTGAAGTATGATTCGCTATACATTATATAAATAAACATAATATTAATCTATTTAAAAATATGTATATTAAATATAATAGGCTTGTCCGGTTAAATACTATAGCTGTTAATGATTTGCCAGGATTAGTGATTCTGGTCTCGATTGACCTGGACTTTTTTTTTATTCTACTTTTAACAATAACATGTCAGTTTTGGATTCTGATGATCAAAATTTGGATCTGGGCTGGTACCGATTTCTAATCCTCATAATTCGGTTCGGTTCCAGATTTGGATGATTCCAGTCTGGATTAGTCCATTTAGACTAGTAAAAGGAATATATTATGCAAAACCGCAATTTTGATACATGTAGCTAATACGTTATAATTTAGACAAGTTTGAGACTACTCTTGATCAAAATATGGATCTAGGTCAGTCTCGATATCCAAATTAAAAATAAGTATTAGTTTCTTCATTGTACACACTACGATTCAGGATCGATGTCAAGTCCGACTGTTAGAAAATTTTATTAGACGTATGTCAAGTCCGATTGTTAATCAGATCAGACGTATCTAATCCAAAACCGACCCAAACCATATATAAAATTTAGGGTGTTCCTCAATATTGATGAATGTTGGTGTTGATTTTTATTAAGTACAATATATAATTTTAGCTATTCATATATTTGTTTGAACAAAGATAAAATAAATTGTAATTTTTACGTATTGTTGTGCTTAAAAAATAATTTTTTTTGTGATGTACTTGCCGTTAATATTTTCTTCGGATCTTCCTAAGAACTCAGTGCAGTGAAAATATTGGTAACAAGATTGATGACAGACTAGGTCGCTCTCTTTTTAGCGGTCGTAAACTTAGGTTCTGTATAAAAAGTGTGCCATGTATAGATTTAGATAATACTTATAAACTTTTGCCAATACATGTCTAGACTTCAGTCTGTGTCGGTTTTGAGTCAGAAATGCCTAACTGCATATTTTGATAGTCAGACTCAAAACTGTTCTAGACCCATGTTTTAATCACTTTGTCTAATTTCAACGTCAACACTAATTGTTAAATTTTGAACCAAAAACTTATTGAAAGTTAGATTTTTATCAATCTGGAACCGACTAGAATTGTAAAAAATACAACCTATAAGCTCACTTTTGGGATCATATTTTGATCACTTTATCTAATCTCAAAATCAACACTAATTGCCAAATTCCGAAACCAGAAGCGGCCAAAACTCATATTTTTATCAATATAGATACGACCAAAATTAGTCAAAAATACAACCTATAAGATGCACATGTCAGAATGATAGTTGCATATTGAGTATAAAAAATTAGAAATCTATGCCAGAACTAATACAGACTCAGATTTTTTCTAACCCCGAAATGATCTGAGTTGTGACAGTTAGAACTCAAAACCGACCCGGATCTATAATTTTAATAATTTATCTAAACGTAGACCCCTCCGATTGTTAAGATTATAACACAAAACCATTTTTTTTAAATTGGACGAGATCCAATTTGTAGGTTCAATCATATAAATGACCGTCCAATTATGAAATCACAAGTCTAATGCCCAAACGAGAATTTGCTTGAAAATTAAATTAATATTTAAAAAAATATTACAACATATATATTTGTATGTTGCATATGTGTCACTACTTCGATTGCCGACAATACGTCAACTTATAACTAACGTAAGATCAAAACATGCATAAAGCTATTACACACAGGTACCATCGACACCGTTAACGGAAAATTGAATATAGGGGATTGTTTGGAATATAGGATAAGAAAGATGGGGGTTTCAGGGATTTCAGATACATGAGGAGGTAAACTGGAATATTGACAAATTGGAGGGGGTTATCGGGAAAAACTCATAGTTCATCGATGAAAGATAGCAGAGGCCAACTAAGCCCGGAAAATGCAAGCCCAGGCGCTGACTACTCAGCACAGCAAAGGGTATCAGAAACAAACTATTTACAGGGCATAAAGGCCGGCCCAATCCGTAATGAAACGTTGTGCCAGGAAAAAAATTTCCCGGTGGGCAACCTCAAAGTCTAACAATTTAAAAAAGCATGGGCTAGAAGTCATTGAAGGAGCATCCACTGGAACATTAAGGAGGGGAACAAAAAAAAACAGCCTTCTTCGCATATCTACGATAAGGCTGAACTCCCTCTTTGCACCACACAAATAAGTGTGAAAAAAGGAGACGTTGAAGGAAGAATCACTCAAGGTGTATGCTAAGCGAAGAGTCCGTGTTGAACAGCAGCTTGGACTGCATTGTCAGCAAGACCACGTTTTGTCAATGGAGAATAAAGGATTAAATTCGTTAGAATAGTAAAAGCTGAACCAAGGAAAAGGAAATCTAGAAACGCTAGAAAAAAAAAGTTATACCACACATTCAAAATTATAAGTCTAATACCTTAGATGGGGTCTTATATACATTATCCAAGAGCCATTTATTTCTTTCAACCTAATATTTCACAAGTAGACAAAGGTAAGACTAGAGGAGCGAAAGTGACCTTTCAGTAAAAGGGCAATAGTTAAAGAACTGATGATAAAAGAGACAAGATTCAAATGACGACAAATATAACTAAAAGTAGATTCTAGATATTATTAGTGAGTTGGATAAGGTGCGAACAACATTCTTGGTGTCATCCATGCAATATATATATATATATATATATATATATATATATATATATATATATATATATATATATATATATATATATATATATATGGGATGAGATTAAGAGAGAAAGATTTCTCCCTCCCTCTCACATAAGCCGTGGCGGAGGCCGGACGCCCGGGAGGGTGATAAATCAAGAGATGCTTCTCCATGTGGTTTCGAACCCGGGTCTCTTCATTGGGGACCAGCGGAATTCGCCAACTGGGCTATTCCCTTGCCTGCATATATATATATATATATATATATATATATATATATATATATATATATATATATATATATATATATATAGGGCGTTCATTCATTGCCCGCGCGGGTAGCCTGGATTTTGCTACCCGACAGCCAAAAAAGTAACACTACTACAGAAATAGCATTCAATGTCACTTTTCTGGGCGTCGGTTATTAAGGAAAACCGACGCCTTATATGTTAGGCATCGGTTGTTTAAGCAAACCGACGTCTATATTCAAAGACCAGCCAGACACGGGTACCGCTTTGTATTCAGCGTCGGTTGTTTATAACAAACTGACGCTGAAAGTCGGCCGCAAAATCCAAATTTTGATCAAAAAAAATAGTGTCATTTTCAGCGTCGGTCATGTAGGTATAAACCGACGCCTATGTGCGATGAAAATTTGCGCAAAAAGTGTCACTTTCAGCGTCGGTTATCCTTTTATAACCGACGCTGAAGGTGGTTCCCGCCAAACAATTTCCTGAAAATATCGTCCAATTGGACGTCGGTTGTTGCAAACAACCGACGCTAAAGATTTTAGGCGTCGGTTGTTAAAACAACCGACGCTATTTGGGAACTTATACTCCGCGATCGCCCGACTCTTCCCCTTTCTTCTGTTTCATTGCGAGCAATTACCCTATTTCTCTGCTGCCGGCGATTTCTCTCCGGCGATTTCTTCTCCAGTGCCATTTCTCCGGCTATTTCTTCTCCGGCGCCCCCTTCTCCACCACCACTCCTCCTTCTCCGCGCCCCCTTCTCCGCCGCCCCTACTGCCCGCCCCTGCTGCCTGCCCCTGCTGCTCCAAGCGCCTGAGGCCGCCGCCACGCCTGACTCTTCGGCGCCGCCTGGTGCTTTTCCACCGTCGTCGCGCCGCCACAACCACCGCCAGAGCCACCGGAGCTGCTAGCTGCTCCTCCACCGCCGTCGCTGCTAGCTACTTCTCCAGCCAGAGCCACCGGAGCCTCTGCCTTCTTCCCTCTGACAAGGTTGGTCTTCCCGCTGCTAGCTGCTCTGCTTTTTTATGCATCGATCAAATTGTTGTGATAAAAATGCATGTAATGTATTTGATTAGAGTTAATCTAATCTGGATGTTCATAATAATGGTATGTTAAATATGATGATTAGGGATAAATATAATGTCTAGTACACAAATATTAGATGATATTCAAGAAAACCCTAGTTTGATGAGCATGTTGTTAATCATGTTAATTATGATTCTTCTATATATTCTGATGTCATTATATAATTATGTGATCCCAACATATTAAATTGAATTAGAATGATTTCATGAATTATAGGGTTTTAAAGTTGATAAACATGTACATGCAAAAATAGGGTTATTAAACCAATGGTTATAACATAGTATGATCTTAATCTGATCTGGATGTTCATAATAATGTAGTATGTTAAATATGATGATTAGGGATACATATAATGTCTAGTAAAGATTCCTAGACCTTTTGTTTGAAACTATTGATTTCTTGATTTATTATTTAATAATGCTCTATTGATTAGGATTAACCATGTTGCCTGTACTTTATAGACATTTATTATATATAAGAATGACAACACATGTATTTGTTGGCCTAGAAACCCGTCCAAGATTGGCTCATTAGGAGTAAATCTTGGATAGTCCCCGGTTTGGGACTGTTCTTGAACACCTAATCTCACTTAGGATGTAAGTGTATAATGTGTATTGGGTTTTCGAGAAAATTTCAGTAGCATTTCCCCGTTTGTTCTCTAAGTACATATGTACTTAGAGAACAACGGGGAAATGCTGCCGAAATTTTCTTGAAAACCCAATACACATTATACACTTACTAGTGAGATTAGGTGTTCAAGGATGGGATAGGTGGTACACATTTATTATATATAAGAATGACATCAAATGTGTTTGTTGGCCTAGAAACCCGTCCAAGATTTACTCATTAGGAGTAAATCTTAGATAGTCCCCGGTTTGGGACTGTTCTTGAACACCTAATCTCACTTAGGATGTAAGTGTATAATGTGTATTGGGTTTTCGAGAAAATTTCGGTAGCATTTCCCCGTTTGTTCTCTAAGTACATATGTACTTAGAGAACAGCGGGGAAATGCTGCCGAAATTTTCTTGAAAACCCAATACACATTATACACTTACTAGTGAGATTAGGTGTTCAAGGATGGGATAGGTGGTACACATTTATTATATATAAGAATGACATCACATGTGTTTGTTGGCCTAGAATGTGAACAATCATTATTTTTTATATTACTTGTACATTGAAGGATTGCTAATTGATAAAAGATCACAATTTTAGAGACATGTATGTTTATACAAATGCTAAATGTTTTCCTTATTCTAGTTGATACAAATGCTAAATGTTTTCCTTTTTAATGAAATTTTCAGATGGCTCACCATGATGAGAATGATGTCCATGATGAGCATGAAGTCCATGATGAGCATGCTGTCCATGACGAGCATGACGAGGATACCAACGTAAGTTCTAAAAACATATCCCGTATTTCTATAAAATTCATTATCTTCTAGTTATGTCATATATCCTGTATTTCTATATTGGCTTAATTCGGTGTGTTTATTTTTGTCAAATTTTAGGTTGATGATGCACAGCTACCCACTGAAGCAATTGAGCAACTTGATGCGCAGCAACAAAAACTTAACAAGAAAAGGGGTATCACTCTGTTGAAAAAGTTACTTGCGCTGAGTGGCAGTGGATCCAAATTGGTTGTGGAGTTTGATAATGGAGGGAATGCAATTGGAGTGAACCGCAATAATTTTATAAACTATCTTGGGGTTGTCACTCGAAGCCATTGTGGTGTTAAATATGATAATTGGCATAAAGTTCCTCAGGCGAAGAAAGACTTGATATGGAAAGATTTATGCGTGAGTTATTATTATTTGCAATTCTATTTTGTAGATTACAAATTCTATTATTTGCAATTATATTTTTGGTACTAGTTAATAACATTTCTATTTTACAGAATCTGTTTGCATTGGATGAGATGTTGCATCGTAAAAGTGTGATGCAACGCGCTGGAAAGATGCTTAGGAATTACAGGACAAATCTGAACAGAGAATACATAAGACAGGGTGATAAGAAGAAGAAGTCAGCCCTTGAACAATGGAACTTCTTGGACAAAGAAGATTGGGACAATTTTGTTGCTTCAAGAAAATCTGAAGAATTCAAGGTATTAGGCGTCACTCCCATTTTAATTAATATACATTGTATTCACCTATTCAAGATTAACATTTCGTGCTACTAACCTAATTATAAATGTGCATACTAACTAGGCCCTCAGTGACGCACAAAAAGCAAGGCGTGCACTGAATGTACATGACCATACTATGGGTCCAAAAGGCTATGCAAGCGTTCGCCAAAGACTACAGGCGGAGTCTGCGGCTACTCAGGAGTCTGCGACTACTCAGGAGTCTGCGGCCACACCCTTCCCTCGCCATGATATCTGGATAGCTGGCAGGAAAAACAAGAAGGGTGAAATAAAGAAGCCCGAAACTGCTGAGGCGGCTGCAAAAATGGTAAAATACAACTCTTAGAGCAATCATTTGAATATTGATTATTTGTGGTGTTAACTTACCAATTTTTGTTTATGGTGATTAGCGGGAGCTGCACGAGCAGAGAAAACAAGGCACGTTCATCCCTCAGGGCACAAGGGATGAATTGACAGTTGCTCTGGGTAACCCAGAGCATCCTGGACGTGTTAGAGGTGCCGGCGCTGGTGTGGGCATCAAAGCATTCTTTGGGCCATCCCAGCGCAAACCCAGAGCGAGACTTTCTCAAGAAGAGGTAACATATATATTCTATTTTTATAATGTTACTGCAAAAGGAAATTCATTAATAAAAAGCTAATATTTGTTTTATCCATGTATAGGAGAATAAGAGAGTCGAGGATATAGTTGCTAAGAAGCTCAACGATGTGGTTGCTGAGAAGGTCAAGGAAGAATTGCTGCGGTGGCAGACATCTCAGGCTTCCAATCAGCCTATGCCGACCCACTCTTCTCCTGGTGCACAGACTGCAAGTAATCCTGGAGACCCATCGCCTAACACGTCTGCTGTAAGTATTGTTTATGACATTGTAGCTAGTCTTTTCAAGATGATATGTTTTCAAGATGATATGTATATATGTATAACATTCTTTACGTAAATTTGTAGGCATTGAAGCCATGCCGCTTAAGAATGGAAAACTATGTTGTTGCAGAGGCGCAAGCTTACCAGTCCCTTCCTGGGGCAACGTTTCATGGGACTCCAATGCCGCAGGGCTACATTCGTGTGAGCCCGATACATGTATTACCCGATTGGAGGGAAGTTGCGTTGCCATATGCCCACCCAGATATTGATACACTTGGTGAGGCAGAAAGCGGGGTCATATTGTGGCCCAAAGCAGATGTCCTCTACACGACTGAAATTGTAAGATAAATTTACATTGATTTAGACTGTTAATGTGTATATATGATGTCAACTGATCTGAAATTATATATACAGGTTAAAAAGAAGACACCAGGAGCACCTAGGCCTCCACCTCCAATTCCCGCATTACCAACTTGGGTTCCAACTGACCTACAATACCCGTTAGGTCCTGCTTGTAGGGGAATGGCATGTTGGCTACGGGCACATAATATACTTTGCCCTATAATTGTTTCTTTAGATGCAGATTATGCAGGTCAATCATACGACAGTTCTTTATTTATACAAGATATTATTGAGCTGTTTATGTATGATTGGTTGAATACATCAATGATAGAGACATGGATAAGGTGAGATCTTGTTTATACATCCATATACCTTGTGTAAGATCCGGTGATCTAGTTTCTTATATATTAATGCATACGTCTATATGTTTTGCAGCTACTTAATCGAAGATCATTGCAAACAATTTGCATATGATCATGTGGGATTTTTGATTCCATCATTGATTAGTATGGTAGCTAAAGACCCTGATAGTGTTCAACAATACTGTATAGATGCTTTTACAATTTTTGGTCATCAAATGAAGACGATAATAATAGCTCCATTCAATGTCAAGTAAGTTTGCTTTATTTATAATTTGGACTTAAGAAAATTCCATTATTATTTTGCATTTTGAGTTATTAATTGTTAACTTTTTACCTCTAGTGGTAGACATTGGGAGTTACTAGTTATTGTCCCCGGGACGTTCACTGTTTATTATCTAGATCCCGCAGGAAGTACATTAAACACTAAAATTGGACACGTAACCAGAATGGCATTATTCTGGTGAGAAATATTTCATTTTTTATATCCGTTAACATCTTTTATTACATTACTATTTACTTATGCAACTTAGTGTGTTATATTAACATGTAGGGGTTTAGATGCATTCAAAAATGCTGGAGGAAAGGTCCCAAGGAAAAAGAACCAGCCATTGTCTTGGGAGAACGTAAAAGTAAGTTCCCGACTCCCCGACTCCAATGTATATATTATTGATGTGAATTGTGCTTAGTTGTATTAATTTGTATGTTTCAATTTATAGTGCGCTACACAAGACAATGGCTGGGCATGCACATACTATGTGATGCGATTTATGCAGATGATTATCAAACATGCCACATTGGACATCGATACCATACATGAGGTATTATATATAGTCTCATTAGTTAGTATGAAATATATCAATCTTATTTTTATATTATTACTTATATATATACATCATTCTCTTTGCAGGTGTTTAAAACTGACCACACTATAGGCAAACGCTTAAAAAATGTACATGCTCCATATACGAGGGAATCATTAAATGAAGTAAGAGAAGAATGGGCAATAGCTGTACAAACAGTGGCAACTGTAAGATATAATTGGGATGTTGATAGTGATGATGAATGATACTTTGTAAATGAATGTTTCTGAATGTTAAAACATGTATTTGAATGATTCTATATGTGTGAACGTGACAATTGAATTGATGTCTGAATGTATCTACTTGTGTGAATCTTTTTATGTTAATTTTGCAGGTTTGTGGCCTGTTTGTAGGCTGATATCAATGGATGTCGTAAACCTGCAGTTCAGAAAACTGAACTGCAGGTTCTCATCCTGCTGACCAGCCACAGCAGGCCTGCAAACAGATTTATAAAAAAAAAATAGAAATAGGCGTCGGTTATTTACCGATAACCGTCAGCACAGACTTACAACGTCGGTTTTTTGTTGAACACCGACGCCAAAAGTGTTCGCGCTACAGGAAATGGGAGTCATCTAGGACACTTTTTTGCGTCGGTGTTTTAGTATATAACCGACGCAGAAAGCGTCCTAGAATGACGTCGTTTTCTGTGGCGCGAACCCTTTTGGCGTCGGTGTTTTATAATAAACCGACGCCTTTATGTTAAATAGGCGTCGGTTTTTTAACCGACGCTGAAGTGTCCAACCTTTTAGCGGCGCCCACATAGGCGTCGTTCAGAAACCGACGCCAAAGGGGGTTAAACAACCGACACTAAAAGGCACTTCTGTAGTAGTGTAACTATTCTGACCAGAAAAGTAACCATGCTATTAAAAAAGTAACTATATTGATAAAAAAGTAACTACGCGGCTAAAAAAGTAACTCTGTACAAAATATACAGCAGATATATATGTATCCGTGTTTTAAAATCTGCTGTTGCAAACGTAACTATCTATGCACGAAACTTAGCAGTTTGCAAGGTAAAGTAACCCTCTACATGTCAAAAGTAACCAACTTGAAAAAAAGTAACCGAAATGGTGGGCGGGTAGCTACCCGCGCGGGTGGGCCCATATATATATATATATATATATATATATATATATATATATATATATATATATATATATATATATATATATATATATATATATATATATGAGTATGTATTGGATGCCCGCGCGGGTAGCCAAGTTAATTACCCGTGCATTGATACACAGTGGCAGGATTGGTAATTAAATCGAACTCCATTACAGTTGCATGGTAGCGGTGGCATGTATGTAATTACATATATTTGGTTTATGTATGCATGGAGTAGCGGTGGCACATATTGTAATTAAGCAGAAATCAACTACGTAATGCATGGAACACGGTGGTAGTATTTTTTAATTCAACATCCTTTACTAGTGCATGTGCATGATTCCACTATTTGTAGCTAGACGACAATGAATTATGAGTGCATGCAATAGTGGAAAAGATAGCTAGAGACATTGAGGCATATATTTTTGGTGAATAAAAAATTAATTGAGGACAAGAGCTTTGATCATTTTGAACACATGTTCACCGTTGACTCATAATTAGGATATGTTTCACGTAGTTGTAATCTACATAATATGCATATAGTTCTAGATACAGTCAGGTTGTATTACAAGACGTGAACCTTGGTTACATTGTTTTCATTCTCATTACAATTTATTTATTCATATTACATATTTTTCCTTCTTATTACAATTTATTCTGTATTGAAGTTTATACTCATAAATTTTTGTTTAACACCTTGTGGGTCATCTATTATATCATCAAACATCTACATTAGTTACAATTTTCTCCTCCTTATCATAATTATCTTTGCTCAAGTCTTTTTACAAAATATTAAACATGGTTGTATTTTCAATTTACAAAACAATATTGTAATATTTAGGATGATAAGCTTACCATTTTGCATGTGAAGTTCTTAAACCTACAGATTCTTTCTTTGTCTTGTGTTCACATAGAATTCTCTAGTTATCAAATCTTGATTGTTAGTGTAAATGCTACATGTAAATTTTAATGCCTTAATGTAATAAGAAAGTGTCATATATAATATGGACAGTCACATTGTAATAGGCAAGGGTCAACCGTATTGTAGGTGACAGTTTTGTAATATGGATACTCATATTGTAATAAGCAAGTGTCATTTGTAATATGGACAATCACATTGTAATAGGCAAGAGCCAACCGTAAGTAGGTCACAGTTTGGTAATATAGATACTCATGTTGTAATAAAAAAGTTTCATATGTAATATGGACAGTCACATTGTGATAGGCAAAAGCCAACCGTAATGTATGTGACAATTTTTTAATAAGGATACTCATATTGTAATAAGCAAGTGTCATCTGTAATATGGACAGTCACGTTGTAATAGACAAGAGCCAATCATAATATAGGTGACCATTTTGTAATATGGATACTCATATTGTAATAAGCAAATGTCATCTGTAATTGTATGGGTTGACAGAGACCTCATGGTTGTGGTCATATGAAATAAACTTCATCGATTGTCATCCTTAACTACAACTTTCTCATTCTCATTATGGATTCTCAGTTCTCATTACAAAATGTAATTGTCATTGTAGTTCACTATACTTCGACATAATGTCACTTGTTTACTTGCTACTATTTCTTATAATTATCGTCTTTGTAAGGATAAATGATATGTTGTAATGAGAACAGAGACTCTGTAATGGAAAGGTGAAATTTATAACTAAGAATGACATTACGTAAGACAATCTGGACGTATCATTTCTCTTAGACAATGGAATTTGATGCATTTAGATTTGTATTATAAAATGTCATCCTTGATTACATATCTTTCATTTTCATTACAATTATCTATTTTGATTACAGACATTTCTTTCTTATTACAAAATGTCATCTTTCTTAACTTGTCATTGTAATTCACTATATGTTATCAGAATGTCACTTGTTTACTTCCTGCTATTTCTAATAATTATTGTCTTTATAAGGATAAATGATATGTTGTAATGAGAACAAAGAATCTGTAATGGAAAGGAGAAATTTGTAACTAAGGATGACGTTACATAAGACAGTCTGGAAGTATTATATTATTTCCCATATGTTTATTTGTCTTCACAAAACGACACAACTGTAATGATTTTAGACATGTTATATTGGACATTGGTATATTTAATGATGGGTACGTGTCCAATATTTACGTGGTTGGTGCATACTATTTTTACTCTTAGATGAGTCTCGCACCGCCACTCCATGCACATATAATTTTTTATTAAATAATTACCAATAATGCCACTGCTATTCTATTACATGCACGTACAGTAGTTGCACATATTTACAATTATTGCCACCATTTCAAATCAATGCAGCGCAATACATAATGAGGCACGGGTAACTTCGCTTGTCTACCCACGCGGGAAGCGAGTGAATTTCCTATATATATATATATAAATGTATATGTATATATATATATATATGTATGTATGTATATATATGTATGTATATATATAGATATGTATGTATATATATATATATATATATATATATATATACATACACACACACATACATACAGAGAGAGAGAGTGTCATGCTAGAATATACTCGAGTGTACAGATCGTACGAATACACTCAAGTGTGTTTACATATCAAGACTATTTTTTACAAAATGTAAACCATTGATCTTCACCGTCATACTATAACTAGGCTACATACAAATTTTGAGCCCATTTGGATGAGTGTAAGTCACTCATTCAAGGGCAACAAAATCGACGCGTGTAATTTGAAATGCATAATTTTTGCTGTCATTATAACATGACCTATAGATGTCCAAATGTGCTCAAATTTTGTGTATGAGTTATTCATAAGATGCTTAAGAGGATTAAAGGATTAGAATTTTCAAACAAATTTTACATCATGAGTGTATTCTACTCCGAATACACTCGAGTGTATTATACTCTCTCTCTCTCTGTGGCAACACATCCCATTATCACACAGATAACGAGGTGTTACGCGAAAACGTGCAGAAATCACCATAACCACAACTTATCAAAAATACGGGTTAATTAAAACCGATTGCGGAAAACTGATAAACTGAGTAACATATTACATTTCAGTCCATATCCTGCAAGAAAACATGTTATGTACGCATCCACACAAGCCTGGATACATGTCCACAGCTTAGAGAAACAACTGTCCTGTTATAACCATGAGTTCACCACCTGTTCATACATATGAAGGCCTACATCTGGCCATCAGCAGGATATACAAACGATCTTGGTCGTACATCGTAAAACATCGTCAAAACACCGCCAAGGACCTGAGAGTACAGGGATGACTCTAGACTCTACACCAAAACATCAAAACAGTAGCATCTCTAAAGCTTGCCTTCTACTGATCTTCTTGCTGCTCGGCCGCAACTCCGCGACCACCACCACGACAAGCTCGACCACCTAAAAAGGGTGAAAACCAACGGAGTGAGACAATTTAACATTGTCCCAGCGGGAGGCATAACTCCGCGCCAAAACTACAAAACCTCAGATAAGATAAATCTTATAACAACAGATATATTGATAAGGAATATAACAGAAATAGTTTATGAAAAGCAAGGCCATCTGTACCATACAATTTACCAGCTGTACCAAAAAGGCATATAACATGCATACCTCTCAATGGGACATGATTGACAAGATGAAATATACATAAAACTTGCCACATAGGAGTAATGCACAAACAACTGCAGATAATTAAAGTTATCTACACAAACAAGGCCTCAACCAATGTTTCGTGTTTGTCTTAAGCAATACATACTAAACTGCTGGATTACGTTTTATTATTATGCCCTGAGGAAATGAACCGTAGCGTTCATTTCCAACCTTCGGCTGCGAAGCCCATAGCCGGTGCCATATAAGGTCAATGGAAGAGCCGGAATCCAAGACCTTCTCCGCCTTATGTCCATATATAAGTATAACATAAGCAGGACCGCAGTCTCATGCTTGAAGTGGTCATAGCCACAGGGTTAGCTCTTCAGGCTACCCTCTGCCGCAGAACATGAGTATAACATAAGCAGGACCATAGTCTCATGCTGAAGTGGTCATAAGCCACAGGGTTAGCTCTTCAGGCTACCCTCTTCCTAGCCCGCCTTGGTACAGGTCACGACGCTAGTAAAACTGAGCCACGTGTCTAAACACCGTGCTCTGAGCCATGAACACATTCATGCTCAATATATCATATGTATGGGCTATGTTCACCTCGCCCTTATCATTACTGGGCTATGTTCACCTCGCCCTTATCATAACTGGGCTATGTTCACCTTGCCCTTGAGTCTACAACCGTAGTTGCACTCTTACCTCCTCACTTTAGTCTAGGAGAAACCTCGCATATTCAAAAATATGCGCTCCGGGTTAACCCGCAGGAAAACTCGTTTCATCATCACCCTATCCTGACTGGTGATGAATCTATGGCCATGGCAAACTACATGATAGATTTTACTGTGATTAATTAGTATCTTTTAGATGGATTGTAAGATTCAACCAAGTTGTATAACATGCAAGACATAACAAAAGGAAAACAACATAAACTCAACATTATGCATTTCCTACAATTTACATCACACTGATCCATCACAAAGATCTCACATCGCATGTTGTCACTTGGCCTCTTTCCAACCACCTAAATCCATCTCAAGGATCATTACATATCATGGGATCTCAATCCCTCATTCATAGTGCCATAGCCTCACAAGGCTTTCATCATCATTATGGAACACCTTTCATAATTCACCTGTTACCACAGTAATCACATATAACCATTTCTTATAGTCTTTCATCTGGCTAAGTCTTACCTGCATGGTTAGCCTCATTCAACAACCATATGAATAATCAAGAACCTCATATTATCAACATAAAATGATAATTTAGGGTTAAGTACATTGCCAGCACATGATGGCAGTAATAATCATATCCATGCCTCATCTTAATGTTACACATGTAAGCACACTATCAAGCAACCCTAATGTATGCTCAAGATCATATTACTATGCAACTATTCATGTATCTTACCATGCCTCATCTTTGGGTTACACATGTAAGCATACTATTAAGCAACCCTAATGTATGCTCAAGATCATATTACTATGCAACTATTCATGTATCTTACCATGCCTCATCTTTGGGTTACACATGTAAGCATACTATTAAGCAACCCTAATGCATGCTCAAAATCATATTTGTCATCAAAGGGATTGAGTAGTCACATTCATATGCATGTGCTCGGCCATGAAAACATAAACCTCATTATTGAGCAATGAGTCATCATAAAAGTATAGCTGATATGTCACCCTTCCGTGACCAATCGTGCCCTCACAAAAGACATTCAAAACTCTCACTAAAGATCACCCCGGGCAGACCCCATTCTCACCTAACCTATCGGGCGTGCAGCCCTAGCAAGCAGGTAGAGAGGAAACCAGGTGAGCAGGGTATATCATGAGCAGGTGTGTGTCGGGCGACATGCGTGCAGGGCGAGCCATTGAGGCGTGCAAGGCAATCGGGCGAGCATAGCTCAACTGAGTGGGCAGGTTGATATCGGGCGTGCAGGATACACATATATCGAGCGAGCAGAGCGCGTCCGGGGGGGGGGGAGAAACAGGGTGAGCAAGCTATCGGGCGATACAAGCCAAGCGAGCAGGTTAAAGCTGCGCGAGCAAAGCCTATCGGGCGATAGGCCCACCGGACGAGCCGGGCTACAGAGCGAGCAGAACGATATCGGGCGAGCAGATACATTGAGTGAGCACTGAGACCGGGCAAGCAAAGGTACTGGGTGAGCCACAGTTATGTCGGGCGATACAGGGGCGTGGAGGGCATGTAGCTGAGCAACAAAGCAGGGCGAGTAGAGTGAGCAAAGTTCAACTGGGCAAGCATCCTGTCGGGCAGAGGTGGCTCAGGACGAGCAGGTCAGGTTGCTCACCCGCCCAAAGAACAAGAGAAAGGCTTTACTCACTCAAAACTGTGCAAGGGGAAAACTAGGGCAAGGGCTGTCGAGCAGCACCTTCCCACACATCTCAACAAAGGTGCATCATATCCAAACCATCTAAACGAGCTCACCATCTTGCCCAAGGTGAGAGGAGAGTCTTCCTCAAGCCACTAAGTCATTAGCTCACCTCAAACGGGTAGGAAAGAGGGGTATTGCTCATGACATTAGGACCCAAGCTCACTCATCTAGACCAAGGGGAGAAAGGAGTGTTGCTCCCTAAATCCTAGAACACAAGGATCGACCAACATGCAAGATGAACAAGAACCAAGCCACTAACATGCATAGGTAAGATTAAAGCAAACATATATGCAAAGAGAGAAGAATAGTTAGGGTTAGAGTCATGCAACCCGCCTTAAGCTCCAAGGTAGAAGATGCATTTCAAGCTCCAAGGGTATCTCGACCACCTAGGATCCTCCAAGGGTGTGTATCGGCCACCACCTTCCTTCTCCAAGGGTGTGTCGACCTACAAGCTCCTTCTTCAAGGGTGTGTACCGGCCACCAAGCAAGGGAAAGAGAGGGTGTGTCATGCACAAGAAGGAGAGGAACTAAAAAGGGACCTCAAGCTAAGGAAGGAACCACCTATATAGATGAGAAAGGAGGAGAAACCAAGGTTGTACATGGCAAGGCGTCGTCCACCCAAGAGACACATGTCCACCAACTCAAGCCACCTCTCTTGCAAGCCATAAGACACTTGTCCAAAATGTGTACCATGTGTTCTCCAAATATGACCAAGGTTGGGCCAAGCACCATGGGCGACACAAGCTCCACTCTAGGCCGACACAAGCTCCAACTAAGCCCAAACAAGGCATTCCAAGGCCCAAACAAGCTCAACAAGGCCCAAAGAACTCAAACAACAAGCCCAAGCCTTCCTCTCAACCCTAGAGGAAGCAAAGAGAGAGAGAAGAACACCTCTCAAGGTGGCGAACTTGCTCACAAAACCCTAGACTTAGGTTTATTTGCAAGTAGCACCTTCAACTCTCAACAAAGCAAAACCAAACCCTAATCACCACTAAAGGTGATTAGCAAGCATAAAACCACCAAGGTTAAGCAAAGCAAACAGGGTAAGCCCTAAACGCAGGTCAGGGTCCTTACAATCTAACCCCCTTTAAAGGATTTTTTCCCCGAAATCCGAAGAGAAAAGTGAGGGATACTTCCTCCTCATCTCTTCCTCAAGCTCCCACATGGCTTCCTTGATGCCACGACACTGCCCAAGAACTTTCACAAGAACCAGGTCCTTCCTCTTTAGCTTCTTTATTCTTCTGTCAAGAATCGCCACAGGACCTTCCTCGTAGGTCACATCGGTATCAAGCTCAACCTCAACTGGCTGTATCACTGTACCTGAATCTGGATGACTTTTCTTTAACATACTGACATGGAATATTGGATGTAATCTGTGCAACTCAGGAGACAACTCTATCTCGTAAGATACCTTTCCAACACGTGCTGTAACTGGGTAAGGCCCCATATACCTGGAAACTGCAAAACACAAGCTCGAAGGAGATTTTCCACAATCTGAATAGTCCTCTCAGGCTGTCCATCTGTCTGCGGATGAAAGGTTGTACTGAACCTCAACTGCGTTCCCAACGCTCTGTACAACTGCTCCCAAAAACGACAGGTAAACTGAGGACCTCTGTTAGATACTATCGTTGCTGGCACACCATGCAAACAAACTATCTCATCAACATACACTTTAGTGAGCTTCTCAGCTGTATATGTTGTCTTCACATGCAGGAAATGGGCAGACCTCGTCAATCTGTCCACTATCACTCAAACAGAATCATGATTCCTAGTTGTCTTGGGCAGACCAACTACAGAATCCATGGTTATATGATCCCATTTCCATTGCGGTATCGGCAAAGGTTGCAACGTACCTACCGACTTCTGATGTTCAGCCTTCACTTGCTGACATGCCGCACATCTAGCTACGAACTCAGCCACATCTCTATTCATACTGGGCCACCAAGCAAGTCCTTCAGACTATGATACATCCTGGTGACACCTAGATGCATGGCATACATCGACGTATGTGCTTCCTCAAGCACCAACTTCCTCAGATCATCAACATCTGGAACCACCATCCTATCACGATAGAAAACTAGCCCATCCTTGGACTCATGAAACCCATCACGCTTGTCACTGCCGAACTCTGATCTGATCAACTGCACCGCCTCATCTGTCTATTGTGCATCCTTGATCGGCTGCCTCAGCGTAGGCTTGACCTGCATCTATGCGAAAAGTCCAGACAACAAGGAAACTTCCATCTGCACATTCATCTGTCGCAGAGAAACAAACATATCCCGCCTATGGCAAACCAGGGAACTCAACTGTGCCTTCTTTGAAGAAAGAGAAGAAGACTTTCTGCTAAGCGCATTAGCTACCACGTTCGCCTTACCAGGACAATACTCGATAGTGCAGTCGTAGTCGTTGATCAACTCCATCCATCGCCGTTGTCGCATGTTCAACTCATGCTGCGTGAGGATATACTTCAGATTCTTATGATCCATATAGATCTGACACACTTCCCCATACAGATAGTATCTCCAAATCTTTAATGCATGAACCACCACCGGCAACTCCAAATCATGAGTCGGATAGTTCTCCTCATGCTTCTTGAGCTGTCGTGAGGCAAAAGAAACCACATGATCTTCCTGCATCAATACACAATCTAAACCTTTCTTGGAAGCATCACATAAAACAACATAGCCTTTTCCAGGCTCTGGCAAGATTAACACTGGAGCACTGGTCAGCTTCTCCTTCAGATTCTGGAAAGCTTGCTGACATCGATCATCCCAAACAAAAGGTACATCCTTCCTGGTCAATTTTGTCATTGGTAACGAGATCACACTGAAGTCCTTGATAAACCTCCAGTAGTATCCCGCTAAACCAAGGAAACTACGAACTTTTGTCGGTGCCTTCGGCTGTTCCCAATCTGCAACAGATTCCACCTTCTTCGGATCTACCTTGACTCCTTCAGCGGATATCACATGGCCCAAGAAGGTCACTTCATCCAGCCAGAACTCACACTTACTGAACTTGGCATACAATTGTTATTGGCGAAGAAGAGTCAATACTTGACGGAGATGTTGCTCATTCTCTAGCCTGTCCCGACTATAGATCAAGACGTCATCTATAAATACTACAACAAACTGATCTAAGAACGGACGAAACACTCTGATCATCAGATCCATGAAAGCTGCAGGTGCATTGGTTAACCCAAACGGCATAACCACAAACTCATAATGACCATACCTTGTCCTGAAGGCTGACTTCGGTATGTCATCCGCCCTTATCCTCAACTGATGATTTCCAGACCGTAGATCGATCTTCGAGAACACTGTAGCACCACACAATTGATCGAACAAATCATCTATCGTCGGCAACGGGTACTTGTTCTTGATCGTGACCTTGTTCAACTGCCGGTAGTCTATACACAACTACATCGAACCATCCTTCTTCTTGACGAACAGTACTAGAGCACCCCAAGGCGACATACTTGGTCGGATAAAACCTTTATCCAGCCACTCCTGTAACTGCTTTTTCAACGCTGCCATCTCTACTGGAGCCATTCTGTACGGTGTCTGCGCAACTGGCTGCGTTCCTAGAACCAGACTGATCTCGAAATCAATCTCTCGGGGTGGGGGAACACCAGCAAACTCCTCAGGAAATATGTCTGCAAACTTACGAACAACTGACACCTCCTCAAGGATAGGACCCTTCGCCTTGGCATCCACTACGGTATCTACCACGTGAGCTAAGAACGCTTCACATCCCTGTCGTAACAACTTATCTACTACCATAGCTGATACCAGACATGTCGGGAGAATCTTCCTATCTCCCTGGAAGATCCACTTCTCTCCAGCAACATCAAACACTTCTTGCTTGGAACCACAGTCCAAGACAACCTTATACCTCTCTAAGGTATCCATCCCAAGGATAACATCGAACCCATGCATAGTAAGTGGTATGAGATCCACTTGAATGCGGTGTCCCGAGAAAGACAAGACACAAGATGGACACTCTTCTTGAAGCAAAGAGGAACCATCAAGAGGTGTTTCTATCAACAAACTATCTTTCTTACAGCTAATAGGTAAACGACAGTTCTCAAGCATACTATAGGTGATAAAAGAGTGCGTAGCACCCGAGTCAACCAGAACAGATATAAAGCAAGAAGAAGACATATCAGAATGAAATAACTCCATCTGACCTGTCACTACTCGCGGGTTGACTACCGCCTCCGACTGATTCATAGCATAGAATCGAGTCGTTGCTTGCTGTCCACGACCTCTGTGTCCCTGAGCAGACGATCCAGCCTGAGACGCTTGACCACGTCCTCGTCCTCTTCTACCACTGGGTTGCGGTCTCTTAGACCCCTGAAGGTTCTGTCTCGGCTGCTGCGTCACTTCAACATCTTTGTAAGGACAACTTGACCTGATATGTCCTGGTTGTTTGCACTGATAGTAGATCCTGGGTGCAAGATAAGGTCTTTGGTGGGGCATGGATCCTCTTTTCTTCGTGACTGATTTTTTGATTCTCCGGGAAGGTCCTACAGCCGTATCCAACCATCCTCGGTCCTCCAAAGTAGGTACAGGGGTTGTTACCTCAGCACTCGAACCCTTCTCGAAACGTCTGATCCATTCCTCGCCTGTTGCCGCAAAGTGAGGACATGACCTCAACAGATCCGTTAACTTGGTCTCATACTCGGAGAGTTTCATCCTTTCTTGTTGTAAGCGCTCAAACTGACCGACCTTCACATCCAGATACGTCTTCGGAAAGTATCTGGCGGCGAACTCGCATCGGAACATCTCCCAACAGGTCACCTTACCAGGCGGCTTCCCTTCCTCGATGGTCCACCAGTGACTAGCACTACCTTTTAGAAGGTAGACAGCGTGCTTTACCTTGTCTGCTTCGGGGATGTCGAGGATCTGGAAAGCCTTCTCGAGACTTGTCAGCCACATATCTGCATCCTCTGGATCAGCCATTCCAGCATACTCCGAAGCTCCAACTTGGCGAAGCCGCTCGGAGGTCTTCCCAATACCCGATCCTTCTCCATGAGGAACCTGTGCTCGTGGAGGTTGCACTGGTAATCGTTCGACCATGAGATTCATCGTAACCATCATCTGCCCCATAAGTTGTTGGTAGGCAAGGCATTCAAGAATGGTTGGGTTAGGTTGGGGGACCTCAGGCACCCGATCTTCATGCGCCTGTCCTACTACTCCATCAACAGATGCAACATCGTTGTGCTCAGCAGTGAGTTCTTCATGGTTTCAAGACATCTTGGCTTTTCTTCCGCTGAGGGCAGAAAATTTCTATGAGAATATCTGGAAAACATATAAGAACAAACACAACCTAGTCCTAGATCCCTGTAGACTCAGCGAACCTAAAGCTCTGATACCAAACTTGTGGCAACACATCCCATTATCACACAGATAACGAGGTGTTACGCGAAAACGTGTGGAAATCACCATAACCATAGCTTATCAAAAACACAGGTTAATTAAAACTGATTGCGGAAAACTGATAAATTGAGTAACATATTACATTCCAGTCCATATCCTGCAAGAAAACATGTTATGTACGCATCCACACAAGCCTGGATACATGTCCACAGCTTAGAGCAACAACTGTTATGTTATAACCATGAGTTCACCACCTGTTCATACATATGAAGGCCCATATCTGGCCATCAGCAGGATATACAAACGATCTCAGTCGTACATCATAAAACATCGTCAAAACACCACCAAGGACCTGAGAGTACAGGGATGACTCTAGACTCTACACCAAAACATCAAAACAACAGCATCTCCAAAGCTTGCCTTCTACTGATCTTCTTGCTGCTTGGCCGCAACTCCGCGACCACCACCACGACAAGCTCGACTACCTAAAAAGGGTGAAAACCAGCGGAGTGAGCCAATTGAACATTGTCCCAGCGGGAGGCATAACTCCGTGCCAAAACTACAAAACCTCAGATAAGATAAAGCTTATAACAGGAGATATATTGATAAGGAATATAACAGAAATAGTTTATGAAAAGCAAGGCCATCTGTACCATACAATTTACCAGCTGTACCAAAAAGGCATATAACCTGCATACCTCTCAATGGGACATGATTGATAAGATGAAATATACATAAAACTCGCCACATAGGAGTAATGCACAAACAACTGCAGATAATTAAAGTTATTTATACAAACAAGGCCTCAACCAATGTTTCGTGTTTGTCTTAAGCAATACATACTAAACTGCTGGATTACGTTTTATTATTATGCCCTGAGGAAATGAACCGTACCGTTCATTTCCAACCTTCGGCTGCGAAGCCCATAGCCGGTGCCATATAAGGTCAATGGAAGAGCTGGAACCCAAGACCTTCTCTGCCTCATGTCCGTATATAAGTATAACATAAGCAGGACCGCAGTCTCATGCTTGAAGTGGTCATAGCCACAGGGTTAGCTCTTCAGGCTACCCTCTGTCGCAGAACATGAGTATAACATAAGCAGGACCATAGTCTCATGCTGATGTGGTCATAAGACACAGGGTTAGCTCTTCAGGCTACCCTCTTCCTAGCCCGCCTTGGTACAGGTCACGACGCTAGTAAAACTGAGCCACGTGTCTAAACACCGTTCTTTGAGCCATGAACGCATTCATGCTCAATATATCATATGTATGGGCTATGTTCACCTCGCCCTTATCATTACCGGGCTATGTTCACCTCGCCCTTATCATAACTGGGCTATGTTTACCTCACCCTTGAGTCTACAACCGCAGTTGCACTCTTACCTCCTCACTTTAGGCTAGGAGAAACCTCGCATATTCAAAAATATGCGCTCCGGGTTAACCCGCAGGAGAACCCGTTTCATCATCACCCTATCCTGACTGGTGATGACTCTATGGCCAGGGCAAACTACATGATAGATTTTACTATGATTAATTAGTATCTTTTAGATGGATTGCAAGATTCAACCAAGTTGTATAACATGCAAGAAATAACAAAAGTAAAACAACATAAACTCAACATTATGCATTTCCTACAATTTACATCACACTGATCCATCACAAAGATCTCACATCGCATTTTGTCACTTGGCCTCTTGCCAACCACCTAAATACATCTCAAGGATCATTACATATCATGGGATCTCAATCCCTCATTCATAGTGCTATAGCCTCTCAAGGCTTTCATCATCATTATGGAACACCTTTCATAATTCACCTATTACCACAGTAATCACATATAACCATTTCTTATAGTCTTTCATATGGCTAAGTCTTACCTGCATGGTTAGCCTCATTCAAGAACCATATGAATAATCAAGAACCTCATATTATCAACATAAAATGATAATTTAGGGTTAAGTACATTGCCAGCACATGATGGCAGTAATAATCATATCCATGCCTCATCTTAATGTTACACATGTAAGCACACTATCAAGCAACCCTAATGTATGCTCAAGATCATATTACTATGCAGCTATTCATGTATCTTACCATGCCTCATCTTTGGGTTATACATGTAAGCATACTATTAAGCAACCCTAATGTATGCTTAAGATCATATTACTATGCAACTATTCATGTATCTTACCATGCCTCATCTTTGGGTTACACATGTAAGCATACTATTAAGCAACCCTAATGCTTGCTCAAAATCATATTTGTCATCAAAGGGATTGAGTAGTCACATTCATATGCATGTGCTCGGCCATGAGAACATAAACCTCATTATTGAGCAATGAGTCATCATAAAAGTATAGCTGATATGTCACCCTTCCGTGACCAATCGTTCCCTCACAAAAGACATTCAAAACTCTCACTAAAGATCACCCCAGGCAGACCCCATTCTCACCTAACCTATCGGGCGTGTAGCCCTAGCAAGCGGGCAGAGAGGAAATCGGGTGAGCAGGGTATAGCATGAGCAGGTGTGTGTCGGGCGACATGCGTGCATGGCGAGACATTCAGGCGTGCAAGGCAATCGGGCGAGCATAGCTCAACTGAGCGGGCAGGTTGATATCAGGCGTGCAGGATACACATATATCGAGCGAGCAGAGAGCGTCAGGGGGGAGAAACTGGGTGAGCAAGCTATCGGGCGATACAAGCCGAGCGAGCAGGTTAAAGCTGTGCGAGCAAAGCCTATCGGGCGACAGGCCCACTGGGTGAGCCGGGCTACAGAGAGAGCAGAACTATATCGGGCGAGCAGATACGTTGAGTGAGCACTGAGACCGGGAAAGCAAAGGTACTGGGCGAGCCACGGTTATGTCGGGTGACACAGGGGCATGGAGGGCATGTAGCTGAGCAACAAAGCAGGGCGAGCAGAGCGAGCAAAGTTCAACTGGGAAAGCAGCCTGTCGGGCAGAGCTGGCTCAGGGCGAGCAGGTCAGGTTGCTCACTTGCCCAAAGAACAAGAGAAAGGCTTTACTCACTCAAAACCGTGCAAGGGGAAAACTAGGGCAAGGGCTGTCGAGCAGGAACCTTTCCACACATCTCAACCAAGGTGCATCATATCCAAACCATCTAAACGAGCTCACCATCTTTCCCAAGGTGAGAGGAGAGTCTTGCTCAAGCCACTAAGTCATCATCTCACCTCAATCTGGTAGGAAAGAGGGGTATTGCTCATGACATTAGTACCCAAGCTCACTCATCTAGACCAAGGGGAGAAAGGAGTGTTGCTCCCTAAATCCTAGAACACAAGGATCGGCCAACATGCAAGATGAACAAGAACCAAGCTACTAACGTGCATAGGTAAGATTAAAGCAAACATATATGCAAAGAGAGAAGAATAGTTAGGGTTAGAGTCATGCAACCCACCTTAAGCTCCAAGGTAGAAGATGCACTCCAAGCTCCAAGGGTATCTCGACCACCGAGGCTCCTCCAAGGGTGTGTATCGGCCACCACCTTCCTTCTCCAAGGGTGTGTCAACCTCCAAGCTCCTTCTTCAAGGGTGTGTATCGGCCACCAAGCAAGGCAAAGAGAGGGTGTGTCGTGCACAAGAAGGAGAGGAACTAAAAAGGGACCTCAAGCTAAGGAAGGAACCACCTATATAGATGAGAAAGGAGGAGAAACCAAGGTTGTACATGGTAAGGTGTCGTCCACCCAAGAGACACATGTCCACCAACTCAAGCCACCTCTCTTGCATGCCATAAGACACTTGTCCAAAATGTGTACCATGTGTTCTCCAAACATGACCAAGGTTGGGCCAAGCACCATGGGCGACACATGCTCCACTCTAGGCTGACACAAGCTCCAACTAAGCCCAAACAAGGCATTCCAAGGCCCAAACAAGCTCAACAAGGTCCAAAGAACTCAAACAACAAGCCCAAGCCTTCCTCTCAACCCTAGAGGAAGCAAAGAGAGAGAGAAGAACACCTCTCATGGTGGCGAACTTGCTCACAAAACCCTAGACTTAGGTTTATTTGCAAGTAGCACCTTCAACTCTCAACAAAGCAAAACCAAACCCTAATCACCACTAAAGGTGATTAGCAAGCATAAAACCACCAAGGTTAAGCAAAGCAAACATGGTAAGCCCTAAACGCAGGTCAGGGTCCTTACACACACTCTCTCTCTCTCTATATATATATATACATATATATATATATATATATATATATATATATATATATATATATATATATATATAGGCTAATTATTCGTTGCCCGCGCGGGTACATTCGTTATGTTACCCGACAACAAAGACGCGGTGGCATCAATTGTAAAAAGCAACTAAACAGGTTCTGATCAGTCTGCCGTCCTCACTCCGTTTGACCCCAAAATCTGAACACCCCGTCTCTGCTGTGGCGGAGTGGGCTAAGGGACCGACACATCCGTTTGGTTACCGACGGTTTGAAGCAGTTAATGGCGGTCTGGAGGGTTGATTAACTTGACCAACTCGATCAGCCACACTGGCCTATCCACAGGGTTGCCGTTGTAGGGAGCGACCCCTCTTGCCTTGTGCATAAGGAAAGGGGGAAAAAGCTGGCAGACGCTCCTTGTCCAGGCGTCCGTTGGCAACAAACCGAGGCGTGACTCTGGTGTCGTCGTCGTAGACCAGAAGAGGGGGGGCGCTCGTGCACCAACAACCACTTCTCACTCATCGGCCAGCACTACTAGCGGAACCGGAGGACCATCGTCATCTTCACAAGTTGGGACCTACCGCGGAGCCCAAAAGGCAAACACCACCTTTCCTTGTATCCTACCCCATCTCTAACCTCGTCTCACTTTTCCAGCTGCCGCCGATAGCTCCAGCTACATCTCCAGAGAGGCGACGCCCTTTCCATGTCTCTACAACCCAAGTACCCATCCGCTAGACAAGCTTTCCCATCAACGTTAAGCTCGTGACTAGTATGTTGATTTTTTCTTGAGCAGAGGCTTCAACCAACAGATTAATAACTAGCATGTAGCATGTGATCGTCCACTAATATAGTTGTATAAACTGAAATAGTTAATACTACAAGTCACTGACCGCACTGATTATAAGCACTCAACAGGTTTTCCTAGCTATCTAGTAATTATAATTAACTATGACAATTCATGAATCCAGTTGGCATGTGGGCAGCCTCTGCCTGTCCTGCGTGAGATAGGAGATAGAAATGAAAAAAAAGGCAGATATCTCTTTGGGTACTTGGCTACATGCATCTCAGATTGCAGGTGTCAGGTGAATCAATTTAATATTAAGGGAACTAGGAACGAAATGGAATGGAGGATGTGTATAGAGGATGTGTTTCAGATCTGCAGGCGGGCAAATATAGCATGGGTTTAATGGACTTAATGTCATGGAAACTGAACATCCTGGTTATGTGTATATTATGACTTACAGTATAAGAAGACTAGAAGAAATGATGCTAAACAAAGCCACAAATTTTGATGATATGTGGTTTTCGTATAGCAATCATGGATATATAACATACAATTCTGAATGAAAACAACTACAGAGTCTATATATGAACAAAATGTATATATGTTATACATATTATAATATACGAGGCATAACTGTAATATGTGAGGTAAATTATAAAGATGATGAACATTTTGTATATATAAAATAAATTGTAATGAGATTGAAAAAGTTGCATTGCATTTTCTAACATAATATGTGGAAATTGATGAATATTAAATATAATTATGTAGTATAAAAAAGTAACTACATCGTACTAAAAGTAACTATTTAACACATAAATGTAATAGCAGAACAATTTTACTCCTGTAGACACAGAAACTTCATAATTCCGATCTAATTTTTGATCAAAAATGTTTGGAATGCTTATTCTATCTTTGAAAGAGAAACAATGTTTGTTATATGCAACGTGTTTGATGTGAATAAGGAGGCCAACAAATACATAACTATATCCGTTCATAATTTAGAAGTAGAAGTAATCTATCTTTGTGTTACCTTGTGCTCCAGTAGTTGTATGTATACTTTGAATATGTTACAAAGAATATGTTCTGATCAGTTGTCATTCTTTTTGAAAAATATGTGTTTGTCTTTGTGTGCAATGGATACTCTTAGTGTTGTCACGTTTACTCTTACAAAGTATAAGAGTAATTGAGTTTGATTCATAGTGTTTCTTTTCTAGGCTATCACAGTTACTCTTATTGCTGTTAGAGTTACTCGTAGTGCTCGTTCAGTTACTTGCAGGGTTGTCACAATTACTCGTAGTGCTTTTTCAGTTACTCGTATTGTTTTTACAGTTACTTGTAAGGACCCTGACCTACGTTTAGGGCTTACCCTGTTGGCTTTGCTTAACCTTGGTGGTTTTATGCTTGCTAATCACCTTTAGTGGTGATTAGGGTTTGGTTTTGCTTTGTTGAGAGTTGAAGGTGCTACTTGCAAATAAACCTAAGTCTAGGGTTTTGTGAGCAAGTTTGCCATCTTGAGAGGTGTTCTTCTCTCTCTCTCTCTTTGCTTTCTCTAGGGTTGAGAGGAAGGCTTGGGCTTGTTGTTTGAGTTCTTTGGGCCTTGTTGAGCTTGTTTGGGCCTTGGAATGCCTTGTTTGGGCTTAGTTGGAGCTTGTGTCGCCCATGGTGCTTGGCCCAACCTTGGTCATGTTTGGAGAACACATGGTACACATCTTGGACAAGTGTTCTATGGCTTGCAAGAGTGGTGGCTTGAGTTGGTGGACATGTGTCCCTTGGGTGGACGACACCTTGCCATGTACAACCTTGGTTTCTCCTCCTTTCTCATCTATATAGGTGGTTCCTTCCTTAGCTTGAGGTCCCTTTTAGTTCCTCTCCTTCTTGTGCACGACACACCCTCTCTTTCCCTTGCTTGGTGGCCGATACACACCCTTGAAGAAGGAGCTTGGAGGTAGACACACCCTTGGAGAAGGAAGGTGGTGGCCGATACACACCCTTGGAGGAGCCTCGGTGGTCGAGATACCCTTGGAGCTTGAAGTGCATCTTCTACCTTGGAGCTTAAGGCGGGTTGCATGACTCTAACCCTAACTATTCTTCTCTCTTTGCATATATGTTTTCTTTAATCTTACCTATGCACGTTAGTGGCTTGGTTCTTGTTCATCTTGCATGTTGGCCGATCCTTGTGTTCTAGGATTTAGGGAGCAACACTCCTTTCTCCCCTTGGTCTAGATGAGTGAGCTTGGGTCCTAATGTCATGAGCAATACCCCTCTTTCCTACCCGAGTGAGGTGAGCTAATGACTTAGTGGCTTGAGCAAGACTCTCCTCTCACCTTGGGCAAGATGGTGAGCTCGTTTAGATGGTTTGGATATGATGCACCTTGGTTGAGATGTGTGGGAAGGTGCTGCTCGACAGCCCTTGCCCTAGTTTTCCCCTCACACGGTTTTGAGTGAGTAAAGCCTTTCTCTTGTTCTTTGGGCGGGTGAGCAACCTGACCTGCTCGCCCTGAGCCATCTCTGCTCGACAGGCTGCTCACCCAGTTGAACTTTGCTCGCTATGCTCGCCCTGCTTTGTTGCTCAGCTACATGCCCTGCACGCCCCTGTGTCGCCCGACATAACCGTGGCTCGCCCAGTACCTTTGCTTGCCCGGTCTCAGTTCTCACTCAACGTATCTGCTCGCCCGATATAGTTCTGCTCGCTCTATAGCCCGGCTCGCCCGGTGGGCCTGTCGCCCGATAGGCTTTGCTCGTGCATCTTTAACCTGCTCGCTCGGCTTGTATCGCCCGATAGCTTGCTCACCCGATTTCTCCCCCCCTAACACGCTCTGCTCGCTCGATATATGTGTATCCTGCACGCCTGATATCAACCTGCCCGCTCAGTTGAGCTATGATCGCCCGATTGCCTTACACACCTGAATGGCTCGCCCAACACACATGTTGCCCGACACACACCTGCTCACGCTATACCCTGCTCACCCGGTTTCCTCTCTGCCCGCTTGCTAGGGCTGCACGCCCGATAGGTTAGGTGAGAATGGGGTCTGCCCGGGGTGATCTTTAGTGAGAGTTTTGAATGTCTTTTGTGAGGGCACGATTGGTCACGGAAGGGTGACATATCAGCTATACTTTTATGATGACTCATTGCTCAATAATGAGGTTTATGTTCTCATGGCCGAGCACATGCATATGAATGTGACTACTCAATCCCTTTGATGACAAATATGATTATGAGCATGCATTAGGGTTGCTTAATAGTATGCTTACATGTGTAACCCAAAGATGAGGCATGGTAAGATACATGAATAGTTGCATAGTAATATGATCTTGATTATACATTAGGGTTGCTTGATAGTGTGCTTACATGTGTAACATTAAGATGAGGCATGGATATGATTATTACTGCCATCATGTGTTGGAAATGTACTTAACCCTAAATTATCATTTTATGTTGATAATATGAGGTTCTTGATTATTCATATGGTTGTTGAATGAGGCTAACCAGGAAGGTAAGACTTAGCCAGATGAAAGACTATAAGAAATGGTTATATGTGATTACTTTAGTAACATGTGAATTATGAAAGGTGTTCCATAATGATGATGAAAGCCTTGAGAGGCTATGGCACTTTGAATGAGGGATTGTGATCCCATGATATGTAATGATCCTTGAGATGGATTTAGGTGGTTGGCAAGAGGCCAAGTGACAACATGCGATGTGAGATCTTTGTGATGGATCAGTGTGATGTAAATTGTAGGAAATGCATAATGTTGAGTTTATGTTGTTTTCCTTTTGTTATGTCTTGCATGTTATACAACTTGGTTGAATCGTGCAATCCATCTAAAAGACAAACACAAAACATTGGTTGAGGCCTTATTTGTGTAGATAACTTTAATTATCTGCAGTTGTTTGTGCATCACTCCTATGTGGCGAGTTTTATGTATATTTCATCTTGTCAATCATGTCCCATTGAGAGGTATGCAGGTTATATGCCTTTTTGGTACAGCTGGTAAATTGTATGGTACAGATGGCCTTGCTTTTCATAAACTATTTCTGTTATATTCCTTATCAATATATCTGCTGTTATAAGCTTTATTTTATCTGAGGTTTTGTAGTTTTGGCGCGGAGTTATGCTTCCCGCTGGGACAATGTTCAATTGTCTCACTCCGCTGGTTTTCACCCTTTTTAGGTGGTCGAGCTTGTCATGGTGGTGGTCGCGGAGTTGCGGCCGAGCAGCAAGAAGATCAGTAGAAGGCAAGCTTTGGAGATGCTGCTATTTTGATGTTTTGGTGTAGAGTCTAGAGTCATCCCTGTACTCTCAGGTCCTTGGCGGTGTTTTGACGATGTTTTACGATGTACGACTGAGATCGTTTGTATATCCTGCTGATGGCCAGATGTGGGCCTTCATATGTATGAACAGGTGGTGAACTCATGGTTATGACAGGACAACTGTTGCTCTAAGTTGTGGACATGTATCCAGGCTTGTGTGGATGCGTACATAACATGTTTTCTTGCAGGATATGGACTGGAATGTAATATGTTACTCAGTTTATCAGTTTTTTGCAATCGGTTTTAATTAACCCGTGTTTTTGATAAGCTGTGGTTATGGTGATTTCCGCACGTTTTCGCGTAACACCTCATTATCTGTGTGATAATGGGATGTGTTGCCACTAGTTTGGTATCATAGCTTTAGGTTCGCTGAGTCTACAGGGATTCTAGGACTAGGTTGTGTTTGTTCTTATGTGTTTCCCAGAGTCCTCATAAGAATCTTCTGCCCTCAGCGGAAGAAAAGCCAAAATGTCTGGAAACCGTGAAGAACTCGCTGCTGAGCACAACAATGCTGCATCTGTTGATGGAGCATTAGGCCAGGCACATGAAGATCGGGTTCCTGAGGTCCCCCAACCTGACCCAACCATTCTTGAACGCCTTGCCTACCAACAACTTATGGGGCAGATGATGGTTACGATGAATCTCATGGTCGAACGATTACCAGTGCAACCTCCGCAAGCACAGGTTCCCCATGGAGAAGGATCGGGTATTGGGAAGACCTCCGAGCGGCTTCGCCAAGTCGGAGCTTCGGAGTATGCTGGAATGGCTGATCCAGAGGATGCAGATCTGTGGCTGACAAGTCTCGAGAAGGCTTTCCAGATCCTCGACATCCCCGAAGCAGACAAGGTAAAGCACGCTATCTACCTTCTGAAAGGTAGTGCTGGTCACTGGTGGACCATCGAGGAAGGAAAGCGGCCTAGTAAGGTGACCTGTTGGGAGATGTTCCGATGCGAGTTCGCCACTAGATACTTTCCGAAGACATATCTGGATGAGAAGGTCAGTCAGTTTGAGCGCTTACAACAAGAAAGGATGAAACTCGCCGAGTATGAGACCAAGTTTACGGATCTGTTGAGGTCCTGTCCTCACTTTGCGGCAACAGGCGAGGAACGGATCAGACGTTTCGAGAAGGGTTCGAGTGCTGAGGTAACAACCCATGTACCTACTTTGGAGGATCGAGGACGGTTGGATACGGATGTAGGACCTGCCCGGAGAATCAAACGATCAGTCACGAAGAAAAGAGGATCCATGCCCCACCAAAGACCTTATCTTGCACCCAGGATCTGCTATCAGTGCAAACAACCAGGACATATCAGGTCAAGTTGTCCTTACAAAGATGTTGAAGTGACGTAGCAGCCGAGACAGAACCTTCAGGGGTCTGAGAGACCACAGCCTAGTGGTAGCAGAGGATGAGGACGTGGTCAAGCGTCTCAGGCTGGATCATTTGCTCAGGGAAGCAAAGGTCGTGGACAGCAAGCAACGACTCGATTCTATGCTATGAATCAGTCGGAGGCGGTAGTCAACCCGCGAGTAGTGACATGTCAGATGGAGTTATTTCATTCTGATATGTCTTCTTCTTGCTTTATATCTGTTCTGGTTGACCCGGGTGCTATGCACTCTTTTATCACCTATAGTATGCTTGAGAACCGTCGTTTACCTGTTAGCTGTAAGAAAGATAGTTTGTTGATAGAAACACCTCTTGATGGTTCATCTTTGCTTCAAGAAGAGTGTCCATCTTGTGTCTTGTCTTTCTCGGGACACCGCATTCAAGTGGATCTCATACCACTTACTATGCATGGGTTCGATGTTATCCTTGGGATGGATACCTTAGAGAGGTATAAGGTTGTCTTGGACTGTGGTTCCAAGCAAGCAGTGTTTGATGTTGCTGGAGAGAAGTGGATCTTCCAGGGAGATAGGAAGATTCTCCCGACATGTCTGGTATCAGCTATGGTGGCAGATAAGTTGTTACGACAGGGATGTGAAGCGTTCTTATCTCACGTGGTAGATACCGTAGTGGATGCCAAGGTGAAGGGTCCTAGCCTTAAGGAGGTGTCAGTTGTTCGTAAGTTTGCAGACATGTTTCCTGAGGAGTTTCATGGTGTTCCCCCACCCCGAGAGATTGATTTTGAGATCAGTCTGGTTCCAGGAACGCAGCCAGTTGCACAGACACCGTACAGAATGGCTCCACCAGAGATGACAGCGTTGAAAAAGCAGTTACAGGAGTTGCTGGATAAAGGTTTTATCCAACCAAGTACGTCGCCTTGGGGTGCTCTAGTACTGTTCGTCAAGAAGAAGGATGGTTCGATGCGGTTGTGTATAGACTACCGGAAGTTGAACAAGGTCACGATCAAGAACAAGTACCCATTGCCGATGATAGATGATCTGTTCGATTAGTTGCGTGGTGCTACAGTGTTCTAGAAGATCGATCTACGGTCCGGATATCATCAGTTGAGGATAAGGGCGGATGACATACCGAAGTCAGCCTTCAGGACAAGGTATGGTCATTATGAGTTTGTGGTTATGCCGTTTGGGTTAACCAATGCACCTGCAGCTTTCATGGATCTGATGATCAGAGTGTTTCGTCCGTTCTTAGATCAGTTTGTTGTAGTCTTTATAGATGACGACTTGATCTATAGTCGGGACAGGCTAGAGCATGAGCAACATCTCCGTCAAGTATTGACTCTTCTTCGCCAATAACAGTTGTATGCCAAATTCAGTAAGTGTGAGTTCTGGCTGGATGAAGTGACCTTCTTGGGCCATATGATATCCGCTGAAGGAGTCAAGGTAGATTCGAAGAAGGTGGAATCTGTTGCAGTGTGGGAATAGCCGAAGGTGCCGACAGAAGTTCGTAGTTTCCTTGGTTTAGCGGGATACTACCAGAGGTTTATCAATGACTTCAGTGTGATCTTGTTACCAATGACAAAATTGACCAGGAAGGATGTACCTTTTGTTTGGGATGATCGATGTCAGCAAGCTTTCCAGAATCTAAAGGAGAAGCTGACCAGTGCTCCAGTGTTGATCTTGCCAGAGCCTGGAAAAGGCTATGTTGTTTTCTGTGATGCTTCCAAGAAAGTTTTAGATTGCGTATTGATGCAGGAAGATCATGTGGTTTCTTTTTCCTCACGACAGCTCAAGAAGCATGTGGATAACTATCCGACTCATGATTTGGAGTTGCCGGCGGTGGTTCATGCGTTAAAGATTTGGAGACACTATCTGTATGGGGAAGTGTGTCAGATCTATACGGATCATAAGAATCTGAAGTATATCCTCACACAGCATGAGTTGAACATGCGACAGTGGCGATGGATGGAGTTGATCAACGACTACGACTGCACTATCGAGTATCATCCTGGTAAGGCGAACGTGGTAGCTGATGCGCTTAGTAGAAAGTCTTCTTTTCTTTCTTCAAAGAAGGCACAATTGAGTTCCCTGGTTTGCCATAGGCGGGATATGTTTGTTTCTCTGTGACAGATGAACGTGCAGATGGAAGTTTCCTTGTTGTCTGGTCTTTTCGCACAGATGCATGTCAAGCCTATGCTGAGGCAGCCGATCAAGGATGCACACCAGACAGATGAGGCGGTGTAGTTGATCAGATTAGAGTTCGGCAGTGACAAGCGTGATGGGTTTCATGAGTCCAAGGATGGGCTAGTTTGCTATCGTGATAGGATGGTTGTTCCAGATGCTGATGATCTGAGGAAGTTGGTGCTTGAGGAAGAACATACGTCGATGTATGCCATGCATCCAGGTGTCACCAGGATGTATCATAGTCTGAAGGATTTGTATTGGTGGCCCGGTATGAAGAGAGATGTGGCTGAGTTCGTAGCTAGATGTGCGGTATGTCAGCAAGTGAAGGATGAACATCAGAAGCCGGTAGGTACGTTGCAACCTTTTCCGATACCGCAATGGAAATGGGATCATATCACCATGGATTCCATAGTTGGTCTGCCCAAGACAACTAGGAATCATGATTCCGTTTGAGTGATAGTGGACAGATTGACGAGATCTGCCCATTTCCTACCTGTGAAGACAACGTATATAGCTGAGAAGCTCGCTAAAGTGTATGTTGATGAGATAGTTCGTTTGCATGGTGTGCCAGCAACGATAGTATCTGACAGAGGTCCTCAGTTTACTAGTCATTTTTGGGAGCAGTTGCACAGAGCGTTGGGAATGCAGTTGAGGTTCAGTACAGCCTTTCATCTGCAGACAGATGGACAGTCTGAGAGGACTATTTAGATTGTGGAAAATCTCCTTCGAGATTGTGTTTTGCTGTTTCTAGGTATATGGGGCCTTACCCAATTACAACACATGTTGGAAAGGTAGCTTACGAGATAGAGTTGTCTCCTGAGTTGCACAGGTTACATCCAATATTCCATGTCAGTATGTTAAAGAAAAGTCATCCAGATTTAGGTACAGTAATACAGCCAGTTGAGGTTGATCTTGATACCGATGTGACCTACGAGGAAGGTCTTGTGGCAATTCTTGATAGAAGAATCAAGAAGCTGAAGAGGAAGGACCTGGTTCTTGTGAATGTTCTTGGGCAGCATCGTGGCGTCCAGGAAGCCACGTGGGAGCTTGAGGAAGAGATGAGGAGGAAGTATCCCTCACTTTTCTCTTCAGATTTCAGGGATGAAATCCCTTAAAGGGGGTTAGATTGTAAGGACCCTGACTTGTGTTTAGGGCTTACCCTGTTTGCTTTGCTTAACCTTGGTGGTTTTATGCTTGCTAATCACCTTTAGTGGTGATTAGGGTTTGGTTTTGCTTTGTTGAGAGTTGAAGGTGCTACTTGCAAATAAACCTAAGTCTAGGGTGAAAACTACTAGAGGGGGGTGAATAGAGTTTTAAATAATTTTAAACAATTATTTAACTAAAACAACCAATCACAAAAATATTGGACAAGGGGACAAGGATTTAGAGTGGTTCCTACCTTAGCAAATACTAAGGCAGTCAGTCCACTACCTGGTTGCTTACCCAACCGGGATTTGGAAAGAATTTAATTTTATTACCTCACAAGGACTTTACATAAAATTACAATTCTCTCCCTAAACCCTTCAAGCAGCCTTCACCTCGAAGTAATCGCACCAACCTTGAAGCAGCCTTCACCTAGAAGCAATTGCACCAACCTTGAAGCAGCCTTCCTCCTGAAGTAGCTTCCCGTGCAATAACCTTCTTGAAGTAGCTTCCCATTGCGATAGCCTTCTTGAAGTAGCTTGAAGTCCACCTTCTCCTCCGAGAAGAACCTTCTCCAATCCGCAGCCTCCAACCCTAGGAGTAGCAAGGAGAATACAAAAGATACAAAGGAACAAGAAAGAAAACAGAAATTACAATACCACTTGTAGCTCAAGGCTTGATTTCCTATATCAAGCGTTTTGATCTCCTAACCAATGTATGTAGAAGTGTAAGTGTTGTGGATAGGAGATACTAGCCTATAGGACACGAAGTTGGAGCAATGGGAATGAATAGCCAATGTAGGAATTGCTCTATTGCTCAAAACAGATTGCCAATGAGTATTCAATCTCAAGTGTAGCACATGTGTAGCTTGGGTGTTTTTAGGTGTCCTAAGGCATGTCCTATTTATAGGAATGACCTACAAGTGCTTAAGGACATTCTAGACACTTTCTAGGGGGTTCTTAGTGCTCAACTAGCCGTTATGTGTCCACTAATTGCATTTGCAATGGCTAATTAATTGACCCTGAAAAGTGCAGACAGAACTTTTCTCGATCGACAATTTGTCGACCGAGAGTCCTTCTCGGTCGAAGATTTGTCGACCGAGGGACCTCCTGGAGCAAGTGTTTACAACGTTCATTTCCAACTCCCAACCACTTTGTCTGCTGGGTCTAACGGCTAGTAGGGTCTATTCTCGATCGAAGATTTTGTCGACCGAGAGTTTCTCGGTCGAAGATTTGTCGACCGATATTTTCTCGATCGACGATTTGTCGACCGAGAATATTACTGACTCAATGTATTCATTTACTAAGTGTGTGTATCAATGTGCAATTGTGATACTATCTTGGGGAATGGCCTATCTAAGTGTTGTGAGTGGATAGGGAAGATCTAAACGCTTGATTTTACATGATATCTAATTACTTGTACATTATATACTTGTACAAGCATTTACATCTGATTACAATCATGAAAATAAAGTGATTTTATCAAATTGTTTCTTCCAAGTCTTTTTTATCCACCACCTTATATGCTTGTTCCTGAAATACTCAAATAGCACGTTAAAACCACAAGAATGAAATGTTTGTCATTACCAAAACAAAAGGGATTATGCTAATGTCAATTTAGCCAACAATCTCCCCCCTTTTGAAGATGACAAACATTTCCTAAATAAAGAAATATAAATCATGTGAGTTTCATACCTGAAGATTACCTTTTGTAGCCATTCTTGTTTTGCAAGTGGATGTTTGGCCGAGATATTATGAAACTCATATTTTTATTTTATGTTTTTGATTTTATATTATTTCTCCCCCTTTGTCATTTCAAAAAGATATCCAATATAATAGATTTTATTTCTCCCCCTTAATTTTATGCTATGCTCCCCCTTAAAGAGATATTCAATTAGAAAACAAGGGATTAAAGCAAAGCAATGATTGTTAAATTGAGCCATAATTTATTTCTCACTCATTTGCAATGTATGTTAAGCCTTGAAATGATATGAGTTCCTTTTAGGTTCACAGCATTTGTGTATTGATTTCTCATCCATTTTACAAGGGATGTTAAGCCCTAAAAATGAAATGAGAATTCTTTAATCTTAGAGTACATAAAAATTTCTCTAGCCAAATGCACGGGATGTTAACCCCTAATTTGTCTAGAGAATTCCTTTAAGAACAAGATATATCATTTTATGAAATTTGTTGATTTCTTCATAACCAAGAGTAAAAATACTAAGGTCATAATAGGCTTCAAATGATGTTTACAATATTTTTGTATGCTTCTTAATCAAATAATCAAATTTGTTTTTATGAGCTCCCCCTTAATCTTACAATTTAAGGCTTCTAAGGTCACAAATGATTTTAAATTTTGATTTTGATCTTTATCAAATGTATACTAAGATTAAGTACAATAAAATGATGTCAATATAAGCATTTTGTCAAAGCTTATTTTAGGTCGCCCTTGACTACGACCATAGCGCCCCTTGGTCAATTTTAATTTCAACCAAGAGGCAAATTCTGCAGATTTCCAATTTAAACATTCATATGTGAAGTATAATTTCTGCAGATAGCTTTAAATAAATATCTATTTGAAGCATATTAAGATATACCTATTATGAAGACTTAATATGGGCATCATAGTGAAGTCTTTGTCCTTGATTTTTCTAGAACACATATTTTACATTCATTGTTTATTATGTCAAGATGCTTTTATGCTAATTTATCTGAATATCAATGATCAAGAATAATATCCATTCATGGTTTGTATATATGAATCAAAGATTATTTTAGACAAACCAATGAAACATAATGATCATGATGAAGCATATCCATGGTGTAATGATAGAACAATTAAAGCATATGATCAGCATATAAATGCAATAATTATGATCATTTAAAACAAATTTCAATACACACATGGTTCATGTATAGATATTCCAAGGGTTACCATGAAAACAGTAATTTTCCCTTAACTTAAATCAAATATGATTCATAGATAAAAATGATCTCATATAAGTGTTCCAAAGATGATTTCCATAATTTGTGCATGTAAAACAGTTATTAACAGCAAATAGATAGCACATTGTTCCTTTGTAGAATTATTCAACAGACTTATTTCAGACTGACATCAGTAACCTTCTCGGTCGATGATTTCTCGACCGACTGACTGCTCGGTCGAAGATTTCTTGACCGATCAGGTTTCTGTATTGTTTTCAGAACCATTTTCAGTAATTGTTTATAAGTAAATCATGAATGGTTATTTACTCAATTAAACAATTTGAAGACTCAGTTTAGTTGAGATAGACTTTATGAACATCAAAGGAACTTTTAGATCAAATCCCAACTAATTGTATCCAAGTCTTTATTTACAATTTAGCTATGAGTAAGGCAAAATTTTATTTTTGCAATTTGAAAGATTTTGTATATATCCAAGTTAGATGTTTAAAAACTTGAATTAATTTATTATCCCATTATGTTGAGTTGAGATAGACATAGAAATATGCAACTAAGGTCCTTGGTCATATCTCAACTTAATTCCGTTCATTTAGTTTGGAGGTTTTGGAACCCATACCAACTCAACATCCTTTTTCTTGTATGGGCATGAAAAAGAGTAGTGTCCAAGACGTAAGCAATAATGGCAACATATAGAATCAACCTCAAGTCTTTTTCTATGGTTTTGTTCTAGGTTGTTCTTTGGTACAAATGTATTGGTTCCTTTAGGTACATATAGTGATTGATGTGCTTGTGTCTTTCTCCAACTAAGTTGTTGATGAGATTTCCCCTTAGGCTTGTAACCTAGTCCTCTTCTCCCAATTTGATGATAGGAATCATCCAATATTTTATCAAGGATTCCATTGTTGCTTAACCTACTAACTTCTTGGTGCAACTTAGCAATCTCATCCATTCTTTTCTTAATATCTAGTTTTGCTTGATCTAGATTAGATGATAAAGAATTCCTTTCTTTCACTATATTATCATAATCTAGATGTGTACACAAGACAGGTTGTTTTTGAAGATCATTTAATTTTGCAAGTAATCCAACCTTTTCTTGAGATAGAAGATCATAATTTGTTTCTAGAGTAAAAATCTTCACATTACTACTACTTAGAGATGATTTCAAAGTATGATTTTCAGAAATAATGCTATCTTTTTCAAAACCAAGATCATTTAATTTAGCATATAAATCTTCATTTTCAGATGTGAGAGCAAGAAGTCTAGCATTTAATTCATCATTTTCTTTATTGGATTTCTTTAGTTTCTTCTTGCACTCAACATATTTATTATGTGTCTCTTCAAGACTAGCAACTAGTTCTTCTTTAGATAAATCAAAAAGACTTACCTCTTCTTCTTCTTCACTAGTTGTAGCAATAAGACAATCCTTGTTTTCATCTTCCTTCTTTGATCTCCATGGGCAGCTAGTTGTTGTGTGGCTTGTTCCTAAGCACCAATTGCAACATATTGTAGATTTGTTCAAGCTGCACCTTTTGTTGCGATTGTAATCACCATCACCCTCCATTCTTCAAGACCTGGTTAGGGTTCCTTGAAGCCTGCTCTGATACCAATTGAAAACTACTAGAGGGGGGGTGAATAGAGTTTTAAATAATTTTAAACAATTATTTAACTCAAACAACCAATCACAAAAATATTGGACAAGGGGACAAGGATTTAGAGTGGTTCCTACCTTAGCAAATACTAAGGCAGTCAGTCCACTACCCGGTTGCTTACCCAACCGGGATTTGGAAAGAATTTAATTTTATTACCTTGCAAGGACTTTACATAAAATTACAATTCTCTCCCTAAACCCTTCAAGCAGCCTTCACCTCAAAGTAATCGCACCAACCTTGAAGCAGCCTTCACCCAGAAGCAATTGCACCAACCTTGAAGCAGCCTTCCTCCTGAAGTAGCTTCCCATGCAATAACCTTCTTGAAGTAGCTTCCCGTTGCGATAGCCTTCTTGAAGTAGCTTGAAGTCCACCTTCTCCTCCGAGAAGAACCTTCTCCAATCCGCAGCCTCCAACCCTAGGAGTAGGAAGGAGAATACAAAAGATACAAAGGAACAAGAAAGAAAACAGAAATTACAATACCACTTGTAGCTCAAGGCTTGATTTCCTATATCAAGCGTTTTGATCTCCTAACCAATGTATGTAGAAGTGTAAGTGTTGTGGATAGGAGATACTAGCCTATAGGACACGAATTTGGAGCAATGGGAATGAATAGCCAATGTAGGAATTGCTCTATTGCTCAAAACAGATTGCCAATGAGTATTCAATCTCAAGTGTAGAACATGTGTAGCTTGGGTGTTTTTAGGTGTCCTAAGGCATGTCCTATTTATAGGAATGACCTACAAGTGCTTAAGGACATTCTAGACACTTTCTAGGGGGTTCTTAGTGCTCAACTAGCCGTTATGTGTCCACTAATTGCATTTGCAATGGCTAATTAATTGACCCTGAAAAGTGCAGACAGAACTTTTCTCGATCGACAATTTGTCGACTGAGAGTCCTTCTCGGTCGAAGATTTGTCGACCGAGGGACCTCCTGGAGCAAGTGTTTACAACGTTCATTTCCAACTCCCAACCACTTTGTCTGCTGGGTCTAACGGCTAGTAGGGTCTATTCTCGATCGAAGATTTTGTCGACCGAGAGTTTCTCGGTCGAAGAATTGTCGACTGATATTTTCTCGATCGACGATTTGTCGACCGAGAATATTACTGACTCAATGTATTCATTTACTAAGTGTGTGTATCAATGTGCAATTGTGATACTATCTTGGGGAATGGCCTATCTAAGTGTTGTGAGTGGATAGGGAAGATCTAAACGCTTGATTTTACATGATATCTAATTACTTGTACATTATATACTTGTACAAGCATTTACATTTGATTACAATCATGAAAATAAAGCGATTTTATCAAATTGTTTCTTCCAAGTCTTTGTTATCCACCACCTTATATGCTTGTTCCTGAAATACTCAAATAGCACGTTAAAACCACAAGAATGAAATGTTTGTCATTATCAAAACAAAAGGGATTATGCTAATGTCAATTTAGCCAACATAGGGTTTTGTGAGCAAGTTCGCCACCTTGAGAGGTGTTCTTCTCTCTCTCTTTGCTTCCTCTAGGGTTGAGAGGAAGGCTTGGGCTTGTTGTTTGAGTTCTTTGGGCCTTGTTGAGCTTGTTTGGGCCTTGGAATGCCTTGTTTGGGCTTAGTTGGAGCTTGTGTCGGCCTAGAGTGGAGCTTGTGTCGCCCATGGTGCTTGGCCCAACCTTGGTCATGTTTGGAGAACACATGGTACACATCTTGGACAAGTGTTCTATGGCTTGCAAGAGTGGTGGCTTGAGTTGGTGGACATGTGTCCCTTGGGTGGACGACACCTTGCCATGTACAACCTTGGTTTCTCCTCCTTTCTCATCTATATAGGTGGTTCCTTCCTTAGCTTGAGGTCCCTTTTAGTTCCTCTCCTTCTTGTGCACGACACACCCTCTCTTTCCCTTGCTTGGTGGCCGATACACACCCTTGAAGAAGGAGCTTGGAGGTAGACACACCCTTGGAGAAGGAAGGTGGTGGCCGATACACACCCTTGGAGGAGCCTCGGTGGTCGAGATACCCTTGGAGCTTGAAGTGCATCTTCTACCTTGGAGCTTAAGGCGGGTTGCATGACTCTAACCCTAACTATTCTTCTCTCTTTGCATATATGTTTTCTTTAATCTTACCTATGCACGTTAGTGGCTTGGTTCTTGTTCATCTTGCATGTTGGCCGATCCTTGTGTTCTAGGATTTAGGGAGCAACACTCCTTTCTCCCCTTGGTCTAGATGAGTGAGCTTGGGTCCTAATGTCATGAGCAATACCCCTCTTTCCTACCCGAGTGAGGTGAGCTAATGACTTAGTGGCTTGAGCAAGACTCTCCTCTCACCTTGGGCAAGATGGTGAGCTCGTTTAGATGGTTTGGATATGATGCACCTAGGTTGAGATGTGTGGGAAGGTGCTGCTCGACAGCCCTTGCCCTAGTTTTCCCCTCACACGGTTTTGAGTGAGTAAAGCCTTTCTCTTGTTCTTTGGGCGGGTGAGCAACCTGACCTGCTCACCCTGAGCCAGCTCTGCCCGACAAGCTGCTCGCCCAGTTGAACTTTGCTCGCTCTGCTCGCCCTGCTTTGTTGCTTAGCTACATGCCCTGCACGCCCCTGTGTCGCCCGACATAACCGTGGCTCACCCAGTACCTTTGCTTGCCCGATCTCAGTGCTCACTCAACGTATCTGCTCGCCCGATATAGTTCTGCTCGCTCTGTAGCCCGGCTCGCCCAGTGGGCCTGTCACCTGATAGGCTTTGCTCGCGCATCTTTAACCTACTCGCTCGGCTTGTATCGCCCGATAGCTTTCTCACCCAGTTTCTCCCCCCCTGACGTGCTCTGCTCACTCGATATATGTGTATCCTGCACGCCTGATATCAACCTACCCGCTCAGTTGAGCTATGCTCGCACGTTTGCCTTGCACGCCTGAATGGCTCGCCCTGCACGCATGTCGCCCGACACACACCTTCTCATGCTATACCCTGCTCACCCGGTTTCCTCTCTGCCCGCTTGCTAGGGCTGCACGCCCGATAGGTTAGGGGAGAATGGGGTCTTCCCGGGGTGATCTTTAGTGAGAGTTTTGAATGTCTTTTGTGAGGGCACGATTGGTCACGGAAGGGTGACATATCAGCTATACTTTTATGATGACTCATTGCTCAATAATGAGGTTTATGTTCTCATGGCCGAGCACATGCATATGAATGTGACTACTCAATCCCTTTGATGACAAATATGATTTTGAGCATGCATTAGGGTTGCTTAATAGTATGCTTACATGTGTAACCCAAAGATGAGGCATGGTAAGATACATGAATAGTTGCATAGTAATATGATCTTGAGCATACATTAGGGTTGCTTGATAGTGTGCTTACATGTGTAACATTAAGATGAGGCATGGATATGATTACTATTGCCATCATGTGCTGGCAATGTACTTAACCCTAAATTATCATTTTATGTTGATAATATGAGGTTCTTGATTATTCATATGGTTGTTGAATGAGGCTAACCATGCAGGTAAGACTTAGCCAGATGAAAGACTATATGAAATGGTTATATGTGATTACTGTGGTAACACATGAATTATGAAAGGTGTTCCATAATGATGATGAAAGCCTTGAGAGGCTATGGCACTTTGAATGAGGGATTGAGATCCCATGATATGTAATGATCCTTGAGATGGATTTAGGTGGTTGGCAAGAGGCCAAGTGACAACATGCGATGTGAGATCTTTGTGATGGATCAGTGTGATGTAAATTGTAGGAAATGCATAATGTTGAGTTTATGTTGTTTTCCTTTTGTTATGTCTTGCATGTTATACAACTTGGTTGAATCTTGCAATCCATCTAAAAGATACTAATTAATCATAGTAAAATCTATCATGTAGTTTGCCCTGGCCATAGATTCATTACCAGTCAGGATAGGGTGATGATGAAATGGGTTCTCCTGTGGGTTAACACGGAGCGCATATTTTTGAATATGTGAGGTTTCTCCTAGCCTAAAGTGAGGAGGTAAGAGTGCAACTGCGGTTGTAGACTCAAGGGCGAGGTGAACATAGCCCAGTTATGATAAGGGCGAGGTGAACATAGCCCAGTAATGATAACGGTGAGGTGAACATAGCCCATACATATGATATATTGAGCATGAATGCGTCCATGTCTCAGAGCACGGTGTTTAGACACGTGGCTCAGTTTTACTAGCGCCATGACCTGTACCAAGGTGGGCTAGGAAGAGGGTAGCCTGAAGAGCTAACCCTGTGGCTTATGACCACTTCAGCATGAGACTACGGTCCTGCTTATGTTATACTCATGTTCTGCGGCAGAGGGTAGCCTGAAGAGCTAACCCTATGGCTATGACCACTTCAAGCATGAGACTGCGGTCCTGCTTATGTTATACTTATATACGAACATGAGGCGGAGAAGGTCTTGGATTCCGGCTCTTCCATTGACCTTATATGGCACCGGCTATGGGCTTCGCAGCTGAAGGTTGGAAATGAACGGTACGGTTCATTTCCTCAGGGCATAATAATAAAACGTAATCCAGCAATTTAGTATGTATTGCTTAAGACAAACACGAAACATTGGTTGAGGCCTTGTTTGTGTAGATAACTTTAATTATCTACAGTTGTTTGTGCATCACTCCTATGTGGCGGGTTTTATGTATATTTCATCTTGTCAATCATGTCCCATTGAGAGGTATGCAGGTTATATGCCTTTTTGGTACAACTGGTAAATTGTATGGTACAGATGGCCTTGCTTTTCATAAACTATTTCTGTTATATTCCTTATCAATATATCTGTTGTTATAAGCTTTATTTTATCTGAGGTTTTGTAGTTTTGGCGCGGAGTTATGCTTCCCACTGGGACAATGTTCAATTGTCTCACTCCATTGATTTTCACCCTTTTTAGGTGGTCAAGCTTGTCGTGGTGGTGGTCGCGGAGTTGCGGCCGAGCAGCAAGAAGATCAATAGAAGGCAAGCTTTGGAGATGTTGCTGTTTTGATGTTTTGGTGTAGAGTCTAGAGTCATCCCTGTACTCTCAGGTCCTTGGCGGTGTTTTGACGATGTTTTACGATGTACGACCGAGATCGTTTGTATATCCTGCTGATGGCCAGATGTGGGCCTTCATATGTATGAACCGGTGGTGAACTCATGGTTATGACAGGACAGCTGTTGCTCTAAGCTGTGGACATGTATCCAGGCTTGTGTGGATGCATACATAACATGTTTTCTTGCAGGATATGGACTGGAATGTAATATGTTACTCAGTTTATCAGTTTTCCGTAATCGGTTTTAATTAACCCGTGTTTTTGATAAGTTGTGGTTATGGTGATTTCCGCACGTTTTGGCATAACACCTCCTTATCTGTGTGATAATGGGATGTGTTGCCACAGTTACTCTAACTGCTATTTGAGTTACTCGTAGTGCTCGTTCAGTTACTCGCATTGTTGTCATAGTTACTCATAGTGTGTCACAGTTACTCGCAGGCTTTTTTCAGTTACTCACAAGGTTTTTTAGTTACTCGCAGGGCTTTTTCAGTTACTCGCATGGTTTTTTCAGTTACTCGCAGTGTTTGTTCAGTTACTCGCAAGGTTGTGACAGTTACTCGTAGTGTTTGTTCAGTTACTCACAGATTTGTGACAGTTACTCACAGTGTTTGTTCAGTTACTCAACCATTACTTGTAGTGTTCAGTTACTCGCAGGCTTGTTTCAGTTACTTGTAGGCTTTTTTCAGTTACTCACATTGTTTGTTCAGTTACTCACAGGGTTGTCACAGTTACTCGTAGTGTTTTCGCAGTTACTCTAACTGCTATTACAGTTACTCGCAGGGTTTTTTCAGTTACTCGCATTATTGTCACAGTTACTCGCACTATTGTCACTGTTACTCGCAATGTTTTTTCAGTTACTCGTAGTCCTTTTTCAGTTACTCGCAGTGTTTTTTCAGTTACTCCAGGGTTGTGACAGTTACTCGTAGGGTTTTTTCAGTTACTCAACCATTACTTTCAGTTACTCAAGCATTACTCTCAGTTACTCAAGAATTAATTTCAGTTACTCAAGTATTACTTTTCAGTTACTCAAGCATTTTGTTACTTTCAGTTACTCGTAGTCCTTTTTCAGTTACTCGCAGTGTTTTTTCAGTTACTCCAGGGTTGTGACAGTTACTCACAGGGTTTTTTCAGTTACTTAACCATTACTCTCAGTTACTCAAGCATTACTCTCAGTTACTCAAGAATTAATTTCAGTTACTCAAGCATTACTTTTCAATTACTCAACCATTACTCTCAGTTACTCAACATTACTTTTAGTTACTCGCATGGTTGTATCAGTTACTTGTAGTGGTTTCAGAGTTACTCTTACAACATTCAAAGCATGAAGGTATTTAAAGCATTCAAGAACATAAGCATTCAAACCATAAATGTAATCGAAGCATTCAAGATCAGCTGTACATTCAGTCTTTTTGCAGCACACTAATAAATAATCCATTTTAATCAGCTGTACATTCAGCCAAAATATAAGGGCAAAATCAATATTGTTCAAGATGAGCTGTACATCAAGATCAGCTGTACATTCAGACTTTTCACAGCTGTACATTCAGTCTTTTCACAGAGTTTATACATCAAAATAATAGAAGCCTATTGTTCAGGCTTTTCACAAGGGTTATACATCCGAATTACAGAAGCCTATTCTACATTCAGCTAAAATACAAGGGCAAAATCAATATTTTTCAAGATGAGTTGTACATCAAGATCAGCTGTAAATTCACGCTTTTCACATTTGTACATTCAAGAGCAGCTATACATTCAGGCTTTCACAGAGCTTATACAACAGAATAACAGAAGACTATTGTTCTTATTTTACAATCAAATCAGTAATCCAGTTTTTCAGCTGGATTTTAGCCATTTATCAAGGCTTGTAACTATTTCTTCCTCTGGGATCTGTTCTTCATGCATTTTTACTGTTGTTTCTTCATTCTTCTCTGTTTCTTGTTGTTTCTCAACTTCATCTTCTCCTCCCTTATTCTCATCAGATTTACCTTCTTTGATGTCTTTGCTTTCATCTTTTTCATCTTCTCCTCCCTTGTTCTCATCAGATTTACCTTCCTGTCACTTTTTTTTTTTAATTCACAATTGTAGAGGAACATTTTATCTAGCTCTCCAAAAAATTTTATCCAAAAATAATATCATTTGCCCCACCAAAATAAAAAAATACGTCCATATATTTACTGACTGTATATTTTCTGCGCAGTTACTTTTTTAGTCATATAGTTACTCTTTTATCAATACAGTTACTCTTTTGATCTTAGAGTTACTTTTGTGTACCATTGTGACGACCCCAATTTCTATATACTTTCCATAATGACATAAACAGATATGCGTGCTCTCATATCTTATAAATGTCAAAAGGGAAAATACAAGAAATTAGTGAAGTCAACTAAAACCAGAGATATGCCAAGATCTAGTTCACAAACAACAATTAATAGCCACAATAACCACCATTCATTAAGGATAAATAAAGTCATACATAACTTATTCGAATGGAGAGAAGAGATATAAATAGTTCTAAAGAAATAATAGAGATACATAGGATATTATCATCCTTAAAGTACTGGAAAGGGAAAAACTACATCTATCATGAATAGATAAGAAGAACAGAAATCTATCTAATATATCCTCCTTGCTCATTTATTATGCCTTCAGGTACTTTGATCATCTCTTTTACTCCATTGTTTCACAAGTTCTTTGTACCTAAAAATACGGGAAACAAAACACGAGTCAAAAGAGTACGTGGTAGAAAAAGATACTATAGTATGGTTGCATAAGAAAAGTAACTTTTGAAATCAAAACGAGATAAGCAGAAATCATATTCTTTAAGCGAATCGATAATCAAGTAAACATTTCTTTTAACATGTCATTTGATGCGATTGTACTACTTCAAGCACCTTTTCAACATACATCTAATGTGGGCTATAGAGAAGAAAAAGAGAGGGATACATACATCTAACATGGGCCAGATTTCATACATCCATGTTAGGCACATACATCCAACATTAGGCAGTGCATGTAGCTACAATCCATCTAACCTTTCATCCTATAGTTAGAGTTTTTGTCGGCAAAAGAAAATACACTATAGTATTTCATCCAAGCACATTTATAAAGTAGTTGCATCCAAGTACAATACTTTTAACAACCATGGAAAACTAGTCATATACTTATAACCACATACCTGCTTGTTCAATCAAAAGTCCACAGATCTAGATTCAAACAGGAATTTAGTCACCCTGCAAAGAAAGCAAGGGTACAACATTACTATTGGTCCATGTGACCAGGACTAAGATATGTTCTTAGTTATTATTCCTTTTATGTTATCTTAATTTAGATCAGGGTTTTCCCCATGTTCTAATTAGGTTCACAATTATTATCAGGTCTGATCTATTATAAATTATTTGGATTAAAGATAATAATTAATTGATTAATTAGAAGATTTTCTCAAAATTAGGGTTTCTAAGATGATTAAGGAAAAAGGGAGGGTAATCCTTAACATGTTAACCATTCATAACATCTTGGTTCGTTTTAAAGATTTAGACCAACTAATAAACACTAATTATCATCTAATGATATTAATTTTGACATAAGAAATATATCTTTAAATTCATGTACAAAGGGGAAGCTAAATTAGGGTTTCTTCTAATCCTTTCATCACTTATCAACTTAGAATAGGATTTCGAGTTAGTCTGAAATCAGGGTTGCATCTAATGGTTACAAGCATTTTAGAAGTCATATATCATCAAGAAAGCCATTTTTAATAATTAATTATGATTAAGGATGCCCTTTTGGCTTTAGGCAATTATTTTTGAAATAGGGAACGGATTCAGGTATTGATAATATTTTATATGGATAGAGCATATTTTCCTGATCAAAATGGTATATTGGTTCGCTATTATCTGATAATCCTAGCATTTCCTAGAAATTTCCTAAGATAGTTCATTTCTTGGGTAAAAAAAATAAAAAGAATTTCTACCGTGATCAACGGCCGGATCCGACTGGATTGACGGCTCTCGTTGATCCCAGAAATTTGCAAGGAAGCCTGCAGACTTTTGAGCGGGAGTGCTGACCCGCGGCTCCTCTAGCTGAGGTGGCAAGAGCCTACTGGCCCAACTCGGCCTCTCTCTCTCTCTCTCTTTCTCTCTTGCTCTGTCGTTCCTTGTTCGCTGCTAGCCTAAGTGGCTGGATCGAACTCCGGCAAGGGCCTGCCTCGTGGAGCAAGGAAATCGTGACGGGTTGTGGGCACGATCGACTTCGGTAGACCTCTCCGCGTCCAGGCGTCAAGGTCCCATGCTCAAAATCTTCCTGCAGCCCCCTTCCGCCGTGAGGATGGTGGAGGTCGTCGGAGTAAAGGAGGCTCCGGCTGTAGAGGCGTTTGAGGTGTCAGGGATTGGCCGCGAAGCACCCCTGGGTTGGGGTGAACGTGATGGTGAAGGGTAATTGGTGGGACGGGGTCTGTGGAGGGGCCACCAAGGCAAGGTAGCGACGGAGGGGAGGTGGAGTTGGTGGTGGTGCTCAGAGGTCAGACGACTAGAATCAGGTCTTGTAGGAGCCTAAGGGGGGTCGGGCGGAGCTGGAGGAGACATTAAATAGGCGTTTGGAAGGTTGGGCGTCGTAGCCCTAAATTCAGCCACCGCCGCCTGGAAAGGGGCGCAAAGTTGGGAGTTCGTTCTCCCTATTCTGTAGATAAGGGAGGTTAAGTGTGGGCTTGTTGAACTCATCTCAGTGAGACGAGTCTTTCCTCCAAATATCTCGCGCTGAGATGGCGAGATTCGGGCGCTAGCCGTTTGGAGATGTTGCTGCGCTGTGAAGGGTGGAGACCAGGTCTTTGCGGAAGGTTAGGGATGATCCGATGACCTTTGGATCTCGCTCGATCCTTGATCAGTCGATCGGACAGTCGTGGTTGATCCCTAGTTCATACATCCGCCCCCAACCAAAGAAAGGGTGTGTGACATATCATTTGTCAAATAAAACAGAAATCCTAAGTCCTAGGGTTAATAGATGGAATTATACACGAAATTAAAATGGGCATAACTCCCAATTGGTTTACCCAATTGTTACCAAATTTTAGGGGCTTTCTAGTGAGGTCAAAGTGTACCTTGTGTACAAATTTGGTAGCAAAAATCGATCTGTAGATATGTAAATTGAGCAATTGCCTCAAAGCATTAGTTTAGGTTATCAAGTAAACTAGGGTTTGCTTTCTTTTTGCCAAAAGTGTCATATTAATCTTTGTCATGCAATGATTAAGTTGAGGGTAGGTTTGTCAACAATAAATTGAGAAAAGAAAATAACAAGAGAGAGAAAATAAAGTAAAAACTCACTCCATCACATTCTCCCCTCCTTAAAAAGAATTTTGTCCTCAAAATTCAAGAAGCCTGAAAGAGATGTGGATACTTCCGCTCGACTTCAGACTTGAGCTCCCAGGTAGCATCGGTTGGATCATGGTGGCTCCAGAGAACTTTCACCATATCTATACTCCGATTATTGCGAAGCTCCTTTGTCTTTAGATCGAGAATTCTGACTGGTGACTCAGCATATGACAGATCATCTTCCAGCTCAAGGGGCTCATGATTCAGAATGTGACTAGGATCTTTGACGTACGGCTTCAGATTGGATACGTGGAAGACATTGTGCATGGCACTGTACTGAGGTGGCAAAGCAAGACGATAGGCACATTCTCCAACCCTTTCAAGGATCTCAAAGGGTCCCACATAACGAGGACTGAGCTTTCCCTTATTCTTGGCCAAAGCTCGAATAGGTCGGATCTTCAGGAATACGTGATCACCTTCCTTGAACTGTCGTTCTCGTCAGTGAGCATCTACATAAGATTTCTGCCTATCCTGTGCTTGCTTCATTCTTTGCTTAATCAGTGCAACTTTGTCTATATACAGCTGTATCTCCTCGGATTTCATCAAAGTGTTTTCCCCGACATCGTCCCAATGTAACGGAGATCTACACGGTCGTCCATAGAGAGATTCGTATGGTGGCATCCCAATACTTGCCTGATAACTATTATTATAGGCAAACTCAGCTAAAGGCAGGTAATGGTCCCACGAGCCTTCCCAGTCAAGCACGCAAGCTCGTAGAAGATCCTCCAGAATCTGTACTGTTCGTTCTGACTGTCCATCTGTCTGTGGATGATAAGCTGTACTGAAATTCAGTTTAGTGCCCAATTCTTCTTGAACATGCTTCCACAGCTTTGAGGTGAACTTCGGGTCCCGATCCGAGACAATGGACGTTGGAATTCCATGCAGACGTACAATCTCCCGTATATAAAGGTCGGCCAACTCAGAAACTTTCGCAGTAGTCTTCATAGGTAGAAAATGAGCTGACTTGGTGAGACGATCCACGATGACCCAAGCAGCGTCGTACCCCTTCCTGGTCCTGGGTAATCCCACTACGAAATCCATAGTGATATGTTCCCATTTCCATTCTGGAATCTCGAGGGGTTGCAGTAGACCACCTGGTCTTTGATGCTCGACCTTGATTCGTTGACATGTCAGACACCTGGATACAAAATCTGCAATGTCGTGCTTCATGCCTCTCCACCAGAACTGTCGTTGTAGGTCTTTGTACATCTTGGTCATACCGAGATGAACTGTGTACTTGGACCCATGTGCCTCGCTAAGAATGGTTGTCTTTACAGCTGACTGCTCAGGGATCCACATACGGTTCTTGTATCGAAGACCACCATCAAGACCCACTGACAGATGTGTATGAGGTTTAGTCAGTAGAGAGGAGAGCTCTGCAAGCTCAGGACTAACTTTCTGTGCCTCCAGAAGTTCAGAATGCAAGTTGGATGTGATAGAGATGTTATTGACATGCATACGATCAGCCAGGAATTGTGGTCTCCAGCTTGCTAGGTCCTCCATGTTCCTCCATTCGGGTACAGACAGGGATGCACAAACAACTCTTTTCCTACTAAGGGCGTCTGCAACCACATTGGACTTACCTGGATGGTAGCCAATGGTGAAGTCGTAGTCCTTCAAGTACTCAATCCACCGTCGTTGTCGGAGATTCAAATCTTTCTGCGTCAGAATGTACTTGAGGCTTTTATGATCAGTGAAGATATCGAATGTTGCCCCGTACAAGTAGTGCCTCCAGATTTTTAGAGCATGGATGATAGAAGCCAACTCCAAATCATGTGTAGGGTAATTCAACTCATTGGGTTTCAGCTGTCTGGAAGCGAAGGCCACTACTTTTCCGTTCTGGTGCAGGACACAACCTAGACCGTTCCGGGAAGCATCAGTGAATATCACAAATCCTTCATTACCAGAGGGTAGAACAAGGACAGGTGCTGATGTCAACTTCTGTTTGAGCTCTTGCAAACTAGACTCACAAGCAGCTAACCAGATGAAATGCTCGTCCTTCCGAGTAAGCTTAGTGAGAGGGAGTGCCACTTTGGAGAAATTCGGAATAAAACGACGATAATATCCAGCCAGACCTAAGAAACTCTGGATTTCAGAAGGATTACGAGGAGGTTGCCAATCAAGTACAGCAGACACTTTAGCGGGATCAACAGATATGTTACCCCCAGAAATGACATGACCAAGAAACATAACTTTGTCAATCCAGAATTCACATTTAGAAAGCTTGCCGTAGAATTTCTGGGCACAAAGAATCTCAAGGACATACTTCAAATGCTCTCGATGCTTCTCCATAGAATCAGAATAGATCAGAATATCATCAATGAAGACGACCACAAACTCATCAAGATAAGGTTGGAAGACTTTGTTCATCAAGTTCATGAATACGCCAGGTGCGTTAGTTAACCCGAACGGCATTACCAGAAATTCATAGTGCCCATAACGAGTTCGGAAATCAGTCTTAGATATATCGGAATCTTTGACCTTAAGTTGATGGTAGCCAGAACGAAGATCAATTTTTGAGAAAACTTTAGCAGTACGAAGTTGATCAAAGAGGTCGTCAATACGAGGGAGAGGATACTTGTTATTAATGGTAGCTTGGTTCAACATGCAATAGTCAATACACATCTGCATCGAACCATCTTTCTTTTTAACAAAAAGGATAGGTGCACCCCAAGGGGAAACGCTAGGTCGGATAAAACCCTTATCAAGAAGTTCTTGTAATTGTTTCTTCAGCTCCATAAGCTCAACAGGTGCCATCCTATACGGTGCCCTAGAAATCGGAGTGGTTCCAGGAAGGAGATCTATGGAGAACTCAATGTCTTGGTTTGGAGGCAGCCCAGGAAGCTCCTCCGGGACGTACCACCTCCAGTCTTTCTACCGACCCGTTGTCAGGACTGGTCTCTGAGACGAATGCGAGGAAGACTTTACATCCTTTATATATGAGCTTTTTAGCTTTAAGAGAGGAAATTATTATATTATTACAAAATCCGCTTCCCCGAGGGATCACTACCGGAGAGGAATGAGGTTGAGAGAGAACTACCATATTATTTCTACAGTCAATATAAGCATGATATGTGTACAACCAATCCATGCCAAGAATAACATCAAAGTCTTTCATGGTTAAGCGAATGAATTCAAACGGCATGTCATGATTTTCAAATTTTAGAGGGAGAACATCAGTTTTCTACAGTGTAGTGAATATTTTGCCACTAGGGGTTGACACATCCAGAATGTATCCCAAGTCTCTGATATGTAAGTGCAACATTGAGGCTAGATTGCGAGAAATAAACGTATTTGTGGATCCAGAATCAAACAATGCTTTAACAGGATGTCCATTCAAGAAAACAATGCCTACACATGATAATTACATTGTAAATAATCGAAGGCATTAAACAAGATATTAGATATATGAAAAAGATTTAAGGTTACCTTCGACAAGCTGGTTCGGATTTGCCCTAGCCTCCTCTGCTGTTACTGCGAACACTCTGGCATTGCGGTGTCCCTGAGGGGGCGGAGCACCTACTGGAGGTTTGCCAAGGATAGATGCATTGGGGCACTTGGCAAGGAAATGTTCCTCTTTCTTGCAGTTGTAGCAGACGGGCTTGGTGTAGCGACAAGGTCCATCGTGTCCTCGTCCGCAGGTTTTGCACTTGTTGCGATAATCCATCAGCTTGCTGTTTCTTGGACCTTTCCTTCCTGAACCTCCTCCCTTTCCTGATCCTTTATTGTGGCCGGGGTGGAACTTCTTGAACTTCTCCTCTTCAGTGGTGGTTAACCCCAGGTACCCCATGCTAGGTGGCTTCTGCAAACCCTGCTCTCTCTCCTGCTTAAGGGCCATATCTAGGGCTTCATCCAGGTTTCGAGGACGGGAGGCTATGTGTCACACCCCGATCTCACACTGACCACTAATCACGAGATTAGGGCGTGACGGAGGGATTATCACATAAACAAATCACTGAGAACTTTTTCTATTTAAAACCTCGTAATTATATCCAGGTTATTGTTGTAAACTAAAACATAATAAACTATTGCAGAAGCATTTCAATTAAACTGGCTAGAGTAAGCAAACAGAGTTTACAACATGTAACATTGTTTAACATAAAGTAAACATAACAGTTAATTTACATCTTTATACACATTCCACATACACACTCTCTCTCACCCACGCCATGTCCCAAGGATCGAGGGGAAAGGACTAAGAGACCTCTAACTAGACTAACTACAAACCTTTTAATAACTAGGCGTTAGGATGAAACGATCCTTCTGATTCCTGCTGTTCGCGATAACCTGAAAATGTTTTGAGTAGAGGTATGAGCCTACTCGCTCAGTGAATAGCCTTTCATTTAGCTATCACTAAACAACTCATCAGATTTATAAAATTTAAATAACATGAATACAGTACAAATAGGGCAGTTCTAATGACATAGTAGATTACAGAATATAGTCGCATTTCTATGCAACAACATGTAATCTAAACCAATAAACATATATAATGAATTGGCACAAAAGTTTGGATATATTAATTTACTGTGATCCTATATGATTACATAATTATTTTATTATGCCCCAAACATATGCAGCGCACTCTACATATGAAGATCTGTAGCGAACTACGATCCCACCGTACAAGACTTAGCGACACACCCGGGAAATGCTAAGTCTGACTGTCCGTCCTGGTCTGCACATGACTCTCGGGCGCACAAGGGCCCCAGGCGCACAAGGGCCTGTCTACACTAACTCTGAGTGCTCTGGACTCCTCCCACCCTGTAGTGCACAGTCGGAGGGTCTGGGTTACCACCGTGACACAAGCACGGATTAATGTTGAATAACCCCCATTTTTCTCCAGTGCCACCGTGACACAAGCACGTGTTGTTGTTGGACACTGTCTGTCTGCCCTCGTGCCACCGTGACACACACACGGATTATTGTTGAACACGAGCCCGACCATCTAGGCACAAGGCTAGATCGATCGTTTCACCCCAAAGGTACAGACCGCGCAATGGGGTTCTACGGTGTTGGGGCACCTAAGTCTATTAACTGATTAACATATAACCATTTAAACAGGAAAATCACATTTACAGATTTCATATCAGATCACAATACACTGTCATTCTAAACTGACAGAGCAATATATTTTAAATCATTTTAATTTCTGAGAAATTCTCATACCATGCATTCAGACAAATTAGTAATGCATAAATAACCCAACTTATTTCAATTTGGCACATACATAGAGAATTTACGCAATTGAACATCTTATTGCACAAATTAAAGAAATTTGCTTCACATATGAGAATCATACTCAACAATTATCAATTCTCTAAATTTCTCGAAAAATGTGCACATTAACCCAAATCCTGGTTTGTGCATCACTTAACTCAATTAAGAGTTAATTACATATCACAACACAATTTAATAACAATACTTGAGAATTTCTGGTAATAATTCAGAGAAATGTGCCATTTCATGTAAATATCAATTTACACATATTAACGTCAAAAGATATATGCAATTAGGGTTTTCATGCATATTTTATTTATTCATATCTACTTTGAAATCATACATCTGATAATTTATCAGAAATCTTCATTGTCTGGGTTCATACCCAAATCATACCATTTTTAGACATGAATTTCTAATTTCAACATTCAAACAAGCAATTTAGGTTCCAATGAATCATATAAATTTACTGATTCAATCCACACTGATCAGATGCTAAACTAAATCATATAACAGCGTCTAGAAGCATTTTATGAAATAAAAAGTCGGGCGACGCCAAACGCTGCCCGACGCCTGATAACGCTTGTTATCAGCGTAATTCGCGCACATAACTGGAAATATTCAAACGCCTGAGTTTATTAATGATAAATAAATGAAATCCTACTCACCTAATTCGGAATGTCCAAATTTGTCTGGATCCGTCCAAAAATACGTCCAGAGGTTGTCTTCAACCTTGGAACTGCCCAATTTGAATCTAGGCCTCAAGGCCGGGGTCAAAGCTACCTTTCCTTAGCGTCTCATGCGTCCAATTTCTACTGATTTAGAACAGCAACAGTGCAAGCAACATATCCAGGCTTCTCCCGATGATCGATTCTAGAGAAAAGAAGTATGAATGCTCCAAAATACCAAGGAATAGCAGCAACAAAATATCTGATAATGAACAAGAACCAACCAATTCCACAGCCACAACATGGAAGCGGGGGCTCCCTCACAGGCCTTCCTTCGGTGATTGCGTAGCCAGGAACAGCCTGATAGCCATGGGCATAGTACTCCGGAGGAGAAGAAGGAGCGCCAGGATAGTTTGGCATAGGAGAACCCATGGCCCCTGAAGGAGGTACAGGCTGTGGAAACCCCATGGCAGATCCAGATGCTCCATCCGGAAAAGTACCTTAGTGTTGTTTATGAGGAGGCGGAGGTTGATGGTGTTGCTTTGGAGTGTTGGCTCGCGCCCAACCACTCCTGGCCGCTGCTGCGGCCGCACTGCTGCTGGGGCGCCGCCCTCCCTTCCCTCAGTTGTGGCCGACCGGCCTGCTGGCATGCTACAACGTAGCAGGTTGGGGCGCCACTCTAGGGCACGGGCAAGGACAATGGCAGCCACCATAGTAGCCCTTCCAAGCCCTAAACGGCCAACGATGCTGCTGCAAATTCAGGCGCAGAAGCAGATGCTAGCTGGGCGCCGCCCCTGCTTCTTGGTTGGCCGGCACTCTGGCTAGGGTGGGTGGCTAGGGTGAGGCTGGGGAGAAAGAAGAAGAACGGAAAGTGAGGAAGGATGGACGGAGGTCGAATCTTCACTGAAATGCCCTAAATCGCCCTAAGAAGCCCTCCCTTGCTCCTACTGCTCTGCGGTCGAGGACTTGCTAAGCGCCGCTTCTCAAGCGGTGGTTTTTTTTTCTTCTTGGAAACAATCGCGTGAAGATGAAGGAATAAATAAAGAAAAGGGAAACGGGAAAAAGGGTTATAAACCGAAATTTTGGAAAAATTACATATTAAACCCAATAATTTGAAACCATCATAACTTTCTCTCTATAAGTCCGAATTACACGATTTCTTTTGCAAACATTCAAGTGTGAGATCCTCTACACCCTCAGTGAAAGAAATCATGTTGATTATCTTGTCACAAATGGTCAAAGCACTAATTGCATATGGGTACTTAATGCAACTTAGTTAACCTAACGATCAACATTGATATTATCATTAATTATCTCAGATGATTCAATCTCAACCATTGAGTCACATATTAACTTATTTTGATTAACCATGATATTTAATATGATACTCAACACTAATCAAGCTGTTTCATGCTAATTGAGGTATTTACTGGCTAACCTCAACGTGGGTCATAACAATCTCCCTCCCTTATAAGAATTTCGTCCCGAAATTCCTAAAAGAGAAAAGGAAACTTGTTACGCACGTGGCTTCCTCTAGGTTATGGTTCCTCCTTAAGACCTTCACTAAAGGCATCTCACGATTCTTGAGTTTCTTGATCCCCTGATCAATTATCTTTACTGGTCCTTCAACATAGGACACATCAAGTCTAAATTGTATAGGGTTTGGGTACATTATCTTCTCTATACCAGGACAACATTTCTTTACCATCGATACATGAAACATATCATGTAAATTGGCCAACTTGGATGACAAATCCAACTTATAGGCTACAGGTCCAATCCTCTCAATGATAGGATACGGGTCCATAAACCTAGGAGTCAGTTTTCCTCTCATACCAAACCTCAACACTCTCTTTCATGGTGAAACTTTCAGGTACACTTCATCACCAACCTGAAACTCAAGAGGTCAACGCCTCTTCTCAGCATAACTCTTCTGCCCATCCTGTGCAGCTTCCAACTTCTCTATGATCACTGTAATCTTTTCAGTGGTCAAATCCACTATCTCTGGTCCAAGAATATGCTTTTCACCTACCTCATACCAACATATGGATGATTTACACTTTCTACCATACAGAGCTTCATACAGACCATACCAAGATTGGAATGGTGACCACCATTGTATGTAAACTCTATAAGGCTCAAGTGTTCTTCCCAACTTCCTCTGAAATGCATGAGACATGCTCTCAGCATGTCCTTAAGAGTCTGAATGGTCCTCCCAGACTGACCATTCGTCTGTGCGTGGAAAGCTGTACAGAATCTCAAGTTGTGCCCAAAGCATGATGCAACTGATTCCAAAACCTAGATGTGAACTTAGGATCCTTATTTGGTATAATTGAAACTAGGATACCATGCAACCTGACTATCTCATCCATATATATCTTAGTCAACTTCAGGACATCAAAGGTTGACTTAATATGAAGAAAATGAGCAGACTAAATTAGTCTATCCACAATCATTCATATCGAGTCATAACCTCTAGGTGTCTTGGGCAACCCTATCACAAAATTCATTGTGATATGTTCCCACTTCCACTCAGGTATAGGAAAAGATTGCAAGGTACCTGTAGGTTTCTGGTGCTCAGCCTTAACCTGCTGACACACATTGCACCTAACCACATACTCAGCTACATTCTTTCCACACCAAGCCACCAATACAACTCCTTGAGATTCATATACATCTTAGTGTTGCCTGGATACATAGTGTACATCAATGCATGTGCTTCCTCAAGAATCTTTTCTTTCAAATCATTATCTCGAGATACACACAACCTGTCATGCTAAAACAACACATCATCATCTGAAAACTTGAACTCTGGTCTCTTTCCCCTGCCATGTCATGCATGGTCTGGTTTAACTCACTATCACCCTATTGTAGTTCCTTGATTTGATCATAAGAAGTAGGCTTGACTTGCATCTGTGCAATCAAACCACTCTACTCTGTCACCCCTAAGTCTAAGTTCAACTTCTGCATCTCTATTAGCAGGTCTCTCTTGAAGCATGCCATAGAGAATGCATCAGCTGTTGAACTAGACTTTCCGCTGAGGGCATCTACTTAAGAGCATGAACTACAACAGCTAACTTCAGATCATGTATCAGGTATTACTCCTCATTCTATGCTACTTACTTCTTATTACTGTATGAATTTATCTCATAACGTACTTCACTTATATTATATTTCTATTTTTGTTCAAAACACACTTATTACATTTCAAATTTATATTTTACTCTTTTCTCCGAGTCATTTTCATATTGTTTATCTACCTTTCAGATTAGCTACCTTTAAATATGGGATTTTATCAGTGCTAGCTTACCAATCATAGTGCAAATCTCATGATTTTATTTTATAAAGATGCTAGTATTCAATGTTAAATTGCTAGTGATATCCCTTGAACTACTACAACCCTAAACATTCTAGGGTTTGGTCCTTATCAGTAACATAGCGTTATGTGATATGACCTTGCTCCCTTAGTTTGAAATTCAAACTTTAAATCTCATAAGTTTTACTAGATTCTTCCTTATCATATCACTGGAATTTCCTTTCTCTTACTTGGACATTTAGATACATTACATTCTGAATTTACCCTACTAGGGTTTCATCATCGTATTATGTGCCATTGCTTCATTCACTTATACGTCTCTACCATGGTAGCTATACAACATATATGATGCATTCATTTTCTAAGTTATGTGTTTGTTCCTTATTTTAGAAACAAGTTAGTTAGTCTATCGAGACTCAGAATTCAAAGGAAGTATGTATGAATGTATTAAACTTTATAATAAAGATATGCATTCCATACTCTCAATTATGTCATGTAATTCTCGTTCCTTAATCAAAGTCATCATTCTAACATTTCCTTTAATCCAACTAAGTTTCTTGTCTTGGTCTTATGATTTTCATAAGACTCTTTATTTCTATGTACTTATTATATACTTAACTCTTTTCTTATATTTTTCCTTTGCTTTAAAAATACATAAACGAATTTTACTCTATTATGATCCACTCTATGGTTGATTCTTACTATCTTAGCCATTACATACCTTTCTCATTTCTTTTCATATTCTCATATTTAGGGTTCACATAATACAAATCATTAAATTTCATCTAAACCTTATATCGTGTTTCTTTAATTCCAACTAAAGATTACACATATGAGGTTTCAACGTTGAGCCTCCAATATCAGTTCTAATTGATTCTTAACTGTTCAAATCTTTCCCTTATATCTCAACATCTTAGTGTGTATACATTTTTCACTATGATACGAATCTAAATTATTCAGAAACTACTGTAATTATACTGTTAATAGGAGTCATTAAATCCCAGTAATGCATCATGCCAGCCGGACCAGGCCGAACCTGTAGTCCTGAAGCCAAGAGCTACTCAGGATTAACCAACTCCTATTAACCTCAAACATGTGGAAAGAATATCCACTTAGGGCAAACTTATTTAAACCATCTTCTAGTCTACTTGATACAAAGAATACAAACACTAAATAAATCACTTCATGACACAACAATATAAAACAATCATATTTATTGTACAAACTGAAAATCTAAATTCATGCATATAAGAGCATTTCTAGTGATCTTCAATCAAATAAGCAATATAAAGTAAGAGTTAGTTCACATCCTATGTTTAATCTCTTACTCCTACATTAATTTCTTATCTCATAACCCTAAAATTTCTAGGGTTTCTCTCTAGCCTATCCTTCCTCTGCATACCTGGCCAGGGTATTCAGAGAAGAATAGACAGAGTAGCTTGATACTGGTCAATCTAAGTACTCAGACACCTGGCCAGGGTATCTAAACACTCAGACCTTCCAGAGCTAATGACACATCATTTCTTATCCATCTTAATTATAATACTATCTTTTGATCCTAATGATCCCTGATAACTCAGCTTAAACTCTCAACTTGATTCTCGTGACCACGTCCTCTTCCTGCCATCTGCAATAGTATAACAGAACATCGTCTGTTATAAAATTGCAGTTAGAAGGAAGACACATAAGTCCTAATATTATTGGTCTCTTGTCGTCCCCTGACCTTGACTTAGAGTATTCATATACTAAACCTATGCTCTGATACCAAGATGTCACACCCCGATCTCACACTGACCACTAATCACGAGATTAGGGCGCGACGGAGGGATTATCACATAAACAAATCACTGAGAACTTTTTCTATTTAAAACCTCGTAATGATATCCCGATTATTGTTGTAAACTAAAACATAATAAACTATTGCAGAAGCATTTCAATTAAACTGGCTAGAGTAAGCAAACAGAGTTTACAACATGTAACATTGTTTAACATAAAGTAAACATAACAGTTAATTTACATCTTTATACACATTCCACATACACACTCTCTCTCACCCACGCCATGTCCCAAGGATCGAGGGGAAAGGACTAAGAGACCTCTAACCAGACTAACTACAAACCTTTTAATAACTAGGCGTTAGGATGAAACGATCCTTCTGATTCCTGCTGTTGGCGATAACCTGAAAATGTTTTGAGTAGAGTTATGAGCCTACTCGCTCAGTGAATAGCCTTTCATTTAGCTATCACTAAACAACTCATCAGATTTATAAAATTTAAATAACATGAATACAGTACAAATAGGGCAGTTCTAATGACATAGCAGATTACAAAATATAGTCGCATTTCTATGCAACAACAGGTAATTTAAACCAATAAACAGATATAACGAATTGGCACAAAAGTTCGGATATATTAATTTACTGTGATCCTATATGATTACATAATTATTTTATTATGCCCCAAACATATGCAGCGCACTCTACATATGAAGATCTGTAGCGAACTACGATCCCACCGTACAAGACTTAGCGACACACCCGGGAAATGCTAAGTCTGACTGTCCGTCCTGGTCTGCACAGGACTCTCGAGCGCACAAGGGCCCCAGGCGAACAAGGGCCTGTCTGCACTAACTCTGAGTGCTCTGGACTCCTCCCACCCTGTAGTGCACAGTCGGAGGGTCTGGGTTACCACCGTGACACAAGCACAAATTAATGTTGAATAACCCCCATTTTTCTCCAGTGCCACCGTGACACAAGCACGTGTTGTTGTTGGACACTGTCTGTCTGCCCTCGTGCCACCGTGACACACGCACGGATTATTGTTGAACACGAGCCCGACCATCTAGGCACAAGGCTAGATCGATGGTTTCACCCCAAAGGTACAGACCGCGCAATGGGGTTCTACGGTGTTGGGGCACCTAAGTCTATTAACTGATTAACATATAACCATTTAAACAGGAAAATCACATTTACAGATTTCATATCAGATCACAATACACTGTCATTCTAAACTGACAGAGCAATATATTTTAAATCATTGTAATTTCTGAGAAATTCTCATACCCTGCATTCAGACAAATTAGTAATGCATAAATAACCCAACTTATTTCAATTTGGCACATACATAGCGAATTTACGCAATTGAACATCTTATTGCACAAATTAAAGAAATTTGCTTCACATATGAGAATCATACTCAACAATTATCAATTCTCTAAATTTCTTGAAAAATGTGCACATTAACCCAAATCCTGGTTTGTGCATCACTTAACTCAATTAAGAGTTAATTACATATCACAACACAATTTAATAACAATACTTGAGAATTTCTGGTAATAATTCAGAGAAATGTGCCATTTCATGTAAATATCAATTTACACATATTAACGTCAAAAGATATATGCAATTAGGGTTTTCATGCATATTTTATTTATTCATATCTACTTTGAAATCGTACATCTGATAATTTATCAGAAATCTTCATTGTCTGGGTTCATACCCAAATCATACCATTTTTAGACATGAATTTCTAATTTCAACATTCAAACAAGCAATTTAGGTTCCAATGAATCATATAAATTTACTGATTCAATCCACACTGATCAGATGCTAAACTAAATCATATAACAGCGTCTAGAAGCATTTTATGAAATAAAAAGTTGGGCGACGACAAACGCTGCCCGACGCCTGATAACTCCTGTTATCAACGTAATTCGCGCACATAACTGGAAATATTCAAACGCCTGAGTTTATTAATGATAAATAAATGAAATCCTACTCACCTAATTCGGAATGTCCGAATTTGTCCGGATCCGTCCAGAAATACGTCCAGAGATTGTCTTCAACCTTGGAACTGCCCAATTTGAATCTAGGCCTCAAGGCCGGGGTCAAAGCTACCTTTCCTTAGCGTCTCATGCGTCCAATTTCTACTGATTTAGAACAGCAACAGTGCAAGCAACATATCCAGGCTTCTCCCGATGATCGATTCTAGAGAAAAGAAGTATGAATGCTCCAAAATACCAAGGAACAGAAGCAACAAAGAATCTGATAATGAACAAGAACCAACCAATTCCACAGCCACAACATGGAAGCGGGGGCTCCCTCACAGGCCTTCCTTCGGTGATTGCGTAGCCAGGAACAGCCTGATAGCCATGGGCATAGTACTCCGGAGGAGCAGAAGGAGCGCCAGGATAGTTTGGCATAGGAGAACCCATGGCCCCTGAAGGAGGTACAGGCTGTGGAAACCCCATGGCAGATCCAGATGCTCCAGCCGGAAAAGTACCGTAGTGTTGTTGATGAGGAGGCGGAGGTTGATGGTGTTGCTTTGGAGTGTTGGCTCGCGCCCAACCGCTCCTGGCCGCTGCTGCAGCCGCACTGCTGCTGGGGCGCCACCCTCCCTTCCCTCAGTTGTGGCCGACCGGCCTGCTGGCATGCTACCACGTAGCAGGTTGGGGCGCCGCTCTAGGGCACGGGCAAGGACAATGGCAGCCACCATAGTAGCCCTTCCAAGCCCTAAACGGCCAACGATGCTGCTGCAAATTCAGGCGCAGGAGCAGATGCTAGCTGGGCGCCGCCCCTGCTTCTTGGTTGGCCGGCACTCTGGCTAGGGTGGGTGGCTAGGGCGAGGGTGGGGAGAAAGAAGAAGAACGGAAAGTGAGGAAGGATGGACGGAGGTCGAATCTTCACTGAAATGCCCTAAATCGCCCTAAGAAGCCCTCCCTTGCTCCTACTGCTCCGCGGTCGAGGACTTGCTAAGCGCCGCTTCTCAAGCGGTGGTTTTTTTTTCTTCTTGGAAACGATCGCGTGAAGATGAAGGAATAAATAAAGAAAAGGGAAATGGGAAAAAGGGTTATAAACCGAAATTTTGGAAAAATTACATATTAAACCCAATAATTTGAAACCATCATAACTTTCTCTCTTTAAGTCCGAATTACACGATTTCTTTTGCAAACATTCAAGTGTGAGATCCTCTACACCCTCAGTAAAAGAAATCATGTTGATTATCTTGTCACAACTGGTCAAAGCACTAATTGCATATGGGTACTTAATGCAACTTAGTTAACCTAACGATCAACATTGATATTATCATTAATAATCTCAGATGATTCAATCTCAACCAATGAGTCACATATTAACTTATTTTGATTAACCATGATATTTAATATGATACTCAACACTAATCAAGCTGTTTCATGCTAATTGAGGTATTTACTGGCTAACCTCAACGTGGGTCATAACACTATGACGAGGGTTTTTAACTGTGTGGTAAGGCGGTCCACAAAGTGCTCAGTGAGACGCTCTTCAGTACGGATGGGGGCATAGCACTCCAAAAGCCTGAACTGTCTAGTGTAGTCGGCCACTGACAGCTTGAGCTCCATGTACATCACCTCCTTCCTCTTCCTTTCAGCTATGGGCATGAAACGGTCGGTGAATAGGGTTTTGAAGGCTTCCCAACCCATGGCATCCACCTCTCCTCCCCTATTCCCGCCATAATTCTCCCACCATATCCTAGCCCCTCCCTTAAGCATATGGGCTGCAAAGGTGACCTTCTTCTCTTCAGGGACTCCTAAGGTACGAAATCCTTTTTCCATGGACAGAAGCCAGGCTTCGGCCTTGTCCATCACTTCGGGTTGGTCTTCCCCCAGAAGGAATCAGGGTTTAACTTGATGAAATCTATCACTGTTACTTCTCTGGCCCTAGGGTTACTGGGTTCTGGGATGGCTCAGTTGACTAGGGCTTCCATGAAGTCAAAAAGAGCCTTCTTCTGTTCTTCCCATCTCTCTTGGCCCGTAGGATCAGGATTTCTGGAGGTTTCAGGGTCCTTCCTTTTGTGAGAGTGAGATTCCTCAGAGGATCTGGAGTTTCTAGTTTTTGGAGGCATCCTGAAATTAATTTAAACAAATCATGGTTTATCTCTCAACAGTTTCATTATTATCATCATTATCATGATTATCATTTCAATTATCATTTTCATTCATATTTTTTTTCATTATTAAAGTTCTTAATGTTACAATTTGCGGAGGATATCCTAAGACGGTCCTTATAAGTCAGTCCTTAAGACTTGTCTAAATAGAGAGACATTTTCTTAGCCTTATAAGGTGAGAAGGAAATTTCAAAGTCGAGATGAGAGGGAAATATTCCTAGAGAAAGAGGTAAGAGGGAATTTTCTAGAGATGAGAGGGTCCTAAATAGGATAATCCCAAAAGTAGGGGAACTTAGAGTATCAGCCAGGTAGACTCACACTGCCTTATAGGTAGCCTCGTGATTGCCAAGCAAAGTGGCTCGGAGACTTTAGCCAGACCTTAGGCAGATGCTATCCTAGTCACCTCAACCCTTCGTATCCCAAACTCAAGGACTACCCTAGACTCACAATAGAGTGAATGGGTTCATGTGACTATGTTGTGTGAACCTTGGCTCTGATACCAACTGTGACGACCCCAATTTCTATATACTTTCCATAATGACATAAACAGATATGCGTGCACTCATATCTTATAAATGTCAAAAGGGAAAATACAAGAAATTAGTGAAGTCAACTAAAACCAGAGATATGCCAAGATCTAGTTCACAAACAACAATTAATAGCCACAATAACCACCATTCATTAAGGATAAATAAAGTCATACATAACTTATTCGAATGGAGAGAAGAGATATAAATAGTTCTAAAGAAATAATAGAGATACATAGGATATTATCATCCTCAAAGTACTGGAAAGGGAAAAACTACATTTATCATGAATAGATAAGAAGAACAGAAATCTATCTAATATATCCTCCTTGCTCATTTATTATGCCTTCAAGTACTTTGATCATCTCTTTTACTCCATTGTTTCACAAGTTCTTTGTACCTAAAAATACGGGAAACAAAACACGAGTCAAAAGAGTACGTGGTAGAAAAAGATACTATAGTATGGTTGCATAAGAAAAGTAACTTTTGAAATCAAAACGAGATAAGCAGAAATCATATTCTTTAAGCGAAATGATAATCAAGTAAACATTTCTTTTAACATGTCATTTGATGTGATTGTACTACTTCAAGCACCTTTTCAACATACATCTAATGTGGGCTATAGAGAAGAATAAGAGAGGGATACATACATCTAACATGGGCCAGATTTCATACATCCATGTTAGGCACATACATCCAGCATTAGGCAGTGCATGTAGCTACAATCCATCTAACCTTTCATCCTATATTTAGAGTTTTTGTCGGCAAAAGAAAATACACTATAGTATTTCATCCAAGCACATTTATAAAGTAGTTGCATCCAAGTACAATACTTTCAACAACCATGGAAAACTAGTCATATACTTATAACCACGTACCTGCTTGTTCAATCAAAAGTCCACAGATCTAGATTCAAACAGGAATTTAGTCACCCTGAAAAGAAAGCAAGGGTACAACATTACTATTGGTCCATGTGACCAGGACTAAGATATGTTCTTAGTTATTATTCCTTTTATGTTATCTTAATTTAGATCAGGGTTTTCCCCATGTTCTAATTAGGTTCACAATTATTATCAGGTCTGATCTATTATAAATTATTTGGATTAAAGATAATAATTAATTGATTAATTAGAAGATTTTCTCAAAATTAGGGTTTCTAAGATGATTAAGGAAAAAGCGAGGGTAATCCTTAACATGTTAACCATTCATAACATCATGGTTCGTTTTAAAGATTTAGACCAACTAATAAACACTAATTATCATCTAATGATATTAATTTTGACATAAGAAATATACTTTAAATTCATGTAGAAAGGGGAAGAAAAATTAGGGTTTCTTCTAATCCTTTGATCACTTATCAACTTAGAATAGGATTTCGAGTTAGTGTGAAATCAGGGTTGCATCTAATGGTTACAAGCATTTTAGAAGTCATATATCATCAAGAAAGCCATTTTTAATAATTAATTATGATTAAGGATGCCCTTTTGGCTTTAGGCAATTATTTTTGAAATAGGGAACGGATTCAGGTATTGATAATATTTTATATGGATAGAGCATATTTTCCTGATCAAAATGGTATATTGGTTCGCTATTATCTGATAATCCTAGCATTTCCTAGAAATTTCCTAAGATAGTTCATTTCTTGGGTAAAAGAAAATAAAAAGAATTTCTACCTTGATCAGCGGCCAGATCCGACTGGATCGACGACTCTCGTTGATCCCAGAAATTTGCAAGGAAGCCTGCGGACTTTTGAGCGGGAGTGCTGACCCGCGGCTCCTCTAGCTGAGGTGGCAAGAGCCTACTGGCCCAATCGACCTCTCTCTCTCTCTCTCTCTCTCTCTCTCTTGCTCTGTCGTTCCTTGTTCGCTGCTAGCCTAAGTGGCTGGATCGAACTCCGGCGAGGGCCTGCCTCGTGGAGCAAGGAAATCGTGATGGGTTGTGGGAACGATCGACTTCGGTAGACCTCTCCACGTCCAGGCGTCAAGGTCCCACGCTCAAAAGCTTCCTGCAGTCCCCTTCCACCGCGAGGATGGTGGAGGTCGTCAGAGTAAAGGAGGCTCCGGCTGTAGAGGCGTTTGAGGTGTCAGGGATTGGCCGCGAAGCACCCCTGGGTTGGGGTGAACGTGATGGTGAAGGGTAATTGGTGGGACGGGGTCTGTGGAGGGGCCACCAAGGCAAGGTAGCGACGGAGGGGAGGTGGAGTTGGTGGCGGTTCTCGGAGGTCAGACGACTAGAATCAGGTCTTGTAGGAGCCTAAGGGGGGTCGGGCGGAGCTGGAGGAGACATTAAATAGGCGTTTGGAAGGCTGGGCGTCGTAGCCCTAAATTCAGCCACCGCCGCCTGGAAAGGGGCGCAAAGTCGGGAGTTCGTTCTCCCTATTCCGTGGATAAGGGAGGTTAAGTGTGGGCTTTTTGAACTCGTCTCAATGAGACGAGTCTTTCCTCCAAATATCTCGCGCTGAGATGGCGAGATTCGGGCGCTAGCCGTTTGGAGATGTTGCTGCGCTGTGAAGGGTGGAGACCAGGTCTTTGCGGAAGGTTAGGGATGATCCGATGACCTTTGGATCTCACTCGATCCCTGATCAGTTGATCGGACGGTCGTGGTTGATCCCTGGTTCATACATCCGCCCCCAACAAAAGAAAGGGTGCGTGACATATCATTTGTCAAATAAAACGGAAATCCTAAGTCCTAGGGTTAATAGATGGAATTATACACGAAATTACAATGGGCATAACTCCCAATTGGTTGACCCAATTGTTACCAAATTTTAGGGGCTTGCTAGTGAGGTCAAAGTGTACCTTGTGTACAAATTTGGTAGCAAAAATCGATCTGTAGATAGGTAAATTGAGCAATTGCCTCAAAGCATTAGTTTAGGTTATCAAGTAAACTAGGGTTTGCTTTCTTTTTGCCAAAAGTGTCATATTAAGCTTTGTCATGCAATGATTAAGTTGAGGGTAGGTTTGTCAACAATAAATTGAGAAAAGAAAGTAACAAGAGAGAGAAAATAAAGTAAAAACTCACTCCATCACAACCATATAGTTACACTTTTGGATGTGTGGGTAATGAAAAATCAGGCTACCAACGGGGGTAGCGAATAGATCCCCTTAATTGAATATGATGTTGTTAGTCATTTGTAACTATTAAGGTGCACTTTTATTGGTTCGTGCTAGAGCCATTGGCATCTTCATTCTAGAGACAATGGTTGACTAAGACAAACACCTATGGGTAGAGCGTATGGGCGAACCTCTAGGGCAAACTAGTCACAAGCTCTCAGAAATCACTCAAAATGAATGCATTTAATAATGCAAGTGCATTTAGAAGTCGGAGCAAGCACACAGACAAAGACATATATTTATTACTTTTGATGACTCAACGTTACTTTTTGTCGCATAGTTACTTTATTATACTAACTAGTTACTTTTGATATTTCATAGTTATTTTTTTATACTAACTAGTTACTTTTTATAGCACATAGTTATTTTTTATACCAAATAGTTACTTTCTATGCCCTTATGTCAAAATGGGTTTACTTTTTTTACCAAATAATTACTTTTTTATGGCATAATTACTTTCTATACCCGTATAATTACATTTTATACCACATAGTTACTTTCTATACCCGTATAATTACTTGAAGGGCCAACCACAAGTGCCCCCAAATCGCCCCCTTGTGTTGAACCTTAGCAAGCTGATGCTATCATGTGCTTGTGAATTTGGCTATGTCGACTTATGCCATCTATTGCACTTTAATTTTAATCCTGAATATGGGCGTAGGACAAGGCAAAACTAATTGAATAGTTCCATGGCAGAGAGGGGGCGGGAGTTACGGAGAATGGAAACTAGGTAAAGTGACATCCTGTTGTGAACTATTGCTGTCCCAGCCTTTCCTCTAGATCCCAGCTATGGAAGTTGGCGACCTCAAGATGTTCGACATGGTTTTCTTGCTAAGCTTCAGTGACTCCAATAATACACAATTAGATTATAGTATTCCACGATAAGTTCACTTAATATATATTGGTCAAACTCTGCCATCCACCCCCACAAAGTCGCGACTTCAGCTCCGTCTATTTGGGGATCACGGCAGCATGGGCAATTACAGTAGCCGAAGATGATCCAGCGCAGCGCTTGAAGTCCCTGTGGTGATGATTTAGATATCAACCACCATTTCCGTACATAATTCTATACAATCAGTAGTCTGATTGTTTGATAAAGAGATCAAATTCTGATCAGGGCTGTCGTACTTTATTGCCACCGCAACCCACTCTTTTGCTGTCTCTGAAAATCAAGTAACATGTTGGAACTACTACAAATGATCCATACTCTAGTGGTTGATATCTTGAATAATTAGAGTAATCTGTTGCATCCACATAAGGTTCTGCCAGTCGGTTGCACGCAGTCAGCACCAGCGATGCACCTGCAACACCTCTCCCCTTTCACGTCCGCCGCCCTCTCGGCTCGCCACCTTTCTTCCAATCCGCCTTAGATCACCACCGACTACGATCTTAGCTTCACCTTCCCATCTCCGTAGCCCGTATGCCGGCAATGGCATCCACGGGCAAATGCGCCTCCCCGGCCTCATCCATCCACCACATCGTCCGCCTCCGCCTGATGCTCCGTCACTGGCGCTCCAGAGCCAGTGGCTCTGGCCGTGGTTCCACCTCGGTCGTCCCGTCGGACGTCCCAACGGGGGTTACGTGGCAGTACGACTGGCTGGATCCAGTGCTGGTGGCTCCGATCTGAGGAGGTACGCCGTCCGCGCAGTGCACCTCCACCACCCGGCATTCTGGGAGCTCCTCGCCGGCGCCGAGGAAGAGTACAGGTTCGAGTACAGTGTCGGCCCCATCTCCATTCCTTGCGACGAGGAGACCTTCCTCGACGTCATGCGGAGGCTTACGGCTGGAAGGAGCACCAGCTGCGCCTGCCGGGACTTCGCGCCGCTTCTGTTTGGCGTTGTTGTGTGTTTACTTGCTTGAGGCGTGATTTAATCGGGCACAATAAGATCCGCGAATTTTTGCTGCAGGGTAGCGAAAGCTACAGTACCCGCGCGGGTATTAAAAACATCCTCATATATATATATATATATATATATATATATATATATATATATATATATATATATATATATATATATATATATATATATATATATATATATATATATATATATACTACTCGCATGGGTAACTAAACATTGCTACCGTGGCTAAGTAGCGGTGGCACCTACTACAAATACCATAGTACCGGCTCATCGTTAATCGACTGATAGCGGTGGAATTTTTTGGTAATTTTGACAAGTATTGGTGGCTCATTTGTGAGTAGCGCACCGTGATGAATGGAGCAATTACCCTCGTTAGATCTTATATGATCTGCGTTGAATTTTGCCATGTGGTGAATAACGAGTCTCTCTTAACCATTTGATTGTTGTTTCCCATCATTGATACGACGGGAAGAGGTCACATAATTAGGCATACATGACATCAGAAAAATATATTATTTTGATGTATCAACACACCATTTAGAGATTTAGAATTTAGTATAATATTAAATTCAAGTTAGCTTGAATTTTTAGTATCCATTGGTCATTCTCTTATTACAATATATTATACATTGGTCATTCTCTTAGACAATAGAATGTGACACATCTATATTTAGCTACAAATCTTTATGATTGGTTTTCGCTTTCCCCTTCCCAATACATATTCTTTATTCTCATTACAAATTGTTCATTATTGTTATAATTTATATTGTATTTAGTTTCATTGTATTTAGTTTCATTCCCTGAAATCATAGAATGGGATACATCCAAGTTCTATTACAGTATGTCATTCTTGATTACAATTTACTTCTTTCAATTATAAAATTTGTTGTAATATATGAATTCTATTTACATATTTTTCTAAAATAGTACATTTTATCCTTGTAATTTTCTTCCATTTACCTTGTTGTTTGTTTCTACATATTACAATTTCTCTATGGATATTACAAAACGTCCACCCACCTTACAATTGATTCCTACAATTTCTTCATATATATTACGAATGTCTGCCCATATTACAACTTAATTATTCTTGTATGTGTATTTTTTTACATTACAAGGTGTCTACCCATTTTATAAGTTGTTCATAAGTGTTACAATTTTTCTATGTTGATAACAAAATGTCCATTCACCTTGCTATTTATTTATGTATGTTATAATTTTTCTATGCATATTACAAAATATCCACCCACCTTATAGTTTGTTCATGTATGTTATAATTTCTCTATGTACATTGTAAAATGTCCTTCAATCCTGCAATTTGTTCATGTATGTTATAATTTCTCCATATATATTACAAATGTCCACCCACCTTACAACTTATTTTTGTAAGTTATATTTTTTACATTACAAATATCCACCCACCTTACAGGTTATTCCTAAATGTTACAGTTTCTCTATGTACATTATAAAATGTCCATTCACCTTGCTATTTAGTCATTCATATTACAATCTCTCTATGCACATTACATAATATCCACCACCTTATGGTT